>CM060733.1:53487269-54819056 GCA_030704615.1 Takakia lepidozioides
CAGGAAGTAACCTATGATGTGAAGCGCACCCAATAATCTGCCCTTCATCTTCCTTGGATCATTTTCGAGGGATGGAGCTTCTCAATGCTGGTTCGGGTCGCTCTTGCGACCCATATGTTACACCGATGGCTTTGCTGATAACCCCGGCTGTTTTCTACAAGCCCTGGCGTCCTACTCCAAGCACAACATTCTTCCCATGGCTAGCTCGCTCGACGACGAGGTTCTCCTGCCACCATCGCTATACGTGGACCGACTCCGCTCTCCGTCCCCTCGCCGCCATCTGTACTCTCCCTCCAAGGTCTGCAGTACAACCCTATGGCATTCCACTCCAGAATCTTCAATGTTGGCCACCAAACTCGCTCACAACCAGCCTGTTCATTCTGTGCTTCTGTAAGTTCTCAATGCTCCTGTGGTTGTTTTTATGGTTTTCTAGTGTCGAGTCCTCGTACGCGAGTTGCGCCCATGTGTGGACTCAGCACTGCTACTTGCTTTTACCCTCTTGCATAATGTCAAAGCCACTGCGATATTCTGGAGGGCGCTGGTCTCTGGATGCCCGATCTGTTGTGCAATTGGGCTACCCCAAGCACTGCATTGGTCCTTTCTGTCATCGTGAGTTTCTCGTCGTTCACATGTCATGCCTCACCGCGCACCACGCGAGCAACCGCCCAGCCTGCTGGCCCACTCTACTTTTGTTAATACGAACTCCAGCACTCCCACCCAAGATCTTGGCCTGCTTAAGCTCGAGCGGGCGACTGGAGGCCACAGGATAGCGAAGTCGAGATGGCCAACGTTTATCTCCGTCAGACTGCTGCGAAGACTGCGGTACGACCAGCGGATGGCTCGCCCGAATCTGCCCCAGCCTGCAAGTATCTCTCCCTCGCCAATTGCACCGCGATGGGCCTGACCCTGCCCCCACTTCCTTCGCCACAACTGCAGCACACAACAAAGCCCAATCAGATTGACGCTCCAATGTACATCACAACCCTGAATTTCGAAGTTCTAGCTGATATCATCAAAGCTGGAATCCCATCATATATGAATCTGGAATATACCCTTGTTGATCTATATGCCAAATGCGGGGGCATGAAGGAAGCGCGGGCCTCTGTCAACAATATGAATCAGCGAGATGTGTTCCCATGGAGCTCCGCTGACTGCAGGATATGCCCAGCATGGTTGTGAGGGAAGCTTTTGAATGTATGTACAAATCAATGCGAAGGGTGCAAGCCCGACAGTTTAACATTCATTTAATTCTCAGTATGTGTACCACTCTTCCAGCCCTGGGAAATGACAAATTTGTCCCATTCTGACATAATCAAAAGCTGGAATCTCACCTGATATCAATCTGAAGACTGCCCTTGCTGATATGTATGCCAGTGCTCACCAGCTCCACCTGTCTCAACCTCTTGTCATTGATTCTCATTATGCTTATGGCCCTCTAAGCAAAGATCTTCTAGCTCTCTAGCGATTTATCCCTGCCCGGCCGCACCAGAAGCGGCAGGCCAGGTTGAATGCCATGTCAAGCTGTAATTGTTGTGGAGACCTATGATCAAATGATGGGGGAAGGGGTGAAGCCCAACCACATCACGTGTGTGTGCATTTGCCATGCTTGTGCAAGCCCTGGCAGCCCTAGAGAAGCGCAAAGATGTCATGTTGACATCATCAGAGCTGGAGTGGTACCAAATGTTGTCTCCAGCCTCAAACTTGCAAATAAGCTGCCAGGTATGCACACGTTCCCTGAATTATCAGGCATGGAGTTTCATGTTGTTATCATCAAAGCTGGCATTATGCAAATTCAATCTGAAGACTGCCCTTTCTTAACATGTATGCCAAATGCGGGAGCTTAATGGATGCAAGCCATGTGTTTTTGATGACACCTTAAACGAGCTGGGTTTTCTCATTGGAGTACCATGATAGCTTGATATGCTGAAAATGGATGCGGTACAGTGGCTTTCTTGAACTCACGTCATTGGATGCCCCTTGATAGAATTTTTCTTACAACTTATGAGCTCGATCACAGGAAGCTGATGAGCAGCGCTACTTGATCATGGTGTTATATTGAAGATATGGCAGGAACTCAGTTCTACTGTCTCCCTCCTATTCCATTATGTCCCCCTCCCCAGGTTCTCATTATGCTTATGGCCTCTTGCTATGCATACCTGCTGCCTATACAATACAACCTCCCCCTCCTCTGTATTCTGCCCCAGAGACCTATGCCCTGAATGCTGGCAATGAGGCCATTTTAAATGCACATAGCCAGGATTATGAACAGCCAACCACATTACGCAGCCATACAAGCCCTTACTGGGATATGACTCGACCAGTCTTGTACGAGCACATGCTTGCTGAGGTAGGCTCCTGGCGAAATGAACCTGGACAGGTCATGGTTGCATGCCATGCTAGTGCAAAAGACTGTGATATGAGTGGGGTTTGTGTCATCAAAATCTGCCTCCACATTCGAGACACCATCTCCAGCATTTGTCAAGACCTACCTAAACCCAAGGCTGCGAAAAGGTGGCCCAGCTTACTAAAGAAGGCCGGGGCCTGCACTGATCGGCCTTTGTCCGTGATGAGAGCAAGGATTCAAGCAATGAAGCAGCAGCATAAAGATCAAATATGCCACAGATCCGGACTGGGAGAGGTAGTTTGGAGAAGTGGGAGGGTAATTGCCCTGATCACGGTGCCGGCCATTTATGCCCCTATGTGCTGGATATATCAGTCAACACGTGACTACTTACATGTAACTCTCCATCATGCACCAACACCGCAAGTCAGACCATCCAGGGAAGTCACCTTATACGCTCTGTGTGATGCCAACTTTACCACCCACTCCTATTGTCGAATGCCGTGCTTGGTACTTATAACATGAAATCTCAAACTCCACATTTATATGTTCCAGGAGCCTATACCTCCAATGCTGCCATTATCCTGTCGACATCTGATACTACAACTATTGTTGTTTATGCGTCTGTGCAACCGACCACTTCTGCCAACAAGTGCTGCAAATATCCGCCAACAATCACCAATATGCCTTCAACTCTCCAGCCTGCACCAACACCACAAGACATGCCATCCAGGGAAGTGACCTTACATGCTCCGGTTGCTCCCTACACTGCCTCTAACTATAGATGTCAACTGTTGTTATTCGTACTTAATACTGGTCCCATGAAATCTCACACTACACATCTCTATGTCCCACGAACTTACACCCTCAATGCTGCCATCATCTTGTCAACTACTGGCTCCCTTTTCCTTCGCCTGAGAGAAAGCTACAACACTGCCATCTACCCTAATTTCTGGTGCATTGTAAGGATGTCTATACTGCAGCCCGCATGTGAATCACAAACCCCGCCAACAATCAATTTCTGCTGCAAGCTGCTAGCCCCCTTCGATTTTGCCTATTGGAGTCCCTGCCTACCACCTTGCTCGTGTACTTCCCCGACTCGCTGTGCTCCCTCACATGTGCCAACCTACAGCAAAGCACCGCGGCTCAATTTTGCTGCACTGACCACCTATCAGATCATAGGCTTGTTAGATATTGAGTTGTTGTTACCACTAGCTTATGTTGTAATTCCTGAACACCCCCTCTGCTCACACTTATTCTTTCAATATGCCACAGCAAAGTCTTGGCCTCTCATAATATCACAACGCTATACCCTTATTGGTTTCACTCACAAATCTCCATCTCTCATCCTCCACAACTTTAGACTCATCTTGTACTATATTTTTGCCCAAATAAGCACCCCCAACAAGCTTCTCCATCTCGTCACAAAACGCCCTGTCGTGCGCATACATATCGCTACACAACTACATCGCTATCCAGAACCACACAACATATGTGCACACCAAACACTAGTCTATCACTAGTGCACCACTAGTGCACCACTAGGCTGTCACTAGACAGCCACTAGTCCACCACTAGGCTGCCACTAGCCCATCACAATCGCCCCCCTAGCTGGCGCTTAGGTCCTTCTAAGTCGAGGTAGCCACAAGATGTGATAGTGGCCATAGCCTCACTAGGTCCTCCACCATTGTCTCTACTACACTCAAACTCAATAGATCAAGAGGCCGGGTACAAGAGTTGCCCCATCGTTAGTCGCCGTCTTGCAACCTGTGAACTTGAGCCTGAGATCTTGGGTATTGACTCATATGAGCTTGGCCTCCCATGTCTTGTGAGCTGTCACTAGTCATATCCACTGCCACCATCCCAAGCAGTGTGGACATAACCAATCTCCATCAAGAACCCTCTCAAGAGGTGGTGTCAAGCATCCCATGTGCCAACCTCTTGAGCATCGATCACACACCAGCATAGTGGCGGCACCACGAGCATGCAACGCAACCCTGCAGGTACCACTGCAAGGGTGGGATCTATCATCCCATCCACATGTGGAAGGTGACATGGCGCACAATTACGCACATGGTCCTTCCATACCATGCCATCTCGACCCTCCAGAATCAACACTCCTGAAGACAACACCTTCCTGACCCTTAGAATCACACGTCCCGCTATGACATCCAAGGTCGTGGGTGCTGTCTGCTGCAGATACACATAGTCCCCAGGGTGAAAACGCCAAACACCTGGCCGATATCCCCTTCCACGTATAGTGGCATATCTCAATGTGTCTCGGTGTTGGGCAATAGCAAGATTCTCAAAAGCCATAGGCATGACTCTCTTGAACAACTCTGCCCGCTGGGCACATGCTTGTGTCCACACATTCGGATCATCAAGATTGAGGACTACTGCAGCCTCCCTGCGAATAGACGCAGGCAAATCTGGCTCTCGGCCAAAGAGAAGGAAGTATGGTGAGAAGGAGGCAAGTGATGCTTGCTTGCTAAACCTGTAGTCCATGGCTAGCCAAGGTACCTGAAGATCCCAATCTCCTATGTATAAGTCGTATTTGAACCCAAAGTCGATCGGTATATTCCTTCCAAAATATAAAGCGCTCGTCGACCCATACAAAGACAAGTTTCTTCTGGATGAACTCAAACCGCACCTGGAAGAGTTGCGGTTATCCGGAAAAGACGCTGATATAGTCAACGTGGAAAAACCTATAGGATGTCCACCATATAATGACCCAAGGTCAAATGCCTCTTACTATAGGATTTGCAGTGTCAGGTTTATCTTAGAAAACAAAAAAATTCTAACGCTTTCTTGGAACAGATTGAAATGTAGATGGCTGCTCTAGATTTTCCTGAACCTCGACTGTCCAGTGGACGTTGCTCCAAATGTCAATCATGTCATTGGTTTATCTTGATTACCACCTGAGTGGCTGTATGAATTTCTCACAGATTGCAGCACCAGTTTCTCTAGTTGGGAAAGGATTGCGCTTGATAATATTTGACCTGAATGGAGTTTTATGCAAAGTCTTGAAGCACCAGAAGAGCTACAGTGTCCCCTGAATGTCCGAGACAGACTACAGGATACCAGCTCTTGTTGGATTTCGACTTGTCTATAGGCGGGAAAAATATCGTGAGATGTGGACAGAGTTGAACAAACATTTCCATCTAGGTATATGGAGCTGCATGATGTACAAGAACTTGCAGCCTATCCTGGACTTTATGCTTCGGAGTCTTCCTCAGCCGGAATCTGTTATGTCTCGGGAAGATTGTATCTCCTGTCCTACTTCTGTCCACCCTCAATTTATATCAGGATACGACCCGCCGAGTCTGTTCTTGAAGCCATTGATGACGGTCTGGCAAAGATTTGGTGGTCAGTACAATAGGAGTAACACTCTACTCATTGACGATTCTGCTATTAAGTGTGTGTTGAACCCGCCTGAATCCTGTCTGATTCGAAAATCGTTTGAATCCGTTGAGACGGACTCTTGCTATCTCCAGAAGGTTCTTCAGAAATATTTACTTGAAATGAAGAAATCTCGCACCGTTTCCAGTTATCTCAAGGAAAAGATGATAGGACTTAAGCCTTGTCAGAATGTTTCCACCGATCCCAAGTTTAAGCCTCTCCTGGATTATGTTGATGATTCTAATTATGGGAATCTCCGATATGATGCTTCAAAATAAAGATTTTATTGATCAACCACGTCTGTGATTCAATGTTTATTTTTGATTGGTTTTTTTAAAGGTTGTATTGTTTTTCTATAAAAACTGTTGTGTACTGTGATTTCCTTTTCAATCTGAATTGACATGGAATTGTTTGCTATTTCCTAGTCTCATCCATGCGTTTCTCCACCCTATACCATCCCGATCCTTTGAGATACAGGCCTTCTCCGAAATTTGTCTCGGGGGCTTCTTCAAATCCGACAACCTCCCGTTTCTATACATTGACCTTGTAAGTTCGTTTCTGTAGGTTCATGGCGATGCTGCTGATGCCAACTTTTTGTCGGGACCTCCATTGGAATCCTCCATATCAGAAATTCATCCACAGAGGGACAACAATCACACTACTGTTGAGATTTCTGTCATCGACGGTGAAGCATCATCCAGGCACTTGGCTTCCCTTCAATTGCACGTCCCTCTTCTTCAGTCCATTCCTGAAAAGGATGTTCTGTCGCATGATCGTTTAGGATTGAATGTCGAAGATGGAAGCCAACTTGACAAATGTGCAGGGGATTTCGTGGACCTCGCTCTACAATCCTCACCCTCCATGTTAAATGTCAAGGGTCTGAAATCTACCTCGAGAATGTCATCTATTGAGGATGCGGCTCCGCAGCACACTGTTGTCTCTCTTCCCTCCTTCTCTCCCCAGCACGAAGGTTGGACAGCCCAAATCAGAAGGAGTCAGGTAAAATTACTTATATCTGAATTCTAACTCGTCATTTTGTTTTCCTTAGTACTGGGTCTGATGTTCTTGTTTTACTCCAGGCCAGAAAATCTGCAGATTGTGACCTTCCTGTCAAACGACGTCTTCATTGGAAATCTATTCCGAGGTAATCCCTTCGTTACGTGTGAATTCCATTTAGGATGTGGAGTGCTCAAGGGACAATTTCCATTCCGTTCCCCTTCTCCGCAACCCTTTCGACGAGGACAAGGACGAGACTTCAATTGCAACTTCTTGGTTTCCCGGCCCTGCAATGTTGGCGCAATGTTCTGCATCGAGGAAGCGGAATAGGGCCCCCAAACCATTTCCATCTTTTCTACAAATCGGTTCCACCGGAGAAAAGTCCTTCGTCAGAGACAAAACAGACTCGAGGAAGAAGAGGAATACCTCGGACATACCGGGGTCTCGTCAAAATACGTCCGTTCGGATGTCAAGCTCGCCAGCGAGACTTTCCAATAAGGCGACATCGGTATTATTCGATATCATTTCTCCACTTTCTTCTCTTTTTTGTTCGTTTGGTTATGCACTAATTGCCTCCATCTTTTCTCAACAGGCAGGGATGCAACACGATACCTTCATCAATTTCCCTCCGTACAAGGTACTTTCCTGAACCTCCACTTGGCAGTCGACGTTCCTCTTCTTAGCAATAATAACCCTCCTCTTCAAACATTCCAAGCCCACAACATTGTGCAGTATTTTGCCATTTTCTGCACAATCGTGTTGATGTTCCATACACTCAATCATTCTGGGTCGTGTATATTTTTCATTGCAGAAACGCTAATGTCAGTGTGTGATTAACCTGCTCATGATAACTTTGTCTCTCATTCTTTACATGCAACAGCGGGGAAGATGAAACGGATGTTGTTAATTTTGAGTGTCAACGGACTCCTCTGCTACCGGCCACCCCCAACCGGCGGTGAACTGTTTAAGGAGAAATTTCATTTCAGGAATGTGACACTTCAAGTTCCTGACAGACCGTTTGTGGTGCCTTGGCCTGGAGTCTTGGAGTTTCTGGACCTTGCATTGAAGCATTTTCATGTGGCCATTTGGTCATGTGCTGATAGAGGTGTTCTTTGTAGGATGTTGGAGAGCTTCGTCCCCACGAAAATAGCGAAGAAGTTTTGCTTCATATGGTCTGCTGAGGATTGTAAGGATACCACCGGTTATATGAGGCTCGGGATTAAATATCTCGTGAAGGATATTCGAAGTGTTATTGTCAGGTACCCTGGTAGACCATTTGCTACGAAGGGGCAAATACTTCTTGTAGATGATGAGCCATCAAAAGGCCTGCGAAACCCACAAAATACTGGATTTTTCCCTTTCTCATTCAAGTCTTCACCAAACGGATTGCATGACCGGGATGATATGACAAAAGCAGTGTGGCCATATATATCGGAGATGGCTGGAGCTTCAACAGTCATTGATTACATTAGCGAGAACCGGGCAAAGTGTTCTCATAAGCCTATTGGTCGAGACCATGCCTGCTGGGTCTGGTATGGAAGATATCTTGATCCTCGTATTTGGATCCCACGACAAAAGGAACCTGATTACCTTGGTAGGCACGTGGATCCCACTGTTCTGTTGTTTGTTCATAATTTGATTTTCCAATTTTTTTGCAGCTGCATTTGCACTCTTACCTCAATATATCCATATGCAAAACTTCCACTTTGGGCCTAACATTTGTCATTTCCATCGCTTGTCCCCAGTTACATTCAAGGAACGAATTCTAAAAGAGGAACAAAAGCTGCGTGATTGGGAAGAATGGCGGGCGTGTCGGGAGGCTTCAAGGGCATCAAGTAGAGTTGGCAGTAACATTTCAGATGACAATGTCAGCCGGTTTCACCTTCCTGAAAGTATCTCCGTGTCCTCTGGAGCGGAGACCGTTGCAAGTGACTGTGGTAACCGAAGGCGTCTTCGGACACATACCTTGACTGCGAGCCGTTTGGGAGGAGGCTCAGTAATATTAATGAGTTAGTATAAGCCGTAATTGTTCTATGGCTTCAGAATCTATGGCTTGTATGGCATTTAGTCCATGAACGGATGGACAGTTGACGTTCATTTTTCTGTTGGTCCATCGCCTTGAATGATATAATCTCAAATAAAATATGAATGTTTCATATCATCAATCAGATCCCGACAGACTCATTTTTCCATGTTGTCCTGTTCATCACATGCCATCATTGTTTAATATTTGGTTCTGCCATTATTCCAAGTTTGTTTGTGTATGTCATTTTGGATATCGGAGCTCTCATCATTGTTTGATTCATTGCATCCTCCCATTCCTTTTAATGAACGTCAACTTGGCAGTGGATGTTCATCTAAGACCACAATACATACTTGTATTTTTGCGTAGAATGTGTGGAGGATTACATAATTTGTTGTTATATAGTGCACAAATAGTCAAATAATTATAGATATATCTCTTTATTTCTATTATAGATTATAATTATTCATATCTTGTATTATTTCTGGACCAAACAAAAGTCCAGAATTAGTTAAATAGAGTTATATCTCTTATTCAAAATACAGCTCCTATATCAGATTCCCACTCGGAAAAACTTCTCAACCGCTCCCTCTCCCTAGGGAATGCCAGCCTACTGTCAGTCCAAGGATCAAAATGCCAAGCTTGGGACTCGGCTGTCAAACAGATTTTGGACTCCCCGCCTGCCAAGAAGAGGAATGAACAGTTGGACCCTATGATCCTTGAAGCGACCTCTGGGTCTTCTGACCAAATTACCAAAAAACAAAGGGATAGTCAATTGGGAGATCAAAGTGGCAACCATCTGAGCAACCTCCACCTCCTGCCCCCCTGCCAATCCCTCGGATAATTAGTTAGTTGGAAGCAGCGAAGACTAAAAGAAAGGCTAACAACAACATTCTAAAGAAGCACCCGGTGGAACAGACTCCTAGACCAATTCCACTCCCTTCTCCCATTGCGCACAACCCGGTCATTGCAAGAATCTGTGCTAAGCTATGTACTTTCCCTACACTTGCACTCAGAGGCTGCATGCAGCTCAATTCCAGAGGAGACCCGGTGGCCACTTGTCTCACTCCAATGATCTGTCGCAGGAAACCTAGCCCTGCATTCATCGTCACAGCTCGGATAACATGAACTTCGACTCAATCTGGATTTCAGTGCAGGATGTTCAATCTTATGCAACAAAATCCAGGCCTACTTTCCATCTAACCTCCCACTCTACTCTCTTCTCTCCCACTCTGCTGTTACTTGGGGGTCTTACGCTGAGGCCTTCCTCGGATTGCGCCAGGGCCTTACCCCCAACACTAACGTCATCCTAGATCTTATGGACGAAGCAGTGCTCGTCAGCAACACCAGTTCTCTTAATCCAGGGGTTTGGGCAGAGCCAGAGCACTTCGACGAGCCATGCACCCCAAGCAAGGCATTGACCAGAATAAGAGACAACGTTCACAATGCCTTTACTGTGCTCCGCACAATCCTCGAAACAGAATTGGACGAGCAGAATGAACAAATCAACCTACGACCTAATTGGCTCCATATCCACCTCCAGCTCCTCCGACCTGCAAATCTCTCAGTTCCTGTCTCAGCAGGCGCCGCCCTCCTCCCAGCAGCCCTTGAGGTCCATTAGGCCTCCACTCTCTATGCAGTCCCCGCTGCCCTCACCAACACCTGCGCCAATCACATCATCCCCTATTCCTAAGTCGCCAAGAAACCAGAGCGTCATCCCTCCCTTCTCCATGCCTTCCGAGCAACATGGGGCAAGCATGGGATCATTTGTAGCTGCGCTCATGATCTCACCTATATATGGGCGGACAGAATCCCCTCCTGCTGGCATGGACACATAGGTCACCTTTTTGGCTTCCCCACAATTTGAGAGATCCGAAGTCAATTGGAAGCACGTCAAGCCTTCCTTAGCAGCCAGACTCCACTTCCATAGATAAATCTCTCGGTCCTTTATATTCCTCCTCCTCGTAGCTTCACTCCCCTTCTTCCCCTCTAGGCCTCTCTCCCCTTCACCCCCTCTCGCTCCTACCACAGTTCCTGCTACCCTCCGCCTCTCTCTCAAGGGTTCATAGTCACTCCGTTCTGTCCTCAGCTTTTGCTAGGGCATTCGTTCGTTCGGCCTCTTCTTCTCTGCCCACTAATGGTTATCGCATGGTCTCCATGCCCAAGTATTGCAACATTCCGTTATGGTAACACTGCGTTCTGACGAGACTGTTGGCCTCCTAGTCCTCATGGTGTCGATTTTTAAGGTCATTTTTAAAAGTCCATGGTGTCCTCGTTCTTCGCTATTGTTCGAGAGTTCTCCAACAACTCTCCAACACGGCATACCGTGAGAATAAGCCTTATGGCAGCCTATGGGCAATCAAGGGTTTAATTTTTTTCCCTTTAATAATCTTTCAATACATCTAGGGCCTCTGTCCCCTGTTCCCTTTCAAAAAAAACATTTATATATCTTAAATATATACATATATATAAATTATAAATTAAAGTACTTTAGAATTAACCATCACAGTATATATATATTTTTAAGGGAATCGCCTGGGAGCGACTTCTCACAAATCAGGCCCCTTGATAGAGAGAGGAGAAAATAACCTCTCGGTAACCTCGCCGTAAGGCTTTTAGATGCGACACCGCGCAGGGAAGGGGGAGAAGACCGTACCAAACTCGTCAAGTAGCAGGATTTGACCCTGGGGTCATCCGGATGGCACTTAGTGCACTTTACCAACTGAGCTACTGACTATTTCATTCTTTTGTACATCAAGTATGTATATGTCTATTGTATACTAGGGCTTCTTGTTGCTCCGCACTACTAGCGACGACTTCTAAGAACAACATCCATATAGATGGGCTATATTCAAGTTTTATGAACAGATGAACATTTATTGGCTTGTAGAGAGAGACAACCTTACATGTCAAGCCTCGGATTGGTGTGTTGTGCTGATCCTTTCTTCTTATATTTTGCCGAAACAAGAGAGCCCATTGCAATTTAGGTTCCTTCATATTGTTAATCGTTACTCGTTAATCGATTGATGATCTGTTCATTTTATGTTTGATGTTTACAAAATCATCCGATGTTGTGCTTATCTCTACCATCGTACCTGAGCATATGCTTGAGTTTTTTTGTGACGAAGAGTTTTGCACTCATCTAGGTTCACAACGGTGTTAGGTTGCTAACAAAAGAAAAACCTTGCCAACAAATTGAAAGTGGCAAAGAATGATTTCTCAAGTACTTCAGCTCAAAGCCCAAAATTTATTTCATTTGATATCAATTCGACCGGTGTAATAATGACTGTGGCTCATTTTGATACAACAAGTTAGTAGATTTGGATTTTTTTTTTCGTTTTGTTTTTTGGAAAAGGGGACGATGGCCCTGGAAATTTATTAAAAGTGAAAAAATTAAACCCTTACCTAATGCATTTGGATTATGAATGTTGTTTATATGATATCTTTTTCATTTTTATTTTCAATTGGTTTAGATTTCAAATCATTTGGATTTTCATTTAATGTCACAGTTCCATGAAAAAGCTTTGTTGTTTTCTAGTTAATGCATATTTGTTCCAACGTTCATCATGTATTTTGTCTTTAATTAAAAGACAAAATATTAATTTGCATTAATATTTTGTTTTTCCATATTATTTGAAGTTATACACATGCTCAAGTTATTTTGATAAAAATCTTTGTCTTGATATATGGATATTTTGTTCTGCCACTTTTTGATACCATCTCTCTATCATTTTCACTCGTGCGACAACCAGCATGTAACCCAGTGGTAATGGGCACATACCACGTTGGATGTGGTTGTGGGTTCAAACCACGATTTAGTGTGCCATGAAGGTGTCCTTAGGAAGGTAGTAGCCCTTCGGGGTGAAGTGACTCCATAAGTTACGCTTCCTTCGGGAGGTGTCATACTTTTTTCACTCGAGCTGTGCAAAATTGGATGCCATCCTTGGGGCTGGTATATGTCCAAAAGAAGTCTATGAGATTTGTAAGTATGTCAGTCTGAATATTACAAAACAGTCTCCTCTAATATGGGCACTTGGTTGTATGTGGTAGGCACTGTGTCTTGAATCTTGGGCCATGCAGCTTTACTATATGTTTTAATTAAGGGACCATTAAAATTGTTAGTATTGCCAGCCTCATGTACACCTACTCAAAAGATACCAGCACATCTAAGGTGGTTATCCTGTTGGAATACATATCCAACAGGGTATTTTCGAGAATGCTATCTTGCACAATTCCACCTTTCAGGATGTCAGCACTGAGCATGCACCAGTCTGACCTTCTCCAGGGCTGCCAGGCTGGCACAAGCATGGATAACACAAATGAATGTGACCTGGTCAGGTTACTCTTCTTCCTGTATCATTTGCTCGGAAATCTCCAAACCCTCCCTACCACATCAATGCTGGGCATATCCTGCAATCATGGCATTCCATGAGATCGCACTTCTTTGACCCATGTTGTCAAACACTCGACGTGCATCAGTTATGCTCCAGCATTTGGCATACATGTCCACCAGGGCAGTGTCCAGAATGATATCTGGCTCTATTCCGGCTTTCATGATGTCAGCATGGACCTCTTTGCCCTTCTCTAGGGCTGCGAGGCTGGGGGAAGCCTTCAGCACACAAACAAACATGACTTGATTGGGTGTCACCCTTTCCTGTATATTTGCTCGTAGATCTCCAAAGCCTCCCTACCACACGAATGCTGGGCATATCCTGAAATTATTGCGTTCCATGAGACCACACTGCGTTGGGCTATCTTGTCAAACACTTGACGGGCCTCCTCAATGTTCCCGCATTTGGCATACATGTCAAGCAAGGCAGGTTCTATCTGGCACAATTCCAGCCTTTTGAATGTCAGCAAGGACCTCCTTGCCCATCTCCCAGGCTGCGAGGCTGGCACAGACATTGGCAACACAGACATGTGACCTTGTCATGGGTCACCCCTTGCTGAATCATTTGCTCATAGGTCTCCAAAGCCTCCCTACCACACCCATGCTGGGCATATCCTGTGATCATTGTCTTCCATGCGACCACACTGCGTTGAGCCATATTGTCAAACACATGACGGGCATCCTGTATGTCGCCGCATTTGGCATACATGTCAACTAGGGCAGTATCTAGAACAATATCTGTCACAATTTTAGCTTTCATGATGTCAGCATGGACAACTTTGCCCTTCTCTAGGGCTGCCAGGCTTGCACAGTCATTGACAATGCAGATGAACATGACCTGGTCCGGTGTCACCACTTCTTGTATCATTTTCTTCTCCAAAGCCTCCTTACCAAACCCATGCTGGGCAAATCCTGCAATCATTGCACTCCATGACACCACATTTCGTGTATCCATTTTTTCAAACACTCTGTTTGCATCATATATACTGCCACATTTGCAATAAATGTCGATGAGGGCAGGTCGAGTATGGTATCTGGCACAATTTCGGATTTCGTGATATCAGCATGGACCCCTTTGCCCTTCTCCAGCACTGCCAGGCTGGCACAACCACCAAGAACGCAAATGAATGTAACTTGGTTCGGTGTCACCTTTTCCTGTATCATTTGCTCATCGGTCGCCAAAGCCTCCCTAAGACTCACTCTTGTCCATCATCCCCCATGGAAAGAAAAACATATCAGTTCTGCCAGAATCCCTGTCCTCTACTGAAAAGAAGTAGGCCCAGATACCAAGTTAATTTCAGCAGAAGTTTAGATATTTGGTACCGATGCAGTGAGAAAGAATGGCACAAGGCCAGCTGCAACATCAGCCCATATAGCTTTTGCAAGCACTGCTGGTGACAAGGTAGTTTGTAGAGGCATCTGTTTGTAGTGGTAAAAAATTGTTCATGTTGATGCCAGTTATCTGTATACGATCACAAAGAAAGTTAGACAACGGGTACGTAAGGTCCAACCAGAAAGAAGAATAAAATACAGGAGAGGAAGCAGGGAGGGGTAGTAAGAGCCTGGGGAGGATCTGTTGATTCTTGTGCGAGATGTCTACATGGCAGGCCTTTTGCACACATGAATGGCCTTGATCCGAAGTGCATGACAAGCTTACCCAGCGCTTCAGCCTCAGATATGCCATATGCTGGCACATGCATTGAGGATGCAAATGAATGTGACCCCGTTGGGAGTCATTCCTTCCTGTTGCATTAGCTCATACATCTTGAAAGCCTCCCTACCATACACTATGCTTGGCATATCCTGCTATCATTATATTTCATGAAGACATATCTCGGTCAGGCATTCTTTCAAACACTTGTTTCCAGTCTATGACATGGATGAGCAATCATGGATAACCTCAAGGATTTACCCACTCTCTATGTTCACCAACTTTCATGCCCTCGAGGCTGAGCCTAAAGCTTCCCCAGCCCCGTTGGGGTCTCATAGCTGGCAGCTCACACACAACATCTTCATTTGTATATTAAGGAGAAGTGGCAGACTGACATGATGCTACACACTACTAGTGCTAAAATTGCTCGTGCAGAAAGATGTTAATCAGGACATGAGATAAGAGAAAAAGATCAAGGTTCACCTTGTAAAAGATTGCGGCCACGGCCACCTCAATTGTAGAAGCCACCACTGCTAGACCTTCCTCTCATGTCTGATAACTCCTTGTTTGGTCAACCCTACAAAACCAATTTCTCATCACTAATCACATACCTTGAACTGCCTGTGAACGAACCAAAGCTTCTCCTCATCTCTGTTTTTGTCAAAGTCAATCCAAACCACCACAGATCCACCCAACGAGCTAACTTACAAAATTCAATATGCATCTCAGGGCCGAGTCTGATGAGAGGGAAAAACAGGCTGAAATAGGTCGAAAAGCTTGTGTCTGTAGTCAGGTAATGGTGGATTGGTCTGTGAGAACCACCACGGTGCAGCAGAGCAGGCAGAGATTGAAAACCATGCACCTCTTTGCCCTTTTCCAGGGCTGCCAGGCTTGCACATGCATTGCAAATGCACACAAACGTGATGTGGTTGGGCTTCACCCCTTCCCCCATCATTTGATCATAGGTCTCCAAAGCCACCAACCCATGTCCCTGCTGTGCATACCCTGCAAGCATCGCGTGCCAGGACACAACATCTTGTTCAGCCATAGTGTTGAAAACTCCCTTCGCATCCTTGGCGTGAATCCACTTTGGATAATGTGAATGTGCACCTGCTTTCTAGCTTCCAGACCTTTGATCTTGATGCACTTAAGCAAGAGACAGACAAACGTATCTAAATCTGCTGAAATGCCTCCCACATTTGGCAGACATGTCCACGAGCGTATTGTTCAGAATGACATCTGGTACAATTTTTCCAGGGCTGCCAGACTTGCAAACGCACAGATGTGATGTGGTCGGGCTTCACCCCTTCCACCATCATTTGTTCATAGGTCTCCAAAGCCTCCATCCCGCACCCCTGCTGTGCATACCCTGCAAGCATCGCGTTCCACGACACCACATTTCATTCAGCCATATTGTTGAACACTACCTTCGCATCCTCGATGCTCCCACATTTGGCATACATGTCCACGAGGGCATTGTTCAGAATGACATCAGGTACAATTCCAGCCCTGACAATGTCGCCATGGGCCTCTTTGCCATTTTCCAGAGCTGCCAGGCTTGCACATGCATTGCAAACGCACACAAAAGTGATGTGGTTGGGCTTCACCCCTTCCCCCATCATTTGCTCATAGGTCTCCAAAGCCTCCACCCCACGTCCCTGCTGTGCATACCCTGCAAGCAGCGCGCTCCACGACACCACATCTCATTTAGCCTGCATATTGTTGTTCAAAACTGCCTTTGCATCCTTAATGCACCCACATTTGGCATACATGTCCACCAAGGCAGTATTCAGAATGACATCTGGTACAATTCCAGCTTTGACGATGCAACCATGGACCTCTTTGCCCTTTTCCAGGGCTGCCAGGCTTGCACATGCATTGCAATCACACACAAACATGATGTGTTTGGGCCACCCCTTCCCCATCATTTGATCATAGGTCTCCAAAGCCACCATCCCACGTCCCTGCTGTGCATACCCTGCAAGCATCGCGTGCCACGACACAAAACTCCCTTCGCATCTGGTACAATTGCAGCTTTCGCGATGCAACCATGGGCCTCTTTGCCCTTTTCCAGGGCTGCCAGGCTTGCACACGCATTGCAAACGCAAACAAACGTGATGTGGTTGGGCTCCACCCCTTCCCACATCATTTGATCATAGGTCTCCGAGCCACCATCCCACGTCCCTGCAAGCATCGCGTGCCACGACACCACATCTTGTTCAGCCATAGCGTTGAAAACTCCCTTCGCATCCTCAATGCACCCACATTTGGCATACATGTCCACCAGGGCAGTGTTCAGAATGCTTTGACGATGTCACCATGGACCTCTTTTCCCCTTTTCCAGAGCTCCCAGGCTTGCACACGCATTGCAATCACAAACAGATGTGATGTGGTTGGGCTTCACCCCTTCGTGCAGCATTTGCTCATAGGTCTCCAAAGCATTTCTACCACACCCATGCTTGGTAAATCCTGCCAACATTATATTCCACGTGATCAAAGATCGATCGTTGAGGCATTCGGTTGAACACTTGGTGAGCATCCATGATGCTCCCGCACTTAACACATACATGTTGACAAGGGTGTTAAGGAGAAAAACACTTGGCGTGAATCCACTTTGGATAATGTGAGTGTGCACCTGCTTTCCAGCTTCCAGACCTTTCATCTTGATGCACTTAAGCAAGAGACAGACAAACGTATCTGAATCTGTTGGAATGCCTCCGACATTTGGCATACATGTCCATGAGGGTATTGTTCAGAATGACATCTGGTACAATTCCAGCTTTCCCAATGCAACCATGCACCTCTTTGCCCTTTTCCAGGGCTGCCAGGCTTGCACATGCAAACAAACGTTATGTGGTTGGGCACGGGCGTCGCGTACACCACACCTTTTCCAGAGATCCCAGGCTTGCACACGCATTGCAGACACAAACAAATGTTGAGCTTTTTTCTCCTCATCTCTGCTATCTGTTTTTGTCAAAGTCATTCCAAACTACCACAGATCCACCCAACGAGCTAACTTACAGAATTCAATATGCATCTCAGGCCGAATCTGATGAGAGGGAAAAACAGGCTGAAATAGGTCGAAGAAGAAGGTGCCTTCACCACATTGTCCTTGACAATTCAGTATGCATCTCAGGGCAGAGTCTGATGAGAGGGCAAAACAGGCTGAAATAGGTCGAAGAAGAAGGTGCCCTCACCACATTGGCCTTGACCTATGCGAATTGCGTCTGCTACTCTCTGTCATCTAACAGGCATTCAACTTTTTGCCTCGGTTGTCCCACCATTGACTGGGGTCAGAATTCAACATGGAAATTTAGGGCTGATCATGAATATATCCTCAGCCTTGCTGCTAGCAGCTGACACTGACGTCGTGAAATTCTTCCAACAAACACCCCAACCCTACTTATTACAGTAGCACCCAACGAGCTAACTTACAGAATTCGATATGCATCTCAGGGCCGAGTCTGATGAGAGGGCAAAACAGGCTGAAATAGGTCGAAGAAGCATGTGCCCTCACCACATTGTCCTTGACATTGTGCCATGACCCATGGAGGATTTGACCGACCATCAACCCAAAAGGACCTCTTGTGTGTGCTGCTTCCGGTAATGTCGGATTGTTATGTGAGAACCACCACGGTGCAGCTGAGCAGGCAGTGATTGAAACACGGCCTGCTAAGACCAAGCTGACTATCCCAAGAACCTTGTAAACATCAGGAAGAATACCAAATCATGGTACTAACAGGAGCCGCCGAGAGACCACATTTGCAGGATGGACAAACTCTTCACATCGTACATTAAGCAAAAGCCACACCTTGCGATTGCGGTTGTCCCACCATTGTGCAAATTCCTGTGAGAGCTCCTGCGATGTACTCATAATCTGCAAATGGAAATGTCTCCATCTGCGATCGGACGAGGGGGCATCATCCTCCCTTCCCCGCGCACATTTCTCCCGGGTTTTTTTTTTTCCCGTTATTTTTGGGCAGTCCGGGTAGATAGACGACGTACGAAACGTGGCGACGACGATGACGTGGCACTATGGCACCCTATTCCTACTCTACGCTAAACTAGCTCTCGACCTTCGGTCGTAGTTAGAATTTCATTATATCTCACAAATGCACAATCAATATGGATTAGAATCCACCCATCTTTACATTGCCGATAAGCTCTTTTTTTTTTTTTTTTTTTTAAAAACCAGAACAGATAAGCTTTTGATAGAGATATTATAGAAAGATTACACATGTATGTCTTTATCTTATCTTCAAGTTACATTTGTACGACTGCAAAGTTTGTGTTGTATAATTTTGTTAAGTTCTACATGAATAAATGTTAATAGCCCCAGTAAACGCCATGTGGAAATAATCTATTTGACAGTTGGTGGTTAGTTTACATATTTGTCAATTTCAACTCCTTGTTTGTTGACTTTCAACTACCTTCGTGTTTTTTTTCAAATCATGCACCGCCGTGTGTAGGAGACAATGATTCATTCGGTTGCAGTGTGAGAGTATGGACTCTAAAGAGTAGGGTCACAACTTATAGCCATGGAGCTACCAGCCTTCACCTTTTGTCATCCACCGGTACAATATCCCATTTTTTCTTATTGTGTTTCAACCTATATGTACCTCTACAAGTTGTAATTAAGTAATGAAGTCAGATAACATCTGAACGAAGTGAGTACATATGTGACAACATCTAGTTTTAGATCTAGATTATAATGATACAAGAAGCGTTTGGTACAAAACCTTATTACGTGCCAACAACACTATTTCTCATACAATATTATTTTGATTGATGGTTGTGTGTGGCAGGAGCAACCACGCCGCAAATCCCAATCTTTAAATTTCTCAGAAGATGGGTATCCCCAGGTGCGAACCATGGGAAGGATGAAAGAGGTGCTAGTCAATGATACCCAAGAAAATTACGAGAATGCTGGCGCATGCTATGCATGTGTAAAACAATCTAGCGGACCCCAACCCACTTGGTTGAAATACGACCGTCAGGCAAACTCCGACTCCTGCATGCTTATATATAGAAAAGAGGCAGTGATACATCAATTGTGTTTTCAACTTTTGCAGATTGGGGGTCTTACAAATTCATTAAGAGAAAAATAAAAAATGTGATGGGTTCCTATCAGATATGTGTGAGAGAGAAACATGTATGCATTGATGAGAAAAACTGGACATCCACACAAGTATGATGATATCACACTCATAAAAAGGATATGGATAGTATGCAACAAAATATATATATGCATATGAAATTAAAGATTCCAGCAGAAGTAATATTTTGAATACAACCTACCATTAGGTCTACATTTTCCATTCAAATTAAGTTCAATCAATGAAATTTTATGTCCATATAGTTTTGAAATTGGTTGAAATTTCACAATTGAAAACATTTGTGGGTATATAGGTCTTGCGATTCTTCGGCTATTTTAAAGAGCAAGTTGATGAACGGATGGAGGAGAACTATCGCATTCGGAAATGTACATTGTATTACTATCTTGCCGATGGCATGATTCACATTGGGGTACTAGACTACACTATCAATATTATGCAATGAGAGATCACCACCTCCAAAGTGTATTTGCCGAAGTATAAAAAATGGTTCAATATACTATGGCAATATAACCTCAAAATATTTTCTCAACGATGAAGTGTACATCATGGATCCCTACTTAGTGATGGTATTACACGTCTAAAACCACCGATAAGGATTATCATTATTATTACTTTTATTACTTTTGAAATAATTCTTGGGGTCTCACTACTTGAAGACAGAGTAATCTTTGGTGTGATGTTGAAATGAGGTTGTCATGAGATAAAAATCATTGGTCTTACGTGTAATTGGAACCCATGCCAACTTGAAAGTTGATAATGACTGGATATATAATATTGAGCATAAAAAGAAATTGGTCTAAAATTAAGCTACGTACCTACAATATCCAAGAAATTTGTAGACATGTATGAGCAGGGTATGTGTCTAGCAATAGATACTTATACATTGTATGGAACTTGAATGGGGATAGCATGTTTAATTGATGTTTACTTTTTATCTGAGAATTTTTTTTCACTTCAAGCGAAACTCATTAAATTGTCATGAGGATGGGTGCCCTAGAAGCTTCACAATCCTCACTCATATCGAGCCAAAAGCCATGCTTATAAATAATCTGTGGTGGGTGGATGACCACAGGAACCAAGAGAGAAAAATAGCGGCATGCTTCAGGTACTAAAGCAACCACTTAATATGAGAATAAGTATAAATATATATTATGCATTCGGCGGAGTGTTTTGGCACCTCACATACATGAGGCACATTGTCCCTCGACGTCATTTGGGTTTCTAATGCAAACTATTGAATTTATTTTGTATCCCCATTCAATATATCTTTGGGCCATCTTTTTGGATTATTCACCAATATGAATCAACTTTGAGGACACTTGTTGATGTCTTGTCATTGAATTTAAAATGTATATACATCTCGTCATGGGCACAACTAAAAGGGGAAAAATCCAACTCAAAACCGTGTTGTTCTCTTCAATGAACAAACTTCTATGGGATTTCTTTGAAGTTGTGATTTTGAACAACAATCACACCAAGATGTAGATAACGAAGTGAATGGTGCGATTTTTATTATTACCTCATACGTTTAAACAATATAATTTAAGTTAAATTCAAATTAGGTTCTTTATAACAACTGATATCTCATTTTCTCAACTTTTAATCAGTGTGATGGTCAGTATGTTGTTGGTTAACACATTTCTGCAATGACATGGGTACAATATTGGTATGTTGAAACAGAATTGACCTATGAGTTTATATATCATACATTAAGTATCAACATCGAAATGTGAAGTCTTCATTTAACTTAAGTCTTTGAGCTTAACTACTTGGAGAGTTTTTGGACTATTTAAATATAATATAATTATATTTAGAACATGTATGTTGTTTGATTTTGAGAAGGCAATACATTGTGCAGGGAGTATTTTTGAAGAAGCAGAGAGTACCCAATGGAAAGGGTGGGTGGATACAAGTGACAGACTTTTGCTTAGGCAAAGAGATTACTCTCTGTGGTCACACTTTCCGTATCTGCAGTTGTGATGTCTTCACTAGGGTTCTTCCCCAACCCTTTAATTTTCACTCAAAGTTATAGACATGTTGTCAAATTTACCTTAGGATAACTTGAGTTTGAATTTCCAATTATTTTGTATTCCCGATTTAGAGAGTTTGACAATTAGATAAAATAATAGATATACGACCGTTTCGTTTGATGTTCAATGTATATTATATGGTGAATGCAAGACCGAGACAGTTGAAGCTACCCAAAGAAGGCGACAAGATGATAGAGAGTATTATCAACCTTTAAAAATACAAAATTAATTAAATTTATCAATGATTTTGCAATATCCAACAAAACGATAAGAGAGGCTAATGAGAGCTTTGACTAAAGTCTGAAGCTTCATAGCCAATGATGTTTTTTCCCAACTAACACCTTCCAAAAATTGATAGTAATTTGAGAACGATATAGAAAATGACATACCTAAACTTCAAGGAAAATTTTCTTGAGAAGTTATTTCTGCTATTACCGAACAATGTTTAGTTTGTTCCCATTAGAAAGACAGAATAAATGCTCCAAACCCTTATGCTCACCACTATCAGACAAGGTCATGAGAGGATGGTTTGTTAATTTACATCCAACTTGATAAATATTTTAATTAGTACTAACACCGGATAACCATTAGCTCGATGTTTATGGATTTTCAGTCTCATAAGCCACTTTTATATTAATCATGTCAAACCAAAAGTCTTATAGATTTTATTTACTCGAGTCCTCATTGCATAGCATTCACCCACGCTGATTTTCAACGTCCACTGGAATTGTGGTACAGAGGTATTTGATGAAACAAAGGTTGCCTGTTGGAGAGGATGAAGCCATTCCAGGGGAACCTATAGAAGCCTACCGTGACCATTATAGACATGTCTTCACCAAGAAGATCAAGGAATATGCAACAAAGCAATTTTTAGAATTGGATGGCAAAGTGTTGCGATTTTTCGCCGTTTGGGATGATCGTGATGTACCATATGGCGAGCGTCGTCCCTATGTGAGTTCTGTTTTCTCCTGCACACCCCTCCTAAGTATTTCATACATGCTTCTAAATGTAGGCGTTGATTCCACTAGTAATATAATCATCACATTAATTATAATATTATATTTGAGATCAATAGCTTAGTTTTTTCAAGCAACTTATGTGCCCTTGGCTAATCTATGGGTCTACTTTAGCGGGGATGTGTTACTGAAGGGGGTTTGTGGTTATAATATATATAACATTCTAATCAAGAGTTTATATTGGACACAATTGAGTTATATTTTATTCTATCTCGTTAATGTAATAAGATAAATAAATATTTATTTATGTACTCACCTAATAGTTGGTAGTGTAATAATTAACAGCCATATGTCTTTCCATTCCAAGTTTTTACCAGCTACAAAGATTGACATGGTGGTTTCAAGCTAAATTTAATTTATGATTGACTTGGTGTGATGAATTTTGGAAGGGTTGATCTATCATGTGTTTCTAAAATGTAATGGAAAATTTTGGTTGGTTCTTAATACAAGGTAAGTTGTCAATGCCCATATAGGGCAAAACTAATAGAAAACCATGAATAAAGGTTTTGTGACAACCATTGAGATTTGAAAATTAGATTGACAAGTTGATCAACAACTATCATATCTAGTTGAGATAGAGAATATTTTATGCTCTTCAGATGATTATATAGAGACAATATGATGCATAATGATTCTAATAGGACTTCCTTCCATGCTATTCCGTTTAGTTTCTATATCTATCATAGATATTGAGCCCTCTGATTTTAGTATGGTGAATACAAAACCATCAATTTCTATGTAGAATGTATATGCAAAGAAGGGGGGAATGATCCCAAAAAATCTTATTTATTTTGTGATTTTCACATTACATTGACGTGATTATTTCTTACTGTTCTACATGATCCTAGGATCCCATGACTATTATTAATTTATTCGTTTTTTGTATATAAATATTTAAGTTCTATCGGTTTTTTTTTTTCCCCTTATCTTTCTCTTACACACATACTTAACACCATGATATATTAGGGCTAGCTGTTTTTTTCATATGTAATATTTCAAGATTCTGAATTTTCCTGTGATTTATTTGAGAGTTGACTAGGTACTGAACTATTTTTTGGGAGATGACACGACTGAAATCTTAGAGATAACAGAGCGCAACAATGGTCGTATGGCTTTCCCCAAATTGCTACGACGTCAAAAATTACCCAAAGACACCCCACATGACCTTCTAGGTGGGTTGTGTTTTTCAATCTTAAATGTGTATCAAATATGGGAATGCATATGCAATTATTTGAGACAATACCATATGTTTTTGGTTTGGATTGAACCGATGATTGAACCAAGTATTCATCCAATTATTACCCTAGACAACATCCTACAAATGGCTCCATGGTAAATTAGGGCACAAAGCCACCTCACAAGTGGTCATGGTTTCAATGCTATGTAGGTGTGTGGGTATCTCGGGACTTTCAAGTTATTTGGGGAGGTTTGGGAAACCATGTTGCCCCACTTGCCGCTGCTAGGAGGTTCCTTCCAAACTGAAGGCGGATTTAGTCTTTTGGGGTGAAGTGACACCATAAGTTTACGCTTGTTTTGGTTAAACGAAAGGATATTGAAAAAAGGGAGAGAAATCAAAAAGACAAAAATCCAATGTCTCGGCCCGTAAACCACAAGAGATAAACATAGAATCTTTGAATTAGGCATTATACATTGTATTATTATATATGGGAGAAACACTTTTGTTGTACCTTTGGTTTGTCATCACCACTATGGTGTGTTTGCTTTATGGTCCCTTGGGGTTTATAGTTTTTCTCCATTTACAATAAAATGTAAGGTCCTCCGTCTGAAAATAAAATAAAATAAACTCTAAATAGATAAAACTACGAAGAAACATGATATTTATGATATGGCCATACCACAATTAGAGAGAGAGAAAGAGAATAGTAGCCAATGGTATTAAGTGTCTTTCCTGTCTCATTTTGATAGGCCTTCTAACACCACAAATTACAGTAATTATATTATAATATCATTATATTCATGTTGCAGGGTCAAAGAACATGGCAACAGCAAAGCCCAAAGATGCGTATTATCGTGACACTGACTTTCATGTTGGAAGCTACATAAGAGTGTTTGATCGGGATATGCTTATACATGATGTTGATGAATTTACTAGGAACTATTACCGTACCAAATATGGTATGTCAGATGACATGCTTGAGGCTATTAATGTCCAGGTAATTTTTTGGTTGTAGCTTTCACCAAAAAAAAATGTCAAATAAAAATCTCAGACAAATCTGCGTAATAACAAGGAGTATATAATAGCTGAAAGAGTACATTGCATATGCATATAATGAAATATTGCTATTTTTTATCAACATAGTAAATCAGATATTTGTTCAGTTAAGGGTGGAGAAGTCCAATCATTAGACTCCGAAAGTTAACATTTATCATATTAGTTTGAGGCCCTTCCTCCGTCCATGTGCATCGAAATTTTTTGTACGGTTGGATAGATGATAATCAACCACAACTTACAAGCTCACCTAATAATCAATTGTTTTCAAAAATGGTTTTCTTATTTAATAGCTCTTAATATTTTTCTCTTCATGAAATGTGGACACGTTGCCGAAGCAAACGGAAATTATGGTGTCTCTTAATCCCAAAGAGCTACAAATTGCTTTCTGGTGGAGGGTGGACATCTCTATGACATCCAACATGTGATTTGAACCCACAACCACTATTACTGAAGTTGTGTATGCCCTTACCGATGGGCTGATGTTGGTTGTCTTCTTTCCATGTAGGTATTAGCATCTCATGTTAAAAAATATAACGACGATGTATCATACACATTGCATATCATAGAGTAATGCAAATCAAAAGTTTGACTTGGAAGATATTTTTGTTTTAGGTGCAATGTAGGAAGAGGGCCCTGTATTGGCAAGGATGGCCATTCCACCACACAATGGCTTTGGCTCTGAAGCAGACAGCTACATGAACTGCATTTCTCTTATTCCTAAAGCAGCCCAAAAAGACTACTACAAGTTCATCTACAAGGATGGCAAGGTTCGAGCCCGTCCCTCAACCTACGTCTAAATTTCAACTCAATAGTCCGATCTATACAAGAAATAACTTGACCCAACTAAGAGTCATGACATTCATTGCTATGTTTTGATTTTTTGTGGTTTTCTGATTTCATCACCGTCTGATATGCAACCACTCCAAGTATTTGCAACATGTTTAGGTAGATGTATGTATGACATAAGTTCATAGGGCCCTCATGAAAAAAGCCGACTAATTAGGCACGACAATTAATATCTCTATAAACAATTGATATGATCTATTTTTAATTAAATTATGTACACTGAAGCCATTTGTTTCCATCCTACATTTTATTGAGTTTGATATTTTGTCCATTGCAGATTTTATGTTTCTCATGTAAGATTGCTGAAGATGCCACACATAAGGTCTCCATTGTTGACAAAACACGCCAGATGGTCTTCCAAGTATATTTTTCGAGAATTGTGCTTACATTATATCTGCTTAGTCTAGGCATTGTCACAACATACATGAGATTTACAAAAATGTATAGCAATATTGGCAATTAGGTTTGTCTTTACTCATAAAAAACAACATTGAGTTTACCACATTATAATTTAACGCAATCATTTGGAGAATGATAGAATAATGAATTGAACTACAAGACATATTCTTAATGAAATGGCTTTACTAGTCTATGCAGTCTGAAACATTAGAATAACATCAGTAAAATACAAATACTTTGTATTTTTTAAACTTTTTTTTTTTTACGTCAACAAGAGGAAAGACCTTATGAACCCAAATAAAAATAAAAATAAAAACCAAATTAGCTGAGAGGACGGAAGAAGAAAGAGATAAAAAGTTATACCATGTCTCTAATATAAAAAGAGGAGAAAGAACTACTTTGTTTTCAAATTATGCTCGTTGTAAACAAATACCTTTTGATCTAGATTTGAATGGAGCCAAGAGTATCGGAGGGAGTAAGAGCAGGGAGTGAGGCTTTACTTGGTAGAGTGAAGATTTCTCTTTGTTGATGAGCAAGAAAGGTGCAGGAAAGATGAAAGAAAGAGGTATAATTAAGTTGTCTTACATTGTCCATATATTGGGTGCTTTTGAACAGTACTATTTGTCAGATGATACGGTCTCAGTGTTTGAACCTCCAGCTCGAAATTCTGGATGTACATCTGGGCGTTTCCTCCAAAGATTGGAAGCTCCCCGATTGCCTGGCACCAAGAGACCTTATTGTCCTAGTGATTGTTACATGGGTGCTCGCCTTGATCTACACGAGCGTCTCTTTGATTTGATTCAAGCCGATGAATGGACCCTTAAATACATGGAAGATGACCCCAAACAGTTTCCAATGGCCAACTATGACACAGTCTCAAAAAAGGTATTGGAACCACTTACCAAGTTCACATACATTGCAATATAATTCCTCATGACAAGTGTAGATCCTACAATTTTTTGCAGTGTAGGTCTTACATGTCATATATTATTCCTAATAAAATATTGTCCAAGTACTCGATGGACTCACCTAATAAGCTGGGTTGAATGGATGAGCCTAGATGCGTTAATTTCCTTGTTCTGATAAATGCATTCACAAATCACTATTACTGAGTTGTGAACCTGATAAGAGGGTACATTTTCATTTTGTTTTTGTGAGGAAGGTTAACAACAATAAGGTTTGGATGTATATGATATTTAGCCAGTCTAAATATGCCAATCTTAAGATTATATGTACTTATATTCTTGAAAACCATCATCATGCTTGATGATGTCAATTTTAATGGGAAGGGGCAGTAGCTGAGAGGTGAAGTGGCTCTTAGTTCGCAAGCTTAGACCAAAGTCTCTTCTCTCTCTTTCCCGCTCTCTCTATGTGTTTTGGGTTGGTGGAGTCTAGTAGGTATCACTATCAGCACTGACATTGTTTTATCTTATCGCATGATCTATAAACCGTTTAAAATATGTTCTATCAATCATTCTCTTAAATGCACTTGAGTAAATAATTGCTAAAATATCGACAATGAATGTAGCAATGAGTTTATCACTGATTAAGTCATCCAAAGAACTTTGTGATTTTATTTTTATTTTTTTCGGTCATAAATATATTTCATTTCATAACTTTCTTGTATAATAGGGGATCCATGTGTTTGAAACACTTGTTGTATTAAGACACCAACTTAAGGTGGAGAATATTTTGGTCTTGCCACAGTTGAAGGGAATGATTGCCAAGTTGTCTGCGGATAAAAAGGCTGACTTACAGAAGAAGCTTCCAGGGCCATCCCCAAAGCCCGTTAGTGCCCCCAAGTCACCATGCAGTAGCCCTCCCCCAGTGTCACCATGCGGCAGCCCATGTGAAGCTACCAACAGTCCTCCCAAGTCACCAGTCAAAACCTGCACCAAAGAACCGCCCTCTCCAAAGAGTCCACCAAGTTGGCCTAAATCGCCAACTGACATCTCACCGTAAGTGTCAAATTCTTCACCTTGTTAGCCCTCGAAGTTTTAGATCATTCTTTTGTGTAGATTAGCCTTGTAATGCAATTAGTTATGGTCTCTGCCCAATCTAACTTGCAAATCTCCCACCACAAGTCTGCAACACGACAAAATCTTGAAACTTATCATCAATAATTCTAGTGCTGAGGCATATTGGCATATAATAGCTCGTAGTAATCATAGCAAATGAAGAGGCGGTATCTTGTATACCCATGGCCTCAATATGGTACAACGGACCTTTAAATTGTCCAGTTGCACTATCACCACTTGCTTGAAAATTATCCATTTGACTGCCATCCAATCCCTAACGACCCTCGTTGCTAACAAACAAAAACTTGAAAACAACCAGCATATCTTATATATAGTACTCCACATCTTGTTCCCATAGGGGCCATCTCCTGAAATGGAGCAATAGTCATTAGGTGAAGTGGACCTTAGTTACGCCAGCTTTGGGCTAAGTCTTCTCTATCTCTCGCTCTCTTTTAGTATTGCAACTTTTTTACCAAGAAAAATCAGAAAAGAAAAGAGGGAATGTGTCCTTCAAACCAACGACCAAAAAACATAGGGATGGAGAGTAATTAAGTAATGCATCCACTTTCAATGGGCATGATTTGAAATTATATTCCTACCAAGAAAACTAAATATCTGACAATGTTTGCTACAATTTTTATAAACTATGATGACATCAGTGAGAGAATAATTATGTTTGTCAATATGACAGACCAAAGTCACCGCCTCCCAAATCAGAGCCTCTCCAAACATTGTTGGATAAAGCAGGGATCAAGCTAGTAAGTCAAGAGATACACACTCTTGAGAGATTTGCAGCTAAGAACAAAGACAAATATCCCGACGTCTACAACCTAGTTAAGACATATTTTTGAGGATAGAGAGATGAAAGACATAGTGATGTAAGCTATTCCACACCATCCACTACCTTTGGCAATTTTCAATTGGAACTCCAAAAAACCATTGTTATAATAGAAAGAACCACAAAAACATAACAAACATTAAACTCCATTCGTTTTTTGAGGTACGTATCTAATCTGTCAACCTATTAAACATTATCCAAAATTTCAAAAATAAAAAAGATCAATCTTACCCCTTTAGATGGATTTGATATGTTAATGATCAAACCAATTACTTAAATATATTGAAGAGACCGTACAAACCATTGGTGTGTGTGTGCGTGTATATATATGTATATAATAGGCTTATTTATCATTGAGTTCATTTATCAGTGGGTTTACAGTTTACTAGTAGGAGGTAAAGTCTTACAGGTGCGGTTCCCGGGGTGGCATGAGACTTTGGTAGGCCTACTACCTAATCCCCACCCTTGTCTTATCCACCCTCCCTTCATGCTCTTTCCGCTCTCCTTTTTCAAGCTCCAGTCCTCCCACTCCCCTCTATCCATAACCCCTTTCAAGGTTATTGTTACGGGAGGGGGGCAATAGAAGGTGAGGAGCTTGGAAGTGGGGAACGGGAGGAAGGGAGCAGGATCTAATTCTAGGACTAAGATTTTTGAGAAATGAAACAAATATGAAACCATCTTGTTTTCTTAATCAGAAACCAATGCACATCACCGCACGAACAGGTCTATGACATCTGGTATGATTCCAGCCTTGACGATGTCACCATGGACCTCTTTGTCCTTTTCCAAGACTACTAGCCTCACACAAGCTTTGCAAATGAAATGAATGTCATGACCTGGTTTGGCTTCACCCCATGCTCCATATTATTTGCTCATAGGTCTCCAAAGCCTCCATCCGGCACCGCTACTATGCATATCCTGACAAAGTCTTGGTCTCCCCCATCAGCCACTAAAGCAAATGGGGGGGTTTTGCAACGCCGCCCCGTGCGGCGCTGAGCGTGCGATGCCAACCCCGCGGCGCCTTTTTGCGACACCCTTGCGACGTCCAACCATAGCAAGGTGGCATGAAGGGGAAAGGGGCCCCCGCTGCGACTGATTTTTTTTTTTCTTGCGACACCCCGACAGTACCAAAACAAAACAAAACCCGAAAAAAAAAAAAAAAAACAAAAACAAACAAACAACGTTGCGACGCTCCGGCGTCATAGATGTGTCACTGAGGGCGCCCCAGCGACTCTGCGATGCCGGGGCATCGTGACAGCATCGCCACAATGGGGATTTGTTTGGTTTTTTTTGGGGGGGGCTTTGCGGCCCTCAATGTCACAAAAGCGTTGTTGTGGGCGCCCTGCGCTGGGATGCCCAACGTTGCGACGCCAAAGGGTCGCAACAGTGTTGTAGTCAGCTTAGGTCATCACAAGGACGTTGCTTGGGGCGCTTGGCGGTGGGGCTGCAACAACGGCGACGACGTTGGGGCTGGGCACTAAGGGTGTGGAGATTGCAACTCTCCGGCGTCACAAGAAGGACCCCTTAGAAGGAACTTCAAAGAAATCTTGATATGTATATATATATATATATATATATATATTATTGCTTTTGTGATACATAGATATATCGTTTGTGTATTGGTTAGTCTATAGTGTCTTAGAAATGTTATAACGTGGAGGTCCTAGGTTCAAGTATGCATTGCCTAATATATGTAAAACAATGAACATATTGTCATTGGACAGAACCGGAGTCAATGGTCAACAAGTTTTTAAAATTCAAATTTCAAATTTAAATTTTCTCACATAAATTCAGATGTACCCCCTTAAACTGCGACGTCCGGGCATCGCATTTTGCGACCCCGGACGTTGCTAATTCGGCATTGCAGAGTAGGTTTTTTTTTTTTAAGCCCGGACGTCACAAGTTGTACTGGCGCAAAATTGCGACCCCCATCGGTCACAAAATTGCGATGTTTTTGGCGACGCCCGGCGTTGCAAAATTGGCCCCTCCCCCCTGCCCGACAAGGGCTGTTTTGCGACGCCGCGACGTTGACCCCCCCCCCCCCCCCCCTTTTCCCTGTAGTGAGCCCCTTAAGCATAGGTCAGCCTCATCCCACGCCCTTGCTGTGCAAGTCCTACGATCATGGCTGTCATCGCGCTCTATAGCTCATTCAACCATAATGTGGAACACTCCATTTGCATCCTCGATGCACCTACATTTAGCAAACACGTCCACTAGGAGTTGTTCAGAATGATATTGACCTCTTTGCTCATGGATCATCACTCATTGATCATCGCTCTTATCGCACAGGTCTTATTTATAAAGAAATGTGACCCGGTTCGGTTTCACCCTTCCACATGTGCATTTGGTAGATGACATGCGATTCAACTGAAGCCACCATCTAACTTTTGAATTCATCATGTTAAGAACTGGAACTGGGAGGTATGCCAAACTTGCCCTGGGGTGCTTATGCATACAAAGTCATGTCTTTTGGACTTTGTAATGCACCAGCAACTTTCCAGATAGTGATAAGTGAATCTTTCCATGAGTATTTGGATGATTTCATGCAAGTGTTCTTAGATGACTTCAGTGTGTACAGCTCTAAGAATGAGCACTTGCAAAAGTTGGAATTATATTTGGTCAAATGCAAGATGAGAGGTCTTGGTCTGAATCCAGAAAAATGTACTTTCTGTGTGAACTTAGGGGTACTTCTGGCCCGACACATTGTGTGTAAGAAGGGACTGCTTGTGGATCCTAGAAAAATTGAGGCTATTAAAACATCCCCACCACCAGTAAATGTTAAGGCTCTAAGGAGATTCCTTGGACAAACCAGCTATTACAGAAGGTTTGTCAGATGGTATGCACAGATGGCAGCACCATTGAGCAAGCTTTTGAAGAAGGATGCAGTGTTTGCATGGACAGCTAAATATAACAGGCATTTGAGACAATTACAATGTCAATAACAACTACACCTGTGTTGATTAATCCTCATTGGCATATGGTATTTCATGTACACTGTGATGCCTCAGGAGAAGCATTGGGGGCTGTGTTAGCCCAAAATGTCACAGGAAACATAGATTCACTTATGTATTATGCTAACAGACTGTTGAACAGTACTGAAAGGAACTATAACACCACCGAAAGAGAAGCTTTGGCAATGATTTATTTATGAGTCAAGAAGTTCAGGCATTATTTGCTGGGAATGAAGTTTATGTTCTATGTGGATCATCAGGCTTTGATTTATCTGGTGAACAAGCTTTTGATAAGTGGCAGGATAACAAGATGGTTGATTATTTTGCATGAGTTTGAATTCGAAGTTGTTTACAAGCCTGTACGTTTGCATCTTGTGGCAGATCACTTGTCACGCCTTTCAACAGGAGAACCCGCCACATGAGTAGACAATCAACTGCCTGATGCGAGTTTATTTGCAGTGGAAGTGCATGGAGCAGATGATTGGTTAGATTGGTAGTGGCCAATCAGATACTACCTTACTCATGGAGAGTGCCCATCAAGTTATGGGAAGGAGCAGAGGAAAAGAATAGCTATCAAGGCATTACCATACACTATGATAGATGGAAGATTGTATAAGCTAAGACCTGATGGAGTTCTTAAACGATGCTTGTATCACCATGAGGTAAATAAAGTTTTGGAAGAAGTTCATAAAGGAGTGGCTGGAGGCCATTTTGGAGAAGAGACTACCAGTAAGAAAATATTACTTGCAGGTTACCAGTGGCCTACTTTGTTTAGAGATGACACAAGTATTGCAAGAGTTGTGATGAGTGTCAGAGGCTAGGACCTTTGCAAAGATCTGGGAAGATGGCTTTGCATCCTACGATGCCTACTGAACCATTCTAGAAATGGGGATTAGACTTTGTTGGACCAATTAATCCACCAGCCAGGATTACACAGAACAAGTATATAATCACAGCCACTGATTATACCACAAAATGGGTGGAAGCTAAGGCTCTGAGGGACAACACAGCTAAGGTTCCTATATGAGAACATTCTCACAAGATTTGGCTGTCCTTTGGAATTTATCAGTGACCAGGGAAGTCATTTCATTAATGAGACCATTGAACTATTGACTAAAGAATTCATGATTGTGCACAAGAACAGTACAACCTATTACCCACAGGGCAATGGGCAGGCAGAGGCCACCAACAAAATACTATTCACTATCATGGCTAAGATAGTCAATGCAAACATGACAGACTGGGATACAAAGCTGTTGACAGCTTTGTGGTCATACATGACTTCATATAAGGTCACCATCAAGTATACACCATTCCAATTAGTTTATTGCATGGAAGCTTTACTTCCAGTGGAGTTCTTATTACTTACTATAAGAACTGAATAGGGAAGGAGAATGAAATTGGAGGATTCAATTAAAGTAAGGAAACATGAATTATATCATGTGTAAGAAGTACTGCTGATGCAGCAGATAACATGACCAGAATTCAGATGAAGAGGAAGGATCAGTTTGATGAAGGTAAATTGAAGACTTTTAAGACAAGTGATTTGGTACTGTGGTTGTAGAAGAAGGGAAGGATTAAAGCTTCTAAGCTTAAATCACCATGGAAATGATCTTATGTAGAAGATGTATGATAACAACACAACTATGTTACAAACCATTAACAAAGAGATGTTTGGTAGAGTCAATGCCAATAAGTTGAAGGGATACAATGGTATCCATGATAGACCATTGCAGCATGATTTGCATCTTGAAACACAGATGCAGTCACAGACTACACCAGTAGCACCAGCGAAACATGAAGCACTTGTCATAATGCCGAATGTGTAGGGTCATAGCAGAGAACACAAGTGTTTACACAGCCATCACAGCCCACCACAGCCTATTACAACATATCACAGCTTACTACAGCTTGTCACAGCTTGTCACAGCCCAACATAGGCAACACAGCCCACACAGGTCGCACAGTCCATAGGGGCAGTGACAGATGGACACGAGTTAACGTCAATTAAGTGGCCGGTAAGTGTAAAGACAGTTTGGAAGTCAAACTCGGAGAATGTGCCACGCGGACAGAGGGAGACATGAGAGTGTTTGAATTCAAACATGTGGCCTAAGGGGCAAAACACTCCGCATTACATGTACTGCAATAACGGGCGCCATCACTTAAGAAGACAAATAAGGCCGTCAAAGTACCTACCCGGTACATCAACCAAAACTTATTATGAACCCATTAATGCATCAAGAGGACAGGTAACGGAACATATTACGCGTCCGGCAAAGGAGAACCTTTGCCACATATGCAATCCTAGTGGTCATTCCAAGATGGAATGTGAACAGATTAAAGTAAAAATGAGAAGTTACCTAATGAAACAACGGCCAATCACCAACGTGAATTTTGTGCAAGAGACTCCATTCAAAAAACAAGAACAAGAAACTAAGAAGATTATGAGCGGAAGAATAGGTGTTATTCCGGATAACCAGTGTCTCGACAGGAGGGGTAATCAAAGCTATAGCTTTGTAGTTGTGGCGGATATCACGGACTATATACTAGCTCTACTTCTTACGCAATGACGCAAGGAAGGACAGGTCGAAAGTACTTTTTTTCTTACTCACTATTTGCAAGCCCCGCAGGCTTACACCCACTTGTCTGTTTCATTTTGTGCTAATCACACTTTCATGTAACACGCATTACAAGCTTTCCTGCAGTTATTCCAAACAATGTCTTCTTATTTGTCCAGGATGAAGCGAATTAGAGAGATGGAGGATCTACGAGTGAAGAGCACGACGATCTTATAGAGGCAGATAATCGCCACACCACAGACAGTGCAGCTGCTGAAGGAATTGCGGTTGGAGGGATTGTTGCGCAAAGAGTGGTCTTTGCATCATTGGGAATTGATGATCCAGTTCATCAAGAACTTTGAGCCAAAGACGAGAGTTACCCAGGTAAAAGACGTAGATATACAAGTTACTCCGCAGTACTTGCAGCAGCTTTTTGAATTACCATCTGGTAATGTGAGCGTGGACGAGCACAGGGTAAGATTGCAAGTAGGGGATCTTTTCCAAGAAACGAGTTTCTTCAGGAACCAATGATTCACTTGCACCAAAGCCGAGTATCCAGGGTTGAGAGAAATTGGCCAGATACTAAACATTCTGTTTGCCATGAAACAGAACCAACAATATCTTAGCAGATCTTTTACGGAGGAGGTTCTGAAAGCTTTGAAAGGAGAGGATGTAGCTTGGGCGGAGATGATGCACAGTGGTTTGGTGGAGGAGATGAAACGATTATAAAATATTACTGCCAAGTCCCCAATTATTGTGTCTGGCCCAATTATTGCACATATTATCTTTGATTCTTGCTTGTTTGATGCGCAAGAACGCAAAGTATTGGGGGTGTTTGAGGCAGCCACAACTGCAGTTGATGAGCAAGGCTCTTCACAAGGTGAAGGAGGCTTAGAGAGGCAGCACCAGTCCAAGAGACAGAAGAGGGACGCAACTGTAATGGCAGATCCACTGGCCGCAAGGAACCCTCACGATGATGTTTCTATAGCTCCTGCACAGGATGGGGTGCAGCAGCACAACGGGCTATTACTACTGGAAGCACGGCCATTAGAGAGGGTAAAACTTTTTTCTGACACCCAAACCTGACTTTGGGGTTTTGTGACAGCCATATGTGGATATGTACTCTCAACCAGTTCTTGATAAATTTCCATCTGCTATGTTTGGATTGCCCTTTCCAAGCATTTAACATTGGTCTTTGGTAGCAAACACCGATTCATGAAGTAAATCTTTCAGCCACTTGTATGGGAAGTATTACCCATACAAGCGTGAATGCACCGGATCCAAATCTGCAAGTTAGGGTAAGTTCTATTGATTTGCCAAAAGTACATGTAACACTGTGACAATGCGGGATTCCCATTCGGCAAGTGATCTCATTGCCGTGAAGGCCGAGAAGAGACTAGCAAGGCCGACAACTTGAGGTTATGCAACCCTTTGTGCATGCTTGCGAAGACACTAAATTAGAGGGGGGTGGGCTGAATTGGAGGGAGAACTGGAGCTTGGTTCTCAATCTTGCATGAACATTTGGATTGCTAGGTTAAAGCTGTTGCTTTTCCTTTTGAAGCAGTGTACTCAGTGGTGTAACTTGCAGTGTTATTGCAGACGATTCGCCTAGGATGGGGGCTAAAGGGGCACCATCTATACGTGAGGACCACTTAAACAACGACAGGATTGAACAGCCTTTACTGCACAAATCAGGAAGCTCAAATGGAAGAGATTCTCATACACAGCATGGAGCAGTTGTCTCTGTCCCTTCTTCTCAAGATGGATCGGCAGTGTTTGGCTATAACATGGGATTGAGGCCTTATCAAGACATTACTTTTTCCATAATCTTCCTGCTGCTTGTGCTAGTGACGTTTGGTTTTGGGATATATGGGACAACCAACTCCAATCCTGATTACCAATGGGTTGAATCAGCACACTATGACCGTAGACATGGCTGTTCCATCCTGGATCATGTGGAAACTGAAAATCTGCCTTTGCATATGGGCAGGATACTGAATGGAAACGAGTCATCTTTCTCAGGGGGAGCACTTGGCAGTATTAAGTCCAACTCTGATAAACCAATACTGATTACAGCCCTGACTACACTAATCTTGAGTGCACCACTTGCCTTGGGGATGCTATGGGTTCTCCGGACTTATACAAAAGAGCTGGTGTATGCCAGCCTTCCTTTCTTTGTACTTCTTCCCATTGCCTTGAATATCACCTGGTTCGTCCTTTGCCAGAGAGACAGAGAGTGCCGGCAAAATTTTGATCCATCAGCACAAATATTTCTGTTTATATTTATTCTCCTAATGTGCGGGCTGATGATCTACGTCATCTATTCCAACTGGGAGCGTGTTGAACTGACTATTCGAGTTGTGAAGACTGCTTCCGAGGCACTCAACCAAAACTTGGCACTTGTGTTCATCTTACCCAGCCTGACTTTAGTTCTCTTTCTTTTCTGCATCCCTGTGGTCACCTTTATGTTTTATGCGTATACTAATGGGACTGTTATTCCGAACCCAGATATCATTGACCCCCCAGAGTATCACTGTGGGAGGGGCACTGACCACCCATGTTGTGTCTGGAAGACAGCACCATGGGTTCCCACATATCTCACTCTTTCAGGATTTGCTGTCCTCTGGTCAGCCATGATCATGGCACAGGTCCAAGTGTTCACTATCAGTGGTACCATTGCTCAATGGTACTTTGCACAGGCAGAATCTTCCACTGTCGGGACCACCAAACGATCCTTGCGGTATGATTCCATCTATCACCTTTTTTATCTGCTAAAATCACATGAACGTATTCTGGTCTGTGATATGGTTGAAATCTTTTTGTGATGTCATACTGATAAAGGTGTAAGCTGTATCCCGATCTTCAACTGATTTGACTACATGGATGGTCTAGATGAACACCTGAAAATATGAGCATGTTGTCTGCTGTGCTATGACATCTGCTGGTGGATGAAAAGGTGGGATTATCTCTGTACATAGATCGTGTTGCTCAAGGTATCTTACCCATTTTAGCCAACAAGTCAGTAGTCCCTCCTTGGTTGATCTCTGGGTTGTGGGAAAAAGCCCTTGCTGGCAGCCAATGTGATGTTAAGGAGAGAATACAGTGAATGTAGATGATAACGTGAAGATTGCCTCATATTTAAAAGGGTGGGGTTCCCTTTGCTCCAATCAACTGTAGTGGCTCCAAAAGAGAACTGTACTCAGAAGATGTTGTTTACTGTTGCCTTGTGGCCATACCCTGTGCCCAGTTTGGGTGGACCAAGAGGAAACAGACGCTATCTTTGTGAGGGGCTCCAAGAGAGAGAAAGTGAGATGGAGAAACCTTACAAGATCCCAAGCCCTCAGCAAATAGAATAACAAGAACGCATTCCAAATAACATCAATGAAGTGAGATATGTACTCATAAGACGTTGTTTGCCGTAGCCTTGTGGCCATTGACCCCATGCCCAGTTTGAGCGGAACACAAAGGGACAGAACCTGCCTTTGTCAGGGGCTGATGCCGGTAGTAAGACTTACGTTGGAATAAACAATTGATCCGGGTTTTCCAGATATCCTCTAGAAATCCCTTTACACAAGCATCAATCTGCTGTGTGTGGTTTGCCCAATAACTAGACCCCAAAAGGGCCTGGGCTTTTGGCTCAGGCTCGAGACTTTCAAAGTTGGTAAACAGAGGTACAGGCACAATTCCCTTGATAGATTTGAAGAGAGCGTCTCTCTGGTGAGAGAACCCCGGACAATGAATCAGATAATGAATATTGTCTTCAGGTTGCGCACACAACGGGCAATTGCACTCTCCCTTTCCTCTCTGCTTCTGTTTGCTGTTCAAAGTTAGGTTTCCCGCCCTAAGTTTAAATTTCAGTCTAGTGCCGAGAGTGGTAGACCCTTGAGGTCCTCCATGATGTCCTGCCCCACGTCACAGACTGGAAACAAGTTCAGGGAAGTTTTCATCAGACAATTTCCTGGCAACAGACATGGCTTTGGACAGATTTATCCAGCGGGGTCAAGACTTGCGGGCTAAGATTCAGATCCTTGCGAATCTCTTCTACTCTCTTCCGCCAGGACTTAAGCCTGTTTGACAGGGCGATCCTGCTTCCAAGATATAGAGTCGATTAACTTGGGGTATGATGTTGGACATATGTTGCAGCTGACCCCACTGACCTTGAATTCATCGCTTAAGGAAGGGATACCAAACTCACCCCGAACAGCCACATTGGCTGTTTTGCAGCACGCTGACATGCACTCCTTAAGCACCCCGACTTGAATGGATTCTAGAGACTTAGCCTGGTTGGAGTTATCAACCCATATTGCAGATGCGTACTCCAAGGCAGGTCTAATAACACGACAAAGCATGGTTTTTCTTACCTCAGAGTTGATCCCTCTGCAGTGGAAAAATTTAGTGAGACCCAGTGCTTTGCGCTTCCCAGTTTGAACAACTTTCTGAATATGTGCATCCCAATGACACTTGGAGGAAAACTCAACGCCGAGGTATGTGTAGGAAGGAAGGGAGGACCGGAATCTCTTGGCTTCCCCACTGCCACTTGAGATCACCTCCTCCTCGGTCGTTGAATGCCACCACTGCACATTTACTGACGTTAGCCTCTAGCCCCCAAAGGTCGAAGTATCTCTTCGCGCAATCAATCAACTCCTGGAGATTGGAAGGAGTATCCCCTATGCAAAGTCATCCGGAAACATAAGGGCTGGTATGGTGGCATCACCCACCCTTAACCCAAATCCCTCACTTTCCGCATCCTCGAGGATTTGATTGATGAAACCATTGAAGAGCAGAGGGGAGAGGGTACATCCTTGAGCTACACCTTGGTCTATGTCAAAGAAGTTAGACTTCTGTCCCTTAACAGTGACACAACATTTGGTGTGAGCATACAAGTTATGGACAACTCTCCACATCTTTCCCTTGATCCCCCATGACCAGAGTCGGAGCCATAGACCGTCTCTCCACAGTGTCATAGGCCTTTTTGACATCCAAGAAAAATACAAAAGTGGGTTTCCCTTCTTTTTTCCTTCCCTGGATAATTTGGCTTAGAGTGAAGATATGATCCACACATGTTTCGCCGAAAGCCAGCTTGGCCTTCGTGGAAACAATCTCTAGATTCCAGGTCAACCTCGAGACGAGTACTTATAACTCTGCAAAATATTTTGCCAACTGCATTGAGGAGCGTGATGCCTCGGTAGTTCCCCGGTTCTTCTCTGTCACCCTTCTTGTATAGATTGACAATGACCCCCTGTCGCCAGCGAAAGGGGATCATTTCAGTCCTCCAGATAAGGTTAAAGAGAAGGACAAGGGCCTCTATCATGGATTGCCGCCATGCTTGATAAGCTCGTTGACTATGCCATCAGGTCCACCGGCTTTATATCCGTTTAAATGCTCAATTGCTTCCACAATCTCAGAAGAACTAATGGGAGCGTTGTAAGCCTTTGAAATATACTTCAATTCACCAGGGCTGTCTTGAATCATAGGAACAGTTTGCCAACTGTGTCCTTCCATTCATCAGAGGACCCCTCACTGTTAGACCAATTCTGCCAAGGATACTGTAGTGGGTTTCAAAGGTATTGACAATGTCAACCGTTGAAGTCACCACTGCACCCTTAGTAGTCCTCGGCGCTTGTACTTGCTGACAGTTTTTTGGCTACAAACGTTGAAGGGCCAACTAGAATCTCTTGTCATTACCCACATGGTGGTTTAAGTTTATTTCACTGTATAGCTTGTCCCAGTATAATTTCTTCTGAGACCTTACAAGCTGATTGATATCTTTGCGTATCTGGTAGTACTTAGCCCACAATGCTTTGTTGGTTTCAAATTGCAGCACTCTTTATAGCGGACTCGTCTCTCAGCTATCTTGAGTTTAATCTCATTGGTCCACCAATTAACAGCCCTACCGCAGACAATTTGTTTCCTCCCAATGATCTTGTCATCCTCTATATCTTGTTAGCCATAGAGGAGACGAAACTCTCCCAAGAATCCACTGCTCTTTCGACTTCATTTCTTGCAGTGCCAGAGCGAGACTGAAGGTCTTGGAGCCAGTGGACAAAATGAGGTAGAGCCTCTTGCAAGGCCTGGACATAGTCAGCCTTGACCTCTTCATTTTGGAATTTTTCTATGCGCCACTTCCAAATCAAACGTTTCACAGATCTCTTGTGTTGGGAAAACACCTTTTGATCTCAGTCCAAACCAGGAAGTGGTCAGAGGTACCAATATCAGTTCTGTCGATCAACACACTGGCACTCTGGGGAAACAAATTTTTGTCCATTATGATATAATCCACAGTGGAATCCCCAGTTTGGGCTTTCTCACAAGTCCACTGCACTTGGTCTCCTTTTGACCTATTATTCAAGGTCAAAAGCTGAAGTTCTTCCAGACAGTGTATTAACCTTCTACCATGAGAATTCATCTCGTCCTCACCAAAAGGCCCAATGGTATCATCCTGTTGGAGACCTTTGCCCACCCGGGCATTGAAGTCACCCAATAAGATCACCTGACCTTTGGCGAGGAACTTAGCACAGTCCAGCTTTATGTCTTGGAAGGCTTTGTCTGCGTCAGCACTAAGGGTCCCCTCTGTGGGCATGCAACCCAGCATCAAGATTTTGAAAGTTGGTGAACAGAGGTGCAGGGACTATGTTCAGAATGTTCCTGAAGAGGGTCAATCTTTTATGAGAATATCCTGAACATTGTCTCACAAAATGGATATTGTCCCCAGGCTGCCTGGACATTGAGCATTGACAGTCTCCGTTTCCTCTTTACAGCTGTTTATTGCTCAAAGGTGGACTCCCCTCCCCGAGGTTTAAGGATCAAAGACTCAAATGCAGCAGAATGGTTCATTGACATGAGCAGTGTATGGTTATGTCTGGCAATAAAACATTGTTGAATGGTCTGGCTGCTCTTGAATTTGCACAGACTTCTAACTTGAGATGTTTCTCAGTACAGGAATGCATTCGGACCTTCATTTGGAACAGTGTGCTTCTCTGGGCTGATTGTCGTGTTTGTGCGGCTGATCCGAAGTGCATTGAACAAGGCAGATGATGAGCGAGGCCAGCAAGGTGCTGTTGCGCTGCTTCTTCGAGCTTGCCTGGAATGGATACTTCAAGCAGTCGAGTTTCTGACAAAGTACACTTCCAACTTTGCGGCAGTCACTGGAGAGAGCTTCTGCTCTTCAGCAGTCATGACATACAATCTACTAAAACGCAATTTTCTCTCAACAATGGTGGTAGAGGTTATCTCTGATCGACTGCTGGCGATGGTTGTCGTTGTCTGCTCGGTTCTATATGCTCTTTTGGTAAGTCTCCTTGAGATTATTATCCTCAGGTGACTTTTTCCATTTTCATGCTCAAGATGTGTATGTTTGAGGCCATCGTCAGCACCATTACAATGTTCCAAGACAATAATGAGTGGGAGAGGTCCATTGGGAGTGGAATTCTTGTCATCGATGACATTAGCTTGTGATAACTCATAGCGGTGGTCGTTTGCAGGTGTACGGAATTTTGTCTTTGACCACTAGTTCTGAGAGGGATGTCAAATTGACTGCGACTTTGTCAAGTTGGTTACTCTTGTTCCTTGTGCTGGTTCTTTTCGTACGAGTTCTGAGCAATGTGGTGGATACCATGTATATATGTTTCGCCATGGACAAAGATTCAGGAATTGTCTCCAAAGCTGAAGTGCATGATGTCCTTGTTCTCCTTCCAGCTTCCCAGGATGAGCCAGCTACGCTTGCCGTGCCACGTGAGCCGTAAGCAGAGCTCAGATATAACTCCATTTAGGTGACCACCATGTGGTCCTGATTGAGGTTGTGTACAATCATAGGAATGAGAGGATCTGGGAAAGGAAATGTTGAGAGAAGCTAACCCTTGGTTGTGAAGTTGTGTACAACAATGGAAAATGTGACGCATGGAAAAACATATTACTACTTTTTGGACTTGATAGTAAATTAAGGCTGCCAAGCCGGAGTGGTGATTGAAACTTGTTTACTGTATGAAGGATGCTGCAAGTATCGTTGCGGCTTGTCTACCCATCCAGTACTTACGGGGAATGTGTGATCTCCAAAGTATGCATTGAATCAGAACATTTGGATGCAGTTTAGGTTTTGAATTTTGTCTATTTCCACATATAGCGCTGTTCAAATTGCACCATATATTGGAATGATTAGGGATGTGGAGCATGGTGTTTTAAGCGTCTATGAGTCTTGAAGTTAGGTCTTGTTCTTGTACTCTGGCTGGCACTAATCTCACTGTTATATCATCCACTAGTATTGAAAGTGACTGGTGCATCATAAGACTCCAGCTGAAGTTGCTTGATATTGAAAGACACTTGCTATGAAGACCTATTGACTCTGCTAGCTCCAAGGCAAAGTTCGGTTTCTTCCATTTCTCTGAATTGTACATTTGATCACAACAACCTAGTAGTTGAAAGGTTGCAACCGTGGTAACCGTGGTGAATCTGAGAAGAGCCACCATGTATGCCACACCTCTTCATTCTTGATGTTTGTGCATTCATGGACAGCTTGCCATTAGTGAAGATCGTTCCTTACATGGATTGTGCTGCAATCAAAGTTGAGCATGGCTGCAGCATGGCTCTACGAAAGTACATGCATACACTTGTCTGCTTATCTCACGAGTCACACTTCTAGTATGCACAGCTTTGGCATTGAGGATCAGAGTCTAGAAGAGTACAAGGGATATGCCGAATACCACCGGGGAGACTCATACTCTGCTAGGGCATCAAATAGGGATTAACATCTCCGACGAGCAGTGCTTCCAAGGAGTGTTGACAAAGCTGAAGAGAAAGCTGACATTCTGGAGTTCGTCAATTTTGTCCATTGCAGGAAGAGCCCTCGTGGTAATCAGGTATTATTGGCCTCAACATGTAACCCAGGCTCGCAGATTTCCGCCTTGCTCGCAAAATGGATCCCAAGAGCCCTCATTAACACAACTAGCCCCTGGAGCAGGCTAGTTCAACCTCACTTGGTTGGATCTATACCAAGTCTATCTTTCCATCTTTGGTCTAAATCTCTTAGATGAATCGTGTAAGGAAATGGCAAGGCACGGAAAGGGGATCGGGTCCTTGGAAATCAATTTGGAAAGCATGGAATTATGGGATTAGGGGCTCACTGACTCAAAGAATGCCCGTTAATTTCGTGGAGTGCACAAGCCTAGCCCATTTTCGTCAATTATAACATAGACTCCGAATCGTTGCTCCAGCTCAAAGCCAAATGGGCGAGCTGGGAGAATGCTGGATTCACTTGGAAGTGTGTGGGAACATGGTGAACTCCTACTACTCACCATGGTCACTGCATTGATGGGACCAAGGAAAGCTCGGGCTAGGCAAACGATTTGCTCTCAAATTCCTCCATATATGTTACCCTTGATGCAAAGCGGACCCAATCAATGGACTCCCCCAGTGTGGATGGCCTCTTCTTCACAAACACCACCTTCGGTCATCTTCGTCCTGACCCTAAACGGAGACTCGGCTTCTGGAATGGGGTTCATTACGGACAGAAGGGGGAATTTGCAATACAGTGGGACATGCCTCTTCTCTTTTCCATATTAGAGTGATTGATGAAACATCCCCGCAAGGTCAAGAACTGCAATGGACCATGCACTCTCATTTTCAATGGCTCCTCCGTCACCCCTTGGCGTTTGATCCAGGAGAATGGTCATGGATGGATCGAGCACATTCCCCTTTCTTCGCCCACAAAGTCAAACTGGGATACTCCCTTCTGTTCCCCCCTCGACTGTTTGACAGGAAGTGGCAACAAAAATGGAATAGTGCCTTCCAAGATCGAGAGGCTTGGAGTTTTTTTTTTTTCCTTTGGATGAACAGGGGACAGAGCCCTGGATGAAAATTTATTGAATGATTATTGAAGGAAAAAAAATTAAAACCCTTGATTGCCCGTAGGCTGCCATAAGGCATAAACCACGGTGGGCCGTGCTGGATAACTCTCGAACCGCAACTGAGAAATTCGGAGGCACTATGAAACATACATTTAGGATGCTAGCAACTTAGAGAATACGCAGCAATATCCAAATGAAAGCTGCCAATCTGGAGCGACGGAAAATTTATGCGGTAACCATTGGTGGCGAAAGGAGGGCCCGCGAAACGTCCTGGCAGGAGCTGGGAACAGAGGGCGGACTGAACGGAGTGATGGTGAACCCTGGAGAAGGAGGGTCGAGGGAACAGGAACAGGGAGGTAGGAACGAGAAGGGGATGGGCAGCGAAGCGGAGAAGAGAGGGAAGATTAAGCAAAGAGAGAATAAAACATAGAGATTAACGGTGAAAGTGAAGACATGCTGCTGAGGAAGACCGGATGTGCTTCCAATTGACTTCGGAACACTCAAATTATGGGGAGGCCAAAGAGATGACCTCTGTGTCCTTCCCAACAGGGAGGGGATTTTGTCTGCCCAAATACAGGTGAGATCATGAGCGCTACTACAAATGACCCCATGCTTGGCCCATGTTGCTCGGAAGGCATGGAGGAGGGCACACTGGCGCTCTGGTTTCCTAGTGACCGCTGCACACAATAATGCCCATGTTTTCTTAGCCGCCATAGTGAGATCAAAGAACAGCATAGTCAGGATAGCTGTAACATTTGTATTCTCATTGTTGAGGACCCATGCACAACGACCTTTCCACAAGTTCCAGAGCACATAACATCTAAGAGTTTCAAAAACAGGGCAAGCAGAGGCCTTGGATTTGTGCCTTTGGTTATAGTTAAGGAGGATAGCCATGGATCCCAAAGGCATCCGCCCCCTAGCCTTGTAGAAACCTTGAACTAAGGGCCAGATGGTACGAGGTGCAAGACAGTGGAGAAGACAATGCTCAAGGGATTCTATGGTTTGGATAGAGCAGCATTGGCAAAGAAGGGATACTGGCCAACCTTAAAGAACCCTGTTGGCCACTTGCCAAAGAAAGGCACTAATCTTAGCCGGTTTAGATTTCTCCCACACCAGAGCCCAAATCTCTTTCCAGTTTTCTTCCCTGAAGCCTTTATGACTCCATTTGTCATTCCATTTAGTGGAAAGGGGCCTGGCACCTATAAGTGCCCTGTATCCTCCCTAGGGGGTGCACTCTTTTATAAAATGTCCGTATCACGTGTGTTCGCCGCCTAATAAAGAAAACCCATGTATACGGGTCCTTGGATCATTTATACCCCCTCTGTACATACATTTTGAAGATTATAAAACCCCCTCCTGTAAATATATAGAAATTTGTAATTTTAAAAAAGTACCCCCTGTTGTATGTATATTTCCCTTTTCAATCATTAAAAAATACCCTCAAATATGTATATGTATTTTTTTTATTATATCAAGTTTATTCATTTAAAAACAGACCTCGGCCTGTAGGTCCAAATTTTATGAAACCAAGTCGGTGCATCCTTACTCATTGAGGGCTTTCCAACGGTACCAAAATTGTGGCTAGAGGCCCCGCGGTTTGGGAGATCTCAAGGAGCACACACTGGTTCAATCTATTAACAACAGCATACACAGCTCAGTCGGCCCATATCTGAAGACATGCCAGCTGTTTGCTGAAAAGGATTATGGGAAAAATGCTTCCAGGCATAGCAGATGAAGCATCATTGCGCTGAAATCACACTAGAAAATGTTCCCTTATAAAACATACAATGAATCCATGCAAGAAAAACAATCCCATACTTGTAGAAGGATCTGGACCCAAACTCTACCATGCTTCTTCAGCTAAAATACTGGCCCTGATGGCGTAGTTCATGGATGACCTCAAGGGCTTACCCACTTTTGGCACTAGATGGAAATTCAAAGTTAGGGCGAGTAGCCTACCTTTGAATAGCAAATAGACGCAGAGAGGAAAGAGGGATTGTAAGCGCCCGTTGTGTGGGCAACCTGAATTCCAGCCTTTTGAATGTCCGCATGGACCTCCTTGCCCATCTCCTAGGCTGCAAGGCTGGCTAGACGTTGGCAACACAGACAAATGTGACCTTGTCAGGGGTCACCCCTTATGCCAGACAGCCCTTTGCTGCCCATTCCTCACAACCTAAATGTGGTGGGTGTCGCTGAGTCAAAGCGTGCAGCAAACGGACACCTGGAAGCTCTGGCTCCGTCCAATAATATTGCAAAAAGTATTCTGAAAAGCCTAGGAACTTGGCTCGTCCAACTCGTAAGTTTGCCAACTGAAAGAGGCCAGAGGGGGTATGATATGTCTTATGTCTTATCCCCCGGGACTTCAAAATTGCAACAGACATCCGCCTTGACCAACATACACTAGGCCCTTATGGATCTTGTCTCGCAATCCTTTGATGATGTGGTGTGGATCAAGAATCCGGGGAAAGGATTACATTTGCTGTTTCCAGCAAGACACATGGCAGCAGACTTCCCACCTCCTCGCAAGCAACCGGACATCAAAGAAAATTACCTTTAGGTATCTTTATCAAATAGTTATTTTCTCCTCACTATACTGAAGGGGCCTGATTTGTGAGAAGTAGCTTCCTGTTTTCTTTTTCTTTTTCTTTTTGAAAGTCTTAGGTGTGTACCTATCGTAATGCAGCTTAGTCTTAATGGCAACCTTTATGTGCTTCCAATTGATATCAGACTTGTCAAACTTTGGGGAAGCCTAAGAGGAGGGACCAACAAGATTTCGGCCCTCTTTCCTTTCAAAAATAAAAATAATATGATAGCTTCGGCAACACTCCGCCGTTCTTCTTCCGGAAAACAATGAAATATGGGATGTATGTATGTAACACCATGGGGATGACCAGCCCTTTTTGTGAAAATTGAACATAGTTCTCAGAATTCGTTGCTAGTAGTGCGGAGCAACGCGAAGCCCTAGTTGTCTTTCTTGTATATTCTAGCGATGACCGAAGGTCGGAAGCTAGTTTAGTGTAGAACATAAATAGGGTGCCATAGTGCCACGTTTTTGTCGCCACATCATCATCGCCATATCATCGTCGCCAGGTTTCGTTGCCACATTTCGTAGCCACGTTTCGTCGCCACGTTTCGTCGTCATTTTGTTTGGACCATGCCCGAAGTGCCCGAACTTGCACTCACGCGCGCTGCTGTTTCTTTCTCGCTCGTTGTCTTCGTTTGTGTTTGCGTGTCTCTGTGCGCGTCTGCCTTTGTGCGCTAGGTGTGGTTGCTGGAATCATGGCTGGTGTGGAGGGATAGCACCAACAATGCAGGAGAAATTCACGACGAGGAGGAGAAGAAGCCTTTGGAGGGGGGAAAGTCACATTAATCTGAAAGTTAAGGGTCAGGTTTGGAAGCCCGTGGCATTTTTGTGTATGGGTTGTTTCCCTGTTGGGCTTGAAGTCGTTAGGATCGTAGAGAATGGCACTTTTGGGCATGTGAAGATGCTTTGTGCGGCAGGCAGTCTGACAAAGCCTCTACAGACTTTAAACCAAGGAGGCATTTCGGCAAATTCAGATACATATGTCTGTTAGCTTTTGCTTAAGTGCATCAAGATGGAAGGTCTGGAAGCTGGAAAGCAGATGCACACTCACATTATCCAAAGTGGATTCGCGCCAAAAGTTTTTCTACTCGACACCCTTGTCAACATGTATCTTAAGTGCGGGAGCATCATGGATGCTCACCAAGTGTTCAACAAAATGCTTCAACGATCTTTGATCACATGGAATATAATGTTGGCAGGATTCACCAAGCATGGGTGTGGTAGGAATGCTTTGGAGACCTATGAGCAGATGTTGCGCGAGGGGTGGGTTGGACGAAATGTGGTTTCATGGAACGCCATGATTGCAGAATATGCTCAGCATGGGTGTGTTATGGAGGCTTTCGAGATCTATGACCTAATGCATCGGTAGGGGGTGATGCCTAACAGGGTCACTTTCACCTCTGTGCTCAATGCATATGCCAGTCTAGGAGACCTAGAGAAGGGCAAAGAGATCATGCTGATATCATAAGAGATGAAATTGCAGCAGATTTTTGTTTTTACCTTTTTTATTTCTACAAAATGGCGGAACGAGATGTTGTATTATGGAACTCCGTGATTATAGGCTACATTGGAGGTGGGTTCTCAAGGCCCATGCCAGTGTGGCAGCCCTTGAGAAGGGAAAAGAGATCCATGCTGACATTATCAAGCCAGAATTGTGTCAGATAACATTCTAGGTACTGCCTTGGTAAGCATGTATGCCAAATGCGGGAGCATAAATAATGTATGGCAAGTGTTTGACAATATGGCTGAACGGGATGTAGTCTCATGGAGTGCGATGATCGCAGGATATGCCCAGCATGGGTGTGGTACGGAGGCTTTGGAGACCTATAAGCAAATGGTATGAGAAGGGGTGGCACCTGACTAGTCTACGTTTGTTTGCGTTGTCAATGCCTGTGCAAGCCTGGTAGCCCTGGAGAAGGCGAACAAGTCCATGCTGACATAATTAAAGCTGGAATTGTTCCAAATATCATTCTGGAGAATACCCTGGTCGATGGTATGCCAAATGTGGCAGCCTTGAAGATGCAAGTCAGGTGTTTGGCAATATGGCTAGACAAATTGTGGTCTCATGGAGTGCAATGATCGCAGGATATGCCCAGAATGGGTGTGGTAGGGAGGTAATGCCCAACCATGTCACTTTCGTTGGTGTTCTCAATGCTTGCGCCAGCCTGGCAGCTCTGGAGAAGGGCAAAGAGGTCCATACTTGATATCAGGAAAGCTGGAATTGTGCCAGATGTCATTCTCAGCACTACCCTGGTGGACACGTATGCCAAATGCGGTAGCATAAAAGATGCAAATCAAGTGTTCGACAATATGGCTCAACGAGATGTGGTTTCATGGAAAGCAATGATCACAGGATATGCTCAGCTTGGTTATGGTAGGGAGGCTTCATAAACCTACAAGGGAATGATAGGAGAAGACGTGAATCCCAATCACCTCACATTTGCTGGGGTTCTCGATGCTTGTGCCTGCCTGGCAGCCTTGGAAAAAGATATAGAATTTTATGCTGACATCATGAAGGCCAGAAGTGTGCCAATTGTGCCAGATTTCCTCTAGAAAGTCCTTCCCATAAGGATCAATCTCCTGTATATGAGCTGCCCAACCATTAGACCCCAGCAGGGTCACTGCTCATCCTCAAGATTTAGAAGTTGGTGAATAGAGGTGCAGGGACTCAGGTCTTAATGGTCCTCAAGAGGGTCACTCTCTGATGAAAATACCCAGGACTGTGTATCAGAAAGGGAAAACTGTCTTCAGGCCTCTTGCATGTCGGGCATTGACAATGTCCCTTTCCTCTCTACATCTGTTTATTGTTCAAAGCTAGATTCCACGCCCTGAGTTTAAATTTCAGTCTGGTGCCAAAGGTAGGTAGGCCCTTCAGATCTGGGATGGAGAGGACATACTCACAAGATTTTTGTTGTGGCGTTGTGGCCATTGACAGTCAGGGATGGAGAGAGAGAGAGAGAGAACGAAAGAAAATGGGTGATATATTTGTTGAAGTTAGGATGAAGCAGAAAAGGTAGGCTGGAGAGGGTTAGATAGTTATGTGCCTTCAACGATGAAGCTAATATTGTACTTGCAGATATCCAAGAATTTCTATACGAGAGGATGGGCTTTCTGATAACAACTAAGTATGACACAACTACGAGGGCCAGACAGCGAGAGTCACGATGGGGCATACCGGGTAGTGATTGGTTTACACTACCCGGTCACGGGCAGAAAAGGCTATGTGCGCGACACTTAGCAAACGACGGAACAAGGGTACACTACCACGGGAGCAGTAGTGGGGAGTGTAGCAGCAGTGGGCCGTGAACCACGACATCCCACGGCCACGGTAGCATAGGCTTTACTAATAGAGGAATAGTGAAGGGTTGTGGACCATGTACCACTATGGCACACGACCAAAAGTCACGACCACTACCACGAGCCACTTTTTGGCAAACCCTTTAGGTTGCGTAGGCAGTTAGGCAACGGTCATTAACAACTGCAGGCTGTAACGGCTCTTTCGAGCATAATATAAAAGGGTTGCACGCAACGAAGGTATCAGTGATCAGTGTGTATCCAGTGGACTCAGAGTGATTTGATGTGTACTTATGCTATGATGTGATGAACTCTAAAGTAAAGCCATGCTATTCCAAGTATCTCTGTGTAGAGTGAACGTGAGATGGAGAGAATGTGCATTATGAGAGAACGTGAGATGGTGAGAATGTGTAGCATCTCAGAATAGATCTTGTTGTCTTGAATACTGTATGATTGTATGAACAAAGAGGCTCCAGCCTTTCTGACTAAGACCTTTTTAGCTGATGAGACTGCGGGTTGGACCTAATTAATAGGATTAAGCAACTTGCCGAGATATTGATTCATACGACTACCGGGGGTTAGCTATCTTTCAAACGATTACTCTGTAATCATTTTAGAGGCATACCGTCGGACAACCTCTGTTGCATGGCTTGGGAAATGGGCTGTAGAGTTGAGAGCCTATTTTGTCTAAGTCATAAACCAGCGGTTAACATTTGGCGACCATACTGGGGACTAACGGTATGTTGAGTTCAAGTGAACTCAAGGAAGGCTGGCTACTCAGTGATTTCTTGAAATCACAAAAGAACGAGTCAACGGAAGCAGAGGAATGAAAAGCATTCCTGGAAAAATTTCATGGCTTACCAGTAGCAATACAACAGAAGATCTTTATTTCAATTGCGAAAGAAGATGACAAATGGGGATTAAAGGGAGGAGTGATAGTATTACACGAGCACCTTGGGAATGTAGAATCAGAAGTGAAGAATGGTTGTCTCGTCTAGCTTTATTGATTACTCTAATCCGAATCAGAAAAGTTTGCTACACTAGTTATATTTTCAGGGAAGAATGTTCAAATTATGAATATTGTCATATGATCATAGAAGCAGTAGAGTACTGGATACCCAAAGACTTGTTACAAATCAAATACACTGAGAAAGACAAATGGTATTATTGTGCCCATTAAAAGATTGGTGATCAATCAGTAAAGGAAAATTAAGTCGTGATACGGATTCTGGAAAGATGGTGTAAATCTTAGAGAAAGGGTAGAGACCACTATAATTCTCTTTACTGACATATCAAGGCTTATTAAAGGGTGTTGAAAAAGAATTCTGTATGTGATGTGGGAATGAATGAGGAAAATAAGGAAAAAGCTAAGCAAGACACAGCTGAAAGAATAGAGAAATATGCTGCAAAAAGAGGAGCTCGGTTGAGAAAATATTTTCCCGGAATTACAAAATTTGAATATTATTCAAGGTGAGGCATCGAGACAAATTGACAGTGATAAACCAGAAGATCAGGAAATCGGATCTCTGGAAAGTGAGAACACTACACCAAAAGGAGTTGCAAGTAATGCACTTGGCGAATGATTATCACAAGAAAGATCTGAAGGACCTTCTACAGTAACAAGTCCAAATCGAGGTTTTGCTGAACTATTGGAAGAAAAATTTGAGAATATTCTGAGTGAAGAAGGTGAGAGAAGTGAAACTACTTCTCCAGAAAGAATAACCAGAACTGCACTCAAAGCTTTTAAAGATTCATTAAGCTTAGTAGGGACAACAGCTGGAAGACGGCTATCTTTGGGACAAGGACCTCCTAGTTTTGAATCATTGTTTGGAAGACAAATACCAACAACACCACTAGCCTTGACAATCCCAACACCAGCAGCGGGACCATTTCAGTTTGGACAGCCGGTTGCACCAACAGCACCAGTTGTACCAGCAGCACCAATGGCTTTAGCAGCAAGCAAAACTAGACCGCCGTTTCCTTTATATGATGGGAAATCTGACCCGGATATCCATCTCAATCAATTTGAGAACATGTGCACCATTTACAATGAAGCAACAGACCAGGAATTCTGATTATTTCCTTGTTCAATGGCCAGAAAAGGCATTGAATGGTTGGCAACTTTTCCAGCCAATCACTTTGCAAATTGGGCGGATATGAGAGCCGCATTCCAAGAACGATATAGATCCAACAAATCCACGTCTGAAATCTTCACATGATTACAGAACCTGAGACAGAAAAAGGTTCATCAGCGGACTTCGTCCTGAATATATAACCATAGTTACAGTCATGCCTAACAACACTTTGGCTGAAGCAGTAGGAACTGCAAAGAAATTGGAATTGGGATTTCATCAAAGCAGAAGTAAAGATTCCAAAGATCCCTTGGAAGAAGAAGACTCTAATGATGAAGAAAAACCCAAGCAAAAGAAGAAAGAAGTGATTGACAAAACCACTTTGGATCAGAAGATAGCATAGGCTTTCAAGAATTTTAAAGATGAAGGGCCACGAAAGGCAACATGTGTCACAAATGCGGGACTGCAGGACACTTGGCAACAGAATGCCACATGAAAGACAAATACTGTGATATTTGTCAAATGAACAATCATAATATCAGCCATTGTATTACAATCAACGGGCTAAGAAGAGTGGGTACACACGAGAGGTGGGGGTACACCAAGTCCAAGTCCGACGGGGAGGATCGGATGGACCAAGATGATACAATATGGGTAATCGTTATCAGATGCCACGAGATGACTATCCACCACGGGATAGAGAACATCAACCCAGAAACAACGAAATCACGAGATGTCACTATTGCAAGAAAGAGGGACACTGGAAACATGAATGCCAGTTGTGAATCAAGCATGAGGCAGAATTGGGAAATATGGAAGCCAGACCAAGTGTAGCCGTGAGTGTGGTAACTCCTGTAGTGGATACCCTTGCGGTAACCCGAACTCGGGCCAAGAAACAGAAACCTCCAGATAAGGAGATTGAAGAAGAACGAAAACAATATCCAGAAAGTGCAGCATGGCAGGAAGAAAAGAGCTTACACCAGGAGGTAAGCAAAGCCATAGCTCAAATGCAAGAAGGAACCCATATACCTTCTGGAGAGCCAATTCCAGATAATCAAATCAGACCAACGACGAAGACCACGAACGCAACCACGGAAACAAAATTGGCTGAAGTAATCTGCCAGACCAAGACCCAAATTACCATTGGACAATTATTAAAAATTGCTCCACACTGCAAGAAAATTTTTTTCGGGCAATTGAGGCATTGACCCCCACACCAAAACAAAAACCAACACCAGAAGTTTACACGATTAAACCCACAACTATACAACTCCAGACTACGACGAAGCAATACCAGTAATACAAGTACGTATTGGACGGAAGCCGGTAACGGATATACTCATCGATGGAGGATCCGGAGTGAACATTATGACAGAAAGGATGAAGAAGTCACTAGGATTGGGGCACATGGAACCTGCTCCATTCACGGTACGAATGGCCGATCAACAAAAAGTACAGCCGTTGGGTATCATCAGACGACTTGCAATAGAAGTAGCAGGACTGGTATACGAAGTATTAGTAATCATTCTCAGAATGGAGGATGTGGCAGAAGGATATTCGCTACTACTTGGCTGACCATGGTTAACACAAGCCCAATCACACCATGATTGGGGAAGTCAGACTCTCACGATAAAAAATGGATTGGAACAAGTCACTATCACTACGAAGCAACGAGGTACCATTCCACGAGAGAAACGACCTTGCATAGTGGAAGAGTATGACTGGTCCAGTAGACTGTCGGATGAAAAAGAAGCCACGGTATATGTAGCACATCCACAGTTGGAACCGATTGGTCAATTAGTGGTCAAACATACCACAACAATAGGATGTCACATGGTGAACACCCGAGGAGAACCGAATACTCCGAGAACGGAAGATCCTGAGGAAGAAGCTATGTGCACACCTCAACACCCTGCCCGTTTTTATCAAGAAAGAGAAGAGGACATTAAAATTAGTGAAGTACCTGCCACGATTGCAACCATCGGACAGGAGATTGCAGGATGGACAGTAACGGAAGAAATTCAATTGATTCAAGTGAATTTGGGAACAGTGGAAGAACCACAGATAATACGAGTAAGTGCAGGTCTCGAAGAATCATTTCTACAAGAAGCCACTGCATTATTCACTGAACACAAGGATGTATTTGCCTGGAACAACAAAGATTTGAAGGGTATATCTTCCAACATCTGTCAGCACCGAATTGAATTGGAAGTTGACACGAAACCAATTCGTCATAACCGTTACAGAATGAACCCCAACTATGCAGCTAAAGTTTGGGAAGAAATCAAGAAATTACTGGATGCAGGATTCGTATACCCAGTAGAGACACCACAATGGTTAGCACCCATTGTGATAGTACCCAAGAAGAATGGAAAATTACGAGTATGTGTGGACTACCGCAAATTAAATGCAGGAACCAAGAGAGACCCCTTTCCACTATCTTTCACAGAGATAGTGTTGGACACAGTGGCAGGACATGAGATGTACTCATTCATGGATGGGTTCAGTGGGTACAACCAGGTGCAGATGGCAGAAGAAGACTGAGAAAAGACCGCATTCATCACTGAATGAGGAGCCTATGCTTACAAAGTCATGCCATTTGGACTTTGCAACGCACCAACCACGTTTCAGCGAGCAGTATCTGAGATATTCAAGAATTATCTCAACGATTTTATGCAGGTATTTTTGGATGATTTCAATGTCTTCGGACATAAATCCAAACACTCGGCACAGTTAAAACTTTGCCTACAAGCCTGCAGAAACAATGGAGTAAGTCTCAATCCGGAAAAATGTACATTTTGTGTAAATTCAGGATTACTGTTGGGATACATTGTGTGCCAACAGGGAATTCTGGTGGATCCAAAGAAGGTGGATGTTATCCAAAAAATACCACCACCAGAAAATCCCATGAAACTCAAGAGATTTCTGGGACAGACAAGCAATTATAGAAGGTTCATGTACACAGTGATGCATCAGGCATTGCTTTGGGGGTAGTTCTGGCCCAAAATGTGACAGGCACAATAGATTCACCAATCTATTATGCAAGCAAATTGCTGACAGCAACTGAGAAGAACTATAGCACCACGGAAAGGGAAGCATTGGCAATGATTTATGATGTTCAAAAGTTTCGGCATTATTTACTTGGCAATCGCTTTAAGTTTATTGTTGATCATCAGGCTCTAGTTCATTTAGCAAATCGACCACTAGCTAGTGGCAGGGTTGCTCGATGGTTATTACTTCTTCATGAGTATGATTTTGAAGTTGTTCATAAACCAGGAAGATTACATGTTACAGCAGATCATCTGTCAAGAATTACTACAGGAGAACCAGTCACAGGAGTAGAGGATCAACTTCCCAACGCATTTCTGTTTGCTATTCAACCAGAAGCACAAGATGAAGAGACAGATCCTCTAGAAACATCATTTTAAAGTAAATATGGACAAAAGGATGAAATCTGGACATCTGTTAAATAATTGTAAATAATTAATAAATGGAAAAAAAATACTATATTCAGTATTAACAATGCATTGAAGCTTAAAATTTTGGATTTTTCCGGATTGGTCCGAAAAGTAGCATCGTCCTTTGCAAAATAAATGACAAGCAAGACACCTATGTTGAATTTGAGGAGAATCTGATCGCTCATGAGTATATTCACGGAGGGGAGATCTCCCGTGCACTCGATAGGTAGTTTCTCGCATCTTACGTGAAACGAATCATTCGATTACTACATGTCAACGGTGAGAAAAGATGAGAGGAGCTTTCCCGTGAAAACGTAACAAATGCATGTCAATATCATATAGAAAACAAAGTAAGAGCTTTCAAACCACAATGGGTCGTGACTCAAAATTATTGGTAGAAACACTGGAATAATGTTTTTGAATTATTGAAACTTAAGGGATAGAAAAATCTTTGTCACATTGAGGACAAGAATTAACAAACGAAATGCATTGAACCAACAAATACAAGGTCAGATACCATGTCAAATACAATTTCAAATACAATGTCAGCTTGCTGCAGGTGCTTTGAGACTCCCCCCACCAGGGGAGATCTCACGTGCTCAATACGAGAAGCGTCGAGCAGTCAAATCAAAAGAACATAAGATCTAGAAACATTCACATGAACTGATCATCCAGAAATTAAAACTGTAAGGTAAGACAACAGTTATTTGTCACCCTCCGAACACCAAATAAGAATCCAGGAAATGCCGAACAGACGTCGAGACATAGAAGGGGAGACCTCCCGTGCTACAACTGAAATCAATAGCACAATCACGAAAATACAATTTAGAACGTCGGCGTCATAAGGCGCCACCGTTAAAATCGGAGTAGTGAACGACATTCCGCAAGGGAAGATATGAAGGTTTTGGACCAGACAAAATCCTCATCATCTTCACAAAATGAAAATATTTACGAATCCTTACTATATTTGACAATGAGCTCTAAGAAAAATATAATAATCATGATCGGAAATAGTCAAGTCACTGTAGCATGGGACATCTCCCGAGCACTATGTGTAAGGGAGAAAACCATCAACCACCATGGGAAATTGGCAGTTCGACATACGAAATGCGTGGAACTGTTAGACGGAAACAAATGGATTGCGATGCTAACAGAGGCCTCCTACCAACACATATTAGTTTTCCATTGTGTGAGGAATAGGACCCATCAATGATTGTGCACATTATAGCGAGTCAGGTGAAATTTGCTCTCCAGGATTGTGAGATCCCTGGTATTCATTGAATCTCTTGTGTTTCCAATTAGGCTGTCTTCTTTGAACCTAAATCAATATGCAGAAAGAGTGCAGTTGCATCTCCAGAGTGAGAGAGCCGCAATGTTTGTATGAACTGAATATCATCGTATGGCTAAGAACCTGTTGTGATTTCAGGTGCGTTACACACAGGGAAAAATGTACAACCATTCACATCCACTGGCCATTCAAACATTCAAAAATTTGGAGATCAGAACAAAAGCTATTTGTCCGCAGATAAAAAACAAATCCAGTAAATAATATTAAAAAAACAACGTGACATACCACGGGAGACCGCCCGTGTTACACCTGAAAATCAGTAACAACATCGCGAGGATATAGTTTACAAAGTCAGATTAAGAAGGGGCCACCGTTGAAATAGACACATAAAAGTACATTCCACTAGGGAAGAAAATACGATATTCGGACCACGACATATCCTTATCAGATAACGAACCAAATTGGGACTCAACGAGCGCTATGGTGAATGAGAATATTAATCATGTCAGTCTGCAATAGTCAAGAATCTGTAGCACGGGAGATCTCCCGTGCTATGTGCGTAAAATACAATCAACCAGAACTAAACTTTCACTAAGATGCAAGCAGTCAGGGTTCACTACAAGAGATGAGCGTTTTTAGGACTACGGGTTTGGCGGAGTCATAAAAACTGCACTAGGTACATGACTACAGAGCGCTGAAATGCATTACAGTTTTAGTTTTATGACTTTGTAGTAATGGATATCACTACATGACTCCGGAAAGTTAGGGAGCATTGGTCAAACATTGTTGACCATGATGACAGGGATGGTTTATATGACTAGTGTGATATGTTTGACTACACGTGGACGACGTTTCATGGAATCTTATGACTCCATGACTGAAGATGGTTTCAGAGCTCTATTTATACGACTACATCATTACACGTGTCATTTTGAAGGCACATATAATGCAAATAAGGTTGCCCATTAGGTTTAAAAAAATTAAATTTTTTGCTAATAAGGTTGCCCATTAGTGTAATCGTGAACAGAAAGGAGGGCTGGGACTTGGCGTCTTTTTGTCTCCTGTGCCACACCACATAGCTAAGGGATGGAACGCGATGATAGCAGGATATTGCAGGGGCGTGGGATGGAGGCGTTGAGCAAATGATGCACGAAGGAGAAGAGGAGGAGGAGACGAGACGAGGACAAGCGAGCTCGCCGTTCTTGGGAGAGTCAGCTTGGTCTTAGCAAGCGTGTTTCAATCTCTGACTACTCATCTACGCCGTAGTGGTTCGATCTGACAGATCAATCCAACATTACCTGACTACAGACACAAGCAGCACACACAAGAGGTCATCGGTCAAATCCTCCATGGGTCAGGACAGGTCAAGGACAATGTGGTAGGGCACCTTCTTCTTCAACCTATTTTCAGCCTGTGTTGCCCTCTCATCAGACTCGGCCGCAAGATGCATATTGAATTCTGTAAGTTAGGTCGTTGGGTACATCTGTGGTGGTTTGGAGTGACTTTGGCAAGTTACTGCCAGTGTGGCAGCAGGGAAGTATCCAAAAACATATAATAGAGGTGAGGAGAAGCTTTGGGGTGAACACTTTCCGACCCCAATGGTGGGACAATGGAGACAAAAAGGCGAATGCCTGTTGGACTACAGAGAGAAGCAGATGCATTTCAGATTGTGATAAGTAGGGTTGGGGTGTTTTGGGGAAGAACTCCACACCAGTATGGTTGGGGTGTTTGCTGGTAGAATTGTAGGCTGTCAGAGGCATGGATAGCTGAAGGAGCAGGGATAGAGTGTGGGTCCACATTCATCCAAGAGGGCTGGATTTCAAGCTCCACATTACCTATGATTCCCTGTGGAAGGATAGGTACAAGAAACCTACATGGGTAGATGGTCAACTGGAAGCGACATGCTGTACTATATGTCATTACTGTACTATATGTCATTCCAGAGACTGTCATTGTTGGTCCATGTGTTTTACAACAATTCTATCAATATAAGACTCCTGGTTCGCATTGGAAGCTCAATCCCTGCAAGTTCATTGTGTGTGAAGTTCAAACTTGCGATTTGAAGGATCTTGTAGCCAAGTTCATTCAACCGGAAAGAAGAAATTCTGAAAGCTCCCAAATTTGATGTGGGCAAGTTTATGGAGGTATGACTTAGCTTCCCTCCTCTAATGTAAGTGTTGGATAAGTTTCATTTAGTGTCGACCTTCACTGCATATATTGGCTCTTTTCTTGGCTGGTTTCATATTTTCTTGGCTGGTATGTTGTTGGTTGGCTTCTTTCATTTCACGTGTGTAGTGGAAGGGGAGAAGTACTTTCCTAAGTTCTGCTGCAACAATGCCTAGATGTTTTCGATGGATACAAATTGAAGTGCTTTGAATGTTGCTGCAATACTATAATAAAGTGGAGGGTGCTGAATGCAGTTGGCCTTGCTTCGTGCAGGCATAATCCAGGGAAATGTGGACATAGCTGAAACCCCATGATAGCATTTCCAGAGGACGGTGTGGATGGCCTCACAATCCAACATGCAAAATCCATGACAATGTGGAGCTGGCTGAATGGGCAAACAGGTTAAGTGGCGAACAAGCCACGTCACTGGTACATAGTTGCATGCTTACATAGTACATGAAAGCGTACTATATGTCATTCCCGAAATTGACCATGTTGGTCCATGTATTTTACAACAATGCTATCAATAAAAGACCAATGGTTCGCATTGGAAACTCTATCCCCGTAAGTGGCTTGTGCGTGATGCTCAAACTTGTGATTTGAAGGATCTTATACCCCAGTTCATTGCAGAGGTCATTGGAAAAGACATTGAGAAGGCAACAGCCGTTATCTATAATCTACAGATCCCCTTCAATTTGATGTGGGAAAGCCGGCTGGCTGGAGGTCTAGTCTCACTTTCACTCATCTAATGTCAGTGTTGTATCCATTGCAATGTGGAGATGTTTGAAACAACATTGGAGCATTTCCAGAGGATGGTCTGGATGGCCTTTCGTGGCGTGTGCCGAATCCATGGCAAGAAAACATTGCAGGCAAAACCCATGGCAATGGTACCAGCACGGGTTGGTCCAAAGCCAATTGCAACAACAAATGAATAAAGGGTGCTGAAAGGAAAGCACTCCATAATTGATCATAAAATCCAGTGTCCAAGCATGATATCTTAATGGGAATGCGAAGGGAGTGTTACCACCTTAAACTATCATGCATGGTCTATAACTGGAGTGCACAAATCGCGCATATCTAATCTTCATCATCCTCATCTATGTCTGGGTCACTACATGTATCACTGTCTTCATCACAACTTCATCTTCGCCAAGGGTTGGCTGAACATCATCACCACGTATACGGGGTGCTCGGAGGTACAAGGAGGCCACCTGCTCTGGAGTAACCGGTACCGCTCGGCTGCATGTTGGGCCATCAGTAACCACAGTCTCCTCTAGTCTTTGTGGGGCTAACAATCCTTCCACTTCCGCCACATCATCATTATCAATTGATATGTCGCAGACCACTCTACGTGCTCGGGGGCTCTTCTCCAGGACGACTTTCCACCCTGGCTCCTTCACACAATCAGAAAAAAAACACTTGATCAACCTGGCCAGGAAACACAAAAGGTTGCTCAGAAGGTGGAAGCATACGGTTAAAATTGACAAGTGTGAAGCCAGCATCATCCTGCTTCATTGACATAGGTTGACGACCCACGCGACTCGCCCGTACCCACGAACACAAAAACACTATAGGCTGTGTTTGGCCATAGTCAATTTGCAAAATCTCCCTTATAAGACCCACATATCTTGTAGGTTCCTCCATGTCATTGCCTGAATTGTTGGTAATGGGCTGGTGCTGGAAAACAGATGAGACTCCACAATCAAAAGACACCATACTTGTTGTGTTCATGCCGGGGGATGTAACCCTGTAATGGTTACCATACGCTGTCATACTCTTGAATGACAGGGCAGTAAATGATGGAGGCCTTGAAAGATCCAGTAATTCCTCACGTGTTGTAGGATCAAGCCCATCTGATTGAATTGAGAGATGATCCCGTACACCTTGAGGGAGCCAAACAGCAAATGGAGGACAAGGATGCAAATCAGGAGGGTACTGAATTGCCGTGGGATTGCTCATGCCTTCCAGCCCTTGCTCCTCACGAAACAAGCGTCGTCTGGCTTCTATCCGTGTGGACTCTGCTTCATATATCCTGTCACAATCCGAGGGTCAGCCAGGAGATTGACAGAGGTGGCGTGGGAGATTTGAAAAGACGCCATATGCCAACTAATGATAAATGACTAAAACTTGGAAATCTGAATGTCAATGAAGTAGATTTCTTACCCCAACATGACTGATAGACGAGGATGGTTCTGAATGATGTACTCATGTACAATATCACACAGGTCATTCAATTTTCGGGCTTTAGAACTTCCTTCCACAACTTCACGTTCCACAGATTCTGCCTCATCTGCATCCCACACCCTTCGTACACTTCCATCAAATCCTGCCATATACTCTGTGCAAAAACCCAATGCTTCTTCAAATTGGTATCCTTCTGCCATGCTCCCCTCGGGCCTTGCCATGTTTCTTACGTAGCCCTTCATATCTTTCATTGCCCGCTCCATGGGGTACATCCAACGAGATGCTACGGGCCCGCATAAGTACAACTCATCCACTAGGTGAACAACCAGATGTGTCATCACATCAAAAAATGATGGTGGGAACTCCTTCTCTATAAGACACAGAGTGAGAACTGCTTCAGTTCTCAATTCCTCATACTCTACAGGATTCACCACTTTTGCACACAACTTCTTAAATACACGACATACTCGCAAAATGGCCCTTCGAGGACCACTTGGCATGAGCCCACGGATAGCAAGCGGTATAATTTGCTGCATGAGCACATGATAGTCATGTGATTTCATGCCTGACAACTTCTTCTTCACCACATGCTTTTTGAAAGCTGATGCGTAGCCTGTTGGCACTTTCAAGTTCTGCACAATCTCCAGAAAGACTTGTAACTCAGCCTCAGTGAGGACATAAGGGGCAGGAGGCATAATTAACGTATCTGCTCTGTCAGGATCACGTTGTAGCCACAATTCCGGGCGCATCCCAAGTAGCTCCAAATCACGGCGAACTTTCAATGTGTCTTTCTCACCAAAGATAGTTTTAATAATATTTTCAGCCAAGTTCTTCTCGCAATGCATTGCGTCAAACGTGTGGCGGATGAGGAGACCCTACAAAATGAACACATAAGCAATTGAGCATTTACTCATCACAATTTAAACAGAAAACGCAAAAATGTACACAGCCAATTTAAAGGCCATGAAGGAATTACCTCCCAATAAGGTAAGACATATAAAATTGACAATCGCTTAACTCCATGAGTTTTTGCTGGGTCTGTCCTGCTATCTGGCGTCCCTCCGTTTTCCACCCATGCAGTGCGAGCTGTTGCAAGGTCCTTGATTTGTGTTCCAGTCTGCGTTTTTGGAGGAGTTCCATGCTCAGTAGCGCCATTGAACATTCTTGACCTTCTATATGGATGATTGCGGGCCAAAAATCTTCGGTGGCCTAGGAAAACAATTTTTCCACATGTGTGTAACTGCTGTGAAGTCACCCCGGGTCCACAAGCTGGACAACCAGCATAACCTTTCGTCACTTGACCTGAGAGCAAGCCATATGCAGGGTAGTCATGGATTGACCACATCAACACTGCCCTCAGTGTGAATTCGCGTTGACCACGAGGACGGGAAACATCATGAGCTGCAATCCCTCTCCATAGTTCCAATAGCTCTTCCACTAGGGGCATCAGGTAAACATCTACGTTGTCCGAGGTAACAGACTCCTTACCAGGAATCAGTAGCGCTAACATGACAAAGAACTTTTGGTCATTAACCACGGAGGCAGATTGTAATTGACCAAGAGAACGGGCCATGTGCTCCAACTTGTGGATTGAGCTCGTAGGGATTTACACCGTCTAAGGCCAATCCAAATCGCAGAGATCGTGGCTCTGCAGCAAAATCCGCAAATGTGGTGTCAATGTGTCTCCATGCTTTGCTATCAGCTGGATGTCGAACCAACCCATCCTGGCTCTTATGTCTGTCGTGCCATGTCATGAGGTTAGCGATCGATTTACATCGGTACATACGTTTCAACCTTGGAATGACAGGGAATTGTCGCAATACTTTCTTGGGCACACTTCCACGACCTGGAATGTAACGGGAACTGCGGCACACTGGGCAAATGTCTACATTCTCATACTCCCCACGGAAGAGTACACAACCACGCTCACAGGCATGAATCATCGTGTACTGCAATCCCATCTTGGCAATCATGGTTTTTGCTTCATAGTGAGTTTTCGGCAATGAATTCTCTTTAGGCAAAAAACTCTTACGCAACAATCCCAGAAGCTCATCCACAAATGCATTGGTGCACTTGTGGGTATGCATGCGTTCAGCAACGTCAAAGTTGCTTGCAGCCGGCTGATGGAGCACCCTTCAAAAAGTGGACATTGCGACGCTCGGAAGAGTTTATCATACTCGGGATCAACGTGCAGGTGAGCATTCTCATCAAATTCATTGTCTCCCGAATCGTCGAGATCATCGTCATGATCGGCAAATGTGTGATCGGTTCCACCATGAATGGGGTCCTCTCTGTTTGCATCTGCAAAGATAAACGCTTCCTGCAATGCACGCTGCATTTCTACCTCCAATCCACCACTCTCATCTGCGTTCTCTGTGACATTGGGCTCCCGCTGTGCCGCAGGGCCTTCGTCTTCATCATCTGAATATTCACATCCCTGCATCCCAATAGTCATCTTGTGAGTGGACCAACAACGATGTGACACTTGTTCATATTATGACATAGGAGGCACGGCGACGTTGCAGTGATGCAGTCATATTTACGTATGTATCTTATGAATATACACCCAATCAAAACACGACATTTGTAACCATTGAAGTCATAGTTGCAGTCACTTACTTAGTCATATATGACTACATGACTACACATGACCAATGAAAACACGACATGTGCATTAATTAAAGTGATAACGGAAGTGGCGTAGTCATACTCACGTCTGTATCTTATGACTTCTTGACTACAATCACCCAACGAAATGTCGACATGTGGAGAAGAGGATCGTTGCATTCAAAATTCAAACTAAAGTGCTGAAGGGAAAGTGACGATCTTACCGGAAGAGAACAGCGTTGGAGAAGAGGATCCCTCCCGTGTATCATGTAATGATTCCTCACTGTTTCCAACAAGAGTACTTTTCCTCCATGACACTCATCGCAGTTGCATAACATTTTTGTATGCCCATTCCTTGTGGCATAAGCTTCTTCCATTCGCCATAGACGGTCATCTATTCTACGCCTACGCATCCGTTCGCCACCTGCACTGTACATGCTTTGAACGTCACCCCTTCCCTCTTTGCATGCTACGCACAGTGCATTGTCTCTAGTTTTGCACCAGCTGCCAATGTGCTATTTCTATATCTATAGTATACTATAAGTATCGTTTCTGAGTGTCCATGGTGAAGCGGAAGGTCTTCGAAGTGACAGTCCCTCTCACTGAGTACGAGAAGTTCCGAGAGCGCCGGATTGCTGCCATAAAGGAGGTGGAAGCAACGTTCAAGCAGTCGATAGATGGGTGAGTTTAGTTCCTGACTTTGGATACCCACCCACTAAACTTGCGATTTGCCTTATCCTCTAACCTTCCTACAGCGATCATAAGCTTCATAGCACAAATGGGGGCGAGTAGCTGCGACTTGTACAAACAGAGAGGCAAACAACATGCAGTGAGTGACGATTAGGTTTGAGGACGGTGTGTCATTAGGCGGGAGATGTCCGCCGTCATTCGTGGGCATGCATTACGTCCTGGTAGGGTGCGGCTGTGGTTCAGCGTAGGCTTAAGAGTATTAGGGTATGTATGCTTACATTTGTTTGTGATTGTTTGAGAGGGAGGTCATGGAGGTGTTTGTGCAGGCTTGCGGGAGCGAATCGCCCTCGCAAGCCACGCGCTCCAAAGGAAAAAGGTAGGGATCAAGGTCCTGCAAGGCAAAGTGCCAGACTGAAGACGATGAAGACTACGATTCTGCATGAGGGCTCTTCTGAGGACGATGAGGACGATCCACTCCTCCCACGCCAGTGCGAGGCGAGTGCGTCGTCGGCGGATGCCACGGCAAGCCGAGGAGAACATGCCCATGCTCATGTCGCAGGACAAAAACGCCCATCATCTACACTACGAACACCTTCTCCGTCTGTGAGTTATAGTTCTTCACAATGACCATGATTCTAATTATGTATGTTTTTGGTAAAATCACGAAGAGATAGGGTATGTCTGTCAAGACAGGGAAGTTGGACAATGCAGGGGTCAGCCAAGGCACAATCACAAATGATTTCCACTAGACAAGTTGAAGTGCCAAAGGCATGATGTCAGGCCAATGTAGACTTCAGGTGTGTTCAAATTCTTTGCCCCATGAAACCAACGTCCTGGTACTAAGCTACAATGGCTACTTATAGAGATACTTGGGTTACTTATGCACCCAGAATATCAGTAAAACTTGGAGGATACTTCTCATGGACCCATCAGGTTTGTCCATTTGAATTCTTGCTATGGATTTCAGGAACACCCCATACCTAAGAGGGCTAAAAAATGTACTGGGAGGACATCATTGGGGCCAATCAAATTTGGGAGATTTACTGCCCAAGATCATACTGAGTTTTGGGTAATTTTGTCCTTACAAATGATATGTGCTTCCAGTTTGTTTTGCCTAAATTCAAGGATTTGCTGCTTGCTGCCTATATGTATGTGTAATCACCCACATTGTACTGGGGGAATTTCTTTTCAGGGCAAGCACAAGCGCACTGGATCCACGATCCCTGCTGCTAGCAATGGAGATGGCACCCACAAGAACGCAGGAGGTGGCCCTAACTCTCCCAACGTTGTGGGTTTGGTGCCACCAATACCCCCACCTTATTATGGTATGCCTCAGTACCCACAGTCTGGCACTCAGTATGGTCAGGGTCAATATGGTGCTCCTCCATATGGGCAGTATGGCCAGTATCCTCCTCCACCATATTTGCCACCCCCTAATAGCTATGGGGGTGGTAGGCCACCGGAATATCCTCCTGCTTATGGACAGTATGGCCAGTATGGTCCTCGGCCTTCTGGCCAACAACCATGGCCACCAGTCCCTACTTGGCAGGATCCTGCTTTGAATTCTCCTGAGCGCACGGAGGTCTCTGAAGGAGGGGAGGGTGTCGTTTCAATGAATGATAGAACCAATATTTTAAGGAGGGCTAATAGCTCAGCCAAAATTGAAGCTGCCAAGGTGAAGGAAGAGAGAATAGCTGCAAGTCTTCCTCCCACGGTGATTTTGACGAACCTCAAAGGAGCCCTGTATGGTCAGACCCGGAATGTATGGCACGCTGCCCTTAAAGGACAGGCTTATCGCAAGCTAGATTGTTCCCTTGCCATCAACAACCAACCTGATGAAGTTGTATACGAAATCAGAGATCACCTGGCTAAGCTATTTTCATATACGCCGCACGAGTTAAAAGACTTCCACCTAAAACAAACAATTGGCAGAATAATGAAGAGCCAGCGTTATGAAGCACACACTGTGTGGTTGGGTGGTAAGGGGAAACCCATTACTGTATCTGACGAGGTTTGGAACAAGCTTGTAAGTTACTGGCAGACAGAGGTGTTCCACAAAGTGTCGGGCAACATGAAGAAGGCAAATGGTGCAATTCTGAATCCTACCAAGACTGGCCGTGGTGGGAAGGCAATGGTGGAAGCACACTTGGTAAGTGGCATCATCACGACTCTGTATTTTGTTCCTCATTGAATTGCTATGTGTATATAGTCAGCCCTCACATTGCTTACTGACTTGTGGCATGGGTTTGTTTGTGGCATGGATTAATTTGTAGGAAACACTATCAGGGTGCCCTCCTACATTATATGAAATTCAAGAGGGTTCAGTGTCACGGTTGTCAGCTGGGAGTGACAGGCGGGTAAGTGTGTTTTCCACGTTTGCTAGAGTGGTTGCTGCATCATAGGTTGCTAGGGTTTTTTTCACGGCTTTTGGCCTGGGTTTTCTCTCCAATGGTTGTTCATGCTAGGTTTTTTTGGTTTGATTCATACTTGGGCAAGTTTTCATGGATTGGCAGGAGGGAAGTCTCGCATATTCTACAGTAGTTGGCAAGATGGATGGCTTGGACAAACTGGTGGAATCACAAGGACGTGACATGGCAGAATTAAAATTACAGATGCAGAGTATGATTGAGTACCAGAAAGCCATTGTGACCAGATTGGGGATTAATCTACCAGGCGCAGGACCAGTGACATCTACGATGGATACGTCTGCTGTGACAGTATCAAAATGTTTGGAATCCCAATTTCAGACGGTAACTGGTGCTCACTCTAAGCCCTTATGTCTTCCTGTCACTGATGATCTTTTGAATTTGACCGAGTAGCAGCAGGATACAGGGAAGGCCAGCTGTGAGGTACACGTGGAAATTCAGCCCTTGCCACGTACAAAGGCAGTAGCAGTCCAGGGGGCAATGGTGACAGAGCCGCCGGGCACACCGGATTCTGGTATGCAGGTATGTGGGAATTTAGATGGGGAGGAAGATGCAGACGGGGACAAAACAAACAAGCAGGTTGCTTTAATTTCTCCTGCTCACATGTTGAAGCCAAATGTCAGTTTACTTCCTGGACCAACGAGGAAGCATTTACTAATTCTGGACTTAAATGGTCTGTTATGTGAATCTTTTCATTCTGCTAATGGGCCTGCATCCCTTCCCAAAGGTTTTGTGGGGAAGATGGTAGTTTTGAGACCACGCTGTTATGACTTTTTGCAAAAGTGTTTTGATCACTTTGAGGTGGCGGTGTGGTCTTGTTGCCAAGCTCGCAACTTCTTCCCAATGGTGGACTATATTTTTGCAGCCCACACTAACCTGGTTTTCCAGTGGGATGCCCTTCACTGTGACGAGGATCCAGTCCTCCCATGCCGTAAGGGGTCTGATTCAAAGCCATTATATTTCAAGAACTTGTCTACAGTGTGGGCAGACTGGCCAGAATGGACTTATGAGGACACTGTTCTTGTTGACGACACACCAAGAAAGGTGGCAAACAATCCTCCCTTCAGTGGGATTTTTCCAGAGCTATGGAAGGTGCAACCAGATTCACCAACTGATGAGTATCTAACAGAGGTGTTGTGGCCTTTCTTGTGGAAGGCATCGAAAGCTGCCAGTATTCCCAAGTTTTTGGAGTCTCAACCTGTTTTCGGACAACAACCATACAACACTGCTACTGTGAAGGTACAAACATTCTGACAGTGCTCCAGAGGCTACATTTTTGTGGGTTCATTCATTGCATTGCTTTCCTGGATGCTTCTCCTCGGTTGCTTGATTAATGCTAGGTTTTCTTTGCAGCTTTTCATGTTGGCTTTTTTTGTTTGATTCATACTTGGATTTTGTTTCTATTCACTATTCCTGTTTGCTCATTGCTTTCCTGGTTGATCTCTGGTTTGTGACACAGGAACTTGTGACAAACAAAGGCGATATTGTCGACAAGCCGGTACAGACGAGGGGCAAGAGTGTCAACCCGGCGAGTAGCCCCCCAAAAGAGGTCTCACCACCACTGGAGACTGCAAATGGAGTAAGTCCAGGCCGTTGTCTTGTCTGTTATATTTTTTCCAACCTTGGGGCTCTCTTTAACTCGCAAATGTTGAGTGTCCTAGTCGTGTGTATGTCATGGGTTTTCACATCGTGTTCTTTTTTGTGTGGAGTTGGGATCACAGTTCAGGGTGGGTGACGAGGTTCGGCTGTTGGATGTGAACTCCAAACGCAAGAAATGTGGAGTAGGGCTGATTGTTGTTCTTCAAGGTGCTGTGGTGGATTACGGGTACCCTGCTGTGCCCCTTGATTATGCCTGTGTGTACATCAAAGAGGCATGTGTCAGTAACACCCCTTTACCATATGTGAATGGTGTTAGGAAACAGACTGAGTTGGGGCAGGTGGTTGGCCAGACAACACTTTGGAGTCTAAAGTTACTGAAACTTATGGAGCTGCGGAAGGGATAGTCAGTATTGCACTGTTTAACAGACTTCTTGATTCTAATAGCACTAGAACATACTAGCTACAACAATTCAGCCCATGTGTGGGCTTGCTTGTTTTTGGCTGGGCCTTTTGAGGCATGGATTTTTTTACCTTGTGGCTTTTGAGGTGTCCATTGGGATAATGGTCTCATTTGGATTTTTGTAATGTGATTTATAGGGCTTGTATTGCCCTGTAGTTGACTATTTTCATTCTCCTTGTGGTTGATAGTATGCAGGAGGGATCCATTCTATTTTCATGTTGGAATTTCACCATGTAATGAAGATTTTAAATCATTTAATTCACTTCATTTTAAATAATAATATTAAAAATAATACCATTAAAAAAAATCCAAGGCTGCAATCTCCCTGTTCTTTTAAATATTAAATGAAAACTAAAAATTAAAATATGAACATTAAAATATAAACTATTTCGGAAAACAATCTTGATGACACGTGGCATCACTCTTGCTCAAACCAGAACACGTGGCAGTATATGACACGACATTCTTTATCCATATTTTCACCACGTGTAAAGATCCGTAGTCATATATGCTAGTCATATATTTTGTCTGTGTGCCACATGTCACATCTCAAGTGCAACAGGTGTCCCGCTAATCTCTCTCCATGTAGACATCCCTGTAGTCATATGAGCGAGTCATGTAGTCACCACGTGTGAAATCTGCCATAGCACACGTGTCTCGCTAGTGCCTCTCCATGTAGGCATCACTGTGCAGACATGTAGTCATATGATCATGGCAAGAAGTCGTGACATGTCAAATTCACAGTGACGCACGTGTCCATCCGTCGCCTCTCCATGTAGGCATCACTTTGCAGACATATAGTCATATGATCCCTTGACGAATGCATGACGTGTCGCTTGCGCAGTGGCGCACGTGTCCCGCTGAAGCCTCGCTCAACATCCGACTCGTGGGGGTGGGACCACGCATGCACAAACCCAAGGTGGATTCCCACCTGCAAGTCTGTTGGATGGCAAGATTGTCGGAACAGAAATCAGGGAAGAGGAAGCAGAATATCTGGACAGAATGGAACTCGCTTTGGGAACACCAGAGGGGCAGGTGGAAGGAGATGAATTATCGTGTGACGGAGTAGATAGTGTCACGGAAAGAGTGCAGGAAGATATGTGGTCGAATTACACCTTGAGCACGTTTGAGACCTGTGATGTGACTATTGGAGCATGGGTGGAGAATGCAGAAAAGCCATTGTACACAGGTCTTTCCTGTCCGTTAATTTCCCCTACGCGCAGATGTGATCACAGGGGCTTGGATACTAAGTATCTGCAGCGGCAATGGGTGCCATTAGATTGCCCGCTGTCATGCCCACTGGACGGCAAGAAGCTCTTGCAGCAGCTGCAGAATCAGACAGTGTTAATTGTTGGTGACTCTGTCAGCTCCACCTTTGCTGAAGCTCTCCTACATGTAGGCAGCGCTCAACAGACAATGTAGTCATATATTAGTCATATAGTTGTGACTGCAACCCTCTCTGCAGGAGGACTCCAGGTGCCACGCAAGCAGTCATGGATATGACTTGCAAAACGTAGTCCTAAAGACTAGTCGCTATGACAGGGTTTTTTTCACTACAGAGTGATGTAGTCATGAACGCATATAAGACTGAAAAAATAGTCATATGTGAAGTCATAAAAACGCTCATCTGTTGTAGTGGTTCAAATCGCTAGAGATATAGATGTTCAGAAATTGAAAGTTTCAAATGGTCGACACAGAAAATTCAAGGTCAACTTCTGATTGTGAAAGGAGCTCCCACAAAATCCTGGCAATCACCAATAAGATCAACATTAACACATATTGTTGTCAAATTAGCATGGGAGATCTCTCGTGCACCTCTGTACACTGTGCTCAAACAGACTCACTTTGATCGTTCGCAGCATATAGAGTTGCTTTCGCTTTAACTGCTTCGGCCTTTCCAATACGTCTAGAGCTCCACTTGGAGGTGTTCTTCCGAGGTCGCATTGTCTACACCACACTGTTCGTATGTATCCACTTTGGTGGATCAGATTCATTGAACTCCCAAGCTTTGTCCCAACAGTTTCTATACCTATCCACGTCCTCCGCTGCAACACCTTTAGGTCTCCACCACTCCAGAAGGATTGGGTGATTGCAATCTAGAGTGTCCATAATGTGACATGATCACGAGTACATGAGATGTCTTTAAGCTGGCGCGAGTTTTGAAAAATATATTTTTTGACCGTCGGACGAAGTCGATCCAGACCGTCGGCCAAAAGTACCGTGTCAAAACAATATGGGCGGGCTTTTCAAAAAATAAAAATAAAAATAAATAAACGCAAATAAAAAATAACGAAATTCTCAAATTTAATTCATCTATGCCCTCAACCTATGGGAAATGCGTGTTTTTTGTGAAGGAAGTTCTTGTAAATCTATGTTTTTCACTTAATATAAAAATAACTAATTTCTATGCTCTTCAAAAGTCCCTAACATTTTATGGACTACATATTTTAGTGTAAGATAAGGCATTCTAGATTCCTCAAAATGGGGGTGATGTGTGAGTCATTTTTTATAGTGGCATTGAAAATTGACCAAGAACAAAGTACATAATCATCAGATTATGGACTATGACATTTTACTAGGGACTTTTAAAAAGTCCTTAACTTTCAATATACTTAGTATTTTGAAATGAAACTTGAAAGAGTGAGTAAAGCCTCTAGTGCATATTATCCTTTAGAGTCCTTTATTCAAATATTCTATTCGATTGAAGAGAGTGAAAATTTATACCATCAATCTATGTGCAGGAAAAACTGTGTTGTGACAGCAAAAAATGGACATGGTAGGTTGCAACGACCCGACTTGCCGATATCTCTTATCTAAACGGTCACGAACAACATCAGAGATTGCCACACCCATCCAAACTGGATATGTCTCTGTGTCTGGTGGTCGAACAAGTACGAAATTTCCAATTTCAATATCTTTGAATGGGTTCATCGGCTCTTTAGGTCTCTGACTCTTTGGCCCACAATAGGGATCCAGCTGGTTGCGATCTTCCTCCTCTGACTCCTCCTGACTCTCACATTCAACCCTAATTCCATCTCTGTCATGGTTATCTTTCCACAGAGTCGAAGGCCAAAACCCCTCTTCCAGCTTGTCCTTTGGCTCAGGCAATGGCTTACCAAGTTCAAGAAGAACATCCTTCCAATACTCATCGTAGTTATTCATGATATTTTCATAGTTCTTGTCGAGATCCATCCCAAGTCTCCAGAATTCGCGGTACTTCGAAAGGCCATTTACAATACTGGCATTTTTTTCCCTGGCGTCTGGCTTTATTTCCCAAATAGGCTGCAGTGGAACAGGTTCCGGGACCCCCTGGGGTAGCAGGAGAGACCTCTTGTCCTCAGCAATCTTCCACATTTTGACTGCACCCTGCTTCGGAAGCCAATTAACGTTGGTTGCTGATTTATTATACTTCATTACAGGCCAACCGTCACAATCCACATAGAACTTGAAGACGTGCATTTCAGATGTGCCAATTAGCGCATTGCTCCCATCAATAATGTATCCTTCCACAAACTTCTTGAAGTCTGCGACCTCTTGAATCAGTTGAGGAATAAATGACAGGTTTTGAGACTCCATAAAGAGGCGCATGAGATCCGGAAGGATATATGTGCTCTTCTGTTTCAACTTCTTCGACAGATAACTAAAGTATGCATCAATATCCTCGTGGGTGTGACCAACCATCAGGATTCCAAGATGGATATCTTCAAAAACACCTCTCGGGCCGTCAAGAGTGATAAAAAAGCAAGCATCCAACGATTTTTGTTCTCTCTTGAAGAATTGTCCATTTGCAGGTATAGTCGACGGGGTAATGGCTTGGCTCGAACAGGGCCTTGGGATACCCTAGGCTTCAGTGCTTTCTCACATTGAGACTTTTCCTTCATTAGAGTTTCGAAAAAGGAGTTCTGCATTGGATGATCAAAAATTTCTTTTGAGTCTCGACACGTGGGCTTCTCAAGAGCGCGAAGACAACGAGCCAAAGAGCTGATAGTCAAGTTAGGATCATTTGGCCAGAACTCGTTCATGAACTGAGCATAAGCACCATCACCATGACCATGAGTCACCATACATGTTAGAGATATAGGTAGTTGACCGAGAGACTAGATGTCATCTTGTTTGTTACGAGGAGCCGAGGCAACGCAGTCTTCGAGTGATCCATCTTATCGTGTATAATATACAGAAACGCCTCACCCATCATCGTTGATTCATTTCGCCAACTATGATAAAGCCTGCGACATGACTCATGATGCTTCAAATGTCTCTCAAATTTCCTTTTGTGCTTTCTCTGCTCCTCAGTTCCACTGACTGACTTCTGGATAAGATCTTTGAACATCTCACAATCTGTGCATTTCGCGAATTTTCCACCAGGTTTCCGAACCTCAACATTCTCAAAAAGTTTCAACCGAATTCGGCTAATTCCAGACTTCGACAATTCCTTCAAGCCCATTCGTTTGTTCGCCTGATCCAATTGTCAACAATATATAGAGTTGGTATACAATTAGGTACAGGAGACCTCCCGTGGAGATTGAAATTGAGATTAAATATTCCAACATCTACATCCAAGAGATATGAAAATTTGATAGATGCAGAAAGAACGACAGACACAAAATTTCGTTCTTAAATAGATGGACAAAATCGCTCCGAACGATCCATCAATGGACTATCGGTTATTATGCTAACGATTTGATATCGACTATTGGCACACTTAGCAGAATGATTACGGGAGGTCTCCCGTGACATACGCTCCTTGAAAGTAGAAAAATGTTTATAGAGTTAGAATCAGATTGGGTTGGAAAGCAGTATCCAACCTCATTGGACAGTCTGTTAAGCTCCTTCCAATGCATCTCCACCGGCAACAACTTCAGAACATCTTGCCTTCCTTCTCCGATACCTCTCATTTTATGAGGCATGAGGTCACTGTTTCTGGAAATCAGCGATAACAAATTTGCCTCGGCCTGCAGGGTTTTTGCTCGGGGTTTCTTCATTCCTTTGTTTTCATGCATTGACGAGATGTATCCATCATTACTCTTCCTCTTGTATCCATGGTACGTTGACCTACCGATCCTATGGATTGTCCACCGCGCCTTCTCACAGACCTCAACTCCTCCCATTGTAAGGTAGGCATGATGACCATAACCTGGTAGTCGGTGTAGTCATCGTGGGACGTCAAACCCTAACTCTCTCTTTGCATCAAAAGAAGATGCCAAGAACTTACTCTGGATAGCCTTAGTTTTTTCCCAGCTGAAGTGTTGACGACAGTTTCGAGCACAACAGCTCACAGAGCTTAATGCTTGAATTGACTCTGAATTTAAGAGTCGGACGGAGTTCTTATCTCCCTTTCGAACTCGTTTCAAACATTTATACTGCGATTTCTTGACTCCTTCGAGGTGGTCATCCTCCGTGTCTGACTCATAAAACTTTGTGAGCAACTCTGATAGTTTTTGGCCATCTTGAAGTTTTGTATGTGTAAGCCGTAATTTCGTCATGGTCATTAGCAAATCCTGAGCTAACCCAGAGATAGCTGTAACAATTACACCGACATGCTCCTCCCCAAGATTTTCACCGAGAATAACTTCGTCAAGTAGACACGCCACAACCCGTCCCTCAGCGATGACGTCCATCTCATCATTGAGAAGATTGCACATCTGATTACGATCATACATTGTGCCACACTAACGACTAATCTGGAGATAGAAGTCAAGAACCAAGCTGAGAGATGTATAATGGCGGAGACAGAGTCAATGGAGCAGGGGAAACTCATTGCTGACATGAAGGCTACTATCTGTCGCAATGAGGATACCATTCAGCAGTTCCACCAGGTTGATGTCCAGAAGGACAGGTGCATCTTTGAGTTGCAGCAAACCATCACAGTACGGGACAATGAACTATCTGTGAGTGAAAAAGCTTGGAAAGAAGCTGCCTATGCAGCTCTGGTTGAGCCTCATGCAAAGCGCATGGAGAGTTTACAACAGCAGTTGGAAGCATACCGGCTCAAGGAGGAGCAGGATCTCTGTGGTGTTACACAAGATTGGTGGATAATTATCTTTTGCAAAAGTGGTTAACACAAGGGCCAGTGGAAGGGAAAGCACCAAGAAAGCTCACCCAAGACGAGATGAATTATCTCAGGCTACTGGGTGCAGAACATTGCCACAACCACTATAGACAATGTCTATAGTCGGATAGCTGAGTTACAGGAGGATATAGAAGGGCTGCAGACTCAAGTGGATGACTTGAGCTCCAACATTGACAAAAGGGCCTTTGTTCCTGAGGAACAGCTCATGGCTACTTATTTGCACGCAAAGACTTTGATTTTCCAATCTTCAGCACAGGAAATGCAGGATTTGCCAACATCAAGAAGGACTGTGGCAACAACATCACAACAACCACACCAGGTCGACAGTGTTGATACCATGGCACTCCAGCAATCACTGTCTGAGGTTTGGGGTGATGTTTCTTTTAATCCACCTACTACGCTTGCTGCACTTGAATACAATCGGGCTATGATTCAACCCTTCAACCAAATTCCCATTGTTATGGATTTGGCTTGGAAAGAATTCAGTCCTCTAGAGTCTTTGGCACACTATTACCAGATTATGCGCATTTGGTTGCCAGTGGCAACTCGGACTAAAGTTCTTCCAACTGACAGACCCATTGAAGATCACCATTTTGCGCGGTATTGGTCTGAGGCAGAAACCATGCTGAAGGAATTAATTGCCTTCCAGATTGTTCATGGATTCATTTACACCAAGACCAAAGAGGTACCTAGTTTGGTCATGGGTTGTGGACTGTATTATGTTGCTTGTTTTATTTCACGCTATCACATTGAGCAGCAGATCAGTTTCAGACTTATTCTAGTGGGGAGCATTGGACGTTACCTTCAGTTCCACCACAAACATATCTGTATGATGTAAGGATCATGCTTCAGAAGGATCCCCAACTCCATTCTTGGTTTACTTTTGCTCTGGAGAACTTAGCCAAGGAGAACTTGGGTCTTGACCACATTTCTTCCAAGGGGCATGAAGCCAGGAAGTGGCTACACTTTTCCAAAGTCATTGACACACCACTCAGCTATACAGATGATGAGCTGCGGGCATACACCAATCTTGCCCGGAAAAAGTTGACACAAGTCTTATAGTATAAGCTTCTAGACATGGTAGGCATACATTGTATGCCAGTCAGGATTCCTATAAAGCCACCGAAGGACAGGAAACAGTACGGCCAACGGGGGGAAGATGATTTGGATACTACTGGTTCTGTGGATGGGAATTTTGACATGGCTGAGGATTATGCGATATAAATGGCGGAGAAGAAATGACAGGGATCTCCTATCCCTGAAAAATTACCTCCATATTAGCCTAAGGCAGGACAGTCAGATCCATCTAGTCGACAGTCATTCCCACCAGCCAGCGACATGGCTCGGGCTCACACACAGAGCCCTCCGAGGGACTCTCACCGGCAGAAGGGTGCTCGTTCACAAAGGTTTGCTGATCCTAAGCAGTAAACCGTGAGGACACGGTTTTTTGAGAGGGGGAGGGATAATGTTAGAGGGCTGTCTGGGACTTAGACAGTTTTATGGGTTCTGTGGGGTACCCTTAATTTTTGAGCAGACCTACTGTGGTAGACTCAGACCAATATAAACCTTAGGGGTAACAGACACAGACCTTAGGGGTGGTAGACAGGCTTACACAGCCAGTCACAGCCTATCACAGTCTATCAAAGCCCGACATAGCCCGACACAGCCCGACACGGCCAGTCATAGCTCGGCACAGTCACAGCCCGACACAGCTTGGCACAACCCGTCACAATGTTCACAGGGAACGGTTATCATTGGCAGGGAACAACTGTGTAGGAACGATATCTGCAGAGGGAACGTGCATTCTGTCTTGGATGACAGTTAGTTAGTTAGGCGGTTAGAACAGCTTGCGGGTAGAATAGGCAGAGTAGCGACATGGAGGGGGTCACTTCTTATAGCACTTGCTTGGACGTCACTTCGGAGATCACGTCTTGGACATCACTTGAGGAGATCAGGCGGAGAGCACGATCTTGGAGCACAAGGATGGAGATTACACAAAGGAGGAGATACGACGAGATGATGCTTGATTCATGCAAGCTGTAAAGATGCACTGTAGAGCAGATTAGAGACACCATGGCCTTCACTCATATCTCTTTACACGGTGTAAATATGAAATAGGAATCATATTAATATCTATCATGTATCAGGTTGTGGAATGAATGCTTGAGTAGTTGGAACATGATAGATTGCAAAAGCAATCTGATGCTTAAACCTAGATTGTTGGGTAACTTACTGAACATGAATGCAGGAAAGAATAGATATATGAAAGCACCCCATGATACACTAGATGTAGGTCATGAGTGATTGTTTTGAGCGGGCTGAGTGCTTAGAGATTTCGAACTCTTTTATCTTGGAGTTTCCACCTCAGATAGCTAAGGGATGGGTGAGGAAAAGCCGCTCAACACAACTAAAGAACATGCATTTGCATTTGGTCAACATTTACTTACAGATCTCAGTGGGTATCACTGCAGACAGATACGGACTATTGGTTGTTGTCCGATGCAGGCATTGCCATCACCAATCTGTGGAGAAGTGATCGTATTCAAAGATTTTTAGCCCAGTAGGTTTCATTAACGTTAGTTTCAGGAAAACAATTTCTGAAGTACATACATGTAGGGTTCAAAGGGTGTATACTTGGTCTTCATGGCCGATAAATGTTGTATTGCAAGTTTTCAATTGAGTAAAATTGTGACTATTTCAAGCATATTACCACCATGTTGAATGTTTGTTGCAGGACTTTTTGCAGAAATTGTTTTAATACTAAATGAACATTAGGGTGAAAAAAGTCTTAACATGACCAAAGCATTATTAATGTCATACAAGGGATGACACACATTTCATTCATCTTCAATTGGAGCGATTATGTGATGTGAGGAGTGTCAAAATGATGTCCAAGTGATTTGCACTAATATGACATGTAATTTGTCATTTATTCGTGTAGATTTAGTTATAAATTCCACACGACAATTGCATTCAACCTTTGTCCAAGTATCGTACGAGGCCAACGTACACGGATTTCGCACGTTACCGATGTTGAAATCGGACGCATCACATTCGTGCATTAAGCACACGGAATTAGGGTTTGTTAATAAGTTGGATTTGAGGAGTTTCTTAAGGGCTGTTTGGAGGATTATTGGAGGTCATTGGAAGCCATATTGGGTAGGCAGGTGGAGCCATTGTGAGGGCTGGTTGGAGACCTTGGAGGCCACTAATTGGCGGGCGCCTAGGGCCTTTTCATGGACTGTTTGGAGTCCAAGTTTGCAAACTTCTTGAGCCTCGATGGGTCTATATGAGGGGCTGATTGAGGGCAGATTTCAGAAGTTCATGACAATAATTTGAGGGAACTTGAGAGTTATTTGAGAGGTTCTTTAAGGTTAGTCTTATCTATTGCTCGAGCAAGAGTGAGTGTGAAGATAGGAGGAGTAATGGGATGAGAGCATTCTGGGCTTAGAGATTGCTTTAGCTTCCCTTCTCTATAGTCTTCCATCATTCTTGTAGGCCAAAGCTTTTCCGTAAGCGGAGGCAGAGCTAGTTTGGATAGAGACTTGGTCATCTTGTAGGTTTATTGCAGCTGCAAGGAGGTCGATTGATTTAAGGTGTGGGAGGTGTTGTTGTTTGAGTTTCCTGTGTTTGGATCCTCTTCCCACACATGCATGCTTGACTGTGCGCCATGCTAGTTTGGTTTGGGCGCTTGCTTTTATAGGTGGTTGTGCCGGAAATATTGTGGCCGGCCAACCCTAGAGCGTGCTGTCGGTAGTGAGGCTGGGGTGATGACCAGCAGACCATCATTGTTTCTCTTATGGTGAGGCTGGGTTGAAGACCAGGAGACCATAGGAGTGCCTGCGGTGGATACAGGTGGTTCAGGTTAGGAACCTAATATTCCAAACCATAAGCCGCAACAAGTTCTCCGGTTACCTTGTGGAAAGGGGGATTAGAGACAAGTTGATAGCCGGTTTGAGTGTGAGTTTTCATCACGGAGGCGCCACCAGTTGCTGAGGAGAGTGCCGGTACGAGCACCAGCGATACTAGTGGGTATACAAGATGAGGTGTGCGGTTTAGACCACCATCACCTTCAGTGTCTTCTGAGGAAGGTTCAAACTCAGAGTTAGGAGGATTCTCGCCGAGGGTGCAAACCATTTCCATGCCATTGTTGTGGGATACGATGGAGAAAATGTATGGAGCTACCAAGGGGCCACGTCGGTACTCTGGAGCTGTGGGCACCATGGAGCTTGATGATTTCATACAGGAGTTTGATAGTTGATGTGATTTGCAGCAGATGCGCAATCCACAACTATTTACGCCTTTTATGGCGTGGAAGGGGCTGTTTCAACTCCTTGAGGGGCCGCCTATGGATGACTACCATGAGTTTAGGCGGGGCAATGAGGTGGAGATTGAGGAGTGACGACAATATTGGTCACCTGACTATGTTTCCATCACTAGAGGCACAAGGGCAGCGGCGACACCAGCAGCTACACCAACATCCCCAACTGCAAGCACTAGTAGTGGGACAAGTAAAGATGGAGCTGGGAAATCCACTCAAGCTCCTGCTGTAGCACCAACACCCGTGCCTACCTTTATCCAAGTTGTGGAGTTCTTCGAGGAGTTAAAAAGAAACTACCAAGGAATAAGGACGGAAAAGTTGCAAATCTTGCAAGAGTTCCAGCAGAGGCCTACTGAGAGTTTGAGGGAGGCTTATACGCGCATGAGGCGATTGATAAATGAAAACCCAAGGGGTTATGGAAGCTCAAGCTGTCCAATTCTGGTATGGGATATTGGACAAGAAGCTGAGGAGAAGGGTGCGGGATGCAACTCTCCTACAAGTGGCCCAACCCACCTTAGCAAACGTGTTTTTGCTGGCAGAGCGGATAGAGCTCAATATGGTGGAGGAGCAAGTGGTCATGGTGGGGTTTGGTAAAGAGACATAACAAAGTGGGGCTCCTAGCTAATAACAACCACTACTACAACGTGCTCAAGGCAACAAGGGGGCTCAGGCGAAGAGCAGGGAAGGACAGAGAGGATCTCAATTGCAGAGGTCACTTCTTTCATTTTCAGGCCAACAACAGTCGAGTGTGATATGTTGGGATTGTGGAGGACCCCGTGTTAAGAGAAATTGCCCAGAGAGAGGCAAATGGCCGGCACAGGCACAACCTACGCAACTACAGTGTGGGCATTGTGGCAAGTATGGGCATGAGGAGGCCCATTTGTTATGAGTTGCATCCTGAGCTATAGCTAGGCCAGTTCCAAGGGAACAATGGTGGCCGAGGACGAGACAATGTAGTCCAGAGAGGTAAATGAGGCAGAGGTCGTGGTGGAGGTCGTGGTGGAGGTCGTAACCAAAACCAAGGAGCACAGGGTTGAGGTCAAGGTCATAACCAAGGCATGGTGGATAGGCTTGCCCAGCTAGAACAACGTCTTGCTACCATGGCCACTACTCATGTTGCACCAGCTTCAAGGCCTGAAGTTCAAGCCCCACCTGCACAACCTCTTATGCCTAGGGAAGACCAAATTGGTATGGCCTTCATGTGTGGAGCCGCACTTGCATGACCATTGCATGTGGACTCTGCAGCTGCTGTCACTCGAGCAGCAACGCGTGCTCTTGAGCCAAGAGGAGCGGATGTGGATTTTGATCCTCAAAGGGGGGAAGCAAGTCGACAAACAAGGCTTCCATAATCTTTCACATTGGCTGAGATAGTGCCAACTACGCCATCGATGACACCCGCTCGCCCAAGCGTGTCAGAGGTAGAGCCACGAGTGCCATTGGGGAGAGTTGGTGTGGCTTAGGAAACGCCAGTGGGTGGTGCTGCAAAGCAAAGTGCAGCTAGTACATTCTGGGGGCGGCTACGACAATTTGCCAAGCTCCATTATTTTCTGCAATGACAATTGCAATTCCGGGGATTCGGCCAGCTGCTGTGTTCAGACTAGCAGCTAGACTCTGTGAGAGTGCTGATGCATTGGCACTATCTGCGGGGATAGCGGATAAGGTGCAGTGCATTGATACCTTGGATTTAAGGGGGATACAGCCACAGCTGCGCCATGACAAGCGACAGCTACAATGTGCCATGCTTGTTGCACACACTCGTCTGTTATTCGATGCAAATTTCTAACCGTACCCCACAGTGGAATATGCACAGGCACATAAAGAAACAAATCAGCTTTGTATGCCAATTACTTGTCATCATCAGGTGATGGCCTATCATCCGCATGGCTATTGCCCTCCAAGAGCTCACCACTCCAAGCCACCACCCCTGAAAATGCGGCCAATGTGGACATTGATCATGTTCCTATGATCCACCGCTACATTCCCAATAAACCGCATTGGGAGCAGTGCACGTCGACCATCTCTTGACTGCCATTCCGGCCTATAGGATGTCGTTTCCTCCCAAAAGTCCAGAGTAAATCCCATGGGGTATAACACAGCCCCACCAACAAGCACATCATAGGACATCGCGTCCCAAACCTGCAATTGCTGCTCTCCCCAATATCAATGGCTGTGTTCCCGAGTCCAACAAGACCCGCAGTGGCCTATACCTCTTCCCGGCTAGGCCACCCAACTGAAATACACCATCCTGATTGTCCACCAGAATTACCCCATGAGTCACCATACTACGCTCAATGGCTGGTCTAGCTGGCAACCCCTGACTCAGGGATTTGTTTGCTAGACCTGTTTGGAGGCATGAACACTGGGCTTGCAGGAGTGTTGCAAGCAGGGATTAAAGTACGCAAGTACTTGTATGTAGAGAAGGATGAAATAGCTCGACGTATTTCTATGCGCCACATCGCCTTGCTCACACACCGGTATCCTGGGTTGTTGTCTCTCTCAACAATTCAAGGGTATCAAAAGACTTTGCCAGTAGACATTACCCTACTAGGGGCGGATGATTTGGACCAGCATGGTTCCATTGACTTGGTGATAGCCGGATGGCCTTGCCAATGACACTCTCCTGTAGGTCATGGGAATGGCTTGCATGATGCACGATCGCATTTGTTTCGAGAGATGTTGTGAGTGTTGCGGGACTTGCAGACGAGACAAGTGCAACCTCTAGGCTATATGTTGGAGAATGTTCCACTCACGGGGGATTCTCGGGCCAAGTTTATGGCCAATGTATGTCAGGTGCGGTCTTAGATTAGATCGACAGTGCTATTAGATGCAGCAGCGGTGGGATCACGCGCGCATCGACCTCGATTGTGGTAGACCAATCTTGCACCACTAGAGTTGTACAAGAGAGCATACGATTCCATTCAACGGCCACCCAATCTCACGGTTGAGGCATTTTTTACCAAGGGAGGCAACCACAAAGGGTGCGACATGATGACCGTCCACCTTTGGCAGTGGTCAATCGAGTGGGGTAGCCACGTACGGCCTTGCCTACGCTCATGAACTTTCCCTCGTCTCATGCTTTTCGAGACAATGGTCTTGGGTTGTACGACAATTGGTGGAGCCTAATGCGGATGAGCGAGAGCGAGCAGTGGGGTTTGTTACGGGCACTACAGATGTGCCAGCTCTGTCGGAGGTATCACGTCGCCAAGTGTTGGATCAGACAATGGATCTAAATTGGTTGATATGGGTCATTGGTTTGTGCATGACTGAGCAATGGAGATTGCAAGCAGTGGTGGCTACTTCAGCAATCCCATTGGATAGTGCATCTTCCCTGCCAACCGGGACGGTCGAGGCAGTGAGTGGGGGCGGGCACAGGATTGTGGGGTGCAAACACCCATGACAGATGTGGGATGAGATGCGCAAAGAGAGAGTCATTGGATCTTTCAAACAGCAATATGAGGAGTGGGGAGAGCCATGGACTGAGGATCAGTTGGAGGCCAAGGTGGCCAAGATTTTTGAAGAGGTTGAAAATGTTTCTTGCTTAGAGGATGTTCTCAAGGTGGCTATGGCGGAGCAAGTGGAGGCTATGCCACAGTCAGATTCGGCGGACAAGGCCCAAGCGGTAGCTATCTAGCAACCAAAGGATTCATCTCCTACCTCCAAGCCTGGTGTACCCAAGGTTGCAGTCATTGAGGACAATTGGGAACCAGATGTTGGACCTACAGTCACCGGAGGAGAGAGACAGAGGATTCAGCGATTTCTAAGGGCTTCTAGAAATTATTTTGCCTTCGGTTTGAAAGATTTGGGGAGTTTGAAGGGTCAGGAGATTCGTATTAATTTGGCAAGTGACACGCCAATCTTTCGAAGGCCCTACCGGTATAGTGACATGGAGAGGTCATTGATCCAGTCACAGACTATAGAGTTGTTCGAAATTGGATTGGTGGAGTGGTCAGGCGGGGAGTATGCCTCGGCAACGGTGATGCCAACTAAGAATGATATCTATGGCAATTGGACAGAAAGAAGGATGTGTGGGGATTATCGTCCTGTGAACCGTTAGAGTAAGTCCAATAGATTTGTCATGCCTACTCCAGAGGAGATCTTTGATGTCATTGGGCATGTAAAGGTGTTAGCACATTGGACTTGCGATCCGGTTACCACCAGTTGCCAATCAAAGAGGCTGACAAACAAAAGACGACATTCTGGGGGATTGATCAACATAGGAAAGATTGTTTGTAACAATGCGGTTCTTACTGTTTGGGTTGAAGAATGCTCCTGCAGAGTTTCAGAGGGTCATGGATGATGATGGAAGAGAGTTCGTAGTGACATATACTAGTCGCTCGAACAATGATGCCGAGGCGAAGTATAGTTCATATGAAGGAGAGTGTCTAGCTGCGGTATGGACAGTGATACATTTCAGATGCTACCTCTATGCAAATCTCTTCACCATTGTCACGGATCACCAACCATTGAAGTGGTTGATGGAGTCAGACAAGCTTACATGGAAGCTTGCACGGTGGGTACTTATGCTTCAAGAGTATGACTTCCAGATGGTGCATCGAACCGGTATTGTCAATCGGGATGCAGATGGATTAGGTCACAATCCATGTACGAGCGAGCATGATGATATTGGAACTCAGTAGCATGGTGAGACGGATGAGGAGATGATGCCAAGATGACATACATCGACATTTTTGTGCATTCTAGCAATGGGAGCTCAAGCTGGTCCATCCCATGCGATTGGTCATGTAGATAGTGTGCATGACGATCCAGAGACTAGTGATGAGCTTAGTGGTGCTAAGGATGTGCATGAAGATGCAACAGTGTTGACATACCTTTGTACCGGAGAGACAACAACTAGTGTGATTGCTAAGGAGAGAGATCGGGTCCTACAACGAGCCAAGATATTCAAGTGGGAGGGGACTCACCTACTCCGGGTATGGGAGGATGGACGAGTGAAGATTGTGCCTCATCCAACACAACGAGCGCGATTGGTACGCCATGCCCATGAGGAATTGAGATATTTTGAGGTGTAGTGCAGTCATAGTTTGCTGCAAGGGCAGTATTGGTGACGGAGCATGCACACGAATATGCAACAGTTAGTGGCAAGATGCACGGTGTGTAATAAAGTGCGGGTTTTTTTCAACGCCCCTACTCCATAATTACATCCTTTACCCATTATGGGTTTGGGCTAACGTTGGAGTCTTGACTTTGTAGGCCCATTGCCATTGACGATTCGCCATAACAAATATCTGCTGGCGATGGTGGAACACTTTTCCAAATGTATTGAACTGGTGACATTGCCTGACAAAACAAGTGAGAGGGCTGCGTATGCATTCTTAGATCGAGTACCTAGTCATTTTGGTGCTCCAGCCGAGGTACTCACGGACCAGGGGAGAGAGTTCTTGGGGGAGTTTCAGGGAGGGCAGCTAAGGCGTGAGCAAAACCCGTGAACAGATTCCCTGATGCGTGAGCAGATTACTGATGCGGACCCCAAAACCGAGGAAACAAGTGGGCCTATAACCGTGGACACGAACTCCACTGCAAAGATGCAGTGTCCATTTGATCGGATCGAAGACAGACATACTCCATGACGACAATGTGGCACGACAATGTGGCACGAAAATGCGATGAAAAAGGTTTCGGATGAATGTATGTGGGATGAACGCAAACGGGAATGGATGAACGCTGGATGATTATCGGATGAAAAATTGCCCAGACGAGTAAACCATGGATGACTACTACAACATGTATCATCAAAGATGAGCATGCGCAGGAAAGAAAACATTAAGCTGTCGTCAACGACAGCTTATCTCGCAGCCCATCTTAGCACATATCAACCCACGATAAAACCATAGGGGGGGGGGGGGGGGGGTTTCATTTTTGTGCAGGGAAGCAGGCCTAAAGGTGCCCTCAACGGTAGCTCAATTCCAAACAGGGGCACATGACATTTCAACTCAGGGAGCACATGCATTACCGGTAAGTGAGTGTGTGGAGGGGCTGCAGATTAAGGTGTCGTCAACGACATCTTAATTACTGCTGATAAGAGTTCACAATTCACACCCAGCAGTAGCTGCAAGAACCACAACCACTGTACATGCCCAGAGATCCAAGGCACGCAAGTTATATCCTTTCACACTTCTTCAGGATGGTAATCTGCCGAAGACAGTATCCTCATGCGCAGAATGACTCTTATTGCCCTCCAAAGAGACCTCAAAGAGCAAAAGTGTTGCATGCTTCTGCATCTAACAGACAGAAACACACCTGACCAGGTAAACATCGATGGGGCCCATGGTATTGCAGAGCAGAATCTGGAAGCGTCGTTGTGGGTACTCCACTGCCTGAAGCATCCATATTTCACCATACATCAATAAGCAACTCGTAGGCAACAACCTTCCAGACCCTATCAATCTTTTGTACTCTGCAAAACTACCGAGTCTGTCACTAACATGCCCTGAACACAGATTGTACTCATAAGACGTTGTTTGCCGTAGCCTTGTGGGCCCTGAACACAGAAAGGAAGAAACAGATTGTAGATTACAGACAAACAGACTTTGCCCCTGTTATGTGTGATTGGCATTCAGATTATCTATCAGAAGGATGTGACTAAGGGTTTACCTCATCAGGGTCAGGGACCTCAAGAGTGGTGCCATGTGGGGCTTTGATAGCAATAAGCGTCTCATTCTGTTTGAAGATAACAAGCAGATTAGTCTCCCAGGCATAGCAAAGTACCTGATACTGTGTTTGTGAGATACATGACTCACAAGAAAGGGCACAAAAGTGTTCACTGCCTTGCAAAATATTCTAATGAGTGTTTCAGAAGCTCAGTTCAGGCACACAGGTTCTAAAAAGCAACTGCGGAGAAATTTCACTGACCTGAAAGCATGGCAAGCTCTTGATGTCATCCTCAGTAACATAAAGCCATCTGGAGAGGAGGGCAGAATAAAATGGTTAGTGAATGCAGAGTAGATATTGACCTGCTCCAGAGAAAATGAGAGTTCTACAATGCCACCACTAGAGATGAATGCAGAAAGCCCAGATCTTGAAAGCTATAGCAGGAAATGCCTAGTAGAACGAACCACAAGCTGAACAAAGATGAGGAGGAAGGATTAGGCACGCAGACAGAGAAACACCATAGATACCACACCGGAATAGTGCGAGCAATGAACGATGCACTTCAAATTATTCGCTCTCCCTTGGATATCACACCTAAAACTCAGTAAAAGCAACATCCCATTCCAGGCTTGGATCTGCACCACAAAAAAACTAAACCACTAAATCAAAACATATGGCTTGCAATCTTCATGTTCATTGAAAAAACTCCTGTCCAACTTTGTTCCTCTGCAACATCTTGTCCCCTGAGCACCTTTCTTACTTTTAAGAGAGGAGCAAAGTAAGATGAAACTCACACTACCGTTCCAACCAGAGGGTGGGAACATCTTGTCAAACCCCACACAGCAAAGCTGCTTTGGCACCTATAGCAGACGTGCATTTGACTGAGACAAACCATGCCACTTCATGGGAGAAGCCAAACGATCACAATACCAGCACCTGAACACAGGCAAGACCAAATTTGACTGTGAAGATACCTCCCAAAATAACGCGTGCAATCTCTCACTCTGCAGCTGCCTGTAAGGGTATTTGATATGCAAAATTGGGGTTTTGATATCTTCCATGATCAGACTTCTAGGTTGAGTTAGTCTGGACCCCATATGCAATAACAGAGGCATCCCTCTCTGAAAGTGCAAGGCACCTGGACACCTCATGGGGTTCGCAAGCAACCAACTATCCACATCATTACGCGTACCAACAAATGCAAGAACCTGTCCACAACCACTTGGATTAGTTTAATGTAGTGCATACATGCATCTATGCAACACTTTTGGAGAAATAAGCAGATCGTCTGGCTAGCTTTATCCTCCGTTATGCATAAGCAAAGCTCCTTCTGAAAGAAGAAAGATGAACATCTGACTGCCTCACATGGGAAACCAGTCCATTTGCAGGTGATGATACAGGATGGCAGTGTGACCATCTACCTCCTTGATCAAGCTGCCTTGATGAAAGCTGCAGTCCTATCTGCCACCTAGCATCAAGCATCATTTGACTTTGCCCAAAGCAGAATATTACAGTTGCAAAATGAATAAGAGACTCAAATGAAAGGTTGCAGCTTACTCATAGCGTGTGTCGTCCATGCCCATTATTAGCTCAAATATGTCAGCACAGGCTGCTTCCACCACTCCCATAAGTCTGCATTTTTCGTCTTTCAAGAAGCCATCCACACCAAAACGATGGATGAAGCTCATATCCGAAATTGAGGTCTGTTTTGGTTGATTCAGCAATGGTTGAGTTGTCCCGGGCCATTATTCAAGTGTTGGCGTCATTCCAATGATATAGCATCTAACACTGTAATTGCCCTGCTCCGGCTCTGCGCCTGCAACGACTGGCTCTGCCTAAATACCTCCCCTATCTTATCTGCGGCACACAAAGCTCCGTACTGATTGGCATAAATCAGCATCTTTTACAAAAATGCAGTCATTCTACTGAACACAAACGAGAGATTTTTGAGGCTGAACCACTTACATTATGGTCAACATCAGGTATTTCCTCAAAGAAACGAAGCCCTTCCGTATAGAACCAGTACAAAGATTAGTTTAGAGCTCAGGTATCAGAAAATGCCAAACAGTGATCAAGCAACATTTACTGCAATACTGCCATTCAGCTGCATCCTGCTGGAAAGCAGACAAGGAACTACAAACTTGCCATTTTGGCATTGAACCAAATGCCAGTGTTTTTGAACTGCAGCAGCAGCATCCAGTGGGCGCTCCCCCCCATAACTCCAATGGTCTACCAACTCCGGAGGGCCTGCCACAGCAAGCCAGGTGCCACTCAGCACTGGACACTCTACAGATATCGTGGAAACCGAACCCAAATTCAAACCAAACAGGAAAGCAAATATGCTAGAGACAATGTGTGAACATTTTGCAAAAGTCTCCATACCACTGCCGGCCTTCCTTCGAACGTGGTTTCTTCCCTTCTCCTCCTATTCCTCTACTTGAGACTTGCCACTTTGACCCCTTCAAAGGCCAGGTGCAGACAGACATGACATTAATACACCTTTCAACAAGCTACGAAGGCTGGTTTAAGCTGGAAAAAGCACCAAGAAGTGCCAAACACATGACAATATCATGTAAATTTAGTGAACACAAAATGTGAGATAAGCAGAATACAAACTGGCTTTCACGATCGGAGGACGAAGCAGTTCGCTCAGGCTCGCACTTCCTTTCAGTTCAGCAGGTGCATAGCGGCTGCTGCTCCCAGTAGCAGTGTGCATGTTCGAGTACTGCCAGTACCCCCCATCCCCCCGTCAGAAACACGCTCTGTACTACTGCTGTGCTCACGTCTATCTTTGAAGGTTCGTTACAATGCAGTAGGTTAAGCTGCAGCAAAAGGCCCTTGTAGCACTAAACCTCAATCCTCATGAATAGAACAAGCAGTCAGCACGTACAACTCATTGGCCCTTGCACCTCCTAAGAGCAAGCAGACTCCAGATTCGCTGTTCTGGTGATACACAGCACCAGCTTAAACCTTCCAACTTCGGCAACTTCACTCAGGCCTTTACAGAGCAGGAATGCCTTTCAACATTGATCTTAAGTAGTCCAATTGGGTGACACATGCACATGAACATATGTAACTCATTTGAAGGTCATTTGCACACTGTTGCAGCAGAGGACTTATCGAATCCCCAAGTGAGAACCCTCGCCTAGTGATACAAACCAAGACCCAACTTTGCAAGTAGCGTAGCACCTGATCTATCACCTGTTCCAATGCCTCTTTCCATGCACATGCCTCCTGAATATTCAATGCGGCCATCTGCAGCATAACAAGTTACTCCAATGAACATCTCTCCAAATAACGTCAAGGTTCAGGACAGCAAACTCGTAGAGCAAATTCTCAAAGATTACACTTACTGAGAATAATCACATGCATATTTCCCCAGTATAAGTCATCAAGTTCCACCAGACATCCCACCAAAATACGTCTCTTCAGATAGCTTGAGCACTTATCATGTGTTCCAATAGAACAGGACTCTCTGCAAGGTTTATCCATCAGTCAACCAAGCTTCAAGAGGCCATGGCTCATAAATACCCCACCCACTGTGTATGCAAACACTAGTCAAGGGCACAGAAGTACGCCCATTCTGGCACAGTAACAGCAATGGCACCAAACCTGTAAATAACAAACCATGCATGTGTACCCCAAGTAGGGGGGCTGGGCTATCCAGGGGTGGCCAAATAGACAGAAACTTATCTTCTGGGGACTAACGTTTGGGCGCATCCCGTGCCTTGACATCAAAAGACATCTCCGGCTCTGATTCGCTGACCTGCTTTGATAGGCCCAACGCCAGATGGAGTTCCTGCATTATCCAGGATAAAAATTGATGATGGCTATCTAACAGATACTCCATAGTACATAAAGGCCATACCTGTAGTAGAGTGCCCTGCACTGCAGCACCCCTAGTCCCCAGAAATGTCATTTCTTTCAGAGAGTGGGAGATATTGATTAAATTCTCAAGTCCAACTTCATACATTTTGTAAATTTGCAATAAATACGAAATTATCAGAAAACCTTTCGCGTGGGCCGGGCGGAGGCATTGTGGTGCAATTGATGATGATATCAGGCCCAAATAGGCTAGATTGTGCCATAAAATTGAACAAAATAACATAGTAATGTGAGGAGGGAGGATAGATTGCACTCATAAGACGTTGTTTGCCGTAGCCTTGTGGCCATTGACCCCGCGCCCAGTTTGAGCGGGAACAAAAGAGACAGAACCTACCTCTGTCAGGGGCTGACGTTGGTAGTAAGACTTTACTCCATATAAAGAATTAATCCGGGTTTTCCAGATGTCCTCTAGAAATCCCTTCACACAAGCATCAATCTGCTGTGTGTGATTTGCCCAAAAACTAGGCTTCAGGAGGGCCTGGGCTTTTGGCTCAGCCTCGAGACTTTCAAAGTTGGTAAACAGGGTATAGGCACACTTCCCTTAATAGATTTGAAGAGAGCATCTCTTTGGTGAGAGAACCCCGGACAGTGTATCAGAAAATGAATACTGTCTTCAGATTGCCCACACAACGGGCAATTGCACTCTCCCTTTCCTCTCTGCTTCTGTTTGCTGTTCAAAGGTAGGCTTCCTGCCCTGAGTTTAAATTTCAGTCTAGTGCCGAGAGTGGGTAGACCCTTGAGGTCATCCAAGATGTCCTCCCCCATGTCACAGACTGGAAACAAGTTCAGGGAAGTTTTCTGCCTAATTTCATTTTCATCAGACAATCTCATGGCAACAGACATGGCTGAGGACACTACAGCCTCTAAGTCAGATTTATCCAGCAGGGTCAAGGCTTGCGGATCCAGGTCCGGGTCCTTGAGGATCTCTTCTACTCTCTTCTGCCAGGACTTAGCCTGTTTGACAGGGCGGTCATGTTTCCAAGATATAGAGTCGATTAACTTAGGATATCTGGTGTTGGGCATATGTTGCAGCTGACCCCACCATCTGACCTTGAATTCATCTCGTCGGGAGCTTAAGGACGGAATGCCAAACTCACCCCGAACAGCCACATTGGCTGTTTTGGAGCATGCTGACATACACTCCTTAAGCACCCCCACTTGAATGGATTCTAGAGACTTAGCCTGGTTGGAGTTATCAACCCATATGGCAGATCCGTACTCCAAGGCAGGTCTAATAACGCGACAAAGCATGGTTTTCTTAACCTCAGAGTTGACCCCTCTGAAGTGGAAAAATTTAGTGAGCCCCAGAGCTTTGCCCTTGGCAGTTTGAACAACTTTCCGGATATGTGCATCCCAATTACAATTGGAGGAGAACTCAACGCCCAGGTAAGTGTAGGAAGGGAGGACTGGGATCTCTTGGCTACCCCACTGCCACTTAAGATCACTTCCTCCCTCTCCTCTGTCGTTGAATGCTACCACTGCACATTTGCTGACATTAGCCTCTAGCCCCCAAAGATCAAAGTATCTCTTCGCGCAATCAATCAACTCCTGGAGATTGGTTGGAGTCTCCCCTATGCCTGCGAAGTCATCCGCAAACATAAGGGCTGGTATGAGGAGGGAGGATAGAAAGGTCATTGGAGGGAGTGATCACCTGTAAGTATGACTTCGCCCTCATTAAGGGTCATGATGGTGCTACTATGACTGACAAGGAAAGGAATGCTGAAAATCATGTCCTTTGTACTGCCTTTCTGCTTCAGCTGTCCATCCACCGCCCACCCACCCATTTTAGTTGCAGCTGTTAGATACATAAAAGAGCATGCCACATAGGGGACCAAAAAGTCATATGTTACCATTGCTAACTGACTGTCCAACCTAAATTAGTAGAAGTCCTAAGCTTGTTTTAAACAAGCATGTGTTTGTAATCATTATAACTGCAGATGCCTCCTACTCTAGGAACAACCGGGGATCTGGTACCTCTACATAAAGCTCCAGTGACCTTGGTACTGTGAATTGGTTACAAAACTGATTCTGAACAGTGGGACCAGGTAGATTTATCTCAAGCCATAGCTCCAAGTCATCATAGGCAGCCACTTTCTTCTTGGGTATCTGCATGCATCAGTCCCAGTTCCCTCCATCGACAATTCCCTAACACATAGTAAATTTGCTCAATTCACATACCTCATAAACATGTCCGTCTCATCTCAATTTGCTCAAGTCCTGGAATATAACTGTGAAACCAATGATAACTAAGAATACCCAATTGTTGAGGGTCATTAATTTTATCCATGGAAGACCTGTACATGAGAAACAATTCAGCCAAGGTTAGGACTACCTACTCCAGATAAAGTAGTAATTATGAAGGGTGCATAACAGAAGCTTGACCAATAATATTTTGCCACATCAAATCGCTAATGAAGTTACCATAGCATCCCACAGGTGGTCTCTTCATCAGATGATCATAGGGAGGCTCGGTCGCCCATGCCAGCGCACCGAGTGTGTCCATTATCAGATTCACCCAAAGCAGCTCGACAGCAGTGAGTGGTGCCTCCCCTGTATTGCAAGCAACATAAGATACTTAGCTCCTGGCATGATGAGAGCTGAGTACTTACATGTAACTTGTGCTCCCTACCAATGCCCAATCCAACCTGTTGACAGGGACATCCCTCCAAGCCTCAAGGTATTACAAAAAGCAGAGAGACACTTGTGGGGCAAACAATGGTAATGTCAGAAAATCTCCATTTCCCACTGCCTCCCAAGATGGGCAGAGTGAACGTGCAGGGATTTAGGGTCAAGATTTTCAAAGTTGGTGAACAGAGGTGCAAGAACTATGTTCTGGATGTTCCTAAATAGGGTACCTTTTGATTATGAGATCAGGTGTCACAGACTGGAAACAAGTTTAGGGTTGCTAATTTATGTATAGCTTCATTTTTGGAGGACAGTTTTTGGGCATCAGAGATGGCCATTGCGAGGATCAGTAATGCTTGCCAGCTTAACTGCATGAAGTTGCGACTCTTAGACATCGGGCAATTACAATTTCCTTTGCTCTTTGCATTTGTGTACTGTTCAAATGTAAATTTAGTTTACATTTCACTCCAGTCATGCGGAGGGTAGGTAGGCCATTGAGATCATCTCTCCCTTCCCTCCTCGCTACTATCTCTCTGTGTGGGGTGGGGACAGAGAGTGCAGCAAGGGGGGAAGGGAGAGAGGGCATGAAACCCCATGTAGGGCACTCTTTCTCCTTCTGCTGCTCTGTCCCTCACAGACCCCCCTGTTGCTTGGTTAAACCTAAAAAAAAATAAACAGAGGGGAGAGCAGGTCGAGAAAGGCTCACTCCAGTAGTGACTTACCTTGGTATAAACATGTGGAAAGCCCTTCATACTGGCATCAAGCTCTGTGTGTGAGCAGCCCCAAAGGTACATCCCAATAGGGCCAGGGATTTAGGCTCGGCCTCGAGATTTTCAACGTTGGTAAAGAGGTCATATGCAGGAACCATGTTCTTGATGTTCCTGAAGAGGATCTAATTCAGATCCTTACTCTTGTCACAGACTGTAAAACAATATTAAGGTAGTTCTATGGCTACATTTTCAGACGATAGTGTTTGGGCACTAGACATGGTTTTGGACACAACCCCCTCCAGTCAATTCCTATTGCGAGGATCAGATATGCTTGACAATTTATCTGCATCTGTTTATTGTTAAAAGGTAGGCTCACCACCACGAGTTTAAGTGTCAGTTTACTGCCAAGGATACGCAGGCCCTTTAGATCATCCCTCATGTCCTTGCTCATGTCACAGACTAGAAACAAGTTTAGGGTAGTTTTTATGTCTAACTTCATTTTCAAAAGACACTCTTTGGGCATCAGACATGGCTGCTCTGACCATGACATGCTTCTGCCATGGAGGTAGTAATACATTCAATTTGGATCTATGATTACAATCCTTATGAAGCCAAATTATTTCCCAAAAAGTGCAGTAGAGTAGTATCTCCAGGTGAGACCTCTCCACTTCCTTATGTATGCCTCCAATGACATTTGGGGAGGGGAAACAATCGAAATGTTCAAGTCTTTCAAAGTCTGATCCAACACAATGACGACGCTCTTTTCGAGCTGCAAATTGTATATTTGTCAGTATTGCAAATAAGATACCCTTCACATAATTGAAGAAAAGAAAACGGCTTATTTGAATACACACCTGACTCCAAAATGTAGCCTTGTGGAGCCAGTTATCAAACACCAAATCACTGATTCTTTCCACTTTTGTGCCAGGCTGTATGGTGCTATTTGGGAACTGATTCAAGTCATTTACTGTCTGATCCGAGTTCCATATCTCCAGCCACCTTATTTTTGTTTGTGGGTCGACCATGGATATGGTCAGCCGGTGCAATTTCTCCTGCTGCATCTCCGGATGCTTTCTTCATAGAAATGTGATGGGTAACTGCTGGTTTCCTCTTCAATTGGTGTTGCTGACACTACACCACAGCAGATACCTCTTAAACAACTTAGGCCTTCCAGCCGCATCTTTGCAACCTGCTCCCACTCTGGGTGTGCAGCGAACAGGGTAGCTTCCTGCTCCTCATCCAGTCCTCCCCTCCAGTCATACTCTCTGACCCCTCGAGGTCTTCTTGTAGCAGGTAATCTACTAGATTTCTCTGTGGTAATTTGTATCTCGTGCATCCCATTATGCACAGTTAGTAACTGAGAATTCCAGTCATGGAATACCCTGGCCTGTTTCAGCCACGGACGTCCCAATAATAAGGAGTAAGCCTCCATGACTTCATCCAATGAGATTTGATCTGCTGAAGGAACTCAGAACCAAGTCCAGGATGTACTATTCTAAGCTGTTTTCCGAAGGCGGACATCAATTTGGTTCTTTGCATTTCAAACTCCTTTTTTATTGCTGCTTCCACACCCTTTGATGTCCTTAGTTCCTCTGGTGTAGTGCGGTAATATTCGGATTTTCCCTTCTCAACTGCCTCTGCCAGTTCTTGCTGCATTGATTCAAATAGTGATTAGCACCGAAGGAACTACAAACATGTATTCGAAAAGTAAACTGAGTACAGACTCGGGCTTACCGCATACATGTACTCCAGAAACGCCTCTCGAGTCAAAGAATACCAAGTGCCTGCAGCTCTTCCTGTTTCGCACTTCTTGATTATATTGGGGGGGAGTACTGTCCGAAAATCATCTAGCTTCATCAGACCAATCCTCTGAATTTGGAATAGTGTGTGGACCAAGCTTGTTGTCACATGCGATTTATCTGTCGATCTGCAAAAACATTGGAAACATTGCATTCCTTAACACTGTTTTTTTGGGATTAACAAGACACTACAGAGGGAACGAAGTCTCTAGGATGACTTACTTGTTCACGTCATGCATAGCTGAGAGAAGCCTAGCGATGTCGTTTCCAGGATCCAAAACCATTGCCTCCACAACAACATGCTTGTCTTTGTCTTTCGCATGATGTTTCTGAATGTATCCCATCCATGCCAGCAATCGGTGGTTGCCGTCCCAGACGTAGAACATGTGGTTGCAGAATTGCTGGGTGTTCTTTCCCATCATGAGGCCCAGCTCGAACTCCTCATTAGCATCTTTCCAGCACACATCCCATGTATCACTGATATTTAGAGACACTAATGTGCTTTTCCCATTTATATCCGTCAGTGACACATAAAAAACTTGTGCACCAAGTCTGTATCCATGCACGAAATCACTCTCCAATTTTGTTATGTCATGGGAAAGAGGTGGACGCACAACAGACATAGATATCATCCAGCATAGAGGGATGTCCAAACGCCCTCCAGATACGAGCATGTCCCTTATAACCTCCTGAGAGTTTACCTTCTGGAATGACATGAGTTCTTTCACCTTGTCAAGGTAGTGCACTTCAGATTCATCTGCTTCATCGTTATTCTCTGAGCTTTTTCCAGACTCGTCCCCATCTCCAGATCCTTTCCCCTCTAATCCTGTAGGCTTGGACCTCACAGTTTTCTGCACGATGCCATTCAAATCTGATTGAGTAATGTGCAAATAGTGAACAGCGGTAACGACCATCACTCTATCTCGTCTCAACTCACAAAGAATGGTATGAAACAAATTCAGAACCATCTACACAAGCAAAGCTGATCCCGCCGAATTCAAAACAAAACACTATGATTCTAGGGACACAGGAACAGAAAGGTTTTGAGCAAGAGCGAACGACGTTAACGACAATCACAAAAGAGTGGAACCTGCGAGATCGGTGTTGTGCAATGACATATATGTGTAAGTGATTGGCGGCAACGACATTCAGTATAGTTTAGGTCGGACAGTAAATGCAGATTATTCAGATTGACTCCATTGTGATGAACGTCACAAGCATTCAATGTTTCTTGTCTATCTCGAGAGTACTTTCCAATCGATACTCTACCTGAATCTACAGTATGGTCTTCAAATCTTTGATTGGCGGTACCGCCTTTCCACTTCTCTATCTGTTCAACCTCAAACAAAGAAAATGCATTGCAAAACAATATGACTGAATATGCCGACCCTCACTCTCTCTTCAAACACATAGGTACATAAATCTCATGAGGAGAGTCGAATGGCGTTAACGACGCTCGCAATTCAGTAGACTTCAATCACATGTTCCTGCTAAAGAAGGGAAGAGGAAGGACTGCTTGAAAGGCAATCAGACAGACTGTATGATCTGAACAACAGTGAATGACGGTACCGTCAGTCACCCACTCATTGTGCGGTAAACCCTTAACAGAGGAGTAGAAAGCAAATCACTGTTGTTTCATGGTGATGGTCGGTAGCGACAATCCCTTTCTGGGACATTCCACTCAATCTCTACGCAGATCTTCAACAATGAAATGTAAGTTAGAGAAAACTTACTGGCGCCTTCGTAGGTTTTGAAATTGGATCCCCTTCTGCAGCTTTCCTCTTCCCTCTCATATCTGCTGGAATTTCTGTCTGCTCTAGGGTTTCTGGACCTTCTCCCGATTCAGCGTTCCTCGTACTTCCACCTCCTTCAGTTTCCCTGCGAGTCATCTCTGCATCCACAGGCTGGTTTCCAACGCGCACTGTTATCGCCGACTGTGTCACAGCCGCTGCCTCAGTCTCGGTCTGCTCTTGTGAATCAGTCTCCGCGTTCACCTGCTGCCTTGGCCCTGTGTTCTCCAACAAAACGACGCCTCGTCATTTACTCTCTTGCTCTGCGTCTCTCTCTAAGGGAGATAAAATAAAGTTTCTTCTCTTTCGTATTGTGGAACCCTCTCCAGTTTGACTACCACTCTCCCTCTAAGCGCAAAAAGTAGAAAAACGAAGTGACTCCCGATTTCTTGCGGGATTGCGTGCATTGTTGCTTGTCTCTAGAAGCATCGGATTCCCTCTCGCGTGACCGTTACACATAGTCGTTCCCTTATTAGTGCACATGCTAGCAATTAGTGTACAACTGTTCGTATTCAGTTATCGATGTCTGATGTGTGTCGCCCAAAATAAACAACGTGTTCTTTATTAGAACGGTTTCAATATTTAAAAATAACAGCGAATCCCAGAAATTTTGGCGCCCAGTCTTAGACAAATATATGTAAATGAACGAAAGTTTGATGACAAATTTTGGGATATCATACACGCTCATCATTGTTAGCCAACCCCACGTTCGTTTCACATTTTGAACTTTCTAGGTGCGCATGATCATTGGTAGTAGTATAAAGATACATTTACTTAATCTGCAATCCCACCCTCAGATCCTGTGGCATGCTTCCAGGAAGTCAGCTTGTTATTGTGTTTATTGATGAGGTTCTGATTAACGGTTTAACAGCTGCTGACATTGCTCCTAGGGATACTCTGACCACTGGGCCCACAAGAAAAGTAATTAAAATGGACGGCTGCATATCTGGAAGGAATAACAAAATATGCACAGTCGTCGTCTGAGCTTCCTCCGTCATATTCTCTGCTCATTCTTCAACTGTGTGCTGGAGACATGAGTAAACCGATTTACACTGAAGGTCTGCGATAGCAAGGTATCAACGTACGCGAGGAAGGAAGATGGCTTCCTCTGAAGCAGAGTTCTTCTCTGACGACAAACCAGTGCCGTTCTCCCAGGAAGTCCTTGACAATGGATTTGCAATTGTTGTGGAGCATGTCTTGGCTACCCGTTTTCAGCTTTAGAATGGCTCCATCTTTTTGGAGAAAGAGTTGTACGATTCGAAAGGGAAGTTGTTGAAATACTCTTTCCAAAACCGTGATGAGACGGCTCATGTCAGCCAGTGGAGAGTGCGCCCTGGTCGATACAGAGTACTTGGAGAGCCTCGGCGAAAGTCCCTTGGGTCATATGTGACGCCCGGGACTGCTGCTTCGGTCGTTGAAGACAAGAGAGAGGTGGTGGTGAAAAAAGAACAGACGTCCTCCACTCCAATCGTTGAGCTTTCGGATTTGTCCGATGATGACATAAGTGAAATTCCAAATCCAGTCCTTCCTACTGTGGTTGGAGAAGTTGATGAAGAAGAGATTTGTAGTGTCATTCCAAAACTACGGGCGATGGGAGGAATGGCTGGATTCAAAAGTGAGTTGCGAGGAATTGATTGGGAATCTTTGAAGCAGGTGCTTGTGAAGTTCTTGTCAGAGACTTTTGATGGCGATATCCTATTCGAGCTGCCTCCTCCTCCGCGAGTTGGAGGTGTAACAATCATGATGCATGGAATGGACAAGAAACACGACGGGCACCCGTGGTGCAGAACAAAAACATCAAATATTCAGAATGATAACAAGCTTGTTTTAAGGAGAACAATTTGCAATGGACACCTTAGGTGTGATAATTTGAATTGCAGACACTTTCTTCAGTCTGGGGTTCATAATCAAAGCGAATAGGAGGGTCTGGCGGAAAATCCATTTCAGCCTGGGACTGCCCCACCACCGGCAAACACTTTCGCCTGCAAATTCTGCAACTTGTGCCATCCTGCTTGGCGCTCTGCGGAGCAAGAATGTACTATGTTGTCCACCGTTTGAAAACAATGACAAGAGTTTGTGTGCATTTCGGATTCCATAACCATCATGTCTCGAAGGGGGATTACAGGGAGAGTGTTGAGACAGTATCGAGGTTGATTAAACAGGAGTTCGGGAGAAACCCATCCGCAACAACATCTGCAATTGCTCTTGGCGCAAGTAAGTCCTTCTTGGAAAACCATATTTCGAGTGAAGGGGATTATGTGGGGACTAAACTCGACGGTGCAGCATTGGACCTGGTCATGGATCATTTCTCCACTTTGAGTTCATCTAACATTCGGCATCAGATCAATGCATTAAGAATGGGCTCTGGTATCAGAGGCTACATAGACAACATTTTGGAGTTGAAACGAGTGAGCAAGTACGATTACATCCAGGACAATGTATTCCCAGGTCAAGGTGCCATCAAAGTTTTTCTTTTCAAAATGTCGACTGTTGGGGAGGGCAGTGGGATTAGCCTCGTGAAGCTGATGCAGAAGACTGGGGATTTGCAGAACTATTTTCTTACGTTTGATCATGTGAAACGAGTGAAGGATTGGACGACAATGGCTTGTCATGTCTACGATCCAGTGTACCAACGAGTTATGACAATTGCAGTTTGTGACATGCAATCCGAGGATACGGAATCCCAGAAGCTCATGTGGAATTCCCTGATACGTGTCATGGGCTGCCATCTCCAAATTTCGCAGGTTTCATGGCGGATAGTGCTCAAGCAAATTTCAATGCTGTTCGTATTGTCTTCGGATCGGGCGACCCAAAAGTGCCAATGCGAGGAAGAAAGCGTACATGTCTATTCCATTGGACACAATCTCTGGAAAAACATACAAAGTCGGACATCAAACCAGAGATGCAGACTCAGCACCGTAAATTGTGCGAAGAGTACAAAGATGCTAGAACAATGAAGGAGACGGACACTTTGTTCCAGACAATTCGTGCCTGGTGGTTCTCTTCTGGAGCTGCATCACTTGAGAGTATGAGAGCATTGGAAGATTGGCTGGCGTTTTGGCACTTCCGGTATAGACAGTGGGGAGCAGCCATGGCAGTGGTACGAGGCTTATATTTCTTGCTTTATTCATACATTTACTTTCCATTTTATTGTCTCCTCGCTTTCTTTATGTTGTTTCCTGTTCACTGTTTTGAAGTGTGGTTCTCCACTTTGCAGAACATGTCCATTGAGGAAATGGCGGACATGCCATCTTGCAATTTGGCAGAAACTATGCACAACGCATGGTTGCAGCAGTCTGGGAAACGAGGTCGGGATTTGTATGTGACTACGTACTTCACTAGCCGTTTGCTTGGGTTGCTAAGGAGATGCAGCACAAGTGGGTGGCAAAGAGATAAAGACGGAGTTTGGGTCAAGGTCTTATAGATGGCGGTGCTCTTACAGCTCCTAGATTTATAGACATTGGTTTCATTTTTGAACAATGGTTCCTTGCTAGGCTGATTTTTTAAGTGAACCAATTGGGTCACTAGCTGCCCATTGCGGCTATATTGGGAGGTTCCCCCGATTGTTTTTTACTTATGGCGGTGTCGAGGTTATTTTTTCCTCATACCACTCTTTAATATATCCATAGGGATGAACCTTATATTTATGTGCATATCTACTACATCCGCATCATGTGAAAAATGCAAGCAATTTGACCATGCCTTTAGGAAATTATAATAAATAATCTGTCCCAATATTTCGATGCATTCCAAAATTTAATGTAAAAATTGTTTTGACCACAAATTCAAGTATCAAGTTGAATTTTCCCAGATTCAAGCCCTCCACAATCTGGATATATGGCACATACGGGATTGTCTTCCCCAAAATCAGACCAAAATTCCAATTATTGAGATAGATTGCTATGTACATGTGAAATCTGGAGGATAAATTGTCAGACCTTCCTATACGCCCATGAGATAATATTTGCTAATTTCTAATTCCTCCGGTAAGTATAATAACATTGTGTAGTCAAGAAATTGGGGCATGATAAATTTTGAGCCCTAGATGTTATTTACAGGATTGCCGATTGGGCCTGCCACGTGGGCACGCCAACGGTGCTTTTCCACCCCCCCAACCTTTGGAAAATTATAGGTTGCATGACATACCAGCCGGGCATGCCCTTACCTATACCCTTGTACACACCCCCGCCGACTGGCACATACTAGTACAACACGACATGTAAAAATGTTGGCCGGGTATGGCATCTCGACATGCATATTCGGCGGTTATTTGCCGGTTATGCATATAACCAGAAAGTGCAGCCCTGCAAGAACCGGCCATATTGGAAGGGAGCCGGCAAAAGCCATCGAGCTTCCTAACCGGCTAGAGAACCGGCATCGTGAATGTAAGGGTGTTATATCTGGAGCAAATGTGGATGGCGTAGAGGCGGTTCTAGATAATACAATGTGTAGGGATTGGTGATGGTAGTTAAGAACATTACAAATGGACATATATGTTATGTTTTACTAGTAACTACAATGGTTGGGAAGATTAGGTGCACAACATTGAGAATGTCCAATAGATAGGAAATTAACTAGTTGGGCTGTGGCTAAAACAATAGTTGTAAGTTGTAAGCTTAGTGTATCACAGGGGCGGAGCCCCCAGCCTGAGATACATGACACGCCAATACATGTTTGAACCCCAAATCTACAAGCCAATACATGAGTGGCTTACCACCAGGCCACAGCCCTCTTGTGTAGTTTTACACACACACACAAAAATGCTAGAAAAAGTAAAATAATTAAGAATTGATGAATCCCATAACCTATACCATGGAACCGGCCTTTTTTTTTTGGCATAACCGGTAGATTGAGAACCGGACAAAAAAAAGTCATGTGTTTAATGAGAAAATGTAACCGAGATGTTTTTCAAACCTATTGATATACCCTGTTCCGGCCATCCTTTTTTTTCAAAGAGTAGGCCATAACCGGACCAGAAGAGGGCTCAAAACATGGTACCCGGCCAACACTGGTATATACGTATACACCCTTTTCTGCTCGTGTTGTGCTCACAAGATACCAACCCCCATCCAAGAGGGCCATGAGTTTGCGCCCATCAACTTGTAAAGAGTGCAAGGTGACGGTAGGTAGTGCATTTTCTTTAACATGGGAAGGGGAAAGATTAGAAGCAAATATTGGGCATGACGTTATGATCACGGCGACGGCGACCATTCCTGGACCCTCATGGAGACTTTTTTGGGAGTTCGTAGTCGGCACCCTAATCAAACTGTAGCCATCATCCTCACTTTACACTGCATCATGGTGCTGGTGCCTCCACAACCACTAACACCGGGCCCAGTGCATCATCACCAAGGTCTCTTGCCCCCTTCATATGAGAAGGAAAGAGACAATTCAAAGATATTGCTGTTGAATAGTTTACATTGGGAACCACATACCCTACCAAGATCCACGGCATGAGAAGGGTGAGCTTGCCATGAACGTCACCATACTGCATGCAAACTGAAAAGTATGGAAGGGTAGGGTCAGGGAATTTGCTGACAAGGGTTCAGTGCACATGGAATGAGATGGCTGCTGCTTCTCAGGGATCTCCTTTTCTGCCACCATTCCCATGAACTGGTCCTCGGTGATCCTTGTTGTAGGCACTGCTGCTGCCCACAGTGTTGCGTTTTCCACCAATATTTGGTAACTTACGAAAGCTGGCGTTTAGAGTACTGTATGAAAGAAATGACAGAGAATAACATCTCAAAACACATGTATGCAGTCATGCAACTATTGAGCCCAATGCGACAAATGTCAGGGGCTCTGATTGTGGGACCCTGGGACCACCTGTGTGCCTGAGTGCATCTCCCTCGTGTGCAGCCGTCATCATCATTCTCCTCTCCAATTCAAGAGAACGCACGCGGTTGATAAGGAATCAGGGTGCTCCTCGCTCACTTACGAGGTATTATCCTGTCGCTCAAGGACTTGTTGGCATCTAAGTTTCAAACTGTCCTTCCCTGCTCTGACATGCTCCGACCTTCCTTCCATGCACACAGCCTTCTGGAAAGTCAGCTGATTCTGTATCCTCTACAACCACCCACCTCTTCCCGATTTGCCTTGAGGGCCTCAAACGGTCATCATGTCAGAGTCAGTTTTGAGCTGTCATGAGATCCAGCTTCAAACAGACGGCATGGGAACAGAGTGGTCGGTTCTGTGTTCAACGCCTCCGTTGGAGGTTCCAGTGAGTTGTCCTCTTTGGTGTCCCCTCCCAGCCCACCAGTGAAGGTGGCACTCGTTTTACTCAAACTCGGGTAGGTATACTTGTAAGGTCTGATGGGGGTTCGCTCCACATTCTCCTGACCCAGTTGACAGGCCCGTGGCCGACGCTCTTCACATGCAGGACGGCACCTCTCACATGGCAGGTTCTTGGTTGCAGAATGGAAAGCTCACAAGCCTCCCACTTTTGTCCATTGTTAGCTCATTTCAACAACTTGGCAGCAATAAATTTTGAGAACGGATGTGGGGCCACGAGAAATTCATGCACCAAGTGTAGGGCCACCGATAGATTGTAGTCGGTAAAATTAGGCGGTGGTGGCTGGTGGACCATTAACATCGTTCTTATTATTGCTAGCTTTTTGGTCACTCGAGAATGATGCAAGGAGGCCAAAGTTAAAGGCAATCCTGCATGTGGCAACGGACTAATTAGGTGAGTGGTTCACGTCATCTTTCGCCTCCTGAGCTTTATACACAGCCTGAGCAGGTTCAAGTCAACTTGCAGATCTCCAAGCTATAATAGAGGAGTGTCCAGAATATATTATATAGAGACCAACAGTTTTGGGGGCAATCATGTAACTTGTACTCTACCAAAGGTCAAGAGTCATTCGCCCTCTAAAGATAACGGAATCGTTTGAATTGAGGGTTCACACAACAACGATCACATTAATCTAGCTGAGTTTAGTAGGCTTAAGTAGAACTGACATGTCTCTCAGAGCTCGTGGGATTTTTGAGCATAAAGAGCAGTACTTGCAAAATACAGCGCAACCCACCACGCAAATGTGGTAGCAAGGATTCAATCACTTCTGCAGCACTTACTCTGTCCAACTGGGTACTCATCGATCCACGGGTTTTCATTCCTTTTTCTTCTTCTTTCATTTTCAACCCCTAGACTGGTGCCTACGTGCCTACCTCGTGTGTAACTAACTGTTCTGTTTACAAGTCCCCTTTGGAATGCATGTGAACACACTATCCTACAGTGTAACTTCCACAAGTGGATTGTTTGAATTCCCAACTTGGAAAGAGTAGGTACGTTACTGACGAGTGCAGCAATCACGAGTGAACTTCGGTAAGTGCGCGGCAACTTAATGTTCAAATGGCTGCGCTATGATTTCTATGAGTGATCAGCTTCTGCATTTTGAGAGCTCATGCAACTTCGGTGAGTCTCGATCTAGAGTGACACGCCGACTGGCGGTCTGGACAGCAGGAGACATTTGCGCTCTAGATACCTGGTTCCATGCATGAGGCGCAGCTGAGAGAGACAGATAAAGATTCGGCGTGAGAGAAAGTCACGTGGAGCGGAAGCGATCGTGTGAGAACGAGCTTCACAAAGCTGTAGAGGTGGTTCAACTTTGAAGGCGTAATTGTTTCTTCTTTCCAGTGGTGAGACATCCGGAAGTCGGGAGAAGAGAAAGAGAGACAGAGCCTTGAGATCGTGAGATCGTATGCATATGTTTTCATTGAGTGAGGCTTTTGAATGCTGAGAAGGTTCCGAGGCTCGGACATCCATCAATTTTGAAATCTTCAGAATTGATTCTTCAGCCTGGACCGGTATAAATCGCAAAGTCTGACAATTGGAAGGGGCGCACAGGTCTATGACTTGCACTAACGTATGTAAAGGGAAAGAAAGCAATCCAGAAAGGGAGACAGGAAGATCGTGCGCGTGGGCTCTTCCAACTAGGGGAAGCTCAGAACCGTCTTGGAACGAAAGACAACATTGAGCAGAAGATCTCGTCGAGCATATGTGTACAATTAGTAGAGGAATCTGGAAAACCGTCGACCGGCATATGTTCGAAATTAATAGAGCAGAGTAGGAGTAGGAAGATGAGATGGGTCTATTCAGTAGCGGGAACCCTCTCCTTCCTCTCAGCAACGTCGTTCCTCATTCAAGGAATCGTCGTCTCCCTGAGTCATGGAGCCAACGCCATTGGCGACCCGGTAATGGCCGCAGGTTTCGTGCAGAGGGATGGAACACAACTCTTCTTAGATGGAAAGCCTTACTATATAAACGGGTGGAATTCTTATTGGTTTATGGCCCAGGCAGTGGAAGAGACCACAAGAAAGAGAGTAAGCTCAATGCTTAAGCTGGGAGCTAGCATGGGACTAAACGTTTGCCGCACATGGGCTTTCAACGATGCGAGCCACCAAGCTCTCCAGATCTCGCCTGGGAATTACAACGAGTCTGTATTTCAGGTCAGATCCTCGATATGAACCTCAAAGCAAGTCTTTAAATTGTCATGAGACGATTGCTTGAGGACTTTTAAGTCATGACAGCTCTAGAACGATGTCTGTGTGGTGTGGCCTGTTTCTTGTCTCAGACTTAAATTATACCATAGACTCTTTATTCTTTCTCAACGTAGGCTATATGCCCGCTTGCACTGGGAGCAACTTGGAGATCGAAAGTGAATCTTGAACATTTCTTCTTTCGCTGTCCTTTCCATGGGAGACTCAATTGATTGTCTTTCCGTGATACCCAATCTCTTGATCACGGTCTTCCATTATATACGTGGATCAATATTGCTAGGCAGCCTACGTTCGTGAGGCGTTGACTCTGAGAGAATCCCTTGAGTGCTCAACCGTTGAGCACATTTGGGCTGGCCTCTCTCTCTTTCTTGTTTCTTGCTTTCTCTTGTCCCATGAGCTCTTTGAGCTTTCCGAGGACGTTATAAAGTACCATTGTTTCCTTTCGCAATCAGGTTTTCCCAAAGGGCAGCTCTTGAAATTTGGATTATATAACAAATGATAGTCCGTAACAGATAATCCAGAACGGAAATTGCACTACACATGTACAATAATGAATCGAATTCACGGATCTGTACAGCAGGGAGATCAGAGGGCTTACAGAGAATAGAGAATTCATAAGTACACCAAAACCAGACCTCGGTGTTGGTGGACAGCCATTCGGTCGTCCAGACCTGCACATTAAAACAAGGTCTGCAGCAGGCTTGCAAGCAAGCTTTGATCACTGCTTCACATTTTCGCTAGATACTAGTCAGTATACGACGGTGCATTTACAGTTTAATACATATTCAAATTGTCTGATCATAGACTGACCAGAGCTGATAGAGAGTCGTAGAATGAGATTAGCTACATGTCTGAAATCAATGTGTGATTCCTCCCATCTAATTGATGAACTGACGGACTTGGGGGCACGCATTGTAGGCATTAGACTTCGTGATAGCGGAAGCCCAGAAAAATGGAGTGAAGCTGATGCTGAGCCTTGTAAACAACATGGCCGATTACGGTGGAAAGGGTCAGTATGTCGCGTGGGCCCGTGCGGCAGGGGTTCAGGATGTGCTGCAGGGCTTGAACACTAACGATTCCTTCTACATCAATCCTACAATCCGCGACTACTACAAAAGTCACGTCACGGTACAACTCACAGATTATTTCTCTCCAGCCCAGTAGATCGATCAGAGAAATTGTTGGGCACCATGTTAGAACTATCATTTAAGTGGAGTCAAGATTTATCGACATCAAATTACCTAGCTACTGGCTTGCTGCATCCATCACTTGAGATTCATTCCAGGAGCCCTGTATATAATACGAGCAACTAAGTCGTATGCGCCAACGCCACTCTGATCTGACCCTTACCCTCCCCTTGCAGACAGTGTTGACAAGAGTAAACAGCATAAACAAGGTGCAGTATCGCGACGATCCAACAATCTTTGCATGGGAGCTCATCAACGAGGCACAGTGTGCTGTCGACCCTTCAGGCCATGCTCTCCAGGTACTATCAAGTTGCACACGCTCTTCCTTTCGCTCTTCCTTTCTTCTCTTGACATCTCCTTGATCTGTCTGCCATCAGATGTGAGCTGCACTAAGTTATTCTTCCCTATCTAGAAACTCTCATAGATCTTGGGTCGCGTACAGGATGATTGGGAGCTCGCACAATTTATGTATATACGAGTAGACCTAGTTGATACTCAAGTGAGATCCGTCCCCCTAGTACATTACCATCCATGAAAGGTAGCTGAGAGTTCTAGTTAATTTCTTCCCTTGACAAACCTGCGAAACTGGAGCAGGCATGGATCGAGGAGATGGCATCGCACGTGAAAGCCGTGGACAAGAAGCACCTTCTGACGGTCGGGTTAGAAGGTTTCTATGCACAAGACACCGTGGGGAGAGGCAAGGCGCATCCAAGCTTCAACGCCCCCCTAACAGGCACAGATTTCATACGCAATCACCAGGCGCCCGGGGTCGATTTTGCAAGTGTACATGTGTATCCGGACCACTGGTAAGTGACTGACTGTCTTCATGCTGCAAGAGAACCCACTGGATTCAAAGCTCCAGTGTGTGATTTTCTCTAGTGTTGACCACAGAGCTCATGGATCTGCAAGACAACTTGGTTGAATTAATTCTTCTCGCCCCCCTCGCTGCAGGATCCCCTGGGAACAAATGGCAGAGAAAATGAAGTTCTTTGAAAAGTGGATGACCGTGCACATTGAGGATGCTGCCCAACATCTGAAGCAGCCAGTTCTTTTCTCTGAGTTTGGACTCTCTGATCGGCAACCTGGATTTGACATCAAGCACCGCGATGCAATGTTCAAAGCAGCGTATGACAAGATCTACAGGTCAGCGAAGGAGAATGGGGCAGGAGCCGGGGCCATAGCCTGGCATTTCCTTGACAAAGAACTGGTGGGTTGGGACGATGGGTATGCCGTCTACCCGCTGGAATCTCCATCAACCATAAAAGTCATGACAGCACAATCCTGTAGATTGCGGACGCTGTTGGATTCGACTATACAATCTAATGATGAGCTGAGCAAGTGCGAGTACGGAATCACATGAAAAATAAACCTTGATCACCTCGAACTTTGAATGCGAATTCGCCAAGTGAGAGCTGCAGATGTTGCGTAGAGAATAATCTCCTTTAGTGTGTAGAAGATGTATCGTGACCGAATAATTGAGAGGGACTCTTAGAGCTCTACCAGATGGCTCGCTATGCAAGTCTAGAAACTCTAGTCTTGGAAGACTCCCATGAATTCAAAATACACGGGTACCTATCTGAAGGTAACAACCCTGCTACATACTCAATCCACCTGCAACAACTTGATCACAAACCTGGGTCCAAGTATATGAAATTACCTGAAGTCATATTATCGTCGAGTGATACCTGTTCAAGGTGCACTACTTATCAATGCTCTCAATCGGCAGACCTTGCCGATTCGGGATACGTGTTGCCGGTGCCATATAAACAAAAACCAGTCTCTTCTTAAACTGAAATGATTTACAGTAGACCATGTTGGTTGAGAAGAAGTCAAGTCTGTTGGTATATCACTCTTTAAGTTAGGAATTCCTACACAATCAAATTGCGGGCATTTAAAACGCAATGAAACAACTGCAGGTCTCACATCTGATGTGTTGAAAGATCCACTCGGGCAAGCAAGCAGAGTCAGTACACTCTCACCAATGTCACAAGAAAAAAGGCGCAGTATGATAAGGGATTTAAAAGCATATTTACAATTCCCTCCACAACTGAGGACAATGACAAATACTCACTTTTAAAAATCTCTATATCTACATACCAAGGCAGTCTCATTTAATGATGGAGCTGCAAAATCTTTGCTTTCTGGTTCTTTAACATTCTTACAAAAATTAGGATTAACTGCAAATGTGCAAAAAGGAAAAGACTTGCGGCTGTCCAGCCTTTCTTGCTTGTGCATACAAGCAACACACACAGAAAGTAAAGTACGACATTACTGGCTTAAAAAGTGTAGCTAGCAGGAAGATATCTTCTGACCATTACAGAGCATCCATGGAATAGTCATATGGCTGTCAATCAAAACATTCAACTTCCTTGCTCTGGACACTCCATCACATCTGGACTGGTCGGTAAAACAATGTCTTATTCCTCCAGGTCCTCATCCTCAGATTGGTTCTCCCAGAAAGAGCCCAGAGACTTTCTCAGCATACTGAATGATGTTCCCTCCTGCGCAAGTCGGTGAAAAGGTGTCAGCACTTCCATGGTGACAATCACCTCAATGTTACGAAGACAAGGGCATGATTAACCTCTCTATTTTTTAGGCAGCACCCCTGGCAGCACAACTCTGGTCTTCACTTTCTTTGTGGCTCTTCCAAGCTTCACCTGCAAATGAGACATAGGCAGGAATGCTTAATTCACAGTGCTATGGACAAATGAAACCTGTTTCCTCTTCTTCACCAATCGTTCAGCATCAGCAATCTTTTCTGCACAGATCTTTTCCAGTTCAGCAAGAGCTACCTTCTCCTTCTTCCCTGTGACAGCAAATTCAGTGATTGTTATCACTCGTTCCAGTCCTAGGTATTGTCAAACATGAACCAAGCAGGAGATCCATCTATGATGCATCAGTCACCACCAGCAATGACTCTCACAATGATCTCCTGCTGTTGTAAACCGGAGTTCCATTACAAACAAGTTCTTGCTCCTGTAAACATCACCACCATAGAAGATGTCACATTGTACAAAGAGCTTACGTTGCTGCTCATATCGAGCCAGCATTTTCTCTTTGATGTCCGCAAAATTTGTGAATATGTCTGCAAAATGTGAGCACCAATTGGAAAGTTAGCAGCGGCTCGACAGAATTTTCCACAAATTATATACCTCCATTTTTCTTTCATCTGCTGCAAGCACTAGTGAAATTCACTATTTCAATGGAGAGGACATACAGAGTGAAAACCAATTCTAGGAGTTGTGAACGCTGACCCTCGTAAGCTTGAAGGTGTGAGGTTCTGTCCTTGCAGAACTTTTCATAGGCTTCCTGATACTTTGCATCCTCACCCTGTATAGCAGACTCAACCTGCATCATCAAGAACAACACCTGTTAGGTGTCTATGCATACAACATTGTCTATAATTAAACATAGTTGAACTGTACATTTCCGACATTTAGTGAAGTTGCATGTTCATGTACCCTGTTTTTGATAGCAGAATTACTGTCAAATTTAAACTTTATGATGTACAGATTGTTTGAACTTCATGATGCAAAGAGAGGGCATCAGCCTACTGCTTACTTCTCTGTAAATCTTTGAGGATGCTTTGATGAAATTTTGCCTGTAAGATTTTGAAATTTAAAGCATGAGTGGTGTCACTGGATCAGTTCACGACAAATCAAGATGGAGCACGTGATCCTTCAATACACGTGCGACCTCACACCTTGGCTGACATACGACATGACACTCCTGTGTGTTACGTCCATTGTGGAGAACCATGAGTGGTTTAATAGTGTAAGTACAGAGAAGTAATCATCAACACTGAATCCAGAGATTTGAAGGACCGTACCTCTCTTTTTCCGCTTTTCCTTTTGTGCCATCCACCAAGGATTTGATTTCTGCAGTCACACTGCACATGAACAGGGCATAGTAAGGCCTGTCTTACTTCACAAGGGGAGGCAGTGAACAGATGCAAGTCTAATAGCATCTCAAAGACGAGCTCAAAGAAAGAAGTACTATAGGTCGACCTGAACAGAATTGATTGTCAATATTACGAAAGTAACACCAAATGCAGGAGTTTCCACTAAAGTTACCTTACCGAGCAATGACGATCTCCGACAACTAGTCAGTCCAAAACAAACACCAGGAATGAAACAGACCTGTTCAAGATTTCTTCATTTCTTTTCTGCCCGTCCGATTTCGCCTTGTGGCGGACGTGTTCAAGAGCTGCAAGAATCCCTTTAATGTCGCTGTACCACGTTGTATCAAGTTGTCAGCAAACCAGAAATGCACTGTAGGAACCTAATTCATTGATGTAAACAACTCGGGGGAGAAGGGTGTACATGATTCAAGAGAGAAACATCATAGTAGTAATTCAACACGCCCTATCTGCCAAAAGTGTCACCTATCAGCTTAGCGCGTCAGAGATAGTCAGACGAAGTGACCTTGAAAGATCAAGATCCACTTCATCAAGAGCGTTAGGGACTCCTAAAGCTTCTCCACCGATAGCCTTTTTCACGGTTACTACTTGATCCCTTGACCGCTTCGTGCTTGCTGCCTCCGCTGTCATGACTGGTGTTTGTACAAAACAAATCTAAGCTAAATCAGAAACAAAACGAAGTTGGCCTCTTCGACTCGACTGCAAAAGCAACTCGTAGAAGAATACTCTCGCCTGCTTTCAGAAACGAGCCAATCCACTTTTGCAGGATAATAAGCCAGCAATCACGAAGAAATCAAGCAGAAATCACTCGAGTTTGCCATACAGACCCAGCCAAATCTAAGAAGCAGCGACTATTCGCGCAAACAATCAAAGGTGTTCTTACTTCCTATTTGTTATAAGCAAGAGGCGTTTGTATAGCCGGGCATGGGACTGGTATGGTTGGTATAAGGGGAAGGGCAGCCGACGAGGCCCTTCCTTCCGCCGTTTTCGAACGCGAGAACTTACCGCCGTCGTTCAGGAATTCCAAATTCCGAAAGGCCCGCGGTGTCTTACGTCCTCCATGAAAACTTCACGTCTCAGAAGGTAACGAAGAAATTCCTAGGCGGTCTTTTTATGCCTGGCCAAAACATGGGACACCAATGGGACTAAAAAGCTTTTTTTTTTTTTTTTTGGACAGAAAGGGGGCGGAGGCCCTTTTAATCAAATTAGATGAAATTAGATGAAACAAATGTTTAAAAGCAGTGGAAAAAATAACCATTGAGGGAGGCCGTGAAGGCTAATTGCGGGGGAACATCCCCCTGACCCTAGCAAGCTTGCTACTGCCGAGAGAAAGAGCTGGAAAAGCAGAGTGGAGAAAGAAGGGGACTATCGAGCTACGAGCGGCAGGGGATGGGTAAAATCGAATGTAGAGCTAGGAGGGTGTTGTAGGGGTTTGACTCGATAATGAGGAGAGTGAACCCAAATCTACCAAAGAGCAACAAAGAGAAAGCTTAAGCTTAACTAGAAAATGAGAGTGTAGTTAAGCATCAGACTATAGCTGTCCGGATTGCAGTTGAGCGACGATCATGGTGGGACCAAGAGGCTGCAAGGAAATAAGATCTGTGAAGAAGTGGAGCAGGGAAGAAGCCTTTGGAGTGAGTTGATAGTAGTCGAGGTATCAGAATTTGAGCTGAGTTCTGAACTTGTTGTCGCGGGCTTTTTTATGGCGCCAACTGAATTTCGTTTCCTCCGCCTCACCAGGGGACTTCCCATTGAGGGGGGATGGCAACCTTCCAAGTAAAGGTTGCGTCGGGAAGACTAGTTCCGAGTATGTTGTTTTTGCCCCATGATTGCTTGAAATCTTGAAGCAACTGCCTCCCCCGCTGTTCTGAAGTTCTGGGAAGAGCTGCACACATCACATCCCAAGCTTTCCTTCCCTCAGTTAGCAGTTCATGATATATAGAAAACAATATCAATCTGGCCCTGGGGGGGTTACCCTCAAAAACCCAGGCACATCTCATTTTCCAGAGATTCCACAGGGCGATTGCTCTTAGAGAAGCCCAAACGAGGCAGTTGGTCTGAGAAGAGCCAGGCATGAAGTTGAGAAGAAGAAGGAGAGAAGGTGGGGGGGAAGGAAAAGAATTCCAATTCGAGTAGAAAGCGAGAACCACCCGCCAGATCCCTTTTGACAGATTGCAGAGTAGGATGGAGTGCTATTGATTCTGGCTCCGCATTGCAGATGGGGCAAAGTGGTTGGTCTTCATGGATTTTTTGCCTCACTGGTAGGATTCTGTGAGCAATTTTCCACAAGAAGCCCGAGACTTTTGCTGCCCTATCTTTCCTCCAAACCTCTTTCCAAATTTTGTTCCAGTCCCTTTGAGTGAATTGATGGTTAGTCCACTTGGAATGCCACTTGGCAATGAAGGACCTGGCAGGGTTGAGTAGAGAATACCCCAACTTGACACTGTATACAAAGAAAGGTGAGTGTTTTTTATCCATCCACTTCCACTCCCCTGGATCAAACTAGTGCAAATCTGCCAGAGGGCATTTGAGGAACCAAAAGAAGGAGTTATGAATAGCCCATTGGAGCTCTTGTCCATGGGGAGGGGCAGGGTTGACCAGGCCTTTCTCGTCCAACACCCGTATGTGGAACAAGTGTGATTTGTCAGTGTCAGCGAAGCCACGCAGGAGCAGGCTTCCTTCATTATATGCCTAGAACCTAAGACCAGAAGCCAAAGTCTCTCCAAATGATAGCACCAGCATAACCAGTGTTGGAGCTTGCTGTGAAGAGGCCATCCAGGCTGGGGGCGGCAGGGGCTCTATTCGTACCATCCAGCAGAGGTAGCATATATTGCGGAATATTCTGAAGAATGGTATTCCAAGCCCTAGAACACCTGGTGCCCATCACTACAGACACATCCGCCTGCAAGAGGAAATGGTTTTGGGATCTGCCATGTGGGTGAAGCCTTGTTTTTCCTAGAAAGCCCACTTTGGAGACTAGGTAATCAAAATTGATGAGTCCATATTGTAGTTGGCAAAGAGGGCTTGCCTCTCACACTCCTGAGCAGTAGCTGGCATTCTCTGAGTGAGCCAACCTCTCATCCCCTGCCAGGCTTTCCAGATGGATTGCCATGATTGGGAGCCCATTTTCAGGTTGGCATTTTGGCCTTGGGCTATCCATCTAAGGGAATTGGCCCAGTGGGGGGAGTTGGATGGAGAAGAGCCCATCAGGTAAGGTTGAATCAGTTTACTCCAGGGGCTAGTTGTGTCCGTGAGAGCTCTGATTATCCACTTGGCAAGCAGTGCTTTTGTCTGGGATCCAGGGTCAATGATCCTTAAGCCTCCTCTGCTTTTTTTCTGACAAAGCTTGTCCCAAGACACTTGTGCATGTCTCATTGGGGCTGCGGGGGTTGCACCCCAAATGAAGTTGCGGGTTAGTGCCTTAACCTCCTTTGTAATATCACTGCCAGGGCACCAAACTGCTGAGTAGAACCATTTTGTACCTAACAAAATCTGATTCGCTACCAAGGCCCTCCCGACGATTGACAACATCGCTGAGCTCCAGTATGCCATCTTTTTTTTAATCTTAGCAACCACTTCCTTCATTCTATCTTGTTGGGTCAGGTTGTGACCTATTTGATGTCCCAGAAACTTGTGAGACTGCCCTTCCATGAGCCAGGTCAAACCGATATCCCGACCCCATGGTTGGCAGTGCGTTGTTGATGCCTCGGCGTGCAAAATTGATAGAATTCCAATTGATTTTTTCCAATTGACTTTGAGACCTGTACCCAAGCAAAAAGTCTGCAGAGCTTGCATAGCCTTTTGAATGTTTTCCTAGGTGGAGTTGGCCAACAGCAGCGATGTATCATCAGCGTACATAGACACCTTCAGCATCCCAGGTTGCAAGGTAGGAAGGTGAAGCCCTACTATATCATCCCTGTGGTGAAACAGATGGCCCAGCGAATCTGCTGCAGTTAAAAACAAGAAAGGGGCCAGGGGGCAAGCCTGCCGAACCGACCTTGAGATGGGGAAAGATGGAGAGATAACCCCGTTGACCATGACCCTGCTGGATGCCGAGTGAAGAAGGATGTGAACCCAGGTGACAAATGGTCCTCCCAACCCTGCTTTCTCCAAAGCCTTCAATAGAAAATTCCAATCAATCGAATCAAACGCTTTTTCAAAGTCAAGCATTAAGTAAGCGAGTGGTTGATTACTGATTTATGCTCTTGAAGCGCTTCGTAGGCCAGCAAAATGTTGTCTAGGATCATACGATCATTCGTAACCCTATCTGTTCCCTTCTAATGATCTGTGGCAAGAGGGGCTGCAATCTGAGAGCCAGAGCCTTGGCCAGAATTTTGTAAGTGGAGTTGAGTGAGGTTATAGGGCGATAGTTTGCCACATTGTCTCTCTGGCCTTTCTTGAAGATTAGAGTAATCAGCCCTTCAGAGATAATCCTTTTCTCCAAGATCTCATTCGCCATTGCCAGGAAACTTCCTCCAATTAGCCCCCAAAGCACTTTGAAGAATTCATTTGGTAGACCATCCATACCTGGCGATTTCAAAGGAGCCATGGCCTGCACCGCTTTGCCCAATTCCTCCTCGGTGAAGGGGGAAGCCAGGGTGGCCTTGTCATTATCAGAAATCATGCAGGGGATGTGTTGCAGCAGAGTTTCCGAAGCCCTGTCGGAGGATGTGGTGGCCTGCTGTTTTTGGAACAGGTGCTTAAAATAATCTGCAGCCAGCTTAGCCATCTCCTTAGGGGAATCTGTGGGCAGGCCTGATGTCGGGTCCAGCAGAGCTGGGACCACAGTAGCCGACTTTCTTTGAGCCGCTTTGATGAAGAAGTATGTGGTCATCTTTTTACCTTTAAGAGACCAGTTGACACAGGCTTTGACCCTCATGAACTGCTCCCTGTCATGCATCAGCGAGGCAAGGTTCCTCTTAGCCTCCAAGTAAGAGATCATTGTGTGAGGGCTCTCCTTGCCACATTGCAGCTGATATTGACAGTCTAGACATTTAGTAAGTGCTTTTTGTTTGCGTTTGTTTTCCTCCGCTTTTTTCCTAGAGATTTCCTGGCAGAGGTTCCTTGTCGCGGCCCTTTGCCTTGAGGGCAGGGGGTCGGGACACGAGAGGGGCTGCCCCTGTGGTGGGGGCAGTGGCAACAATAGATGCAGGGGCTGAAGCACCCTTGAGTGCCCAAGGCACTCAAGGAGGCGGAGGCGCTCACTAGGTGGAGCCCCGCACACTGGGTTGCGGGGGGGGGGGTGGTTCCACGAGGGGTAGTGGTAGCTTAGTGGGACTTAGTGGGGGTGGCATAGAACTCACCATGGGGGCGGAGACCTTGTGGTGGGAGTCGTGGGGAGTCTTGGGACTCATCACGGTCCAATGGGACCGTGGTGGGTGGGCCAAGACTCACCACGACTCCTCACCGGGAGTCGAGGGTTTTCGTGGTGGTTCGCCATAAAAGGGCATGGTTGTTTGTGAAACCCCCGCGGACAGTCACAGAAGTATATATAGGGAGTAGTAACCCCGAGAACGGTGCAAGCCCGTTGGTGACCAAAAGCTAGTGAGTAAGCGTGCGAGCCGGAAAGCGACCAAGGTGTGGGGAGTTGTTCCGGACTGCCATTGACCAAAGGGAATTTCCACTTGGCCCAAATTGAGATAGGGTCTCGTGGAGAAGTAAAGGGGGACCGTTATGTCTCGGTGAGCAGCCGAAGCTCCGAGTTGGCCCGGCGGCCAGTTTGGGAGTTAGGCGCGCGCATCAAAGCGAGTAACTATGACTTGAAGGGGAGCTTACCGAAGTGAGGTGCGCGACATTCCTGAGAAATCAAAGCTTGGAGAGAAAGAGAATGGTTGGTGAGGTAAATAGAAGGATAGCAAAATCCCAAGCCTCTTTCAGGGACTGGATGACCTTTGGATCCTTGAGAATTGCAGGGTTGAAAACCTCTCCCTTTTGTCTTGGCTCCAGGGGTAGCTAGGAAGATATTGATAGCCACGTGGTCGAATCCTGGCAATATTGGCTGAATTGGAGTGCGCTTAATCCAGGACAACAGCGTTGAAGTGGCGTAGAAACGGTCCAACCTGGCTTGGCAGAGATCTAGAGGTTGTTTGACCAAGTATGCTTGAGCTCACGAAGAGCTGGGGCAGTGGCATCCAGCAAGCCCACCGCCAAACACATGGAGACCCAACAATTCTTTTTAGCTGCAGAGAGCGAATGAGAGTTGGGCCCCTGCCTATCTGAGTCATCTTCAACCATATTCATATCCCCCCCAATTAGCCAATGCTGAATTTGCGAGTTATGAATCATCTTATCCCTGATGAGAGACCAGAGAGCAATTCTGCCTTCTTCATCCTTGGGGGCATAAATGTTCAAGACCCCTACACAGCCTAGAGTCTGACCCAGGTTGAGAGAGAGGAATTGAAGATGGCCTCTAAACCAAATCTCGTTTGAGAGGATAGTATGCTGAAGTGCAGGCAAAATGAGTAATGTTGTGCCTCCCATGGAGTCAACAACTGTAGGATTCCAGAAAGCAGATGCAGCAGGCCAGAGAGTTCCGCCCATAAAGTCAATTTTGTGCTGATTTAATTTGTGTTCTTGCAGAAACAGGATGGAGGCACCTCGGACATAGTTGGAGGCCCAGTTTCTGACCCTCGCCCGTTTCGGGCCAGAATGGTTGGATCCCAAGCCTCTCACGTTCCATGAACAAAGAGAAATATTCATGGTTCCACTGGGGAAGGGCCCATGGATAAACCAAGATTTGATGGCCATGAAGATGTGAAGAGATATTTAGAACGCATGTCATTTGGTGGCAGCGTGGACACCCATGTGAACCCTGGCTGGGGGGGGTGCAGCAGAGGTACTAGTTTCCAGGTGTATACCTTGACTGTTTTCCTTCTTTTGTTCGGCGGGGGTGAGTCCACCATCTCCTCTGGAATTAGAAAGGTGATGGAGTTCTCTGGGAGCGCATTTGTTGACATGTTGAGCTGGTTCTCCTCCTTTAACACCAATTCCCTGTGGGGATTGGGCTCTGGAATAGGGGAGTCTTTCTGCTTTAGGAAATTGTAATGCTCCTCCACCAGCAGCAAACCCTCCTCAAAGATTTTTTTGCTTCTAGCCCACTCACTGGGATTCTTCACCCTGCAAGACAAGTATGCTTTTTCCACCCACAGCCATGAGTTATGATTGCCAGTAGTGTCGAAGTCCCTACTAAAGAGGACAGGCAGAACATGAACAATAGCAAGGTCCGGATGCAAAGCATTATGTTCAACCATGATGCCAATATGCTGAACATGGGAGAGAGAGAGGATCATGTTTGGAAAGTAGTCCTTGAGTAGCTCATGTGTGAGGGCCAATGTGATTGCCAGTTCTTTGCCCATGCCGAAGTCTTTGGACAACTTCTGATACCCAGGCCGTTTGAAAACCATCCTTTACACTTGGGAGGAAGAAGCAAGTGTAATCATCGACGAAGGCATACGCCAAGAGGGGTGACACACATCACTGCTTTCTCCCTGGCATAAATCAAGCATAGCGTCCAGCTTGTCAGAGGCCTTGTCTTGAAAGAGTGGAGCTCCAGGAAGGATATGGCAAGGTTGCTGCTATCGAGTTGTTGTAGGTCTGCTTCAGTGAAGGGAAAGGAAGCCCACTCTTCCATGATTCTGACTGTGAAGAAAGCTGATGGGCGGTTGGGGTGGCACCAATTGGCCAAATCTCCATTTCTCTTTCGCTTCTTGGAAACCTATTGTTCAGCAGTGCAATCGTCGTGATCTGCCACTTTTGCTTTGCCTTTAGCCTGGTCTGCCAAGAAATTGAGTGACTGAGGAGAGGCCGAGCCTCCAGCAGGGGGATCAACTGCCTTGTTGCGATTGATTTTTGGACAATCCGCCTTAATGTGCCCTTCACCGTTATAGAAGAAGCATATGGCTGAGAGGATTTCCTCTTTGATTGCCACGACTATAAAGGAGTCGTCGTCAACTGTGGGTAGCTTGATAGAGGCACCAATCGAGGCCGTTTCAGGCATGAGGACCACCATTTTCGGAACTCCATTGTCGCGATTGTAGTCTAATTGCACATCCTCAATGTCAATGCTTAGGATTTGGTCTTGAACAGGCTCGTAAACGTTGATAGCGCTGATGAAAGTCCCGAAGCTCGCACCTATTTCAGGGAGCGAAGTAAGATAGGTGGGGGGCTGGAATGGGATTGCAATCACTTTGGGTGTCCACATTATTCCCTGTTTGTGGCCCCAGTCGTGAGTCCAGGGAAAAATGTACACCTTCTCCGTGGATAGATGAGTGTTGAAACGAATTGCATTGTCTGCTTCATTGGGGGAGTTGAACAGAATGGCATATAAGCCTCTCCCCATTGACAGACAAAAGTGTTGCGACAGACCACCGTCTGCTCCCAGGTGCACCACCACCCAACGACGTACCGAGGCCCTTGTCTTTGGCTTCCCAGGGAAGTAAACGAGCACACCTCTCTGCGAGAGTTTCTGAGCCTGTGCTTTGAGCTTTTCTTTGTTAAATTTGAGCACTGGCTGCTCTGATTGGATTGGCTCCAGAGTATCATCCCATTGAGTGTCTGCAGGCATGGGGGAGGGTGGCGCAAGACTGGAGCTAGGCCCTCTACCCAAGATGGAGGCACCAAAGGCCTCTGCAGTTGTAGCTTTCTTCTGCCAAGTTTGGCTCTTGCCTCTGCTGGGGTTGGATCCTCCTCTCTTTGAGCGTTTGTGACTAGTTCCTCTGGGCTCCATTTGTGACCTGCAGGTTAGAAAGGAGCACGCACAACGAAGACGAGGAAGAGCAGAGGAGCAACAGCAGCAAAAAGTGAAAGAGCTACCAAGTAGACGCAGCATACGATGAGCAGAATGCGGGGGCTCGGAGAAGTCATTGAGAGAAGAAATAAGAGTTATGGAAACAAAGAATAGCAAATAGAGTATGCACGAACCAAATCAGAGGGGTGCGATCGATGTAGCTAGTGAGGGAGGGAAAGCGAGCACTTCCCTGAATGTTGAGTCGTAAGCATTTGAAGTGGGCGGCTGAACTGTAAAGAGGTCTGCCATATTGTGAGGCAGAGAAGGAACTCCATCCTTCTAGACATTCATAAGGACTCAATTTTCTTTAGAATCCTGTGAAAAGTTGGAGCGTCATGAATTTGTATTGCCAGAAGGGGGAGAGACGCCGCCATGAGCAGTGTGGCTCATTAATGACTTACAGGAGGGGGGGTTGGAGAGTGTGGGGAATCTCCTCGAAAGATATGCAAATAATGGCGTAAGAAGGCCAGCTATTATGAGTGAGAGCGAGGGAGAAGAGTGAGAAGGGGAGAGATGAAAGCAGTGAGCAGTGATGGCGTATTGCAGCACATTCATAGATTTGAGAAGGAGAGAGGGGAGGGGAGGGTCACCAGGAAAAGCCCAAGTCCTAGGCCCCCTCACCGCAAAACGCGGAGCCCCCCGACCTCCATTAATACACCTTAGAGTCGTCTCTAATTAGTCTTGCTTGGCGAGGTTACTATGAAAGAAGAAAGCTTTTCCACTCCTACTCTACAAAGATTTATCTACGACCACAGAGGCAGCATGGACTCCATAGATTCCTAAATACTCTATAAAATATGCTACAACAAAACGAAAATAGGCTCAAGTGACAAAAAAAGCGAAAGTAGTTCAAATCAATGAGTTTCTCTAGTGAAACTATCTTTTTGATCGCATTGTACCATTCCCAAGTAACACCTCCTTGGCTATATGAGAAATAATGGATGAAAAAATGACCATGGAAGAGGTATAAGGTGGCATAATTAATTAATTGTGGATTAAAGTAGATCTTTGACAAAGGAGGAGCCATTACACAAATTGGCAGGGACGCAGTAGGAAGGGGGGTGGGGATTCGACAGCAGGTCCTGCTAGAGGTGTGCTGCCCCCAAGTTACCTCCACTTAAACTCTCACCGGATGAATAGTGTGTTGCTTAGTAGCTTTTTGTTGAAGTGGCTCTTACCGTCGTTCATGGGAATCTTCTCTCTCGCTTATCGGTGCTTTTCACAAGATGATTTCAGCAAGGTTTTATATTTAATTACAAGCTCGGCATTGGAGATATTCATGTAATGACTCCTCCTTTGTCATGGAGATATCGACTTTTAATCCATAATTAATTAAAAAGTCATAAAATTATGCCACCTTATACAATTTCATCATCTTCCATGGTCACTTCTCATCCATTATTTCTCAAGGAGATGTTTCTGGAATGGTGTAACATGATCAAACTGGTTTTGGGCATTGATGCCTAGTCTCATCCTATGAAGAGCCTGTAAGGAGGAGCCAACAATAAATGTGATGAGACCATTGGATGTTACCATAATGATAATGTCAAATACAAAAGATAAATACTCCCTTCAATATGTCATACGCTTGGACCCCATTCCCCAACATGATTAACTCCTCCATGAGTACACATCAATGTTCTCATTGCTAACTGACTCCTTACCTGGAATCAAGAGAGTAAACATGACAAAGAACTTCTTTGTAGTAAGCTATGGAGACAAGTTGTATACCAGCGTCAACACCGGCCATGTTGACCAACAATTGTTCTTATCTTAAAATAGGTTCACTCCATCCAAAGATAGTCCAAGCCTTATATTGCGAGGCTCCGCGGCAAACTCAGGCCAAGTGGCATCAATGTGTTTCCATGCCTTTAATCAACTGCATGACGTACAAGCTTGCATTCCGATTATGTCAGGTCATTAATTGTGCAGTGGAATAACATCTATACCTATGCAAAATGCGTGGTATGAGTGGAAAATGTCGAAGCACCTTATCACGTATCTTGGATTTCCCCACGTGTTTGAAATGTGCGCTTTTACATTTGGGGCACCTCTCTCTTTCTATTAAGCTCCCTCTAAAGAGCACACATCCATTATCGATCTTGTTATAAGCAAGCCCAAGCTTACTCACCATAGTTTTTGAGTGGTAGGAAGATGTGGGCATGACGTTTGGTTGTGGCAATAAGGGTTTCCGCAACAAAGAAAACAATTCGTCGGCAAAAGCATTTGTAACCTCATGTGTTGTGCACACATTTATAAGAAGCATCGTGGTTACGCGCTTGGAGGATTTACAGCCTTCGCATATGAAATATGTCATGCCTCTTCTAGGGAAATGGGATCATCCCTTTGTGGGTCCCCACTCGTACTATGATCTTCCCTCATATTGGTGTCAAATTCAGCATCTACATCCTCTAAGTTCTCAACATCTTCTCCAGTTAATGCAGGTGTATCTATAACCTGTAATGTCTCTTGCACCATACGTTATACCTCAACATTGGAGTCCATTGCTGAAAATCGAGGAGCACATCTTTGGTCTGCAGCAATACCACCTCCATTCCTAGCTCCATTTGCTGGAGGTATGCAAAGAGCATCTATGGGTTGTTTATCCCATTCATCATCTGAATCGTGTCTTCTTGCACTTTTCCAAGACCTGAATGCAAGGGATCTGCCATGTTCAATTAAGCATTCCATCTCTATTAAACACTAGGTTTTTTTTTACTTAGTCTCTCCTAATTTGACTTTGCATATTAGTCACAGGATCACACCCCCCTGATATGCTTAACGGCTTGTCTCTTTGATAATTTGATTAAACAGGCTTCCTCCCCTTTCGTTTTTAAAAAAAAAATGTTTGAATGCACGCACATCATGTGCAAGGGCATCTTAATTTTTCCACATCATATTCACAAGCACGAGAAAACTCACATGCCGAAAGAGAATCATCGCATTGCTGCAGTCAGAGTGCATCAGGTGGTATGTGAGCCTCCATGGTTTGGGTTTCATCACCTGCATGTAACTATTTTCAAACCAGTTTTGACATATGACAGCACTACAATACCACCACTAGAGACCCTCGACTCCGGACTGTGATGAGTCACAGTGAATCTTGGTCCACCCACCACGGCCCCAATGGACTCTGGTGAGCCCCAAGACTCCCTACGACTCCCACCACAAGGCCTCAGACTCATGGTGAGTCCTATGCCACCCCCACTACGACTCCCTAAGCTACCACCACCCCACTGCATGGAGCCCCCACCGCAACCCGGCTTGTGGGGCTTCCTTAGTGAGTGCCTCCGCTCCCTTGAGCACCTTCGGCCCTTAAGGGTGCTTCAGCCCCTTTTCCTATTGCTGCCACTGCCCCCACCACAAGGGCAGCCCCTCTCGTGTTCCAAACCCCCGCCCTCAAGGCAAAAGGCCGCGACACAATGATGTCATGGTTTTGTTTGTGATCAGTTAGAAATAGTTATTTCTAGCTAATTAGGACATTATACATTTATTTTTGTTTTTTGCTGGCATTGGGACTTCATTTGGTTTCATGTACCAAGTGAGGTGACGAACTTTATTTGGGACGTGGAGAGGTTATCTCCACGTGAGACGTAGGCAGGCTCGTCTTCTTCTAGTCGAGCCTCCCGAGGCCTCTCTCGCCGCCATAGCTCTAATATTTGAGATGGAGAGTGGGTGAGGTCTGTATGGTGGAGTCATGTAGCAAAGGTGTCATTGGCTTGACTTATATAACGTGATAGAGTGGGTTCACCTCTTTTCACCATTTCCGTATCACTAGAAGAAGACCTACTTACATCCATGAGTGCAAGGTGTTAGCATAGTTAACACTTGTGTGTGGAAGAGAGCTTGGTAGATAGCTCTTGTGTTACAAGGTGTTGCAGGGTTTGCAAGAGGAAAACCTTGTGGTGTTTATGTGCAAGTGAGGTCTTCAAGGAGAGCCCCATTGAAAAGTTTGAGAGCTTGTGAAGAAGCTCTTGTTCTGCAAGTGTTGCAGGGTTTGAGGAGTTCAAGAAGAGCTCGGGTGTTAAAGAAACAAGCGGTGCATGTGTGGAGCATGGTTTCAGCTTGTGGGCGTCTTCAACTTCAAGCTTAAGAGAGCTATGAGTGGAGGTAGACATCTGATTTTTCTTTGGGGCAGAATAGTGTATTTGTAGAGCATGCTTTGAGTTGGGATTTCAATCCCAAGCTTGGGAAGAGCATGTCTATGGAAGTGGCAAGTGCAGGGCTAAATTAGGAGCTCTAAGATGTACACTATGACCATGGAAGGAAGCACTATGAGTGCATGCGATGGCTAGAAGAGGGTATGCCATAGAAAGCTCAATAGTTTGTTCTATGCTTGTTTCAATAAGTTACATAGAGAAAGAGAGCTTGTTGTGTGGCAAATAGCTTGTTCAGGGAGTAACAAGCACTTTTGGTGGTCTATTGATGCTCAAGAAACCAAGAACAACACCTCTGGTTGCTCCATAGAAACCATAACTCGTTCGCAGCAATCACAGAGGCAAAGCGGCGCAAACCCTAGCTTGGGAACGCGTGGGTTTGAAGTCTGTACCCTATATCCGACCAATTACATAGTTTCCTCACATCCCTAGAGGTGCCAGAACATTTCTTGTGGACTCCCTCTCTTGGTCCTCTGATTCATCACAGTAGACGTTCCTGATTCAAACAACTGTGTGACCCCTTCCTCCAGTTGAGGATCTACACTTGGATGTTTCTTGTAACTACCCATCCACAGTGACTCGGTGGTTCTCTTGTGCTTGAAATCTGGTCCTTCAAAATGGATCTGTATCCAGGCTCTTTCAGCTGTCTATGCCTCCACAACACAAATGCCTAGAATCTGCCCCTCGTTGCAAGTAGCTAACGACGATTACTCATTATCCACACAGCTAACACCATCACAACCTACCAAAAATAGCTCCCATGCTGAATTGCTGGTAACACTAGAAAAATGCAGGTGAGGGAGAGGGAGATGACAATTTGAGACAAAATTTTCAATGCCTGTTGTTTGCTTCCGCTGTAATAGAACAGAGGCATTCACCTTTTTGCCTTGATTGTCCCACCATTGACTGGGGTCTGACAAATATTCCTTCCAAAGATTCCCCTCATCCCTAATTGTGCTATTCAGAAATTTTGCCTGCAACTACAGAAGTTGTAACATGTCAAAACATCATACCACAAGAGATCCACCCAAACTTACATTACAAAGCCCATTATGAAAAAGAGATGTTCGTGTATTTTAAGAAACCCCTTTGAAACTGGAGAAGAAAATAAGGCCCAAAAAAGAGGTGAACCCACAGTTCCACTGAATACTAAATCTGTTGTGGGGTTTTAACGACCGTGGCATGGAAAAAAACATTCATATACCCATGCACAGTCAACTAAACAATTTGATAATATTATTGGCATCATGCTAGAAAGCACCAATGCGTGGTCTCTCCCTTATAGGGAGGAGCCAACAAATTGCAAGAGAAAAAGGTTTTTTTCTTCAGGTTGATGGATGGAACCTTTCTTCTTTGATGGAATCCAAAAGTTGGGAAGTAAGTGCAACGGAATCGCGGAGTTACGCTCTACAAGTGGCCGGATAGCGGAAGTGACTATTTCAGAGAGCATCAGAGGGAAATCAGCTTAGCTAGAAACACAAGAGAGGAGAGAGACGCTCACTCCGTTGGTCATCGCGTAACAGAATATTGTAGGGAGGCCAGTGGAGGTGGACATTACTCTTTGAGAGAGATATTCAAAGCTGAATTGCTGTAAATGAAGCTACTCTCTCTCTCTCTTTGCACTTTCTCGGTAGTGTTTATGCGACCTTCACCTCCTCTCGTACTAATCACCAGTTCTCATTCAGTAGGTAAACATTCAAGTCATCACTGGAATATTCTCTCGTTTTCGAGTTCCTCCATAACACCAAATCACCTCTCAATTTCCCTCCCCTTCATTCTTCGCAAATTCGCAACCTCATCTCCTCACGTTATTAGGTCTCTGCCTCCCCTTACGTATCCAGTGGATCATCTAGTTTTCAGGCCCCTAATTATTCCGCTCGTTGTAGACATCAAGGCGTATTTGTTCTTGCCTTATCTTGGGATTCGTTGCTTTATCATCACCCAGGCAGTCCATTAACAACATTCGCTGTGCTTGTGAGGACACACAGATGCTTTCACATGTTCGAAGTGCTCTAGGGACACGAACTCTCATTGAGTCAAGCGAGAGAGAGAGAGTTTTGTGCGGAGGAGGTGTGACACCTTGTTTCAGTCAAGCTCAGCATAATGACGAGGGCTCCAGCTGGAGCGTGTTAGCTGCCACTTCTTGCAAACGGTCCGAGATGATTTGGCAGGTCTGTCTTTGGTGCCTTCTTGTGAACCTGCGTGTCAGTCCTGATCAGATGTAGGTAAATTCCCAAGCATTTCTGATCCTCCCACGATAGGAGTTGACTTGAAGGGGGTTGTGTCCAAAGCCATGTCTAGTGCCCAAAGACTGTCCTCTGAAATGTAGCCATAGAACTACCCTAAACTTGTTTCCAGTCTGTGGCATGAGCAAGGACCTGAAGGATGATTTAAAGGACCTACATACCCTTGGCAGTAGACTGAAATTTAAACTCATGGTGGTGAGCCTACCTTCAAACAATATGAATTCAGATGTAGATAAATTGCCAAGCAAATTTTCTGATCCTCCCACGACAGGAGTTGACTTGGAGAGGGTTGTGTCAAAAGCCATGTCTAGTGCCCAAAGACTGTCCTCTGAAAATATTGCCATAGAACTACCCTAAACTTGTTTACAATCTGTGACACTAGTAAGGATGAGAACTAGAGCCTCTTTGGGAACATCAAGAACATGGTTTCTGCCAATGACCTGTTTACCAACTTCGAAAATTTCTGCTGAGCCTAAGGCCCTGACCCTATTGGGGTCTACCTTTGGGGCTGCTTACAAACAACAGCTCAATGCCCGTGTGAAGGGCTTTCCACATGAAATCTGGTAAGCTCACACAATTGTTTATAGCAAGATAAGTGACTACTGGAGTGAGCCCTTCTCGACCAGCTCTCCCCCGTGTTTTTCTTAAAGAGTTTAACCAAGGAGCAGGGGGGGTCTGGGAGGGACAGAGCAGCCATTTCTGATGGCCAAAGACTGTCATTTGATAATGAAGTAAGTAGACATTAAACTACCCTAAACATGTTTCCAGTCTGTGACATGAGCAAGGACCTGAAGGATGATCTAAAGGGCCTTATTCGTTACCCTTGGCACTAGACTGAAATTTAAACTAATGGTAGTGAACCTACCTTTGCACATTAATCAGATGCAGAAAATTTCCCAGCATTAATTCTGATCCTCGCAATGGGAGTTGACCTGGAGGGGGTTGTGCCCAAAGCCATGTGTACAAAAGCTGTCCTCCGAAAAAGTAGCCATATAACTAGCCTAAACTTGTTTACAGTCTGTGACAAGAGGAAGGATCTGAATTAATAGACCATCTTCAGGAACATCAAGAACATGGTTCCTGCACATGACCTGTTCACTAACGTTGACAATCTCGAGGCTGAGCCTGAGTCCTGGCCTTATTGGGATCTACCTTTGGGGCTGCTCACACATAGCGGCTTCATGCCAGTGTGAAGGGCTTTCCACAGGAAATCTAGCAAGCTCAAACAACTGCTTATTCTTAAGCATTAATTGCGTGGCTCTATCAGTATGTTCATAGAGCCTCGTGAAGTATTCCCAAACTTCACTGGCCGTATCAAGATTCCTGACCATCGCTAACTGACTGTCTCCGCAGTTCAGAAGGATGTCACACTTGGCTCTAGCGTTCTTAGCCAAGCCTTCTGCTCGTCAGGATCATTTGACCATGGGTCTTGATCAACACCTTTTACTACATTCAGTAAATCATTTCTTAGCAACATAATTTCAATTTTCATTTTTCAAATTGTGAAATTTGTGCCATTTAGTTTTTCAATCATTATGGAACGATGCTCAGAAGGTACCGATGCCATGGTAGACTCTGATTGTTAGATTAGATTAGTACCAAAGACCAGCAGTGCTTATGGTTGATGGTGTGCACTGATCGTTGGATCAGGCTAGTACCACAACCAAGTGGAACTGCTTACCCTTCTATTTTGATATCTCTTAATCCTCAATCATATTGATGAAGGACTCGGAAAGATAAGAGAATGAACACATTCCACATGAGAATATTATATCTATGTTTTCCTTGAATCTATTAGAGAATGAGCCCATCATCTTTCTTATTAGAAAGAGAATGCTCATCTCTATCTTTTCCTCTAATCTAGCTCTGATACCATGTAACAAATTACACAGGATCTACTCTCATACATCATTGCATGTATTTAGAGAGAGTGAGGAAAAACATGGATCTAGATATTCTTCTGTAATAATAATTACACTTCTTCTCTGTACGAAGAAGACAAAGAACTCTAGCTACAACTGTTCAAACTAACCGTTGTAACCTTTCACTTGACCAATCGGTGTAACCCTAATCCTTGATACTTCAAAGAGTTGTGTCTATTCACCATATCAGATGAAACCTAGAATTATGGATGAGATTATCTATCATTTCAATAACAGCCCCATGCCTCCGCTTCACTGAATATGTCGTGCTTGTCATCTCTATTGGATCGACTAACACACACCTCCTCTGCCAATACCACTACACTGCAACACAGAAGCAGCTCCCACCTTAACTCTAACCATCTATATGGCCTACTGAAACACAGCTCCCCAAACCCGACACCCTTGCCATACAAAATACAAAACTGATCTACGCGCACAGAGCATATTACAGACAGGGATATCCAATCAAGTCATGCGTGGGCGAAGGCATGCCCCAATATGGTCGCTGGTTAAATTCTAACCAGTTGTACCCAAATGATCTCTGATCAACTTGCTTCCCCAAGGAAATCTTTTGCAGTAGAATCCTTTCAATTTAGTTTCTATTTCATAGAAATTTTCTAAGAAACTCATTTTTTTGAAGCAAAGTGAGGAGTGGGGGGTTCCGGGGTTTTCCACATGCATCTTTTGGGGTCCCTCTCTGACTACCCTTCCGACATTCCCAAGAGGGAATGCGCAATGCATGTAGTTTAGAGGAGAACTCCGGGGGGGGGGCAGAGATTTCATTCCTCCAAACAAATTGGATTTCCGCGTGAAAAGTCCTGAAATTTCCTCACATCATAGGACATACTCACTGTTGGCAATTGTAGATTCCTTGGATTCAAAACAATGAGTTTTGGGGCTGCCCGTTCTTGACTCACCTTTGGCACTACAATTTTTGGCCTGAAAAAGTCTGCTTTAGTTTGTTTTGGCTTCCACTAAATCATTATAATATCTCAATCCCTCCAATGGCCTTCTATGAAATGTTTCGAGGTGGTAGGGGGGCAAGCAAGCTCACCTCTCCTACTTACTGTCAATTTTCATGGATGTTGATTTTCTAGTAGATATGGCGGTTCCAGTTTTGCAAAACATGGCTTTGGAAATTAGGGGTTAATTTGGGAGTGGTCACCCGCAGGTGTTTCCTTTGAAAAAGAAAAAGAAAAACACATTGTAGGGCATAATGATAGTTTGAGAATCTCATTTTTCAAGCATCCAAGAGGTGTTCTCTGAAGGCATAGTTACTGCTGGAGCAAGTTATGAGGTTCAGCCATCAAAGATATGAGATTGACTGCAGCAATGCTCCTCTTGCCCACCACTTATATTGCTACAGATGGGTTACATATGACTGTGGTGTGAATTCAGCCACACCTTAGAGTAAAAGGGGCAGCAAGCAAGAGAGGTAGCAACGAAAGAAAGGAGGAAGACATAATAGAGCCAAGAGAGCTTTTGCCCTAGCAGGGAAGACATGCACCTGCATATGCATGTTTGTACTGGCAAACCTGACCAGGGGTGCCAGGTGGTTTCCTTACTTTGGTGTTGTTTCAATAAAGTACTCAAAAGTCCTCATCAGCAAGCCCGGGGCGGGTGACTGGCACTGCCCAACGTCCTAAATGTGCCGTATAATTCAAGCATCGAACAACCCCCTTCCCAGAAGGGCCATCAGGGAGATCTATTACACTTAGGCTCCCAGTATCTAGGTGGAATGAGCCCAAGCAGGCCTGAGTGAGCCCAAGACAATGTCCTAGCATTGCGACATGCACTGTTTCATGTCCTACCACCACTACTGTCCTTTCCTGGCTAGAACCTGCTAAAGTGCTCAACTCATTGAGCACTGCCTGCCAGGTTTGGCCTGCTCGCTCCCACAGGAGGGAGAGCTTCTCTGCACCAGGAATATCCTCATGTTGTAGGTAGTCTTGCCACCTCTCCTGTTGTACAACTTCTCCTTTGAGCTTCCCCTGCAGAACAGATGATTGAAATTGGGTAAGGCATGTCTGCAAGATGTCAGTTCACCATGTTCGACAAACTATATGTCAATTTACTGCTCATGCCACTTCTCCAGCCTATAGTAATTGAGGTCACAGAGAAGAAATGTATTGTTGACTCCTAATAGAGGAGGCCATGCATCAGTGCCTAGTCCCTGCTACATCTGTCCCAGTTAACACCCACATTGAAGGACACACCTCCCAGGTACAACCCTTATGTACTGTCCCCAACTTCCCCTTGCATCCTCAGTTATATCGCATTAATTTTATTACCGTTAGATGAAACGGTTGGAGTGCATGCAAGAGCTGAATTAAAGCTGCAACATCTTGTTTAAATACAGGGAAGCCATCCTATTCATACAGTTGCAAACTCAAAACCTCCCTCACTCCAATTAATTCTTTTTTAATCTCATCTTCAAAAGCTTATTGATAGTCTCACATGCTTGTCCAGCAATAATAATAGATATTTTACAAGTATCAAACAAATAAATTACGACTTCCAACTCCAATTTACGAAAAGTACTACAATTCATGGCTCACAATTAGGTGTCTGTCCTCACGGACGTTGCATATCTGGTATTATTGGAAATATATTGGCCCATAAACATGTAGTTGTTACTTCATTTATAATTCTTGCTACCATCATCAGTATCTTGTCAATACAATTCAGACTCTTAATTATTTATGACACTCCTTTGAAATAAGGCTGTAGGAGGCCCAGAGACTTGCTGTAGCACACCTCCCAGTGCAGGAAGCAAGCTATAAAAAAAACAGGAGGGTAGAAGAGAGGCCAGGAGAATGAGAGGCACCATATGTTTTTGGAAGTACTACTCTTTGCACAATAGACAGCAGGTAAGCACAGTGTAGGAACGGGCACAAAAACTGAAATGCTTACCTGCCAGGCACCCCAGTTCATGTCGCGAAGATCTGGCAATTCCTTCACCTCCACATATCGAGGCTTACAATTCACTCCCAAGCAGTCAGCTGCCTCCTGCACCTGCTCGTCCCTCACAATCATGAGTTCACGTGACTTCAAGAGATTGCATAAACACCATGGGACACAAGCAGCAACAGTGCATTCTTCATATAAACGATGAAGGGTCCCAAGACCTCCTGGAAGAGACCATCACCCCTTGAACGGCACGGACTAGTATGGTACCTCAGCAATTGCACTAGCTGTGTGCTTTGCACAAGGTTGAGGGCCAGAAAGCAATAAGTCCACCTCCAAGTCCAGCAACAGCTCTGCTGCCTTGCGTGACTGTCATACCCACCCAGACTGTTAAAACAGCTACCTTCCAGCTGCCAAATTTGGATTGCGCAATGATTGACAGCATATCCTGTAGTTGTGACAGCTAGAAGTTCAAAAAAAGGAGTAAATTATGCAGCAACCCCCAGCCAGGGTTGCCTGCCATTTAACGATTGATAAATTCACCAGGCATGCCTGCTGTCAAATTCTTTTGTTCCTCCTGATATAAAGTCGCACTCTAAGGGTAGTACCATGAAGGAAGGGCATTCACCACCTCGGTTCTATGACAATCCCCTCTACACCTTTCAGTCTGAGATGGTAATCCTTAGTGTCATATTATTAAACTGTGGAGGGTCCAATCCAATAGAGGCCTGAGATTCAGATAAATGGATAATCCACAGCAAAACAAATCCTCGCATAATTCCATAGCTTGTTTGCACGTAGCCTGAGGAAATAACCCCTCACAATTTCTCTAGAATTCACTTTTTCTTGTACTGCACCACTCTTCTCTCAGGCTGTTGGTTTAGGCACTGCGCACACTATCTGCATTCAATCCTTCTGGGTAGCTATTTGCATGTCAAGGCTTCGATCGAGTGCTTTCATAAAGTTTGTTTTTGGGTATTTCCCTTTGCCTTATACAAATACAATAAAAATACAAAGGGAGGAACCTGGATAATTCCCAGCATATTCATTGGTTCATTTTCCGCTGCAGCAAACCGATCCTGCACCCCACAAGCCCATATGTTAGGCCGTGAATACTTCTTTCTTGATCGTAGTTAGTGAAGTGAATGAGAGAGCACCTGGTGCAGGTGATGCTCAACAATATTCTTCAACAGATGATATTTTGAACGGCAAAGAGAGTCTGCTGAAGCATTGCAGTAAGACTCCCTGCACTCGAGTCATCAAACATCAAACATTTCATGGTGCAGAAACACATGGAGCCCTACAGACTAAGACTGACACAGCCTAGACTAAGCTAGCAATCACATCCGCGCTGGGAAAAATGTCACTTAAAATCTGTAATGTATAGTCCCCTAGCAATTTTGGTAGTGTTTTATTTTCCTTTCCACTGGGAGAAGAGGAAGGGAGAGGAAAGAAAGATGACATGTGGATACAAAGGCAAGGTGCTGATGGACCTGTGGTGTGAGGGGGGCTGCATGATGATTGAGCTCTTTGAGGTCCTAACCTGAACAGAGCTGTCCGTTGCGCCATGGCACACAAGCACAATGCGTGTGCGCGCCTTGCGCCCTCCTGCCTGGGCAACTGGTGGGCTTGGAGTCTGCAACCCCAGCAGGCCTGCATCAATGTTATGATCCCTCTCTCTGTCATCTGCTCCTTGATAAACATCCAGACAGCAATGAATGCATTCAGAACTCCTTGGCTGCGATGCAACGGACTTATGAGTAAATAAAAATAGCATGCATACATACTAAGCAGAGAATGAAGCGCTAGTAGACAGCACAAAGATCAGGAGAGGAGAAATGTGACTGCCTGGTTGAGGCGGTCGAGGCAGACGTAGGGGGGGCCGTCCCCACTGCTTCGAGGACAAAAATCCAGCACGCTCACCCCACAGTTACTCTGCAACAGCTGCCGAAAGTACTCTGGTCCTAGCCCTGTCCAGTGCATATTCCCCACACCCAATGAAGAATTCACCTCTTATTCTGCCTGCCTGTCTCTCTGAATCTGTGTCGGAATGGGGCTTACTCTCACCGTGCCCCCCGTCCTCTAAGCTCTATGAGCTTTCCGCGGACTTATAAAGCACCATTTCATTTCTCTCTCAACTCCTGAGGGTGGCATTTAGATCCTGCCTGGAGTACACGTTTGGTGCCCTTCCACTGATGCTCTAGCCCCCAACCTGGCACTATGGTCTATTTCACCCTGCAGAGTGGGATGGTCACTGAGCACAATGTCTGGAAGAAACACACCAGCACACATGAGCATGCACACATGTAGATGTACATACTCTGTGTAAAACCCTCCAGCGGTGGCAATACCCCCCAGCCTATTTCCTTATGAATATGTGACTACCTGTCCCTCCCTCTCCAAGCTAGACAGCAGTGAGCTCATCCACTTTCCTCCTACCGAGTTTACAGTGCTGTTTAAGAGGAAAAATAAGTTGAAAGCACCAAGGCAGAGGACAGACCTGTAGCAGTAGCAACAAGAGCTTGGTTAACAGCGTTATGGGCTACAACCAAAATGGAGCTGCCTTTGCTGTTGAGAATGCTGCCCCAGCATTTCTGGGCACGTACCCAGAGCTCACGCACAGGGTAGTGTCCATCAATCACAAAATTCACTGCATCTTTTTGCCACATCCGATATGCATCGCCATACAAATCTTTCCCTTCATCTTTCAAAAGCCCCTGACAAATTGTGCGATGGAATTCATGAGTGTACAGGTGAGGCCATCCCTTCAGAGCATGACCAACTAGGCTACTGCACTGTCAGTCTTGTCTCTTGACCAAAGCCCAAACAACACAACTTGGAACTACCCTGCAAAATGAACACATATAGACTCTGTCTACCACAAACATATTATAAGTCAAACCATCAGATGGCATGGACAATATTCCTCAACTACTGGCTAGCGGCTAGGATATGCATACTCTGGGGCTTAGTAGAGGGAGAAAGAAAGTGAATGCAAAAGTCCATATGATACCTGGAAAGAATATAGATCAATCTCGCGTAGATCATGAAGTGGAATCAGTGCACTCTTACGAGTATCCCAGATGATCTCTGCAGTGCGCTTGGCCCTTGCAAGGGGACTTACCCCACCCAACCCCTATACAATCAGTTCACAAATTCCTTTCTCTTTCACCGGTGCTTCAAGCCTCTTTTTCTCCTCACCATGGGTGTCATGAAGTTACTTTCATTTCTCTCCCATAATAGACAATACTGAATGGAAGCAATGTATAGAGCTACCCCAATCGAGAAAACCTGATAAAGCATGTGTCGAACGAATCAGCTAGTAACATTTGGCGAGAGGTTTCTGCCTGACTCTCGCCTTTGCGAGTGAGAATGGCGTAATCAGAGCTGCCCTGGATGCGACCTGCTTCATTCCAGGTGCTCTCACCATGTCGCACAAGAACCACCCGCATGTGTGCTTGTATAGGTGGCAGTGCATCATAGTCTGGTACAATCATCTGCAGGCTTCCTTTCAAACTGGGGGACTCCATAGCCTTGCCTGCGCCTGCGACTGCGGCCATCACCACAAACCTTGGCCTTTGCTGCAGATCCATAAGATGGACAATTTGGGAGTTGTCTTGACATCATCTATGCTACTCACCAATCATGTCCTTATATTCTCTCCGTGGTGACTTATCTTTAACTTGGGTTAATATCAAGGCCTAATAACTGGAAATCTGCCTACACCGTGTTGAGAGCAACCTGTATGTGTTCACCCCTTCTTCAACAAAGAAACAATGTGAATGAGTGAAATTGAGCTACAATATCTACATTCTGAGAGCCTAAGCAAAGCCCCACCAGCAGATGCCATCAACAAGCAGACTCTTGGCAATCTAAATATTGTGCTTGCACTGAGCACAGAATCTTAAAAAGAGAGTGTCAGGGAAAGCTCCTGTTAAACAAATTATGGTTTCAGTTGTGTAAGTCCATTTGCTGTGGATGTGGTAGTTTCAAAGGACAGGAGACTGACAGTAGAAAAAAAGCTAGCTTATAATATTTTGTCCTTCAAAACGAGGTGTCTTTGTAAAGTTCACATCAAAACACTTCCAAAGAGAGACATATCTAGTTTTATTTTTACAATGGGATTGTTGAAATTGATTCTGTTACCATTTGCATGCACAACTGCGAGTCAGGCTAAAAAATTTGATACTCATAAAAAGGAAATTCCTGTCACTTGAAATCCTCACACATACATACCATTGGGCTTCACTGCCTAGCAATGGTGCTAAGAGACATCAAAAGTCACAGGTGATGTACATTCTGTTGGACATGTGCCCTTCATACCAGATCATCGCCCCGCTGGTGAGCCAGCTGGGCTTTGTGGCAACTTTGAAGAGGTTGAAAACCAATTCCAACATCACTTGAGCAATTCAGAGAGCAAACCCCATTGCGCCCTTCTCCTTGAATTGAAAGCCTTTCTATATATTACTTGGCAGTCGTGAGAAAGGGAGGCCAGCTCACAAAACACTAGATTGCACAGAACGAACATAGGTAATCTACAATCAGATTCGCAAAAGAAAACAACTGTTTACAATACAGGCAGATTGATTTAACCAAATTTGTAACTTGGTCAAGTTGGTAACCAAATTGAGAGGAGTATTTACCAAGCATTTTGGCGAAGAGTGACTGTAAGAAAATATCCTGGATCCCAGCCATAAGGATTGCAGCGGGTTCAATATGGCACAGCGTCTGTCAGGCAACGCTGCACATACTACAAGCATGCTGCCTTGCCGCACAGCTCGAGAAGATTTCCGGGGAACACGGGGCTGAAACTGTTGCTCAAACGAATTTGGCAGTCCGTTTAACAGAACTTGTCTTCAAGAGCAGTTCTCTCAAAGGCACTCCATCTGAGAAAACACCGCTGCCCCTTTCGCAGTTGGGCACTTTCGTACTTCAGAAGAGCTGATCCTCAGCCAGCGCACGCAATTCATGTCGCATATATGGGATCATGAGCCGAAATAATATGAACTTGACAATCAAGGTTGCTGTTGAGGTTACCCAAACAGAACCGAATCGGGGAGGCTCATCCACGCTTAAGGAAATTCTCTACTGCAATGTCTGGGCTCCGTTCTCTTCACTTGAGCTCAATTTCTGGTCTAACACGAGCTCACAATGAGCCACCCTTATTGGAGCTCCTGCCTCAAGAGAAAAACTCACTGGAGCTTCAGCAGCTGCTACTGATGCAGATTGCGCGCCGTACAGAAGTCTGACCATCCCTAAACGACTCTCTTTGCCTGTTCTCCTCTTCCTTCGCTGTTTTCCCGATATAAAGGAAGTGCATAGCAACTTGCTATTGGGTGGTGGTTACTCACCGCATTCTAGCGCAGCTTTTCATCTTGAGCAACTTTTACTCCTTGAAACTCTCAAAGTAGGCCTACCATTTCGCGTCAACCCAGCTCGGGAGTCAAAAGATATCGAGTTTTCCAAGACAAATTTCGAGGATCTCATTCCAACAATGTTCCATTTGCCAGGGAAGCGGCATGAGGAAGAGATTTGAACTCCGGCCTACTCAAGTGACTTCACCACAACGAACTGGGTATTCATTCACTCCTGCGGTTCAAATTGAAAGGTTGATACTCGTCTGGATAGGCTACACATCCGTTTTCTGGCCAAGCAAATCACTTGATCAAGCATCTTTCATCACGAGTCAACTGCATTTTGACGAAATTTGTGAGAAGCCTACGATCTGCTAACACATGGATATTACATACGGACCACGTGACTAATGGCGTGCAGGAAGTGTTGTTACTTGCAAGGTTTGCGGAGACACGACATGAGAAGATAGTTATGAGGTGGAAATGAGGTGGAAGCGGTGTGTGCAAATGGAACAACTTGCCCTTGTTAGTTGGTCCTCTATCAAAAAAGAAACGCCCATCAGAGCATTACTCGAGGTTGAGCTCTCCAGTACCACATAATTTCTGTAACGCTCATTCATTTGCCCTGAAAGTTGGTCAAGAATGTCCACAAATCTTCATAATGTAAGATGTCTTCAGACGTACACTTGCATCTCCTTTTGCAGCGTTAAAACTGTCCTGCAAGTCAGGTTTTGCAGAGCTCTGGACAACTTTAAGGACAGCTCACTTGTAAAAGTGGGGAGTGGGGTAATTTACTTATGCATGATCAACTAGGGGACTTGGGTAGAACGCGAGGTCAAGAGATTACTCCAACACAATTTATACATTTGAACGATGGACTGATTGCCGGGCGCCGATTGTGGGACGCCCAAAAGGTGGAACAAATGCTTCAAGAAACGAAGGTTTTGAATCAAACTCATTTGTTTGTGTTGTGCTGACTATCTGTACGCTGAAGTGCATACCAGTATTTCAATGAATGTGCAGACAAAAACCTATCACTTGCCTACCAGAACCAACCACAGCAACTAAACTATACTTTGTTACAACGACACTTTCTTCCCTACGTCTTGCAAACGGGTCCATGTGCTAAAAACCAATCATGGAATATTTCAAACAGCACAAAAAGGGCAAGACAACATTGCCGTAAAGTGGTGCGAGGTTACTTTTAAGCCAGTACAGGAGTGCAACAGCTCTTAAGAATGTCATCTATGTCAGCATGGTCTCCGGTGGCTTCATCCTTCCGAGCATACAACAGTGTTGTCCCCTCGAACACATACACTCCTCCCTGCCACACACTTGAAAGTTAATGTCTCCAAACGAAAACCGCAAAACATGGCTAAGGCGTTCAGGCCCCAGGGAGGATGATGAGGATAAATGTTTCCACTTGCAAGTAAACAGGCATGAGAAATGAAATGAAATGAAATGGTACTTTTTTCGTGAGAGAAAGAGATAAAGAAAGGGCTCCGATAACATTCACAGGAGGGGGAGGGAGGTGAAAGAGAGAGATATGTGAGTGGCGAAAAAGTGTTTGACAATCACTATATTCACAAAGATTAAGGCAAACCAGCAAATGGAAATGGAAACATATTAGTTAGCAATGACCTGCTGGAGGGTGGCGGCAGGGTTGTCAGGCATAACCTCAAGGTTATACCCTTTCACTGCTTTGGCGACGGCATCCATCCTACCAAATATTTTGACCTGCAATGGAAACGTAATTTGTAAGCTCTCTAGGCATTTCTTCACTTGATGGACATGTTTCTCTAATTCAAGCTCTGTGCTGTGAAGTCTTTTTCCAATTTCCCCAAGGGCAAGGCAATATGAGTCTTGAAGAAGGCCCTTTCACACATTATTCTCATGAAGACCACAACAGTAAGATTCAAAGGAAACGGAAAACCACTCGGTGATATGATTATTTCCATGTGGAAAATCAGTTTCCATACACTTTGCAAAACTTACACTAGCTGGATTCAGAAAGGTGCGGCCCACTCCATAGTAAAGCCCCAATGCATCATACGCCTGCCATTCCATTTCAATACAAATTAGAAAACTAGAACTTTCAACAGTCGCTGCTTCTCAATTCCCAATGAGCCATGAACCTGCAGTAGAGGAAGGTGAAGAACAGGAAGGCCTGCTGGCCACTGCAGAGGAAGAGACCAAGCCGTCAGCCACTGGAGAATGTCCCAATAAGTACATCTGTGCAGTTTCACATTGCCAGTGAAAAAATAGCAGAGGACCTGTCAGGTCATGCAGCACCATGCCACATAGAATGTAGTGGAACTTGTGACCCAGGTACCAATCCTGTGAAACGTGAGATATCGCAAACGGCAACATACCTTGCGGTCAGGATCAGCATAGAGGCACTCACTTGGAAACGGCAACTGCCACCACCAGCAAGAATGTTAACACCCAATGTCAAAACATCATCAAACCAGGAATTCAGCAAAGCACCATCTACATTCACATGACACAAGAATGAGGGAGAATGCTTAGGTTGTGGGTTTCAGAGCTGACCATCCCAAAATCACAGAAGTATCCCCAAGCGATGTTCATCAGAGTGTAAGATGAAGAAAGGTCCGGAAAACCGCACCTTTTCTGCAAGTACGCGAGCTTTCTCTGGGGGCCCAACGCCGATGGTGATGAGCTTGAACCCTGCGGCATCAAACTTCGGCTTTGCGTCTCGTAAGGCTGCTGCGAACTCCCAGCTGCCACACTATCCTTTGTAAGTTCTTGCATTCCTTGCAATTAATCCTAACTGCAATATTGACCCCACAACTCAATCACACGAGAACAATGTCACCATCCCTTGACGAGTTTTTATGCAAAAGTCCAAATTTTAGTCTCCACACTAGCTAGTTGGCATCCGCTAGTGAAAGGCGCCTAAGATTGTCACAGAATTGTCGAGGGGAACAGGCGCTCTCTCTCTCCCTCGTTGCGGAGCATTTCGCTTCAGCACTACACTGCCATACATGTGTGAGAGATTCGATCCCAAAGAAAGCTAAACAGTAGCTCACCAGAAAGGACACCCAAAATGCCTTAAGAATGCCACCACTGCCTTCCCCTGCACCAACATCACTCCGCCAATTCAGACCAGTTTATCAGACTATTCCAGACTTTCCGCAGTGCTTCTATTGCCCGCCTAACTTCGCATCATTTGTCTGCAACATATGAGGATCCACACTCAGTTCTCAATGACATTCCGAGAAGAAAGGAATCGGTGCACACAGCGAGAGAGAGCGAGAGAGAGAGAGAGAGAGAGAGTGTGTGTGTGTGTGTGTGTGTGTGTGTGCGTGTCAGAAATCTTATCATACACAAAAACGAGTAGATAGACTGACAAACAGTCTGAGTTCCAACTTCCAGCATAAATTCCAAAAACAGAGGTTTGAGATTGAGGATGCAACATACATCCTCTTGGACCCACAAATCCTTGAATTGCACAGATTCGCCCTCTGCCGTGAAGATAGAAATGGGAGCAAGGGCCGTGATATCAACGGCTCCCACTGCCGCCCGTGCAACACCTGGTCTCTGAATCAACCTTGTCCTTGATTTACCTTGTCGAGATGAGAGTGAAAGAACACGGCGTATGGAGAAAGAAGGCGACAGAGCGAACTGCACAGGCGGACAGAGACGAGGTGTGATTCGCGGGGAGGATGCTTTCGCAGCTGCGATCTCCGTTCCAGTACCAGTTCTTAGCATTACGCCCTCCATATTCTTCTATCGATGTGGCCTTAAACCTCCACCCCCTCTCTATATGAATGCTTGCGTCCCTCCCCCTGTCTCTCTGTCTTTATCCTCAGCTGCTTCTCTTCCCACAAATCCTCACACAGCCCCAAAACTAAATCCTTTGCAGAGATGCGAGTATGTTCAGGATGGTAGGTAGACTCAATTGACATTGAAACTCGTGTTTCTCTCTCCGCATGCATTGTACACTTGGCAACGGCGGGAGGCTCGTGAAGAGACCGGCCGACTACTACGTGTTTGAATTTTAGCCTTAAAATCAGACCCTTTGATCTGATCTTTAAGCAAACTCTCTCCATATTTCGAAAGCACACTGGCTGGCTACAGGTTAGTACAGGATCGTGTGTTTACTTGAGAAAGAGTGCAACCCAAAGTGAACCCGCCCTTTGTGAGCGCATTCATGAAGGAATGCAATTGGCAGGCGGTCAACCCGCAGAGAGCCATCATGGAAAGCTCCCAGCTGTTCAGTACTGTAGTTGGGTCATTACACTGAAGTTGAGGACGATGGACCTGACTTGGCCGGTCAAACAGACTGACTGTGGTGCTTTTACTTACGATTTCATCGTCGGCATATCCGAGTCCGGATCAAAGCAACTGTGGGTCCTTGTTTACCAGAAAGAATTGAAAAGAACCCAAGAGAAATTCAGATGTGAAAGGAACCTTCAGCGAGAACTAGAAAATATCCCGAACCTGTTCAGTGTGGGTCGCCGCTTTGCAAAATCCGCAGTATATTCCAGCTGCACTGTCGGCCAAAGTAAGACTTGCCACCAATAAATAGTTTGTTCTAGAGCTTCAGATTTGTGCCATGAAATCTGGGCTTCTATTTCCCTCTTAGAAGATTGTCTCTTGAAAGCTGCTCTCTCTCTCTCTCTCTCTCAACTCCATGATACAAATTCTACGTGATCTCAGTCTCTTCTGTCAACATCTGGTTGCTTGATCTGGTCTTCGATTGAGCAGTCACTGCAGTTCACTCTTTCACGTATATCTTCTCTTTGCCTCGTCCGTAAGCCCAATGCAATTGTAAATGCTCAGTTCTTCTTTCGCTTTCTCCACTCGAGCTTCTGGTAGAATTTGAATCTGTTCTCCTCTTCGGTTCCGACGTCTAAAGGCGGCATTGGTGAAACATCCTGGACAAATGGATCGAGTGTCAGCAGTCATAGTTGGCATAGCCGTGTGCATCTTCGCAGGGATGGCATGCGCCCAGCAGCCGCCAGCACAGGCTGGGGTGTACCCAGACCCAAACTTGACCCCAGGAAATGTTCAGGAAACTGACTACACAGTTTTCTGTGTGCGAGGCTGGCCATCATCCCACCGAAATGTGTCACAGGCCGAAAAGGATGATGTCTACAGCAATTATGGGCTGCCCGGTGGTGATTACACTGGATATTGCTCCAACGGCTGCGAAATGGATCACCTCATTCCACTGGAGCTTGGCGGGGCCAACGACGAAACCAACCTGTGGCCTCAGTTGTACACAGGAGATTGGAATGCACATACCAAAGATGCACTGGAGAATCAGATGAAAAAATTGGTCTGTTGCCAGGCTTTGGACGCTAGCGTTGCCACCACCGCTATTTCTACCGACTGGATTAAGGCTTACAACACCTACATGAGCCAGAGCTGTTAGATCAACGCCTGTCTCATGCACTAGTCAGAACTCACCGAAAAACCACAAAATCCCAAAATACAACTGTTATCCAAGACTCTTCCGTGAAGGTCTCAAAGACTCGGGCATCTAACTCGCAGAGATCTTTGCATACTGTGGAATTGTAGGAAACACAATATTCTTTGTGGCTGATCAAATCATACTGCTGCAAATTGTTTCTGGATGGAGATGCAAATAAGGTTGCTGACGAGAGCATACCTGTAGGGCTCTGGTAGACTGTAGTATGAGAACATGCACACAATGACATTGTTTAGGACTCTCAAATAAGGTGAATCTTGTCGTACTAGAGCTTGAGTTGCTCTTCAGTTTTGCTGCTTTTGTGAGCTGCTGTAATGCCACTGGGATAGCTGAAGTTCTCTTCCCAATAAAACATTCTCAATCTTCAACAATGTCAGGGACGCGCAGATCCTCATTCTTTGCTTTATTGCCAAGTCGGGTATCTTCCAATTCAACAAAATGAAGGTAGACAATTGACGAGACACATTATCCAATTACAAGGAGCATCCAACAGTGATCCCAAAGTTCAGGAATGAGGTGAAAAAGAGGGAAAAAGAAGAGAATACTGAACTTCACACAAAAACCCACTGGTAAGTACTGAACAATGCCAAATGCCTGAATGTGGGATACTATGTAGATGCTGTGGGCCGTTTAGAGAGCTTCGTGTGCTCAGGTCTATGTAGGGACTCATAGTCAAGGTGCACATAAGCTCGTTCCACCTCGGATAAATCCTCTAGCTTATTTTGCAAGGTTTCCCCTATGTTGTGTGCCTCCCGCAGTGACATCTCTTCGGGTAGCTCTATATCCACCTGATTCACCTCATCCAAGCCCAGATGTCACTTGCCAACCCAAGGTCAAGTGCAAAATAATCCTTTACACTTGAGCTGTGACCTGACTACAACACGTGAAATTAATGGAGTGGCAGACGACATGTGTATAAATGAGCATGCTCAAACATCTCAAAGGGAAGAAAGAGAGGGATAAAGATAGAGAGAATATACTCATTCATATTTCCCTGCAACTGTTGAGATATTAGTCCCCTACCATGAAGAGCTTCATCCTAAAGCCAGTTGTAGGGTTCCAATCCACCAGGATAGATGCCCAAATTGCAGCAGCTGACAACAATTCCGTTACAGTGAGTGAGTGAGTGTTGTTTTAGGGGCAGGCATTGTGGTACTAGGACCGTGTAATGCAGAGTACAAGTTCAAACTTCATTTTGAAAGGTAAGTGAGACCGATAATTAGGACATCTCCAAGGTAGAAGAGAAGGTCTTCACAAGAAGATCATTACAACTGCAGCCTTGTATCTTAGACAGTTAACTTTAGAGTACAAGTCAAATCAACCATTTCTTGAATAACAGTTACTAGATGGTGCTAAGATTCCCACCGACTGGTCATTGCTAGTGCTTAAGACTATTGGTGGGTTCCAAAAACTGTGCCAACATATTGAGTTTCTTCCATCATTCCGGAAAGGCAATGGGAAGCCTCACGCCAGAATCTGAGTGGCACTAGGAGAAGAGAAACAGATAGGGGACCTAACTAAACCAAAGTGGTCATACTTAAAAGTGTCAGTCTGTTTTTCCCTCCTGTCGCTCTAGCTTGGAGGTTTGGCACTCTGATGGGAAAGAGCACAAGAAAGAGCGAAAGAAAGGACAGAGGGAGGAGCTCTCAACATCAGTGAAAGCTCAAAGGGTTTATGAAACAGTAATCCATAACAAACAAAAGGTCTGCAAACGAATCGTTGGACGGAGGTAAAGGGTCGTGTGAAGGTAACTTGATTAGTATTTTTGAGCCTCAAACTAAATGCCTCCTATGCCAGTGGTCAATGTTAGTAAATGCGAGGTGGTAGTCTTCAGTGATAGGGGGGAGGGAGGGGGGATCTCAAATGGACATAGGGCAGTGAAGAGATCCATGTGCTCCCTTCCTACACATATCGTGGTCGAGTTCTCCTAGGATGCCCATGTACAAAAAGTGGTTCAAACAGTTAAATGCAAAGCGTTAGGTCTCACTCAATTTTCCACTGCAGAGGGAATACTGAAGTTGAAAAGACCATGCTTTGCAATGTTATTAGGCTACCTTGGAGTATGCATTTGCCATGTGGGAGGGCAACTCCAACCATGCTAAAACTTTAGAAGCCCACCCTAAACCTTCCCAATGCCCTCAGAAAGATGGAGATAAAGTGGCAGGCAAGTAATTGGGCATTCTATCATCGTGGAGGACCAAGAATGTCTCCCGATAGAACTGCAGCTTTGTTGTAAGATTGACTGATTCCAGGTCCGCCTAACATGAAGTTCCATCAGCTCCTGCCTCATGAGTTTGTTGCAGCTGTGTTTGGAAGAAATTTTCAAACCTTCCATATCCAGAATGTCCACGTGCATGGACATAGTAGAAGACCAAGCAAAGACAATATGAGCCACAGGGAGAAACACAACTTAATAACGTCCTTAGAAAATAAACCTCCACACTCAAACAGTTTCCATTCGGAGCAGTAAGTTAAAGTCACACACCTCCACAAAGTAAAGACTTCCAAATGTGTAGGCGCGCACGGTATCGAGGCGTCGGATCTCATGGTGGTGGTTAAGTGCCATGTATGTGACTTTCTGTATGAACTCAGGGGGTGCTGCTTGCCCAATCAAGGATGCTGCATCCACAATTAAATAACGCTCTTCAAGACCCCCATGCTATAAGCAAGAATTGAGGGACAAATCGGTAAGACTAATGACATTTTACAGGTGACTGGGAAGAAACGGAAGGTCTTTTGCATCTGCTAGACACAGTTTATCATGAAACTGACGACAATCACCTAAGTCAGAAGAAGCCTTTGGAAACTGATGAGAGCAGGGCTATGCGTGTTTTCCAATCAAAGAAATCAACAATTAGAACGAAATTTCAACAAAAGGATGATCATCACCAATGGCAACATGAGTCTTGGTCGAGATAACTAGTCCAATTTTTAATATGGAGGCGTTTAGAAGGATACCAGCATTTTCCAGCACAGTTTTGGACCATTGAAAGATGGTATAGATGGCAATGAGGATGGCACCCGCTGGGTCAATCCACCAATAGAAGCGTTCAGCCAGCAGTGCCGCTGCCAGCCCCACTGCATTTGTCATGATATCAAAACCATGGTCCTGCACTCCTTACACATGACCAAGTTAGAGTACATCTCAAATGACATCTCCCAAGTAGCATAGCAAACAGCCCGTGCTCAATGATAACGGTCTTCCAAAAATCAACAATGTTCATAACTATCTCCATGCATGCGATGTGTTCACAATTACGTAAATGACTGGGTGGCCCTATAGGAATTTACCTGTGTAGCATGTATAGCATGTGCAATCTACGTCAGTAATGAAGAAATGCAGCTTTACAATACTCAGCCTCCTCAAATTGAAACTGAACGAGGAACGAAATGCGTATGCCTTTGGACGTTGGAAATAATACCAAAGCATAGGTTTGCACTATATCACTGCTAAAACTCTGACAGTAAATGTAGAGGAGGAATTTGGTAACTATGACCACCCCCATCACAACTATGAGCCATATCCGCTCCTCGATAGTTGTCTTTTTGTTCTTATCCCCCTCCACTAACTGCTCCGCTCCTGTTATAAAAACCTGCATCCCTGTCATTATCACACCCCTCAACAAGTTACCTTGCCTTGCCTTCAACATGGTGTCAATACAGTCAACCTCAAAGACAGTTAAGGACAAGGAGGGGAGAGACATGTACACAGGTTTCCAGTGGTTGGCGGATGAGACATACCAAGGGTGGCCATGATTGCAGCAAAAACTACAATCCCAACAGGTTGCATACGCAGTTTGCCAATAGGGTACTTATATTTATTCTCCTGCTGCATGGACCACCGTGTGAAAAAGAGGATGAGCCCTGCCAGCAGATCCAATAAAGAATCCAATGTAGATGCCACAATTGCCAGTGACCCACTCTTCACTGCCGCATATACCTGTGGAGAAATAGATGTATAGCATGATTGAGCCACTTAATAACTGCAACACTATGATATAATTCGAAATATTCCATGTCAAGAGTGCCATAGGCAGAGATCTATGCCATGCTTCACGGAAGGTCCACATGTTGATTTAGTCACTGAAAGTGCAAAACAGACACTTCAAAAGTTATCATTGAAGGAATCTATGCCAAACTAGTGGGTTGGTTTTCACCAAGTGGAAAATTCAGCGAGCTTCCCACTCAAAAGTAAAACTCCTCGAACCTGTTCAAATTCTGCCCAGCTCGGACACACACACACAGGGTAGGGAGAGGAGAGTATTGTGATGGATGTAGCGATGAGCGTGGCCTACAATATAGTAACTTCCAGAGAAGAATATGCTCCGCAAGAACGACATATCTAGATCTGGAGGGAGGTTCTGAGAATAAATTCACCTTGATTATGAGGAGAACAAAATTGGCGGCATTTGAGAGATTGATGGCAAGAGCTTCCTGAGGTTCCACTTGGCCACTTCCATCACTCGTCTGTGCTCCGGTAGCCGTAGAGTCCACATCACGAAACAAAGCTAGTGCTTGTCTCTGCTTTCTGTTATACTCCCGTCTCCCTGCGTACGACAATCACGCATTTAAGCTGAAAAAGGTTATCCAATTTTGACGTCTCTACATTTGTGGTGAAATCCGGTTGAATCACACAAAGAAAATCATTTTTACCCTCGCTGAGACCCTCTGTGTCGTTGAAGGCTTTGCCAGATAGAAACCTGTGATATTTAAACTGCCCTCTGCCTGACATGCCCCCGATTCCACCATTTTGTTTGCCGGCCAGTTTCCACGAATTCGTGACCTCCGGGGCACCCTCTCTGGCCAATGTGGATTCATCAATTCTAACTTCTCCGTTGCTCTCTAACAGCGGTGCACTCAGACCCGGATTTCCCTCCATCACGAAACTCCACTTGCAATCCCTCCCACTCTGACCTTCAACGCCCAGCAACACCCCCCATATCTATGAATTCATCGCCCATTCAATCATTTCCCATCCCAGGCACATCTGCCCACACAAATACCTCTCTCTCCGCACTCATACAGTTGCAGACAGAGGGCTGCCCCACAGATCGCGCGTGAGATCACCAGCAGCTCCACTGTCCATTCTTGATGGGCTGTATGCTGAGCAGTAGGCTCTGTAATTTCACTGGACGTTAAACAAACTTTACTTTACTTTACTTCTCATGGAACTTACTGCGGTTACTTCAGATTTTTACTTAAGAGTTTTGTTTTCTTTTTATTTTTTATTTTTATTTATTCTATATATATATATATATATGACGCCAGCCGAAGCTAGCGTAAATAAGAGCCTCTTCCCGGTGTGGGTACTTTCGGGGGTGGGCTCTATAGTAACAAGAACCAGTTACTAAGCGGCAAGTTGGCCACTTTCAATCTTTCTTTTGTTGAGGATAATTGCTGTTAGTGAAGTGATGGCTGTGAGGTGTAATGTTCATGATAGGGGGGTGGTATATTTCTGAGGTAGTTTCAGGTTTTCTTTTAGGATTAGACTGTTGTGACAGTGAGCTCCCCCTCTGACACCAGCTGTGATGATGGTCAGAGAAGCAGTGTTCCATCCATATTGACAGAGGGTTAGTACGAGGGGGTTCGTATTTTTCACGTTTAAACATAATGGATTGGTCAGGATCTCTATCATGACAGAAGGCAAATTCAATGCTGTGGATAGTGAGGGAGGGGAGTGGAGTGGACCTGTTGGTGCTGCCGACGAAATGGGGAGTCCTTGGACAAGAAGAATATCTGGACATAATCTTGCCAGACAAAGGCATGGGTAATTAGCGCATGTACAAGGTAGTAACCATGAAGGTATTGTGTGGTCCGACAGCCTGCCTTGAAATGTGTCTGCATTAATGAGGTTGTACCATCTAGCTTTAGGGTGTGTGAGAAGAAGTTTATGGAGTTGCCAAACTCCTTGATTATGTCGAGTAATGTGAAGTCCATGGATGATGGGATGTTTACAGTGGAGAAGAAGATGCGGCCATGTGTCCACTCGAGGGGGTTGGGAATAGCATAACGTGCAGTGCTTGTTAGGATATAATAGAGGCCAAAATAAATTACGTCGTTGATTGCCCATGTATTGTCCGTATCGAAATCGGAGTGTTTGTTTAATTTGGGCATCAGTGATTATTGGAGATTTCCAGAAGTGATTAGACATACTGTGGAGCAGCTGAGGTGGCATAACTCATTTGAATATGTAGGGTTTTAGATAGGTGGGCGATGCACGGATTTGATCCATAGTTTTTTCTGCCATATGTGCATACAGGTCCCGAATGGGGGCTATGACCGGGAATCTAGCTTTAGTGGATGTCAGCCAGAATGGATATATGTGTGCCAGGTGATCAATAGGGTCAGTCGTGGGGTAAGTAACTCCAAGTTAGGCAAGTTGGTTTGCTATCTCATTACCCGTGATACCTATATAGGATCTGACTTTGTGGAGATGAATGTGTATTGGGGATGAGTGTACAATATCTATGATGGCCTTAATGAGGTGAAGGTCAGGGTGATGAACCCCCAAGCCCCCAGATCTCAAGTTCAAATCCCCTTAGAGCTGGACTGGTTTTTCATCCAGCGGACTGGTATTCCATCCATAAAAAATCAAATCAAGGACACATGCAGTCACTCGGTCGCTCGGTTGTCTCTCTCGTTTGGAACCCCAATGATCCTTGGTTGAAATTCTATGGACTTCCTTCCCTCTTTCCTTCGCCGAGATGTCTCGTATAAACCCAAAAGGCCGTTTCGGCCCTAAGTAATTTCCTATGACTCTAAACGACGGCACCGAGGTGACCTTAGCAACCCCCTTAACTTCAAGATTAGCCACTAAAAACTACCCCAAATGCACCATCTCCATAGCCCTTGCTATATTAATCTCCCTCAAGAGATTAAAGTGATTACCCCCATATGATCCTAGGGACCGCTGGTTAATAGAAAGATGTCTTTATCCCGCGGACGCAGGGCCTGCCACACGTGTGGTGGTGCGGCGCTATTGGCGTTGGTGCAGGTCCCACACCAAAATCCAGCGGGCGACGGTCCAAGGCTGGGACCAGGGGATCTGGACAAAATTTAGCAATCCCCCACGTTTCTTAAGCTTGTTGAACAGCCTGATAGCCGCGTCGGCCTAGCGCCAGTCAACGCCCCCCTTCTCGTTCATGCTTAAGTACTTCACAATAGCCAAGGCTAGCTATTGCCTTGGGCATAATGGCCCATCATCATGGCCAAATAAATTCCATCATGCCTGAAAAAGGACAACCCCATCCCCCATAACATGCCAAAACCCTTTGGGGTTGTGCTAACCGTTATGGTTTGTCAAAACTCGCCTATTTCTTCAAAGAACAAAACACCCCAAGCTTTCTATGGGCTATGGGGGCCTAAACTTAATAGATTTAGGATCTGAAAATTGGGTTGGGTTGGTTTTTAGATTTCCAGCAACATGGTAGAAGAAAAAAATATACTTTGAAAAAAAGATTCCTCCTCCCTAGCCTCTTTTGTTTCCTCTCTCTCTCTCTCATGGGGGAAATAGGGCCTAGTGGAGAAGACAAAGAAGGGATTGACCTAGTTGCTCTAGGCTTCACTTTCCTCAACTTCAAATGACAAAACTAACACACCTATTGATTCCAAGCTTGAACTAAGCTACCCTTGCATGGTTAGTCTTGGAAATCAAGGGTTAGTGGTTCATCAACTTTAACAACACAAAGGGCCTAGTGGCCAACACAAAGAGAACCCACACCCATCTTAGAGCTACTCCACTGCATGGCTAGCACTCTAGGGTTAGATCTTTCCACTCTTAAGACAAAAAACAAAACATAGAACAAAATGACAACTCCTTGGGCCTCTTGGCCACTAAGGAGAGTTAGTCTTCCTCTCTTTCCCAAGCTCCCACCACTCTCTTGTTAGTAGGACCAAGCTAAGGTTAATACAAGGGACTTCCAACAACAAAACACAAAAGAACAAAGCAAAACTTTGAGCAAGGACCAAGAAACCCTCTTTCCACTCTAGGGTGTCTTCACTTGGCTAAAAGGACTATCAAAACCTAGGGGAAGGGATAGAAGCTCACCTCTTCTATGGGGTTGTTGCTTTTCTACCTCATTTTCTCTTTCTAGGGGCTCGCCACTCTCTCAAGTTGAATCATACTCCTTTTTTGGAGGGAAGATCTCTCCTTTTCAAAGCATAAATGGCACTTGGCCTACAACTTAAGCACATAGGGTATCCCTAGTCTTCCTAAGTTGCACGCTTGCCAAGTCCAGGAGGCACCACATGGACCTGAAGTTTGGTGGGTATTTCAAGCATACCCCAAGGGCATTTGTGGCCAAGTTTCAATATTTTTGGAAATGATTTGCAACAAATCACCATTTATGAAGTTTTCGAGCGCCCGTGGCCACAAGAAATTCAATTAAAAGGGATTTTTGGGGCCTAAAAGAGATAAGAGCGCCTTGGGACAGATGGTTGGATGAAATATAACACCTATCAACCAAGAAGTGTTGAAATCTTTTCTCATCCAAGAATTTCGGATATTCCATCCAATCAATTTTTACAGTTTTTCTCGTATAAGTAGCTTAGGAGGTGAGTTTGCTCACCACTTCGCTTCTAGTTTTTTCTTGCTTAGTTGCTTGTTAGTTACTTGCTTCGAAGAGCTTGCTTGAGAGCAAGGCTTTGCTTTATGCAACTTATTTTGTGAAGTCCTAGTTTGCTCTTGAGCTTAGAGCTTAGCCTAGATGTTTTATGCAAGCTTGGAGGAAGCAACTAAATGGCGCCGAATTCCCAGAATGGGTGCCAGCCACCCCCGGGACTTAGCCATTTTCGGGGCCCGGAACTGGAAATTCGGCGTCATTTTCCAGGCTGGGTCCGAAAGTGGCCATGTCCCAGAAATGGCTGGGCCCCAACCTGGAAAAATGGCGCCGAATTTCCAGAATGTGTGCCAGCCGCCCCCAAGACTTAGCCATTTTCGGGGCCCAAATCTGGAAATTCGGCGCCATTTTTCCAGGGATTTAGCCATACTTCACAACCAGTTGTCATGCCCCACACAAGCCGTTTTACATCCAGGGACTACAATGGCCACAGATCAAAGAGGAGCACCGCATATTTACCTGTACAGAAGGCGCATTGCCGCTTTGTCCGAGTTCGGCTGGTCGGTGAACTCGTGGCTCTGGCGGGCATGCGGTATCTCTCGAAAGAACAGGTCGGTTTTGTAGAGCAGAAAGTACCTCGCCACATAGTCGCGTAGGCTCTCTGCTTCTCCATAAATCTCCAGCTTGAACTGATGTGCTTGGGTGTCAAGCTGCTCTTGCGCATTTGTCGTCACCTGTGGAGATTCTCCATCAGACCGCAGTCCTCAATAAATACAAGAAATCCATCAGATACAAGAGTAGAAGCGCCAAACAAAGCGTTGGAAAGTACCTCTGAAACCACCATGTCATGCGGTTCATCCACATGTCAAATGTGGGGTCAGACAGTTTGTCGGGTTTGGGGAAGTTCCACATGTCCCTTGTACTCTGGGACCCATTCCAGATTTGGAGCCACCGGGTCTGTCCAACCACCGTGCATATTAGTAAGCGCCAAACACCACGAAAACGAATTGTTGCCACGACAATTTGGTTAAGAATGTATAACCTTTTCTGTTGCATCCACACATGTTGTGGCTAGACGATGCAGCTTCTCCAATGTCATCGTGGGCTTCCGAGCGCGGGAGTAGTGCTTCCCCACCTCCACCAGAAAGTCGGCACAAAGGGCGGGATCAGCTATGGCCACGTACTTCACCATCTGCAACTTGTACTTGATGCGGGCCTTCGCCTCCGCAGCTTTGAGATATGATTCCAGTGCCGGGAGGGTTAGTTTCTTCTCCTCTGACTCCATATAGAACCTCCGCGCATGTGGCAAATCCTGCTGAATTTTTTGTCTGTCAAGAATGCGCACATAAGATTAGAAATCCTGGTCCACACTTTTTCTTCTATTGGGGGAGCAGAGACAGATTAGCTCAACAAAAGAGTTCGGAGTTGTACCCGAAATATTTAATCCACCATGGCGTCCATGCTCAGCCTATACCAGATTCTGTCTGCCTTTGCCTCCAACTTGCGCAGGAGGTCGGCACTGAGCGAATTGGCAAACTCCTGCACCACCTGCTTCCGGACATCCTTCACTCGGAAGAGCATGTGGGACAAGTTGGTGGCAATGAAGGCATTCTCAGTCACCGTGCAATGCCACATTTCCATTAAATGATACTGAAATGAGAATTTGCAACAAATATGACGATTGGCGATGAAATGACTTTCAAATTCAACGTCCAAAACAAGAGGCATTGTAACTTACGAGTTGATGTCTGCCATTGCAGCTTTGAGAAGACTTCGATCTTTGGGCCCCACAACCTTCAGCACAAACACACTCCACGGCGTAATGCCAATCCAGGTCGTTGGGGTGGGCTTGGGCTATGTGCTCCATCTATGCCAGGAGGCGATGATTGCCATCACACACGTAAAACATCTTTCAGGACAAGTGCTGGAAAAGAGAATCAGTAGCAATCAATCTCTCAAACTCCTCATTTCGTCTTTGCCAATGGGGACCCCATTTGTCCACCTCATCGGAAGTATGGGCACGAGAAGCTCCGTGGTTGTTCTCAATGGAAACATAAAACGCGGCAGACCCCATTCGATATCCCTCCCGGAAAGAGAATTTCAGTTTTTCGATATCGCCTGGGAGGGCAGGTCTCACCACCTGCAATGATACCAAGCGGCAGAGAGGAATCCGAAGCTTGGCCGGGTACACCATGCCCCCCAGGACCCTACCAATGTTGTTGTGGCTTGCCTCCAACATCTTGGCAGCGGCCAACTTCGTATCCGCCTCCAACATGACGTCTGCTGCAGAGGGGTTCTCCGGCAGCTCACCAGGACCGCCAAATCCAGCCTGTATGCTCCGGGTTTGGAGCCTGTGCCCGAGTAACAATCTTACCACGAACAGTATACTCACACTTGATCACCTGTCAATTCAAGTCCTGGGGAGGGAATTTTAAAAGGGCTAAGTTTGTAAGGTCCAATTTGTCCATATGGGTGTTGTTGTTGGGCTGACCGTGGGGTCGCAAAATAGCCCTTTTCGGGTAGGTTGGAGGGGCCAATTTGCGACGCCCGGGCGTCGCCAAAAAACGTCGCAATTTTGCGACCGATGGGGGTCGCAATTTTGCGACCGATGGGGGTCGCAATTTTGCGCCGGCGCGACCGGGCGTCGTCAAAAAATAAATAAATAAAAATCATACTCTGCAATGTCGAATTAGTAACATCCGGGGGTCGCAAAGTGCGACGCCCGGACGTCGCAGTTTAAGGGGGTACATTTGAATTTAGGTGCGAAAATTTGAATTTGAAATTTGAATTTCAAAAACTTATTGACCATTGACTCCGGCGTTGACCATTGACTCTGGTTATGTCCAAAGGCGATATATTCATTGTTCTATATATATTAGGCAATGCATACTTAAACCTAGGACCTCCACGTTATAACATTTCGAAGACACTACAGACTAACCAACACACCTACGATCACTAGAAGCATTCGTGTCTTTTCCGAATCGACTGGGTGTCCGCCAACCACTCCGGAACCACTTGGCAGTAAGCGGGACTACTAGAGAGTCGAAACGGACAATGTGGGCCCACGGGGGTATTTCAGACGGCGGGCAGAAGTGGGGTCAACGACTCCGGAGTCGTAGCAAAAATCCGGGCTATTTAATTAATTACGTAAATACATAAAATTTGAAAAAGCGGAAATTACAAATGGTTCTAATTATTGCACATGCGACTAGAAATTTTCATCCATAATTTGATTAATGGCACCCGTGATTCAGGGCCACATTTGCTGACGCGTGTTTCACAAAAACAGGTAAAGAAAATATGGCCTCGGTGGAATAGATATTTTAATATGTATTGCCTCCACCTGGAAGTGACATAGAAGGTCCATGGTCCAGCTTGTAGGGTTTGTCGTTCTGAACACCGCCCTGGTGGACATGTATGTTGAATGCGGAAGCATTAAAGATGCGAAGGTAGTGTTCGACTGTGGCTCAACGAGATGTGGTGTCGTGGAGTGTGATGATCGCATTGGCAACAAGACAAGGATGTATGCATAATTTGTGCAGAGGCAGTGATAACTGAAGGAGCAGGATAGAGTGTGGGTCCATATTCATCCAAGAGGGTTGGATTTCAAGCTCCAGATTACCTATGGATCCATGTGGAAGGATAGCTATAAGAAACCTCCATGGGTAGATGGTTAGCTGGAAGCGGCAGCTGTAGCGGCACAATTGATAAAATCAAGCACCTCAACCATGACCACAGCTTCTGGAAGAGGATCAAGAGAGGGAGTCCACAATGCCTCTTCTGGAACTTATGGGCATGTGAAGATGCTTTATGAGGCAGGCAGACTGAAAGAGGCTCTACAAATTTTAAGCCAAAGAGGCATTTCAGCAGATGTAGATACGTATGTGTGTCTCTTGCATAAGTGCATCAAGATGAAAGGCCTAGAAGTTGGAAAGCAGGTGCACACTCACATTGTCCAAAGTGGATTCACGCCGAACGTTTTTCTACTCAACAACCTTGTCAACATGTATGTTAAGGGGAGCATCATGGATGATCACCAAGTGTTCAACACAGAATGCCTCAACGATCTTTGATCACGTGGACTATAATGTTGGCAGGATTACCAAGCATGGGCGTTGTACGAATGCTTTGGAGACCTGTGAGCAAATGATGTGCGAAGGGGTGAAGCCCAACCACATCGCGTTTGTATGTGTTTGCAATGCATGTGCAAGCCTGGAAAAGGGGAACGAGGTCCATGGTGACATCGGTCAAAGCTGGAATTGCACCGGATGTCATTCTGAACACTGCCCTGACCTGGACATGTATGCCAAATGTGGATGCATTGAGGATGCAAAGGGAGTTTTCGACACTATGGCTGAACGAGATGTGGTGTTGTGGAGTGCGATGCTTGCAGGGTATGCACAACAGGGACGTGGGATTGAGGCTTTGGAGACCTATGATCCAATGATGGGGGAGGGGATGAAGCCCGGCCACTTTGTGTGCATTTGTAATGCTTGTGCAAGCCTGGCAGCCCTGGACAAGGGCAAAGAGGTGCATGGGGATATCATCAAAGTTGGAATTGTACCAAATGTCATTCTGAACACTGCCCTGGCAGCTCTGGAAAAGGGGAAAGAGGTCCATGGCGACATCTTCAGAGTTGGAATTGTACCAAATGTCAGTCTGAACCATACCCTGGTGGACATGTATGCGAAATGTGGGTGCATTGAGCCTGGACGAGGGGAAAGAGGTGCATGGGGTATCATCAAAGCTGGAATTGTACCAAATGTCATTATGAACACTGCCCTGGCAGCTCTGGAAAAGGGGAAAGAGGTCCATGGCGACATCTTCAGAGCTGGAATTGTACCAAATGTCAATCTGAACCATACCCTGGTGGACATGTATGCGAAATGTGGGTGCATCGAGCCTGGACGAGGGGAAAGAGGTGCATGGGGTATCATCGAAGCTGGAATTGTACCAAATGTCATTATGAACACTGCACTGGCAGCTCTGGAAAAAGGGGAAAGAGGTCCATGGCGACATCTTCAGAGCTGGAATTGTACCAAATGTCATTCTGAACCATACCCTGGTGGACATGTATGAAAATGTGGGTGCATTGAGCCCTGGACAAGGGCAAAGCGGTGCATGGGGTATCATCAAAGCTGGAATTGTACCAAATGTCATTATGAACACTGCCCTGGCAGCTCTGGAAAAGGGGAAAGAGGTCCATGGCGACATCTTCAGAGCTGGAATTGTACCAAATGTCATTCTGAACTATACCCTGGTGGACATGTTTGCAAAATGTGGGTGCAAAGGGATCTAGGATCTAGGATGCAAAGGGAGTGTTCGACACTATGGCTGAACGAGATGTGGTGTCGTGGAGTGCGATGCTTGCAAGGTATGCACGGCAGGGACGTGGGATGGAGGCTTGGGAGACCTATGAGCAAAGGATGGGGGAAGCACATCATGTTTGTGTGCATTTGCAATGCTTGTGCAAGCCTGGTAGCCGGCCTGGAGAAGGGCAAGAGGTGCATGGGGATATCATCAAAGCTGGAATTGTGCCAAATGTCAATCTGAACACTGCCCTGGCAACTTTGGAAAAGGGGAAAGAGGTCCATGGCGACATCTTTAGGGTTGGAATTGTACCAGATGTCATTCTGAACAAAACCTTGGTGAACATGTTTGCAAAATGTGGGTGCATCAAATGCAAAGGGAGTGTTCGACACTATGGCTGAACGAGATGTGGTGTCGTGGAGTGCGATGCTTGCATGGTATGCACGGCAGGGACGGAGCAGGGACGTGGGATGGAGGCTTTGGAGACCTATGAGCAATGCAAGCACATCATGTTTGTGTGCATTTGCAATGCTTGTGCAAGCCTAGCAGCCGGCCTGGAGAAGGGCAAGAGGTGCATGGGGATATCATCAAAGCTGGAATTGTGCCAAATGTCAATCTGAACACTGCCCTGGCAGCTTTGGAACTGGGGAAAGATGTGCATGGCGACATCTTCAGAGCTGGAATTGTACCAGATGACATTCGGAACAATACCCTGGTGAACATGTTTGCATAATGTGGGTGCATCTAGGATGCAAAGGGAGTGTTCGACACTATAGCTGAACGACATGTGGTGTCGTGGAGTGCGATATGATGTGCTTGCAGAGTATGCACATCAGGGATGTGGAATGGAGGCTTTGGAGATCTATGAGCAATGCAAGCACATCATGTTTGTGTGCATTTGCAATGGTTGTGCAAGCCTAGCAGCCGGCCTGGAGAAGGGCAAAGAGGTGCATGGAGATATCATCAAAGCTGGAATTGTGCCAAATGTCAATCTGAACACTGCCCTGGCAGCTTTGGAAAAGGGGAAAGAGGTCCACATGGCGACATCTTCAGAGCTGGAATTGTACCAAGGTGAATGCCTGTCAAATTACCAGATGCAAAGAGGTGCATGGTTGCATCGCCAAAGGCAGCAACTGCAGCGGCACAGTTGATAAAGTCAGGCACCTCAACCATGACCACAACTTTTGGAAGAGGATCAAGAGAGGGAGTCCACAATGCCTCTTCTGGCACTTATGGGCATGTGAAGATGCTTTGTGAGGCAGGTAGACTGAAAGAGGCTCTACTGACTTTAAACCAAGGAGGCATTTCAACAGATTCAGATACGTATGTCTGTCTCTTGCATAAGTGCATCAAGATGAAAGGCCAAGTGAAGCTAGAAAGCAGGTGCACACTCACATTATCCAAAGTGCACGCCAAATATTTTTCTACTCATCACCCTTGTCAACATGTATGTTATGTGCGGGAGCACATGGATGCTCACCAAGTGTTCAACAGAATGCCTCAACGATCTTTCATCACGTGGAACACGATGCTTGTAGGGTGTGCACAGCAGGGGCGTGGTATGGAGGCCTTGGAGAATGTGCTGAGGGCACCTTCTTCTTGACCTATTTCAGCCTGTTTTTCCCTCTCATCAGACTCGGCCTTGAATTTACATATTGAATTGTCAAGGACAATGTGGTGAGGGCACCTTCTTCTTCGACCTATTTCAGCCTGTTTTGCCCTCTCATCAGACTCGGCCCTGAGATGCATATTGAATTCTATAAGTTAGCTCGTTGGGTGGATCTGTGGTGGTTTGGAATGACTATGACAAGTAACTGCCGATGTGGCAGTAGGAAAGTATCCAAAACAGATAACAGAGATGAGGAGAAGGTGTGGAATGAATACTTTGTTGACCCCAGTGAATGGTGGAACAACCGAGGCAAAAAGTTGAATGCCTATTAGATGACAGAGAGTAGCAGACGCAATTCAGCATAGGAACTAGTGTGATTGGGTGTTTCCTAGGTTGTCATTGTCAGCTGCTAGCAGTAAGGGCAAAGATGAATGCATGATTTGTGCAGAGGCATGGATAGTTGAAGGAGAAGGGATAGAGTGTGAGTCCAGATTCATCCAAGAGGGCCGGACTTCAAGCTCCAGATTACCTGTGATTCCATGTGGATCAATAGCTACAAGAAACCTAAATCGATTGATCTCATATTACTCTGGGGCGTCTTACATGGCACATTGAACATAGTGGCCAAGTCTCAAAGCCATGGTCAACTAAAGGCAATAGCTGCAGCGGCACAGTTGATAAAATTAGGCACGTCCTCAACCATGACCGCAGCTTCTGAAAGAGGATCAAGAGAGGGGAGTCCACAATGCCTTTTCTGCGGGGCATGTGAAGATGCTTTGTGAGGCAGGCAGACTGACAAAGGCTCTAGGTCTGGAAGCTGGAATCAGGTGCACACTCATATTATCCAAAGTGGATTCATGCCAAATGTTTTGTCTACTCAATACCCTTGTCAACATGTATATTAAGTGCAGGAGCATCATGGATGCTCGCCAAGATTTCTACAGAATGCCTCAGCGATCTTTGATCATGTGGAATATAATGTTGGCAGGATTTACCAAACATGGGTGTGGTAGGAATGCTTTTGGCGACCTATGAGCAAATGTTGCGTAAAGGGGTGAAGCCCAACCACATCACGCTTCCGCATGTTTGCAATGCGTGTGCAAGCCTGGGACCTCTGGAAAAGGGGAAAGAGGTCCATGATGACATCGTCAAAGCTGGAATTGTACCAGATGTCATCCTGAACACTCCCCTGGTGGATGTGTATGCCAAATGTGGGTGCATTAAGGATGCAAAGGGAGTTTTCAACATTATGGCTGAACCAAATGTGGTGTCATGGAACGCGATGCTTGTAGGGTATGCACAGCAGGGACATGGTATGGAGGCTTTGGAGACCTATGATCAAATGATGGGGGAAGGGGGGGGGGACCTTCTTCAATAGCACAACGGCTACAACTAGGTAGATGGTCAACTGGAAACAGCAATGAAAGCAACACAATTGATAGAACAAGGCCCACTGCTAATGAAGGTATCTTCTTCAACATATTTCACCCTGTTTTCCCCTGCTATCAGAGTCGTCCCTAAATTTTCATGTTGAATTCTACAAGTTAGCTCGTTGGTGGATCTATGGTGGTGTTGGAGTGATATTGACACGTTACTGCCAATGTGGTCGACAGGAAAGTATCGAAAAATAAATAATAGAGATGTGGAGAAGCTCTGGAATGAATACGGTTCCGACCCCAGTCAATGGTGGAACAATCCAGGCAAAAAGGTGAATGCCTGTTGGAAGCAGATGCAAAGCATAGAACTAGTGTGATAAGTAGGGTTGGGGTGTTTGCTGGAACAACTCTAGAGTGTTATTGTCAGCTGCTAGCATCAAGGCAAGGATGTATGCATGATTTGTGTAGAGGCATGGATAGCTGAAGGAGCAGGGAGTAGTGTGGGTCCAGATTCATCCAAGAGGGCCGGATTTCAAGCTCCAGATCGCCTACAATTCCTTGTGGAAGCAGCACACACCTCGCACACACAAGAGGTCCTCTTGGGTGCATGGTCAGTCAAATCCTCCATGGGTCATGACACAAGGTCGAGGACAATGTGGTGAGGGCACCTTCTTCTTCGACCTATTTCAGCCTATTTTTCCCTCTCATCAGACCCAGCCTTGAATTTACATATTGAATGCTGTAAGTTAGCTCGTTGGGTGGATGTGGGGTGGTTTGGAGTGACTTTGACAAGTTACTGCTGATGTGGCAGCAGGAAAGTACCCAAAAACAGATAACAAGATGAAGAGAAGCTTTGGGATGAACACTTTCCGACCCCAGTCAATGGGGGGACAATGGAGACAAAAAGGTGAGTGCTTGTTCGACTACAGAGAGAAGCAATCACTACAACAGATTGCGGCTTTTATGACTCCCATGGGTGCGTAGTCATGGCAGATTTGTGGCAGAAATGCCATTTGCAGTCGTAAAATGCTTTTGAAGTCATAATGCAAGTCTGGGGAAGGCGTATATGCGACTGCATGGCTCCGGACTCTGCGCAACACAGGTCAAACATGTTTGACCACGAATATTGGCATGGCAGATATGACTACTAGTCACGGTCATGGCTACACTGGAATGACGTGTACATATTGCTAGACAGACATATGACTTCATGACTCTCATTCTAATGCATTCTGCCAGATCATCACATAGATGAATCACTACATGACTGCACGTGTCAACACATGCTTTTCTGGTTATATATATAATATATGAGTATTTATATTTTGAAAAAACGGAGACTCTGACCACTAGAATGAATTAAAAAAAAACAAAAACAAAAAGTGCAAAAAGATTTAAAGAAAAACACATGATAGAGTAAGTGGCACAGTGTGTCGCCCTGGTGGTTTGGGATTCAAACCCGCTGCCCTTATCCTATATGTGGGATTGTTCGTGACGGTATGTCTGGGCGTTGATCATCCTGTAGGTCTTATGGCCCATAAATGAAGGCGGGTGAAATTTTCCCCCTCCTCAAGGGCCCGTGGTTTCCTTTAAGAAAAAAAAAAAAAAAATCAAAAATCAAAAAGGGGCTTTTAGGGTTTATAAAAAGGTTTAAAATCTTAAAAAGTTGCCCATCACGGTAGGGTGAACAGACTTAGAGCAAGTGGGAGGGAGAGAGAGAGATGGCTGGGATTAGAGTGAGCGAGCGGGAGTGAGGGCAAACATGCATGGGAGTCAGCTTCGTCTTAGCAGGCCGTGTTTCAATCTCTACCCGCTCAGCCCTGATTTTACAACACGGAGGAGAGCTGGCATTAGTTTCTTAAAGATCCTTCACGATGGTTGGACAACCGCAATCGCAAGGTGTGGCTTTTACTTGGTTGAACGCCGTCATGTCTGTCTTCGTAGCCTACTTTCTTTGCTGCACGACATCTTGTAGATGCCCCTTAGATTTCCTTTCTAAGCTTCTCCTAGACGACAAACAATTCACATGCAAAGGGCTGGCTTGCGGCTGGCCACTTTCAACTTCTCAGGGCTTACTAACCAAAGGAAACAACTCGAAGTTGGACAAGTCCTTCGGACTAATGATATTCATATCTGTGCTGGGCAAGAAACATGGGAAACTTCGGATAAACTGGTTGGAGATGTCAATGGTTATAAATGGGCAGGTAGGATGTGTACTCTCAAGGCAGCCTCTGCCAAACGCGGTCATAAAGGGGTTGGATTCTTTGTTCGTGTTCTCTTGTTTGATAATTGTGAAATTATCAACAAGGGTTTGAGGTACGAACATAGTATCTGGCTAAAACTGAATCTGAAGGGCGGCATGAGTACGAAGGACCTCTTTGTGGGTTGTGTTTACATGCCCACAGAGGGGACCCTTAGTGCTGACACAGACAAAGCCTTCGAAGATGTAAAGTTGGACTGTGCTTCGTTCCTTGCCAAAGGTCAGGTAGTGCTATTGGGTGACTTCAATGCCCGGGTGGGCAAAGGGCTCCATCAGGACGATATCATAAGCCTTTTGGTGAGGACGAGCTGAATTCTAATGGCAGACGGTTAATTAACTGTCTGGAAGAGCTTCAGCTTTTGACCTTGAATAACAGGACAAGAGGTGACCAAGTGCAGTGGACTCGTGAGAAATCCCAAAATGGGGAACGTTCCATTGTGGACTATATCATAATGGACAAAAATTTGTTTCCCCAGTGTGCCAATGTGTTGATCGATAGAACTGATATTGGTACCTCTGACCACTTCCTGGTTTGGACTGAGATCAAAAGGTGTTTTCCCAACACCAACAGATCTGTGAAACGTTCGATTCGGAAGTGGCGCATAGAAAAATTCCATAATGAGGAGGTCAAGGCTGAGTACGTCCAGGCCTTGCAAGAGGCTCTCCCTCATTTTGTCCAATCGCTCCAAGAACTTCAGTCTCGCTCTGACAACGCAAGAAATGAAGTCGAAAGAGCAGTGGACTCTTGGGAGAGTTTCGTCTCCTCCGTGGCTGACAAGATCATTGGGAGGAAACTAATTGTCTGTGGTAGAGCTGTTAATTGGTGGACCAATGAGATCAAACTCAAGATAGCTGAGAGACGAGCCCTCTATAAAGAGTGCTGCAATTTGAAAACCAACAGAGAATTGTGGGCGAGGTACTATCAGCTCCGGAAAGATATCAATCAGCTTGTTAGGTCTCAGAAGAAATTATACTGGGATAAGTTATACAGTGAAATAAACTCAAACCACCATGGTGGTAATGACAAGAAATTCTGGTTGGCCCTTCAACGTTTGTACAAGCCTAAAAACGGTCAGCAAGTACAAGCGCTGAAGACTACTAAAGGTGCAGTGGTGACTTCATCGGTTGACATTGTCAAAACCTTTGAAAATCACTACAGTATCCTTGGCAGAACTTCTAGGTCTAACAGTGAGGGGTCTTCTGCTGAATGGAGGGACACAGTTGGAAAAATTGTTCCTATGATTCAAAACAGCCCTGATGAACTGGAGTATATTTCAATGGCTTATAACGCTCCCATTAGTTCTTCTGAGATTGTGGAAGCAATTGAACATTTAAATGGATATAAAGCTGGTGGACCTGATGGTATTGTCAACGAGCTTATCAAGCACGGTGGCGATCCTATGATAGAGGCCCTAGTTCTCCTCTTTAACCTTATCTGGAAGACTGAAATGATCCCCTTTCGCTGGCGACAGGGGGTCATTGTCAGTCTATACAAGAAGGGTGACAGAGAAGAACCGGGGAACTACCGTGGCATCACGCTCCTCAATGCTGTTGGCAAGACATTCTGCAGAGTTATAAGTACTCGTCTCGAGGTTGATCTGGAGTCTAGAGGTTGTTTCCACGAAGGCCAAGCTGGCTTTCGGCGAAACAAGGGCTGTGTGGATCATATCTTCACTCTAAGCCAGATTATTCAGGGAAGGAAAAAAGAAGGGAAACCCACTTATGTTTTTTTCCTGGATGTCAAAAAGGCTTATGACATAGTGTGGAGAGATGGCCTATGGTTCCGCCTCTGGTCTTGTGGGATCAAGGGAAAGATGTGGAGAGTTGTCCACAACTTGAATGCTCACACCAAAAGCTGTGTCACTGTTAACGGACAGAAGTCCAACTTCTTTGACATAGACCAAGGTGTAGCTCAAGGATGTACTCTCTCCCCTCTGCTCTTCAATGTTTTCATCAATCAACTCCTCGAGGATGTGGAAAGTGAAGGATTTGGGTTAAGGGTGGGTAATACCACCATACCAGCCCTTATGTTTGCAGATGACTTTGCAGGCATAGGGGAGACTCCAACCAATCTCCTTAGAGGCTGTAGTGTCTGAAGCCATGTCTGTTGCCATGAGATTGTCTGATGAAAATGAAGTTAGGCAGAGAACTTCCCTAAACTTGTTTCCAGTCAGTGACATGGGGGTGGACATCTTGGATGACCTCAAGGGTCTACCCACTCTCGGCACTAGACTGAAATTTAAACTCAGGGCAGGAAGCCTACCTTTGAACAACAAACAGAAGCAGAGAGGAAAGGGAGAGTGCAATTGTCCGTTGTGTGGGCAATCTGAAGACAATATTCATTTTCTGATACGCTGTCCGGGGTTCTCTCACCAAAGAGACGCTCTCTTCAATTCTATCAAGGGAATTGTGCCTGTACCCCTGTTTACCAACTTTGAAAGTCTCGAGGCTGAGCCAAAAGCCCAGGCCCTCCCTAGTTTTTGGGCAAATCACACACAGCAGATTGATGCTTGTGTGAAGGGTTTTCTAGAGGATATATGGAAAACCCGGATTAATTCCTTATATGATGGTAAGTCTTACTACCAACGTCAGCCCCTGACGGAGGTAGGTTCTGTTCCTTTTGTTCCTGCTCAAACTGGGCGCGGGGTCAATGGCCACAAGGCTACGGCAAACAACGTCTTATGAGTACAATCTAAGCTTCTCCGTCAGCTCCGTAGGGTTTGTGTTATTGTATGGCAGCGTCCAATTTATATTCCTAGTCATTTTGTTGGTTGATAGATTGCTGTCACAGTACGCGTGTCACAGTACAAGCTGTAAGAAAGCAAGAGATACATAGTTATACAGTCAAATAGACAACTATCAGTTTATGTGGAATCTCTTCCCAATGGCAGGATGGGTTGGGAACAGCCAAGTCAGGAGGCGAATGCCTGTCAAATTACCACATGTCCTTCTAAACACTGCCCCTGCCCTGGTGGACATGTATGCCAAATGTGGGTGCATCGAGGATGCCAAGGGAGTGTTCAACACTGTGGCTGAACGAGATGTGGTGTTGTGCGATGCTTGCAGGGTATGCACAGCTGGGGTGCGGGATGGAGGCTCCAACCTTTGAGCAAATGATGGGGGAAGGGGTGAAGGCCGTTGACATAACGTTTGTGTGCGTTTACAATGCGTCTGGCAGCCCTAGAAAAGGGCAAAGAGATCCCTGGTAACATCATCAAATCTGCAATTGTACCAGATGTCATCCTGAACATTGCTCTGGTGGCCATGTATGCTAAATGTGGGAGCGTTGAGGATGCTAAGGGAGTGTTCAACACTATGGCTGAACCAGATGTGGTGTCGTGGAATGCGATGCTTGCAGGGTGTACAGAGCAGGAGCGCGAGATGGGGCTTTGGACACCTGAAAGCAAATGATGGGGAAAGGGGTGAAGGTACATTCTTCAACATATTTCACCCTGTTTTCCCTGCTAGTGTTTGCTTTGACAATTTTAGGCTGTCATTGTCAGCTGCTAGCAGCAAGGTGAGGATATATGCATGATTTGTGCAGAGGCATGGATAGCTGAAGGAGTAGGGATTTTGTGTGGGTCCAAGAGGGTCAGATTTCAAGCACAAGATTACCTGTGATTCCCTGTGGATCAATAGCTACAAGAAACCTGCATGGGTAGATGGTCAACTGGCAGCAACGGCACAAGTCCGGACCAATCAGGCACTGCTAATGAAGGCATCTTCTTCAACACATTTCACCCTGTTTTTCCCTCTTTATCAGAATCGGCCCTAAATTTACATGTTCAATTCTACAAGTTAGCTGGTTGAGTGAATCTAGTTTGGAGTGACTTTGACATGATACTGCCAATGTGACAACAGGAAAGTGTCAAAAAACAGGTAACAGAGATGAGGAGAAGTTGTGGAATGAATACTTATCTGAGCCTTGTCACTGATGGGTCAACCGGGGCAGAAAGGTGAATGCCTGCTACATTTCAAAGAGTAGCAGACGCAATTCAACATAGGAACTAGTGTGCTACGCTGAGTTGGGTGTTTCCTAGAACAAATGTAGGCTGTCATTGTCAGTTGCTAGTAGCAAGACAAGGTTGAATGCTTGATTTTGTGCAGAGGCATGGATAGCTGAAGGAGTAGAGATAGAGTGTGGGTGACGCAGGGTGTTGGGCAATGGGCAAGACGTCTTTGTATAAACGTGAGTGACCTTCCTATCCTCCTGGCTCTCATTTTTAGTGCATGTTTCTTTGTGAAGTATCTGACGACTTTGCCAACACACACCAACCTTTTTGCTTTGGTTTGTTTACGAGTCCATGGGATAGAAGTTACCATAAATAACACTGGCATTGGTTTTTCATATATGGTATTAGACAATTCTCTTAATTATTTCCGCCTTGGCAGGTTGCTCAGTGACCTTCCCTGGACGCTTTGGAGTATAACGAGTGAGTGTCTCACAATGCAATGTTGGTTGGTGCATCTTATGCAAGAACTTGGAAAACAAATAGATGTCATTGCTGTAGTAATTCTTAAAGCCATGCAAGCTTTAGTTTTTGATAGGTTGCAGATTGATGGAATAGCATGAGTAGTTAGAAGATTATGGGTGAACACTTTTCAAAGTGTTATAGTTAGACAATATAATTCACATGAGAACATGTGACTATTTTATGTATTTTTAGATCGCGACCAAAATGATAATGATAAATAGATTGGTAAATAGAGAATGTATACAATCTCTTGGTTTTGCTCAGCTTGTTGCAGTTATGTCTTGCTGCCTTGTTCTCTTTGTATTATATATTATATTTCATTGTTGTAATAGACATGTACATGATTACTATCATAGTCATAATAATGACTACATATATTTTCACTCTCCAATAGTACTACACCATGTGGCAGAAATACAAATATGTAAAAAAAAATAGCAATACACCCAAAAAACACCAATCATGACACATGTCAATCTGCTAAGGGACCATGTGTGAAAATTACAATGCGCCACGTGTTGCAATCGGATTAGCACTCCCGTAGTCATAGTTGGCAGTCATGGAGAGCGAACACTCTGCCACGTGTCATTTCATGTATCGAGCACGTGCCACTCTTGCACAGCCGCTGACATGGATTACATTGTCCGTTCAGTCATTCAGTAAAGCCAGCGTGTATGACTACCCCCACAGCTGCTCAGGCGCCACGTCACAGCCAGCCTGGAGAGTCATATCTGCCATGTCACAACTGACTAGGTCTTTACGTCTTCAGAGTCAGGAAGTCATAAATGGCTTCCATGACTGCATTTGCAGTCATAACACAGAGACGTAAAAGCCGCTTTTTGTTGTAATGAATTGCAATTCAGAATTGGAACTACTGTTAAGTCCTAGGTTGGGGTGTTTTTTGGAAGAACTTCACACCATCACTGTCAGCTGCTAGCAGCAAGGCTTAGGGATGTATTCATGATCTATACACGGGCAAGGATAGCTAAGGGACCAGGGATAGAGGTCCAGATTCATGTTCAGGTTCAGGCTGAGGGATCAATAGCTAAAAGAAATCAGCTGGAGTAGATGGTCAATTGTTGCAAGTGGAAACAGTAGCGGCAACACAATTGATAGAATGAGGTGCTGCTAATGAAGGCACCTTCCTCAACACATTTCAGCCTGCTTTTCCAAATAGGGTTGGGGTGTAAGAACAAATCTAGGCTATCATCATCAGCTGCTAGCAGCAAGACAATGACATATGCATGATTTGTGCAGAGGCATAGATAGTTGAAGGAGCAGGGATAGAGTGTGGGTGCAGATTCACCCAAGAGGGCCAGGCTTCAAGCTCTGGATTGACTCTATAGCTAAAACAAACCTGCATGGGTGGATATATGGTCAACTGGCAGCAGCGGCACAATTTATAAAATCAGACACTAGTAATGAAGGCATCTTATTCAACATATTTCAACTTGTTTTTCCCTCTAATCAGAATCGACCCTAAATTTCCATGTTGAATTCTGCAAGTTAGCTGGTTGAATCTAGTTTGGAGTGACTTTGACATGATACTGCCAATGTGACAACAGGAAAGTATCAAAAAACAAGTAACAGAGATGAGGAGAAGTTGTGGAATGAATACTATTCTGCCCTTTCAATGATGGGACAACCAAGGCAAAAAGGTGAATGCCTAGTTACATTTCATAGACTAGCAGACGCATTCAGCATAGGAACTAGTGTGAGAAGCTGAGTTGGATGTTTCCTAGAATAAATCTAGGCTGTCATTATCAGATACTAGCAGCGAGGCAAGGATGAATGCATGATTTGTGCAGAGGCATGTGTAGCTGAAGGAGAAAAGAGAGTGTGGGTCCAGATTCATCCAAGAGGGCCAGATTTCAAGCACAAGATTACCTATGACTCCCTGTGGATCAATAGCTACAAGAAACCTGCATGGGTAGATGATCTATTCCGTGGGACTCAATCTGTCACTGAGCCTTGCATTATGAGGATCACAATTGTTTGGCAGCTTACCTGCATGAGGCCTTGACCCTTAGGCAATCCCCAGAGCAGTAGTAGCTTTGGGCTGCTTTTTTACTTTGGTTTTTTCATTTTGTATCATAACCTCTTTGAGCTTTCCGCAGCTGTAATGAAGTACCATTTGTTTTGTTTCATTTCATTTTCATTTTGTTTTGTTTCATGGCATGTCTTTCATTGTTTTCGCATTTCTAATGACATGATTAGTTCTCTTGTATGGCATTACATGCGTATGTACTAGTCGGCTCATTACAAACACCAAAACTTCAAAGCATGAACCACTATGAGTTATTGTTCAAGTAATTTCGAGCACTTCATTTAAAGTAGTAAAGCAGTGGTTGCGCTGACTTCTGCAGTCGCAATTGCCACTGGGCATGTAGCACTGCAAGTTATGTGGTCAACTACCACGTGGTGCCTCGGGCCCGTGGCCACGTGGCAGCAATGCTGCTCGCCGTGGCGCCGCCACGTCGGCGTCCACATCGTCGTCCACGTCCGCGTCCATGTGTCACCACGCTCCGGTGAGTCAGTCCACTCATCCGGAGGGAAAAGTCAAAATCAGCCCAAAAGGTCAGGGCGGCCCGCTTGGTTACGCCACGTGGTCTTCAGCATTAATCGCAATAATCGCTGAGCAGTTGTTCGCGCGTCTGCGTCCTTTACCACTCCAATCATTGGATGTCCGACCCAACTTCCACGTCTGTTGTAACTAGTCATTTGTAACTTCCAGTCGATCCCGGTTTTTTTTTTACTTTTACGACTCAAAATGAGTCGTTACCCCAGTGGTATATGACACGAATGCTTCTAGTGGATACATCTATAAATCACAAAAGCAATCTAAATATATATATGCATATCAAGATTTCTTTCAAGTTCCTTCTAAGGGGTCCCTCTTGTGACGTCGGGGAGTTGCAACCTCCACAGCCTTAGTGCCCAGCCCCAGCCCCAGCCCCAGCGTCGTCGCCGTTGTTGCAGCCCCACTGCCAAGTGCCCCAAGCAACGTCCTTGTGATGACCTAAGCTAACTACAACACTATTGCGACCCCCTGACGTCGCAGCGCGGGGCGTCCCCAACGACGCTTTTGTGACGATGAGGGCCGCAAAGCCTAAAAAAAAAAAAAAAAAAAAAAACATTGTGGCGATGTCGTTGCAACGCCCTGGCGTCGCAGATGCACTGGGGCACCCTCAGTGACGCTTTTGCAACGCAGAGGCGTCTCAAAAAATAAAATAAAAAATGTCGCAGCGGGGCCCCTTTCCCCTTCATGCCACATTGCGACGGCTGGGCGTCGCAACGGGGGATTGCGTTGTCAGCGCCGTGCGGGGCGTGGGGGCGCGGCTGGCGTCGCACCCCCCCCCCATTTGCTGTAGTGGTTATACAAGCTAGAGTAACTCTTCATCCTCATGGGGCATATGAGATGGTTAGAGTAGTATAAGTGAGTGAGTTTAAGTTATGCTGTAAGAAAGTCTAGGAGGGCCATGGGTAGGGTTGAATGGGAACGTGCGAGGGAGAGCTTGTTGGTTGTAATTGGACACTTGGGGGGCAAATCTTGAGCATAACGCTGGAGGAGTATAAAAACTTTTGTCTCAAATGTTAGTGGGATCTGGGGTTGCAGACTAGGTAGGGGGTTTAAATGGGACATGTTCCATAGCCAGTTCAATCTAGCAAGTGATATGCTTCCAATGTAGCAGCCTAGTGGTCCATATATGTGGACAAGGCCATCGTGGGTCTGGATCTTTGGGTGGGTGCAGAGAATATCTATGTCTGGGTTGCACTCGTCTAGAAAAATATGTAAGTTGAATACATTTCTTGGTGGGCTAATGAAACGTTTGTCAGAAGTTTGCAGTTCCGCAATATGCTGATTATGAATATGCGCTAAATAGTTAAAGTTGGTTCTACGGTAGTAATCAGCTATATTGTGTTGCAATTGTTGTATTGATGGGCGATCAAAGAGGGTGTCATTATGTTCCCAAGTGGCTTTCTTGTCGGGGTCACTTTTCCATTTACATAGGTACATAGTATCAGTGCACAAGGCTCCATATTGGTCCACTCGCATTTTTTTAACTATACCTTGTATTTCTTCAAGCTCATAGTGGGGTTCCAGTAGCGTTTGTACTAATTGGGTCGCTTCAGGTTGTTGTGGATCCGTTGTTTGGGCAGTTATAGGTTGAGCGGCTCTTGGATGAGATATGGGGGCGTCAAACAGTCTAGTGCTAGCGAGTGGGGGGCATGTAGGTTGGGAGTGGTACTGAGGTAGAAGCTCCCATGGATGATGGGGCGAAGTCGCACAGTTTGTGGGGCAATTATTTTTGCAGGCAGTTGTGGGGTAGCAGAATATGGTTTGTAGGTGACCTAAGTGGATATGTTGGGAACATGTTAATGGTCTAGGGTATTTTAGGCGAAAAGCGTGTCGGTTGATAAGCTTGGTTCCGGTTGCATCTATTAGTTGCTAAATTGTAGATATATTGTACTGCATAAAGAATTTCAGGGTGGTTTGTTTGTGGGGTTTACTACTTGGGTCAAAGAGGCATTGTTGTGGACTTGTATCCCATGCTATATCTAGGGGTGAAATGTGGAGTTGAATATTAGGTAGCGATGTATTAATAGTAATATGCATATGTTTGAGGATGTACAAGGTTCTGAGGAGCGGCGAGTGGGTGCAGGCAATGGGGTTTATCATATGTAAGTGATCTAGACCTCCAAATTTAGAAGCAACATGTTAAAGAAGTCCTTGATAAATGCTTCCAAGCTTGCCAGGATCATTTAAAGCTTCTTGTAGTTGCGTGCCCAGTGTTCTAGCATATGCTTCAGCTAGGGTCGTAGTTCCAAGGCCATATAGGTTTTGAGGTAGTTGTACCAGTGCACTAGGGACACTGTTTGGAAGACCACACACCTTTTTTGATAATCGTATCTAATGCATTTAAGTCTGGGATAGAGAATGAGGTTGCATGGAACGAGTATTCTATAGACGGCCTGATTACGGTGTAGATGATAAACAATTTTTGGCGAATGGTGGCTGGTGAGTTTAACAAGGCTATAGCCTGTGATATAAGTTTGTTTCTTGTAAAAGTTCTTTGAGTTTCTCAATTTAGTGATGGCGTCATTTGTATACGAAGATACGTGTATGGGTTGTCATGGTCTAGATATGGAAATGGGGGGTTATTATAGAGCAATGTATCATGTTTAGTATGGTGTGCGATTCACGTTATTGCGCATTTGTGTATGCTTAGTTCCATTGCCACCCATTTATTGAATCTTTCCAATTTTTTAATTTGCCGACTAAGATGTGTGGCTTTATTAGAGAGTAAAAGGAGGTCGTCTGCATAAGCAGTTGTTGGGACATTATTTGGTGAGGTAATGTATTGGTATCCGAGGTTGCCTCGGGCCAGCCATCTGAGAAGAGGCTCCAAAAATACAACAAAAATGTATGGGCTGAATGTGTCACCTTGTATAGTGCCTTTGTTGATTGGTATAGGTGATGTATCTCCAAATGAGGGACCAGAGTAAATGGTGGTGCTCTCTGTATATATATTACCAATGAGCATCACTGCATCTGTCGGGTATCCGAGATTGAACATGACAGAGAGCATGTGGGCTTGGTCAAATGGAGCCAAACACATTTTTACAGTCAATGTATAGTAAGTATATATCTTGATGTGTATATCGTGCATCCTCAAGGGCAGAGTTTTGAGTTGGATTTGTCTAGTTGTACTTCTTGCAGTTCTAAATCCCTCTTGTGCGTCACTGAGGATATGGTGTTGCTCTCCATAGGACGTGGAGAGATTGGTTAGCGTATTGGTGAGTAACTTATATATGGTATTAGCGAGGGATATGGGTCTATAGTTACCAAGTTGAGTGGGGTCATCTTTTTTATAAATAAGTATTGTTCTGCTCTTTTTCCAAGGTTTGGGTATTCGATGTAGCTGATAACATAGTAGAAAGAATCAGAAGATTAATCGATGTAAATGTGGGTCTAATGCTTTGAGAATCTAATGTTTACAATTTGTTCACTCTTTAAGATGAGGCCTAGAAGATGATAATTTGTTGAGAGCTGCAATTGTTAGCAGAAGAAGTGTAGGGGAAAAGTCTTGAGGAAATAATGTTAAACATAAAATGCACACACAATTCTAAGATGGATAGTGGTGCTTTTGTCAGACGTACTTTGTCAAGATTTTGGAACATATGGATGGGCTTGATTCTGCCCAATAGAACATCTTGGCAACACATAGTTATCAAATCTTAGCCCTTAATGGACTAAGTACAGATCTATAGGAGCATAAGCCATTTACAAAAAATTGACAATGAAAGTATTGGGACTTGATCATGTGGAAGAGTAAGTTTCCACAAAAACTTATCTCAAGGGCATGCAGTAGTTCACCCTTTAGATATATGAATGGTTGAAATCGGGAGTGACAAGCTGCTAATTTAGAATATCTCGGCTTTTTCCACCAAGTGAATCTCCAAACTCTTTATGCAATTGATAAATGGTGGCAGTAGTATTCAAATGATAATTGGTGGTAGTGCTCATCTCATACAAATTTTCCTTTTCCTCTAGAAATTTGCTATCGAGAGTAAAATAAAGTGCAACACAAACTTCATCGAGATCACAAAATCCTATCAATAGTAGCACATCGTTTCACAACGGAAGCGCACGGCCCATTGAAGCATCTGCAGGGCTGAAATTGACAACAGATCATGGGTACATTTAGGCTACATACAATTCATTTGATAATACAAACGCCGGAGGATGTACATCCAACACCTGTACTTCATCACCAAAGTACACTTTTCCCTCACTGACTCTTCCATAATTGCCATCACCGCCTTGACCGGAAACTTTTGCCTGGTCGATTGTGACTTGGCCTTGGGTCTTTTTGTAGAGCAAAGAGCATCCGAATATGACGATGTCCCCCCCCCCCGAGTGTGCAATTCATGTTGACTCCTTTCAGCTGTCGGCCCACCAACTTTGCGATTTATAAGAATAGTCATAGATTGCCGCCTGCACATCTCCTACAACCCTCAAGCCCACTACATCAAAACCCCCTCGAACAAAGTACTCCAGGCCAAAGGCCGAGTCTTGTAGGTCCTGATGGGTCCTCAAAACAGTTGCTACCACATAATCCGAAAAGAATTTGCTCAAAAATTCCTACAAAACAGTAGGTAACATGCTCGTAGAATATGCATCAACATCTCCCAGAGCACCAAAATCTAAGACATGTATGCCCAAAGCATACGTATCTTTATCAAGTGAAGCATGAGCACTTTTCCAATTTCTCGAACTAGTTCACCCCGGAGTTAGCTCCCACATGGAGGCCAGACTGTAATAGCCTTGTCCGTTGTCTGTGCTTGAGGCTAGGATGACCATGGTGGTACAATACGCCGCGGAGATTGGCCTAGCAGCATATTGCCTAGAGATGAGGATCCGAGTGTAGACTCTACAAGTATAACATCAAAATTAAACAAACCCGAGCCAAACCCCAACCAGAATCGAGTAGGGTCGCAATGTATGTTGGTTGATGCCTCAATAATCAACCGGATGCGGATGTTACATGAGCGGTGAGCGGGATTAAGCATGAGCAGAACATATTTTATGGATTTTTTGCCAAATTTATCTCTTGTGGAGGTAGTTTTGGACTGCTTTTCCGGTAAAAAAAATGCCAAGTTCTCCATCATCATTGGCTTCGACCTTAGGTTCGGATCAGAAAATATGGGTTTGGCAGTTTCCGAACCTGAGTAGTCGGTGCCGATTATAGCACAACAGTGCTATGAGAGTTGGGTAGTCGGTGCCGATTATAATATAATAATGCTCGGACGGATGGAAAGCGGCTACCGCGGAAATAGGCCTGTTTTCTATTACCATGGTCTGGCCGAGCCGGCCGACCTTGTGGCCGACTATAGTCGGTGTATATTTTAATATTTTAATATTTTTCCGCATTGACAATAGTCGAAATTGGACGACTACTTCAAAAATTCTAGTATTCCCGCTTGGTACCATAGCTTCTCCTTCTCTTTGTTCTGCAGAAACAATGGTGCTGCAGATTGTGGCTTGTCGGGGATATGTGGAGAATTTGCAGTAAGGATGGATTGACGCAGGCAGATGTGTGTGGTGCTGCAGGTTGTGGCTCGTCGGGGATATGTGGACCAGATGAACTGTGACGGATCCAAGAGCGAGATAGAGAAATTCGATATAGTCAATTGCGTGTCAACATAGTAGACATCAAGATAATGAAGGAAAGAAAATTGATGTTGGAGAAAGACTAACCTATAAATGGACCGTCCTTGGGAATGATGAGCCCGCGGATGAATGCCCCCAAAATGACGTGAATTCCAATAAGATCAGAAAGTAAATTAGCTGCTGTCAAAACTAACACAAGTGTAAAAGTGATTATGGGCTCTGGAATTGGCTCCTCGTAGTGTGTCATAACAAATGCAATGGGGTGAACTAATAGATGGCATTAGAGCTAGAAAACAATCCCTAGTACAAGAACCCATAAGGCCAATATAGGCGATGATCCAACATTTGGTATGGTGACTGCGAGGGCTAAGAATATCCACGCCACAATGTCGTTTTCGGCTGCTGCCGACATGGCTATCTTGCCGGTCTACAATTTTCAGCACATCTTTTCCTTCATTAGGTATATTATCTGGTCCAGGTACTTTAGAGTTGGATAGCGATCTAAGACATGTGTGATAGATTTCGGGGGTGAGGGATGCACTTAGGTCTATGTTCAGAGGGCCTCTTCTTTCTAATTTGAATCCATCGATGTCATGCCATGGATAATGGCGAGCTTGGCATGCACAATGTTGTATATGAGAGGAGGGCTGGAAGCATGCATGGGTTTGTGGTTGGTACATGGCTGAGGCCTGTTGGTAAATGGTTTTATTTTTGAGTTTGAGAAAGTGTGTAGGATTCCAGTTGTGTCCCGAATCGCTTATAAAGGGAGAGAGGGGGAAGAGTTGAAGATTGATTTATGAATGATACGAGGCTTGTCTTGCAACATTTTACAATAGGATTGGATAAATTTCTTCTGATTATGTCGAGCTTGCTCTTTGGTAATATTATAAGTAGTTTTTTTGGCGTCTCGGCCAATTTTGGAGATTGATTTAATCCATGTTTGAATGTCATCATCATCCTGAGGGCCGGGAAAGCTGTGTAACATGTAGGGATTGTACGGAGGGCTGCAATATGTGGGGCATTTCTTCATTGGGGGTCTTATGGAGTGGTTGAGAGTACTGTAATAGCTTTTCGGACTGTGTGATGTGTGTTTGGTTCTTTTTGCCACTGTCTTTGCTGCGTTCTAGTTAGGTGTCCTCCATTTATTTTGGATCTTCCAGTTGGGGGGGAGGTGTGAGCCACCATACACGTATCTAACGTGCATTCTGTAATTTGAGTAAAATTTTGTTGCAATTTAGAGCTCGCCTCGTCCCAGATCTGAGGGGGGGGGGTTCAACGAGCATCAGTCTAGTATAGTTTGCAGTTCCGATATGGTTGTGGAGGATATGGATCTAAATTTAGTTTGGAAAGCCAGGATGGACAAGGGCGAGATAAGAGTAGGTATTCGAGGTCTTGTATCTAAGGAGGGGTCGTTCAAGATTGGACCTATTGGTATAATATGTGATGGGATGCGGAGGAGAATTGGGTAGTGGTCAGAGTTATATATGGGGTCATATAGTATTGTGTTGTGTAATTGTGTGGGATTGTCGTTATGTGTTTTGAGAAAGTAGCCATCGATGAGACTATGTGAGGTATAGTCTAGTCCTCTTTGCCTCGAGAAAGGTTGGTTTGAGGGGATGTACTAGAATCCCAGATTTTGGGTGTAAGATGTCTACTCTATATCTTTTAACGAAGGAGGGGAATGTACTCCATTATACAGTCTGCCATGTAGGGTTAGGTCTCTGTTGAAGTCTCTCGCAAGAAGGATTACAGAGGAGGAGTTAATTGGGTTATTTGAGAAATTTGCAATTTGTTGTAGTATGTCTTGGGTAAGTGGTGCATCATCTGGATGTGAGGGCATATATAGATGGATGATACTGAATTTTGGGTAGGGACCGATGTGTATTTGCACTATTTGTGGGTGGGATTTGAGGTGAGCTGGGATAGTAATCTTGGAGGTTGTATCTTGCAAGTGCATGGATTTGTGTATTCCAATTGCTACTCCTCCCCGAGCTAGTTGATACGGTAAGGCGTGTCGTCTAGTGTATTTTTCTGGTGAGGGGGTGCTACCGTATATCAAATGATATTTATGTAATATCTTATTTATGTACGTATTAGACGTATGCGATTGGAGTTTGGTTTCTTGCAGTAGTATAATGTGTGGGGGATTCGGCTCTTGGAGTATAAGTGATAGGGTGGGGACACTAGAGGCGATGGAGCCGATGTTCCATGTGAGACGTATTAGGGGCTGATCTAGTAGATAGTCTTGCTCATAAGGAGGAGGGTTGTTTGGAGGCAGGGGTATAGCTGGTGGTGAGTTTGGTGTGATGTCAGCAAGACTAACCGACGTGGTTGGTTGTGGTGTATGTTTGGGTGTGCAAAAACTAGGCAGACTTGTGAGAGTGTTTAGTGTGGCTGAGAGGATCTCTATGAAAGGAAACTTCATGGTGATATGTTGTAGGGTATGGCAAGATGTGGGTGGGAGAGATAACAGATACGTTGTGAGTAGTTGGTGAATTTGGCCAGGTGGAGCTTAGAGGAGATCAAGAGAATTGTGAAGGCAGTTGAGGGGGTGTGGCGGGGCAACCCCAATACAAAATGTGGTCAATCATCCCCCATACAAAATGTGGTCAATCATCCCCCAAAGGCGGCAAAAGATAGATATACCTCAGACTTTTGTCATGCCGCAATTACTCTAAAGCTAGAACCACAAAATACTCCTTATTCAACTGTACGATTTAGGAACGAATATTCTATAGCCGTTGTGACATGCAAAATAATCGGACAAAGATGCAAAAATGTAGCTCTCAGCAGCATAAAACAACCCACACAGTTCTTGCCACTATTCTCAACGAACAACAACAACTCCCAACTATCCCAAAAGGTAGAACAAATATTGATCCTCTCATCTCCAAACAAGCTAAACGAAAATTACAAAAATGGATGCACAACTATACAACTGTGCAATTACATATATTACTTATACGATGTGGAGATATCCACCCCAACCCAGGTCCTACAAATCGACACTGTTGCATAACACCACTAGCTACTAACCCAATCATAAATGTTGTCCATGTACCAGACCCCATTCAGAACATTGTAATGCATATCCAAAGCAACCAAAACAAGATATGATATATACTTTTACCCCTCCACAATTACGCTAGAATCGCGCTAGGTTTCGTATGACGGCGGATGTCTTGGGGGCTTGGTATTATGAAGTATATACAAGGCGCTTGTAGTATATTTGGACGTAATAATGTATGTATATTTGTAATATTGTTGGGTTTCAGTTTATGTGTCATGAGCATACGAAGTCCGAATATATGAGAATCATTTTTATTACGATTATTATTATTATTATTTATTTCATTATTATTATTTTTATAATTTTCTATTTTGTTTCTTGGTGTGAGCGGGGATGAAAGGGATAGGGCAAAAGAGTCGTAACCAATCTGGTTACCCCTTGGATGTATGTGGAGTGTATTATTTGGATGATATCCATGGGTTTGAAAGTTGGGTAGGGCAAGTGGGCTTGGAACTGTGCATGGACTTGGTTGCGGGCAACAGGAGCTCTCATGGAGGTATGCTTCAGTCGAGGTTGAGTGTAGGGTGGTGTATGCATGGCAGCCGGGTGGCAGCGTTGTCCTTGGGCCATGTGGGCTGTGTCGTGTATTTATGTGTGGGCTTGATAGACGAAACAAACGTCATTCATTTTTATTGTAGGGAATTGAAGATGGCTGGTGTGATAGTAGTGTGTTCGCATTGGGAGCTGTATTTCGGTTATTGCAGTGGCTTGAGTAAGTAGTCTTCGTGCAGGGGTGCAGTTCATGAATTGAGGTAAAGGAGTGGCAGACGTGTTGTGATTCAGAGAATCCTGTAGGTATCATCAATAATAGGTTTTGTGCGGCATGGTCCTAAGCTGTGTGATGACGCACGTTGTTACACGGGTGGTGTTGATTTCGAGTTCCTGGTGTATTTTGGCAGGGAATGCAGACTATTGAGGGAAGGCAGATTATTGAATGACATCCATTTAATGTTGGTTTAGTCCAGTTTGGGTATGTCGAAAGTATGGGATTTTCTCGTGACAGCCCGAGTAGCAGTTTTGTTGCAATGAGATAGCATGTGCAGTTTTGGTTTGGGTTGGAATTGATGTAGGGGTTTTTATGCTGGGCAGGATAGGTTGCTAAGGCAAGATTATATTTTCTGCGTTGTGTTAATTTTAGGTGTAATGTCTGCAGCCAGGTAGTGGTGGTTGGGCTTTGGGTACTTGAAGTGTCATGTTTTTGAGATTGTGCTGGTCGATCAGTGTCGTGGGAGTAATATTGATTACATGCAATGCAATGGAGTTTGTTAGTAGCCTTGTGAGATGGCAGCAAATTCTGGTCCCGTGAGTGAGAGAGTATGATGTTGTGTGTTAGTCGTGTTTGATCATCTATGTCGGGGGCAAACAAATCGTATAGAAATATCTTGTTGTATAGCATTATAAGCATGCTCAAGTACATGATAGCTGGAAGATAAGTAGAGCTTAAACGGTATTTTGCTTTGTTGGACAGAGTATGGTTTCCTAACAAGCTCCTAACACCAGCAGTGTCACTCATTTCCCAATCTTTTCCTGGAGGTACTAGTCGTCGGGTGCTAGTTTGGCACAGGGGAAGGATGGTCACTTGTGATAACAATTTGTTCGATATCCCGTAGGGTTGCTTGATTACGCGTCCATCGTGAGAATGCGTTAGCCGGTGGTGGCTGGTATTGGAAGACCGATTCCAGTTGAGCAGGTGCCATAGTATTCGAGTGGCTGGTCAGCTGTAGCTTGGAGACAGCAAATTCCGGCAGCTTGTTCATCATGGTGTTGAATTGCGTCTGATACGCTGTCATGTTATAGGCCAACTCCTCTGGTTTTGCCTCAATTTCCGAGACAACCTCGTCCTTGAGGGTAACCAATTTTTGTTTGTGTTTCTTATATTGTGCTGTCACCAGGGAGAGTAGCTCTTGCATTAGCACTCCGTTATTGGGTCCCGACTGGAGCTGTATTGATTCAACAATGTTAGCCAATGCCTTGTTTATGTCCGTGATCTGCGTACGCTAGAGTGTTACAGGGTCAACCGGAGTCGAGCCATTCAAGCTGTGGGGGTGTGGTGTGATATCCAAATTTTTTCCCAGGATTCGAACATTCTATTTCCCTTGCCAAAAGTTGTAGATCGTAGCATTCTTGCAGGTTATGTGGATAGTTCCTGCGTGCTGAATTCTCTCTTTGGAGAGATCGTTGGTGAAAAAGGTACCGGCAACATTTTCTTTTCCCATTATTTGCAGAATGACATTACAAACCTTAATCTATGTTGAAGTGCTCCGGAGCTGATGGATGATGACAGTAAGCGCATCTCGTTCTGCAACTTGTTGCTTTGGCTGGATAGTTGCCCCGCTGAGGCTGTGCAATCATTCCTGCACCTGGAGCATCTCATTCTCATGTCATAGGCCATGTGCCAGGGCTCGAGCTCTGGTTTCTTCTGTTGCTGCGTACAGATAACCAAAGTTGGTCTCTGTCGTGGGTTTGCCAACATAGAGTATTTCAAGTTCTTCTCCCGCATTATAGGCCTCGTAAACGATGTTCGCAGCGACTTGTGTGCCAGGTAGTCCTTGCATGGTGGAGCCTTTCATGTGCAGTGAGAGTCTGTCCCCGCTACTCTCAATTTCAAAAAAAATTTCACCTTGCTTTGAACTTGTGTATCATTTGTCATTGGAAGTAAGAACGCTCTGTTGTTGAGCAAAAGATCGATGCCATCCTTTTCTGGATGCTGGAGGCAGACCTTGATGAGCCCGGACCATATCGTAGGGTCTTTCTTATGCCCGAACACGGAGATTGGATGTAGCACTTCAGTCCCCAATGGGAATGGATGTGAAGCGAGCCTTAGTTTGCGCCATGATTACAGAACATTTGATGACGCGTTCTTTTTCGAACCAGGTGAGTATGTGGTATCCCACCGAGAGTCCGATGGCTGGATGCGTTTCTGCATTCTTCGGAAGTTGAGTGAGATGCAGGTACTGTTCTTCTTTGTTATCGGGTTTTTTAAATAGATATAACAGCTGAGGCACTCAGGGAAAAGACTTTGGGCACTCCAGCAATTCGCTGCATTTTTCTGGGGTGATGCCTAGTTGTAGGAGTTCTTTGGGCAATCTGATGTCATGTATGATTGGAGCTGCATAGCTCTGCGCGATGCTTTCCATAGTAGGGAAGCCTAGCCAAACAAGTCATGAAAACAAGTTGTGGGGCGACCGTCCGGCTTTGAGCGACCGCTGAGCGACGGCGACGACCGGACGACGGATGGGCGACCGCACGACGACCGTAGAACGATGATATTTAATTATTTTTAGTTTTTTCTAAAATTAAAATCGGGACTGCCAGACCGGGACTGCTATTATTAATATTAATATTGTTTAATGAATAACTTTGGTGATCCCAATTTTTTTGTTATTATTATTTATTTATTTTTCTTATTAATATTGAAACCATCAAAACTGACGGACGTAAATTATTATTATTATTATTATTATTATTATTTCTTATTAATGCGGGAATTAATTCGAGCTAGCGGTCCAAAATATTATTATATTATTATATCATTATTATATTATTAATATTGGGACCATCAAAGCAGATGTTTGAAAATATTATTTTAAAATTAATATGAGGACCACCAGTGACGGCCCTAATTCTTTATTATTTTTATTATTATCAGGACTGCCTAAGCTGACGATCCCAGTTATTACTAATATTTTTATTACTAATATCGTGACCGCCAAAGCTGGCGGTCATGCTTTTAATAAATTAAAAGTAAAACATAAAAATTGGGACCACCAGCTTTGGCGGTTCCGATACTAATAAAAAATAATCATGAATAATAAAAAAATTGGGCTACCAGTTTTGGCGATTCTCAATTTAATAATAATAATAATAATTGAGACTGTGATATTTTTATTTTTTTCGTGCGACTGATGAGCGACAGCGAATGTTGGCCCGACCACTGGAAGACCGTGGCTATGTGGGGGGTTTTTTTTCCCATTGTGTTTTTTGATTGAGCGACCGCTGGGCGACGATGACGGTTGTCCCACCGTCGCCGTGCTGACGACCTTTCTAATCGTTAAAATTCAATTTAATTGATTTTTTATATTGTAATTTTTGGGGGACGGTGAATACTTACGTTTACATTTAAGAAAATATGAAAGTATTTTAAGGATTTAAAATATATATTTTTAAAATTAATAAATTAGCTGCGAGAGACAAGTTCTAGTGTCGTTTCAATTTTTGTATTCTGCAATTTCGTCGTCTCGTTTAGAGTGAGTCCCTGGCAGTTGAGATAGCCTTGTAAGCACGAGGTCTGCATGGTAGTAAAAACTAGCCAGATTTTGTCCCAAATTGTCCGAAATAGACTTGTGCAATGAGATCATGTACTTGTGATATTCCAATTGCTAGTGAGTGAGAGAGTCAGTGAGTCGAGCTTCCATGGCGTTGAGCTCACTGCAGAGATCTGTTCGAATAGAAATAGACTGTGCTTCGAATTTTTTGTCAATCTCGGCCATCCAGTTTGTGCTCTTGTTTTGATGCTTGTGCGTTGGCTGGATCGTGATGGTTTCCACAGTGTCGAGGAGGGCTTGATTAATGTTGTCAACTTGCAACTTGTCTTGGAGCTCCTATGAAGGCGGTTCGAGCCCATTCAGACTGTTGCGGTGCGGGGAGAAGCTAACGAATCGGCCTAACATCGCGACATATGGGCTGCTATATCATTGAGTGTAAACGATAGGATTCTTACAGGTAACATGCATCATCCCGATGTGCTTGACGCGTTCGCTAGGGGGCATCATGCAGAAGTAGGTGTCGGTGATGTTGTCATTACCCATCAGGCCGTACAGTTCCTCGAAAATGGTTTCTTGGGGATGAAGCTGGTACAGATTCTTGACTACCACAGTGAGCACATCTCGTTCTGCAATCGCCTTCTTCTCGGAACCTCTAGCCTCTGTCTTGTTCTGTTTTTTTATCCTGAGTTTGGGTTTGATTAGAATGTTGTCAATTTTAACACCCATGTCCATGATTCCAGTACGGGTATCCTCAGTAGCAAGATAGATAAAGCCAAAATCGGTGTCGGGGCTGGGCTTGGCCACGTGTAAGATTTCAAAATTGTCTCCATGGTCGAATGTTTTTGTTTTGAAGTGCATGGCCAGTTGCATGCCCACTGTGCCCTGTAGTACGTCGTCGATGTAGTAAAGTGATAACCATTCGGAGGAGGCAAACAAATCATAGGTCTTCTCAACTTTACCTTGCATTTTGACATCTGGTTCGACTTCAAGGACGAAGGGTCGGTCTCCTCGGAGGAGGGCCTGCAAGCCATTTCTTGCAGGGTGTAATAGCTTGACTTTATAAGGCCGGACCAGATCTGTGTGGTTGGTTTAGAGTACACAGAGAGAGAAAAGAAGAGAGTTGTACCTAGTGGGACAATCATGTCCAGAAAAATTGTTGAGTACGGGTGAGAACCAACTCCTTGGGTAGTTCGTAGGTGGAATTAAACTGTATCATGATATGACACAGGTTGGCCGGTAGGCCTGTCTCGTTGTTGATGATCGTCCCCTTTGGAAGTTGAGTAAGGTGGAGAAATTGGCCATCGACGTCATCTGGTCGAGTAGCAGGGTAGAGACGTTGTGGCACTCTCGGGAATGCTATTTGCAGTTGATTAACTCGTCACACTCTGAGGGTGAGGTGCCAAGTCGAAGCAGCTAATCCTTTGAGCAGTTATCCATGATTATAGGGTCGTTGTTCTCGTATGCCTAGTTTTGCATGTTTTGGAATCCATACCACAGCATAAGAGGTGCCTTGGCACTGTTGACTTCCAGGCCTGAATGATCCAGCGTTATTGTGTATTAACTTCGGGATTTTTTTGTTTCGGTTGCGGGGGCAACCTCACTATGGACTTCACTAGAAGTCCTTTTGATGAGCATGTTGTTTGTGTAGAGTTTGTGGTGGGAGTATGCCCCTACGATGCAACCAGTTCTCCATCTGGTGTGTTGGGCATGTCAGATTTTGTCACGTTGGTGAAATGCATGATTACCGTTGTGGTGGAGAAGCTTGGTGACGGATGTTGTTGGGACAGGTCGGGCGTTTGCAATCAGAGAGGCAGAGTATTCAAGTTCCATCGTTTGGGTGAAGATTGAATACATACTAGGAGGTAATGAGTTCATACTTGTCGAGGATGCAACTGCGGATTTTTTAGGTCCATTGCGAGAAACCTAACTAAGGCATGGACACAATTTTTCAATGATCCTAGGGTATGTATACTTATATTTCTTGGTTTTGTTCTTGCTTTCAAAATGTTTGGTTGCAAAGTTGTACGCTACATATTAGTACTTATACAACAATATTATTTTGGACATACTTGGAGGTATTTGTATCATCTCCTGATAGCAACATACTAAGGTTAAAGCCAGCTCCTTAAACGTTGATGGACATGAAGAGAGAAACATTTCAATTTTTTGGCCATTTGAAGTTCTTGAGGCATTATATGTACTAAAAGTGTCAGGATTGATGTCTCTGTCTACTCTTGCAGGCAAGATCCCAAACAATTTTATGAATCTTATGGTTGATACGTGGATAGAAGACTACACAATATTGTTTCATTTGTAATGTTTAACGATGGAAACATGCATAGTTGTTGAGAGGGATGCTCAAAGGGTGACAAAGATAGACATATGCGAGGTTCCATTTTGTACTGAAGCTGTGATGAGTTGTATAGGGTCCCAACTGGGCCCACATTCGATATTGAGGTTCATAAGATGTTGAGAGCCATGGTGTTTTGGAATTTGTTCACAAATGTGCGGTCGGCAGGAGAGGCCGTGAAAGATGATTTCGAATTCTCTATTAAGTCCACCATATCAAACAATGAGTTATCTGTATTTGAGAAAAAAATGATATTGGAAGAGCTACAAAACATAAGTCCTTCAATTATAAAATGAATGTTTATCGAGGAGACACTTGTTGATGTAGATCCATTTGTGAACATTTGCAAGTTCCACAATGTGTTGAGGTATGCAATATAATTGCACTTTTAAATGTTTGTAAATTTGATACTTATTGAGTTATTTTTTATCTTATACATGCTACACATGCTACATGTTATATGTCTCGTATATGCCATTATACAAGATTGAAGAGAAATGAAGGTTGAATTCACATATGCGGCACCTCACTCGGGTGGTGCATTTGGAAACCTGTAATAAGTGGTTATTTCGGTTTGTACGGAAGCATACTATGTATGTCTGATAATACTTATTACTTGACAACTTCAGTTTTATTTATATAATTTGTTGGAAGAGTAGTAGAACATCAAAACATTCTCAATATAATACGTGAAATGATTTAGATGAAGTCATGTGATGAGAGGATTTTTGTAGATGTAGGTTTTAGTTGACTATTGCATGTGGATTTTCGTTTTTTTTTTGGAGTGTGTGAGGTGCTGGCTCAAATGCTCAGATTGTGGCCCTATCAGACTGCTTACGGAGCATATTGTACAGATAGAATGTGTGTGCATGTGTCTTACTAATTATATTGATAATATTTTGAAATATGCTCAATTAAACACTGTGTTGATGTACAGAAATTGTATGATAGGAAATCTCCATTCATTGTACTTTAATATTATCTATCTTTGGTATGTTGAAGTAAATTTTCTCTTGCTCTGGCGGTCCCCATTAATTTATTTAATTTGAAATAGAATCAGAATCATAAGCTGACAGTCATATTTTTATTTTAAATTATTTTAAAAAGTAAAATCGAGAATGTCAAAGCTTGTGGTTTTTCTAAATTTTTAAAATGGGTCTATCATGTTTTTATTTTTATTTTTACTAGAACAAATCGAGATAGTTTGTGGTTCTAATTTTATTAAAAAACAAATATCGGGACTATCATGGTATCGATTCTAATAAATTAGAATTAAAAAACACCTGCCACCTCTGCTAGTCCAAATTTTATATTTGAAAAGTTAAAATTATTTCAAAGAAAAATCGGGACCGCTAGTTCCGACGGTCCCGATTTTATCCAAATTTTCTTTAAAATGAACCATTACGACCGATGGCAATCCTCAAAAAACAAAAAAAAACTACCAGGTGTAGCAGCCCCGCTTTTATCCACAAAAATATCTTAAGAAAAAATGGGACCGCCAGCTTTGGCCGGGCCAATTTTACCCAAATAAATAAATAAAACGTCAACTCTGGCGGTCCCGATTTTGTCCCAAAAATATAAAAAATGGGATCGTCAGCTCTATCTATCCTGTTTTATTAAGTATTTCTTAAAAATTCAAGACCGCCAAAGCTGGCTGTCCCAAACTTATTAAATAATTTCTTCAAAACCGAGGCCGCCAGAGCTGGTGGTCTTGAATTTATTAATTTGTTTTTTAAAATTAAGACGGTCAGAGCTGGCAGGCCTGAATTGAAATATTTATTAATTATAAGAGGATCACCAGCATCGACGGTCTTAGATTAATTACAATATTTTGAATTATTTGGAAATACCAACACTGGCGGTCCAAATTTCATTTAAATAAATTTTTAAAATATATATTGGACCTAATTAGACTTAATCAAACTTCTAAATTTTGTATACTGTCTATTTCATTGACATGGCATTTTTTGGTTGTTTGTTTAGGCCACGTGATTGTTTTTGCGTAATTTTTTAATGTTGTCGTCAACTGCGTGTTCTTCCCCATTGATGCTTGTGAGTAACACGTAAAATGCTTGGGACCCCATCAAATATTCGTGCACGAAATCCCCTTGCAGTTTTTTAATATCGTATGTCTGTGCAGGCCTCACTGCAGGAGGACTGCAGGCATATATACTATCTTGAACAAGGGAATGAAGAGCGTACCGTTGGGAACACGTATGAACTGAGTTCTCAGTTTGTGTTCGTTTGATGACATGAACTGAGTTCACCTTCGAAGATGACATGAGGTATCTCACTTTGTTTTCATAGTGCTCTTCAATTTCTTCCTCATCCTCTTCATCAATATCTGTTTGCTATGAAGGCTGACTTCCCTCCGTTTTATTTATTTATTTATTTATTTATTAAATTTGTTTTTAGCCCCTGCACATCACCATGTCAGCGAATATCAGTTTGAGTTGTCAGATTATGATTGCGTTGGGAGGAGGTGCTGGATTAAGCTTGTTTTTACGCAAGCTTAATCTGACGCTTTATATAGTATACAATATATAGAAAGAGATGCGGACACCATGGAGGTAGGAGGAGGTGTCGGATTAAACTTGCTTTGAATCAAGCTTAATTTGGCGCTCTATATAATGTATGTACAACAAGAGATGCAAACACCATGGAGGTGGGAGGAGGTGCAGATTAAGCTTGCTTTATCTACGAGTTATGTCTATTGCCATTTGTGACATGCAGTCCGAAGATACGGAGTCCCAAATGATCATGTGGAATTCTCTGCTTTCTGTCATGGAATCCAATGAAGATACATGCACAAATATCATAGGGTTCATGGCTGATAATACGCAGGCAAACTTCAATGCAATGCCCCGAGTTTTTGGATCGGTAATCCAAAGGTCCTCATGCCAAATAGCTAGGGAGTGTACCTGCCTTTTCCATTGGGTCTCTAGAGAGGCAGACGAAAATGTACATAAGATCCGAGATCTTCAAGCGGAGCATATGAGGCTCTGCTTCATGTACGAGAATGCTACTACAATGGGTGAGGCTAATACGGACAAGGTGGCTTCGTCTGGGACTGCCGATATTGAGGACGGTGTCAAAAAATTAGATGACTGATTGGGCTTCTAGCGTTTCAGATACCTGCAATCGGGAGCTTCCATGATAATAGTAAGCTTTCTTTCACCTATGGTTTTCCCACGCGTCTGCCCAAATTAGTTGAATGTTCCATGCTTCAACTCCGCACACTCTTAAAATGACGTTCATTCATATTTCTGTTGCAAAACATACCCTTTGAAGACATTGCAGATATGCCCTCCTGCAATTTGGCGGAAACCGTTTACAATGCTTGGCTGTAGCAATCTGGCAAATCAGGCCGACATCTCTACATTGCTACAACAGACGATATTGTGCGAGCTCTTACTCAGCAAATAAGATATCGTGATATTCTGAGAGGACGGTTTGGAGGCAAAGGACCTGATATAACAAAGTTGATGTTGACGGCTGCAACAAGGGCCAAGGCAATGAACAGGTGTACCATAGGCTCGCCTTTGCAATCAAGGGTTCCACATCTGGAAGGCGAGGAAAGGTTCGGTTCATGCAAACGCAAAATACACCTTCAGGTTCAGATGGAGATTCACATCGCCATGACAGGGTTAACTTCTCTGATCCCATGATGTCTCCACTAGTACCAATGTCATCTGGTAACAAAGTTGTTGGTGCATCCTCATTTACCCAACCCAATCATTTGCTGGTCATTTGTCTCTTGGGGGCCAATACCACTGCAATTGCGAATAGTGTAGAAGACCTCAGGGGGGCTGTGCAGGAATCTGCACATCAAATGGACTGCTGCTGGGTCTAGAGTTGGCTGCACAGCAATGACGGCCAAAACTTTTGTGAAATATAAGTCGATGATAGCGAAAGGCTCTGCAGGCACCCCCAACTCTTACGTTCACATGGGGATTGTTTTTCCATGAGCAGTGAGCAGACCAGCCATGAGCATGAGCAAAAGAGAATCGGAGGCGTATCTTGACAGATTCGGCGGAATTACACACTACACCACCTAATTCCGCGGGGTGTAAATGGCGACGGTTCTGGGGTAAATCGGCGCCGAATTATCCCAAAATCCGCGGAAAGAAAAAGAAAATGCATAGAAAATGGAGTAGGAAACGAAATTAAAATTGGACGGTGATATGTAAACAAGTGTGGGCAAGTCAACGCCGATTTGCTCTTTATCCGCGCAAAGCTCGTTATGAAATACACATAAAATGGCGCCAAAAAGTGTTGAGAAAAATATGAAAAAAAAAAGATAAAAAATACGGGCCGCCGTTTATTTGCAAGTCGCGCCGATTTCCCATTGCAGCATTATCCACAAACAATATGTGTGGACGTCGTCGGAAAAAAAGCGGAATGCCGGTGGGAAGAATATCGGAAGATGAAAATTATATCAATTAACCATCATGCAACTGATAGACACAGTTCATGCAAAAAATTATTCCATTGATATGAAACAATGACTCTTAGCAGCTGAAACGTCTCCACAGGGTCACAAAGTATATATCTGTAATTCACTTGTAGATGAAGAAGTCTGAGCACAGATTACAAAGGAAAGAACTTTGGCTGTACTTATAATATTCGACACCGAAGCCCAGAGAACCAAAGGCAGTACTGGTACTTTTGACTAGAAACTAATTGGTTGAAGCGTAGTTCCTCGAAAAGATAAGGTCTAAAAACATTCTCTATCTTCCTGTGTTCACATCCACAACACGAATCCGTGAATCCTCAAAAAACAGGTCAAGAATGAGGAGTGGTGAGTGTGTCGTCCACCGCCCATTGTTCATTGCTGGATGGAGATGGCATACATAAAGATACAACACGTCTATATTCATGAAGTTCGTGAAGACGTGCTGATATTGAAGGCCAGGAGGCAGGTAATCTATGTCCGCGTCAAACTGCCGTGCATCAACCTGAAACCTATTTCGAGTCTGCCTTAAAGTCAGCAAGATATTCCCCGCCGCAATTGACTGAAAGAGCAATTGATGAGTCCGATCAGGGTGACAATACTGTGGAGGTGCAATGTAAGCATGGGTGTACGACACGACCAATTCTCCACAACAACATGTCATGAGGAAGAGCCAAACATGGCGTTGTCCATCTGTATCTCTCACAACAAGGATCCACTGCATTCCACTTCATTCCGGTCTGACCCAATGCAAGTCAAACAAAACTGCTCGAAATAGGGTCACCGTGCGAGTATTGCCAGCGTTTGTAAAGTGTAACTCCACCACAATGTCGCCCATTTCTGGTTCTCGCCACAGCGATCGTCGGCATCCACTTCGGCGAATGCAGGAGGATGTATTGCAATAAGACATACTGCTGGTAAACGTGGAAGTGAAGAAAAAAACGTATGAGCTCCAAGATGAGCATGAACATTGAATTTTGAAAGCATCAGCCTCGGACTCTCCTTTATTGCGAGCCCTCCTTCCAACGACTACGTGTTCATGACCCAAATAACAGTTGAATGAGAAAAACAATGGTCAACAGGTGGTCTGACAAACACATGGGCTGTTTCATCTGTGCATGTCAGCTTTGTTTGTGCTGCCTTATTAGACAAGTACAAAATGGCAGATATGGGCCACATGCATGTCAGATTGGGTTTTTGTGAATGCAAGTATTGCAGGTGACATGATGTCAAATGTCAGAAGTCGGCGCCGACTTCCCAGTGAATCGCAGGTCGGTCAGAAATAATATAAAGTGGAGCCCACCCCAAAGTTACTCGGAATTGAAAATGTGGAATTTGAATTGCAGCATAAATTTCGAAAATTTCCATGTTCTTCCTTTACTAACGGCAAGTCGGCGTCGACTTCCCCAGAGATGTCCTAAAATTTGTTAACTTCCTCAAAGTATATGAACAATTGTCCTTCATTCATTTAGCCTCACAAGAATGATTTGTCAGGGCCGGAATCACCCAACACGCATCTATACCTTGAAATAGTTAGTTGGTGCCGAATTCAGTGTCTTTGAAATCCCTAATTTGCAAAAGAGAAGATGGGGTGGGCATTCATCCACATAATCTCGGAAGAGCACAAATGACCTCAGGTTTTTGCTATAGAATGTGACGACAATTTATAAACGACAAAATTACAACGTTTGAGTGCCAAGTCCGCACCGATTACACAGGCTCCAACACGAACGCAGGAGCTCAACTACAGGTGATAAATTATTCCTCAACCAACATAAAATGTACCTGGAAAGTCATCACAGAAAGATCGTCTGCATAAACGGAAAATAACAAAAGGTTCGCCTACACAATGGGCAGGCGACGTTCATCTGCAACCATGTATCTATGCAAGCGGAGTGGAAACAGTGCCCACACAAAGTCAAAGTTCGCACGGAGTCTGCTGGCTATGGACACTCCATACAAATACTACAGGCATCGTAAGCAGACCCTTCATCAACAACAATACATTCGGGAAAAGCCGTGGAAATGAAATCCAATGACAAACCAATCCAATGCGGATCAGAGTCGTCGACGCCCATCTCGTCAACGTCATCGTCGCCGATTTCGACTTCAAGCCCTTCTTCCGAGTCGTCCGAGGTCGAGGAATCAGATAATGCATCGAGCTGTGGGACTATAGATGCATGGAGTACTTCGTGTCTTGCAAGGCAATCCTCTAGTATATCTGCCTATTTTCTAGTAATTTTCTAAGCAGAAAACCCCTTTAAAACTAATTATTTAGGCTGGAAATTCACTCATAATACAAAAATAGGCATTAGGTAGGAACTTATCTAAGCTTTCCAATGACCTATGGCTTGGCCTCTAGATACTTCACTAACCCCTTCTCATTGCCCAAAAACCCTTCTCATGGTGAGGAAACCATAGGGAAATGGCCTTATAGGTCAAAACACCCCCTTAGGCCCTTAATATGTCATCCTGGTCAGAAAGCTCCCTGTCGTCGTCCTCAAAATGGTCAATCACCGCTTTACTAGAATTGTCATTCATCACACGATCATTATAATTATCATCTTTTCATCTCATGAACAAGACTTACACATTCAACCATTTCGAATTTTGTCCCCTAGTGACTCAGGGCGTATAGAACAATACATTATGTACGGCGCCTTTGCAGCAAACCATGTTGGGGTCGGTATTTTTGGAGGAGGAAAGGAAGGATTCAAACAGAGTTGTAGTCGAAAGTATTGTTGTGCTCCACGATGATTTTGACGACGGCAGGGATTGGCGAGTTCCACCATCGGACAACGTCATATACAGGGCTGTTGGGGACTTCATTTGCCCGCAAAATGCGTCTTCTATCCTAGCGCTTCCACGAAACAATCCGCGAATCAGAGAGTGGGTACCTCAAAGAGAGAAGTCCGCAACGAAGTAAATCTAGAGCCGCTGTGCCGCCAGTCTATTTTTCGTCTGAATGGCACAGCCTACATTTCCATCCGAGGGCGCTCAGATGAAGTCGTCTTGGGGGAGAGGCCGACACGTGACTGACAGAGAACATCCCCCAGATGGAAAAACGGCGCCGAATTTCCATCCGAGGGCGCTCGGATGAAGTTGTCTCGGGGGGAGAGGCCGATACCTGGCTGACAGAGAATATCCCAGGGATGGAAAAACAGCGCCGAATTTCCATCCGAGGACGCTCGAATGAAGTCGTCTCGGGGGGAGAGGCCGACTCCTGGCTGACAGAGAACATCCCCCGGATGGAAAAACGGCGCCGAATTTCCATCCGAGGGCGCTCGGATGAAGTTGTCTCGGGGGGTGAGGCCGACACCTGGCTGATAGAGAACGTCCCCCGGATGGAAAAACGGTGCCGAATTTCCATCCGAGGCCGCTCGGATGAATTCGTCTCGGGCGGAGAGGCCGACACTTGGCTGACAAAGAACCTCCCTCGGATGGAAAAACGGCGCCGAATTTCCATCCGAGGGCGCTCGGATGAAGTCGTCTCGGGGGGAGAGGCCGACACCTGGCTGACAGAGAACGTCCAACGGAGGGAAAAAGGGCGCCGAATTTCCATCCGAGGGCGCTCGGATGAAGTCGTCTCGGGGGGACAGGCCGACACCTGGCTGACTGAGAACGTCCCCCGGATGGAAAACGGCGCCGAATTTCCATCCGAGGGCGGTCTGATGAAGTCGGCTCGGGCGGAGAGGCCGACACGTGGCTGACAGAGAACATCCCAGGAATGGAAAAACGGCGCCGAATTTCCATCCTCGGACGCCCGTATCGACCCATCATCAACAATTTTCAGTCGTTGCATTACCTTTCTCGCGTTATTTTGTCTAATCCGACACTCAACTTAGAGTTTTCTCCCTTCGGGCCACTTTTTTGGCACGTTATCCCTACAAATGTCGTCCGCTGGAAACAAATTCGGAGCCGGTTTTCCATCCGGTCGAGCTCTGACTTACCTGCACGATGGAAATTCGGAGCCGGTTTTCCATCAGGCCGAGCTCCGACTTACTTGCACGATGGAAATTCGGCGCCGTTTTTTCCATCTAGCAGGTTGTTAATGAAGTCTCGGGGGGAGGGAGGGCCAGTTGGCGCCTATGGGCGAGCTCCATACCTATGACATTCATGTGCGCCGGCCCGCATTAAATGCCCCCCGCCGTCGGTTTTGAATTGGACGTTCCACACGGATTCCGCGCTTGCTTCCCGGATACGCCTTGGACACCTGATGTGACGGGTGGATGAAGTTCCATTGGAGGCCTGTACGCACACATTCTGCGGGAGATTTTTTGGTTACTCGGACTTATGCCACGTGGAGAAGGGCGTGGCTCTCTTGAGAGAAACCCCACATCAAGACCGCGGCACAAACTCAAGCCTTTGTACTACGGGCGGCATCCAACGTCTCGCATGGCCAAACTGAAGCTCCAGCAGGAGATCCCTTGTCTTGCTCACAGCCCGCGCCAACTGAAGCCGAGCACTCTCAGGCGAGCCCCTGCTTCTTTCGCTTTATGAAACATGTGTGGTCGTCTTCTTCGCTTTGTTTTGATTGTTTTGGCATCCTTCTGCTGCTTCTGCATGTGATTGTTAGCCATTGCTTGGTTTTGCTTTCATGGTTGTTCCATGCCACTCCCTACTCTGCCTCTCATGATTGTGGCTCGTTTGTTGCTTCCATTTCATTGCGATTGTGGTGCTCATGTTGGGGATGACAGAGTGAAGACGAGCGCGACACGGTGGTGGTATCATCGACAGCTCCAACTGCTCGAGCAGTCACTCCAAAAGCGGCTACTCATCGAGCGCAGTCAGACAATCGTCGGCAGCAATCGTCGGACCTAGTGCTTGGCATTTTTGGATCGCCAAAGTTGGGGCAGGAGGGCACACACAAACTTGCTCCTTTTGTTGGTGGACGGGAGGACCTGCAGCGGGAGTACTCCATAATAGGCATTCGGGAGGTTGGTGCAGCCGGCATGGCAGGTGAAGGGCGTTGGATGAGGACAGCAGATCCGCCAATTGAGGAAGCTGATGCACATGCAGGAGGGCCCGCCCACGCAAAGAAGAAGAGGAAAGCCAAGCACATGCAATCCCCGGCGAGAGAGCCATCACAGGCCGTGGAGGGGGGAGTAAACACGGCGCGTGAGGGTGTCAGTTCCCCTCAATCAAAGGTGGTCATCCTGGAGGTCTCCCTTGCTGCTACGCCTAGTAAGAAACAGAAGGCCCGTGAGAGGGCAAAAGAGAGGGCAAAAGAACAGGCGAGACAAAAGGCTAGCCAGGAGGCAATGAAGAGGCCAGGGGTGTGGAAATGACAGATGCCCATGTAAGCGAGGGACACACAGAGACGGTGGATCCTTCCAAGACACCAGAACAGGCAGTAACACACCGGCTGCATTCTTACCGGTTACGCCATCGCGGGTGGGAGCAGCCCCTGCAATTACCCATACGGTGGAGACTGGGGGAGGGGAAAGAACACCACAAAGACCACGGATTGTAGGAGGTGGAGGTGAAGCCGGGGAGAGGGCAGTAGAGACGGGGAGAGGGCACGATGTGGATGCGACTGTGCCTCGTATCACTCGACCTAGTTTAGTGAGAATGATAAAATACACTAGTGTTTTCGAAATGAAAATAAAACTGGTCGACATGTTGCGAAAACTAATGGTGGCGTATTGGAATTTGTATTATTATGATCTTAAGGTGAATAACCCGAGGAGGTGCACCAGTTTTGGTTACTCATTGATTTTGCAGCAGAATTACTTGGTGTTGTTCGGGATGAATATTTGAGAGAGGGTTGTCAATTCGCATGTCCGGATGTGGAAATGAATTATGTTCTTTTCTGCTGCATGTCCTTATGTTTATTTAGGGGCTTTAACATGTACGTCATCAATAGTTGCACATATTAGATGACAAATAGATTACTTGGTTGGAACCTGTAATCATTAGAAGAAAAACACGGAATAACCACTCTGGTAACCACTCATTTTGAGTGGAAAAAAAACACCCAAACACTCTGGCCCTAGAGTGGTCCAGACCCAGTGGATCTTGACTCAGCAGTGGTTAAAGACATGACGTGTCCAAAGTGATTAAAGACAGTGGTTACGATCACTTGCCTTCGAGTCCAGCTGTTCGCTTACGTGTCACGGTGGTAAATTAACCACTTATGACATGTCATAGTGGTAAGCCAAGGCACGTCTGACGTGTCACAGTGGTAAACTAACCACTTCAGAACATAGTGATCCAACCACTTCCACCATATGCGACGTGGACGCAGCAACTCCGTCGATCATACTTAGCAGTGGACGGACACGTGTCCGTATCCATATGGACACGTGGCCGAATCCAGTTAGACGATTATGGGCTCCATTATCTAGACACGTGGCGATATTGCAAATGAGCACGTGCCCTATTTTAGGGATATGCTGAAAAATGCAATGACTTCACAAACAACTATGTGAGTGAGACTTAAATGATTCTAATAGTCATGAAACGAGAATAAACAATGTATATTATCACTGAATGTGTGGTTCTAATAGTATTGATGTGTGCTAAAACCACTTACTGAGTGGTTCTACCAGTATCAATGTAGTGGTTATACCAGTATCAATGTAGTGGTTAGGTTGTGTGCTAAAACCACTGACGAAGTCATCCAGTGTGTCCCACCAAGTAGGAACCATGTATTTGAATTATTACTACCAGAGTGGTATGTAAGTGATTGGTACATCTGGAGGAGTATAACCACTCTTGCATATTGTCACAGTCTTACATATACCACTGACAGAGTGGTACCAGTATCAATGTAGTGGTTAGGTTGTGTGCTAAAACCACTGACGAAGTCATCCAGTGTGTCCCACCAAGTAGGAACCATGTATTTGAATTATTACTACCAGAGTGGTATGTAAGTGATTGGTACATCTGGAGGAGTATAACCACTCTTGCATATTGTCACAGTCTTACATATACCACTGACAGAGTGGTGTGTAAGTGATTCATACATTCCCATACAATTCTCCTACAATTCCCATACATTCGAAGTGAATCTGCAAATCCAAATACTCTTGAAGATTCACCATTCAAAAAACATAATAGAATCCAAGACAGTAAGTGTTGGAACAGAGTCAACAAAATCCAGCCATGAGAAAGGGTGACATACTACATCTACACTACGTCTCCGCAGGCATGCTAGAAGCCATGAACTACTTTCCTACCTTTTGGTCAGTGATAGACCATCTACCCATGCAGGTTTTTGTAGCTATTGATCCACAGGGAATCATAGGTAACCTTATGCTTGAAATCTGACCCTCTTGGATGAATTTGGACCCACACTCTATCTCTGCTCCTTCAGCTATCCATGCATTCATCTTTGGCTTGCTGCTAGCAGCTGACAATGACAGCCTATAGTTGTTCCAGCAAACACCCCAACCCTACTTATCACACTAGTTCATATGCTCAATTGCATCTGCTACTCTCTATAATCCAACAAGCATTCACCTTCTTGCGTTGATCGTCCCACCATTGATTGGGGTCAGAAAAGTATTCATTCCACAGCTTCTCCTTATCTCTGTTACTTGTTTCTGGATACTTTCATGTTGTCACATTGGCAGTATCATGTCAGTCACTCCAAACTATCAAAGGTTCACTCAACCAGCTAACTTGTAGAATTCAACATGGCCGATTATGATAAGAGGAAAAACAGGGTGGAATGTGTTGAAGAAGGTGCCGTCATCAGTAGTGCCTGATTTTATCAATTTGTGCCGCTGCTGCTGTAGCTTCTAGTTGACCATCTACCCATGCAGGTTGGTAGTAGCTATTGATCCACAGGGAATGATAGGTAATCAGGAGCTTGCACACAAACGTGATGTGGTTGGGCTTCACCCCTTCCCCCATCATTTGCTCATGGGAGGGCTGCTATTTCATGAGCGGTATGAGCATGAGCGGAAAAAAAAAAACATGAGCGGACAATTGTGTGTCCACGAAAATAGGGTTAGGAGGCATGGAAATAGGGTCATTCGAAGCTGGAATGTGGCACCAGTGGACTCGTCATAACAATGAAATGCAATATTTTATTGCAAATTTTGTGGCAAGCCACATCTATACAAGTGTGTCATAACTGTTATAGCCGGAATGGGCACTACTCTCCTACACCCTCCGAGGAACTTGCCCCACCTTCCTCCTCATCCCCCTCATCCCCAAGACAAATCCACGAGCTTGTTGGGCTCTAATAGCTATGCCTCCTCCCCTCATCTTCATTTTCTTGAGGCTTGCCTCGTCTAAAATCTGCTGTATACGAGTAGGTTCGGAAGACCTCCTAATGGACACCGAAGCAAGCCGGGTAGCATAAGTAGGAAGGATGTAGTCCTTTTTTGGACTTGGCATGAAATCCCCCCTGGCAAAAAAAGGCACGTTCCTCCTACCCATGAACTGCGGTGTAGACGTCCCTCCTGCAGTACTTGGCATCCCACAGTAAGAACAAATCCACTTCAAGAATGTCAATACCAGCAGAAGCAGAAAGGGTCTTTCAATGAAATAAGAGAGCAAAGGGAGGTGCCTCACGAAATCAGGAGGCAATTTACAATGCAACCACTCACTCGTAAATCGGGGGCTCCTCGGCCTCGATCCCAACTTGTACCTCCCCCTGCTCCTTCTCGGATTCTTCCTCATCCTCCGAGGATGCCTCTTCCTCTTTTGGCAGACATTCAGCCGCTGCAAGTTCGGAGTTGTGGAGGGCAGTATCTGGCTCAAAGGCGAAGACATGCCTGTCGGACAACGTCGCAGCCCACATTGAAGCACCTGAGGGACAAAGCGGGCGGTTAGTAGCAGGCGGCATGCAATTGCAATCGGGCCAGGGGACATACTGTGCACGTGAAGGCTTACCCGTGCCGCATGTGAGGTCAAGAATCCGCCCTTGGACATCGGAGCACGTCTCCATGAGGGTTTGGATGAAAGCAGGGCTCCCGATCCGGCTGTACCGCCACGATTTGCATGTCTTTGTGTCCTTCGGCATACTGGAGTGGGGCACATAGTTGTAGAGGACATTGTAGGTAACAGGGTCCACAGAGGCATCAACAAGACGACCGTCGTTGCAGAATTTGAACGTAGACCCTCTCTTCACAAAACAATATGCCTCAAACACCAATGTCTGCACATCCAACAAAAGAGGGATCAACTCCAAGGTCTAGTTTAGATACACCACGATATGAAGTGAAGGCAATAGATTGATAACTTACACTTTGGCCCTCTGTTCGCAACCCCTGCATATTGATGCAGAACCATTTTTTGAGGAGGACCGGGGTGGGACTTTCAGTGTCCACCTTGCCACAACATTCTCTGTGGTCTTCCCTCTTGTGGCAAGGACCACCATACATCCACCGTCATCCAGGAGCATCCCCGCCAGCCCAAACCCAGCTCTCCAGTAGTCCTCCATAAACTTGTTCTAGGTGGGCACACCATCCAGGCCCTCCAGCAGCTCCCCATCTGGAATATCGAGGAGAATCATATCGCAGGCTCTCTCCACCTCAAACCCCCCCCCCCCCCCAAGTGCTCTTACAATCCGTGCTCACAGCCGTGAAGAATTCCATCATGGCTTCCAAACCAGGGGTGTCTTTAGGCTCTGTACCGGCAGCCCTCTTCTTGGCTTTCCCTTCAGCTCCTCCAGAGACTTGTTGTGTGCCACCTTCTTCGCCCTGGCAGCCAGAGCGTCAAGGAAGCTCTCATTGAAGCATTGGATGATTGTTGGGGGTTCTAGCTTTGGCCTCTGGGGAAACATCACCGCCGAATACCGCCGTGTAGGCTCGCCCTCAAATGCCAACTTCTTGGCAGAGCCAGTCCCAGTCCGAACTGACTTGGGAACCCGGACAACCGGTGACTTGGTAGCAGCAGCAGCAGTCACAGGACCTTGCACAAAGTCGTCATCGGAGTCACTACCTTCGGGCCCCTCCTGCGCCTCTTCTCGTGCCCCGGTGGTTTTCTGTTTTTTAGGGGTTACTGCAGTCCCCTGTTTCCGTGTCCTTTTCTTTTGTCCTTTATTCTTCTCATTCAACTTCTCCTAAATACTTGCCTGAGCAAGCTCTGCCACTTTCCTGGACTTGGCAAGCGCTTTCGCCTCCTTTGGACCCAGCGGAGGCAGCGGAGCCCGGTTTTGGCGGGCCTCAGCCTCCGAGCATCCAGCTTCAATTGAAACTCAGGCGTCGAGCGAGCCGGGTGGAAGGTCCACATACCAAGGGCAGTCGGGCAAATGCTCCAGATGCCACTCCTTCACGATAGCATCAGTGTACATGGAGTCAGCTCTAGGGTTCCTCCATGCGAGGAAGAATGGCGGCTCGAAGGACAGATGACCTTTCTCCAATAGGGAGAACTTGCAATACCTGCATTCAAGTAACCCACAGAGAATCAGGTCCCGGGAATGAGGTTAATGTTTCGGTAAGAAATTGTAAAAATGGTGCCGGATTTCCATGCGGGGGGTGCCCGCTGCTCCCGGCTCCCCATGGTGGCGGGCAACGAAACTGGTAATTCGGCGCCATTTTTTCTGTGGGCGAGGCAGCCCCTTCTGGGACTTAGCCACTTTGGGGCCCAAGTTGAATAAATGGCACCGAAATTCCAAATTCGGGCCCCGAAAATGGCTAAGTCCCGGGGTAGCTGGCACTCATTCTAGAAATTCGGCTCCATTTTTCCAGGTTGGGGCCCAGCCATTTCTGGGACTTGGCCACTTTCGGACGCAGCCTGGAAAAATCAGGTTGGGGCCCAGCCATTTCTGGGACTTGGCCACTTTTTCGGACGCAGCCTGAAAAATGGCGCGAATTTGGCAGTTCTGGGCCCCAAAAATGGCTAAGTCCCGGGGGTGGCTGGCACCCATTCTGGAAATTCGACGCCATTTTTTCAGGTTGGGGCCCAGCCATTTCTGGGACTTGGCCACTTTCGGACGCAGCCTGGAAAAATGGCGCCGAATTTGCAGTTCTGGGCCCCGAAAATGGCTAAGTCCCGGGGGTGGCTGGCACCCATTCTGGAAATTCGACGCCATTTTTTCAGGTTGGGGCCCAGCCATTTCTGGGACTTGGCCACTTTCGGACCCCAACCTGGAAAAAATGGCTCCGAATTTCCAGAATGGGTGCCAGCCACCCCCGGGATCTAGCCATTTTCGGGGCCCGGAACTGGAAATTCGGCGCCATTTTCCAGGCTGGGTCCGAAAGTGGCCATGTCCCAGAAATGGCTGGGCCCCAACCTGGAAAAATGGAGCCGAATTTCTAGAATGGGTGCCAGCCACCCCCGGGACTTAGCCATTTTCGAATCTCGAAATTCGGCGCCATTTTTCCAGGGACTTAGCCATTTCTTCACAACCAGTTGTCATGCCCCACACAAGCCGTTTTACATCCAGGAACTCCGGGGACTACAATGGCCACAGATCAAAGAGGAGCACTGCATATTTACCTGTACAGAAGGCGCATTGCCGCTTTGTCCGCGTTCGGTGACACAAACACGTTGATATATGCATTTAAAGAAAGACAGAGGGGAGAAGGGGGGGGGACCATGTGTGCAGGCCGCCACCTTGACAATGGGATAAATTTGGTCGCGTGAAAATAAAATAGTAAAAAAATACACGATGCAAAGTCGGTTTGGAATGTAGCATGCCGCCAATACTGAAAAAAAATCATTTTTTTTCTTAAAATTTATTTACAACTGCCAATATTGGCGGTCTCATGTTTTTTCTCTTTCTTGAAAACGCCTACGACCGCCAATATTGGCGGTTACAAACATTCTTAAGGAAAAAAAAAATTCTGTTCTTTTAAAATGCTTACACGCATTTTGAAAAACAAAAAAAAAAAAACATACGATCGCAAGTATTGACAGTCGCAATCAAAAAGTTTAATTTATTCTTAATTTAAAAAAACCAATTTCAGTTTTTTCTTGAAAAATACGTGCGATGTCAATATTGACGGTCGTATGCATTTATAAGTAAAATAAATTGCTGCGATCGCCAATATTTGTGGTCGCATGCATTTATTTATTTTTAAAAATTACGACCTTCGATGTTGACGGTCGCATGTACTTAAAAATAAAATAAAAATGACATGGTTGTTGATGTGACACATTTTTAGCTTTAATTTTTTTTACTAATATATACGCAAAACCGACGTGATGCAGATCGCGTCAGCGTCGGGTCTGACGGGACCTAACGTGACGCGACCGACGTGACGCTGATAACTAGGGCTCCATCGGGCGACGAGTGACCAGCTTAGGCGGTCCAGATATTAATAATTATTAATAGTTAAAATCGTCAACTTTCATGGTCCCGATGTCAATAATAAAATTGGAACTGCCAGATCTTGCGGTCCCGATACTGATAAAAAATAATATAAATATCGGGACCGCGACTATGCTGTTTTTTTTTGTTCTTTTTTTCTTGATGACCGATAGGCGATGTCGACGATTGGGCAAACGTTGGACGACCGTTCAATGATCGTACTTCTAATTACTTCAAATTTTCAATTTAATTGAATTTTTTTCTCATACGTGTAATTTCCGAGGGAGGTGGACACTTACGTATTACACTTTTCAACCCGGCCTGAATTAGATTACTGACACTTAAAACTAACGTGACGCAGGCCGCTTCAGCGTCAGGTCTGCCGCGACCTGACGTCACGGACGCAGATAACTAGGGCATAAAAAAAAAAAAAAAATTGTGTGTTATGGCGCTAAGGTGGGGTGGTCTCTCCAACTTCTTCCTGTGCACGGGTTGAGAAGAACGCTACGACGTGAGCGTGTGAGCCCAGGCTGACGCTTTGGAATCACAAGATGGAATTACGGATGGATGCAATTATATGAGGGATGGAATTATAATATGGATGAAGGATGACCAGGTCAGCGGAAAGCGGATGATGAAAAAATAAGTGGCTCAATCTGGTCCGTCCAGATAAAGGGGGCAGATTTGAAGGAGAAACATAATATATCTTTTATATTATAATAATGAAGAAAAACTGATTAAACAGTCTCATGGGTATCGGTGCTTACATTCACATTAGTTGGTTACTATTTTTAAAAGATACTAGAAGAATGGATGACATCCGTCTGTCAAATCGACAGTGATGATGACAAAGGTAAGGAGCCGCAGTGGCTGCTATAAAGCAGCCCTGTTCGAGGTGTCAAGTTAAATAAGCACAGTGTGAAACTAACTAGAATAAAGCTAGTTATTTATATTTAACACTTGGATTTAGGTCAAGTGTTAAATCAGGTGTCAAGTTTAGTTGACACCTGAACCGTCTTATCTTCACGAGAGCGTCAGTCGCGCAACTCATCTCTCTCGAGTTGAGCCTGCGCGACCGAGCTCCTTCATCGCTTCAGGAGTGAGTGTGCCATGAAAGATCCACAATCCTGTTTCTAGAACCTGTTCTGGTCTACATGAGAGATAAATCTGGGGATGTACTCCTTGTATGGCTGGGGGAAATGAGGACGTAATTGAAGGGCAGGTCTCTTCTCTTAGCTTGTGCACACAAGAGGACAAGATTTATGTTTCCCAAGGAACTCAGACTGATTTGAGTGGAGAACAGTTGGACGAGTTGATTGCATACTGGGAGTCAGGCATTAGCAGTAGACAACAGACTGCTGTAGTTGGCGTTGAGGGCCTCAATATCGCTTTGGACAGTCAGAACTCTGTTGGAGCCAGCAGTTCTGCAGCTGTAAGTGAAATACCAAAGTGGGTGAAAGCTAGGCTTGGAACACAGCCAAAGACAGCCCCGGGGACCAAGGTGTTCAACCACAAGGTTGTGGTGTACTGGAGCAGAGGAGCAGGAGCTACACAAGTTTGTGCAATCAGACACGGTTGCAGCCAGACACGCTCTGCACAAGGCAATCACGAGCGGGGGTTCATTAGCAATGACAAGTTTGTTCTGCGGGAAGGAGATGCAGTCATTCGCAATGAGGACACCCGCAACCGTCTCAAAGCTTTCGAGTTGAGAGACTATCAGACCCTACCTTTGTTTTCTTTAATGTTCAGTGAGCGGGAGATAGGGGGATATTGCTTTGTCTCTACTTGGCAGAAAGAGGAGGAGGGTTGGTTAGAGCGAGCTACTGTAGCTTGGGACAAGGTTAGTGGCAAGTTTCTGGACATAGATATACCTCCTACACCTTACCATCATGCAGAGCGAGACACTTTGAGAGTAGTCTGGCAGTTGATAGCATAGATCAGGATTACATCTTGCTTGGTCGGGCTTCTATTCTTCCCCTCCATCTCTGTACTCATTACCTTGTACTTGTAGTTGCCAAAGCCTCTCTTGGTGGAGGCCAGTCAGTCCGGGGTTTTGGGCTGGGATATTCTGCAGGATCAGCATTGCAGCCGGATTTTGGTGTGGGGGTGTTGATGTTTTGATTTCTTGTGTTTGGATCCCCCCCAACACCTGCATGTTTGACTGTGCGCCATGTTGGTTTTGTGTGGGCGCTTGCTTTCATAGGGATTAGGCCAGATTTGATCACCGGTCAATCCTAGAATATGCTGTCGGTGGTGAGGCTGGAGTGATGACCAACAAGACCACCAGTGTTTCTTCTATGGTGAGGCTGGGTTGATGACTAGCCAACCATAGGAGTTCTTGCGGTGGATGCAGGTGCAGGTGCCCTGAGCCATTGGAATATGACCCTTAAACTGCAACAGGTGCCTACCCGTGTCACTATTAGAATTAGTAATAGAGCCTTATAGTGTTACGTGGGGAAGGTGCACATTGTGAGTGTCATCACGGAGTTACCCAGGGTTCTGAGGGGAGTACGGCTACAGGCAATAGCAGTGAGAGTGGGTTCACCAGACAAGGTGTTCGTTTCAGACCACCTTCACCTCCACCCTCAACTAGTGCAGAGTCAGACACAGACTTGGAGGCTTCATCAACATGTGTGCAGTTTCATTCGCCATTGTTGTGGGACGACATGGAGGAGATGTATGGAGCTACCAAGGGGCCTCGTAGGTACTCTGGAGCTGTGGGCACAATCGAGTTGGATGGCTTTATCCAGGAGTTCGACAGCTGGTGTGATTTGCAGTAGATGCGCAATCCACAGCTATTCACCCCATTCATGGCGTGGAAGGGACTGTTCCAGCATTTGGAAGGCCCGCCCATGGACGATTACCACAAGTTCAGGCGAGGACATGAAGCAGAGATTGAGGAGTGGAGGATGTATTGGTCACCTGACTACGTCTCCATTACTCGAGGCACGACGCGACTAGTAGCTGCATCAGTACCAATATCTCCCACTGCCAGCACTAGTAGTGGAACAAGTAGTGTTGGTACTTCTGCAGGTGGTACCAGTTCAAAAGGTGCTACTACTCCTCCTGCCACGACTACAACACATGTGCCTAGATTCAACCCGGTGGTGGAGTTCTTCCAGGAGTTGCGGAGGAACTACCAAGGTGTACGGACAGAGAAGCTGCGAAGTTTGCAAGACTTCCAGCGCAAACCCAGTGAGAGCTTGCGAGAGGCCTACACTCATATGAGGCGCTTGATAAGTGTGACCCAAAGGGTTACTGAAGCTCAGGCAATCTTGTTTTGGTATGGAATTTTGGACAAGGAGCTCAGGAGAAGGGTGCGGGATGCAACCCTGTTACAAGCAGCCCAACCCACATTAGCAGATGTGTTAGGCACAAGGGACTGCCCAACAACGTGGTCAGGGGGGCAAGGTTTCCCAACCCAAGTTCCATGGAGCTTACAGGGGACCTCAGGTGCAAAGGCCCGTGGCATCTTTTGCAGGCCAACAGCAACCGGGGGTGATATGTTGGACATGTGGAGGACCCCATGTCAAGAGAGATTGCCCAGAGAGTGGCAAAAGGCCGGCACAAGCACAGCCTGCACAGTTGCAGTGTGGGCATTGTGGCAAGTATGGGCATGGAGATGCCCAGTGTTATGACTTGCATCCTGAGTTGCGCCCAGGCCAGTTCCAAGGGAACAATGGTGGCCGGGGGCGAGGTGGACCAGCCCAGAGAGGACGAGGTGGTCGGGCACGAGGTGCAGGCCAAGGGCAAGCTCAACATGGCCAAGGACGCGGAGGTCAGGGTGTTGACCAAGGCATGGCCAACTGGCTTCAGCAGCTAGAGCAGAGGCTCGCTGCCATGGCCACAGCCCAGGCGGTACCGGCGGGATGGTCCACCTCCTGCGCCTGAGGGAGGAGATATGGGAGGCATGGGATTCATGTGCGGAGCAGCGCTACCACTAGAGCAAGTGGAGTCTGCTGCAGCCGTGACTTGAGGAGCATCACGAGTTCCTGAGCCACGAGGTGCAGAGGTGGAATTGGATCCACAGCGTGGGGAGGCAAGCCGTCAGGCGAGGCTTCCTCAGTCATTCACATTGGCGGAGACAGTGTCGACGCCATCCATGGCACATAGTTCTCGCCTGACTGTTACCGAGGCGGAGGTTACTATGCCATAGGGGAGATCTACACGTGCAGCACTGACACCTGCTACCAAGGCTAGTGCAGCCGGTGTTGTTGGGGGCAGCCACCTCTGTGTGTCAAGCCCCACTGTTCTTGGCAACCATGATTGCGACGCTGGGGGTAAGACCAGCTGCAGTGTTCAGACTAGCAGCAACACTCTGTGAGAGTGGGGAGGTCACTTCATCTTCTGCGGAGTTAGTGGAAGGTGTAGTGGCAGAGGGATCCTCGGATTTGAGGGTCAAGACTGCCACGGCTGCGCCATGGCAAGTTGTAGCTGCCAGGTTGACGGAGCTGCCAGCTATGCCAGCCTTTGAGCGCGCCATGGTGACACCTGGAGTTGTCTTGTTAGACAACCAGGATGACATTTTCACTTTGAGTGGACCGGCAGGCAAGAAGTACCGGCCACTGCGGGTCTTGTTGGACTCAGGAGCTCAGCCACTGATGTTGGGCAGAGCTGCTATTGCAGGTTTGGGCCTCATGGAGGCGGATATGGAGCCTTGTCCTTTCCAGATACAGACATCTCTGGGAGGATCAGAGCAGGCTCAGGGCATGACACGACGTGAGTTGGCCATTGGACTACAGTCGGATCATCCTGTAGATGGCTCAGTGATGCGAGCCAAGGCCATTGTGACAGACGCGGTCTCTTACGATGTCCTCGTTGGTGGGGCAGTGTTATATCCCATGGGCTTCACCCTGGACTTTTGGGAGGAGTCAGCATCCTACAGGCCTAGATGGCAGTCAGGGGATGGTCGTCGTGCACAGCTCCCTGTGACATTCATTGGGGGTATTACGGCTGCCCAACGGGGCAAGATGCCAACACTAGCCGCCTTTACAGCTGCAGTAAGTTGGCCTGGAGAGTTGCTGGAAGGCAATGCCCATGCAGAGGATGTGCCACCTCCAGCAGAGCAGGATGACATGCATGGTATGGCGGAGTTGCCTGCCATGGTTGCTCACACTCCATTGTGGGGTACAAGCAAGGATTTGCAGCAGGTTGCTGATCGACGGGTGCAACAAGCCTGGGTAGAGGCTTTTGTACCGTCAGGAGAGGAGGAGTGTGCGGGTATTGCACCAGGACCACCTCAGTTGTCACCATTGGATACCACACCTATTGTGTGGCAGTATCCGGATGAAGGCATTTGCCTTCTGGACTTCTTTGGCGGGATCAGCACCGGATTGGCTGCTGTGCTACAGACAGGTATGCGGATAAGGCGTTACCTATATGTGGAGAGGGATGAGACTGCACGATGCGTCTCACTGCGCCATGTTGCTCAGTTGATACAGCAGTACCCTGCTTTGTTGCCAGTGTCTGCAGTTCGTGGATACCAACAAGCCTTGCCAGCAGACATTTTGTTGCTGGGGGCGCCGGATTGCTCCATTGATCTGGTAGTGGCAGGTTGGCCCTGCCAAGGGCATTCATCAGCCGGGCATGACAATGGATTGCGAGACTCAAGGACGGGTCTGTTTTGGGAGATGGTGCGGATTTTGCGCCACTTGCAGCTTCATCAAGCTGTATCGCCAGCATACATCTTGGAAAATGTGCCACTGATGGGTCCGGTCGTGGCTTGGGTCAGCAGTGTTGCTGGATGCAGCTGTAGTGGGGTCACGGGCTCATCGTCCACGGCTTTGGTGGACTAACTTGATGCCACCCGCACTGCTCAAGCGTGCATTTGATGGGGTGCAGCGGCCAGCACACCTCACCGTGGATGGCATTTTGGACACAGGGAGGCAGTCTCAACGTGTGAGACACGATGACCGTTCGCCTTTGGCAGTGGTCAACAGGGTGGGTCAACCACGAGCAGCATTATCTACATTGCTCAGCTTCCCAGGATCCCATGCTTTTCGGGATGGTGGACCTGGCCTCCTGTGGGATGCTCAGTTGCAACAGTTAGTGGAGCCTAATGCCGACGAGCGAGAGCAGGCTATGGGATTTTCCACTGGGACCACGGCGGTGCCTTCTCTTTCTGAGGCATCACGTCGTCAGGTGTTGGGGCAAGCAATGGATCTCAATTGCTTGACTTGGATTATCAGCTTGGCTATGGCTGAGCAACATAGAGTGCGGAGTGCACTTCCCTTGACGGTCTCTCTGCCTACCGAGACGGCACAGGCAGCGAGTGAGGGCGAGCCGGTGAGGACCACGTTGGCCACTAACACGCCAATCTTTCGGAGACCCTATAGATACAGTGACATGGAGAGGTCTTTGATTCAGATGAGGACTCAAGATCTCTAAGAGACAGGTTTGGTGGAGCTCTCTGGTGGAGAGTATGCTTCAGCCACAGTGATGCCAGCCAAGAAGGGTGTCTATGGCAATTGGACGGAGAGACGTATGTGCGGTGATTACCGGCCTGTAAATCGTCAGACCAAGTCCGATAGGTATGCCATGCCGACACCAGAGGAGATCTTTGATGCCATTGGGCATTCCAAGGTCTTTAGCACGTTGGATTTACGATCCGGATATCACCAGTTGCCGATCAAGGAGGCGGATAAGCAAAAGACGGCATTCTGGGGGATCAATGAGCACGGGAAGGATTGCCTATACCAGTGGCGGTTCTTACCATTTGGGCTTAAAAATGCTCCCGCTAAGTTTCAAAGAGTCACGGACAGGATTCTAGCAGGGGTGGAGTTTGCTCGGTGCTACATAGATGACATCATCATCTTTAGTGCTATGATGGAGGAGCATGAGAGACCCCCTCAGGGGGTATTTGAGCGCTTGAGGACGCACGGATTGAAGTTACATCCGGGCAAGTGCAAGTTTTTCCACAACCAGATTGAGTATCTGGGTCACATGATATATCCTGGAGGATTGGGGGTACAGCAGACTAAGGTAGAGTCCATTGCACAGGTTCCACGCCCCACGGATGTGAGCCGAGTTCGAGCTTTCATGGGATTAGCAAACTATTACAGACGGTTTGTTAAGGGATTTAGTGCCATTGCAAAGGCTCTAACCAAGCTGACCAAGGTGGACCAGGAGTGGCAGTGGGAAGATGAGCAAGAACAAGCTTTTCAAGAGCTCAAGGCGAGGTTGACTTCGGCGCCCATCTTGAGACGACCTATCACGGGGTGTCCTTTTCAGCTGCATACAGATTGGAGCATGTTGGGGCTTGGAGCGGTGCTCACACAGGTGGATGATGAGGGAAGAGAGTTCGTAGTGGTTTATGCTAGCCGCTCGAACAATGCTGCAGAGTCTAAGTATAGCTCATATGAGGGAGAATGCTTAGCTGCAGTGTGGGCCGTGGCACACTTCAGGTGCTATCTATACGGCAATCTCTTCACCCTTGTCACGGATCACCAACCACTCAAGTGGTTGATGGAGTCAGACAAGCTTACGGGGAAGCTTGCACGGTGGGCACTCATCCTTCAAGAGTATGACTTTCAGGTGGTGCATCGACCGGGTTTGGTCAATCGCAATGCAGATGGGTTGAGTCGCAATCCATGCACGAGCCAGCAGGATGACACTGGAGCTCGGTGGCATGGTGAGACGGACGAGGAGATGGTTCCCGGATGGCATGCATCTGTATTTCTGTGTATCTTGGCAGCGGAAGGCCAGGTTGGACCTGCAACAGGGATGACTGTAGATCAAGTGTCTGAGGACCCTGAGGCCAGCAATGAACAAGGTGGCGCCAAAGATATACATGAGGATTCAGTTGTGTTGGACTACCTCCGCATTGGAGACACTGCAGCCACTGTGACTGCCAAGGAGAGGGATCGAATCCTACAACGAGCCAAGAGGTTCAAGTGGGAGGGGACACACCTGCTCCGAGTGTGGGAGGATGGTCGAGTGAGGATTGTGCCTCACCCAACACGGCGGGCACGGTTAGTGCGGCATGCCCATGAGGAGTTGGGGCATTTTGGGGTGCGACACACCCATAGCCTACTGCAGGGACAGTATTGGTAGCGTGGTATGCACACAGAGGTGCAACAATTTGTGGCTATGTGCATGGTGTGTGACAGGGTGCGTGTTTCATTCAACGCCCCTACTCCACAATTGCACCCTCTTCTGATCATGGGATTGGGCTACAGGTGGAGTCTTGACTTCGCAGGGCCGTTGCCACTGACCATGCGTCACAACAAGTACGTGTTGGTGATGGTGGAGCACTTCTCCAAATGGATTGAGTTGGTTCCATTGCCTGATAAGGCTAGTGAGTGAGCTGCGTATGCATTCTTGGATTGTGTGCTTAGCCGATTCGGTGCTCCAGCTGAGGTACTCACGGACCAAAGGAGAGAGTTCTTGGGGGAGTTTCAGGCTTTGTGTAACAAGGCCTTGATAGACCACCGCACCACTTCTCGGGATCATCCTGAGGCCAATGGCTTGGCAGAGAGAGTTGTTCACACAGTAAAGAGGGGTTTGCGCAAGTATGGCTTGCAGAAGGGACACCTAGGAGATTGGGACCTTCAGTTACCCTGGTTAGCCATGGGCTACAGGTTCAGCAAGCAAGCATCACTTGCCTCCTTCTCACCATACTTTCTTCTCTTTGGCGAGAGTCGGATTTGCCTACATCCATTCGCAGAGAAGCTGCTACAGTTCTTAATCTTGACGATCCGGACGTGTGGGCACGTGCATGTGAGCAGCGTGCAGAGTTGTTCAAGAAAGTCATGCCCATGGCTTTCGAGAACCTTGCCATTGCACAACACCGTGATACATTGAGGTATGCTACCATACGTGGTGGGGGCTATCGTCCTGGGGTTCGGATATTCAACCCTGGTGACTATGTCTATTTTCAGCAGACTGCTCCTACGACCTTGGATGTGACTGCAGGACGTGTTATTTTGAGGGTTCGAGAGGTCTTGCCCTCAGGCGTCTTGGTCTTGGAGGGTCGGGATGGCATAACTTGGAAGGACCATGTGCATAATTGTGCGCCATGTCACCTTCCGAATGTCGATGGCAGGATTGACCCAAACCTGGCAGTGGTATCTGCAGGTTTGAGGTGCATGTTGTGTGGGTCTGCTAAAGGGGCAGCCACCATGCTGGTGTGTGATCGATGCTCTAGAGGTTGGCATATGGGATGCTTGACTCCACCTCTTGAGATGGTTTTGGATGGGGATGTCCACATTGCATTGGATAGTGGGAGTGGATATAACCATGGAAGGCTAACAAGAAATGCAAGGCCAAGCTACTAGGAGTCCTTGAACACACGAGATCTTGGCTGAAGTTCACAGATTGCAAGACGGCGACTAACGATGGGGCTACTCTTGTACCCAGCCTCTTGGTCTATAGAGTTTGAGTACAATAGGGACAGTGATAGAGGACTTAGTACGGCTGTGGCTATTACATCTTGTAGCTATCTGGAGGTAGAGGGACCTATCCACCAGCTAGGGGGGCGATTGTGGCAGACTACTTTATTGTGCATATATGTGAGGTGTGGTTTGGACATCGATGTAGTTGTGTAGCGATACGTATGCGCACAACAGCTGTCAAGTTAAATAAGCACAGTGTGAAACTAACTAGAATAAAGCTAGTTATTTGTATTTAACACTTGGATTTAGGTCAAGTGTTAAATCAGGTGTCAAGTTTAGTTGACACTTGAACCGTCTTATCTTCACGAGAGCGTCAGTCGCGCAGCTCATATCTCTCGAGTTGAGCCTGCGCGACCGAGCTCCTTCATCGCTTCAGAACTGAGTGTGCTTATGATGGGAGTATAGGTTGTTGTGGGGTGGAGTCCCCATGGCTTGGGGTGCCCCTGGCTCGACTTCTATTTTAAAAAGTGATAGCGATGGATTCATGTTGTTTCTGGTGTGAACAGTGTGTTTCTATGCTTGTTTATCATTGTGGCAGACTACTTTATTGTGCATATATGTGTGGTGTGGTTTGGACAGCGATGTAGTTGTGTAGCGATACGTATGCGCACGACAGAGGCTATGATCATAATATATATATATTTTTTCTCTTGCCCTCTCTCTCTCCCTTTCTCCCCCTCTGTGAACTGGGTTTATCGAATTGTTGATCGTTGTATACTTAAAATCTGGGTTGCAGGGAAACCGGATGATTTTCATCCGGGTTTCATATTTTTTTCTTCCTGGTAAGCCTCCGTTTTTTCATTAATGCCTACGATTTTTCATCCTAATCTACCTGGATTTCATCCGGCCTATGCTAAGACGGATACTTTATAAGCCTGGTATGAGTGCCCAATCTTTTTCATCCACCCCGGATGAAAAACGGAGTTTGTTCGTCGGGTTCAAGAAAGTTGTGGATGATTATGAGTGCCCGAATGTTTTTCATCTACCCTGGATGGGAAATGGACTCTGTCCGTCGGGTTCAAGGCAGCTGTGGATACTTATGAAGTGCCCGACTTTTTTCATCTACCCTGGATAGGAAACGGACTCTGTCCGTCGGGTTCAAGGCAGGTATGGATGACTGTGAGTGTCCGATTTTTTTCATCTATCCTGGATGGGAAACGGACTCCGTCCGTCGGGTTCAAGGCAACGGCGGATGATTGTGAATGCCCGATTTTTTTTATCTACCCTGGATGGGAAACAGACCGCGTCCGTCGGATTCAAGGCAATTGTGGATGTTTTTCATCTAGTCAATGGATGAATGACGAAGCCTGACAGGATAAGGCCCTGCACAATCCTAGTTTCTTCCTTTTGCGCTGCGGGGATGCGCACGATGGCGGCATGGAGGTGATGGTGGTGCTCGTGCTGCAGATGTCGTGAGCTGCCGATCCCTGGAGTGTTTAAGGCTCTTGTGAACGCCACCTCTGCGGGTTCTTTAAGGCGATGGCGGTGGTTTAGAGGGAAGATTCACTGCCTCTTCTGACTGATTTTTTGCTACACAAAGGAACATAGGCAGTGATGGCTAAGGTATTGCCTGCCTTGTTGTGGAGTTTCCCTAGGAGCCCTCCCCCTGGATCATTGATTAATGACGACACCTTTGTGTAATCCAATGGAGTCTCTCTTCCCTTTATAAACCCTACCTTGTGTGACAAAGCTTTTTTTTCTTGCTCATTTGCTTGGCAAGGCTCTGCTTTGGTTAAGGTATCTGTGATATGGTGCTGATAGAGGCCTACCCGCACGGCTGGGTTTGTGGAGCAATGGCTATCATCCCCCAAACAGTTAAAAGTGTTCTCTTTTCTGTTTGTATTGCTTCCCTATGATTGCTGGTGTTCTATGTACTTAGTTTCATGTGTATTTGACCTCGATAGCAAGTGTTGAAATCTGTCATTCACCTCGTGCATCCTCACTAACTCACAACTTGTTGTGGTTGTTTTTGGGACGGGCACAGGTGAGGGCTTCCACTTAATATGCTGAATTCTAGGTGTTGCAGGATGCCAAGTGGGTTGCAGAGCTGTGGAGGTGGTTGCTAGCCATGGATTCATCTTAAAATGTGGAAAAACTAAACTATCTTATGGTTTTTCTTGATCCTACCTCTTTGTTTTACCTCCGAAAAACAGTATGGTGATGTTCGTGGTGGGCAATCTCTTTCAAGCTAGTGGAATGCCCCTATTTTGCTGTGACAGCCGAACCTATGGTGGTTTGTGTAGGACACACATCTGATTTTTGGGCCTTAGTTTACTTTATCTATCCTCTGCTAGGTTAAACATTAAACATGGGGGCTCCAATGTACGATTTGCTGCAGCCACTTGGGTACCATGATGGTAAAAACCCCTGCTGTGTTTAAACCTGGCTGGTCATTCATCTGCATGCTTAGGCCATGGTAGGGCGGAGGTTATGCTTTGGGCCACTCGGCTGACAATGAAAAATGACAGCAATACATTTGGTTACTGGTTTTTTAAGCAGCCAAGGAGTTTAAATGCAACTACTCCTGGGCATGGTGTAGTGACATGTGTAGATGTGGTGTGGTGTAAATGTGATATGTGGGCAGTGTTATGTGCCGTTTTTGCATATCATATGCTTGCTTTGCTGTGTCATAAACCTTGATTTTCAGCTGAGGCAATGAGTAATGACATAGGGGTGACCTGAAAATAATTAACCATGATCGTTCCCTCCCCTTGTATGGGCTGTTAGCATAGTGATTCGCCATACCATGGCCTTGGGATGCAACATATGGTGTGTAGTTGATGTGGAATGATAAAGCACCGATACCTGGTCATTTTTTTTAAGCTACACTGCGGACCAGTTTAAACACATACTGGTAGGCATAATTACATAAATCTGAGGTACCCAAGCTCTGTTTTTTAATCAACATGACACTCATAGTTCGTAGTCCACAAAATGACGTGATGTGACGTGAACACGTTAACGTCACGTCGGAAGTCATGTCCCTTAACTCCGTGTATTGTTTTTCATTTTTACTGTACATAATTAGCCGTTAGAACACGTAAGAAGTACCAGCGCATGCGGTCCTATTTTTTCAATTAATTTTTCAAAGAAAAAAAAACAAATCGGGACTGCCGGCATTGGTAGTCCAATTTTTCAATAGATTTATAAATTGGCAGGAAAAATCTGGACGGCCAACGCTGGCGGTCCCCATTTTTTTTATTAGAATAAAGATAAAATTGGGACAACCAGCGCTGACAGGTCCGATATATTTTTTAAGAATAAAATGAGTAATCGGGACAGCCAGAGGTGGCGGTTCCGATTTTGATTTGTTTTTAAGTCAAAAGAAAAAACGCGGGGACCACTACAGCTATCACAAGTACAACGGCGGTGACGGTCCCCATTCATTTTTTATTTAACAAATTAATTAGCACTGAGGGTCCCGATTTAATTATTATTATAAAAAAAATGGGACTGCCAGCGCTAGCCATCGCTGACGATCCTAATTTAGTTATTATCTAGGAAAAAAATGAGACCACCAAAGCTGACGGTCCCCATTTAAAATTTTATTTAGAAAAGAACGGGATCGTCAGCGCGCTGACGGTCCCGATTTAAATTAATATCTGAAAAAGAAACGGGACCGCCAGAGAAAGCTCAAAATTTTGAGATACCTAAAAAAACATAATTAAGGTAGAATTTTCATGTATCTATATTTTGAAAGCTAAAACTAAAGTTTTGAGATACCTCAAAAAAATAATTGAGATAAGTTTTTGATTATTTACTTTCTAAAATTTTCAAACTAAAGATTTGAGATACCTCAAAAAATATAATGAGGTAATATTTTAATTATTTACATTTTAAAATATCCAAATAAAATTTTGAGATACTTCCAAAAATATTATTGAGGTAATATTTCAATTATTTATTTTTTGAAAATTCAAACGGAAATTTTGAAATACCTCAAAAATAATAATTGAGATACCTGGGATTAAGATTCTGGACGTCAGTCCAGAAGATGAGGCTGAAGAGGACGAAGGTTAGTGAATTATCTAGAGGCCAAGCCATAGGTCATTGAATTTCTAGCCTATGTAATTAGTTTTAAGGGGATTGTTTGCTTAGAAAATTACCTGAAAATAGGAATAGAGGTAATTAAATCTAATTTTTTTTTTTCCTATTTCCTAATTAGAAGAGCTTACCTAAGATAGTATTTTTCCCATTTTCTTTATTGAACTCTATTTCTAGAAAAGAGCTAGGAGCCCTAGAAATTAGCGGAAAATTGGGATGTTGTCCAGTAAAGAGCTTTTCTTCTAGGCTAGGATGTGCTTTCCCCACCGGATAGCGGGAACGTAGGCGACCCCTTTGCACACACGTGCGATCCGGGAAGCGTGTTTGTGAAGCGGCCCCGACCTAAGCGGCTTGCCTTTAACGCTTTGTAAAGTCTTCTGGAAGCAGTCACTCCAAGCGGAGAGGACCTCTCGAGAAAACTAACAGGCTCCGGGGTGAAGCCGTGTTAACGCGAATAAAGAAGTTTTGGAAGACAATTAGTTAGGAGTAAGTTTCGTAGGTCATATAAACAGTTTGCCCTGCAAGCGTGGGAGTTGGACCCCGCGTTTCGCTGGTAGTTTAGATAGCGAGAGGAGTTCCCTCCATCGACCGCTGACCCTCCGCCAAGACTAGCGACACATCTCACAAGTGGGTGGTTCTTGAGCCTAACCCACCTCGTCGTCGGACTCTAGGCCCCGGATTGACGTCGTCTTTTTCCCCTTCGCGCGCAGCAAGGCTCGTCATATTAGTGGTGCGTTTGCCAGGAGTTCGGTAAGTTGCTACTAACGATAAATTAGTGGTTGGTTATTTTGCACTAACAAGGATTATTAAGGTTTGAAACGGTACGCCTTGAACCTAATTTTCCCCTGAATTTACGTGCATGTTTTGATTAGACGTAGGGGTAAGCCTTTACGATGATGTTCATGCCAGAATCGAAGCCTGGATAGAGGTTATGTCGGCAGAAGTATTTTCAAGATGACAACGGACTAAAGGTTGTAATGAGTGAGCAGGATGGTGGTGCCAGAGCCACGTGGCCCCTCCGAGTCCGAGCGATGGCACTCATCTTTTGAGTCTCGAGTCAGGGGGCTCTATTAGTGAATTTTCGGCATCCGATCAGGAGAGTGTGTGCGGACTTGGATGCACTGCTTATCTGCCGGACGATACGCCGACGGATTTTGGATATTGCTGAGGAAAACTGGAGTCTGTGGATAACTACCGGAGTTGGTGTCGTGTGCGTCACGGCCTGGAGCAATCCCATATCTTCATTCTTTTGCTTCTACACGCGATGGCCAGGGTGTTGTCAGCCGCCGTTGGATACCTTCACTTGAGGTCCGTAGTTGAGGCTCACCTCGCCTGGCAGTTGGCCTATTTGGACTGTTGTTCGGGGGGCTGCTATTTCATGAGCGGCATGAGCATAAGAGGAAAAAAAAAAAAAAACATGAGCGGACAATTGTGTGTCCACGGAAATAGGGTTAGGAGGCACGGAAATAGGGTCATTCAAAGCTGGAACGTGGCACCAGTGGACTCGTCATAGCAATGAAATGCAATATTTTATTGCAAATTTTGTGGCAAGCCACATCTATACAAGTGTGTCATAACTGTCATAGCCGGAATGGGCACTACTCTCCTACACCCTCCGAGGAACTTGCCCCACCTTCCTCCTCATCACCCTCATCCCCCCCATCCTCCGAGCTCTGAGATGCATCAGTTCCACTATGCCTCTAAAAAATACCGTCCTCTCCTCGGGGACTGTCCACCTCACCTCCTGGGAATCTTCTGCCTCTTCTCCCCCACTTTCCTCAGCAAAATCCAAGACAAATCTACGAGCCTGACGGGCTCTAATAGCTACTGCCTCCTCCCTCATCTTCATTTTCTTGAGGCTTGCCTCGTCTAAAATCTGGTGTACATGAGTAGGTTTGGAAGACCTCCTAATGGACACCGAAGCAAGTCGGGTAGCATAAGTAGAAAGGATGTAGTCCCTTTCTGGACTCGGCATGAAATCCCCCTTGGCAAAAAAATGCACGTTCCTCCTGCCCATGAACTGCGGTGTAGACGTCCTTCCTGTAATACTTGGCATCCTACAGTAAGAACAAATCCACTTCAAGAATGTCAATACCAGCAGAAGCAGAAATGGTCTTTCAATGAAATAAGAGAGCAAATGAAGGTGCCTCACGAAATCAGGAGGCAACTTATAATGCGTCCACTCACTCGTAAACCGGGGGCTCCTCGGCCTCTATCCCAACTTGTACCTCCCCTTGCTCCTTCTCGGATTCTTCCTCATCCTCTATTAGAGGGCTGTCTGGGACTTGGACACTTTTATGGGATTTGTGGGGTACCCTTAATTTTTGCGCAGACTTACGATGGTAGACATAGACCAACAGAGGCCTTAGGGATGATAGACACAGACCTTAGGGGGTGGTACACAGGGTTGCACAGTCAGTCACAGCCTTACATAGCCCGACAGAGCCTTACACAGTCTGTCATAGTATATCACAGCCTATCACAATTAGTCACAGTCTATCGCAGCTCGCCACAGCTTTACACAGCCAGTCACAGCCGACACAGCCAGTCACAGCTCGGCACAGTCATAGCCCGACACAGCTTGGCACAGCCCGTCACAGCATACATAGGGAACGGTTATCATTGGCAGGGAACGATATCTGCAGAGGGAAAGTGCTTACTTCTTGGGTGACAGTTAGTTAGTTAGGCGGTTAGAACAGCTTGCAGATAAATTAAGCAGAGCAGGACATGGAGGGGACTTCTTGGAGGATACGGGGAGAGATCGGGACGGGGCCTTGGGGGAGAGTGAGGACGATCAGAAGCTGAGGAATGGAGAGCGCAGTGAAGAAGGGGGACACGAACTGTTGATGCTTGATTCATACAAGCTGTAGAGTTATACTGTAGAGCAGATTAGGGACACCATGGCTACGACCTGATACATAATAAATCTTAATCCGATACTTAGTCGATACAATCACACTGTGTAGAGAGACTTGAGTGAAGTTGTGGAATGAATGGATGAGTGAATGGAACCTGATAGATTACTGAAGCAATCTGATGATTAAGTATACACAGTAAGGTAATTTGCTAACATGAAGGCAAGAAGAAATACAAACATGAAGCACAACCATGATACACTAGGTCATGACTGAATGTTCTGAGCAGGCTGAGTGCTTAGAGACATCCAACTCTTCTATCTTGGAGTTCCCACCTCGGATAGCGAAGGGATGGGTGAGTAAAAGCCGCCTGACATCCTCCGAGGATGCCTCTTACTCTTGCGGCAGACGTTCAGCTTTTAGGTACCCAAATATACGATGATGGTGAAGAGGAAGGAGAAATATGTTTAGAACAAATAAAACCAAAATATGATATAATATAAAAATGAAGGCGAAATTTCTACAAACATTTCCAAAATCTTATGTTGCTTGCAGTCAATTAGGCTCGCCCTCAAATGCCAACTTCTTGGCAGAGCCAGTCCCAGTCCGAACTGACTTGGGAACCCGGACAACTGGTGACTTGGTAGCAGCAGCAGTAGTCGCAGGACCTTGCACAAAGTCGTTGTCGGAGTCACTCCCTTTGGGCCCATCCTGCGCCTCTTCTCGTGCCCTGGTGGTTTTCTGTTTTTTAGGGGTTACTGCAGTCCCCTGTTTCCGTGTCCTTTTCTTCTATCCTTTATTCTTCTCATTCAACTTCCCATCAATGAAGATGAGCGAGAACCGGGTTGTTCACAACCTGTCCGACTCAGACGAGGTCATGGAAGTTCCAAGATTATCCTGGAGATCAGGCAAGTCCTCAATGGACATCAGCGGACGAGGGAGTCATATTCTCAGCACGAGGTCAGCAACTCGATCCATTCTTGAAATTCTGCGAGGGCTTCACATGGAGAGACACCGCTCGGAGCTGGCTGGGCTGGACTACAGCAAGTTTGCAATTAAATCCGTGACATGCCTTACCGCAGACGTTGACGACAATATCTTCTTTGAGTTCCCTCCTCGAACAGACTATTCGAGGGCGTCCGGAATGTTGACAGATATGGATAGGAAACATGGCGGTCATCCTTGGTGCGTCACCAAAACCACCAGCATGAAGATGCTCGATGGTGTGCGGGCGCGCTACGGTGTTTCTCCCCAACTTGCTTCCACTTTAAATCCAGAGGTCACAGGAACGAGACGGATTGGACAGGCACAGCTCATCAACCATTTCGAGCTCAGGAGAAGGTTCCAAACTCCACATTTAAATGTGCGCATTGCAAAGAACCACCACATTGCATGTCTGTTTGTAATGCCAAGCAATTCTATGTGTTGCACCGTTTCCCTGACCTCACACGAGCTTGCATACACGTTGGTTCCCATTGTCACAAATTGGCGAGGGGGAACTCGCGGGAGGCTGCCCACGAGGCAAAGCAGCTCATTCAGGAGGAGGTTAAGTTGAGACCTGGTGCCAAACCCAAACAGATACAGCTGCAGACCGCCCATAAGATGGCATTGGCCAAAATTATGTCGGAAGATGGCTCCGACAGAGTTCCTCTCGATGAGAAGGAAATGGAGGCATTGCTGGAGTCAGTATCCCACGTCTGTTCACCGAATGTCCGAAACCACATTGTCTCCTGCAAACAAAGAATTGGGCGAGGCTCGGATATGCACTCCATTCTGGAGGTGAAGCGACGATGTGGATATGACTACATTCATGGAAGTAGATTTCCAAGACAAGGGACTGAGGCAAATCGTTGTTTCGTATTCAAAATGTCCACGTGTGGGCCTGGCAGCGGCGTGGAACTGGTCCACCGGATGACGAGTGGGGACTTGTCAAACAGTTGGGTCATGTTCGACCATATCAAGCGAATTACAAATCACTAGTGGGTGACAATGGGTGCACATGTCTACGACACCCACTGCAGGATGCTAATGACAATTGTTATTTGTGAGATGAAGATGCTTCTTTGGCAGGGAATAAACGAACAGATGGCCAGGGCGGGATGCCCCCGCCCAATTTCCGTGGTTTCATGGCGGACAACGCACAAGCAAATTGGGCTGCCATCCGAAGGGTGTACGGGGAAGACCCCAATGTTCTGATGGAAGACAATGAGAGATCTTGTGGGTTCCATTTTTTGCAGAGCTTGTCGCAGTACACAACTAGGCTCGTGGTGCCAGATTTCAAAGAGGAGCACCGTTCCATGTGTCTTGCGTGGAAGGGTGCTCCCACCTTGGATGATGCAGAGACACAGTTTGCATGTATACGGGCTTGGTGGACAACGTCAGGTGCTGTAAAGAAATCAGACGAGGGAGCAATGGTCAGTTGGCTAGCATGGTGGCATTATCGTTTCCTCCAGTTCGGCGACTATATGCGGGAGGTGAGTTGGACGAATTCACGTCCCATTGAATATTATGCTAGTCATTATTTGTAACTTACTTGTAACCTCAGTATGTGCATGTGCAGGAAATGTGTCTGGACTCCAACACCGACATGCCGACAACAAACATGGCCGAATCAGTACATTCTTCCTGGCGTGCCTCCTCTGCGGCGCATCTGGTGGACATCCTCACTGCCACAACGGAGGACATTGTGAGGTCAATTATGCAGCAATGCAGGTACAACGAGTTCTTGAAAGGGAAACAGTGGGGCTTGGGGCCGGACAGGCAGGAAATGCTGATGCGGACTGCCTCCAGATCGAAGAATCCTCGAAAGTGGGCGGCAGCCTTGCGAGAGGGCCTTCGAGACATGCCATTGCTTCGAAGAGGCCAACACTCGAAATGAGATGTTCACACCCGTCCAGTGAGACGAAGACTTGATGAGGCACCTGGCGGAAAAGAGGATTCCTGGCGAGCTGACAAGAATATTCGCACGCTCCCTCGTGGTCCCGTGATGTTGCCCGAGGAGGTCTCGTCGAGCATTGCAAGTCCTGCACGTTCAAGATCGCCATCTCCTTTGAGCACATGGCACGTACCCGAGGAACATAACGTGCCATCTGTAGTAACGCAGTACAACATACCCATTGTGGATACAAGAGTGTCGGAGTCACAGTGGAGAATTGCAATGACATTGCCGATATTTCAAGGGAAGTGCTGCGCCATCTGAGTGGATACAAACCACGCTGTGGTGAGATGATTCAGAGGAACCCACATGGTGCTATACTTGCACCTTGTTTCAGCGGCAGATTTTTTACTCCCACATTTTCTCACGCCACAATGCAGACGTTTTGGTTTTGTAGGCACGACATAATGACTTATGTATTTGGCAAGCCCAAGTACGGGATTCAGGGAATGTCGGAGCCTCCGGGCGTCTGGCCGTTGCAACCTCTCTCAGAATGAGGTGGATGCTCTTTCTGCAGCGGGATTTCGAATGGTGCAACGCACAGACGTCCCGGCCCACCCATTTCCAATTCCTCAGACCCAGCCATTCCAGACTGCTTGGTCCAGTAGAGACGGATTGGACAATTCTGCACATCCCACAATGCGATTCGGAAGAGTGAACAGACGACACCATCCCAACAAGTTGAATGAGACTCGGATTGCCAATCCCCTTGGGATGGCTTGCACTATTCAGAGCTCCGTGGACGTACCCCCACCCGGCCTTGGGCGTGTTTATCGGATGGCAACGGCCAGCTCAGCTATACGCGACGACGTATACACAATTACAATCGGAGTGGAGCCGACCTGCAATTGTACGGACTTCTCATTGATGGAAGCAAAGAAGGGGTCAAAGTATTATCCAATCAAGTATCTATATTACATTTACCTGAAGAGGTTGAGGATGAACTTGACTATTGATGACTTTGTTCATGCACCAGCGTTGAGCGTGAACGAGCTGCACAAACTCCTCCGCCGGGATTCCAGAAATCATTGATGGGGCAAAGAGAATCCACCATATGGATATTTGCAATTGCATTTTTATACATTAGACTTTGTTTTGCAGTGTAATGAAATGCACCCCAAAAGTCCTGGAATGAGATAGACAATATTAAAATAATCTCTTTCAAACACTATGGACTTCAGGATATCCGTTGACGTCCAGTGGCAATTCAATGTCGAAACAGAATCCATAATAGGATGGCGGCAGGAAAAATTTGCATATCTTCCAGAAAACTGAGTTCCAACAATAGCAGTTGTGGGGGCCATTTCTGGAAAAATGGCGCCGAATTTCCAGTTACATGCCCAGAACTGCCCAACATCATCTGTGCAATCCCCGGCACCATGTACCAAAATTCGGCGCCACATTTCCAAATTTTGGGCTAATACACCTGCCATGTCGAACTTCACCCCTTCCCCCATCATTTGCTTTCAGGTCTCCAAAGCCCCATCCGGCGCCCCTGCTCTACATACCCTGCAAGCATCGCGTTCCACGACACCACATCTCATTCAGCCATAGTGTTGAACACGCCCTTGGCATCCTCAATGCTATCACAGTTGGCATACATGGCCACCAGAGCAGTGTTCAGGATGATATCAGGTACAATTGCAGATTTGATCATGTCACCAGGGATCTCTTTGCCTTTTTTCAGGGCTGCCAGACACTCTGTAAACGCACACAAACCTTATGTCGGCGGCCTTCACCCCTTCCCCCATCATTTGCTCATACGTTGCAGCCTCCATCCCGCACCCTTGCTGTGCAAACCCTGCAAGCATCACACTCCACGACACCACATCTCGTTCAGCCATAGTGTTGAACACTCCCTTGGCATCCTCGATGCACCCACATTTGGCATACATGTCCACCAAGGCAAGTGTAGTGTTCAGAATGACATCTGGTAATCTGACAGACATTCACCTTTTAGAATTGTTCCAGCAAATGCCCCAACCTTACTGACTTAGAGGCTGTATGTCCAAAGCCATGTCCGTTTCCAGAAAATTGTCTGATGAAAATGAAGTTAGGCAAAAAACTTCCCTGGACTTGTTTCCAGTCTGTGACATGGGGGAGGACATCGTGGATGACCTCAAGGGTTTACCCACTCTCGGCACCAGACTGAAATTTAAACTAAGGGCAGGAATCCTACCTTTGAATAGCAAACAGAAGCAGAGAGGAAAGGGAGAGTGCAATTGCACCCAACTCAACTTATCACACTAGTTCCTATGGTCGCATCTGCTACACTCTATAATCTGACATGCATTCACCTTTTTGCCTCGGTTGTCCCACCAGTTACTAGGGCCAGAAAAGTATTCATCCCACAGCTTCTTCTCATATCTATTACCTGTTTTTGGATACTTTCCTGTTGTCACATTGGCAGTATCATGTCAAAGTTCCAAACAATATTCACTCAACCAGCTAACTTACAAAATTCAATATGGAAATTTAAGGCCAACTCTGATAAGAAGAAAAAACAAGGTGAAATGTGTTGGAGAAGGTGCCTTCATTAGCAGCGCCTGATTTTATCCATTGTGCTGCTGCTGCTGCGGCTTCCAGTTGACCATCTGTTTCTTGTAGCTATCCTTCCACAGGGAATCATAGGTAATCTGGAGCTTGAAATCCGGGCCTCTTGGATGAATCTGGACCCATAATCTATCCCTACACTCCTTCAGCTATCCATGCATGTGTACAAATCGTCAATACATCCTCAGCCTTGCTGCAACTAGCAGCTAACACTGACGCCCTAACCCTACCTACAATAACATGTCAAAATCATTCCAAACCCACCATAGATCCACCAACGAGCTTCTCCTCATCTATGTTATATATTTCTGGATATTTTCCTGCTGCTACATCGGCAGTAACTTGTCAAAGTCACTCCTAACCACCACAGATCCACCCAATGAGCTAACTTACAGAATTCAATATGCATCTTAGGGCCGAGTCTGATGAGAGGGTAAAACAGACAGAAATAGGTTGAAGAAGAAGGTGCCTTCACCACATTGTCGACCTTGACCTTGTGTCATGACCCATGGAGGGTTTGAATGACCATGAACCCAAACAGACCTCTTGTGTGTGTGCTGCTTGTGGCTGTAGTCAGGTAATGTCGGATTGGTCCATGAGAACCACCACGGTGCAGCTGAGCGAGCAGAGATTGAAACACGACCAGCTAAGACCAAGCTGACTCTCCCAAGAACCTTGTAAACATCAGCAATGACTTAAGTGTGCAACAACGATATGGCTTAGTGGGGCTTAGTGCTTGAGGGAAAAAAAAAAAACGTCGGATTGGTCCATGAGAACCACCATGGTGCAGCTGAGCGAGCAGAGATTGAAACACGACCTGCTAAGACCAAGTTGACTCTCCCAAGAACCTTGTAAACATCAGGAAGAATACCAAATCATGGTACTAACAGGAGCCAAAAGCCCACATTTGCAGGATGGACAAACTTCTTCACATCCTACATTAAGAAAAAACCACACCTTGCGATTGCGATTGTCCATTTGCATCTTGTGGTAGATCACTTGTCACGCCTACCAACAGGAGAGCCCGCCACGGGAGTAGACAACCAACTACCTGATGCGAGTCTATTTGCAGTGGAGGTGCAAGGAAGTGCAGATGATTGGTTAGATTGGCAGTGGCCAATCAGATACTACCTTACTCATGGTCAATGCCCATCCAGTTATGGGAAGGAACAGAGGAAGAGAATAGCTATCAAGGCTTTACCCTACACTATGATAGGTGGCAGATTGTATAAGCTAGGACCTGATGGAGTTCTTAAACGATGCTTGTACCACCATGAAGTAAATAAAGTTTTGGAAGAAGTGCATAAAGGTAGACAGACTAGACATCTTATCTACCGCGGACTGTCACCTACACAAATGATGTCTTGGCCTACTCATAGTTAACCACGTATTGGTTCAGCTATGCATGGTTACCCTCCATGAGCCCAATAGTAGACCGTCTCATTTTTAGAAAATTGTATATGTGCCACGCCACACCCAATAGGTCTACTTTCAATTTAGACATGTCAGTAGCTCTATAAATGTAGAAGAAACCATCTCCAAATTTTTAGATCCACAGAAGTTACGATGATTTTTCCATATCTGTGAAACTCGATTCGCATTCTTTAGACAATTAAGGTTTCAACATCCAACGAAATTATAAAGCCTACTATTGAACACATTATGGATATTGACATTTTGTATAGTATTCATGGTTGTGTTTTTTAAATGGGCCGTGCACGCACATAGCTCATCAAAAAGTTGTGCATAGAATGCGGAAAATGACATGCAGAGGGCCCCCTCCACCCCTTTTCATATACCATCTCAACGAGGAACCATCTCATGCGACATTGAACTCACCTTGCCAATGGACTTCTCAATGGAAACAAAATACTCTCTGTATGTCCATCCATGACAATTGGAAGTGGCTGTATTTACGTTGGCTTTGTGTAGAGTCTTCTCTCTACTGTCTTTTGGATTTATCATTAAGATAATATAACATATCCATTAGGTGTACAATCAACTCCGCATGTGATAGGAACATTTAGATCTTTAGTACCAAGTTCCATGGGCACTCCCAATTGCCTCTATGTCAATCGCCCCAAGGTTTAAAGAGACGCTACTGGTTTAGATAAAATAATCTCTAAGGGGTGCCCCCACTGAATTGCGCTTTGCTAAGGTGCACAAAAAAGACACAAGGGGTGATCGAAATTGAGTTTTTGTGGCACTTTGCTGACCAGTTTGTCTTTTCCTATAGCGAGACCCGCAACCTGTGTGTGTGTGTGTATATACATATATATATATATGATGCATCTCGAAATGAGCGTAAACTATGGTGTCTCTTGACACCGAAGGACTACTATTGCAACCTTAGAGAATGTTATTGTTTTGCTTCGGGATGAAAAGACACCACGATTTACGCTTCCTTCAGGAGCCGTTATATATTACATTATTATTTTGCATCCAAAGTAAGAAGAGATATTAGGAAAGGGAATGATTTTTGAGACTTTATAAAAAAATTAAATTATCACTTACTATGTCATGGGTCCACATAACAATTGGTGCCATGATTTAAGGGGGATGAGTGGAAAGCTGTCCGTGGAAACACCCCCTCACGATTTTAAGGGGAGATTCCCTCTTGGGCTACCGCCTTTGGCTTCGTGCTCCCACATATCCAGGAAGGCCCGATATGAGGGGTCTTCTCTTGTGTATAGAAACTCATTTTTTTCCTTATCTTTCTTGATTGTCTACCATATATAACTTTAAAAGATTCATAATTGTTATAAAGATATGTTGTATAATTCTTGGCATAAAGATACACTACGAATTTTTTTGAGGTTCCTTACGCATAGGCAATGCACTGTAAGTCCATCCAGAATAATTTTAGCCACACATGATAGGGCAATCCCACTAAGTGGCTCTGAGTTACACTGGCTACAGCCGGAGTCTCTATAACGCATAAAAACAGATTTTTCCATCCAATTACCGTCCTTCTAACTGCCCCTCCATACATGAGTGACCTTCCATGCGGCTGCTGGGAAAAATGACAGTGCCCACAAAACTTGTCTTGAAGATACATGTTTTTTGCGCCTCCATGAAAGAGGCAATTCTGTGGAATCACCCCTTAGAGAATATCCTAATTAGACCAACAGGGTTGCTTTAAACCTGAGCTGTCGCTCCGTGGGGGACAGTACCCGCAAAGAGGCTCTTATTTACACTAATACTCTCTCCCCCCCACTCCAGGGCCTTTTATGGGGAAAATAAACCCCCTTCCGCTGCCATGAAAGGCAAATATTCCCAGAGTCCAAGGCAGAGAGAGACAGCACACCGGGGTTTGAACCCCAGATTGCACATGCCAATGCGGTGTGTCTGAATGGCTCAGATCCGTCGACGAAGATATGAACGCTGGCTCTACACCCCCTTTTAATTTCTCAGAAAGGAAAAGTTGAATTTATCAAACGATATTTAGTCTACCTCAGTCTAGAATTAGACTAGAATTAGCGGTACATCCAAGGAAATGAATAAATTCATCCATCCATCCATCCACTTTACCTTTTTATTTATTTATTTCACTGTAGACTGCCATACCACTTGGCCTGTGTACGACAGCGGCCACGTGGCGAAAACATCCATTCGGTTGAATGAGCTGGATATCGTCCAGTTATCGTCCAGACGTATCGTCCCATCCACCAACGATTCCACGAAGATGCGCATTTTGACGGACGAATGGTTGGTCGACCGTCAGCGCGGAACTCGCAAGAGCAGCCTTTTGAGGGTGACTGAGAGGCGGTGTGTGTGTCTGGGCCGCGTTTGCGGGAGGAGCAGTGCTGCACAGGATATACACTGGTGGTGGGGAGGAGGAGTAGGCTTGGTGGTCGCCTGGATCCGTTGCAGGTTGAGGCTGCAAAATTTTCACCTTTGTGGTTGCTGGTGCTGTTGTGAAGGGAGTGAAGTTGGAGTGATAGGGAGAGGATGAGAGGGAGGGGAATGTGTGTGTTTTCGGGTGTGTCTGTGGTGGGCATCATGAGCTTTTAGGATTTTATTCGGTGATTGCTGAATAGTGTGGAGAGTGAGGCGTAAAGCTGCACAGATGAAAGAAAGGAAAAAAAGAAAGAAAGTTTCTAGCATCCACAGTGGGCCCCGAGGGAGGGCCCATGAGACAAAGTAGAACATTAACAAACTAGTTCAGCAAACATGAATTTTTGAAGGAAAGGTGGTGGGCAGTCGCCGACGGTCGCTATCGTTACTTTTTTTGTTGTGGAGGGGGGAGATTGTTCTTTTTAGTCGTGAGTCTGGGCTATGGATGTTTGGGGTACCCCAGATAACCGTTCATTAATTTCGCGTTGATTAGACTTCCTTGTGGATCACTACGACAGACTCACTCTCTCTCTGGATCCAGCAAGCCTGAGCTGTAGGGATAAGCGTGAATCGAAAAGCATGATGTCGTATTAGCGTCTAGAACAGACTTTGTCTTGGTTGGGGTGGAAGGCTTTTCGGTTGACAAGTGGCGATAGTTGTCGCTAAGAGATTTTGGGTCCTTCACACGTCTTTTTCCATTCTGTTCGCTCTTATGGATTTCCATTATACGCTAACTTGAACTTAGTGATGTTCAACTCGGTTGATTGGCGCAAAAGGTCACAGAACCCAACTACAACGTGCGTTCACCCATTACAGGCTCTCTCTCTCTGGGCAACACTGGCAGAAGCATTTAGTTTTCAAGGCGAGCAATGCTTGGCAGCCTACCTTCAAATGGTGCTCCATCTTCCTTTCTGTCTGTCTCTCCTCTCTTCCCCTATCTCTGAAAGTTTTAAACTGTTTGTGTCTTCTGTGGCAGGTGCTGACATAGCAGGCAGGGAAGGTGCCATGCAACTCAAGAGAAGTGGCATTAGAATGTGGGGCCTTATTAGTGGACCGTCCTTAATTACAGATAGTAACATATTGCATTAAGTGGTAGATGTTATAGCCTTAGATACACATACACAGATCCCTAGAAGATTGGACTCCATCGAACAGGGGTAACTGTGCAGAGATATGAGGCTTGAGGATGGGTGCTCACAGCTCCGAGCATGGATGCTCACAGCAGCCCTACTGTGTTCAAATGTGGTCCTTGCGTCTGGGCTCTATTCGCCAGACGACCTGCCTGTGAGACAGTCTCTCGAACTTAGAGAACCGCTACCTTTGATCAATGAATCATCACCTATATGGTCTAGATCTGCTGTCAACTCCCTGCAGTACCCACAAGGACAGGAAGATTTACTTACAAGTCCGAAACTGTGGACAGAAGATCCATTTCACAGACTGGTAATTTTTGGAGAACGGTCAATGCACAGCCTGGAGCATATAAGAGCATACATTTATAACGGAAAATGTGAAGATTCCAGTCAGTCTGCGTGGCCTCAATTGGAATTTGGATGGCGTTTGGTGTCAGCTACTGTACTGGGATGCATAGGGGCATGCCTTTGCAGTGCTGGTGGGGTGGGCGGGGGTGGTTTGTTTGTCCCACTATTCAATCTCTTGCTGCTATTTGATGCAAAGACCTCAGCAGCTCTTTCAAATTTCATGATACTGGGGGGTTCTGTGGCAAATTTGGCATGGAATTCAGTGCAAACACACCCACTGTTACCTGATAAGCCTCTCATAGACTATGACGTGACATTACTGTTACAACCCAATATGTTACTGGGGATCAGTATAGGTGTCATCTGCAACGTGATGTTCCCGGGCTGGTTGATCACTGCGCAGCTGGCAATAATTTTGAGTTATATCACTTTTAGGACTTGTAAGAGTGGGTTACGACTGTGGAAAACTGAGACTTATTTGAGAGCTGAAAAGGAGAGGAGCTCAGTCTCCCTGGAGAAGGGCAAAGAAGTTGCTCCCGTTTCCGAGAATGGGCATACAGGCACGTGTTTTCTCTTCTTCTCTTTGATGAGTAGAAAGAAATAAGCTAATTTGAGCAGAATGTTTAGTCCCATCTGTGCATTGAGCGGTAAGATTCCTTGAATCTCCTTATACTTAACCTGATTCCTCTGTCACAAAGTGCACTCTTGGAAGACTCTGAGTGACATGGTCATTTTGATAAAGTTTCTCCTTCTTTCTCTCTCTCTCTCTCTGGTCCTCTGCTGGCCTAAATATTTCTCATCTTTCTTGGAAATTGCCAATTGTTGTTCTCCTCTCTGATTTATTCTTTCCTGTTAGACTGTAGCCTCTAAGCCAATCATTGCATATAGCTTACAGAAAAATTTACTGACAAAATTGTTTTTCTTTACTACTGTTGGGTTTCCCACAATATGATTTGAATTATTTTGCATGCAGGGATGCTAGGAGGAGAAGAGGAAATCTCTCCACTTCTCAAGAAAATGTCTTCTAAGAAAGATAGACATTCTACAATTGAGACAAGTTCTTCTTTTGGCAGAGAGGAGTTGAATGGTTTTGCAGAACCCCTGCTGGGCACTGCAAGGAGGAATACAAGGATACAGTTCCCACCCGGCAAGCTGCTTACACTTGGCCTAGTGTGGCTAGCCTTCTTTTTGGTGCAAATACTTAGAGGGGGCAAGGCTGGAAAGGTGCTCTATTTGATTCTTACTCCTCCATGTTTTTCATTTAAGTACTTATGCCTATCCAGTATGCTATGTATTACCTGTGTCTCCTACCCATCTCTAGATACTGGCAGTGGCATGTCTATGGTGAGCTGGACTCAACATTGTGCTTTACCTAGCATAATGTTCTCACAATCTCCGTAATTAGACACTCAAATCCTTTCAACTGCATTGTTGGCTGAGCCTGGCAGCTGACACTGCAATTGAAAGACCATATGCTTCAGATGTGCAATAAACAGACCATGCCTCCGTGGATGTAATAAAGTTCCTCTTCTTCTTGGGGCCCTGGTGTTCTGTTCCATTTGTCTTTTCTTTGTCCCATAGGCTCCTGAGCTCTCAGTGGACTTTACAATCTTGATTTCTTTCTGCTTTTCCTTCTTCATCTCTCTCCATGCATATCTTAGCAAAGTTGTGTAGGATGGGGAATTGTTAAGTCATAACAAGCATCAACTGTCAAAAGGACTGTCTTTCAAGCTCATTCATTTCGCCGCCTGCTTAATATCTTGCAGGTGATGTTGTCCCTGGAGAGCTGTACCATAAAAGAACAAGGAGAGCATTTGACACTAGATATGTCAGGAACATACATACATCTAACTCTCTCGTATCTGTTGGTGAATTCACTGCAGAGTGTACTGAATTTAAGACCATGTGGAGTGTGGTACTGGCTGCTGTCGGCATTCCAACTCCCAATAGCCATGGGTGGGACAGTGTGGACCGCGTCACATTTGCTACGACCTGCCAAGAACCCTCAGTCAGAGGTACAGCTTGTAAATATTCTGATTAGTTCCAATTTGCACACACACATACACACGCCATATCCTCCCTCCCACCCTTCTCCTTCCTTCTTGCAGTACAAGTGACTGAAGTCTAGTGCAATATGGGCAGGAAGTGGCACCACTCTATTTCTCCCACAGATCTCGCATGTTATCATGTGACGTATGTGGCACTCCACTAAGGATGCCATGAGAAGTCTGCTCAACTGCATAGCAGTCCCAGGAGACTGAAAGGCTGCAATGGAAATTATTTTTAAGGTACTTGACCTGCTTAAATGTGGATGGATTTGCAGGATGAATGGGATCGGATGGGTCCACGGGCATTTTCACTGTTTCCAGGAATGGCCTTGTTGGCAGGCCTCTTGGGCGGCATGTTAGGGATTGGGGGCGGCATGGTTATAAACCCTTTGTTAATCGAAATCGGAATACATCCACAGGTTTGTTTGTGCCTCCCTGTTCACACCACGATGTGTATAGCACTGCAATCACAGCTACATTGGTCCAATCTACTGCGCACGGTAGCGGCCAAGGCCCTACAGTAGAGGGTGGGATCCTTTTAATGGGCTGTGGGGCCATTGGTCATGTGTGCAATTGTTGATGGTTGATACGGAGATACATTGTTGCTGTTGCACATCAAAGAAGACTGCCAACTATTGCTGGCCTCTTCCTCTCCAGAATCGTGTTTCTTCTGTTCTTGCAATATTTTAGGGCCAAAAGCACTTATCCAGCTCATGTCTTCAGTATCTAACACAGTCCCTTTCGTCCATTTGATCAGGTGACGGCAGCAACCAGTGCCTTCATTGTCTTCTTCTCGTCGTCGATGTCGGTTGTTCAGTTTTGGCTGCTGGGGCGAACACCCCTGAACTATGCATTTCTGTTTGCTTCTCTCTGTTTTGTCTCATCCCTTGTGGGTTTGCTTGTTGTCCACCACTTAATTGTGCGATGTGGGCGAGCCTCCATCATCATCTTTTCAGTGAGTGGCGTGCTAGGCTTCAGCACACTTCTAATGGCAGGTTTTGGAGGCTTAGATGTCTGGAGACAGTACTTGGAGGGAGACTATATGGGCTTCCATGCCCCTTGCTAGTGCCCATCTCCTCTCTGTTCTTGCTGTCCTGTTTTGTTCCCCTATTTTCTCCACATCTCTTGGGTGTCTCCTCCACAGATCCTGTCTCTCTTTCTTTTGAAGTATTGTGTACCCTAAATCAATGTAGTTGGATGCATTTACTGCTCTGCCATGCGCACTATTGGTGGCAGTTGTGGGGTGTAGTGTGATGTTTTTGCCCTAATATTTCTGCACATTTGTGAGGGGCATAATTCGAGGAGTTCTGTGACTTGCCTACAGGCACTTGTTCTTGTAATACAGTCATGTCTCTCTGTCCTATGCAATCATAATGGGTTTAAGAGAGAATTTATAAATAGTAGTGTATCCTTCCTTCTCCCCTATTTGTAGTTGGATGGTGTTTCTGCATAGTGCTTGTCTATCCAAATGAGTTATATGAGTGTCATGGCCTTGGCTTCCAATCTGAAAGATCTTGCCAATCGTAGCACTAGTCATATAAAGTTTAAGGTTATTTAAGGATGGGTGTGAATCGAAATAATAGAATAATAACTCCCAGTCACACGCATATAGCATCATTGACCAAACATTTCTACATACTCTTCGTGTCATATATCGAAACAATTTCTCTAGCCATAAAAGGTAAAAAAGTACTGCTTCCTACAAAACTTGCTTGGGTGAACATTCCATTCACCTCAAACACCCATATTCTGTCTCTCTGCTAAGGGAATGTGCAGTGGTGGCATTCAACGACTGAGGAGAGGGAGGAGGTGATCTCAAGTGGCAGTGGGGAAGCCAAGAGATTCGGGTCCTCCGTTCCTACACATACCTCGGCATTGAGTTTTCCTCAGGATGCACATAATCAGAAAGTTGTTCAAACTGGCAAGCGCAAAGTGCTGGGTCTCACTAAATTTTTCCACTGCAGAGGGATCAACTCTGAGGTAAGAAAAACCATGCTTTGTCGTGTTATTAGACCTGCCTTGGAGTACGCATATGCAATATGGGTTGATAACTCCAACCAGGCTAAGTCTCTAGAATCCACTCAAGTGGGGGTGCTTAAGGACTGCATGTCAGCGTGCTCAAAACAGCCCATATGGCTGTTCGGGGTGAGTTTGGCATCCCTTCCTTAAGCTCTTGACGAGATGAATTCAAAGGTCAGATGGTGGGGTCAGCTGCAACATATGTCCAACATCGGATATCCTAAACTCTATATGTTGGAAGCAGGATCGCCCTGTCAAACAGGCTAGGTCCTGGAGGAAGAGAATGTACTCATGAGACGTTGTTTGCCGTAGCCTTGTGGCCATTGACCCCGCGCCCAGTTTGAGCGGAACACAAAGGGACAGAACCTACCTCTGTCAGGGGCTGACGTCGGTAGTAAGACTTACCTTGATATCAAACATTGATCCGGGTTTTCCAGATATCCTCTAGAAATCCCTTCACACAAGCATCAATCTGCTGTGTGCGGTTTGCCCAATAACTAGGCCCCAGAGAGTATAAGAGACTCTCAAGGATCTGAATCTTAGCCCCCAAGTCTTGACCCTGCTGGATAAATCTGACTTCGAGGCTGTAGTGTCCAAAGCCATGTCTGTTGCCAGGAAATTGTCAGATGAAAATGAAGTTAGGCAGAAAACTTCCCTGAACTTGTGTCCAGTCTGTGACATGGGGGAGGACATCATGGATGACCTCAAGGGTCTACCCACTCTCGGCACGAGACTTATAGAATATACCGGGGTTAAGTGGGCGTTGATCACTGTGAGCGTCTTCAGCAGGTGATGTGTTCTCAATGGCATACACATCATTCTTATACCAGAGCAACAGCACCGTTTCTCCATCTTGGCAATTCTCCATCTTGCCTCACCAATCCCTGCTGCCCTTTAGGCAACGGTTCCCGAGGAATCACGGCGCCCAGTTACCATCAAATGAGGGTATGGAAGCCTTTGCTGACGCTTCGACACATCGTTTGCAGTGCACTGGATAAGTGGATTGCCGGCCCTCTTCGAAGACCTACCACTCTGGCGGCACACAGATGCTTTATTTCCATTAGAAATGCACAGCGGTGAATGTCTCGAGCTGATGCTGTTTGCTGATCATAGCTGAATGGTGATCATCACCATCGTCTTTGCAGTTTTGCCTGTCCCATCATTGACACGCTCTATATATTTGAATCTGCTTGTTTATAAATCACAGCTTATACAGTTCCACCCTTGCGTATGAAGCAGCGAACTTCCATTCATGCGTGTTCCTTGTTTCACCAATAATCCCTGCAAGAACAAACCCCATCTTGGAAGTGGTGAAAACGGTTGGAATCCCGTACAACAACTTCTCGGCCAACAATCTTTGAGATGAACTTTGTGGCAGTGTGGCAGTCACCACACACCCTAAGGTTCTTGATGATGTGGATAGGCATCCCTGGGGGTAAGCTGATGAGCCCAAAACCAATGGCTAGCTTCTCACTGTGGTAGCAAAGAGAAAATTCCTTTTGCTCCTCCTCCACATCATGCAATACAAAACCTGTGTCAGGTACATACCCAGCGTCCTTCATCCACCCAGATAATCTCTTCAGCTCAGCATGGATTTCCTCCATCTGTGGATGGGATTTGTCTTCCACAACAAAGGTATGCACCTGGTTGTCAATCTCAATGCAGCTGCGCCCTGGCTCCTTTCTGACACCTCTGTCCTCCATCATTTTTCTCACCTTTGCTTTGTCATCCCACCTGCCAGCTGCAGCATAGATGTTTGAAAGCAGCACATAAGTTCCTGCATTCTGGGGATCGCACTTGAGAAGGCATTTTGCTGCACGTTCTGCTAACACCACATCACCATGAATTCTGCAGGCACCAAGCAAAGCGCCCCAGACCGAAGCACCTGGCTCAATTGGCATTTTCCTGATGAAGTCCACTGCTTTGTCTAACTGTCCTGCACGGCCAAGAAGGTCCACCATGCAGCCAAAATGTTCAATGGTAGGAGCAAGATCGTGATCTTGACTCATGGAATCAAAGTAGTGATGGCCTTCATCAACTAGGCCCACGTGGCTACATGCAAAGAGAAGAGACATGAAGGTTACACCATCCGGCTTGAAGCCTTCTTGTTGCATTTGCTCAAATAGTTGGATAGCCTCCCTACCACACCCATGCTGAGCATATCCTCTCATCATTGCACTCCAAGATGCAACATCTCGATTTAACATATTGTCAAACACTTGGCGTGCATCTTTTACTCTCCCGCATTTGGCATACATGTCAGCAAGGGAAGTCGCCAAAATGATATCTGGGGAAATTCCAGATTTCATGATGTGAGAATGGACCTCTTTGCCCTTTTCCAGGGCTCCTACACTGGCACACACATTAAGAATGGAAACAAATGTGACCATGTTCGGCATGACCCCTTCCTGTTGCATTTGCCCATAAACCTCGAAAGCCTCCCTCCCACACGAATGTTGAGCATATCCTGCAATCATAGCATTCCATGAGACCACATTTCGTTTACCCATATCGTCAAACACTTGACGCGACTCCTTTATGCTCCCACATTTGGCATACATGTCCGCAAGGGCAGTCTCCAGAATGATATCAGGTGCTAATCCAGTTTTGATGAAGTCAGCATGGACATCTTTGCCCTTTTCCAGGGCTCCCAGACTGGCACACGCATTGATAACGCAAGTGAACATGACCCTGTCCGGCTTCACACCTGCCTGTTGCATTTGCTCATAGATTTCAAAAGCCTCCCTACCGCAACCATGCTGAGCATAGCCAGTGATTATCACACTCCATGAGACCACATCTCGTTTAGCCATCTTATCAAACACTTGCCGCGCATCCTTCATGCTGCTGCATTTGGCATACATGTCAAGAAGTGTATTCTCCAGGTTGATATCAGGCGCAATTCCAGACTTGATGATGTCAGCATGAACCTCTTTTCCCTTTTCCAGGGTTCCTAAGCTGGCACACGCATTGAGAATGCAAATGAATGTGACCCTGTTAGGCATCCGCACTTTTGACCTCATCTGATCATAGATCTGGAAAGCCTCCCTGCCATACCCATGCTGAGTATATCCTGCAATCATGGCGTTCCATGAGACCACATCTCGTTGAACCATATTGTCAAACACTTGACGTGCCTCCTTCAAGCTCCTGCATTTGACATACATGTCAAGGAGGGCAGTCTCCAGAATTATATCTGGGCCAATTGCAGCTTTCAGGATGGTAGCATGGACCATTTTACCTCTTTCCAGGGCTCCTAGGCTGGCACAAGCATTGAGAACGCAGGTGAATGTGACCCTGTCAGGAGTTACCCGTTCTTGACACATTTTCTCATAGATCTGTAAAGCCTCTGTACCACACCCACATTTGGCATATCCTGCTATCATTGTATTCCATGTAAACAGATCTCGTTCAGGCATTTTGTCAAACACATGGCGTGCATCCACCACACTCCCACACTTAGCATACATGTTGACAAGGGTGTTGAGCAGAAAGATGTTTGGCTTGAATTTACTTTGAATTATATGGGAATGTACCTGCTTTCCCTCTGCTAGTCCTTTCATGTTGATACACTTCTGCAAGAGACAGACATAAGTACTGGAGTCTGTCTGAACGCCTCGGTGGTTCAAAATGTGCAGAGCCTCTTTCAGTCGTCCTGCATTACAGAGTGTCTTCACATTCCCACAGCTGCCAGTGTCCTTGTTGATCCCCTCTGGTGGTCCTCCGTCAAAAGCAGTGGAGATGGTGGAGGCCCTTCCTATGCCGCCAATCTGCTGTCCAACAAACAACTGTGCCTGATTCAACCTGGTCATCCTGCATGACTCAAAACCTTACTGACAACCTTGACACTCAAACTAAGGTCAAAACTGCTAGATAGTTCAGAGAAAGATCTGTTCTTTTTCTAAACACGCCAAACCCCTCTCCGACTGAGCGGAGCCAAGCATCTCTATGGTCAGCCTGGGACGTCAGGGTAATAGGGAGAATATCAAATATTTGGGAACAAGTGGGACACTATATTGCAACCCTAAAGTTGATTGAGAAATCCATTGCGCAGAGACATTCCTTGCATTTAATGAACCCATCCAAAGACTCGGTTCTTCAGGCTGGTGCCGCCCAATTTTGTTGAGCTCAGATGAGAGTGGGACACGTTTGGACATGAGCCCATGAATGTCCAAGGTGGTTGCGGAGCAGAAGACTGCCTCAAATTTGGGAAACCTCGACAGGGGATGAATTTTAACTAGCAAGACGAGAGCATGGAAAAGATGAAAGAAACCACTGGTTTGATTCCCTTCTATTGATATCATGGGCGCACGATTCATGGACCTCTGACCATCGTCTCCTGTTGGCTCTTTTTGCTCACTGGTGCTGGGGTGTGAGCATAATCCTGTCGTCAGATATCAACTGGAGATGAAGGTGGTGGCACTTGTAAGTGGCGGCAAAGATAGCTGCTATGCCATGCAGCGGTGCATCGACTACGGTCATGAGGTTATTATTTTTCTCTCTGTGTCTGGTTAAGTCTCTGCACGAGAGATCATGTGCGATGCTTCCGGTTCTGCATGTGATTTGAGTCTAAAGCTTCATGCTTGCAAAACATGCACTCTAATAATTGAACTATGTACTCATGGAAAAAATGGGCTTTTGTTAGATGTCACGTCTTCTTTGTCGGAATTCTAGAATTCCACAACCTGTCTCGTACCGCCCTTTTGTTTTGGGGTGTGGTTGTTTTTGTTCATCTGTACACAGCCAAGGCATTCTTTAGTGACTAATGGGTGTGAAGGTACTTGATTTTTATGCGATTGGATCTCGCTGCAGATAGTCACGCTGGCCAACTTGCTGCCCCTTGACGATGCGGTGGATGAGCTTGACAGCTTTATGTACCAAACTGTAAGTCTCGCTCCTCTGTCTGCGGTTTATCAGGCATTGTATTGTATGCAATGGTACAGTTATTCAGCTTGATTGGATGGACACTACACAGCTTCTTCACAAAGCTTGCACGTTTGTGCAATCGTGGGTTGTAGGAAAGGGGGATTAGGAAGAATAATCAAGGAGGGTGTGTTAATGACTTGCAAAGCAAATGAGACTAGCTTAATCAGCAGTTCCTGGCGGCTTCCTGTTTATCCTCAATGTTGGGACTTCACCAGAAATCGCGCGGATGTTGAGGGGGGCCTTGTAGACCTGTTAGCCTCGTCTTGTTCTTGTGAAGCTCCAGCATGCCAGGGTCTTGTATTCTCTGAATTAGTGCATGAGATAGAGCAGAGCATAGCAAGCTCCAAAGGTGCTATCTTCTCCTGGCACGGAATGTAGATTGTCAGAGGCCATTGTGAATTTAATTTCACAGTACAGTACAGGCAGGGGCTATCTATTGGCATGTGTATTTGTGTGTGTAGGACAAAGAGAAAAAGAAATGCAGTAAATGTGTGTTAGACGTTAGAGAGGGAGAGTGAGAATGGGCACCTACGTGGCAAGCAAATCCACAAAGGGGGCTGGGGAATGCAGGTGGGGCATCAGATGGTGCGCTCCATTGGGCAGTGCATGGGCCTCCCATTGTTCCGTAGGCGTATCCAGGGCAGTGCCAGGTTTTTCATTTTGTCTCTGGCTCCGTCTTTCCTACTGGTTTTGGGAAAATATCATTTTGTTTTTACACCCTGCATGGACAATTCCAGAGGGCAATAGCCTGGACACAAAATTGTCCGAATTATAGTTCATTGCTTCTGGGCTCTCTCCCAAGTTGATAGGCAGATGCTAAATTTTGGATAGGCAGCAATGCAATGCCTTATGTACAAGTAGTTTTTGCTTGCATGCTCTTAACAATTTTGCAGAGAGATGATCATCATTAAATGCTGTGGGGTGCTGTGAAGCTAGCTAGATGTCTAATTTTTATTGGGGAATGGGTGGGGCTTCAGCTCGGGGGCTGGCTGGAGGGACGTGGGCGTTTGTAAAAGAGCAATGAAAATGCCAGGAAAGCAAACGGGATTAGGATTTGATTCTCTTCTTTTGCAGGGTGCAGGACTTGAGATACATGAAGACCAAGGGGGATGAAGTGGAAGACCTGGAAATGCTGCTCCAAGCAGTGAAAAAGCAGTATCCGGGAATAGGAGGGGTGTCCTCAGGAGCTATAGCATCTGACTATCAACGATTGCGTGTAGAAAATGTCTGCTCCAGGCTAGGTCTTGTCTCTCTTGCATATCTATGGCAGCAAGATCAGGCCCTTCTTCTACAGCAAATGGTGAAGCCCATTGCTTTCTTTGCTTCTTGAGACCACTTCAGAGCTAATGTTCTTGATGAAAACTTGGTCTTCAGGTCACTACATATATATTCTGCGGGTCATGAGGCAAATTGTGGCTGTCATAGTAAGCTACTTTGTACGAATCTTCATGGTCTAGATCTGTAATTGTCTGTAGTCTTTTGGTAACTGCCTCCAGGTCTTTACACCCTATTTGGGAGATGTGTGTTTACAGTGTCTCAGGCTAGGCTTGCAGCTGTCAAATTTTTGAATGCCTTGTTGTTGGCTGTGAAGATCAACAGTGGGATCCATGCAGTGCTAGTCAAGGTTAGAATCACCTCCTGGCATCTGTGGATAGTGCATTTTTCTGTATCTGCTTCCAGTTTTAAGCTGGTTTATTTTGCATAAACTAGTTCTCTGCTTGAATTCCATCTCGGAGCCATTGTCAACTCGATAGATTAAGTCAGAGAGGTCCACCTTGAGCTGATGAGCTAAAGCATCAACTTATGACTTTTGCGGTTGTCCTTGTACATATCTACTGCCTGTGAGATAACATTGCAGGTGATGTCTGGGCAGGTTGCAGCCATGGGTCTGGACCCACGCAAGCATCTAGGCCAGGACCTGGCTACCCTACAGCCTCACTTCACTCGTCTTGAAAGGTGCATTGGCACTCTCGTCAAAGGGCCTTTGGGAGAGGGATGCAACACATGTCCATTTGAGATATATGCTGATTGTGCTTATGTAAATACAATGCTTTTGTGCATGCACAAGCAGGTCTGTTTCTGGAAAAGTAGTGCTGTCACCCGTGATCATATCTATTGGGACAGAAGATTCACTGGAAGTGGGGGACATGCCGTGTCTTATTGCTCACTTCAACAACATTGCTTGCTTCTGTGTTTTGGCTTTTGTGACAGCATGTATGGGAGCAACATCTGTGGGGAGGGTGGGGAGTATGAGAGTCTGACTCTTGACTCTCCTCTTTACAAGGTAAGAATGTCCAACTATTTACCATCTAGAAGCAGTGTTTCGCACTTTAGAGTTGAGTCTGTTCTCTTCTTCCTCGCATTCTTCCTGTGTGATTATTCATGTTTGTTCACTGATGTCTGGTATGACCCTTGTGAGGGTCAAATGGCCCAGAAGTCAGTTGCAGTAAGTTGAGGCAAAGTGAGACTTCGATTGCCCTTGTCTACCAGAAGAGCTTCTATGATGGGTTTACTGTCTGTCAAAGTTATGCTATGTGGATTCTTTTCTCCTGTGGGAGGGGAGCTCCAAAGAAGTTGTGATCTTTGTTAAAAGATTAACAAGGCTCGAACACGAGAGAATAAGGCACATCCTCACAGCTAGATTGCTTTGGCCCAGCATGCTCGGATCTATTTGGATGAGTTTGAAGTCAAACTTCATTCCCTGGACAGCATAGCTCCAGTTGGTGTGCTGCATCCGACAAAGTTCCACTTAAAGGAAAAAATACCAGCTATTTCCGGAAGCCTGGATTTTGGTTCCATAGTAATTGAAGTAACCGATGATGTGACCACACCAGAGGAGGCTCCTATGAGTGGTCATATCTCCGCAACGACGGTATTGGCCAAGGATCGCACACCAGCGATGCGTGTTGACTTGTGCCTCTCGACTATTGCACAGCAACATGGCATTTTCACCTTTGGCTGTTGGCAGGAGCCAGACAGCCAGGACCTTGGTGAGTGTGTCGTTGATAGGCATGCCCTTCTCTGTCTTTATGCAAGCCAAAGCATGAAGAGAAGCCTGTAACTATGTCCCCGTGCCAAATATTAGCACGCTCTTGCTGTTCCTTCCCATATGCTGTATTTGGGATTTGCAAATTGTATGTGCAGGCAGGAGTCTTCCTCATTTAGTTACATTGACTTCAAGTGCTTGATTGAAATTGGTTTTGATGTCAATTTTTTGTGGGGTGGGGGAACCTGCTGCATTCTCTGTTTGGTCTTTGAGCTTCAGCCTTGCCCCACACACCTCCACACGGTGGAGAATAGATACAGAAGTGCTATCACCACCCACAACTAGTGTGGATCCTTAACTGTATTTGGTGCAATAGGCCTCTGTGTAATTCTTTCATATTTTTTGAGAGTATGGTTTGTTTGCACAGATGTTGGGTTTGAATTGAGTATGATTTTGTCACGCGTCGAGGCTGAACTGCATCAGAGGCAACTTGGCTGGGGCAATGTTGTATATGTACGTCTATTTTTGGAGGACATGGCAGACTTCGGGCAAGCCAATGATGTGTATGTCCAGCACATCACAGAGCAGAAGTGTGAGAAAGGGGTGCCATCCCGATGCTGCATGCAAGTCTATCTGTCTGAGAGCAAAATGGGGAGGGTAATGCTGGAAGTAATGGCTGCCTCGGATTTGAGTAAGAAAGTGCTCCATGTGCAGAGCATTTCCTGCTGGGCACCTAGTTGCATAGGTCCTTACAGCCAGGTAACCCCTCCAACATTGTTAACTTGAGATGGGAAAGATGGAGTCTTGTGTAATATACATGGACTTGAAGCTTCTCGATGGGAAGTAACAGATGTGCAAGTTTGTAGATTCTGACCATTGAGGTGTTCTTGGTTTCTACGGATCATGTTTGAGGAGACAGATTGTGTAAGCACAGAATAGACCTAAGCTGCTCAGCCGATGGGCTTCCAATTACCTTGCACTGGGATGGATGACGGGTTTTGTTACATTGGAATGACAATGGTGGGGTGGCTAGGCAACATTGCATGGGAGGATGCTGCATATGGCAGGACAACTAGGTCTGGACCCACCAACCATGGTACTGGTGTCAGGAGGGGCGGTGGCCGAAATGGATCAGGCCCTCCGTAACAGTGAGGCAGTAGCACAAGCTTTTTCTGCCAGCCTCCTCACTTCTGCCATCACCTTCACCCTCTATTGCTCAGAGGCAACCAGTCCGAAGGGGAGACAGCAAGTGGATAACAGACTCAAAATATTCCTTTCAAAAGGGGAAGAGCAGAGTCAAGACAGTGGAGGGAACTGGCATGCCAAATCTTCTATTCACATTCCACCATTAATTCTCTATGTTCTTGTGCCAGCTTTGCCTAAAGGGTGAGTCTATCCTGGAAGAATATTTCTGCCTACTTCTCACTTAAGAGAACCAGGAAACTTTGTTTTATGAAAGAAAGATAGCATGCAGAAGGTTGGGAGAGAGGGAGGAGAAAATCTCTATCTGGCCCTACTCCTCTGAATCCTGGCCTGCCCTGGTGAGAATAGGTGGCCCACAAACATGCTTGTTCTTGGAGAACTGGTAATGGGTTTCCTATCACTGGGTCCATGGGAGGAAGAGTGGGAACCATGTATTTCATGTCCACAAGAAATCGTTTTTGAAAGGAAGTCAATATAGAGGTTGCTGATTGGAGACCTTTGTACAGGGCTCATGTGGAAGTAGAACCTTCAGCCTTTGTGGCTAGCTCTTCTGAGAGCTACAACAGCTGGGAAGAGGACGATGGCCCAGAGAAGTGTGGGAAAAAGCTGAGTTCTCTTTGGAAAGCTGTTCAAACACCAGTAACTCCAAATCATCTTGAGGGACGAGAGGAGGAGCATCTGGAGACTGAACAGCAGCAGGGAAGGAGGACACTGAAGTCCAATGCTTTGGTTTGCTCCCCTTGTGATAGCTTAATGGTGCTGTCACACTACCTTAGAGCTCTTGTTTGCATTGGCAATGATGGCTCAGAGAGGACACAGTCTGTTGAGCAAATGCGACCTGACATCAACAACTTGAAGATGACTCTTCAGCTGTGTATGGAAGGATTGTGCCAGGTCTTGGAGCAGGCTAACCTCTGCTGGTCACACGTGGTGGTATGTAGCAGTTGATCACATCTTGTGCTTGTGGCAGAACAATTTCAATTACGTAACAATCACCTATGGCTGCATCTCTTCATTGTGCTCATGCATGGTATCTCTCTTTTGCAGTCTGGTCGGTATATACTTCTATCTTGGTAGACACGACCTGGCTTTGAGCATCAGAGTCTGCAAGACATATATAACAGGATGTCCCTTTGTTAGATGGTCACTATCTCGTTAATGTTGATTCCACGTGTCATTGGGCTAGTTTATCTCTGCCAAATATAATGGTCTTCGTTGTGGGATTATGACTACTGTGCAGGCTTTGCGGGTATATTATGTAGCCAGGGCATTTGCTGGAACTGATCTACGAAGGGAAATAGAGGACGTGATCGCCAACCAATCACAGAAGGTATTGGGAGGACAGCAACTTTCTCAAGAGCCAGAAGCACCATGGCCTCAACCAAGTTTGATTCCTGTTGGGGCGGTGGGCCGGACTGCTGCAATGCAGGAGTTTATTGCTGTTGATTTGACGGCTATGGGTGCCAAATATCTGTAATTCTCAGTTAGGTGCATTTGCCTGTAAAGGTGTGTGGCAATTCATATAAGCAACTCTTAAGCTAGTTAATCGTCACAAATTAATTGGTGAGAGGTTCATCATCCTCCCTCTCAACCATCATCTATTGCATTGTCAAGGATCTAATATGACTTAACAAATCCTTGTAATTTCCATGGGACACTTTGATGGAAACCACAACAATTTTATCTGGAAACTCTAGATGATACTTCTAAGCTTGAATCTGTGGGATACTACATTTTAGCAATGATGGTGACAAATACACGAGTCCTTGGGAAGATGGCTTTGTAGGGGAGGGGTCAGGCACAGATGCTCAAAGAAATGGGACGAAAACAATTTGATATGTGAGCCTCCCTGGAGGTTGTTGCAAAAGCTAACTGAAACCTCCCTCAGCTTTGCAGAGTGAATGCACTGCAGGGGCCTCCCTGTATTCCTGAAGCGTACTATAATCTCCGAGGTCTGATTTCCGTGGAACTCCGGGTGTGGGCAATCAAGGTCGCTATCTGCCCTGGCCTTAGATCTCGGAAGCTGGAAGAAGCTACGTAGTACTGTAGCATCACTATTGGGTTACAGAGCAAGGAAAGATTTCTGTAAGGGAAAAGGTGTGGGGATCACCTGAAGTTATGAAGAAGCGTGTACGAGCAACTATAAGAAAAGTCTGCAATTTTAGCGGTAAATCTCTCAGAGGCGCAGGTATCTAACTTATGTGTGCAGTATTTAAATGCATACCTGTTGAGCAGAGGATTGATGGCTGCTCTGCGAAGAACTTTGTCTCCTGCATTTCATGAACAGAATGCTGGCGCTGCATTCACTGCTTCAGCAGCTGATGCACTGACTAGCAATCATGGACCTCCGTCTGGATGCCAGGGCTCTCTCTCTCCGTCCTTCTCCTCTGCTGCTTCTAAACTAGAGAAAAATCTCTTGCTCGGTGCCATCTCACTCTTTCCGTTCTCCTGCTTGAAATTGTCTTCGCGGCGAGGTATGGCAGACAAACCTTTGAAGTCAAAGGGCAGTCTTTGGAAGACGCCTCTTTTTCAGCTTTGCATCTGCTTTTTCTTGGGCTCGGGGTTTGGTTTCTTCCGGCCACACAGCTGGCCCCCGAGTGGTCGGGTGGAAACAAACCACCATGGACAGCAGGATATTGTATTCGATGCAAAGAGTTTTCCGGTTGGCTTGCAGGGCGAAGGCATCAAGTTCGAGAACATGGGGGTATCGGATGTCGAGCGCAGCATGGGGGAAATTGCAAACGCTTTGGAAGAGACGAGTGTTGCAACGAAGTTAGGGGAGAACGTTGGGGTGGATACAGTAGCCAATCTAACAACGTCAATGGGGAATCCAGGTCAGTACAGTTCTTTGAGGCTATCCAATCCAAAGAGTCACAATCGCGGGGAACATTTCTATGGCTAGCAAAATCAAGTAGTTCAGGATTGCAGGTAGATCAGCCCATATAGCATTCCCGTTTCCTACATTAGCAAGCCTGAGGATCCATCAGTGGTGACTATGTCTTTTTGTCTGCTTCCCTTCCCCTCATGTGTCTCTTGCTCTCTCTTTCTCTCAATGAGGTGATTGCTGTTCCTGTATTGGTTGGATGCAGACTACGCTCAGGATCCCAAGAAGCTTTTGATCATCGTAACACCCACATACAACCGACCCTTCCAGGCATATTATTTGACTCGCTTGGCACACACTTTGAAGCTTGTCCCACAACCTCTCCTGTGGCTCGTTGTTGAGATGCCGGCTCAGTCGTTGGAAACTGCAGCAATTTTGAGAGAGACAGGGGTGATGTATCGGCATCTTGTTTGTGAGAAGAATCTGACGAATGTGAAGGACCGAGGCACCTATCAACGTAATGTAGCACTGGCTCATGTAGAACAGCACCAGCTAGATGGGATAATTTACTTCGCTGATGATGATAACGTGTACACCCTGGAGCTCTTTGAGCAGCTTAGGCACATCAAGTAAGCTCTGTTTTCTGTTGTTATCTGGTGCATCATTTTGCCTGATTCTATCAAGCACATGGTTTCAATGCCCAGAGGGTGCAGTTTTAGGAAAGTTGTTTCCTTTTTACATCAGATTCACTTGCATAACACTTGCACCTGGTCATCATAGATCGTTAATTGCCAGTAATTGTCCTCCCTCTTAACTTCTCTGTGCACCATTTAGGTTATCCATGTTGTACTCTTGCTGTGCAATATGTTTACACCTCAGTCTCTTAACTGGGATATAGCCAAGGCCCTATGGCCCCTCTTGGTTACTGAGGTCAAACACAAGATGACTGAATTGAAATCCCCGGGCAGCTATTGAATCCATACTACTCACTGAGAGGCAAGGTGAGGTTAAGGATGGAGGATGACATTAATTGGCACTCTATTGTATTCTCTGCAGGCGTTTCGGCACATGGCTTGTTGGTATGTTGGCCCATAGCAAATCAAGGACTATATTGGAGGGGCCTGTTTGCGAGGGCAAGAGAGTTATAGGATGGCACACCAATGAAAAGAGCAAAAGGTTGAGAAGGTTTCATGTGGATATGTCAGGATTTGGCTTCAACAGCACCATTCTATGGGACCCTCGCAGATGGCGTCGCCCCACATTGGAACCCATTCGGCAGCTGGACACAATTAAGGAAGGCTTTCAGGTCAGTCTTTGCTCAATCCATTCCTCATTGTTGTTCAGGAAAATCAAAATAATGTAATTTGATGTGTATGTCAGCATGAACATAGGTGTGCACATGAGGGCTAGGGTAACTGGCCCTTTTCACAGCTTTGTAGGTATTGTGCTGGTGTGATTATGCTGATAGGACTGAGAAGCTTCTGTGTGCAGTCTCACATTTTCCAAACCTGTCCGTGTATTTCCAGGAGACGACATTCATAGAGCAGTTGGTGGCAGATGAGAGCCAAATGGAGGGCCTTCCTCCAGGATGCTCCAAGGTTATGGTGTGGCATCTCCACTTGGAAGCCGCATCAGGGCTTCCATACCCCTCTGGCTGGACCCTTGACGTTCCCCTGCATCCCAATTCTGTCTTTCAATGACCACCTTAGTCCTTCGAAAAATCTGCACTGCTATATGTGTTGTCCACAAACATTGAAGACTGTTTGTGTGAGTGAGCCAATTGATTACCCGGCAGGGCCCACATATTCAAACTCCATCACAACTGATTTGATGAATTGAGGAGGCTATGTAGGCTATGGTACTTTGTTGAAATTCTGGAAATGTTGGACTCAATGATGACAGACATTTCCCGAGTTTATTTGAGTATGACTACTGCCTCCGGAGATGCTGTTTCTGTTGCAAGGCATGCCAGACCATCCTATCCCTTACTTGGCTAAAGGTAGGACCTTGCAGACATATGTGGTCATTGGATAAGAAATGCAGAAAGCTCTGGCACTATGGCTGCCATCTTTGCGAGGCTCGGACCTGATATTTGGTCAAACCCTGGATATGGGTCTACGGTCATGGAAAGGCAAGGGTAGACTTGCGTATGCTGTGAGAACATCCTTAGCTCCTGTCGCTTGCGGTGAAGTGGGACTTGCAGAGGAGTGCTTCCGACCCGAGAAAATTCACTGCAGCTCCCCATTTGTGATGTACTACTCTGTATGTTTCACCTCTGAATAATATGGTGTGGTGGTGTAACCACTTCCAACACACGTGCCTGTGTGTTCATTCAGGTAGGCAAGCTTTGGAGTTCTACTGTCCAATTCAGATGTGTTCTCGGTGTGTTTGGATTGGCTTTCAACTTTCCATGGTTGGAGCAACTCTATCTGTACACTTATTCTTCATATAGTCAAACTGTACCTGGTTTGCCAAAAAATAAGAAGAATGGACATGATTTACTTGCCATAGTCAGCAGATGCTTGTGAGATAATCAAAGACACGTCACAGCAGTGCCACTCTCCTTCCAGCTATGTGACTTTTAGAGAGCAGCATGATGAAGCTCATTTTGAGACGAAACCCTGCTTCTGTGGCGAGCTGTGCCTCCCAGCCAACAGCAAGACCAGAATTCCTTGTGAAACACCAAACTAAGCTGTGTTGTCAGGGACAACAGCAGACTTGGTAGTCACCCATCCCTTGCGCGCATCCAAGCAATATAATGTTCCACGCCACGCCAGATGCCATGGCATGTTAACCCCTTACTGCTCAAGCACAATACCTAGCCCCAGCAAGGCGCAACTTTCAGAAGATTGATATCCCATGCTATGAGTATTGTTTGAAAGATTTTGGGCAACTTCTTTTCAAGCTTTTTTTGGTGGGAATCATGATCATGGGTCTATGAGATTTAAGCTGGATACTAGGCCTTTAGGGGCTTAAAAACATGTAACAATCTTGCAAACAATTTAACAAAAACAGAAACGGCTACTTGGCGTTCACTGTTCTACACACAAAAGTCAAGAGAGAAGGAATGCAGGGCGGGTGGTGTAGATGGGCAGGAGGGATTGTACGTGCAGGAGATGATGGGGTGAGGGTGAGGGTGAGGTGGGAGGAGGGAGGAGTTGGTATAGTATGGGGCACGAGCCGGAATGTGTGGTCTGTTTGCAGGCTTATGATGAAGGGGATCATGTGCCCCGTGTGCTTTCCTGTGGCCATTCCGTTTGCGGTAGTTGCGCGTCCGATTTGCCCTCTCACTGGGGAGCTGGCTCAAGTAGAGAGCAGCCTGGTGGTGCAGTAATTCGATGCCCCGAGTGCAAACGGCGAACGAGATTGCCTCTTGGAGGGGATTCTGAGTTGCCTAGAAACTTCGAGCTTATGCGGGTAATTCAAAGCTTACATCACTCTGTCTCTGCAAAAACGGGAACTTTGCAGGAAGTGAAACGGCCTGCTGCAATCAGGGAGTGGCAGAAGTTGGATATTGGAAAGCAACACAAAGGACCAAAAGAGGAAGGCACATGTGGAGTCTTATGTAGTCCGATTCGCCCTCCCAAGGAGCGGAATGGAAAATTCACAGTTTGGATCATTCCACAGAGTGCACTTGAGCTGAAGGATGAATCAAAACATGGGCTTTCGATTGGAGTAATGTGCTGTGATAACAGAGGGGTACGGAAGACTCAAGAGGTGACCCTGCATCCTTGTTCACACTTGAAAAGTGGGGAGCTTGTCTTGGCCACCAATGAGGAGTTAAGCTATGAGCAACTTGTTGAAGCGGCCTGGGAGAAGCTTGAAGGAGAAGCTAGGTTTGAATTGTTGGAATTGCTTAGTCTCTCATGTCAATGTGACCATGTCTCAAAGATTCTGGGTATATGGATGAGTGAGAAAGGAAGTATTTTTCTTGTCGATAAGGTCCATGTTGAGGGCTTGGAACGGGCGTGCAGTGCGTTTGTTGTTGGCGAAACCGGGTCACAAAGAGGGCCGGGGAAGGCGCCCGCAATCGGGATAGAGGAAGTCAAATGTGGAAAGGTCTGTGCTGCCAGTGCAGCAACCTCCATTGTTGAAAATGCACAAGTGCAAGAGCATGCACCTGGGCTGTCGGAGGTGCAGTCAATTGAGCCTGCACACTGTTCATCTTCTCTTGATTTTACAGCAACTGAAGAAAGTCCTGAGGCTACTGGGGGAGAGAGGGGTTTATGCTATGCTGAAATGGACGTTGACAATGTTGTTGGAAATTCAGTTGGTCGTATTGCCAGGTTAGGGGTAGAATTGTGTGAAATCCTCATGGAAATTCATGCAGAAGGGCTTGTTGTGGGTATTCTACGGCCGGAATGTTTAATGTTGGACCAATTTGGTCATCTGCAGCTCCACATAAGTAGTGCACTCAACTTAAGGCAAAAAATACAAAAAGAGACCCAAAACTGCAGGATGAAGCATTTAAAGTCAGACCTAAACAATAGTGCAACTGGTTTATCTCCCAAGACAGAGGAGACCACGTTCGACAATGTATGGACAGATGTGTTGGATCGCCTTGGTTTGTATCTTAGTCCAGAAGTTCTCTATTTTCTGTTGGAGAAAGGAGTAGATAGGAAATCGTTACTGAAGATACAGTCATCTGCTGCAAGTGATGGTGACAACATGAAGAATGTCATAACTTACAAGGCTGATCTGTGGTCCTTGGGATGTCTACTACTGCAACTATTCTCAGCCACAGCACTCATAGGAGGTCTCAAGTTCTCCGAGGCTTACCACAGGATTGTGAAAGAAGGTTGTACATCTGAAATGTGGAAAGAAGGTGGGCTGCCACTAGCTGGGCAGCAGGGTCAACTTTTGGAGCAGCTGATCAAGTGCCTGACATATGAGCAGGATGAGAGGCCTGAAGTTGGCGAGATCTGGTGCAGCTTGAGAGCTCTGGTTGGTGACTGCAGGCTAAGTTGGTCAACCCAACACAAGGACTACCTTGAGAAAGATGTTTGGGTATTAGGGGTTGCCGGCTTAACTGAGCGTCGAGCCAACCCAATGTATGATGATTTGAATTTCCCAAAAAAGAAAGATGAGGACAACACAACCCACAGTAAGCAAGTGACTCCAATCTCCATCCATGCGGTTGAAAATGCGGCAGTGGCTGGGCAAGAAGGTGCAGGTTCTGTGGAGCCTTTAATACAAGGCGGGTCATCTGTTGTGGAAGTGACCCTGCAAGGCCATCTCGACACTGTTACATCCTTAGCTATTTGCGGTACGAAACTCTTCTTTGGGTGTGCAAACTTAGCCACAGGCACTATGTTGTCTTAGGGATGGGCATCGCAGGAAAATTCCAGCAGTTCAGTGAAGAATCTAACTCAGGTAAGGTTATGTGAGACATGCGGAAGGGTGTGCTATCAGAAACCACAAGCTGGCAAGCAGATACTATACCTAAAATGTAACCTCCAGCTGTAGCAAAGGGCTGAGGAACATGGTTGAAACAAACAGGTACTTGGTCCCATCTGTTTAGGGTAGCATGCATTTACAGTTTTGTACATTCGGATGACATGCACCTGAGTGTGGCACTGTTCTGTTGTATTGTCCAGGGGATTATCTGATAAGTGCCTCTTTTGACAAGACTGTGCGTGTCTGGTCTCAGAAAGTAAACCCTCTTCATCGTGGTCTCACTCCTAAGTTCTTGGACTTGATCTGTAGCCGTAGGTCTTAATGCTTGCCTCTTGTTTTCGTTGTTCTATTGTGTCCCGCATTCTGGGCCTCCCGTGGACATAATAATTGTCTTCCGCTATTTCATGATTTGTTGCTGTTCCTCTCTTTTTCTCTCTTTGTTAATTATTTTCTTACCCTTTTCCCTCTTCCTCCACCAACTAATTTGTGCTTGTACCTTACTGGAGATTTAGCTTATGACATTTTGAGGTTACAAAGCCTATAAGTTGCCAGGAGGGATCAAGAGATTGAGAGAAAATGCACTCGTAAGATGCTGTTTGCCATAGCCTTGTGACCATAGACCCCGCGCTCAGTTAGGTTGGAACAAGAGGGAGCAGGCACCTCCTTTGTGAGGGGTGCAATCCAGTAGTGAGACTTACCGTGAAGAGGGAGAGGGAAGAGAGCAACTTCCTAGTAATTTACTGTCTCCATGTCGGATCTCTTGTTTGGTACAGGATGACAAACCATTGCAGGTCTTGGAAGGCCATGTGCAAAGGATAACTGCACTAGCTGTTGATGAAGCGTCAAGTATATATGCCAGTGGTGACTATGGTGGACAGATATGTGTCTGGAAGCTAACCAGCTCAAGGGTCTCAGCACCTGTAGCTACGTGGCAGGAGCACAGTGATTGGCGGTATTCTGGAGTGGCTTCTATGGTGGCTTCCAGTGATGGAGTACTCTACAGCGGAAGTGGAGACAGAACCATCAAGGCTTGGTCCCTGAAGGTCTAAGACTCCCCAGTAGCCTATAGTTTCTCTACAGTCATGAACATTGTAGTGGGGTTTGATGGTCACTTTCTGCTGTGACATGTCAATATGCTAATATAGGCTTCAACTACATTTAGTGGATGACAAGCATTGACTTATGCGGTGAAGTATCAAATTCCAATGTTGTCCACTATAATGTCTGCGCCGGTTTATAGATGTCCTCCAGCTTTTCTGGGTTTGCAGGATTTTCAGCATCTGGCAACAATGGAGGGGCACAAGGGGGTGGTATCCTCACTGCTGCTAGAAGGAGATATACTATACAGCGGGAGTTGGGATGGTAGTATTCGGTTGTGGTGGCGTTCGGATCACACTGTTCTGGCTGATCTTGGTGGAGCATCCTCTGTGGCTCTGGGACCTGTGCGTGCACTTGCCTGGAGTGCCACTACAGGTCTCTTGTTTGCTGCTCGTGACACAGGTTGCATTCAGGTGGATGCTCCTACCTTGCATTAACAAAGATACTTGTAGATTATGTTTCTTTGTAGTTGGTTCAGACTCTGCATTGGAAAGGGTGAAGAGGATTTAGTCAAGGAGCCTGCACTAGGTCTTCAGAATGTAGTTGCATACTTCAGGGTGGTTTGGGGCTTATGTCAGTGGTCAAGCATAAAAGTGGGTGGGGTAGCTTAGGACATGAAGACTTACACTGTTATTTGAATCTTCATAATGGGGAGCTTAAAGTTGAGAGAGGTGAAACCAGGCAAGTGGTCCAGCTTGTCCTGTTCGAAGAGGAAGAGGAGCGTGTGTGCTGGTTTTCTTTCCTTTCTAAGGACTTGGAAAACAGGTTTGGAAGGATGAAGAGTGCGTTGGTTTGGTGGAAGCCCACAAGGGGGTCGTTGCAACTCTTGTTGTGGATGGAGCTTGGCTCTACAGTGGCAGCTGGGACCGGTCAATCAAGGTCTGACTCCCTTTGCACACCTTACAAGATAAGGTGATGCGGCTGCTTCTTGTTCATGGTGACTAACTGTGGTCAACAATGCTGTGCTACTTGGTTCGCAGTGAACAGTTTGGTCAGAGAAAGGTTATGCACATTGAGCATATGCATCTTCACTGAATTTTTCATAGTATGCATTGACCATTGAGGCTACAGTGTACATCTTGCTTGCTCCGTACCTGAACAAGTGAGGTAAAGAGAAAAATTAGCTTAAGTGGGGCTATGCCATGCGTATGGCAACAAGCAGATGAGAAGTAGTGACGTCACCCACTAAGATGCAGTGGTGCCATTGCATTTTTACAGGCATGGCGAGTTGAGGAGGTGTTGTCTAACAGCACTTCAATAGAGAGGACATGTATTTCACCAGTGTCCTCACTTGCATGCGCACACCAGAAGTTGTATGCTGGCCTTCCTCACACCATCCAGGTCTGGTCCTCCCTTTCTCTCACATGTATTGGATTTGCTTTGTATCAGGGTAGTCTCCTTGGAAAGTGGCAACGTTCACCTTGCCCACTGATCAAAGCTAGTGGGGTGATGTATATGCAGTAAAGATTAAAAGGTCACAAGACTGACTAAAGACAGATTGAAATGGTCAGTGTGCCCTGATGGAAGAGCTATAACTGCAGTAGTGACTGAAAGATATTATAGAGCTCAGGAGCGGTGGTCTTTGTCCTGACTATTGATAGTAATCACAGGTTTACAGCAGGGAGCAAAATTGAAGTTGTAGAAAATCCCTGAGAGATTTTTTCAGTATGGCACTCAAGTGAAGCCAAGAGGTACGCCAGAGCTTTTCACCTTTGTCTGATTGTGCTAACAACAATATCACCTTCATAGTTGAAGCAAAGGTACAATGCAGCACTTTGAAGATGTCTGGGACTAAGAGTGATTCAGTGAGATCAGAGTGCTAGATCATCTCTACTGAAATCCTACAAGAGTGATTCAGTGAGATCAGAGTGCTAGATCATCTCTACTGAAATCCTACAAGAGTGATTCAGTGAGATCAGAGTGCTGGATCATCTCTACTGAAATCCTATAATTCCTTGACACCCACTCGACCACTTTCATTAACTTAAGTTCCATTCAACCTCTGTAGCCAAGTTGGATATGACCATAACATCTGCCTCTACAATATGGAATTGACCTTTCTAGACTAGTTAGTTGAATGACCATATTTCCTCTTTCTACCTTATGAGGTGGAAGATAGCAGGCGATCAGAGCAATGTTTGTCTGAATTGGCATAGTGCTATAAGAACTCAGTGATGCAGTTTTCTTGGTGAAGCTTAAGTATGGAAGCATCATGAATCCACTTGGATGCATCAGGTATCACTGTGCTCACACCTATCATCAGCAGGCTGATCACTGAGGCTGCTCCTGTTTTCACTGAAATGTATTACACCGGGGACCATTCACAAGATTAAGACAACAGGGACTCCAACTGAGTGACATGAGCTTCTCACAAAGAAAGTTAGCCCTCAGGCCAATGGGTGGGAGGCTTTTCATATATTCGTATCAAGAAGTAGGCCCGATGCTTACTACAGAGAGCCCTTGGAGAAAAGATCCTCCTAGAAGGAACCTCCTAGATCCTCCTAGATAATTTACAATTGAATCTCCATTAGCACTTCTCACTTCTCCAAGTTTCTGGCCATTCCATTCAGGCTGCTAGGCCCCATAGCTTCCAGCACAGAGCAGTTTATAAGACTTTGAATGTGACCAGCTGTTTATTAGTCGAATTTTCCCAATTACATCTGCAACAGTATAACTGACAGAGTGATTTTCAGTAATTGGTAGATACACTACTCTTCCTAGGATACCCATCACTGGTGACATTCTGAGCGGCAGCAGAAGCAAGTCTGCCGAGATACTTTATAGTATATAATAACACAACATATAACCAAGAAACAAATGTGGTTTGAGAAGAACAAAAAGAATTGTTCCCAGGTTTCCATTAAAATAAATTTAAAAAAAAAAAAAAGTAGCTCAGCTGGTAAGTGCACAGTGTGTCACCAAGGTGGTTCGGGGTTCAAACAAGTGTTGGGCAGATCTAAACCTTTTTTTAATATCCGCCAGTTTCAGGTATTAAAAACCTTTGGTTTAAGATATAGGCTAGTTCCCGTACTACCAACAATGCAAACAGCGGATCCGGGTATGCATCCGGATATTAAGTTTAGGGCCGAGATCTGCCAGGTATTGACAGGTATTGGCTGGATATCCGCCCAACATTCCACTGGAGTATAGAACTTTTTTTCGTATTTTCATATTCGCCGGTTATGCATCTCACCAGGACACTAAAAAATGCCGGTTCCAGGTCCGGATACATTGATATGGGGTTGATATCCCGCTGTTGATATCCCGATGACTCTATATCCGCCCAACACTGGTTCAAACCCTCCACTGCCCTGACCATGTGTGTATTGTTTGTGGCAGTCCTGTAGGTCTCATGGCCCATAAATGAAACAGGGTTAAGGGGGTTTTCCTCAAGGGCCTGAATTGTGTGCTGTCGCTCCCCAGGTTTCCTTTTCTTAAAAAATTAACAAACAAATTAAAAAAAGTGAGCATTAACTTAAGTTGTTTTGTTCAACCCATTGCATTGTACAGCACTCTTACTAATTAATTTTTTGATTTGGTTCTAATGTAGTACATACCTCAAATGACTTCTTGAAAATCATGGCGAGTTTGTTGATTCCCAAAGAACAATTCTTGTCACCTCTCCCCCAACATGTTTCAAGCACCGAGTTTCCTGCATTTTGCTTATTGCACCAGTAATCCCCAGAACAAATCCCATCTTCGAATTGCTGAGCATATCCTGTTTTCGTAGTGTTCCACAAGACCACATTTTGTTCAGCCATGTCATCGAATAATTGATGTGCATCCTCTATGTTCCCACATTTGTCATTTATGGTACACTCCAGATTGAGCCAGGTTTGATATCTCTTCACCCTTTCCAGCGCGGCCAGGCTGGCACACACATTCAGAACAGAAACGAATGTGACATGATTGGATATCACCCCTCCAGTATCACTTGCTCACAGGTTTCCAAAGCCTCCCTACCAAACCAATGCTGAGCATATCCTGCTATCATTGAACTACATGAGATCACATTCTGCTCAGCCATATTACCATATACTTTATGGGCATCCCTGGTGTTCCCACATTGGCATACAAGTCAAGACTTCTTCAGATTTGTATCGATGGAATTCCAGCTTTGATGACATCTCTTTGCCCTTTCCCAGGGCTGCCAGGGTGGTACACAATGACAACCAAGTAAACATGACCTTGTTGGGCATCACCCCTTGCTGCACCACTTGCTCATACATTGGCAAAGCCTCCCTACCACAACTGTGCTCTGTGATCAGGGCACCACATCAGGCTTCAAGCCTACCTTTTGCATTTGGTCAAATAATTTCAGGGCCTCCCTAACACACCCATGCCCTGCAATTATTGCATTCCATGAGACCACATCTCGCTTACCCATATTGTCAAACATAGGTCGGGCATTCTTGACACTCCCCAATTTGGCATACATGTCATCCTCAGAATGATATCTAAAACAATCCCGGCTTTGATGATCAGAGTGGACTTCTTGGCCCTAATCCAGGGCTCCTTGGTTGGCACATGCCTTCAAAATGCAAGTGAACAAGGCATTGTCGGCGCCAGGCCTCTGTGTATCATTTGCTCATAGATCTTGTCAACCACTAGGCGTGCATCCACCATACTCCCACACTTGACATAATGAGGGTGTTGTACAAAAGGGAAAATTGACTTGAATCCACTTTGGACAATGTGGGCGTGCACCTGCTTTCCCTCTGCTATCTTGATGCAATCCTGAAAGAGCCAGACATAAGTCCACTAAAATATCTCATTTGTTCAAAATGTGCAGCACTCCCTTCACTTGTCCTAGCTTACTTCAGTGTCCTCACATCCCAACAAAGAGTGTTTGGGGACTCTCGTTGATAGAAAGGCGATGTCTCGTGGCTCTAGACACAGACATACATGATAGTGACTCAAATCCCCTAAAATCGACCTTATCCGAAACATCTCAGGAAGCTACGAGCAAGCTGGAAAACAGCTGAAACACAGACCATTCCAACTCCAACATAAACTTGAGCCACAGAAGCTCCATGGTGATCCTTGAACAGTTTCTAGAATACACCGTACCTCATTGATGAAGCCAAAGCCTTCGGATTCAGGCCTGATACTTCAAAGCCCCCAGCCGTTGTACCCTCTCTCTTCCGGTTAAGCTTACTCAGAACCAGGCTGACAATACGCATGTATCCAACCCCCTAAACTGCCATGTGCATTCTCCCAGGTGGCATGCATCCTCTCATTCCGAGTTTTTTTTTCTTCTGAAAGGAACACATTGCGATGATTCAGTACACGATAAAGCGATCATACAGGACCTGCTATGCAAGGATAATCCAAAGGGCACACTTCTGGACGTTCCCCTGCATCGCTCGAGGTAAATGAAGGGAAAGATCCGGAATCTTCTGGCTATTTTCCAGCGCTCCTACCCTGACACAGACATTGACAATGCAAATGCATGTTACCGTATTGAGCATCACTCCTTCCCCTTGCACCCCTTCAAAGGTCTTGAAAGCCTCCCTACCAGACGGAAATAGAATAGACCTAACAGAAGCTTCATAGGTTACAGGAGTTGTAGTATCGGAGCCGACGGAGGAGGACAAGAGTTTCGATTTTACTCACATTTTTCTACAGCTCTTTCATGACCATAGTTGAGTGACGAGGATCGGGTGGAAGTGGCTCATGGTTTCTGCTCATGAAATAGTAAACCTCTCTTGACATGATTCTACCAAAATGGGTCCAGTTTTTTTGGTTCAATGACAGTTCGGAGCCTGGATCTCTCCTAACTACACAACTTCGACGTCACAATGTTAAAAATTAATGTGATTCTGTACCTGTCTTCGTGTTCCTTCAAGCCACACAGCCATCGCTGCAGTCACTTGCCTGCCCTGTCTGCGCTTCCTGCCATCGCTCTCTAGGATCTGCTCCACGCGAAAAGCATTTCTGTACCCGGATGGATGCTTTATTTTATCATCCACATTTCTCTTGTTAGAGAGGTGGTATCTCCCAGAGGTATATATATATAAATCCGGATTTTTTTGTTTATTTTATTTTACTTTTGTGGAGAAGGAGATTGTGGAGTTGGGATTCCTTCTCACCTTCCTTTTCGACATGGATGAATGGAGGAGGGATGCGCTCCGGATGATTTAGGGGATGGACAGAACCAGGATGAAGTCTGGATGAACTTACACCTTGCGCATGAGGATGAGCTGGCAACCGCTGATGACTTTATTAGGGGCTGTCTTATTTTAACAGCTAGTTTAGGATTAGATTAGGATGGGTGGTGATCTGGCTTCTTTCTATGGCTATGTTGGAAGGGCATCTGGTGGACCTATATGTGAATGCCACGCGGCACTAGGATTAGATTATGACCTAATACTATTTAAGCCTCACTGTCGTGGCAGTGAGGGTGGTGGCTTTTTCGGTCGTGAGTGTACGCTTGGTGTAACGGTGTGCTAGAGTGTGTGGATGAATGCGTTTTGGAAGTCCGACTCTGTTGCGTCCTCTCGTGAGATTCCGTCTTCTCTGCCAGGCCCATCTATCGACTACATTCCCTAGATAGAATCAAGTCCGGTAGAGGAAGGGGAACAAACCCATAGCGTTGGAATCATGGTGGAGATACGGGGTAGCTAAAAATCGTTGACATAGGATTTAGCTCGTACGAAACACCTGAGAACAGTAGATTATGTACGGGGGGATCCTACATGATTGAAGGGAGAAGTAGTGGCAAAATAGCTTGTGTCTCGCGCACAAAGAGAGAGGGAGAGAGTTTGCCTGCTCGAGCTTTTCTGTGTTTTGAGAGTTTAGTAAGTACGCACTATGGCTTCCAGTTCTGAGCGTGGTTGGTTTGAGCTTGATCAATTCGAGGTCCCGCGCTTGAAGCAGACTCTGGCGTTGGGATCTCACTACATTTGTGAGCTTGCGCGCAACCTGTTGCTTGAGCAGTTGGTTTTTATCGATTACCCGGAGGGAGAACAAGGAGCAGTTGGAGAGTGGTGAGAAGCTTAGCTGGGCTGTCTTGGGCATTCCACAATTCTCTGTGAGTCGAGAATTGGGTGTAGAGCTTGAGAGCTTCTTGCCTCCTGACAAGCTGAGCCCTCTACGGTTGTGGGAACTGGTTAAGGGAGGGACATCGATTCTGCTTGCTAATCTAAGGCCTCGAGTTCCGCCAGCCCCTACCCAGGATCCCACTTGGGAAGAGTTCATCACAGGTATACCTGACTCTGAATTTCTTTTTTGTCCCAGTGATGTGTTGATCTTTCCGGGGGTGTGTTTTTGGCGTGAAACAATAGGTCTCTACAAGGCTGAAGAAGCCAAGGCATATCCTACTCATACGTTGTTGGTGAAGGAAAAGGTGGTGCGCAGCATTGTGCGCGTGACTTTTTGGCTAAAGAGTGAAGATGAATTGTGGGCATTCTTGGGAGAAGGAGTGTACCTGTTGCACAAGCATCGCTTCATCACATCCCACTGTTTGTCTGGGTGGGATTCGTAGCTCAGTGCCCCTTCGGACAGGTAGCCGTGTACTCTTCTTCTCATGCCTGTATTTACAAGATCTATGCTAGAAAGGGAAGCAGAAGAGACGATGGGACTAAGTGAGTTGGAAAAACGTGCAGCGGAGGAGAGGGAAAAGACAACAATTAATGAAAAGAATAATATGGAAAGGGAAGAGTCGTCTGGAGATCACAATGATCCGGCGATTGTGCCTCAGCCCACATTTTATTTGGACGAGCTGTGTGAAGCCATGGGGGTGATTTCAAATTGCCCACCCCTTATGAATTAGATGTTGCTGAAACAAACTGAAGTTCCGGATACTACTCCACAGAAAACTGATCATGGAGAATGAATGCATAAGCAGCAATACCCTGAGTACAACTTGCCTGCCCTGATTCAACAGTTACAAAGAGACAAGAAACAGAAGGGTACTTTAAACGAACCTGGTTGTCTGTGAGGGTGTCAGATGACCATGGTAAGAACCCCAACACGCTGGTAAGTGTTGTTCTTTCTCGTGATTTCAAACTCATGCATTGTGAGGCCTATAAGCGCATCAGTAGGGACCGGATCCACCCATTGATGACACAATGTCATGTGGGCCACCTTTCCTTTCCATGTGTTATTGATACTGGCTGTACCATGTCTGCCATTCCCCTTAGTACAGTTTGCATTCTCGGATTAAAGATTAGCTCTGCTCGTGGCCTTGTGGTTACCATAACTGATGGCACGGCATATGAACCCATTGGGTTGGTCACCTTACATATCCGCATTAGTGGGAAAATTGTCTTGCTGACCTACATTGTCACCATGGGTGAACAAATTTTGCTGGGTCTGGATTGGATGAAGGGTGCAGAGGCCAACATTGACATCATGAACAATCTCATGTGTTTTTACAATGGTGAAGGGCATCCTTACAAGGTGAGTCTAAGCCATGTTACTATTGCCACTGGGACCTCTATGGCCAACTATTCTTGTCTCAAGCTTCAAGCTGAGTAGATGAAGGAGCAGGTGGGTTTGCATTATAATTGGGCCAGATTCAGCCAGTTCCAACCACTTGGTGATAATTTGTACCAGTGGCATTTCCCTCCACCAGGTAAGAAGTCTGGTTCTCCCCTGCCTGTGACAAAGAATACCCTGTTGCTACGTTCTCTAGTTGACTTCAGCATCCCTGCTTTTTCTCAGCGCATAGTACCTACAAGCTTAGCTTTTGCTTGCCCTGCAGGTCATTTCCTTGAGGTTGAGGGCTGGAAAAAACTTACCCTCCAAAAGCACTGTGTGGTTGCATCAGGGGTTTTAGACAAGGGATTCAAGGGAGAGGTCAGGTTATTGATTGCTAATCCTGAACGCATCAACATCAGTGTCCGCAGGGGTCAGGTCCTTGCTAGGCTCACTGCTTCTCCTTTGTCTGAGTTGGCCTCTGTTCAGAAAGGTCTCAGTCTTCATGATATTGGGCTGGTGGACTCCCTTGTGGACCAACTCCAGGCGTTTGCCTCTCATTCTGGTTCCACTAACAAATACACGCTTACTGCTGAAGCAGAGCAACATTTCCAGCAGGTCTTAAATGATATCAAGGTGGGTGATCATCTTGCTCCCCAGCAGATTCATCGTCTGTACCAGTTTCTCCGTGACAATCTCGACATCTTTAGTAAAGGGCTTCATGACTTGGGCCACACCACCCTTCTGGATCATCACATCATCACGGATGGTAAGCCTATCAAACAACATGCTTATAGGGAGAGTGTTCGTGAGCGCACAGTCATTCGGGAAGAGCTTACCAAGATGCTTGATGCTGGTGTGATCACCCCCTCCATATCCCCTTGGGCCAGTCCCATTGACTTAGTAGGTAAGAAAGATGGCTCCACCCGTTTTTGCGTTGACTTTTGGCGGTTAAATGCGATCACAAGAAAGATGTCTACCCTTTGTCACGCATCAATGAAACACTGGATCAACTTAATGGGGCCACTATCTTCTCTTCATTACATTTAGCCTCTGGCTTTTGGCAAGTTTCTTTAACTGCTGCTGCTAAGGAGAAAACTGCCTTCACCTGCAGGATGGGCCTCTTCCAATTTGAAACCATGCCTTTTGGTCATTGCAACACCACTGCTACATTTCAGCGCCTTATGGACATTGTTTTAGGAAACCTTTGTTGGGAGTGTGCATTAGTTTACATTGATGACATCAACATTTATTCTACAACGTTTGATGCTCATCTGCTGGATTTGCAGCGGGTTGTGTGCAGACTTCGTGCAGCCGGGCTTAAAGTTAAAGCCAAGAAATGTGATTTTTGTATGGAACAGCTCCATTTCTTGGGCCATCTGCTTTCTGCTGCTGGCATCCGTCCTGACCCAGCTAAGATCCAAGCTGTGTGGAATTATCCAGCCCCTAGGGATAAAACATGTGTTAAGGCATTCTTGGGCTTGGGTTCTTACTATTGTCGCTTCATTTTTCAATTTGCCAAACTAGCTGCTCCACTCACTCACTTGTTATCCAAGGATGCTCGTTTTGTATGGGGTACCGCTGAAGCATCTGCCTTTGAGAAACTCAAAATTGCCGTAACCTCAGCTCCTGTGCTTGCTTATCCTGATTTTACCTTGCCATTTATCTTGCAAACAAATGCCAATGATCTAGCTATCTCTGCAGTATTGAGCCAGATTCAAGATGGTTAGGAGCATGCTATTGCCTACGCTTCTCGCCGCCTTGATAAAAATTAGCGTAATTACTCTATCACTGACAAGGAAGGCCTTGCAGTTATCTTTGGGGTCAAATATTTTAGGCAATATTTACATGGCTGTCATTTTACTATTGAAACTGATCATCTTCCTTTAAAAGCCTTGCTAACCCCTCGTGAACTCACTGGCAGATTAGCTCGGTGGGCTCTCATTCTGCAAGGCTATGATTTTACCATCTCCTACAAGTGTGGGAAGGATAATGTTAATGCAGATGCTTTGACTCGAGGCGATTCCAAAATCCCTGCATCTTACATTACCTTAAATGATCTAGTTTCCCCTGCTGCACGCTCTATATCACCTGCTGTGCCTGTTTCAGATCCCTATGCCTTGTGTCATTTGTTGGACTATCCTTATGTTCCTCCAGATTTGCTTGACATTTGGGATCTTCTTCAGTTTGATGTTGGTTGACTTTCCCTTGGTATTGGCATGAATTCTAGTCTGGTATGCTGCAGAAGAGTCTGGTCCTTTCCCTTACCTTAAAACTGCTCATCTTGCCTTGCGCCTGCCTTGGTTTGTTTCCCGATCGAGGGACTGAGCTGCGCCTTACAGCCTGCTTGCCTCCTCATAGGCAGCCAACTGAAAATGAAGTCAGGATTACGAAAGGAAGAGAACAGGGGCTGCCACTTTCTTCTCGCCTGCACTATCCTGCTATTGTGTGGTCATGAATGATGTAGGCATGGATGATCCATTATACGATGCTCTTCTCCATATGTGAAAAAACGGCACCCACCTTAGTGGCATATCCAAGCTGCTCATGAGGCAAGTCAACTATTACTTACCCAGCCACCGGGAAAGTGAAAGGAGATTGTTCAGAGTCACTGCTTTGGAAGGTACCTCTGCTGTGGAAGTCCATTCTAGGTCCGCTGTCCCTGCTTTGCTCGAATTATACCATGCTTTTACTTATGCTGGCCATTTAGGGGTTGCAAAAACTGTCAAGAGATTATAGAGCAGTATCACTGGAAAGACTAAGTTAAAGATGTCTCAGCTTTTATTGCAAGGTGTGTGCCCTGTCACGCTAAAACCATCCTACCTAGAACCGAAGCTCCGTTACCTTTGCAGCCAATCCCAGTGACTGAACCATTTGCCAGGGTTGGCTTAGATCTAGTCGGACCCCTTAAATCCACGTCCAAAGGCCATGCATACCGTGTGGTTGCTACGGACTACTTGACGAAATGGGTTGAGCTCCGACCTCTGGTTGCTTAGGATAGTGATGAGGTGGTGCAGTTCTTCTTTGATAAGGTGATACTTCGTCATGGTTGCCCTCTTGAAATCCTTACGTGATCAAGGTACAGAGTTCTGCAACCAACTTATGGAGATTGTCTTGTTTAACCTCAACACTAAGCATGCCGTTACTGCTCCCTACAATCCCCAATGCAATGGTTTGACAGAATGATTTAACAAAATTATATGCCAGATGCTCGAGAAGAATGGAACACTCATTGATGAGTGTGATATTGTTGTGCCTATTCTGCTATTTGCCTATAGGACTTCTATCCATGCCAGTACCAAAATCTCACCTTTTGAACTTTTGTATGGTAGAAAATGTCGAACTCCTTTGCATATCTCTTGGCTGCAGGTATCCGTTACTGAGCTTGAGAATTAGGAAGTCCTTTTGTTCCATGGATGCTAAACGACGTAGTTTGCGTGAAACTGCAAAATCTAACATTGTGTTTGCCCACGCTGCTCAGGCCAACAATTACAACCGACGTGTTGTGTATTCTGAGTCCTTCAAGGTAGGTTTTGTCTGTTTGTGTTAGGCTCCAGCCTGGTAAGCAGATTTCTAAGGCCAAACGAAGAATTGATGGCCTTTATCTTATCTCTGATATTCTTCCTGGCAGGCAGTATGTCTTGCTCCCCCAGTATGCCTCTACTCCTCACTTAGCTAGCTCCGTTCATGTTTCACTGCTTGTTCCATGCACTCTTACTTTTGATCTAACCTGTTTGAATGTTGAGAACTGTCAGGTGATCTTCACACCCACAACTCGGACAGCTCGCACTCAACACATGACATCTTCTTATTTAGAATAGTCTTTCCATTTCGTGCTAGTTTTCTGCACCAATTGTAGCACTTGGGGTTTTTCCTATGGGATGTTTTGTCCTCCACCTAGCTTGAAGCTAGGTTTTTTCATCCCTTGTGTGCCGGGTGTGTAGTTTGTTTTGGTTAGGATTCATTTTTGTTCTTCCTGAGCTCATCACTCGCACGAGCTCGCAGTTTCTTGTGGCCCCAGCAGGCTTCACATATGTGGAGTTGGGATTCTTTCTCATCTTCCTTTTCGACATGGATGAATGGAGGAGGGTTGCGCTCCGGATGATTTAGGGGATGGACGGAACCAGGATGAAGTCTGGATGAACTTACACCTTGCACATGAGGATGAGCTGGCAACAGCTGATGACTTTATTAGGGGTTGTCTTATTCTAACAGCTAGTTTAGGATTAGATTAGGATTGGTCTGGATGATCTGGCTTCTTTCTATGGCTATGCTGGAAGGGCATCTGGTGGATCTATATGTGAGTGCCATGCAGCACTAGGATTAGATTATGACCTAATACTATTTAAGCCCCACTGCCGTGGCAGTGAGGGTGGTGGCTTTTTGGGTCTTACGCGAGTGTACGCTTGGTGTAACGGTGTGCTTGAGTGTGTGGATGAATGCGTTTTGGAAGTCAGACTCTGTTGCGTCCTCTAGGCCCATCTATTGACTACATTCCCTAGATAGGATCAAGTCCGGTAGAGGAAGGGGAACAAACCCATAGCGCGAGAATCAGGCTTCACAAGATACCATACTAAAAATTGACAAAATTTTAACTAAATTGAAATATAAAAAAAACAGTGATGTAGAAAGGTGGTTAATGACTTCATCTGTTAGAAGAAGCAAGCTGGATGGAAAGAGCTTCATTCACGGGATGAGGACAGAGACGTGTATTGTGTTGAGTTTTGTATGGTATATGTATATATGTATACCTATTGAAATACATCACTTACCCGTATGAATGTAGGATTGGATGTTTTATCTTCCTTTTTTGAGGGACCCAGTGATTTGTGTCGGGTTGTTTTGTTTCCTTTTATAATTAAAATAATAAATAAATAAATAAAAACTGTAGACTATTCTATGCTAGGCACGTTATCCCGAATTCACTCGACGAATCCTAATTGACCGGACAGGTGCTCCCCCATTACGTAATTGCCTATCTTTCCTCCAGGTGGCGCAACACTATTGACATGTATTTACTGTACATATTTACTATTAATAATAAAGATCTCTGCATTTGCGCACGTTTTCAAATATTCTGGCGATCGGACTGATACGCGAGTTACTCTGAAAGAGGTTATTTTTTCCTCTGACTATAGTTAAGGGGCCTGATTTGTGAGCTGTCGCTCCCAGGTGTTTCCCTTTCTATTTAAAAAAAAACAAAAAAAAAGAAAACCAAGATACAAATTGAATGAAAGAGCAGAACCCCCTTGCTGATCAGCTATGAATGGATTTGAACTCTAGACCTCTCCCAATGCAAGACAAGACGTAAAACATTTCATAAATTTGGGGCCCGCCTCGGTGGTCACTCTTTTAAAAAGAAAACAATTAATATAAGTAATAATCTTAAGTTTGACAGATACGGTAAGTATAGCTATCTTTTTCCCCGCAAATAAACTTAATAAAATTCCATGGCCTCTGTCCCCTTTTCTGTAATTGTCTAAAGGAAAAAAGTAACCAACAGTAGCTCAGTTGGTTAAGTGCACCGAGTGCCACCCAGATGATTCTGGGGTCAAATCTTGCTACTGACGGGTGTGGTATGGTTCTTGGGCGGTGTCCCGCTCATTTGCCTCCATGGCGCATAAATGAAAGAGGTTATTTTCTCCTCTCACTACAAAGGGGCCTAATTTGTGAGCTGTCGCTCCCAGGTGTTTCCCTTTTCAAAAACAAAAAAAAGTATAGCCAAAAAATTAACGATAAGTATGACACATAACAGCCTTGTTCTACACACTAGCTAATTTACAATAAACGAATGGATGAAGAAAATTTGGGGCTTAGAGGAAAAACGAGTTACGCGGATGAAGGTTGGATGGGAACATCGTCGTCCAGAATCTGCGCCCTCTGTCCTATGCAGGAGATCCATCCATCCAACGTGTGGATGGATGGCGGCAGGGAAGAGCGAGTTTCGTTGGATTGAACCCTGGCGGTCTTACCGGCTCCTCTATTCGCAGACTCGCATGTCCCGCTTAGGGATGGTCGGTCGCAGGGAGGATGGCAGCACGAGAGTGGTGGTGATGGATGCATGTTTGCTCCGCACATCTTCCAGTAGCCCTACCCTCCCTACGTTTGTTTGGGGAGGAAGGAGCGGATTACAGGTGCGGGAATGAATCAGGTTGAAAGCAAATTGCTGCATGCTTGAGAAATGCGGCAGTGCTGTCATTTGATTGCCAACACCTTGCAGCGGGTCTGGTAATGGTGGCACCGTGATGTGAGTGGAGATTTCACGATTTTCAAGCGGGCACGAGAAGCTTCGAGAGATTGCGTAGTCAGATCGAGTGTACGTGGAATTCTGGGAATGTTGGGATTCTAGATTCAGCCGGCGGCTGTATTGAACGAGGCATCTGCCTCAAGAGACCTCCTCAGGCTGGGGTGAGTGATGGTGTCAATGGCCTATCGCACGGGCTGCAATCAACATTCCAGGTTTTTGCCATGTTGTTTTGTATCGTCGGGAAAGCTGAGTACTTTGTGATGACTTTAGTGGGAAGTTCGACGGGCATCCTACGATAAAGGAGATAGAGGCAGAGAACGCGTACGAGAGGCAGATGGACGAGAGGAAGGAGGGACAATAACAGTGGCGATGATATGAAGATGCCGAGTCTGTCTCAGAAGGCTTTGCAATCATCTCCGGTGTCACAGTTCCTTGCATCAGGGCAGGGCGGGGATGCCCGATCGTCTGGAGTTTGGAGAAGTTCCAATACCGATGATGTCAGCCTCTGTCAGCTGCACAAGGTACTCCCGTTGTCTTTAGCAAACACCTCTGTTTTTCCTGAAGTATCCATTTCTGAAGGTTGCACAAGACTCAAGCTCGCCAAGGTCTTTTTCCTCTGTTCTTGCCCGTCCCTTTCCTTTTTCTTTCTGTTACAAGACTGCCACCTCTTGTGCTTGGTCGGTAGATCTTGGGAATTGTGCACGGAAGGGGGAAGAAGGATTGTCTGATGTTTTGCAGGATTGCATTACCAAAGAATCTTATTTTACTGTAGTCTCAGGACTTGTGTGAACCTTTTGTATTATGGCAGGAGGCAGCTCCTAGCATGTTGTCTCTAATGCTCCCCCTCTGTCCTCTGCACCCAAGCCATCACCACCTGTTTGGTATCACCAGTGGATGGCAATGACAACTTTGACACATCTTGAAAAGATTTACATTGGGAGTCAGAGATTGTCATAACCTAACCTTCTCTCTATTTACTCAATGCAAGATCAATGCCTTCCAGACTTACTAGGTGGACAAGATTGTGCGCCTCTTTCTAGCATAGCATTGGACGGATTGCTGTACTTACCTTGCATTCAAATTGTCCTGTGGTTGTTTCTGTCCTGATTTTTTCAGTGCAACATGCTAGAGCAGATGCCACTGATGATTGTGTTTTCTTGAATATTATCCCCACTCTGCAATTGTCAATTTGCAATAGCTCTTGTGCACTTGTGCACTTGTGCTTGGGGCTCGGGGAAGCATGAAAATGAGGGTGGGGGAGAGGGTACTCCAGTTAGGACCCTCATTCGAATTTGAATTCTTTGTTGCCCATGAGTAAAACATTGGCATGAGTTGATAAGCAACTTGCTTGTGATTATTTGCACATGCAAAGCTACCAGAGTATATTAGATGAAATTTTTGCCAACCTAGACTTGTAGACTTCACCCTGCATCAAGGGGTTCATTACAAAAATGCTTGGGAGTGTTTATAAAGGGGTCTTAAGGAGGAATTCATGCAACTGAGTTCCTTTGGTTGATTGCTCTATCATGATACTCCATGGAAGCATGAATCCTTGGACATGATGTTCAGCGTTGTGGTTTCATTCTTCAAAGCACTGCAAGAAAAGGAGCCAGGATTATTCGTGTGTTACTATCTATTTGTTGTAAGATTATGTCATGACCAGCAAGAGATTCTTGTAGCTTCCCATATACAATTGTATGCCGGGAGTCTGCAAGAATGTGGCATTTGTTTGTGGTTTTTGCTTATGTGTTTTGATGGAAGAATTCAGTTTCAGGATCGAGTGCCACAGCCACGTCCAACTTGTCTTCCTTGTAGCAGAATGCAATCAGAGACTTTTTATTTTGTGAAATTAACAGTTGAATGTACTGAGCAGTTTTGGAGTGACCTGTCAGCGGCAGCACGCCGGGAATTGCTGCGCATTGATAAACAGACGTTGTTTGAGCAAGTGCGGAAGAACCTTTACTGCTCTCGCTGCCATGGGCTACTGGTTGAAGGATTCACACAGATTGTCATGTATGGAAAGAGCCTGCAGGCAGGCATGGTGGGATACAGCAATGGTGCTGGAAACAGTAAACAGTTGTCTGATATGGGGACCAACAGTGCACTCCCAAGCTTGCAAGATGACACGAGAGATCCATCTGTTCACCCGTGGGGTGGTCTAGCTGCGACCCGGGACAGTATGCTCACAGTTTTGGACTGCTTTCTGGACGGGACCCCACTCGAGGTGCTTCAAAATGTACCTCCAGATATACTATATAACTGCTTCTCTAATGACGCGTCCCTCTGCATCTTGGATGCCTTTGCGTGCCAGACTCAAAAAGGTGGTGGTACGACAAGGGGTGACCCCCTCACTTTGTAAATGAAAGTACATTAATGAAATTACAGTGTCTATTATAATTTGCCCAAGTAGAAAATTAATGTGTTTGACTCTTGCGGGTTGCACAGGAGTTCAGCCATACAACAGTCCAAATTCTACAAGCATCCTAAAACAAATGTTTTGGTTTAAAGATGTGCATGCCTTTCCATTTTCTTGTGTAAATAGCCTCAAGACTTCATGGTGGTCTTCTTAGTTTGAATTGAATGCCTGTAAACTGCTTCATGCATTTTTGTCCAGCTCTTGAGGAGTTTGAAGTGTTAAGCTATTTGCCTGAAATTTTCATATGGAAGGGGTTAATTGTCACCACTAATCTTGTAACTTCCTCTAAAGACACAGTTTTGGAAAGGTCCTGTTATTTTTCGATTCATAGGTGGATGTGTAAGACAACATTGCGGACTTCATAAGTGTTGTCTTAGGGTTTTTCTGGACTGAATTGATGAGGGTTGAATGGAGTCAACATAGAGGCTGAGTGCTGGGGATATTTCTGCCATGTTGGTGGTTGAAGGGTTTTGTGTTAGGCATGGCATTGCAAATGTGGTCTCAAGATCACACTGGAAAGTCCAGTCTACTTGTGTCATGCAGCGGCAAATGTAGGATCACAAGAGTAGCTGTGTGCTTGGGCACTCATCACTTGTCGGTTCACGGGTACACTGGTACCGAGAGTGAACCTGCTGGCACAAAAATAGCTTGCTAACATAAGTAGCTGGTCTGCAGGTGTTTGAAAGTGCCCGTGCCAGGGAGCGAGAGCGGGAATTGCTGTACCCAGATGCATGCGGAGGAGGGGGGAGAGGTTGGATTAGCCAAAATGGGGGTTTTGGGGGAAGTGGACGAGGGCATGGCATGAAAGAGACTTGTGCCCTCCACACAGCTAGGCTCTCCTGTGAAGCTCTGGTAGATTTCTGGTCTGCATTGGGAGATGAAACCAGGCGCTCATTATTGCGAATGAAAGAAGAGGACTTCATTGAAAGGCTTATGTTCAGGTACAAAAGGAATTTAAGAAGATGATTCATAATTCTTGATAACAGCAATATCAGGGCATTGCTGCAAGGCTCCCAGTCCCTCAGGATTACTAAATGACCGCAGAAGCTTAAACCCTTCGATGGACTGTTGTGGATAATGAAAGCCATGCCACTACATCCTTGCCATGGAAACTTAAACCCTTCCAGGGACACTCCTGATCAAGGCCAGTTTTTGCTCATTTGCAAAAGCAAAGTGGAAGATTGGTGCAACTCCTGTGCAGCTTTCACCACTGCAATCATTTATTGTTGTCTTGCACTAAGGCTGGAAGCCCAAGGGTTCTAAAAAGGCTTGTTGATTTATTGGGCCTTCTGACTTCTTGTAGGTGGAGTCTACTTTATGGTCTCTCTGTGGAATATCAATTTGTGGGCATAAATGTGTATCCAGATACCGCTGTCTACCAGTAGGCTCTAATGGAGGGCAAGTTGTAGCTGACATTAAGGTTTTGTATAGTTAGCATTTTTCAAGTTGATTATTTTTTTCTCTTCGAAAGAGGTCTAATCTCCTCTTTAAAGTTCTTACAGAGAAGACAATCTGAAAATGTGAGCTGTCAATTGTGGTGGGCTTGCGCTTTTTTTTTGCAGATTTGACAGTAAGCGGTTTTGCCGGGATTGTCGACGTAATGTGCTTCGTGAATTCAAGGAGATGAAGGAACTGAAGCGATCACGGAGGGAGCCCCGATGTACTCGTTGGTTCTGTGCTGCTGACACTGGGTTTCGATATGAGGTACTTGTTTGAGTCAACGTTAGTCCATAAGATGATGTCTGTTCGAGATGTGTCAATTGTCAACATAAGTGTCTGGCCTGATATGACTTTTGTGCTTCTCTCTCTCTCTCTCTCTGACCCTCTGCCCAAACTGGGCGCGGGGCGAATGGCCACAAGGCTATGGCAAACGACGCCTTCTGAGTACATTCTGACCCAGCTAAAGCCGACTTGGAGGCTGTAATGTCTAAGGCCATGTTGGAGGCACGAAGAGTGTCGAAGTTAGGCATAAAACTTTCCAGTTTGTGACATGGGTGACGACTTTTGAGGACGATCAGCTACCCTGGCCACTAGACTGAAATTTAAACTCTGTGTGAAGGGCTTTCTAGAGGATATCTGAAAAACCCAAACTAGCTGTCTGTGTAATGGTAAGTCACGCTATTGGACTGAGCCCCACACAAAGATAGTATCTGTTCCCTTTTGTTCCGCCCAAACTGCTATGGCCACAAGGCTACAGCAAACAAGGTACAGACTCAGGACTGAGTACATTTTTACTCAGTTTCAAAGCTCACAACAACCCCTAAACCCAAAATCGATACTCAATTGAATAGATGCTAAATGCAAGAACAAATCTTACAACAAGTTTAGTTATGAGCATGCATGGACCCTTTCAGTGACTACAGTTGCCCACTCAACTCTCCTTCCTTCCCTCCTTCCTTCCCTCTTTTCCCCCTTTTTGCAAGCCATCCAAACTATGTTCAGGGTCTATGGCCTCAAAGCTACAGATACCGAAGTAATTAGGCTTTTTCAAAATTGGCATGCTCAGGTGTCGGAGAGTGTGGTGCAAGTGGACTGGCGTGACTGCTTTGCTGGCGATGTTGGAAGCATCTACCAGCGATTTGAGTGGGCTTTAGGCACAGGAGAAGGGAAGTGTGATATTATGGGCTTCGAAGATGTGGGGCTTGCAGAGTCTGTCCAGGTGGATGGTCTCGACTTAGCAAGCACAAGTGCTTGTTTTGTTACTGTCCGAGGTTGTAGGCGTGATGGCCGCTGTACCGAACTGTCTGCTAAAGCTCACGCGCTCAGAGGACAACTATGTGTACATCGACGGTTGATTGTTGGGGATGGCTATGTGTCTATTACAAAGGGAGAGAGCATTCAACGTTTTTTTGAGCGTGCTGAAGAAACTGAAGAGGAGGAGGTGAGGCAAATTGCCTAACTGGAAGTTATTTGACTCATAGGAAAAGCTTGTGTCTTGTCTGAGGAGTTCAAGTATCAAGCTCAGGAGAAGCATGTGCTCAGGATTACCAATAAGAATAGATTTTATGGCCTTCCTATTGGATGCTGCACACTTGGCTTCCACAGGGTTGTCTGGAAGTATGACAGTGAGCACCCAGCAAATCCTGACATAATGAAATCGCTTCAGCTGGAAGATTTATCGTGACATACATATTTTCTGGTAGGATATATCTGTTCACATGCTAAAGATGTACTGTAATGTTAAAAGTTCAACTTTGTTTATCAATGTTGTGACTTGATGTGTCCGTTTTCTTGTAAATGCAGGATGAGGATTCCATAGATAAAGATGGAAATGACTTTGATGGGGAAGGTTCTCGTCCACAAAAGCATGCTAAGAGTCCAGAGCTTGCGCGTGACTTCCTGTTGGATGCCGCAACTGTGATTTTTAAGGAACAGGTCTTTTCTTCTGGCACGCCTGGTCTGATAGCATATACATGTACGCGCTTAAGCTTCAAAACAATATGATTATCATGTCTCTTTGTGGGACTGCATTTCTATCCACAGTAAGACTGGTACTGTCATACCACTTTTGGAAAGGGATGAAGTAAATATGCTCCCCCTGCTTCACATTTGAGCATGATTGTGTCAGGGTTTAGGCCCAGAGGCTATTCAGGTGTTTCTACTAACAAGCCTCACCGTTAGAAAGAATGCAAGCAGCAGCTATCATTACTGCAATTCATCAAAAGTTCCTGAGTTCATTTGCGCCTTTCCTCTGAAGCAGGTGGAGAAAGCATTCAGGGAGGGGACAGCACGTCAGAATGCTCACAGCATTTTTGTCTGTCTGGCTCTTCGCCTACTGGAAGAGCGTGTTCGTGTGGCTTGTAAAGAGATCACGACTTTGGAAAAACAGGTCTGCGCTGCATTTTGCTTTTAGGACCAATGGCTTAGAATTAACGCACAAAAGGAAGGCCGATGTGTTGGTAATCACTGTCACGAGAGGTCACCCCCATGGGACTACAGTGTCTAGCAATCAAGATATTGGAGGAGTTGTGTTGCTTCTTACAGACCTCTTCTTTCACAGCTAGCTGCTGAGATCCACCGGTGTGACTTTCGATTGGCAGTTGTGAAGTAGCCTGACAAAGTACTCTAGGTTGTTGTAATGTTTGTGTGTAGGACAAGGTCGTAATTGGTCTTCTTCATGAGCATAAATTAGTATTACTGAGAGTTTTCTTGACCTGATGAGCTGGGGAAAGTTTACAACACTGATCAGTGGGCAGGACAGAGGGATGGCCTCGGTTATGGATGAATGGTGGTGGAAGATGAATTTGTACCCAACATGTGATGGTTCTTGTATTTTATCATGCATCAATTTCCTGCTTTCAAAAGCAGGGATAGTCAGAAGTTTCTGACAGAAACTCAGTACCAATCATATCATTACAATTATGTTGTAGTTGGTTTCAAACGTGTATGATCAAGTTGTATTGCATTTGTCTGTGCCGGTGTTCAGAATAAGCTTTTAGAAGAAGAAGAGTATGAAAAGCGGGAAGAGGAAGAGAGACGGGAGCGGCGAAAATTGAAAGAGAAGGAAAAGAAGCTTCGGAGGAAAGAGAAGCTGAAAGGGAAAGATAAGGGCAATAAGGGTAATGCAAAGGCATCGACTCCAAATGCCGATGGATTCCTGCCTGAAACCTCCCTAGGTAAGAACTGATTCTTTGTTAAAACTAATGGCCATTCAGGAGCACGCGGTTGTTCTGAAGTTTCCTTGTATATGCATATATACTGTGCATCGAAGTCCATCAGAGCAGTGATAAATAGTCATAATGCTACTGGTAGTGTGTTTACTTGCATCACAATTTGGAGCCATGTTAGAAGCTTGGGTTATTAGCAAGTTACCAAATATAATGTGTCGATGGCCCATCTGATTGATTGTAGGGAATGAGGAGGAGCGGGAGAGCAGCTCTGGGAGTCAGGTAGACGGGAATGGTGGGAACCATAGTGAGGATAGCATGTCTGCGAGGCCGTCATCACCTGATATGGTAGAGGCAAGGCCTTCAGCTGACGGCTTTGACAGTGAAAATGGGGATCCCAAGCAGCATGAAGCATTTGTATTTGCACTTAATATTGAGGATGCACTCAATACTGAGGATGCACTCAGTGTCAGGGATGGAAATGGGGCATTCATTGTGGAGCGCTCCAAATCGGCAAAAAGAAGATCCCAGATTAGAAAGGGACAGAGTACCGAAGTCATTGGTGGGAGTTCAAGGAGAGGGTCAGGTTCTTCATCTGCAAATGCTAATGGAGCCCATGGAAATCCAGCAAGGGTAGCACCTGCACCATCTCTCGAGCCCATTTCACATGACAAGCGCGCCAACCTACAAGGGTATCCAAAGAATGGTGTTTGGAGAAATGACACAGAACCTTTGCAGAAACGTGTTGAAGGCTGGACCCAGGCTCATCCTCACTCTGCTCATTTGAGGCCTGAAGAGTACCAACCTTGTGCATGTGGGACCCCACAAACAGGTCTACGATCTAAGGGTGGGCAGCGCAGCACATGTAAAGTAGTAGGGGTATGGGATTCAAGTCCAAGTAGCAATAAGATGGGTGAACGGGTTGGTATGGTGGACCCTACCTCAAAGCTGTTGCCCAAAGTTGGAAATTTTGATCCGGGACCTTCACAAGATAAAGGGGAGGGGTTGGAAAGGAGGCCAGGTACGGTACCCAGTCCAGAAAGGAAAGAGATTGTGGATGTGCAGGAGAGGACACCTTTTGATCTTTCAGAGCTGCAAAAGCAAGCACATCCAAATGCCTCCAGTGACCCTGTTTTGAGCATGTCAAATGGTTTCCATGGGGGCAGAAGCACTTGCAATGGAGCAGTTGGGCATACTGGGAGTCTGACCATTGACAGTGGTTCTGGGATTGGGAGACATACATGGACACCTCGAGTGGCTAGTTGTAGTACAGTCATCACATCAAATGGTTTTGTTGAAAGAAATCCAGCAATCTTGAGTGTTGACCGCGGATCTGAAAATGGTAATGGGAAGAGTCATCCAGTGCGCATCACCAGACCAAGGTCTGCAGGGACCCCCTCACCTCAAGTCACCTTGCTCAAGACAGCTGGTGCAGATGCTGCAGGCTGTTTGGAGAGTTCTGCAAGGGTTTCGCCAGTGTCTGGGACTTCAACAGCTGCAGATGTGGTACGACCCAATCATGCGCAAGGCCCCAAAATGCCAATTCAAATTCTTTCGAGAAGCTTGTCTGATGGAGGACAAGGGACATGCATTAGACCTGTGAGCAGTGCTACAGCTGCCTCGAAGCTGCACACTCCGAGTAACCCACTGCCTGCACACTCAGGAGCAGGGTTGGGTTTGCAGTCTTCATTCAGCTCAACATCTGAGTCGGGAAGAGGGGATGGGCTAAGAACTGGATCCGTCGAAGCAGGGGGAAGGCCCCTTCAGAGTGCAGTGCCAGAGCAAACACAAGCATCAGCAAGCATGACCATGGCAACAGAGAGTTCTTTACAGCCACCAGATGCAGACCCTGGTTTGATCCATTCCACAATCCCGCTGGGATCTGTACCTATGCCACCACCACACTTACACACCAATGGACATCCTCCACAGGGGTTCCCACAAGGGTGCTCACCAAGACCACCAAAGGGCATGTTTGTGTTTACGGAAATGATGTCGCCGCAAGGCCCAATGCCATCCTCCATGCAACTTCCCACTATGCCAATGAACCCTGGGAATGTACCTCCCCAGCAAAGCTTTGGGTACTATCAAGTCCAGGGACCTTGGGCTGCCCGTTCAAGGAACGGAGTGCTCCCACTCCCTCAGCATGCAGGCTATTTGATCCCTGGCCCCATGGGTCTGGGTTTGTCCATGGGAGGCCTACCGTCTATATCAATGCCTGTGCCAGCTTCCCTACAGCCAGCACCTCTCGGCCTTGGAGTAGGACGACTTCCATCAATGCCAAATGGGCTCAACCCAGGGATGTTTCGGGAGTCTGTTTTCCTAACCAGATTCAACAGTCGGGCGAGTGGGATAAATGGTCGGGGGTCGGCCCTGTTGATACCGGGCTTGCCACTCAGTCAGCACGAGGCGGTATTATCTGTTGAACCAGGGCATAGTGGCGAAGGGCATCTGTCACCCAGAGAATCCAGTGCAACACTCTCTGCCCCGTTGCATAAGGACAGCATGCAACTAGAGACCCCTGTTACTTCCGATATTTTGGGTTTCTCTTTGTTTCATTCTGGGTGGCCAGTGTCAGCAGCTCAGAAGGAGGTCGACACCTCCACCATACTTTCTTCCAAGGAAAGTGTCACTATGGCGAGTGGATCAGAAGGCATTACAGAGAAAGGCCAATGTAGAGGAGGTCTGGATGAGCAACGAGATGGGGTTGACAAACGGAGCTCGCCTCCTGGAGAGTACTCTCTTTTCGCTTCCGCACCCAACAAGGGCTTTGGCTTCTTCTAGTTAAGCATCGTTGAGACAACGGTGTGGTGTATCAGTCAGTGCTTCGAAACACTACATGGCTCTACAGAGGCGAGAGAGAGAGAAACAGTCCTTGTTCGGGAGTGCTTGTGTACCCCATAATGATTGCAGTAGGTCCAGTCAACGCAATGAGAGGGCCTGTATTATACAATGGCCCCTTAGGCTTGGCTACTGCAGCAATTCATGTATTAGCAATATCCATTCAGTTTCTTCCCTCTTACCATTGGCTATGTTCTCTCTTACAATACCACATATTGTCATTGTTCAGCACCCTGAGAAAATGTTCTGCTCAAACACCAAGATTTCATAACAAACATGGGTATACATAACTGAATCTTGCTTCGGTGTTTATTGAAGTTGGTGTGCATTATGGACTTGGAGTTTGTGTCCGGTTTTGCTTAACAACAATACTGAAGTGGACATAACATCCCGGTTTTGTTGGCCCTGCCTTCCTAAGGCAGGACTACGCAAAGGGTTTCAGCTGCTTTAGCACATATACTTTCGATTAGACTTCCAATTGGAATTGGATGGAGACACTTGTCAAGAGAATCTTCTGTCTTTCAATGAATGACATCTGGTCAACTTCTTGTGCATGCCATAAATGGAAGTCCATCCTCTATTACCTGCCTGCCATCTGGGTGATTCAGGGCTCAAATCCTGTTACCTTGATATTTATTAATAGACTAATTATGTGATCTTCCAGATTTTTACTACCTATTCATAATTACTATACGGCAGGGATTGCATGAATTCCATGCATTTATTTAACAACAATACTGAAGTGGACATAACATCGTGGATGGATAGCCAGTGGATGGGCACCAAATGCCTGATGCGCTTACATATGTACATTTTCAATTGGCAGATGGTTGAACAACCCCCAGCTTTACCCCCTCCCAGTGAAGCACGCTATGTGGTTTTAAGATTGACATTAAGTAGATCATCCTGTTTTGCTGATTACGGAGCCTCCATCCCCCCTCCATCTTCCGAAAGGCCTACATCATGTGGTCCACAACAAATTCACTCAGACCAACAAAAACAAGAACAGCCAAGTTCAATCAGCAAGCAGGAAACTGGCCCATATCTGCCCTCTTGGCTCGTGGCATATACTCACAAATGCAACTTACTATTGCTGTTGTTGTCCAGGTTGCTCACTAAGTGACAAAGAGCATCAAGGAGGCCAGCAGGTGTCCGGTGCTACATCATGACTAGAACCTCAAAGTCTGACCCTGCACCACTGGCTCTCCAAGAGATGATATATCCAGTGTCCACCATTATGATGACATTTCTCGCATTTCGCTGTCATAATACTCTTTTCAATGATGTTGTGGAATAAGGAGTGTAGAGTCTACCTTGATGTTAAATCCTGCTTTTGCACTGGTCTCAATGAACATCACACCAAATTCTATCGCTTTTGCGTCATCTTCTTCGATAGAGACTTGCATACCAAAGAACAGTTGAATCTATCAAATTGCTTGCTACTACACCTCAAACAGCAAAGTGATAAGAACAGGTATGGAGTCCATAAAGCTAAGCCGTCTCAACTTCTGTCACCTACCCCAGCTAGCACCACTAAACTGTCATGCCTCCAGTTCTGTCTACCTCTGACTCCAGCAATTTGGAAAACAAGACTCTACAGCATACCCAACAGACTGGCCACAATGGGCTAATGAGTGAGAACAAGTAAGAGAGCAATGAGCCAAAGCTCTAACCTGTCCCAACTGCCTTCCAATTTTGACAACTCCACATTTGATTAAGTATTGAAAAGACCTGATATCTAACATACTACCGGGTGCAACCTTCTCAACCATAGGATAAGTTATTGTCGAGCGATCCAGACAGTTTCGGGATGAATGATGCAAAATTGAAGATTGTAACCAATTGAAAGTCAAATATACAACAGCCTGCATGGAGTAGACATGAAGGTGTCAGGTCAGTCACCTCAAAGCAGCCCCTAAACCTCTTAATCAAGAATTTCCTTAGTAATTGAGTCAGAAAGATGAGAGAGAGAGCTGTACTTGATCATTCCCTGTGACAGCCTGCCCGTATATGCACAGCCCGCTCATATGTTTCCTCGGTAGTGGATATAGTGTATGAGATAAATTGATTTGCAATAACCATGAATTCAACTGTGGCCTAATCCTTAGTAACTACATGCCTTTCAAGCAAAGCTTTCCTGTCCCTCCACAGCTGGTTGAGGGGGTTAAAACACCATGGTCTGAGCCAAATTCGGCATAGACTACCATACAGCCAACGACATTGACCCTTCTTTCTGCAACACTTACTCGTCTTAATCCCCTGTTCCACCCCTCCCTGGTAACAAGCACAAAATATGATCTGATTTCAAGCATCAGGTGTTCCAAGCACATGCTTAGTCTCTGCCTTTGTTGTGATTTTGAAGAACAAATTATAAGGTTGCTTAATCCCAGTCAAGAATTATAAGGTTGATTTCACAGTGTTGTTTCCTTGCAGGCATGAGATCCAAGGATCTGATCTTTACATTAAGCATTAAATGTATGCATGCACCATGCAGTGCCTTCAATGTAATGGTGCCATAGATCTTGCTCCACCTCCCATCTCCGATCGCCCTATCGGCGTAAATTTTCTACTCAAATCGATAAAAAGATCATTGTCAGGGACCCACATCCCGTTTCTCCAGCAAACATAACCCATAAGAAGAAATTGCACCAGAGTGGTGATAAGAACACTGCAAAGCAACATTAAAAACTGATCTAATTTTTCCTTTAGTTTTTGGTGATACCTCCCCGACCAGAACTTTCGTCCACGGTTCTTCGCCCTGCACATCTTTATTCAGATCCTTCCGTCAGAAATTTCCTCTCAATGCAAGTCTCAACGGTGTGAAATATACTTCGCAGATGCTGCTCCACTACAACCCCAAAATTATGTCAACATGCCACTACCTCATCTATCGCAATGCTACCTGCATATCAGATCTGAGCTTGAGAGGCTGGCCTTACCTTGTCTTCTGGAAAGTAGTTCCAGTTTCATGGGGGTACGATAAGAGGACGGTACACAATGCCTATCGAGAGCGTGTGACTGTAGTTTCCAAAAAGACTAGCTCACCTCTTGGGGATGGAGAACCATACAACCAAGTCTAATGCTCTACATGGGCATCAAGGGTACACGAGTAAATGTGAAGTGCATTCACAGACAGAGAACAGACACACAAGTTTAGGTTGATGCAAAGGTGGGCAACATCAGCAGACAACATCACCATTCCTTCACCATCACAAAGTTACCAGAGGAAGTGATGCTGTTGTTGGCATGAAGCACTAGTAACAGATAAAAGCATTACATTCAACACTTCAGAATAGCAGCACAGGTGGATGTCACAGAATTTCTAGGATGTGGCTACAGTTAGAAAGACCAAAAATAGTGGCCTCATAAGTAACAAAAGGCACAGTTCAGAACTTGTAAAGAATGTGGAGGCCATGGCAAAAATTAACAAATGTATTCTGGCAGCTTGAAATGCTCTACATGTCTTCATTATCCAAGGACACTTTCATCCCTCACTTAGCCACTTCCACCTGTATAGGCCTTTCCAAAGAAGAGAAGCTGAAGCTGATCATAGCCAGAATGCACCCAGCTCCAGCAACAGCACGCAAGATGTTGGCACCAGCACCCTTGAACAACGAACCTTCCTTTGCAATAATCTGCTGGAATGCATCAAGTGAGCTCTTGTACTTCACTGCCTCCCAGTAAGTCATCATCATCCTGTGCCACACTGTCTATGGGGTAGGAGGCCCACCGTGTTATGGTGATACGCCATCCTAGCAGGAAATTGGCAAGGAAAGTTGCCCTGCAGTGAAGGAAAAAAGAATTGGTGAGAAGAGGGGTCGATGTTCTAGTCCAAATTTGAACAAACCCCACATTACTAATAAATATTAAATGGCATATGCTCAGTCTGATGTCAATGTAAGACATTCTAAGAAGCACATCAGTCATGCATCGAAGTAAGAGAATCCAGACAGCCGGGGATCACATTTGAAGTTCAAGTCAAACCAATTCGCATCAGACAAGCACAACTGGGCTTGAGGGAGTAATTTCCGAAATAGACATCGCGTACGATGATACGAGCATAGGAGATGGCAAAACCTCTCAGAAGACTCTTCCCTTCTAGAGAGAGACCAAATGAGAAGAAATGAGAACGTGAACTGAATTTATGATATGAGCATACATGCTGACATACCTTAGGGAGCGTACAAGCACTTTACATTACTTTCACATCTTTAGCAACAGCCTTATCTCCTCATCTGCTTTCAGATCGTGGATCCTCCCCAACCTCCACATACCACGTACCATCTACTATCGCAAATCCCTCTTTCATTTCACGCCTCATCGCCTCGTATAGCCTCCAAGTTGAGAAAGAATTCTTGAGAATCCTACTGAATAATTTGGTAAACACATATTGCCGAAGGTACTAATCTCGGCACAGATGCCATATAAAGTACCACCAAAACCTGGAAGCAGCTTCCTTCGGCAACTTGTGATTACCAAGTTATTCGAAAGGCTTCTTGTGGTTTCGATGCCAGATTTGATTACGCTTCCGGTAGCGAAGTGATTCCCTCATCCCTACTTGCTTCACCCCAAAGATTCCCAACACTTCCCTTTGCTAAAAGGTAAATCAACAACAAGAATTGAAGCTCGTGAAGATGCTAGATCCTACGATGTGCGCATGCGCCAAGTGTGAGATATGGACACGTGAGCCTTACGGAAGCCTGAGGGTATAATTGAGGGGGAGGGCTATGCTCTGCGGGGATTTTTCATTCGAGCACAAGAGGGCCCTAACCCTCGACCGTCCCCGCTGCGGCACCCCCCGCCCCGCCCCGAGCAGCACAAGGGCAGGCTTGGAGTGAGGGAGAGCATCGCACGGGAGAAGGTGAAGGAGGCGCAGCTGAGGGTGATAATGCAGACCAATTCGGGCGGCAGCGAATGCTTTGACTCTAAGATCAGTGAGGGTCATGTATGGATCACTTGCTTGGAAAAAGAGTTCTGAGAGTTAGGGGATTTGCCATCCAAATGCTAGAGTTTCCAGGAGGTAAATGAATGAGAGAGGTAATAAGATTGTAAACTAGCATTGCCTGATGTTAGGCTAATTGAGAGCAAGAGGAAGGCAAATTGAATGACAGAAAACTCATCTGAAACAATGTGAAATGCACACGTGCTTGGTTTTGTTAGGATGGACGATTAATTTCCTCGGGAAATGATTCCCGACTGAATCAACTTCCCCTTTGAATTATTTCGGTTGAGTCCACAGCGAATGATGCCCAATGGTAGTGAATTGAATACTGATGTTGTTTGTAATGAATCGAGCCTATATCTGCATTGTTGATTGCCATTTCCAATTTTCCCTACAACTTTCCCTCTAACACGTTGTCCTGCGTTCCAGTAACCAGTAACATCTTATGATCTTTGTCTCAACTGCGGAGGCAAAGAAACAATATATATGAGCAGTAACAGCTTGCATTAAGAAATACAGCTTTACTGGACAATATTCCTAAGATTGCAAGCTTTCTTCAACCTGGAAATGTTTACTTTACTTGCTTATAATATCTTGTACATCCATCTGGTTATTTTAGAGGAACCAAACTTTAGCAACGTGCACTGTTAGACGACGACATTTGTGGTCCCACATTTGGTGTTGATGCTAGTGACGTGAAGGCTTGGTTTTGAAATAACATCTTGCTCTCATTCATGGAGAAAAGGTAAGGCAAACAAGTTTAAATGTTTAGCAACTTACAGAGCATAACTTAAACTTTCGGCACAGCCCAACATCCTACAAAGGAGAAAGAAAGATAGAAGAGACAATGACAGAGAACTTAGCAAACAGGGGAAAGCTGATTGGAGTGCTTATTGTGTTTGAAACAAACAAACAAGCAACCCGGGTTGACTACCTGATGGAATGAGTCAAGTGAGAAACTATCAATGACTCACAAAAGGCTTTGTCAACACTCTGAAATCACTAGGTTGACTAATCCACCAAACCAAAAGAGAACCAGAGGGTGGACAGGAAGGTGCTAGCATGACTGGAAAACGACAGCCCTGGATAAAAATGTCAAAACAAGATGATATCAGCTTTCACTGAAAAGAAAGTCTTAAACAGACAAAACTTGCCACAGGATTCCATGTCCCATGCAGCATGACTGATGAGCATGGCCAAACTGTGTCATTGCAGTTTGTATATCATCGATGAGTGTGGGGTATGTAACTTTCACCTTCCAAATGGAAGCCAGTTGGCCTTCCGGGTGAAGTAAAACCATAAGTTACGCTTGCTTTGACAAGAGTCTTTATTTCCTTTGTATTCTTTTTTTGGGGGGTGGTAAGGTGACCATGCCCGAAACTCTCTTCGTCCTTGCAATGCACAAACAATTTTTTTACAAATCTATGGTTGTTTGGCCACGGTCAGGCCGTTCCAAGCAAGGGGGAAACAACAAGCCCCTCTTCTTACCGTCTCTAGTTAGTGTGCAGCCTGTGCAGGAAACAAGGTCGGTCAGAATCCCCTCCTTGCTAACCCAAACAGTAAACACTCCACGCCTATATTAAGTAAGAATTTGAAAACTTCAAGTAATATCCACAGAACTGCTGCACTAATGAGATCCGACTGCATTTCCTTGCAGCAACCCATTACGGATCTGCTCAGCAACGTCACGCACTGCTCCCGGGCCATGTGGGATGAACACTGTTGAGCTCTTATTATGTGCTCCAATCTCCTTCAACGTATCAAAATATTGGGTCACCAACACCATATCCATGACCTCTTTTGGTGAAGTCCCGGGCACATTGTCGGAGAAAGCCAATACACTCTCCCTCAGACCGTCGACTATTGCCTGGCGTTGTCGAGCAACTCCTACCCCTGATAAGTACTTGGATTCTGCCTCTGCCTCAGCTCGTTTGACCTGTAAGCCATAGCTTGATTCATTAAGACAAGTCAACCATTCTTATCCCAACCCAAACTGAACTTGAATTTCTGTCTGATTCTGGAGATTGACCAAGTCCACTTCACAAGTGCGCTTTACCCCTTAAGATGAATAGTCAAAACATGGATTCATTCCACCAAATAGTCTTTCTTGCGCTACCAGAGATGCTCAACAAAAAACAGAGGTTCAGTGTCCTCAGAATATGTGAAAACTTCCTAACAAACTGGCAAGCGCAACTCTAGTTAATTAATTTACATATCCTAAGGAAAGACACTGACCTGTAGAAACTTCTCCCCCTCTGCCTTTTCACGTGTTGCAACTCTCATTCGTGCAGCTGCAATCAGGCAAGTTTACTTGTGATTAAACCTCTTAAACTGCACATGCTCAATCATAAGAATCATCCATGATATCGGAGGGCGCAGTCTAAACATATATATAGTACCGAGAGTCCAGATAACGACGCCTACAACTACCAAGCATTCCTGCTTCTTTTCCTAAAAATGTCAGCCTCATCACCACTGTGGTTTGTGCAACAGGTGAAATCCAACCAGACTAGTTCCTTTGGAACCCAAAGCTGTCAAACCACGAAAACATCTTGCTATGTCAAATGGGGCATAAAATCAAAGCACTTAAATGCCGCAATAACCAATCCATGACAGACATATGCAGATTACCTGCATTAATTTCGTTCATAGCTCGCTTCACAGTCTCATCAGGCTCAATGTCCACAATGAGTGTCTGGACAATCTCATAACCATAATTCCTCATCGCCTGCATGGTTCAACAGATGCAACCAACATCTCATTATAGCTCCTTCTGACTAAGAGTAACAACAAGTCATGACCAAAAATACACAGCTAACATCAGTAGTGGTATCGTCTTTCTCCCATTCAAGTACTACATCCCTTTAAATCTGCAGCCACCCACTCAAACATCTCTGGTAGTCCCTGCTGTACACCTCTACGCAGCCTATCCAGTTGCAGAACAGCAATAGAAACACCCAAAGTATACATGGGAAGTGGAGAAGATGCCATTTGGTAACTTGCCTTTTCCAGCTGTTCCTCAACAGTCTTGGCAATGTCATTCTTCTGCTCAAATACGTCGTCCAAAATCATTTTGGGTACACTTGCTCTCACCACTGCCAATAAGAGACACCCTATTGAAGTTAAAAATCCCTACACAAGTCATTCTGACACTCTCTTTTAATCAAGTTGAGATTCTCTACACAAGTCTCTCCATCCCTGTGTGCCCCTCTATTTCTTTCTTTTTCTTGTTATACTATGTTGTTTAACTTGTGTCCCCAGAGTCCTTTGGGTCTCCTGCAGTTGGTATGACTCTGTCTCTGTCTCTCTCTCACAGAGAGAGAAACATACATTTATAGCTGAAAATTGAGCCTAACATCAGACAGCTTTCATGAACATATGTATCTCCTGTGAAACATGGAATTAACACATAATTTGTTTACATTGAATATCATGAAGCTGCATTCAGTACCATCAAAAACATAAGACTTAATTTGCTCGCGTGGGTTGGTGAGCTTATAGAAGGCATCTTGGGCAGAGTCCACATGTGCTCGGTATTGCACTGAAGCCACCACCGTCACGAACACGTTGTCCTGCACATTCACTCCAAAATTTCCAGTACATCAAAACCCAGTAAGCGGTAGTAAGATTTTATATACAGTCCTTCAACTGAGATGCCCATACGTGAGAGAGCTCTAAGGCCACCTTCATGCTAAGATTGTCATGAGATAATTTTTGGCTGAAATGCTTTTGGTATTTTGTGATGCAATTCACATCCCTCACTTTCTAAGGACAACCACTTAGAACCAAACACTTATCCTCTATCTAAAGGGGCTAGGGTGGGGGATCCATAGGCATAAGGCTTAAGCGAGAAAAGCCTGACGGTAGCAGGTCAAGACAGAATTCTTTTTCTTCGTGCTTCGGCGAATTGACACCACTCACACAACCAGGTTGGCTCGAGCCCTAAGAACAAGTCTCGCAACAAGCATCTGTTGCAAATCAGTCATACATAGAGAAGGCTTCCGTTCTCCAGCAAACCCCAAGCGCAATCCACAACTTCCCAATTCAAGCATCTCAGCTCAAATCCGAATTCCCTTTCTGTCGACAGGTGCAGACTTCGGGTGAAGAAAAACAAGGCCGAGGTACATCAGTGCTCTCTCCTTCCTCCCTTTCTAGATGGAGATCTCTCTCTCACCTTCCGCACAAAATGAAGACTCGCAAAGAAGCCACAGCCACATATATCACGTCTTCCGTTGAGCAGCGACAAACCCAAGACCTATTTGTAAAGAAACCAGAGGAAGAAGATACCTTGGTCTTGGTCTCGCATCGAACATCCAGCTGCTGCACACGAAGAGACAGCCTGCCAGCGATGTTGAGGCCGCAACACCATGGCACAAAGTGGCAGCCGGGGCCGACCACCTCTTCGAACTTTCCAAACCTCTCCTTGACTGCGACTGTGGATTGATCCACCTGCAAGCACCCGAAAACCTGCCCCATTGCTTCACCGCTTCCCTTACAAAACCCGCAAGTATACCACCTCCACTCCAAAGACCCACAAGCACAGAATCCCAATTGGAACGCAAATCTCTGTGTAAGCCCCGCCCCCCTTGAATATCACCACCTAACTTAGTCTTGTTGGCCAAGCTTATCCTCGCCGACGCCACGTTTATACGTTTCTACTCGCTCCTTCTTCTTCGTTTCCTTCTTTCTTTTTTCTCGTTTCTTCTTTTTCTTCTCTTTGATTTCTGTTCGTATTTTGGCAGCCTGCCATTATTTTCCTGGAACCGAGCGGCACGCGCCAGTGTCCCGTCCTCGTCACACACTGTAGCACCACATGTTCCATCCTCGTCACACTTCCATCCTCTTCACGCATCCCCGCCTCTGACTTTTGTGTGGCCTCGTCGCGCACGGCAGTGACCTGACCGGGTGTCTCTTCACCCCAAAGGGCTACTGCCTTCGGACAGGAAGGTGGGACACCTTTGTGATACCAATTGGTGGTTTGAACCCACAACCACTTCCGAGGTGGCGGCGTGCCCATTACCACTACGCTACAACTTGGTTTTTACCAGAGTTGGGCGGTTCTTGCATTTGTGAAGAAACCTTCGGTTCCGGTTACACAATTATTTCAAGAGACGGTTCCGGATCCGGTTCCGGTTTTTCTTTATCGAGCCGGTTCCGGTCCGGTTCCGGATCCAACTTTTAAACATGGGGCGGTTCCGGTTACTGATTAGTTGCTGATAAAAACCACGGTTCGGGTTAGGTTTCGGTTCTTTTTTAAATATATATATTTTATTAATTTAATTAGATTTAAAATATTTTATCAGTCTGGGAGATTAAATAGCAATGTATTCACATATTTGAACTAAAATCCAACGATTTTATTAGTTTTCACTAACACAAAAAAAACAAACAAAAATACTCTAAATAAATGGATAACATTTTATGGGTTGAAATTACTATTCAGCTATCTTGCAAGTATTGGCATCTTCTAACAATTTCATTAATGAACTTAGCCAGGATATCATGGAGCTGGAGATTGAACCCAAGATCTCATGGCGTTGAAGCTGAACATGGCCTTCAAGCATTGAACCGGGATCTCATAGAGCTTGAGAGCATTAAAGAAGTTTTGCCGGCCCACCGGCTCTCTAGGTTATGCCATGTTATGCCAAGGGCCCACCAAAGGTTCAAGAACCATAACCTGTTTTCATCCCATGCGTCCTAGTTCTCCGGTTCTCACACCCAGCAGGAACCGTCGGTTCAGTTCTGTGCCGATCCCCATTGGCAGGTTATGGGTGTTCTGCAGGAATGGGCCCGGTTCCGGTTAACCTGAACCTGAACAGGCGGTTAACCTGGCTCCCGACGGGTAACCGCCCAACACTGGTTTTTGCGTACAATTTAGTGGGAGGCTCTGGCCTGAGGAACTTCTGCCGATTGAGGTTTGGAAACAACTTGGGCGGAGCCAGAGTAGGTCAATTTTCCAGTTTTTTTTTTTTTTTAACTCATTTCTTTGCGCCTCTCATTTTTGAATAATTGGGAGTTTATGTCGCACGTGTGGGACAGGGCGCGCACGCCTGCACGGACGCGGGGTCGCCCTCCCCCGCCTGCCCACCCCCACTTGCCAGCCGCGCAACGCGGTCGGCAGCCCCGCGGCCACCCACGGCCCAGCCCGCCCTCGCCGCTGGGTTCGCCCGCCATCCGGTCCCCAGTGGGTCTGCCCTTACTGGGGTCTGCCCAAGCTCGGTCTGCACGGTCTGCCGCCAAGCAGCCCGATCCGGCAGACCCAAACGATGGGACTGACCTGTGCCACCGAATTTGGTATACCACTATCTCATGGAGGAGACCAACAACCGTGGTCCAAACTAAGTCCACTCCTGGATTTAGCAGACCAATCAGTTCAAAAGCATACCACGGCCAGGAGTACAGCATACATCGGTTCACAAGCAGACCACGTGGAGCACTACTCAATACAAAACATCGACCAGAAATGTTTAGCAGTAGACCACAAGAGCAGACTGATGAAATGATCCACAAAAGTGTACATCATATATAAAAATGAACAAACCTGCACCATAGACCACATGAATCCCAGCTCTATTTGGTGAAGCAGGTTCCTCCAACTTCTTTTCCAATGCAACAGCCGCCTCCTTCATACCCTCCCGGAGCTGGCTAGCTCGGCTTTGCAACAAATTTTTGTCCTGGGGTTTATTAACAATTTGTGGTCCCGTTCTAGACGCTTCCTGCACTCCATGGGTCGAACTGGCCCCTACGGTGGGGGTTATCACTACTGGTACACCCTTTGTGCTTGACTGCATGTTGAGCACCTGCGACAGACCACGAGCTGAGACCTCAGACGCCATAACCTTCACACGAATATCAGACCACAAAACATCAGCAATGACCACCCAAATGCACTGGGGAAAAAAAATGGACTGCAAAAATGCAATGGAATCAGACCTTTGTGGGCGCTGTGGGTGTTTGCAATTGCACCACTCCTGTGGCAGGTACATCTCTCGACTACAGTGACTGGTTCCACAGAATGAGAAGGGATAGAAACATGTGCATGGGTTTCGACAAGGTCTGATGAATTGTCTGCTATGGGGTCGAACATGCGGAGCACCCTATCAACGGATTGGTCTATTGCCAGTAGTGGGTCTACAGACGAGTCGGGGTCCACAAAAGTAAGCGGCAAAACGGCCAAAGATGCATCCTCATCTGCAGTAGACCCTGCCTCTAACAGATGGGGAAGGTCACCGACCAAACTGTCACAGTCATAGTCCATTGTTGCAATTGCAGAATTGGTCTGTACTATGGATAAATGAGCACTGACACCTTCCCGGTTCTGTTCAGGCAGTGCTGTGTCAGAAGGTCTGGTGGCAAGGGTAAGGTCCATTACCATTCTCTGCTTCTCAGCAGATATTGCAGTGGGGGGGAAAGGAATTGCTCCTCTCATTTTCGGCAACTCGTATGTGCCAGGGAGGATGGGTGTTGCTTCCTGGGTTATTGCCAGGTCTCCAGATGGTCTGATGTCTTGCACTGGCAAGGTCTGCTGATGTTGGAATGGTGAGGTGTCGGCGTCCATACCTGCGTCGCGATGCACTTCTGCAGTGCATTTGTCAAGCAATGTACCAGCCAGGGTGTCCTCTGGCAAGGTCTGATCAGGTCTGCACTGGTCGGGAAATGTCTGCTCTGAGATGGTCTGGTGTGGTGTGCTCTGGTCTTTTGGGGTATGGTCTGTTGTGCACTCGGATCGTCTGGAGTCATGCGATGTGGTCTGGTCTTGTCGGGTCTGCTGTGGTGTGCTCTGGCTTGCACTGGTCTGCTCAGGTCTGATTTCCACTGAGGCGGTCTGCTTTGCCAAGGTGATGGGTGCCCGCTGATCTGGAAAGGTCTGCCCATGTCCGATCTGGACGTTATTATCTGCAAAGGTCTGCATAACCAAGGTCTCCCCGGTAATCTCGGGTAAGGTGTGCAATGCCTCCACGAAAGTCTGTTTTGGCAACAAAAAGTTTTTGTCACCCACATTCTCTGGCTTGGGATCACTGACAATCCAGTCGGGGGTCTCCTATTCCTTGTTCTCCGTAATCCAGTCGGGGGTCTGCTGGTTGGCATGTCATTACTTGGGATTTGGCTGGGAAGGGTCTGCTCGCTCCAAAGTCTGCTCGCTGCGGGTCTCCTGGGTCTCCATGGGAGTTGGGTTCTGTGTGTCTGCTGTTGTACGAACTCCAATGAGCCTACACTTAACGGGTGACTCGACTCCAGTATGGCCACGGAGGGCTTGTAGAAGCTGCCTTGCGCCATTGGCGTATTGGTCAAGAGCATTCCGAACAAGCTCGTCCTCTTGATCATACTCTGCAACATGTCACAAACACGTCAAAAACAAAGCACTCATCCCTGGTCTGCTAACAAACGGAAGAATACATGGGGGTTTGATTCACATGGGGCTCTGTTGGTTGTCATGGTTCATAAAGTTTGCTAGAAGGTCTTCGTTTGTGGTCAACGTCAAGGTCTGTTTAAAAGGTCTGTGTAAAAGGTCTGTTAACAAGGTTTGTTAGGTCTCATGACATACCATGATCTAGGACTGTGGTCCACAGCCCAATATCTTTCATAAGCCGATCCATGAAGGCCTCGTCAAGCTCTCCCAGAGCTGCAACATGGTCCTCTGCTGGAAACCTGCTCCAGAGTACTTGGAAAGCATGTCGTTTGTTGAATGCAATGTCGAAAACCGCACGCTCCTGCACAGTCACAAACCACATCATAGCGTCTTGCGTGATACTTTCCCGAGCCTCTTCGCTTCCGTGCAGCAGGTCCATCCGCAGGTTGTGAAGGTCTTTTTTTAATTTGGTGTAAGACCTGAAATTGCCAAATTGCATCCATTGACGGCGGAGGAAACAATCTGCCATCTCCTCAAAAGCAGTCTCTGTCAAGCTCGCTAAGTGCTTCGGACGAACACCAAATATTGGGTGGGCGATGGCCATGTGTCTTATCTCCAGTGGGCGTGGGTCGTGCATGAGAAAGAGCTGCGCGATAAGCGGTGGCTCGGTCTCCTCCGCCAGAAGCGCCACTCCATACTCACGGGCTTTGTCCAAAACACGGGTGGCCTCCTCCGCCGTGAACTCCATTGAGGAGTGCTGCGGAGCAAAGGTCCACCGGGAGGCGACGATGCGGTGAAGCTCTTTGTACCAGTCCAGATGCCGATTACTTTCCCCACAACGAAACTTCGGAAGAGTGGGGTCCTCCTCATCAGTTGCAGACCGCTATGGAGGACGCCATGGTCTGCCAAATGGGAAAACAATTCGACCACGCAATGTGGTCTGCTGAAGAGGTACGAAGTTTTTTTTTAATTATTATATATGTGGTCTGCTGCGAACCGTCTACTATTTTGGGTCTGCTTTGCTTTGAAAGGCGCACTACTGCCGTGGCTGTGGTCTGCTGCATGGGTCCACGGCTATGCTCTACTACTATGCTCTACTGGTCTGCTGTAATGGCCTACTGGTGTGGTCTACTGGTCTGCTGTCAGGCCCAATCTTGACGGGTCTACTAGTCTATGGTCTACTGCTCTATGGTCTACTGATCTAATGTGAAGGCCAATATTGCTGTTTGTTTTCAGGAGGCGAATGCGCAAGACAACCGAGTGTACAGGGCTTTGCAAATCTGGAAGTACAGGTTGAACGGTCCTCCTTTGGAAAATACACTTGTCCGGAATGAGGTCCGTGATATTCGTGACTACATCCTGAGTCTGTATCCACAGTCGGCTGATGCCATTGCATCAATTCAGGATGGTACCATTGGCCGCGCAACAGGCCTCCCTCCATCTGCTGTAAAGGCTTTTGAGAGCGCCGGTCAGACTAGCAGACCCGGCTCAGTGGACCTTTCTTCCGTGACCCATCCTCCAGCGGGTTCAAGTACCTGGAAGCCGTTGTAGTCTTCATCCTTTGGGTGTGATCGTGCCTCCACCCACTTCTTCTCGGCTGTGTCAATGGTCTGCCGTATCTGCCCTGATCTCACATAAGCATACAAAAAAGGGAAAAAGTCCGGATCTGATTCATCTGGGTACTGGTCTGGCAGAAGACCGTGGGGAAGCAGGTACAATGTGCCAGGGCGGACAGGGGTGCCCGTTACATCTCCATGAGCGTCAGTCAGGGTCTGCTATTTCTTGGTCTGCTTGTTGGGTCTGATATGTGGTGGGCGTCGTGGGTCTGTTTGAGGGTGTGATTCCTCCATGGGGATGTCCGAGTCAAGGGTTATGTCATGTACCGGCGGGGCGTACCCAATGGGGTTGTTCACCAAGTACGGTCTCACAAGTAGTCCCGGCCGCTCCGTCGACATGTCCTGAACATGATCCTCCTCTTCATGAGAGTCTTCCTCACTTGAGTCATCCCCACTGGACGACAAAGTTGAAACAACAGCCTGTGGTCTGTTGGGACTGACCTGGTTGCAATTCTTTGCTACTCACTCTCATATCCCGTGGTCTGCCAGTACTGGTACTGCCAGATCTGTGACTTTTGCGGTCTACATTTTTTTTAGCTCCATCACTGAGCTTCATTTTCTTCACTGGCACAACGAGACCGGGGCCCAGTAGGCTGGCTTCAGTGTAATAACGCTGCCGCACTTCCTCAGCAAACCGAGCGACGACATGCGCACCCCTACACTTTGCAGTGATTTCTTTTGCGGCCTTAGACGAACTTGGCTTGGGCCAAGGCTTGAAGTTCTCAGGGACCATACTTTTGCATCCTCCATCAAGGGCATGGCGGTTTAGAGTCTCTTTGTCCTTCACAATATCGGGGCAAAAGGGGCACTGAAACCGATCCTTTGGCCAGTTCTCTTTCTCCTTCGCTACGCACAAGTCCAAAAATGCTTCTACTATTTTAGCATCGTACTCACTTGGCTCATACCAGTACCTTCTCTTGGCTTTGTGGCGAGGGCATGCACATATTCCACCAAATCGGCTCCGCCCTTTGGGCAAGCTTCTTCCATGGCTGCAACCTAAGGAGGAATTGTGTCAGAGACGGTCTACTAAATGCAAATGAAGAAGAGCAAGCAAAAAAGGAAATGAAGGTCTGGCGGTGAAGAAGTCTGGTGAAGTTGATACCTTTGCACTTCGGCAACGACGGGCACACGGCCTTTGAAGAGCGGATGGGCGCTACAAACGAATCGTCGAGTCGAAGAGGCAGAAACCGCGAAGCGCAACACATCGTGCAGTCGCAAAGTAGAGAGACGCGAAAGACGCAAAAGGAGGAAGAGGCGAGGACCCCAACGTAACGGCTCACTGCTAAGCGTGACAGGAGCACACGTGCGACCGCCGAGGCCATGCACGTCGGCCATTGGACTGCCGTCGAAACATCAAACGTCCCGGAGGCACAATAATGGCCGCCGCCAAGGACTTCCATGGTCTGCCCTAAGTCTCCACCAAAAGGGTCCGCCAAAATGGTCCGCCAAAATGGTCTGCCAAAAGGGTCTGTGGCACTGGTCTGTCGCATTCGTGAGGCAAAGATTGTCTGCACTCGGTCTGCCGTCGGGGTCTGACCAGAGTTCTCCAGGCTGGTCTGTTGGTTCGGTCTTCTCGTCTGGACTGGCATGGTGCACTCTTCTCTTCTCCTGCTCTGCCCATCTGGTCTGCCCTCTGTCTGCAGTGTGTCCCCACCCGTTTCACCATTTCAATGGTCCCCCGGCTGGGTCTCTGCATCCCCGCACTGTCATGGTAACACTTTGGAAGGTCCACTGGTTCGTTGCACAAAAAATTCCGCCACACATGCCTATTTCGTCCTGCATCGATGGGTCCACCTGCAAACAACATCCAAGAGATGGAACTCAGGAGGAAATCGGAATTTTATACAGCCAACCATGCACATATGCTTCCGCTATTTTTGCAATGTCATTCCACACATGCTATATGGAGGAGAAGCCTCGAACAAGACAGTGAGACAAGGGAAAGGCCGATTCTCAATTGTTGTCCGCTAAATGAGTCGTACTTGTTAGCAAAGACCTAAATACTTCCATTCAAGTCTGCTTTGTAAAATCAATGTAACTCACTTCCCCGCGCTCAAACAGTCCCACGAATAGGCGAACAACAAAGCAAAAATAGTAGAAGCATATGAACAAAAGAGGCTGTGGCTTGAAACGATGGACTCCGACGTTGCCAGAGAGTCCATGGAGTCATGCAAAGGGATTCTTCACGCCGAGTCTGTTGGTTCTAAACAGTCAAACAACTAACAGCAGCAAGCAACATGAGGAAAAAAAAAAAAAAAAAAGGGGGTCTTAGGAGATCGGCGAGTGCCATGGCATGCCCTAAATCGGGGCGGTCTGGATAAACCGGATCTGGACGGGCAGATGCGCGCCACGTAGGTCTGGGTCTGTTGTGCCGGTCTGGGGTGGTCTGCCGGACGACATGCGCAGACCAAGCTTGGGCAGACCCCAGCAAGGGCAGACCCACTGGGCACCCGATGGCGGGCGGACCCAGCGGCGAGGGCGGGGGCCGCGGTCCGGGGGCGGGCTAGGCGGCGTGCGGGCAGGGCCGCGGGCGGCTGGCAGATGGGGGTGGACGGGGCGGGGGAGGGCGACCCCGCATCCGTGCGGGCGTGCGCGCCCTGTTCCACACGCGCGACATAAACTCCCAATTATTAAAAAATGAGAGGCATATATATATGTATCTCCAAAATATCCCACCCCCTTGAACCAGTGTTTTTATTCCATGGATGAAATCGTCAAATTTCTCCAAATAACATATAAATTCTGGATGAATTCCAGATGATATCAATGGATTAAGTACAAAAGTAGATGATTCTATCCAAATTCGAGTGGATGAACAGAATGTATGGCTATTTCTTGCAATACTCAGTAGCCACTTGTGCTATTTTCCAAATTTCAAAACAAAAACACTGCCTTGAACACACTGGGGACAGTCCCCGGGCAGGATCTTTCCACAACGGAAATATTTTCCAGCTTTTTGCCTTTGCAATATGGGGATCTTGCATGGCACAATTTTGCAGGAACCCTACAGGAACCCTACATGGATATTCCCTGTAGGATATTACTTACAGGGATTTTCTTCTTTTCTTCTTGTCTCCGTTCTCATCTTTTTTCGTCCTAGGAGACCCTAAAGGAAATATGCTGCAAAGAAAGCCTCTCATTTTAGATTAATAGCGTCTTGAATGCAGAAGCGCGTGGCCTGTGGGCCCCGCCACATCCAAACAACGGGTCACCCCACCATGGCCGGGACCACGCCCTAGGGTCTGCCGCTACTTATCAGGGCAGACCAGAGAGCCCTTTTTTGTTTTCAAAAAATATTTTTTAATAAATAAATATTAAATTTTAATTAAAAAAAGGAAACCTGGGAGCGACTGCTCACAATTCAGGCTCTTGAGGAGGGGGAAAAATTAACCCCCTTTCAGATAAGCCATTAGGCACACAGGTGAGAAACGTCACCACCAGACCAGCCGGTCACGAACAATCCACACACCAGGCAGGGCAGCGGGTTTGAACCCCGAACCAGGGCGACACACTGTGCACTTACCAGCTGAGCTACCAGCTGATGTGCTGGAGAGAGAGCCTTTGTATGATGAAAAAGTTCCAAGCAAGAAAAATAAATAAAAAATGTAAGAAAGTATTTAAATGGAAAGTCAAGGTGGTGCAGTGAATTGTTGTTCTCACATAATATGCGGCCTTGGGACATGCCTTTAGAGCACCTTCTAGTCCATATTATTCAACGTTGTCACTTTGCCATTCATTTTGTTTTCTTTAACCCCTAAAGGACGAGCTAACTTTTGGGAGTTTTCCCAAAAAGTGGGCCATACCCTCCATTGCTGAGCTGTTCCTAACCCCCCTGACATCCAGCTCAATGGACCGTTCCATTTCATCCCTACCTACTACATGAAGGTCCTCAGAAAATTGTAGCACTTTTGACCGTTCCATTTAGTAGATTATAACAAAAGAAAATTGGCCAAGTTGAAACCATGAACAAGAAAAAGAGAGGAAAAATTGCTTTGACCATGCAAGTTTAGTGATTTTACATTTTTTCTTGAAGAAATGGCCTCCAGAATCCGGATAAGGGGTAACCAACAGGTCATCTCCCAGAATCTCAGACCAAAATGCCAAAAATATGAGGGGGCTGCTTTGTATGTGAAATCTGGGGGGGTAAATTATCTTGTTTTGGCTTCTTTCCCAAGTATACCCATGAGGTGACATTTTTTTTCCAATTCCTCTGGTAAGTAAGTGCACAGTAACATTTCATGGTGCCTTGTCCAAATTTTTTGGCATTATGATAAATTTTCAGCCTTAGATGTTATCTTGAACATTGCCCATTTGACTGCCACGTAGGCAGGTCAATGGTGCTCTAACACTGGATTTCTTGACACTTTGCAAAATTCTAGGGAGCAGAGCTTTTATGATTTTTTGGCGCTGTAAATTCCCATGTGTGCTCCTATTTGACATCTACAATTCATCTTCAAGGTTCACTTCCATCCACTATCATCCATGGGAATGGGAGCGTGGCAAGTAATCTGACACGACCCGATTTGGGTCGCGTCGTCCTTTAGGGATTAATCAATAACTAGGGTAGCATGCAGCGTTTTTTTTTTCATTTAAGAACTTGAGCCACGTTGGCTCCTGGCTGGCCAATGAGGAAGATCAATTGGTGACTCTGTGGCATGTGATCTTGAACCGGTGGCTACTGTCAAGAATGTTTGATGAGTTTTATGCGAACTCAACTCATGTAGTGTTCAGTTTGTGGGAGTGACAAGGGAGGTAATTTCTTCTAAGTAACAACGACACTACATCTTGCAAAGCCTAGCACAACTCTGTCACATGGATACAATCCATTGACAAATATGACTAATCTTGTGCAAGATCAGCAACTCTGCTCAAAGCCTCATGTGCCAGTGCAAGAGGCGGTGCAAGTCTGCCTAAATAGAGGTGCATGACACGGATACTAGGCGGGTTAGCGAAACCTAAATGAGAGTTCCCTCCATAGCTCGACCCCTTGGTGAAAGCAGGAAGAGTTTGAACCCAAGGCTTTGCTCCTTGTGCTGGCAGGGTGGTAGGGTTTCTAGAAATCGATAGGCAAGATCATTTGGATCTAACGAACCCAAATGGCATGTGGCTCTTTCCATGTGCGACAGTTGTACAGGCGGCGTCCTCATTTCAGCGACATGATGGCATTAGGGAGGGCAGTAATGCGAAACAGTGCCATATTTTAACCCATAATTCCTTTGTAAATTTCGTGAGGCCAATTTCTGGATCGAAAAGTGGCAAAATTTCGCGCATAAAAAAAACGCTACTAGCATGTGTCGTTGGCCCAAGTGTCTAGCCTCTAAGCCCAAGTGTAAGATCTTCTATGTAGGATCTTCTAGGGCTAGCATGTGCCGTTGGCCCATGTCCCATGTGTGAAGGACTGAAATCTAAGACCAAGTGCTACGTATCAAAGTGCGTCTCCTATACATATATGCGCAGCCAAAGCTAGCATAAATAAGAGCCTATTCCTCATGTGGGTTTTGCCCCTTTTGGGAATGCATCTCCTATATTAAGGCAAGTGCAATTTCCTATGTATCAAAGTGCTTCTCCTACATAGAGGCCCAAGTGCGACCTCCAGTATCCAACACTTAATTTTGTAATTTAGTTGAATTTTCAGCTATCAAAATTGTTCATATTTCTATAATTTTCGGCCCGTAGGTCCAGATTTTGGAGGTTGGGTACCGCGCGAGCATGCTCACATGAGCACAAGCGCATATTCTGAATATTCCTAAGATGCTTTTGGAATATTCTACAACGAAACGAAAATTGAGAAACTATAGTAAAATATTTGCAAAACTATTTTTAACTACGAGTCACATAGGCCCTCACAACAAAAACTTAAGAAACAAGTAATCCCTATACGCGATAAACATGTTACCCTACAGGCGTGGGATTTCCTCACGCTATGCTCACCCCATACTAGGCCCTTTCCATGACAGACTTGAGAAAAAGACGCTAAGACTCCAGGAGACCTTAAAAGTTGTCATGTTCCATGGATAATTTATCGAGACGAAACTCTCACTCTCGAAACTACTACTTAATTTTATTTCCCAATGCGAAATTCAAAGATAGATCAGATGGCCCACGGTTCCTGGTGGGCCTCGATCTATCCCCATGCACCCCTCCTCATCGATTCCACCACGAGGGCTGGGAACCACGGTTTGGGAGATCTCAACAACGCTACAAAACAAAACACAACAAGCTGCTCCGCCACAAGAGGCTCGGTCCTTGCTCTTTCCTTAAGTGATTTTGGGGTTGTTGTTTTATACTATTTTCCACGGCTTCATGAATCATGCCCATCAACCCTCCAAGACTAGGCGTGATGGATAAGCCTAGTTCTCCCCCTAGGCAAGATGTCTCCACAATGCCTCTATCCCTTGCGGGTCCCACCAACCCCCATACACTAGGTTGAATGGATAAGCCTAGTTCTCCATTCTCTGCCTATCTCCACAGTGCCTCTATCCCTTGTGGGACAGAGCCAACAAAACAAACAAACTACCTTGCTTCATATATTGATTATTCGAATAAAAGAGAAACACTTGGCCCGGGGAGCTACCACTCATAAATCAGGCCCCTTAACCTGTTACTTTCTACAAGATGCATTTTTCAGTCCTAGAAACTTCTACTCCTTAGAAGTAACATGAGGCTACCTACCAGCTACCAAATATCCATCCACTAAAATTTGTTTTACATGTAAATACCTACCTGGCCCCTACACCATCTCCCCGAAATTATAGGAGTATTCATAGTTGAATTTGGGAAATTATAGTGTTATTTTGGGGATTATTTCTCTCTTTTTTGGTTTGAAAAAATATTTCTTTGACCAAGCATGTTGAGGGGCTTCTTTAAATTTTCCTATATGACTACCCCAAATTTTCATAATACAATAGTCCAAACGGGAAGACAATAGGAATAATGTAAGAACTTAATGGACGTCTATGATCTGACAGTACTTTCACCGGATTCCTGCAGCCCTGGCTCCTCCGGCGGGCCCTGGTCAAATCCTCCTCACCCCCTCTTACCTTGGTTTCACTATTTTGAATACTTAAGAATCCAAGTTGGTTTCATGCTCTGGTGGGTAGTGTGATGGTAAGCTGATAGCGCTGCGGGTGGCAAAGTTCCGGGTTCAATTCTTGATGGGAGGCTGTTGCAGTGTGTAACCCGGGTGTTAGTATTCCAATCGGTGCAACCCTATGTAACCCTGATTTCTCAGGTAAACCTAGTCCATTTTATACTTGGTCAAATTTCGAGACCAAGTGTGAGTTACACCGAATGGAGTATTCTGTGTAACTCCGAGTGGAGTTACACAGCCATGTAACCCAAATCTACCTGAGAAAAACGGTGGAATTGAAATAGGTCAAGTGCAATTTTCGAGATATGGTAAGGCCCATATTCAGGGCAGTGGGCAGTGTTTTTTTTCCGTCAGATTTTGACTGGAAATTCGGTCAACTACTTGTACAAAGGAATTATGGGGGGTAAGTTTGAGTATTTTCGCCAAAAAGCATCAGCAGATGAATTTCAGGAGCTTAATCTTGCCGACGTGGGCCAGTTAAAACGTGCCACCTGGAGCCACTTCTCTAACTCTGTCACCTTGTTATTCTCGGCCTATGGTAGAATTCACAAGTGCCCCTACCAACGATTTCGGAAATATGAAAAAAAAAAAAACAACACTTGATTCAGGGTTGGCTCTGCTGCAAGTCAACCCAACTATTTTGAAACCCTCGCCATTTAGAAAAATCTAGAGGTCACATGTTTGCTCCAATTGGCATGCAGTAAATGGAGCAGGTCTGCCACCTCATGCGCTATGACTATGCAAAAGGATTGAACATAAATAAATGCATGGTTACATGCAACCCTACCCTGACGTAGTTATGAATAGGTTCTGAAATGATTGACATAATGCTAGGTAAATTGGTTTCTGGTCAGTCCAGTATGCTTCTTTTGTTCCGGACAAGGAATGTAGGTGCACTAATCCATATATGATCCAATGAAGAATTGTAAGTTGTTGTAGTTTGCTTGAATGTAAGATAGAAATGGTGATTTGTCATGATTGAGCGAAGTGATTCAGATTCATTGTTAGGTTTAGGAAGGTTATAAAATCTCCTATAAAAACTGTTGGACAAAATTATGGTGATTTATCGTATAAGAAGGGAAAGTAAAAGAGGTTTATATATTGCAATAATGTATATTATTCTATGAAAATTTAAATTTAAAGTTGTAGCGATAAATTCTGTACCATCATGTGATTGAATTTCATAAGATTGTAGTAAACTAGTATTATCGTATAAAATAGTTATAACATGTCCATCGTAATAAGATATTTTTGAAAAGTAATTATTAGGTATGTATAACGACCAATTTTGATTGTTTGGATGCAATTGAGTACTTTCATTTAGACATAATATATGATATGTTCGTAGATTATAGTTGTTCATTATGTCACCATAGTGGCTGTGCGTCAGTGTTTTCAAATCTGGCGAAAAATCGGTCAGCTACTTTTACTAAGGAATTAAGGAAGAAAATCGCCAAAGAGCGCCAATGGTCAAATATCAGGAGCCAGATTTGTCCTACGTGGACCTGTTAAAATATGACACCTATAAATAGCCCCTTTTCTAAGTCTGTCACCTCGTTATTCTCGCCACATGGGAGCTGGGTAGAAGCTACATGTCTCCTTGCCTGCGATTTTGGAAAAGTGAAAAAAAGAACACTGTTGTGCATTGAACGAATATTCAGGATTGTATGAATAGATGTGTACGATATAGGTATTGTAATTTGGTGTCAATAACTCCCATTTTACTATTTTTTGTAATCTGTGTATTTCTTCGCATGTTATCGTCTATATGGAAATTATTGTCTCGTAAATGAGCTAAGAGGTACAAGTTTTGCCTTTCTTTTATACGTGACAATGTTGTTTATTCTGTGTCTATTTACATTTGTCGAATTCAAATGCAAATACAAATGTACATCGGCTGGTAGCTCAGCTGGTAAGTGCATAGTGTGTCGCAGTGGTGGTTTTAGGGTTCGAACCTGTTGCCCTGTGCGGTGTGTGGATTGTTCATGACCGGTTGGTCTGGTGGTGATGTTCCCTTCTGTGTGCCCAATGGCTTATCTGAAAGGGGGTTAATTTTTCCCCCTCCTCAAGGGCTTGAATTGTGGGTAGTCGCTCCCAGGTTTCCTTTTCTTTATAAGAAAATAAATAAAAATACAAATGTATGCAAGCCAACCAACCATAGAAATACAACAAATGTTATTTCCCTCCAAGCTCTTCCAATTTATACTCAAGGTCTATGCTAGAATTAGCTGAGATAACTTATAGCATAACTGCTGCTCACTGCAACTTGAGTTATCTCCCATGCTATAATTCTAGCTGGTATGCCACAACAATATTTAAATTAGTTTCCAGTTATCGTGAAACAATTTGCAGACATGCATATCAGTAAACTGGGGATGGAACTAAACTAGATTGCCTAAGTGGCCTCTAAGTGGTGAGGCTATTATGGCCACTGGACACTCAATTTTGGAGGATCTGGTGTGGGATTAGATATGGAAGTTTTGGTAAATTGCAGAAACTGAACCCCCTAGCTTTGAGCAAGTGCATAGGCATGGATACAGGTCTTCCTTGGATAGGTCTTCCTTGGATCATAGGATTCCGCATCCCAGGAGGATGAAGTGCTTGAAACCTCAAGACCAACGCTTTCATCCTGATATGCAAAAACGAAAAAACTGTTCCCAAACTGTATAAAAAACACAATTTCAAAATTTTGACCAAAGGTGTCAGCGGTGGCATTTCGCCAACAAAAGTCTGATTGGCCTGAAATTCCGCCAACGCTTTCAAAAAACTGTTTCCAAACTGTATAAAAATATACAATGTCAAAATAAATTCACAGCGGTGGCATTTTTACAAAAGAATTTCTGATTGGCCTGAAATTCCGCCACTAGGTGCAGGTGGTAGGTGGGCAGCTAATGTCCAGTCAATTTTTTAATTGGGTTTTCATGGAGTTACCGTATGCCAAATTTTCGAGGCAGGGGTCATGTTTTTCGCAAAAGTCTAAGATAGCCACTGGGCGTTTAAGGGTTAACCGGTCGGGCCGGATTGGATTTCGAGAGTTCAATCCAAGGGTAAGTTAAACAAGCCGCAAGCTCTGTCCGTTGAAGCAACAATTTTGACAAGCTGCCACTTGGTTTATACTTAAGAGTTTTTTTAGACCAATCATATCCTTGACACGGTGTAAGGTCCGTTGACCATATTTTCTCCTTTTGACTTCAACACGATGCAAAGTCGCCAATAAAAAACATATACTTAGATATCCGTCCAACACTGCTTCTGTCTTTCTAGTGCTATTGGTTTTTTTTTTTTTAAATAATAAACAAAGGGGACGGCTATGGCTTGAGAACTAAAGTTCCTTTCTTCTTTTTCATTTCTTTCTGTTAACTCTTCCCTTGGTATGGGAACTTTCCATCCTTTGTACAGTCACCTCATGTCAGTTTGTAAATAAAGCTTTACAGGGGCACAGCAGCTTGCTTGTGCTCACATTGTCGATAGAAAGGATCACGATGGCTGCCAATAATTCGAAGCCTCACCAATAGATCCTTAAATATAAATTTTGTGAATGTCCGAATGATAAGCTGTAGAGTATGGTGCGTGCCAGAGAGTCTTTGGAGATCAAAATGATGGGTGCACAAGTTTTCTTCCCAGAGTTCTACCAGTTCTCGACATCGCTCGAGACTCCCCATTCGTGTGACAAACGCTCCATGGTGATAAGAAACATGAACCTCACAGCCCGAGTCGACGACATCCAACGGGGAGCATCACCGATTTGAATGCCAAGCTTCACATGTGCACAACTCTGCCATAGCGACGTGTGAACATAGCGAGCCATGTTTCTCGGATACCAGGGTCCTGTGTATAGAGACCAACTTGGCCAACAGCAAAAGGTCGACATCCGCAAACCTGGTACGGTCAGGTAACCCTGTGTAACACAACGGGCATGGCCTGGGCAAGCAGATCAGCACGCTCACCCTTAGCTACTCGACTGCTTGTTGTACTCAACATACAGCTTCCCTGCACACACGCATACCAACACGGCATGACTATATTATCTCTAGAAGCTGGTCCGTTCAGAAGAACTTTAGGAAGTTGTGTCTACGGGAAAAGGGAAGAGCGAGAGAGAAACTAGAACGGTGCGAGAGAGGAGACATACACGCGTCCCTTCCCTTTAAAAAAAACATACAAAATAATAAATAATAACAAATTCAACTTAAAATGTTTATCGAGCTGTCTCCCGCCCGTCCCGTTTAAATGACGGAAAAGATGAGAAACTTCAGATGGACAAGCGAAGGTCTGCAGCCTCTATTTTTCCCGTTGGATCCATCGGTTCGTGAGCTCAGTATCCTCCCGCCTTGTTCTTTCTAGCGTGTTCGTGTGAAGTATGAGCGATCGTGTGACATTCTTGTAGATAGATTGCTGCATCAATATTCTGCACTGCATCAATTTTCTTCTGTTTGGTTCAGCGGTCTGTGATTGACAGAGACAACCGCAATATTTCGATCAATATTAGCATTGTGAGTATTATTATCATTTTATGTGTCCCTGGCCAGAATGGCATCTCACGACTATCATGACCTGAGCCATCGCGCGGTTATTTCCGCTAGTTGCTTCGTGGACTGATATGTCGTTGCACCTGCTAGAGCTCTGCAGTTTTTCCGAACGTACGCGTATTGATCAGCCAGCCTCCTTTCTCAAAGACAAGATGCGAAGGGTTTGTAGCAGGTGAAAATCAAATGAATTGATGAGGTGTCTGAATCTTGATGAACATTATGATTGCGTATGTTGCTAGTTTGATGTAAGACGTTAGTCTTTCCTCTAGTCTAACAGTTCAAAGCCTGTCTTTCAGAACCTGCAGTAATATATTTCTAAGGCTCATAATCCCTCCCTCCGGATATACTGATAACAAGGACGAGTTGTTTTTTGAAAAAAATTTCGTGAACTTCACCGGGCAATCTTGGGAACAGATCACATTCAGATTGATCGTTTAGTTCGGTACTGCTAGGCTCGATTTCCGGAATGCCTCGATCTGTCAAGGTTAGATTTGGGCTTTCAAATTCAATGTTCAGTACAAGCTGTATGATCCACCGAACATAGCACTTGGACACAGTAAACGCTAGTACTTTCAAGATCTGATCTAACTCTTGGAATGCATCCACGAAATCGCAAAGTTGACTCGAGACATTCTGAGTTCTATACAATATCTGTACAGTGCTTATCAGAATCGGATCCAGGGCTCGTCCATGTTCTGGAACATGTGAGAATCAAATGCTTAACTTAAGTTCTCAGACATGCAGTGAACTCCAGGTTTATCTGCTTAAGTTCCTCTAGTGGGATCGGTTAAATAACAGTCCCTGACGATAGTTGCTCTACCTGCAGACTGCCGATCTACGAACTGCTAACACAGGTGCTGCTGTGTCTTTGCTTTGCATCACCATTGAAGCGTCTTGAGAAGTCTAGTATGTGTACACATGATGAGAGTGTTCAGATTTCTTACCACATGCAATTCCCCTTTGACATTTGTGTTGAAAGGTCTATGATCTCTAGTAAATTGACTACATACATTATGATGATAGGTGTATATTATATAAAACTCAAGCTCAAGGTTGCACTAATTTCTTTTCGCGCACTGACCAGCTTGATTGTTTACTTCGAGCTTGTGGCCAGCTGGAGAATCCAGTCACTGATTTTAGACAATTAGAGTCCCAGCATTCTACTACTACCATGAACTACTGTGTCTTCTAGTTCTTCCTTATTGATAGATTCACACTCCACAAACTGCACTCTGGTGCACGCATTGTCATGCTCCTTAAACACCAGTATTGATCATGACACCAGTTTTGCAGATTTTTAATAACCTTTGAGAGATTTAGACTTCTCTGAATGCGGTCTGCTCCAAGTGTATCACAATTCCTGGTTTCCGTTTTCTCCACTACCCTTCCAGGCAGGGTTGCTATTCGCGAGCAGAATTCAGACATATAGCCGGCCGAACAGCATGGGATTGGGGAGGGATTCTCCAAAGATACTCCTCTAGGATTGAACGGGATTTGCAGCTATTTCATGTGGCTTCGTGGCTACTTGTGGCTTTCAGTGGTTCTGCAATCTGTGGAAGGATTGATGCCAAGCATGACTGTCCCACTCGATTCTACGACTTCCAGGTAATTATTGTTTCCAATTATTTACTTTCCACATGGAGGACTGGAAACCCTTTTTTTTCCCCAAGTACCTCACCTACAGTAGATCTACTAGTAGAAAAGAGGTGATGCCTTGCTTACGTTGGAGAGTTCGTGAATCTAAGATTCAACCGGAAACTCAGTGCCCTGATTACGCACGCCCAGCCGACGAATTGGGCCGGGATTCACGACTTACCTATGCATCTCTGGAAGTCGTTGTTTGTATAAGCTTATGCACACTACTACTTCATTAGCTAGCCTGCGCCTCTCCAGCACAATTATGACCATGTGGCGGTGTCTAGAGAGAAGGAGCCAGAAGATAAAATGAAAGAATCTTGATTGAGGCTCAAAGAAATGATACATGGTACTTCATAACGTCTGCGGGAAGCTCAAAGAGCTTATGGGACGAGAGTAAGAAAGAAACAAGAAAGAGGGGTAACAAGCATCCCAAAAGATTAAAGGCTCAAAGAAAGATACTCCTTACACCAAGACTGCAACTCTGCAAATTGGGAATGCATGGGAAATGTCAGGTGGACTACACAAATGTGACGCGGCTCAACCATACCAAGGCAATGGTCACTGTGAATGGCCAATTTCCAGGGCCTAGGATTCATGCGACCGACGGTGACTTTGTGGTTGTTAATGTAACTAATTACAGTGACAAGCCAGTGACCATTCACTGGTTGGTTCTCTCTCTCCCTCTCCCTCTCTGTATGTAGTGTTGGACCTCCCGAGCACGCAATCAATTCACTATGTTTGTCTGACCTGGTAGCAAATTAATGTGTTTATTGCGGATCAATTCAACTCGTGACGGTCTGATTACCTGTGCACATCTCCTTTGAAATGACCTCCTACTTCATTTTTTCTTGTGCACGTCTAATCACATGGGTATCATATTGTGCCTTATCGAAGATAACCTGAAGTCTGGATTATGAACTCTCTATCATCTTCAGGGATTTTCTTTTTCGATTCTGGTAAAAGTTGCTCTGCATGCAGTTACCTTAAATATCATGAAAGCGGATGCTGATCATGCACATGGCAGGAATGAAGAAAATCTGCTAATTTTACAGGCATGGCGTGCGGCAGCTACGGACAGGGTGGGCAGATGGAGTGCCCTATGTAACACAGTGCCCTATACAACAAAACGAGTCCTACATATACAGGTAAGCAACAGATCCTCATACTTAGGAATCACCAAAGAATTTCTCAGATCTCTGATCAATCGATCCTGATATGCTTACGTTGCACAACTGCAGGTTTCAAGTTATCGAGCAGACAGGCACTGCATGGTGGCATGCTCACATCTCATGGCTCCGTGCCTCTCTCTATGGGGCGTTAGTAATTTTTCCTCGGAGACAGCCTCAGAATCATCCGTTGTATCCGTTCCCTAAGCCCAACCGTGAAGTTGTGCTTTTGCTTGGTAATCATGTATTTCTATTTTCATGGATGTAGAATGTTATTTCAGTCTTCCCGTCTTATTCTTATTGAAGCATGAAGGAATTTCCTGAAACGAGAAAGAAGTAAAGAGCGAACCGTTATTACGTCCGCGAGGACCCTCGGTCGGAAAGTAAGAGAGTCGAGAGAGAGAGAGAGAGCAGACAACCACAAGTGTTGGATGTAAGGGTGTGGAGGGAGAAGAAATTTCCGTATTAAAGTTGTTGCTTTGTACCAGGGGAGTGGTGGAACACGGATGTCGAAGAGGTTCAAACCCAGGCGATGGCTTCGGGCGGTGGCTACAATATTTCCGATGCCCTCACTATAAATGGACAACCAGGATTCCTGTACAATTCCTCCTCAAAAGGTAAATTTTAAACTTGGATTATCTGATAATCGGGAGGGAGAAAAAGTCTGAGAGTGAGAGGGGAGAGATTATTTTACCCCTATTTTGGGACCCTCACACTATACCTCGGATTTCATGGTTACACTTGCAGTGAGTCTATACTCTTCCACCTAGAACTCTCCTTTAAATTTCGGTTATGGCTGGAGCATGGCAAGTACACATACTCTTCCTGCAAGCGACAGGGACGAATCCTTGCACGGGCTTAATTTAACTAAGGGGATACGGCTAGGTTTGTTTAGAAATGTCTGATTGAAAAATGGGCAGTCTCAGCTAATCTCTAATCACATCCCGGTTATGCAGGTGCTGTCAGAGTGAAGGCTAGGCACCAACATACTTACCTCCTCCGATTGGTGAACGCTTGCATGAATTTCGAGCTTTTCTTTGCAGTTGCAAACCATTCCCTTACTGTGGTCCAGACGGACTCGGCTTACTCAGAACCCTTCAGTGTGGATGTTTTAATTATAGCTCCCGGCCAGTCACTGGATGTGATTCTCATTGCAAATCACACTCATGGGAAGTTCTACATGTCAGCAACACCTTTTGCTATTGCCGATCCTGAGACGGTAACTTTCTGCTCCAAATTGGATGGATTTCAGATTATCATGTGCAATCAATATTGAAGCTGGAAAACTTTCACGTGTGGTTGTGTACACATGTAAAGGGGCTCTTATGATTCCATAAAGTCTAGATGTGAGTTTGTCATGACATCACTGCTGGATCTGTGTGTGGCTGGTACAAAGTGAGTTTGAGTATACTTCTGCAGCATACCCATCAATATTCCCTTGTTCCTGGTCTCTTCTTTCTCAATTGATATCCTCTGTGCTATCGCATGCTGTAAAGTTTATTTGTCTCTCTCTGCCAGGTGCCTTATCCTCAGGTTCCGACAACTGCCCTTTTCGAGTATTCAGGGAGCTCGCACTTGCACCCGGTGTATTCACCTACTTTTCCAGCACACAATGATACTACTTACAAAGACGAATTCGACAGCTTATTTCACTGCATGAATACGAGTGATCGGACATTGCTTGTACCACAAACTATTGACCGCAATCTGCTCTTTACTGTTGGGTACAGTCTAGGCAGCAGAAACAGTTGCTATCCGCAAGCTAGTTGCGATGGTTACTTCGGTTACCGAACACAGGGCTCTGTGAATAACATCTCTTTTATCACACCAAGCACTACCCAAAAATCTCTCTTGGAGTTGGCTTATTTGTATGACAGGGGCCTTGATGTATCGAGTCAACTGGATTTGACCTTCCCAGACCAACCCTCACCTTCTTTCGACTTTACAGGGCCCTGGAATGTCTTCCAAAACAACTCGACTCCTGAATACGCAACAAAGCTGAGTGTTATTGACTTCAATTCTTCTATTCAGGTACCTATCTCTCTGATTCTGATTAAGAAAAGCATCTGTCTCCCTTTCACCTCCTTTTCCTGTTCCCCTTGGGCCCGTGGACCTAATAAACTTCTTTCCGTTGTTCCTCTTTCTTTCATCCATTTTTGTTCAAAGAGACAGCTGTATAACCAATCAATAGAAACAAAAAGACTTCGAGGTAAGAGGATCAAGAAGTTTCAAGATGGAGTTTCAAGATGTGGCTACCTTCACTGTGGTTTGTTTTAGCAACAGAATTTGTCAAGATCATACATGAAATACTCAAAAAATGATAGAAGGTTGCTTCCAGTCTTGTTGCATCGAATACGTGTCTAAAAAATGACAGCTACACATCACATACTAGTACAACACCTCAGGACTGTTTCAAGCTGCAATGCCATCAGACATACAGGAATTTCTCTTGTTCTCAATGTAGTCCGCCTGTTCAGACTGAAATACAAACTGTAGAGAAAATGATGGATAACAGATACGATGATTCAATTCCATTTCAAGCGTAAAGCACTTGTTTTATTGTCGCAAAACCGAAGCAATATATCATCAATTTCAGGATGAGGAGTTGGGGGTTATTTCCATTTGTGATGTCTCTCCTTCCACTGATCATGGTTCCGTGTACTGTCTTATAGTTGATTCTACAAGACACTAGCATCTTGATGTTTGAAATACATCCATTCCATCTTCATGGACAGAGCTTCTACATTGTGGGGAAAGGCTATGGCAACTATGACCCGACGTCAGACCCGGTCGATTTCAATCTTGTCAATCCCCCATATCGAAATACTTTTGATGTACCTGCCGGTGGCTGGGTGGCACTTCGCTTTCAAGCTGACAATCCTGGTACCCCTTCGTACTCTTCCCTCGGCCCTTTCATTTAGATGTACGTTCTCATGCCCTCCTCTTTCAGTGGACACAATATTATAGTTCATCTTCTTCTCTCTCCCCCAAGTAGCCATCTAGGTTGAGCTTTCTAAGTGTTGATGGACCTCTTCAAGCGGTGGGAACACATACCTCTGGACAGCATGTGTCAACCTGGAAGAGAAATGGACAACTCAGGTGTCCCATATCTGAGCATGATGATGACAGTAGGTTACATTTGCTGATGCAGTATTGTGGGTATCCTTCCAATAGAAAAACAGACAGTGATTGCACCTTTTTGCTCATGTTTTGTGGGGCTGAGATGCCAGTTAGGTCTGAACTTGGATTTCGGTGTATCCTAGACATGGTTTAAAGGGTCTGCTGCAAAAATAGACAAGGTTATATAAGCAGTTTTATCCATGGAGCGAGCCTTGTGTGATGGTAGTTGCCCCCTTCTCTACTCTCCTCCCATAACCTCATGATTAGTGCATGATCTAGAATATCCACATGTTGGATACCCACTCCATCCTTTTTTGTGAAGTCACTTGCTTCTGTCCTGATTTTGAGTCTATTCGGGATGTGCTTGGCGAGCTCTGTCTGTCTGTCTCCACCTCTGAGGACTTCTCTGATGCGTACGTGGACTCAAAGCAGATACCCAATCAGTTGGTCTTGTAGACTCGTAGTCACATTAAAGGCAAGAAATAGGTTCACGTCTACAGCTATCGACTGTCTGATGGGTGCCTATGGGGAAGTCCTGGAGCAGCTTACAGGACTATCTATATTGTATACATGTCACCTGAGTTAGAGTTAATGCTGATACTGTCTCTTCTTCTATGAGAAGTAACATGGACGCTGATTGTGTTTTGACAGGGGTGTGGCTCTTACACTGCCACATTGAGATGCACATCTCATGGGGAATGGAGATGGCTTTCCTGGTCAGGGAGGGACCTGATATCAACCAAAGTTCTCTTACCCCTCCCCCTCCAGACTACCCTGTTTGCCCAAGTGCAAGATGATGTGCCCACTAAAGTCATCAAGGACTTACTAATCTTCCAGGCCTTTGTTGTATCCTACTCATCCTGCTTGACACCTGTCAGGGCACTCTTCTGTCATATTTAAAAATTGCATACTGGCAAAGAGAGAGAGATTGGGACCCACAAACTCCCTCCCCACTCTTCAGATATATACAGTAATAACTAGGCGGATTAAAAACCTCAGTCACCTTTGATTTGTATTCTATAGTATTCTATAAGTCGGAGTTCATGGGTACTCTTTCGAGCTTGAAATATGGCCTCTCGGATGGATCTGGACTTACATTATCATTGCCTCCTTCAGCTATTTTGATTTTTGGCAATTTGCTGTCACTGATTGGCAATAACTTGTCAAAATCAGTTTGATCCGCCATAGATCCACCCAATGAGCTAACTTACAAAACCCACGATACACAAGTAGGGGCAAATATGATAAGAGGACAGAATAAGGGGTGCACATTCTAGCAGGGGTTATTTTCGAGGTCGGAAAAAGGGAGAGCAATGGAGCGGACAATGGGGAGGGAGAGTTGGAATGGCTGATATGTGAGGCCAGGTGTAGAAGATAGCATAGAAGTAGTGAGGCTGGGGTCCTCCTTCTAGAGCTCTCCACATAAGTAGGATGAGGCGGTGGGGCCTAAAAAGCTCTACCACTACCTCTTGAGAATACATATGAAGGAGGGCGACGGCTAAGCTTTACATGGTGTCTTTCACCTCAACCTTACTATGGTGGGCTCTACAACACCTCTAAAATTGTATATTGGAACTTGAACCATCTTAAAATGAGAGAATAAATATATATATATGAGACGCCCAACCAAAGCTAGCGTAAATAAGAGCCTCTTCCCCTTGCCCGCAGTATTGCCCCATTTCAGGGGTGGGTTCTATTAGCATCGGGACCAGTCACATAGTGGTCAGCTGACCACTTTCAATCTTGCATTTGTTGAGGATTAGAGCAGTGAGCGATGTGATAGCTATAAAATGTATGGTGCGTAGAGAGGAGGTGGTGTGTTTAAAAGGTAGTTTGAGGTTTTATTTTAGGATGTGGACGTTATGGCTATGTGCGCCCCCTTTGACACCTGCGGTGATAATAGTCAAGGGGGCCACGTTCCATCCATGCTGACGAATAATTATGAGGGGTTCGTATTTGTCAAGTTTATATGTAATCGATTGGTGTGGATACATATCATGGCATAATGTGATTTCGACAATATAAACGTATTTGTCAAGTTTATATGTAATCGATTGGTCTGGATACATATCATGGCATAATGTGATTTCGACAATATAAACGTTGAGGGATGGGAGTGGCCCTATTGGTTCGGACATGTGCATGACAGGAGCCACGCAAAGTATAGTGCGATCTGGTGGCCTTCCTTGAAACGTTCCTACATTTATGATGTTGAACCATTTGGTCTGGTGGCCTTCCTTGAAACGTTCCTACATTTATGATGTTGAACCATTTGGACTTAATAGGGTGTGTCAGTAGAATTTTTAGGAGTTGTATGACTACTTGATTATTTCGGGTTATACGGATTCCATGGATTATGGGGTGGGTGCAATGAAGAAAAAGGTGTGGCCATGTGTCTATTTGGGGTGGTTGGACGTCACATAGCATACAATGTTTGTTTGGGTATAATAAAAGCCAAAACAGGTTTCGTCTTTGGTTACCTGTGTAGTAGCCATATCGAAATCATAGTGTCTGTCTGATTTAGGCATTGGTAACTATAGAGGATGTCCAAAAGTGGTTGTACATGTTGTGCAGTAGATGTGGGAAGGAGACCCCACTTGGATATGTAGGAATTTGTGTAGGTGCGAGATGCCTATATTAGTTCTTTGGTTTCTCCTGCAATGTACGTATGTAGGTCCCGTATGGGTGCTATGTCAGGGAATCTAGCCTTGGTTGAGACTTGAGACCAGTCATCCCCATAAAATGCCACGGTGGCGTCAGAGAGAGTGGTTGGAAGTGGTTTCAACCACTCTCTAGTCCACGTGTAATAATTTGTTTTCATTTTTCATTTTTATTTAGTAATATATTTAATTAATAAATATTATATTCCACGTGGACGGGTGCAGTGGTAGATTGTGAGTGGTTATAGACAACTCAGTGATGGGAAGTGGTCGAAACCACTTGCTACTCCACGTGTAATAATTCAAATTTTATTTATGATTTATGATTTTAAAATCTAATAAATATAATATTCCACGTGGACGGGGACAGTGCACGTTGATCTTGATTGGTTAAAGAACCTCATTGATTTGTACCACTTTGACAGTGGTGGAGAGTGGGTGCTGAAAGACACTGCATTAATTGGAACCACAATTCTAGTGGTCGCGCATAAGTGGTTGCCTACACAATAGTGATTGGTACCGGGCACTGATTTGCTACAAAATTTATATTATACGCCACTTCTATGGTGATACATGAAAAACTTTAAATGGTTTGTGCACCTATGACAGATTTGAAAAACAGACAAGTGTCCATACCATTGCACACTACAACACACCTGGATTTTCCAACCTGTCAGTTTGACGATTTTTTTGTCTGTTGTCAGTTTTTTACTGTTCCAACCATTCCATAGTAAAAAAAAACAATATTAAAATATTCAACGTAATACACGATAGTGAAATAATTTCACTATTTTAGGGCCATAATTGCGAGAGACTTTGACTACCTAAATCAACTGACTGACACAACCATTTAAACCATGACATGTGTATCTGTAACATATTTATTATTTATATATTAATATGGATAAGTAAGTAGTAAAAATTTGACTATACTTTCACTGGAATTTTATACTTTCCACATTGTGGTGTATGGGTTTAGTTAGTACTCCGCTGCAAACTTAATAAATCACGAACTTCGGAAATCTGCCCTCGGAAAGACGAAGAGGTGGTCGTCCCACTTTGCAATGTAAACCTTATGCAATGCAAGCTTAACAATCCACATATTATGATTGAAGGGAGTATGGCCATATCATTGCAGGGACATAAATATGAATCATTCAACATTGTAAAATGATAACAGGGTAGAACTACTACATGGTACCTTTAAAACTTGTTGCAAAGTGCAAAAGGTTTAAAAAAAATTGCAAAAGTTGCTTATAGGGTTTGCAAAAAGTTAATTTTTTTTAAAAAGTTGCCCCATCCCGGTAGCCATGAACAGAGGGTTGGAACTTCGAGCAGCAAGCGGCAGGGAGGGAGAGAGAGGGAGGAAGGGAGGGAGGGCAAACATGGGAGGCCCGCAGTTGGAGCAACCTTCGCATCTGAAGCAAGCGACAAACGCTAGGGTATGTGTGCGAGGAGGTGTCAGCTGAGAGCTCACCGTTCTGGGGAGAGTCAGCCTGGTCTTAGGTCAAGGACAATGTGGTGAGGGCACCTTCTTCTTCGACCTATTTCAGCCTGTTTTGCGCTCTCATCAGACTCAGCCCTGAATTTGCAACACAGAGCAGAGCACGGAGGGAGCGAGGGCAAACATGGGAGGCCCGTAGTTGGAGCAACCTTCGCATCTGAAGCAAGCGACAAATGCTAGAGTATGTGTGCGAGGAGGTGTCGGCTAAGAGCTCGCCGTTCTGGGGAGAGTCAGCTTGTTCTTAGGTCGAGGACAATGTGGTGAGGGCACCTTCTTCGACCTATTTCAGCCTGTTTTGCGCTCTCATCAGACTCAGCCCTAAATTTGCAGCAGGCCGGATTTCAAGCTCCAGATTACCTATGATTCCCTGTAGGATAGCTACAAGAAACCTGCATGGGTAGATGGTCAATTGGAAGCCGTGGCAGCAGCGCCACAAATGATAAAATCAGGCACCTCAACCATGACCACAGCTTCTGGAAGAGGATCAAGAGAGGGAGTCCACAATGCCTGTTATGGCACTTCTGGGCATGTCAAGATGCTTTGTGAGGCAGGCAGACTGAATGAGGCTCCACAGACTTTAAACCAATGAGGAATTTCAGCAGATTTTAGATAAGTATGTTTGTCTCTTGCTTAAGTGCATCAAGGTGAAAGGCCTGGAAGCTGGAAAACAGGTGCACACTCACATTTTCCAAAGTGGATTCACGCCAAATATTTTTCTCCTCAACACCCTAGTCAACATGTATGTTAAGTGCGGGAGCATCATGGATGCTCACCAAGTATTCAACAGAATGCCTCAACGATCTTTGATCACGTGGAATATAATGTTGGCAGGATTTACCAAGCATGGGTGTGGTAGGAATGCTTTGGAGACCTATGAGCAAATGATGGGGGAAGCGGTGAAGCCCAACCACATCACGTTTGTGAGCGTTTGCAATGCGTGTGCAAGCCTGGTAGCCCTGGAAACGGGCAAAGCTCGTGCATGGCGACATCGTCAGAGCTAGAATCGTACTAGATGTCATCCTGAATACTGCCTTGGTGGACATGTATGCCAAATAAGGGTGCATCGAGGATGCAAAGGAGTGTTCGACAATATGGCTGAAGGAAATGTGGTGTCGTGGAGTGCGATGCTTGCAGGATATGCACAACAGGGGCGCGAGATGGAGGCTTTGGAGACCTATGAGCAAATGATGGGGGAAGGGGTGAAGGCCACCCACATCACGTTTGTGTGTGTTTGCAGTGCCCAAGCCTGTCAGCCCTGGAAAGGGCAAAGAGGTGCATGGCGACATCGTCATAGCTAGATGCGTACCAGATGTGATCCTGAACAATACCTTGGTGGACATGTATGCCAAATGTGGGAGCATCGAGCATGCAAAGGGAGTGTTTGACAATATGGCTGAACGAGATGTGGTGTTGTGGAGTGCGATGAGTGCAGGATATGCACAGCAAGGGCGCGGGATGGAGGCTTTGGAGACCTATGAGCAACTGATCTGCGAAGGGGTGAAGCCCAACCACGTCACATTTGTGTGCGTTTGCAGTGCGTGTGCAAGCCTGGCAGCCCTAGAAAAGGGCAAAGAGGTCCATGGTAACATTGTCAAAGCTGGAATTGTACCCAATGTCATTCTGAACTCTGCCCTGGTGGACATGTATGCCAAATGTGGGAGCATTGAGGATGCGAAAGGATTGTTCAACACTATGGCTGAACGAGATGTGGTGTCATGAATCAATAACTAGCAACCTGCATGGGTAGATGGTCAACTGGAAGTTGCAACAGCAACAACACAATTCATAAATTCAGGCACCTTCTTCAACACATTTCACCCTGTTTTTCCCTCTTATCAGAATCGGCCCTAAATTTTCATGTTGAATTTTGCAAGTTAGCTGGTGGAGTGAACCTTTGATAGTTTGGAGTGACTGACTGATATTGCCAATGTGACAACAAAGTATCCAGAAACAGGTAACAGAGACAAGGAGACCAGAAGCTGTGGAATGAATACTTTTCGGACCCCAGTCAATGGTGGGACAATCGAGGCAAAAGGTAAATGCCTGTTGGATTACAGAGAGTAGCAAATGCAATTGAGCATAGGAACTAGTGTGATAAGTTGAGTTGGGTGTTTCCTAGAACAAATCTAGGCTTGCATTCTTAGTTGCTAGCAGCAAGGCAAGGGTGAATGCATGATTTGTGCGGAGGCATGGATAGCTGAAGGAGTAGGGATAGAGTGTGGGTCCAGATTCATCTAAGAGGGGCAGATTTCAAGCTCCACATTACCTGAGTTTCCCTATGGATCAATAGCTACCAGAAACCTGCATGGGTAGATGGTCAACTGGCAGCAGCGGCACAATTTGATATAATCAGGCACTGCTAATGAAGGCATCTTCTTCAGCACATTTCACCTTGTTTTTCCCTCTTATCAGAATCGGCCCTAACTTTCCATGTTGAATTCTGCAAGTTAGCTGGTTGAGTGAATCTAGTTTGGAGTGACTTTGACATGATACTGCCGATGTGACAATAGGAAAGTATCCAGAAACAGGTAACAGAGACGAGGACAAGCTGTGGAATGAATACTTTTCTGACCCCAGTCAATGGTGGGGCAATCGAGGCAAGAAGGTGAATGTTGTTGGATTATAGAGAGTAGCAGATGCAATTGAGCATAGGAACTAGTGTAATAAGTTGAGTTGGGTGTTTCCTAGAACAAATCTAGGCTATCATCGTTAGCAGCTAGCAGCAAGGCAAGGATGTATGCTTGATTTGTGCAGAGGCATGGATAGCTGAAGGAGCAGGGATAGAGTGTGGGTCCAGATTAATCGCAAGATATCTCACTGTACGATGTGAAGAAGCTGTGGAATGAATACTATTCTGCCTGCATGGGTAGATGGTCAACTGGAAGCTGCTGCAACAGTGGCACAATTGATAAAATCAGGCACTGCTAATGAAGACACCTTCTTCAACACATTCCACCCTGTTTTTCCCTCTTATCAGAATCGGTCATGTTGAATTCTGATAGTTAGCTGGTTGAGTGAACCTTTGATAGTTTGGAGTGACTGACATGATACTGCCAATGTACAACAGGAAAGTATCCAGAAACAGGTAATAGAGATAAGGAGTTGTGGAATGAATATTTTTCTGATCCCATTCAATGGTGGGACAATCGAGGCATGAAGGTGAATGCCTGTTGGATTATAGAGAGTAGCAGATGCAATTGAGCATAGGAACTAGTGTGATAAGTAGGCTTGGGGTGTTTGCTGGTACATGTCGCGGCCCTTTGCCTTGAGGGCAGGGGGGTCGGGACACATGAGGGGCTGCCCCTGTGGTGGGGGCAGCGGCAGCGATAGGTATGGGGGGCTGAAGCACCCTTGAGTGCCCAAGGCACTCAGGGAAGCGGAGGCGCTCACTAGGTGGAGCCCCGCACACCGGGTTGCGGTGGGGGTGGCTCCACAAGGGGTGGTGGTAGCTTAGTGGGACTTAGTGGGGGTGGCATAGGACTCACCATGGGGGCGGAGACCTCGTGGTGGGAGTCGTGGGGAGTCTTGGGACTCATCACGGTCCATAGGGGCCGTGGTGAGCGGGCCAAGACTCACCGCGACTCACCACCGGGAATCGAGGGTCTTCGTGGTGGTTCGCCATAAAATGGCATGGCTGGTTGTGAAACCCCCGCGGACAGCTACAGAAGTATATATAAGGGAGTAGTAACCCCGAGAACGGTGCAAGCCCGTTGGTGACCAAAAACTAGTGAGTAAGCGAGCGAGCCGGAAAGCGACCAAAGAGTGGGGAGCTGTTCCGGACTGCCATCTACCAAAGGGAATTCTCCTAGTCCCAAATAGGTGGAGGGTCGAGAGGGAAGTGAAGGGGGACCGTTATGTCCCGGTGAGCAGCCGAAGCTCCAAGTTGGCCCAGGCGGCCAGGTTGGGAGTCAGGCGCGCGCATCAAAGCGAGTAACTATGACTTGAAGGGGAGCTTATCGAAGTGAGGTGCGCGACAGTACAACTCTAGGCTGTCATTGTCAGCTGCTAGCAGCAAGCCAAGGATGAATGCATGATTTGTGTAGAGGCATGGATAGCTGAAGGAGCAGAAATAGAGTGTGGGTCCAGATTCATCCAAGAGGGCCAGATTTCAAGCATAAGGTTACCTATGATTCCCTGTGGATCAATAGCTACAAGAAACCTACATGGGTAGATGGTCTATCACTGACCAAAAGGCAGGAAAGTAGTTCATGGCTTTTAGCATGCCTGCAGAGACGTAATGTAGATGTAGTATGTCACCATTTATCATGGCTGGATTTTGTTGACTCTGTTCCAGCACTTACTGTCGTGGATTCTATTCTGTTTTTTGACTGGTAAATCTTCAAGAGTATTTGGATTTGCAGATTCACTTGGAATGTATGGGAATTGTAGGAGAATTGTATAGGAATGTATGAATCACTTACACACCACTCTACTAGTGGTATATGTAAGACTGTGACAATAGGCAAGAGTGGTTGTACTCCTCCACATGTAGCCCCAATCACTTACATACCACTCCGGTACATGGTTCTTACTTGGTGGGACACACTGGATGACTCAGTCAATGGTTTTAGCACACAACCTAATCACTACATCAATACTGGTAGAACCACTCCGTCAGTGGTTTTAGCACACATTTGGCTTACCACTGTGACATGTCATAAGTGGTTAGTTTACCACTGTGACACGTCAGCGAACAGGTGGACTGGGAGGCAAGTGATCTTAACCACTGTCCTTAACCACTTCAGACACGTCATGTCTTTTACCACTGCTGAGTCAAGATCCACTAGTTCTAGACCACTCTGGGACTAGAGTGGTTGGGTGTCTTTTCCCACTCAAAATGAGTGGATACCAGAGTGGTTATTCTGCATTTTCCTTCTAGTGACTGTACCATATCTGGAGAAATGAGTCTATTATGATTCCAGAGAAGTTTCTCTGTATTATTCACGACAAAATGGATCATAGGAAAACAGCTATTCCAAGGCTACAGACGCCGAACAAGATGATTTCGGGATTGGGTCAGCTGCCAGTCTCACTAAAGGGAATGGTCAAGCACGGACACGGTGATGGAGCTTACGGCCAATTCTCTCTTGAGTTCTAGAAGGGAAATTCAAACTTTACAATTGGATCTTTGGCACGTTGCCTACGCCAGCTGGAGAAGCCAACCTATCACGAGTCCAAAAACATTTTCGATTGTGGATTTCAAAACGAGTTTTTTGAATCGCTCTTAAGAGGTAAATCGAGATGTTTTGATGCTCTTAAACCCTGCAGGCCGGAAGACAAACGAGATGCTCGTCCACTTCCGAGAAGATTGTACTTACAAATGGACAACTCCGTGAAGGACAATAAGAACAGATGGATGCTTATTTTTTATCCCTCCTCACCGCCAAAGATGTTTTTGAAGAGATCCAGCTAGGGTTTCTAATGGTCGGCCATACACATGAGGACATCGACGGCTTCTTCAGCTACATTTCGAAGAAGCTAAAGGAACGCAGAACCTACATTCTTTCGGATTTGATGAGGTCATTCATGACCTTGTAAGATCTGTCGTTCATTCCACAGATTATTCAGGAGGTTTCCGACTTCAAGAATTTTGTAAAGGGCTGTATTCTGGATGGAAATGAGGCGTTGGTCAGGATTTCGGAGATGCATGTGTTCCGCTTTTTTAACGATGCGGAGGGTTGGCCTGTCATGAAGTACAAGAAGTCAGCTACTCATTCGGATTGGCTTCCAACAAACAATAGCGGGGAAATCCCAGAACCTTACTGTGGCCCGAGGTGTGAACGTCCAAGGATACCCTTGAATCCGTTCAAAGATATTGAGAAAGGGTTTTTTGTGCTCGTTCGCCCTCATGACCCAAGGACGTGCCCGGTCTGGATGGGGGTGGCAATATCTGACGTGATTTGAGAAAAAGAGGATCCTAATTTTAAGAAGGTGAAAGTAGAGTGGTGGAGACCGAGAAAAGAAGGTAACCCAACAGACTTGGAAAGGTACAGGGACTGTTGGTCAAAACTTTGGGAGTATAACTCGTCAGATCCTGCTCAATGGATCCACGTGTGTGGACAATGCCGCCACGAAAAAATACAACAAGGAATAGCACTAAGAGAATTACAGCCACGGAAGCAGTGAAGAAACGCGCAAATTTGGAGGAGGCCAATCGTCAGTCAGAAAGTGAGTCTTGCGAACGAGTTGCAGTCCAAGGACAAAATGTTGAGGTCAACTCCGGTACTTCGATTGAAGAAATAAATTTTTTCTTCTCTATATGGCCCTTATTGTTTGCGTTGGGGTTTTTTTTTTTTTTTTTTTTCTGTCGCACTGAACCTCGAATGTCCAGTGGACGTTCTTGACCTTTTTGTCTAGTATGCTGGATTCTGGCCTATTGTACACTCTGTTCAACGAAGAAAAACCCTGTGGGGGAGTCTTGCCTACACAACATACAGTTCAAAAGAACAAAAATGGCGGGCACGACCACTAGAGGTTTGAAATTCGGTCAAAGTGGTTTTTAACATTGGAAAAAATTAGGCCATTTCCAGTCCTTCTCTCAATGATTGCACTTGTTTTTCGCAGAACCAAGTCTCCCACTGAAGTCTCCCACTAAGAGGACCATTACCCAATCATTCTTTGACATACTTTTTAATTTATCAATCGTGAAGTTTTATCTCTGAGGTTTTCCTCCATTTTCCCTTTATGCTCTACGACTTTTCTGCACCAAATTTTCATTTCATTTCATTTCATTTTCAAACTTCTCATATTTGGCTCTGATTTTCTTTCATTGTTTCACATGTTTTTTTTTCGTTGTTCAAATTTTAAGCAAATTTCATTTCTCATAGTTTTTATTTGGTGGTCTGACTTTTTATCCTCTCTCATGTTTCTTCCATTTTCTCCCATGAGAACTAGGCGCTTCCCAAAGTCGTTATATAACGGCATTTTATTTCCAAATCTCATAGGGTGTACTTTCAGCTTTTTTTTTAAATTTTGGATTGACATACCTTTTATATACCTTGCTTTTTATGATAGCATTACCCCTAAACCCTTACCTTTTTTTGCAAATGGCCCATGAACTATTCATACCATAACCATTATTGAAATGTCTTCTCCCTTCATTTTTGCGCTAGGTTTTTCCTTTGTTTAGGATTGACATGCACTTAGGCATGTTATAGTTTGCTTTCTATGTTACATCTTAATACCAGGTTCCAAGGAGGAGTCTTTCATTTAAATACTTGTCCATAATATTTGGTTTTTCATTTTTATTTTGCTTACTACCCTACTAATAACAACACTGAGTTCTAGCGACTGGAGTCTTCCATAAGTGTTTGTCTATTTTGTACCTTAAACAAAAACCCTAAACCCTTACCCTAAACCTTTATTATAAAACCCTAGACCTTTACCCTTACCCCAATACCCCAGAACCTTTACCCTTCCCTTTGCAAATAGGAATCAACTATCCATACCATAACCATAACCATTATGGTTCTCCAAATCTCTTCAATGTATCCAAATTTTTATTTTGTACCCTAACAAACACTAAGTTGTAGCGAGTGCGAGTCTTCCGGCATGTATGTTCACCATTTGTGCCTTCAACCCAAACCCTAAACCCTCGTCGGAAACCCTAAACAAAACCCTACACCATTATTACGTCTAAACCAGTGTTGGACCGGTATATGCATTTTTAAATACCAGACTGGTCTTGGTATGAAGTATCTGATCCTTTATGTATACCAGGCTGGTAAGGGTATGGTGGTAGGTATGACCTGATAGAGTATTATGGGTATCAATAGGGTAAGAGATCTTGTAAAATGGATAGTGTATGGGTATGGTATTGGTATTAAATTTTTTGATATCGATACAAGGGGTATATGAACATTGGTATGGTAGTTATGATGTCGAGTTTATTTATTTATTTATTTTTAATTTAAAAAAAAAACTGAAGTGTGCACTTCAGCCGCTGAGTGCTTGTATTGATGAAGGTAGACCTGGAAAAATGAGCCTTTGTTTACAACTCTTGATACTAACACCGAAGATTGGACTGCATCATACCGTCTTCATAAAGCTTTATCCAACACTTCAAAACTGAGAATTTGACCACACAAGCCAGAACATAGTGAACTGAAAATTGCAACCTCACTTGAATCGTTCACCTATTTACCAGCTTTGTTCCCTCTTTACAAAAATTCCTACATGACCTTGAGCTGACAATTTAAGAAGCCAGACAGTAATCGGTGATAAGCAACAAGTGCAAAATTCTGCTCATCTAGGCAAGCCTTTACAATCGATTCTCAAAATGCGAAAATGAAACAACCTGAATGGGTGGAAAGCCAGCGAGAACCTGACCCTCAAGAATTTGGTGGTGGTCCAAGTAGGGAATAAACTGCCTAAGCACTTGCTCTAGTTTCTGGAACGTCACCAGGCTACTTGTGATTCAAAGAGAGAAATTCTCTTGTAAGTAACCAGCCTCCCCCAACTCGTCCTCGTGGTTATCAAGAATCTCTGCCTCTGTGGAGTAGAATTCTGCAACAGTAGAGGACGCAAAGGAACATCCCTCTCTCGCGTCTGTGGGCCAGTTCTTGTAGATCATTACAAGCGAGTCAAGATTGGTAATTCCAAGACAACAACGTCGCACACTTGTGAGGAGTCCTGCCACTGAAAAAATCCGCTCGGTCTCAATTTGCGATCCCGGAGTTACAAGGATCGGTCGGGCCAAGAAGGCAACATTGGGGAACCTCGCTGCATGCTCTTTCCACCATGTAAGAGGCTCACTGTCTCTGCATTCACAATAGGCATGCGACAAAATAAAGATAGCTTAGATGCAAGCATTGCCTCATTGACTTCCTCAGCCGACACTGGAGCATCGAAAAGTGAATCTGCACATAGATCTGGTGGTTAGGTTGCATTGGTGCCAACACTTGGATTCAAGAATCGGCTGACCTTCGCAAGCAAAGGTATCATGGTTTTTTTGTCATATTCAGATACAATAATCCTTGCTTTCTCCCTGCCCACAAACTCAGTAATGCATTGTAAGCCCTTGAACCTAGGGTCAAGCGTCAGAGCGAGCATATTGTGTGCTTTATCTCCATGAAATGCACATGCAAAGGACAAGAAAGGTTGGAGTACATTCACTGCCTCTGCTGCCATGCGGGCATAGAGAATCTCGAGCTCCAAATCAGAGTCTCCGCACATAAGAGGTGGTTGTGCACTTGCTCAACGGTTGTACTCACCTTGTAGCTTAAGGCTGATGGAAATGGCTGCATTTAACGCATCAGACAAAAGCCAATACCCACGGGTTTGGTTGAGCACGCACTGCTGTACCACAGATGTGAGAGTCTCTATTACAGCTCGGGCAATTGCCCAAGTAAGCCCACTTGGCACTCGAGCTTGTAGCTGAAGTGTCTGCCGCCTATAAAATATGTTTATGACATCCGCATACTCCAGAATTTCTTGAAATAAAACTACCTTATTTGCGAATCGAGTTTTGACGAAAGTCTTCAACTTGCGTGCCGGCAGCCCAGCCTCAATGCAGGCTTTGTCCCACTCCTGCCTCCCCTTCCCAGACTTCTTAGTCCACGTGATTGTCTTTTGCAGAGCCTCCTGAGCGGCCTTGAGAGAAACCTTTGTCATGCCTCCACACAATTTCACATCGTTTGTCGCGTATTGGCAAGCCTTGCTCGTCACATGGCCAAAGCACCAACCTGCAAAGGGCTTTGCAAGCTGCAATGGCGCACATGAAACTACAGAAGAGAGCTATGGCTAGGGTATTTAGATTCGATCCCTCATCTTTCACGTATGCTATTATCTTATCTGTGAGTTGGAATTCTGCCAACAAAGGCTTCACAATTTCAGCTAGGGCTGCCCCAACAGTGTTGGGTGCCTCAAACAGCCCCACAGTAACATGTCTAGGCACCCAGGCATCATCTATAAATTTGACGATCGAACAAAAGGTGTCAAATCATGTCCTACTCATCCACAAGTCGAAAGTCACACTAGCAGTTGCACAACTAGCTAATGCAGGTAAGATATCCATTGTCTTTGCAAGTAGGCTGGGGATGTGGTCCTTCACCAGCTGCTTCCGAGTGGGAAAGTGGATCTTAGGGTCCCTACGCATAACAAGTCGGCGCAACCAGGGCGATTCCACACTTGACAGCGCCTCATGATCATGATACCCTTTCGCAATGAAGAGGACAAGGTCCTCGATGATCCTTACTTGCTTAAGATAATTCTTTTTGTAACCTTCTTCACCTCCGAAGTAATCAGTGATTGTTGAGGGAAGCACAGCCTTTCGCTTTTTGCATTTCTTCCTGCCTTCCCCCACCCCAACAGTTTCGGACTCTGTCTTGTATCGTGTAAAATCACTCGCATGCTCGTTTAGCAGGTGGTTCTTCATAGAGGTAGATCCATGGCTAGGGTTATATTGGACCAAGCCTTTCCTGGCTCGCTTGGTGGGACGTTGCTTGGAGCTCTGAGAACTTGCAGGTGGTTTAGGGGAAGAGCTGGGGTTATGGCAAAGGATGCACCTCATAATTTGAACTGCAGTTATATCAACTGCACTTGCTTGGTCGTGAAGACAAAAGAATGCCCACACGGCACTAGAATGATGGAAGGGCACCAAAAATCGTTGGTTCTTGACAAGAGCTGCATACCGCACCTTCCATGCAGCTAATTCTTCAGCAACTCGCACCTCATCAGGGCAAACCACTTCAACCTTCCATCCCAAACAATCGTCTTGTTCGCAAGCATGTGAAGATGCAAACAGAGTTGCAAAGGCGATCACAATAAAACAAAGGAAAGTCCTAACGTTCCGACAGACCACATTAAAAATTGACGACAATCTGGCTGCCCAAGGAGATTCTTGTAATCCGGCGCAATCAGGAATCATTTCATTGAAGAGTAGAGTTTGTTGTGCAGCATGGACGCTCAACCCTAACGCCCTCTCCCTACTTATACTGAGCTCCATCGCCGCTTGATATCATGGTATCGCATGCAGTATGACAAGAGCGACAACCCAGGCTGGTCTGGTATTGACGAGCAAAAGGTTAACTCCATATTCACCCGAATAGGTTATGCACCTGGGTATAATGTTATTTCATACTTGTGAGGTATGGTTCTTCATACCATTACTTATACCCTTACTGTGTATACTCAGGTCTGACCATATATACCGATCCAACACTGGTCTAAACCCTTATCCTTCCCTTGCAAATGGGAATGAAGTATCCATACCATAACCATAACTATTACGGTTATTCAAATGTCTTCGCCCTTCACTTTGTGTTAGGATTTTCCTTTGGTTTGGATTGACAAGCACTTACCTTTTTTTATCAAACTTTGCTTTTTATGTATCTTAATACCAGGTTCCAAGGATGAGTCTTTTATTTAAATACTTGTCCGATGCAATGACTACACTTCCATAATATTTGGTTCTTCATTTTTATTTTGCTTACTACCCTACTAACAACACTAAGTTGTAGTGACTGGAGTCTTCCATAAGTGTTTGTCTATTTTATACCTTAAACAAAAACCCTAAACCCCTATCCTAAATCCTTACTATAAAACCCTAAACCTTTACCCTTAATCCATTACCCCAGAACCCTTACCCTTCCTTTTGAAAATGGGAATCAACTATCCATACCATAACCATAACCATTATGGTTCTCCAAATCTCTTCAATGTATCCAAATTTTTATTTTGTACCCTACTAACACATACTAAATTATAGCGAGTGCGAGTCTTCCGGCATGTATGTTCACCATTTGTGCCTTCAACCCAAACCCTAAACCCTCGTCGAAAACCCTAAACAAAACCCTACGCCATTATTACGCCTAAACCCTTACCCTTCCCCTGCAAATGGGAACAAAGTATCCATACCATAACCATAACTATTATGGTTATTCAAATGTCTTTGCCCTTCACTTTACACTAGGTTTTTTCTTTGGTTTGGATTCACATGCACTTACATTTTTTATCGAACTCTGCTTTCTATGTATCTTAATACCAAGTTCCATGGACGAGTCTTTCATTTAAATACTTGTCAAGTGCAATGACGACACTTCCATAATATTTGGTTCTTCATTTTTATTTCGGTTTCTACCCTACTAACAACACTAAGTTGTAGCGAATGGAGTCTTCCATAAGTGTTTGTCTATTTTGTACCTTAAACAAAAACCCTAAACCCCTACCCTAAAACTTTACTATAAAACCCTAAACCCTTACCCTTAACCCATTATCCCAAAACCCTTACCCTTCTCTTTGCAAATGGGAATCAACTATCCATACCATAACCATAACCATTATGGTTATCCAAATCTCTTCGTTATCCAATTTTCATTTTGTACCCTACTAACCCACACTAAGTATAGAGCGAGTGTGAGTCTTCCATGTTCGTTCACCATTTGTACCTTAAACCCAAACCCTGAACCCTTTCCCTAATCCCTCACCGTAAACCCTAAACCTTTGCCGTTAAGCCATTATTACGTCTAAACCCTTACCCTTCCCATACAAATGGGAATGACTATCCATACCATAACCATTATGGTTATCCAAATGTCTTCTTCCTCCATTTTTGCGCTAGTTTTCTCCTTTGTTTTGGATTGATATGTACTTACCTTTGCATAGTGTGCTTTCTATGTATCTTAATACCAGGTTCTAAGGACGAATCTTCAATTTAAATACTTGTCCGCCCAACGACTCGTCTATAATATTTGTTTCTCCATTTTTATTTTTATTTTTTATCCTACTAACACACACCAAGGATGAAAAAGTTTCCTGAAGCAAAAGTGTGCGGAGCAATTTACAGCACTGAAAAATAATAAAACCTCCGCCGCCTGGAATTTTTTGAAGGCTGAATTTTGTGTGGTTTAGGGGTGTCTAGAGTGTTGACCCGCCCACGTGGCAGGTGCTTGGCGCCAGGCGCCGGCGAGGGAAATGAGGGGGCAGCATGCGGGCCCGTGGACAGTGGATCCCACCCGGATCTGCCTGCGGCACCCATCGTGGGTGTGGGGAAGACGACCCTTCAAGTCTCGTGGTTTTTGATGACGTGGCCCCCCAAAAGCTTGCCGGAAAGTCTTGCCGGCTTTAGGCCAAATGGCGTGAGTTAGTTTGGACTCAGAATTTGGATAAAAACTACATCCATGGTTGAGATCTGCTTGTAATCAGAATTTTTTTTCCCAGCTTCTACTCACTGCTATAATGCACCAACCAGAGGGAATCTGATTCCTCCCAAAATTTCATAGCATATGGTGGCATTTCCCCACAGTGTATATGGATGTGAAATCCACCCCCCCTCCCCTCCAAAATTTCACATACAAAGCAAACCCTATGGAATCCGAATTTTTGATCTGGAAATTGGAGACAAACCCAAGAAAGTAAGTTGTTATAATCTACCCATTCAGAAGGCTTTCATGTTGCCCCACCCCCAATGACTTCAACACCGTCCACGTCGACGTTGGAATGGAACGCTCCTGGGCACCCACGTCAAACATTGATCGCACGCTCGTCTTCTTCGTCTCATGGGCAGCGAGGGAAAGCCCAAGTCTCTCAAAATTGAAGGCTCTCAACATCCCCCGATACAAGGCGCGCACTGAGGCCCTGTTGCGTGCCAGTTTCTCCGCAGTCGCCCAGATTAACCGATGCCCCATCTCTCCCCACCTCCTCCCCCTAGCACGCTCAAGTTTGTTGGTGCGGGGTTGGACTTAGGTTGAGGGTTTCAGGCGAAAAACTTTCGTTGTTACTTCTCTTCATTTCTCATCATGTTGGGCAAGAAGCCGACAATTACTATGTCATTGTCTTCGCAAAATTCAGCTACCGACGTTCCCTTAATGCAGAAGGAAGATCTACATACACTCCCAGCTTGCAAGCTTCTGATTACAATCCATTGAAGCTCAGTGCTGTCAAAGCAAGTTCCAACTGGCTTTTATTCTGAGACGCATGAGGGCAAAGACCAGCCTCCTTGCCGCTGGAGGAGAGCGAGCTGCACTAACAGCAATAGCGAACGGAGAGTGATGACTTCCCTCAATCATCAGCCAACAGAAAGTGCAGGATCTCGATCATCTGCAATCCTATACAGCTCACTCTACAGGTGAGCCCAGGCTAGACAGAACTCATCTTTCTCACACGTTGCTGATGCAAATATCCTAGTAATCACCTGTAGGTAGAAAGAAGCTGAAGCAAAGTTCAGGGCAGCAATGATGGCAACCAAGGAATTTGGTGATAAGAAATTGAGACTTTCCGAAGTTAGATAGGAATTTGTAGGGGCAATACGTCGAGTTCAACAACTGAACGGCCTCATTTGAAAACTTCAACCCAGACCTCAACATTCTCTCAAGCTCGTCATCATAGCTGCCTTCTGTGCCTCGGAACTGATAATGGTATTGGGATAGTTGTTTCTTTCTCTCCTCTCCTGGACATCTACCTCTCTACCCCTAGAATTTGGTGAAACCCCACCTGGCTCCATGAGTGTGACAATGGCCTGACGATCACAAGGATGGATGAGTACAATCTTCTAGACAGACCATGCCTTACTTTCATCTCACCAAGAGCCATTGTCTACAAGGTAAATTTCCCACCAACTTCCAGCTGGGTGAAAATTGTTGTGAGGGCGACATCTTGATCACCAATAATCCCCACATGAACACACTCCATTTCTGAAGAGATGGAAGCGGCTTGTGTCCCTTGCAACAATCTCTCGTCCTGCAATTTTGGAGATGAGTTTCATGGCAGTGTGACAATCGCCACACACCCGAAGGTTCTTGATAATACGGACTGGTGTCCCAGGAGGTGTGCTGATGAGCCCAAAAGCAATGGCCAGCTTCTCACTGTGGTGGCAGAGAACCTGTTCCTTAGATTGCTGATTGACACCATGCAGGACAAAGCGCATGTCAGGCACATATCCTGCCTCCTTCATCTGCCTAATTAATCTATCCAACTTCGCATAGATCTGCTCTGTTTGTGGATGTGATCTATCCCCTACCATGAATCTATGTAGCCTGTTGTTGATCTCAATCCAGCTATACCCCGGCTGCTTTTGCACACCTCTGTCCTCCATCACTTTCCTTACCTTTGCTACAGCATCCCACCTGCCGGCTGCAGCATAAACATTTGAGAGGAGCACATACACTCCGGCATCTTGTGGTTCCAACTTGAGAAGACATTCTGCCACACGTCCTGCCAGCTCCACATTGCCATGGATTCTACAAGCACCAAGCAAGGCCCCCCACACTGAAGCATCTGGTTCAAAGGGCATTTTCTTGATGAAGTCCTCTGCTTCATCCAAGTGCCCTGCACGGCCAAGGAGGTCAACCATGCAGCTGTAGTGCTTTTCTGAGGGTGTGATACCATGATTTTGACTCATAGAAATGAAGTAATGCTGGCCTTCGTCCATGAAGCCCATATGGCTGCATGCTGTGAGAACGCCAACAAATGTCACATTGTCTGGTTTCACTCTTTCCAGTTGCATATGTTCAAACTGTTGGAGGGCCTCCTTCCCATGCCCATGCTGAGCATATGCAACGATCATTGCAGTCCACGAAATTACATCTCGTTCAAGTATTTTGTCAAACACTTTCCATGCATTCCTTACACTCCCACACTTGGCGTACATGTCCACGAGGGCATTCCCCACATGTAGATCTGACTCAAATCCAGATTTGATGATGTGCGCATGGACTCGCTTGCCCTCTTCCAGGGCTGCGAGGCTCGCACATGCATTGAGGATACTAATGAAAGTAACCTTGTTTGGCTTCACACCTTCTTGCTGCATTTGTTCAAAGAGTTTGAAGGCCTCCACACCATAACCATACTCAGCAGATCCTGAAATCATTGCAGTCCATAATATCACATCTCGCTCGGGCATTTTATCAAACACTTGGCGTGCATCAACCAAATTCCCACATTTGCAATACATGCTGACAAGGGCTGTCCCCACCCGGAGATCTGACTCAAATCCAGCTTTGATGATCCCTGCATGAAGTCGCTTGCCATGTTCAACTACTGGGCTGGACCAGACAGTGAGGATGCTAATGAAAGTGATCTTATTTGGCTTGATGCCTTCTCCTTGCATGTTCTGAAAGAGAGTCAAAGCCTCCTCATGATGACCATGCCGAGCAGTTCCTGCAATCATTGCAGTCCATGAGATTACGTCTCGCTGAGGCATTTTCGTAAACACTTGACGTGCATCCACCACACTCCCACACTTGCAGTACAGGTTGACAAGGGCATTCATCACACGGACATCTGTCTCGAAACCAGCTTCTATGATGCTTGCATGGAGACACTTGCTTTGCTCCAGATCTGCTGACATGGCATATGTATTGAGGATGCTGATGTAAGTGACAGTGTTTGGCTTCAAACCTTCACGTTGCATTTGCTGAAAGAGTTTGAAAGCCTCTGCACCATGTCCTTGATGAACTAATCCTGCAATCATCGCATTCCATGAGATCACATCTCGCTCAGGTAAATTCTCAAACACCCGTCGTGCATCCACCACACACCCACACTTGCAATACATGCTGACAAGAGCAGTCCCCACTCGAACGTCTGACTCAAATCTAGCTTTGATGATGTCTGCATGGAGCAGCTTGCCCTGTTCTAGAGCTACTGGGCTGAAACATGCATTGAGGATGCTAATGAAGGTGATCTTGTTAGATTCCACGCCTTGTAGTTGCATTTTCTGAAAGAGTTCAAATGCGTGTGCACAATGCCCTTGCTGAGCTAATCCTGCAATCATCGCATTCCACGAGATTACATCTCGGTTTGGCATCTTGTCAAACACTTGCCTCGCGTCTTCAATACTATTGCACTTGCAGTACATACTGACAAATGTGTTTCGTAAGACAGTGTCCGGCTCAAATTCACTTTTGATGACGTGTGCATGGACCACCTTGACACCTACCAGGGCCTTCACCTTAGCAAAACCATGCAAAAGATGAATGCAGGTATCAGAATATGCCCGAAAGCCTTGTCGCTCCATCACATCCAGAATCTGTACTGCCTTCTTCAATCTTTCCTTCTTGCAGACTGTGCTCATATCCCCAATAGTTCTGCAAGTGCTGAAGTTGATTTCCTCCACCTCTTGTCTTCGTCTTTCCCCTCCATTAGAAGGGGTGGTGACAGTGGCCATGCCAAAACACATTCCCTTGCTCCCACTTTGATATGTAAAAAACCACTGGGACTCACTCCAGGCTAGTGACACCATCACCCTGCATCCAAAAGCTCAAACCCTAAATACACAGCCCCCTTCAATGCCATTACTACACAAGCATGAACTTATAGGTCCGTATTAGGTGTGCCAACTTCTCTTCCCATTTAAATGACACTGAAAACCAAAGAGAAGGAAGCAGAGTATACCGAGCATTCCAAAGCTTCCTGTGGAGGTCCATACAACGACACCAGCTGCTGCTAGATCTTGAGCACTGGGTTTTCTCATAACACGGTTCTGCATGTTTGATAGGTATTCAGATAGACTGTGAGGGACAATGAGGAGTAGCTGCCTTAAGCTGGGTGTTGAAACACAAGTAGAAATCATGTGCGATAAGATCTCCAAGCACATCTGCCTACATGGACTTGTTGAGACTCTCTACCCTTGACACACCATATCCTGTAATTGTTGCTTCCCACCTAATATGCATGAGGAAGGACAAACAGAAGCAGGGAGGGAGAGAAGAGTTTAGCTTATCAAAGCTATGACAACAAACAAAACAGAGAATGTACTCTTTCCATTCCCTGCAAACGTTTGCTTGACATAGCCCTAGGGTCATTGACAGAGAGAATGTACTCATACAACATTGTTTGCCGTAGCCTTGTGGACATTGACCCCGCGCCCAGTTTTCATTGACACAAAGAGACAGCTAGAGAAACAGAGCTTTGCCATTGTCTTCAAACACAACGCCGATCATTATTCCTTTAAGACATGTTGTGTATCTCCCTGAATATCACTGGACATCTGTGTGTCTCTGATCATCACTTGTCGGCTTCCGTGGCACACTTTTATTAAATGGCAGAGCCAAGACAAGAAAGCGAGCCACAAAAGTTGCTTCATTTATCCATATGAAGCTAGTTTAAGCAAACTATTCTCAACATCCAGTCGCACTCTGGAATCATTCACAATAGCTTGAATTCTTTTTATCAACATTGCACATTTCCCCTGGATATAGCTATCTGGGAGCATTACATCAAAGGCTAAACTCAGTCGACTGTGAGTGCAACACTGAATTTAAGCCAAGTCCAATTGGAACACCCAGTCTGGCACTGTCCTTGTCCCATCCCATATTCCAACAGTTCAATGGGAATCATCCTGTCCTTGTGAAACTTGCACTAGACAGGTGCAGGAATAAGAAGCTGTTCTCAACCTCATTAATGTTGGAAATAAAAAATGCCAGACCTGCACCACATAGACATGGAGGCTGCCATAAACAAAAGAATGAACATCATCCAATCTGTCTGCAGAAGAGGGGGATATTTGGAGAGGGAGGTGTCAAAAGCTTGGTAAAGCATTGCAGACAGTCATGAAAAGAGAGCAATCAAACAAGGGCAGTGGCCAGGATAGAGATCAAGATATGTGAAAAAACTACCAACAAACTACAACAGAAACTTAAAGAAAAAGAAGGGAGCTTGATAACATGCACAAAGAGACAGAGAAAGAAGCTGTATGACACCTGGGGGGGGGGTAGGGCCTGATGGGACAAAGTAGCACAACAGTAAAAATCACATCAAATAGATCCAAGTCTGGACATGCCTCATGCAGGAAAGCTGCTAGACAGAGAAAATAAGAAGGAAGGAGCTTCATGACTCAGAGAGAGAGAGAGAGAGAGAGAGAGAGACATAGCGGGACTATATAAAGAGAGACAGAGAGGCAAAACTACAGAAAGGTCATCAGAAAAACATCCAGCAAAACAGTGAGTCACTTTTACCTAGAAACAACTCGGAGATGCAAGAATGGTCTTGCATGAACGTCCAAAGGGCTTTCTCAGGTCGCTTTAGTCGGTTTGTGAGAGGGGTCGGGCCCTACATCATGAGATCCAACATTGATGTAGGGCCCCCTCATTACTGCTTGAGGAGAGAGCGGCTTGCTGGAGTCGATTATGGGCTTTGTTCTCATTGAACTGCATTCCACCATCCACTGCCATTTAGTTCCACTCTCACTTCCGAAAGTCATCCACAGTGGGTGCGGTTCTGTACCCACGTGGTGATGGCGAGCGAAGCCCCATTTTAGTGCACTGCTCTCAGACGCAAAAGGGCGAGATTTTTGTGAATCATGAACTCGGCACAAGCCTGAAAGTCAAGCTCAAGACTCTCGTTCTCACTCCCACTCTCTGGTTCGTCACAGGGCGATGGAATCACATACATCATATCTTCCTAGCCTACCCTAGACACACCCCAATGTGACTGGTTGTGCAACCATAGCCACCTCCGTCACATCTGTTCAAGCACAGAGCAACAGAAGTAGTGCCGGGTACGAACACCGACAACATCACGAAGACAATAGAATCCCACTCCAAATATCCTTTCAATTTGTTAGAATTTCCTAAGCTATCACCTTGCACCCACCGAAAAAACAAGCTCTAATTGACAAAACAAGATGCCAGGTTTTCGGCATAGAAAAGCCCAGTAGAGACGACTTACGTGAGAATGAACGGGAACGAAAGGCCTGCCGCAGCGAAGGCCACCAATCCTGCTGCCATCATTCCATTCCGAGAGAGTGGCATTGACCCTCTGCGTGGAGAAGGATGAAGAACAAAAACCAAAACGGAGAAGAAATTTTACTGTGACACGAGAGGCCGAGAGGGAGATCAGCCGAACACGATACTCCAATAGCGTTTCACAGTCTGTTGGAAAACAACAAAAGAATCCGCGACAATATGAGGTCTCCTATCAACTCTGAATTAAAGAAGGACTCAGAGAAGGAACCAGACAACGCACATCTAAGGCGCGGCATGCTCGTGACCGCGGTTGCCTCTGCCAACCGTTCGATCCCCAGAATATTCGAGTAAGGCCGTCCGTTCCCCTACGGATTTGTCAAGCCAAGAAAAACAGAGCACCAAGATTTGACACCGCGAACAGTTACATCCCAAGCTCCTTCACCAAACCGAGCCAAAATCGTGTTCTGCAAACTGGAGCACGGATTTGGGACAGGAGATTAGTGGGTGGGTTGAATACATTGGTGGGTTCTTTGAAACATGGCTGTCTTGTAGTTGATTATGCAGGCCTTTTGTGCGCATTTGACTTGATATCGTGCAGGATTTTTCTATCGGTAACAGAGATAGCTATGGCGACTTTCACATGCCTTGCCGTTTCATCGGTGTCAGCTACTTCTTCTTGCTGTATGTCCGAATGCAGAAATAGTCGTCAAATCACTGCCTGTAAGAGGCTCAACTGTCTCTCTTTGCCCAATGTTTCGAAGGTGGCGAGGCTCCTAACTTCCACCTCCTATTACACTACTTCTCTAAGACACATTATAAGACAGAGAGAGAGAAGAGGAGTTTACTTTTCGCAGCAGCGTGTGGTTTCTACAGCTCGGTGTGATTCGACTTCGAATGGCGGCACTGAGGAAAAGGTGTTTCTTCGACCTCTGTAGGACAATTTGTGTTGTGTATTCACACCTTCACTTCCATAAGTGGGAACCATGAAGGTGGTGATCCGGACGTCTGTTTGGATCGCTACAATTGCTGTGATAACTTCTTGACAGACTTAGGCTATCCTGCAGTTATCGCCACTGACCTGGCACCCAATTTGAATGCAACTGAAAAAGGACGGACGGGCGTCGAGGAGGAGAGGTGAGGGGGGGGAGGGCGTGTTGGGATATGAGAGAAGTGGGGGGCGACCATCGCTGAAGGCTCACTCAGTGGTGGGGCTCACCAAGCGAAAAGAATTGGTTCAGAACATGCTGTACCATTCCATCATTTTGATGGAAAGTGCACCTTCACATCTGCATCTATTTCAGAAGGATGGCTGTTGGATATTTATGAGAATTGGGGCTGTGGGCCAGATTCCATTTGGCTACACGAGAAAGGATGTACTGCTCATAGGCCTCGGCCTCACTGTCTTCGGCATTGGCCTCAAGTACGGCCTAGAGGTAAGAATAGCTTTCTCTCCTCTGTGAGCTCTGTGCCCAAAATTGTGGTGGCTACAGCCGTAGTCCTAGGATGAAGGGTGCTTGTAGCTTGATGTCCACACCAAGCTGTAGATCAACACACTCAATCCTCTGCAAGCAGGTGACAGTGGCTTGATGTTATGACTGTCATGATTTGGGCGTAGTTTCCAGATCCTGGTGGTTAGACACCCCACAACCAGCTTCTGGGGGATTGACAATACGCAGGGCTATGCCCTTATAGCCAGGAACTGCCTCTCTGCCCTTTGTCAAGCAAAGGGTGAGTGAGGGTCGACAATGTCCACATGTGTGACAAGTTTAGATGGGGGCGGTGCTGGGAACTATGCAACCCTTAGGTCAAAATTTAATTTTCTTTTAACTGGATTATTGTTGGTTTGTGTGCCAGTGCTATAGCAATGTCAGGTTGAGGTGCGTAGAAACCTGACAACTGAGTCCAGGAGGGTTGATACCCTGCGGGGACTGGATCGTCAGCCAGTAGTTGATTTTCCAGGATGATCTTGGCTTATCTTGAACTCGTGAGGAATTTTGGGTTCCCTATCGAGATTTAATTCGGGACATCTCCTTGGATGCAGTTTTTTGGGGTCGATTCCTTGAAGGCAGGCAACGTTGTGCAGGTGGTGATGGTGGCAGGGCTGACAGTGGGTTGGATCTCAAGCTACATTTTCAGAGTCTCAACAAAAGAGATGACGTATGCTAAGCAGTTGAAGGACTATGAGAACAAAGTCATGGAGGTATGCTTTGTCATGCCCATGATAATCCACGAGAACCACATGGACCCCCTCTGAATGTCGTCTTACATTAAGCCTCTTGGTATTACGTGACACCCCTACAATGACTCGGGTGTCATGTGAGGCCTACCTTTTTCGGGATTGTGGATTCTGCCATCCCCAAGACGAGAGACAACAGTCTCGTTCTTTGCAAAAACTGGCGTCATTCTTACATTGTTGGTGTTTGTCAGTAGCTGATTGACACAAAAACAAGTTTGATTCCACCAAAATTATGACAAAATTTGACCAAACAGTGGGATTGCGGGCATGCATTTCTAGAAACGATTGGAGGAACTTCCGGAAGCTGAGTTGGAGACAATGCTGGCTCAAATTGAGGAAGAGAAGAGGCGAATAAAAGAAAATAGGGATAGACTATCCTCTTGAACACTTTTTTGAGTGGGTGGTTGTGGGTTTAGGTTCGGAGCTTTGTTTCAATAAGTTCACTAATTAGTGTTTCAAAATACACCGGTTGTGTTTTCTTCTCTCTTGTCCTTTATTGGCAAAAGCCTCCTTCTGTGATGTTCCAGCCTTTAAGTCAATGCTCCGTTTCGGTTGTAGCCAGCACTAAATAGGGGACCGTAGCTTATCATAATTATACTTATAAGATGTTGAAAATAGGAATTTATGTTCTTCCCCAGGGCCCTTACATACTCTACTACGCCCGTCTGATATTCTCCATGTGGGATTGTCAATGGGCTTTAGGCAGCAAAGGGAGGGAGAGGGAGAGGGACATAATATACCACAGACATCAGATCATGGTGAAAGACTAAATATGGACAGATTCTTCTTGTACCAGGGCTGTGGAAAGACATTGAGGGCTCGACGTCAAGAGGGCAATGTTCTCCACTTGAGGTCAAGCGGGGGCCAGTAGCTGATTAGTTTATATTGTTTCATCATGGTCCTTGAGCATGTTCAAGGTTGTGCTGTGTTCTGCAGCCTGTTGCATCCTACTTCCCCTGGCTCCTCTCTCTCTCTACCCCACTTCTTTTAGGCAGTGTCTCATGGCCTAGAATTGGCCATGCTAGAAAATCTTTGGGCCCTAGAGTTTGACATTCTTTCCTGTTTTCTCTTTGTGGTCCATAGTGTCCCACCAGCAGTGATCAAATAGACAATTCATGTCAATGAAACTACTGTATCAATCAATGCATGTCATGTCAATCAAATTTTCCATTGATACAACCAGTGTGCTACAGTTTTGTAATAAAAGGGAGCACAGATACATGCTGCCCAAGCTGGCTTGGAGATTTGGTAGGTGCGTGATCACACTGGCTACCACAGAAAGTATTTTGATGTGGTGAGTGAAACTTTCTACAGCTGCAGATTGTTTGGCTTGTTTGGCTCTGACTGTATGTTCCTAGTTTTTAGAAAGCCTCAGTCCTCAAAGCTAACATGGTGAGGAAATCTCTACCTTTGTGCATTCAGTAATGTCACTAACCGGTCTTATTTTTTAAGGCGATCTTGTTTAGTTGATGATCATATAATCCAAGAAAGATCATCGAGCTGGTTGTTTGTGAGAACCTTTCGTTTTCTTAAACAATAATGGGGCCTCTTCCAAGTTGCTATTGCCTGTAGTTTGATTCGATTGGGAGAGTTGCGGCTGCGGATGTGTACACTCGATCCACGGCACCTTTGGCCTGTATCTCCCAGTTGGTGTAGAACGTACCCACGAGAAGTGTAGTCGTCTGTACCAGCATCGCACACAACATCCCAATCCACAATCCCTTACCATTGAGGTGCAGTACAAAGGCCATCACAATCCCGGTGGGCATCCCCACTACGTAATAGGACCCCAGATTTGTCCATGCTCCAAAAGTTTGCCATCCGCTTCCTCTTGCCACACCTACAAGAACGCCTAGAATGGCATCCAGGACTACCATGGCTCCAAGGAAGGGGATCGTACTCTCCACATATTTGGCAACCTGAGCTTCATTAGTAAATGCCCAGCCCCACACATGGGCCATTGCCTTCAGTAGACTGGCCACTAGCACACCCTCAAGTACACCGAATCCTACTGCCACTCTCACTGCTCGCTTGGCAGCTTGCGGATGATCGGCTCCAAGTTCATTGGACACTCGAGTGCTCAGTGCAGCACCAAGACCAAACGGTATCATGTAGAGCAACGTCGTCGTGCTCAAACAGATGGACAGGGCAGAAGTCTCCAACTTGGGGTTCGGAAGCAGCCCTGAAAGAAGCACCAGGGATTCAAAAGACCAGGACTCTAAGCACGTCATGACTGTGGAAGGGATGGCCAGCTTGAAGAAAGCCCCAAGATCATTAAAAGCCTCCCCAGAAAAGGACTTCCACGTCTTCTGACACCTGGGTGAGAACTTCACATATGTAGCCAGAAAGAAGACATTCAGCCAATTCGAAAGGCTGCTGGCCAAAGCTGCTCCGCGAAAGCCCACCCCCAACTTGTAGATCAGCAGCCAACAGATGGGGACATGGAAGCACAACGTGGTCAGTGAGAAAAGTGCCATTGGCAAGACCAAACTCTGTGTCTGCAAAAACTTGACCATGGGCTGAAGTGAAGCATAGGCAAACAAGCAGGGGATCAGCCACCTCGCGTACTCCCCTGCCTTCTCTGAGATTTCAGGATCCTGCCCGAAAACCCGAAGAATAGTTCCCATGTTGAACCAAACAACAGCAAGAGGTAATGCAGTGATGTACAAGACTAGCAGAACGCGTTGCATGTAGATACCCAGCATGTGGTACTGTTTGGCTCCGAAGGCCTGCCCACACAGAGTTTCAAGAGCACCTGCCATTCCTATTAGGAAAATTATGCCTGTAACGTTGGCGAAGGAATTGGCGATGGCTGCACTAGCAAGCTCAAGCTCACCCAAGTGACCCACAAACATGACAGACACAAAGGTCAGTGAGGACTGAAGAAAGGTCACGCAAATCATTGGGCCCCCTAACCATAGCAGCTTTTTCATCTCTTCCCAAACCGGCCACTCGGTTTGGCGTGAGGCCACCTCCTCGTTGTCCCTCTCACTTGAACTACTCGAAAGCCCATTTCCGAACGAAATAACAGCTGACTCTCTAGTGGGCGTTAGACTGGAGATATTTGCCTGGTTCCGTTCAATCAAAGGGTCTACCAGAGACTGCTCCATATCGCTCACGAATTTGAGCTGCTTCTCCCAACTATTTGACTTGGTATCATGTTCGTGGGCAGGAAGTTTGTCTACATATTCAACATGTCACTTGTACTTTAATTCTGAAGGCGCTGGTGCAATATAGCTGGGTGACAGAATGAGGACTCGCCTATATGAAGCGCCAGGCTCTTTTGTCTCTCGTACCAATGATGCCCTTTATGGATGAATTCACAAGCTCACGAAAATCCAAGGATACACACAATTCCGAGGACAGTCCAGAACAACAGGTGGGTGACATGCCTACAAACTCCGAAGGGACATCACTAACAGCTGAAAAGAAAGACTTTATATCGTCCAAGGGGACAACACCACACGAAAGCAGGAGAGAAGAGAGAAAGTAGGGCCCCGACAAGCGGCCAAACCTCAACTTCACAAAGCTGGAGAGCCCCATATAGAGGATATGCCGCTGTAAGAAGGACCGTCCTCAACACCGTTGCTTACTGCAACCTACAGATAATTCTTCATTTCAACAGAAACCTACAAGGTAAAACGCCTACTAAAACCCAGAGCAGGATGCAGCCATGGGGCTCGCTTTCTCTTGCCATGGTTATCAACTTACTCGGTATGCCCCGTCACTCTCCTGTTCGAGCGTCACCTCCCTTACCACCCGAAACGGATCCAACCTCTTTTTCTCAATCCGCTCTACCTTCCTCGATTCAAAATCGTGACAAGCGGGCACATCAGTCCTTGCCCCCGATTCTTGAGCAGTGGGCCCGCCTGTAGAGCACGGGATTGGACCTCACCGCATGCATATGCTCTTGTGTCACTTGACTTAGTGAAAGGTGGAGAGTAATTGCAGGAGGCGTCAAGGTCGTGTGATGAGGAACGGTTGCAATCGGTGAAGCAGTGATGGGAGGCCACTTGGCTGCTTAGATTAATTCAGGTTACCTAATCTACCGAAGATAATAGGAATAATGTAAGAGCTTAATGCACACGTGCAACACCTGACAAGATGGTACGCCGGTTTACTGCATGTGAAATCTTCCCCACCCTCACTTGAGAGTGATATGGAACTGAAGGAGTGTCAACTCTAGTCAGGGTTACACTGGGTTACACGACTAGGTGAGTAACTCCACTGGGGTTACATCAGGTTACACGATGAGGTGTGTAACCCACACTTGGTCTCGAAATTTGACTAAGTATAAAATGGACTAACCAGAGTTACATGAGAAACAGGGGTTACATAGGGTTAGATAGGGTTACACCAATTGGAGGGTTACATCGACCGGGGTTACACTACAAGAGCCTCCCATCAAGATTTGAACCCAACCCTCGCCGCCTGCACCGTTATTACCTTACCATCACGCTACCCACCTTGCAACCCACTTGGATTCTTAAGTATTTAATAGTGAAACCGAAGAGGGGGTGGGGAAGATTTGACATGGACCCCGGCCGGAGAGCCCAGGCTGCCAGAATCCGGTGAAAGTACAGTCAGATCACACACGTCCATTAAGTTCTTACATTATTCCTATTATCTTCGAACTTAGCCTAAATAAGAGCTTCCCCTAAGGTTATCCATATAATCTATGGGGCCTTATGGACACTGTGTTTCTGGGTGAACTAATGTGTCTGGGTGTACTTGGGTGTGCTTAGATGAGCAAGGTAGATGTCCGATGTTGAGTGGTTGTTGCTAGGTACACTCTAGAGTTTGAACCAGTGTTGGATTGGTATATAGTGTCTGGCCGGGTATCAACCAGGGTATTGAATAACCGACCCGACTGGTATTGGCAATTCGAATACTATGGTTGATAACCGGACCGGCTGCTATTGCCTACACGTCCAATACTTGGGCAAAAACAAGGACTATACCATGGTATGGATAGGAAATTGGGCGGGTACACATGCTGTCAGGGTAGGGGGTAAGAGGGTGCACATGTCAAGGAGGGCATGTCCAGCCCCAAAGGCCCGCCCCTATTCTTCATTCTTTTTAGCACATGTAGGGTGTCTTATGTGCGGGCTCATCCCAAGACCTCCGCAAGCAAGCAAGCTCGTGTCTTTCTGCAACGCTATTGTGTAATGCAAAGTTTGAATTTTGCAACATAATAAGTAATTTCTTTGTGAAATCAAGTATGCTGATTTGGGCCTTGGTGTGGGAAAAAACTAAACCGGCAAAGATCAGTGCCTTCCTATGGCAAATAGCCAACAGAGTTCTCAAGGTTGGTGAGTATTTGAACTTCAATGAGGCTCTTCTTTGCCAATGTTGTACTATGCAAACCATAGAATCCCTTGAACATTGTCTTCTTCACTGTCTTGCTCCTCACACCATCTGGCCCATGGTCCAAGATTTCTACAGGGCATGGGAGCTGAGATGCCTCTGGGATCCCTGGCCATTCTCCTTAACTATAATCAAAGGCAGAAAACCAGAGCCTACGCATGCCCTGTATTTGAAGCTCTCAGATGCTCAGTGCTATGGAACCTATGGAAAGCCCGCTATGCATGGGCCCTCAACAATGACAACACTAATGCTACAACTATCTTGTCTATAGTTTTCTTTGACCTCACGGTGGCTGCTAAAAAATCATGGGCCTTATTGTGTGCAGTAGTTGCCAGGAAGCCAGAGCGTCAACCTGCCCTCCTCCATACCTTCCGAGAGACATGGGCCAAGCACGGAATCATTTGTTGCAGCTCTCATGATCTCACCTGTATATGGGCAAACAGAATCCCCACCTGTTGGGAGGGACACAGAGGTCACCTCTTCGGCCTCCACAGAATCTGGGGATCTGAAGTCTGAAGTCAATTGGAAGCACATTCGGTCTTCCTCAGGACCTGTCACCCCCAACCTTCCTTCTCCAAGGATCACCGTCTCTCCGTTCAAGTCCATTCGCCAACCGGGTGTATCGCCACCAAGGGTTACAGCATGATCTCGCTTATGCTCTCCGATGGCAGCTTTCCTTAGGGTACCGCTGCGTATTTTCTAGGTTGCTAGCATCCTAGTCATCATGGTGTCATTTAATTGGCCGTATCTCGATTCTTGACCTGGCTGGTATTAGAAAAAGTAATACCCGCCCAACACTGGTTTGAGCCCAGTGTTGGGCGGATCTAAACCCTTTTTTAATATCCACCAGTTCCGGATACTAAATACTTTTGGTTTTAGGTATCCGCCAATTTCGGGTATTACCAACATGACAAACAGCGGATCCCGGGTATGCACATCCGGTTTTTAAGTTTAGGGCTCAGATCCGCCAAGTATTGACGGATATTGGCCGGATATCCGCTGGGTATTATAGGGTTTTTTTTTTGTATTTTCATATCCGCAGATTATGCATCTAATCCGGATACTAAAAATATATATTTTTTGCTCAATCTAGTGATAGTATGAGGAGAGTCTTTATCATTGAGAAAGATGCAGAAGATCAACATTTGACCATGGACGAATAGCACCCCATGCATATTCATCGTTTTTTCTTTTTTACAGACTAGGGGACATTGGCCCTGGAAATTTTATTATAAGTAAGGAAAAAATAACCTTACATGAGCCATGAAGGCAGAGAATTGAAGTACCACTCCGAGCCAGCAGTTCAAAGAGAATGGAGCAGAGATAAGGATTGAGATGAGAGATGGAAACAGAACCGAGTAGCAAACTAATTCATGCACATATTATCCATTTTCATTTTGGGAGCATCAAAGGACAATTGGGGTGAATGCCTAGCACTAAAAGAACTGCCAACAGGAAGGGAGAGCTTCTTGCCATGCAACTCGAGATTCTGAAACTCTCCTGCATAAGACATTATTTTTTCCCCAAGAGTTGTTGAAGGCCTGGGGAGGTCACTATATGTAGTTTTTCCATATCACGTGCGTACAAAGGTATATTTATACTAGGCTATATTTCTAAAATTTTGCATTTTTTTCCACCCCATCTTTAGATAATATTGTAAAACCCTTTGATTCCTAATACCCTATTTTTCTTTATAATTTTCTTTTGCAACAGTTAATTAGACCCTATTTTAAATTATCCTTTTAAATAATTTGCAAAATTTTAAAACATGTACACAAACAAGTACATTCCATACATAAGTCAAATGTCGGACCCAAGAAAAAGTTTAACTTTCATTAGCCACGAACTCATTTAAAGCGGCAGCATCAATTGCATCTAAAGAGTATAAGTTATGAGATGGTTCAAATGTCATAGTCAGTATTGAGATTATGGTCTCAACAGCAATCCACTGTCTATCACTGGAATCATATTTGAACTTCAGGTGACATCTACCTGATTTCATCCTAATGGATTAGAGCTGGATGAAATATGAGAAACTTCACAAGGATTGATACATTATATTGTAGATAAAATCTTTTATCACACTAACTTTTTAAGTAAAACTCTGGATTTTTTGTGACATTTTTTTTAAAAAAAAAACCAGGTGAAAGGATATTGCCCTACCATATTTTTTAAGTAAAAAATTTCTAGAATTTAGCTCAAAAAAATAAACTACACCCTATATTTGTTTTAACTTCTCACGTGGTTTTGAAAATGCAGGGAGTGACCTCCCTAGGGTCGAAGGCTACGAGGAGCTGGGTCCTTCTCCTATTACCATATTTGGAAAGAGCTGTCACAAGAACACACCATGATTTTTGAGCTTCGGACGATAGGTCTGAGTGAGCTAAGAACAAAACCTTCTCTAGACAAGGTAAGGAATTTTGGAAAAGAATAGGGTAACGCATTTTTTAAATATGCCAAAAAATAATGCCCCTGAGATACTCCCAAACAAGATAGGAGCAGAACACGTTCACATCCTTAATATTACGGAGAAGAGCAGAAGCAGGGTAGGTGAGGTTTTTGTTCCAAAGAGCATAGAGAGATGTAGCACGAGCCCCCATAGAAGTTGCAAATGAGTAGGAAACTAGGCAGTGTTCCAAGTCCTCCGGAAATATTCATATTGCATGTAGCACATGAAGTAGTGGGGTCAGAGATGAAGTCACCAAAGGTGAAAGCAAGCTATGGTGGCTCAGAAAAGTCCACATGGTGGCCTACACAAGAAGTCCCAAGGTTTTTTACAATTTTGATTATGGAAAAATTATAGTCGCTAGATTTATCCATGTTGAAAGATATGAACCGTCTAAAGTTAACACTAATAGACACCATGTCATTTTTTCTATTTTTCCTAGTAACAGACATTATTTTTATTTTCTTATTTTATTTTTTATTTTTTATATCTTCACTACATCGCATAGTGGGACTCATGATGCTCTTCATCCAAATGAAATGTACCTGTTAGTGAAGCAAGTCCATTGTTTTACTTTGTTTCCATGCATTCATGTACTTTGGCAAAAATCAGTTTTTCGAGGTTCACTATAATATATAGAAGTAAGAAATTTCACTTTTTTGATGTTTTCTATAGGACTTTAGTATCTTCAAGAGTAGAGCAATACTAATATGAGTCCCTTTTATCACATTTGTTTTCTATAGTGAATACAAAAAGTCCGTAACACTTTTTTTTATGGACAGTGACAATGTCGTACGCAATTTTCTATATTACTTCGACAAATCAACTTCATTTCTTGTTGAGAATTTAAATATTAGAGCTTGTAGTAGTTGGAAACATAGGAGTGAGTCTTATTTCATCGTTGTAATAAAAAATTGTCTCTAAGGTACAATTGAATCAAACTATGTCATGTAAAACATCTGCTGTGACACAAAAATTGAGCCACCGTAGTTTGCTTTCACCCCCAACAGGGACAATTCTATTTGCTATCTTCCACAAAATTGCTGGAATTTTTGAAGACCTATGTTTCTTCCACTGATCTGTCCAAACAAGTTTTCAAGAGATAAGATGACCTGGCGAGTGATCCCACTTTTTAGTCCATTTTCTGTCAAAACTTTGTTTAGCCGGCACAAGCATAGAGTAGCCAAGTAGGAGAAGAACTGGTCATGGTTTTTGTTCATCCAAAACCATTCATCTGGATCAAATTGGAACAAACTCACATGAGCAAAAAGGAACCAACAGAAGGAATTGTTGCAATGGTGAAGCTCGAAAGGAGGAGTGGATTCGATTTACCAGAGGTGGAACAAAGAACTGTGATTTCATAGCAGTCAGTACTACCATGAAGCTTGACAGGCTAAGAGCAGGTTAAGGTACCGTTCCCCCGCACGCTGAAACGAATTCCCATGATGTGGTCTCGCCATGGAAGTAGCAAATTAACTAGCTTTAAGCATAGCCCCTGTGGAAAATCCTAGCCACCTAGGAAATTTTATGAGGTGACGTTGGGACATAAGATCTCTCCATCGGGGGGAAGGCTACCCATGATTATATCCCATCCTAAGGCCACCCTTCTTAAGGAAAAACCAGTTGCAGCATTGCCAGTGGAAATGGCAGAGCCAGAATTCATGTCCCAAAAATGCAGGAGATGAGAATTCGTCTTAGAAGACCAAAAATTCTTTCGTAAGTTGTAAATAACATTTTTTGGATGAAAATTATTAATAGAGTAGACACAAGGTGTTTTTTTTATTGCATTGTAAGGTGGGCACATTTGGCTACTGATGTTGAGCAAGTGAATTCGATAATAAGCCTTTCCAATCATTTTTCTAAACTAACTTTTTGTCTATCAATCTTCATGGATCCAATTTCGTAACATGCAGCTTAATTCTGCATTCAAGTAAAAAATTTGTTGAGAACGAAAAGGCGTAAGATTGTTATTTGCAGTAAAACTCCAACATGCATCCAAATTGACCATATTTAGGTCTTAGACAAAGACCAGCAGGTTCGTCAACGTGGTCCATTTACCAATCTCAACCAACGTTGATGAACCAATCTCATGTTGTCCACTGATAAGATCATGGTAGAGGGTTAGCATCACTCTTCAATTTCTTATATTAGAGTTGTAGCTCATACTACTCTTGTTCTACATCTTTGTCCCAAGAAACAAACAACATGGTGATGTTTTTGAGTATCTATTGCTTAAGCCTATGCCACTAGCAGGTGCTCAAGTCTATGTTGCCAAAGTGCTAGCTCATCTCTTCTCTTTAACTCTCCAATTTTCTAAAATAGGTTGACTCTCTCTAAAGCCTGTCTTGAAAATAAAATATTCATTAAAGATTATCTGATTTAGATGTGCACTCCATATTAATATGAGAAAAATCGGCTATCCATGTTACTAAGTAATGTTTTTTTTTCTTGGTAAAAAAACGTCGTTTGGTTATATGGAAAAATGGGTTGCGGCTGATATGTCACTGCAGAAGTATGGGGGTGAATCAGATATTTTCGCCAAAATCGGCAGATGCAAGGAGGCCCTTTCGCAACAAACTGGCCTCATAATTGTCATGTGTCGCTTGCAAATTGCGAGGGTGGTTCTCGATGAAGGGTCAGGATCTTCTTAGGTTTAGGGCACAAGAGTCTGAACGACAACTTCCTCGCCTCCATCGCCAGCTCTTTCCGCCCGTGTATACTTAATGTTGTTGCCACTACCATAGATGTTGCCGCCACTACCAGGGATGAGTGTAGAGATGAAGAATATTGTGTGATTTTGCGAGTTATGGAGGAGGTGATGGGAATATTGAGAGGCAATGATGGACGGCGGCGCATTTCATCTAGTATGGCAGTGGTATAGCAGATAAGTTGTGCATCCCACCCTCTGTTGTGTGTGTTTTGGGTGTTTTTGGGTCAATTTGGTGGTCACAGCTCCGCCACAGTGGTCATGGTGCATGGCTCCATTAAAAGTACCTTCCAACTTCAAGTATCACTATTTTTTTTCCCGATGATGTCCCTATTGATGCTTTGACTGCCCATACAAGTGAGGAGTCAACTAGCACTGTAGTCTCAAATCTAGTGTCAGCAACCACTAGGTGGAAGTCTGTCCGAAATTACTGCACTTACGTCTGCAAAACCAGTCGTAACGGACTTTGCGACTAGAGGGGGCACCAGTGCTAAGAGACTAGTTCATTCGGTCAACACAATGGAGTAGTGTCGAACAAGTTGCTCATGTCACTACTTTAGAATTTTGTGGAGGGGGCACGTGGCGTAACCAAGTAGATCGCACGGGTATTCGACTTCGACTTTGATCTGTTTATTGACTTTTGACCGGTGTTATCGACTTCACTAACTCATTAATGTTGTTGTCGCATGCGCGTGGTATAGCCTCGGGATCGCACGTGACATCCATACATTGTTTTGGATAGCCACGTGTCACACTGGCACTGGAACGTCACACAACAACCAAGTTGTTGTATATGACTTGTAGTGATGAATAGCCAATAAGGGAATGTACTAATAAGTCGGCGACTTACGACATGCTATTGTGAGTACTGGATATAACTCTAGGAACCACTCAAGCCATCTTTTACTAGCTGGATAGACAATTGGAAGTGGTGGCTATTCAAGTTACATATCAACTATGGGACGTTTATTACATTGGTTTGTTGTTATTACTGAAGTGCTCTCTCTTTCAGAACAAGAACTCGTAGTGAAATGTGAGAGTTGTTATTGTGACTATTCGAGTTTTTTCTCCTTCAGAGCCACTACGGTTTACGTTCAGAGCAGCCCGGATCTTCAATAAGTCAATGTATTTACTGCCAAAATTTCTATAAAATAACAAACATAATATTTTATTAATTAATAAAAAATCTTTTGTGTTAGGGTGTATTTCTATACTCTTTTTTCAAACACCAACTTGAACTACTGTGGTTAAACATGCTATTTAATCTAGCAATGCATAACATGATAACACATCTAAATTGCCTAATCAGATAGAATGTGAAGCATATCGGACAATGCTACATCCTACCCTACCAACCATGAACATTGAAGATCACATGTAGTACATGAATTAAAGATAGAACGGCCCATGGAACTGACTTGCAAAATTCTACCAAATCTTTTACTTCAAAGCATTATTTGATAATAACATAGGGTGATTCATATGGATTTGCTCCAACTTTCACTATATACTTAGTGAATGTCAACCTTCCTCAGACTCTTTGTTAGCCACAAAGTGTAACTGCATAGTATGTGCTTAAGTCTAGTCTGAGGGGGATCATCGCTGATCCAGATGATCATCGCTGGATCATCGCTATTGGGAAAATGTATGACAACATTTGGATGGGTGCAGTCAAGGACTTTCACCTTATATCAGCCTGGGCGTGTGTCCTTGTCATGGTACTTGTCTCTACCAAGTAGCCTGGCAACCATTTCAGTCCTCGTTGTGGACGCCTTATGCACTTGTCATGAGGGTTCAAGAGATACATTGTCTCTTGCATCTGTAAAGAAAAACAACTAAGGCGTCAACAAAAGTGAAGGGAACCACGACAAATAAAGAAAACTGATTAATACAAATAATTGATGGACAACAAACATCAAAAAAAGGTTAAGACCCGAAAAACTATCAGAATCAACAATATGCTGCCCATTGTGAATATTGTCTCTAAAGGCTATGCCATTGCCATTGTTTAGTTGCCGACCTACCATAGGTACATCACCTGGCAAGGACAATGAGCCATTTTGATACTCCATTGGACGGGCGTTCCCCTGCTCTTCTGTACGTCCACCCGAACGACCACCATCATGTAGTTTCTGAGAGGATTGATGGGGGGCTGATAGCCCTGCCACTTGGGGACCATTTTGCCTTGATTGATCAAGATTCTGCCATACACATGTGTCAGTGTAGCCATCAAATACACAAGTGCTTAACATACTCATCTCATGCTTATCCCTTAACATAGTCCTAGCCAAAGAACTACTCACTCACTGATTAAGTCACTGTGACAGTACTAAAATAACATCTTTGAAAATTAATCTCTCTCTAGAAATAAATCATCTTCCCGAGATTGGAGTCCTCTTCTGTTGGATTATCATAATGCTAAAAGTCCATCAAGATTCCAGGAAGAAAGCATGCAAAAACAAATTAGCTATAGCTGGTAAAAAATGACAGAATGTTTCAGCAATGACTATACCATTTGCTTAAGGCCTCATATATACAAAGCAGCTGTAAGCCCCGTATCATTTACTTCATGACCTTACTCCCGACTCTCTACCTAGCTTGATACAATCTTCTCTCATGCTTATCCCTTGCCATAGTCCTAGCCAAAGAACTATTCACTCACTGATTAGTCACTGTGACAGTACTAAAATAACATCTTTGAAAATAAATATATGTGTAGAAACACAGCCTCTTCCCGTGATCTGAGTTCTTCCCTATTGGATTATCATAACTCTAAAAGTCCATTAAGATTCCAGGAAGAAAGCATGCAAAAGGGAATTAGTTACAGCTGGTCGAAAATGACGGTACCATTTGCTTAAGGCCTCATGTATACAAAGCAGTTGTAAGCCCTGTGTCATTTACTTCATGACCTTAGTCCCAACTTTCTACCTAGTTTGAAACTCTCCTCTCATGTTTATCCCTTACCATAGTCCTAGCCAAACTTCAAATAAGTACTCAATCACGAGTCACTCATTAAGTCACTGTGACAGTACTAAAATAACATCTTTGAAAATTAATACCTCCATAAAAACACAGCTTCTTCCTATGATCTGACATCCCCTCTGTTTCATAACTTTGAAAGTCCATCAAGATTCTAGGAAGAAAGCATGCAAAGGGAATAAGCTACAACTGGTCAAAAATGACAGAACGTTTCAGCAACGACGGTATCATTTGCTTAAGGCCTCATGTATACAAAGCAACTGTAAGCCTCGTGTCATTTACTTCATGACCTTAGTCCCAACTCTCTACCTAGTTTTACACAATCCTCTCTCATGTTTATCCCTTACCATAGTGCTAGCCAAAGAACTACTCACTCACTGATTAAGTCACTATGACAATACTAAAATAACATCTTTGAAAATAAATATCTCACTAGAAACATAGTCTCTTCCCGCAACCTAAGTTCTCATTTGTTGAATTATCATAATTTTGGAAAGTCCATCTAGATTCTAGGAAGAAAGCATGCAAAGGAAATAAGCTACAGCTGGTCAAAAATGACAGAACGTTTCAGCAATGACGGTACCATTTGTTTAAGGCCTCATGTATACAAAGCAACTGTAAGCCCCGTGTCATTTACTTCATGACCTTAGTCCTGACACTCTACCTAGCTTGACACAATCATCTCTCATGTTTATCCCTTACCATAGTGCTAGCCAAAGAACTACTCACTCACTGATTAAGTCACTATGATAATACTAAATAACATCTTTGAAAATAAATATCTCTCTAGAAACACAGTCTCTTCCCGTAACCTAAGTTCTCATTTGTTGAATTATCATAATTTTGAAAGTCCATCTAGATTCTAGGAAGAAAACATGCAAAGAGAATAAGCTACAGCTGGTTGAAAATGACAGAAAGTTTCAGCAATGACTATACCATTTGCTTAAGGCCTCCTGTATACAAAGCAGTTGTATACTTCATGACCTTGGTCTCGACTCTCTACCTAGCTCTTGTACCAGCATAAGATGGCTGGCCAACTCATCCATCTCCCTATGTCTTTCTCTTTCTCTCTCTCTATCAAATATGAATAACGGTAGTCAATGGCACAATCACTCCCTCCATCTTAACGTCCCTTCACCTCTTCCTACTGAAAAGCCATGGCTAGGGCTAGTAGACTAAGAAATAAACCAAACTTGACCTTGAGACTTCATGTGATTGTGACATTCCATGACACATACTTTGGCTTCGGCAAACACTTGAAGCGCATCACAACACGAAGTGCGGCAGCGAGCTAGAATGAGAACAAGGCCCAGACTGCGCTCCTCAATGGGATGGGGCTCCTTCATCCCCGATGCCTGAACTCCATATTGTATCTAACACATAGTAGACTTTCCTCGTCCGCTTAACTAAGAGCTTCACCTTCTCCACTCCCTCTTTTTCCTGAAACACTAGGTGATTTCCGTGCTCTCTTCCCACCCTTCATGTGCTCCCGCACTTAACACACTCACGCACTTCACATCTCTCTCATTCCCGCACCCTGCTCCATACTTCTATCAAAGCATGTCACAACAACAACTTACAATTGGAAACACTGTAGTCACTGCAATGCACTTAAGAACATGGATGGTGCGCGAAGGCATGAGATTACTATTTCCTTAAGACTAATATTCTTTCATGTTCGGATAAAGATGTTGTATGTATCTGTTGGTAGAGATAGTGTTATGGAACAAGTCATTGCTTCTACTAATGTGGATACCTAAATAAGAAGCTGGTCCAGATTGCTCTCATATTTCATCTTTTGCCCCATGGTTGTCCAATGGTTGAGTATGAAAACATGCAATCATTGTTTTCCTGAAGGTCCAAAACTACCCTATAGGCTGTCAAGCACTGATTAGATAATGTTGGGTAGGAAATGGCTGATTTCAGGGTAAAAATTGTTCTAGCTGCAACTAAGAAGGCCTTCCAGACTGCCAAGTTTGTGTCTTTCTCTGTAGATGAAGTGACTACGATAGATAACCAGAGCTGGTTGAGTATACATGGCTATGTGGTCAAGAATTGGAAGATGATGCCTATTCTCCTGACCCTTGAGCGTGTGGTTGAGGGATGCAATGCAGATACTTTAACTCAGATGATTTGGGGTGCATTGATTAACTATGGTGGGCTTATTTAGCATGAGCTTGCACAGAACGCCTCCTTTGCTTTGGAGCTGATGGAATGCTTGTATTTCAAGGCATAAAGGTTGGAGTTATAGTTCAGCTGAAGTCTCAGTATGTCCCTTACCTGGCGCATTGCAGAGCCTTTGGATGCTAGGCGATTGGACCTACAACAGTCTCTCTTTAAGTTGATTATGAGAATTCAAGCCAAAAAAGTGATGGCTGATCAATGTGAGGTCAATCCAGTCGCCAAGCTGTGGAAGCAGCTCTCTAGCAGTCCATTACTGGTTTCAAAAATCTCTGAATTTTTTAAGCTGGCTAAAATGGCTGAAGTGATGGTACTTGGCAGCGTGGAGGCTGAGCGTATATTTTTCAACTTGGCATTGATAAAAGACAAACTTTGGAATCGATTGGCTAGTCATTTGAATACTAACGTGAGAATGTTTGCACATGATTTCCACAACCCTACAACATCTCCATTCCAAAAGGCCATCAGCCAATGGCGAACTGATAGGAAGCATATTGCAACATTTGTTTAGATACTCAGATTTATCATGCTTCTTGTTGTGGTGCAACTTGTCACTTGATGGTGACAAGATACTGAAATTTATAGGTTACCTTGGATGCTCTAGGAAGACTATGAACACTTAATTTTACCTTACCATGAAAAATGTATTTCTTTTTTGCAAGGATGCGTGGCTAATGTGGTATGTCTCATTTGTTCCCATCCTAATGTATGTGTATGTGCATTGTGTATTTTCCAATGTTGCTGCAGGTCCATTTTGAGTATGTGTATTTTCTAATATTGCCTCACAGGTCCATTATGCTTTGCAGATCCATTTTGTCAAAACTTGCACTTGTTCTTAATTCCAAATTACCACTTTGTATAATGTGACAGCGAGTTTAGCATATGTGGGACTTTGACGTATGTCAACCTCTCTAATCATTAGCGAAAGCTTTTAAATCATACGCGTACGAGACTTAGCGTGACTGTAGTTATAGAAATTTGCTGATGTTATAAACAGTTTTGTAGATGTTGCTAATGATGAAGCACTGAATGTGTAATGATCATGGAGGCACTTTCAGATGAGGTCGAAGGCTACCTTACATTGACCCCATGTATTGTTTCCTCAAAAGTAAGATTCTAAGAGCTATCATTGGCCCCATCAAAAGGCACACTAAAGATGTTAACACAGATGTTTTATATGCCACATTTGACCATGGTTGTACTTTACAGCTTTCAAATTGCCAGTGAGAACATGTGTAGGCTAGACAGAGAGGCAAAGAGAAATCATAGTGTAATAGAGTTAACAAGCCTAGGTGATCATTTCAACAAATAAAAGCTTCTCTTGTAGACTACTAGATGCAGCAATGTTTCAATGGAACCTCCTTGGACATGTTTACAGTTGGTATACTTGTGTTCACAACTACATTACATATTTGTATGGCTTCCCCCAAATTTTAGTATAATTGTAAATTTCGTTACATCTAATTTTATTTTCTTCATTTGTCTAGAATTAGGTGGGATGGCTAGGTGCTATCTGAATAACATATGAGCAATGTCCAGCTCTTGGCACATATAATTCTTTTATGCTCAGAGAACATTTAACCTCATAGGATATCTCTCAATCTCATTCTTCTCTATAGAAGGAAGATCAACTCTTGGGACAGAGTATGGAGCTACCTAAACTTAAGATCAGTGGACATTGAATTAACATGAAGATTGAATGTATCTTTTGTTTTCATTAATTTGAATATGTGTTGATCATTTGAATTATTTAATCATTCAAGTTTTTTAGCAATTACATACATAAAGCTATAATAATACTAATTCTTGAAATAACGATACTATGCATACCAACTTTATAATGTCAGCCAAGTGCCAAATACTTTCGCATGAAATTAACATGTATTCCTTAATGACTGAACTATAACATCAATCTTCTCTTTATAAAAAATTTTAACAAAAAAACAGCAATCTAACACAGATATTGTGAACACGTTGGGAACACATTTTCCTTTATGGTGTTGAGTGAATCTGCAAACCTAAACTACATGAATGTACTTGCAACATAAAACCGCGCATGATGGACACAATCACAATATGAACATCAATCGCATTATTTTGGTATGATATTTTGTTGCAATCATGATGATATCATAATTCTACGACAAATATGGTTTGGATGCAGCACGAATCCCCGAAATTTTGGAAAAAGTGTCGTATTTGTTTTGTATTTATGGCATGACAACTTAGAGATGCAGAGCCTTGTTGTGCCCTAAGTTTTAACCAGTGTTGTTCTGGTATGCGGTTTTAGGACATACCTTCCAGACGTATCACACAACTTTCATACCAGTCTGGTATATATATGGTGGATGTATTTTTTTTTTCCAGATACTGGTTTGAGTATGAGTATCATGACCACAACTTCCAGCTGGTATGAAATATCAATTCTGGTATCATTCCAAGGCCATCTTGAATTACAAGTTTATCAAAGAGCAAGTATCAAGTGAAAACAAATAAAATACACATAAAGTAGTAAATATACATAGTATGTAGGTATATGTACACATAAATTAGCATAGTACACATACTAGAGTAAATGAGGAAGATGGCGGGGGAATACTGGTATTGTGGCTGGTATGAAAAACTAATACCGCCTGGGTCTGGTATATGACCAAGTATTCTCCCAAATAATACCAGACTAGTCCGGTATCTAATACCAGTGCGTAAACCAGTATATACCAGTCCAGCATTGGTTTTAACAGAGAAATGGTTTTTTTCTTCTTCTTTTGTCTTTGTTTCTTTTTTTGTTTTCGGGTTCTCTCTCCAAAATGGAATAACCTGGAGAGACCGCTCAGGCCCTTTAATGACAGTGAGAGGAGACAGTAACCTCTTCCAAAATCTCCTCACCATGAGGCGTTGTATGTTGATTCTTGCTGAAGTAATCATCGTTTTTGGCATCAAGTAAAATTATTGTTTTGTGGTTCACATGTAATTCTAACATGGATTGTTAGAATTTCACTAGAAGATCTTTGAATGGATGGATGATGTTGTTAGGAGTCGCATTGGATTTTAACCTATTAGATTTTTAAAGAAAATTCTTGTATTTTATTTTTTCAAAGAAACACTTGGCAATGACTGCTCACTCGTCCATCAAATCAGACCCCTTAAAATTGGTGAGAGGAGAGAATAATCTCTATCAAAGTAACCTTGCCCCGTGCGAGAAGCCCACAGAGGATTTGAACGCCGATAATCACTTGGGTGGCACTTATCCAACTGAGCTAGCGACTGGCAATGGTCAATCAGGCTATCAACATTGCAATGCAGTTTATTCAAGTTTATGTATATTACAGGTAAATGGGAAGCCCACCCAATGTTTTAAGAAAAAGATTAAAGTTTGGGAAAAAAAAAAAACCTTATTTGATTACACTAGTAGGCGATTTGGTGGAATTAAATAATTTTTGAAAATACCAACAAGTTTGAAAAATTAATAATTTTTACAAAGCCAAATCAAAGTTCCCATGACATAAGAGAAATTTGATCCTAAGGTGTGTATTGACCAATCGAGAAGACTTGCACTAGATCTTGTCAAGTCACGTTACTCTCAATTTAGCTTGTGGGGTCCGATCAGGCCGCCAGCTACAGCCGAAACCATTCAATAAAAGAAAAAGAAGAAACAACCCCAAAAACAGTCAAGTACAGTAATAATTGTAATAGTAATAATATTTCCCTTTTTCTTTATTATTATTATTATTATTATTATTATTACCAATAGTAATATCGCATGGTGGGATAGGTACATCAAGTATGATCGTGGTGCGTACGTACTTGTGATACTCAACAGCTACATTCATCCACCCACTCATCTAATAGTGTCAAAATCACTATCAGAATTGTGATGCCCTTTTGACATACATTAACAAATAGACATTAACAGCCAGAAATAGCCTGCCAGCTCATATCCACTGGGAAGTCTCTGCCTCACAAAATGATGATTTTCCGTCAGCTGCTAAGTGTTTGAAGTGACCTCTCTAAAGTTTCCCTGCTTCCAAAGATAGATATGGTTGGATTCTTCTCCTACTAACTAGAGTTGGATTCTGGCCGTAATTTCTAGTGACATATTCTGAATTCGGAATATGTCACTGGACATTCCACACACATATTCCCACTACGTCCTTATCTTTTACAAGTGAATGGGAATTTTTTTATTGTCTTTTAAAGGGTTCTCAGTGAACACGTCCCCTACTGCTCACTATTTTCCTTTGTTATCCTGAGGGCATTAATCCGCACAATGACCTCCGTCGTCTCTGGGTGATTTCCTTGGGCGGAGGTGGAACAATGTCCCTAAGTTTCCTTTCCGAGTCAGCAACTGAAAAGGATGTAAAACAATATATCAGCAGGTTTCCAGGGGCAGCGTCACTAAAGCATCTTGAGGAGATTCCTCGATTTTCGAACCTGCCAGAAGGTCGGTGTGTTTTTATGGGATTATGTTTCTATTATCTCATTCAGGAATTGTTTTTCCAATAAACATTTAAGACTCCTTAGGCAGATGCTTAACACTACCTATTCGATAGTCGATTCTGTCCAGAATCGCGACCTTTTTCCGCGGGCATATAAATGGCCCTTTATCGTGGTCAGAATCCACTACCTACTGACACATTACGTGATGTATGAGCCCAGTACGCTGCCCACCTCAGACGGGTCGCCAACTTTTCAACTTTTCTGGGCAGGCAACTTTTTGGGTAGAATGTCGTCTGCCGGCCCATTCCATAGTACGTAATGCCATGTGCTCACTTTCTGTTTGAATTCTAGTTCTTCATCAACGAACTAAGTAGCACATGACCTTTCCGCTACATGGCCACCCAATCTCGGACTGCCAAGTACAACATGCACCTCCCCACGAGATTACGTCCGAAATCTGTCGATCTCTCATTCGTGCTTGGGGCCACGTGAGGCAAGGCTCCCGCCTCGACCCCAGAGCTGGGCACACAACGGACGGCGCCCTCGTGTCAGTCGAAGGCTCGCGGACGAGAGTGACCAGTACAAATCATCACAAGGGTGCAGGGGTGGGCAGCCAATGAGGAGGCACAGCTGCCATCCACCCACGTGCGCGCATCGCTCGCGGCATCCAGAGCAACCCAATCATGTGGCCGCCAATCGCCATCCATCGGTATACGCTAGTGCTTGCGTGGCATTATCCCATAATGGTTGCACGTAACTGCCCCCCCTCTGACGCCCCATTTAAGATCCGGGAGCCGACCAAGGACTGCCGTCGCCGGGCCCGACATGCGCGACGCCCCGGCGTCCAGTCACGTATGAGAATCGAGATCGTTCGCCACGTGCCCGCACCTGGCCCCACAATATCCGGGGGGAAAACCCACGCAAAGTGACGGTGCGAGGTGTGGGCAGGGCAGGGCATGGGCGGGCCGTATGTGGATAGGCCCGTCAGTCCGTGCTGCCCGTATTTCGGGTCCGGGCAGACCGTTGGGTGAGAGTGACGGCGTCGCAGGGTCGACCACAATAAAACAGCGATGGCGATGGGATGTGGGCGACGGCGATGTGCACATGGCAACCGGTCCTACCCAGCGCTGTCTCCCAATCATCGTCCACCTGTCACGTGGACGCACACCTGTTCCGTGTGGAATCGGCATTTGAGGTTTCCAATTATTCGAACTTATGTGTACTTAATTTATTTTATTTTTTGGCCCCAGCAAGGTGGCTTTAAGTTCACTTTAAATAATACTTACAATAATTTTGAAGCGTAATATTTAGTGGTAGAATTCTAATTTATTTTAAGGAAAATGGAACGGTCAGGGGGCACTTTTGAAGTTTCTGAATTTCCTATGTGTTGTTTTTCCTTTGAACCATGCCTGGTTTGGGTTTGAAACACCTAAAATGGATCATTTAAGAAATGTGTGCAGTTTCAGGTGTGCAGTGTCGTCGTGTATATTTTTCTGATGTGGGCACATAGAAATGAAATTTAATGCAAAAAAATAAAAAATAAAAAAATAAAATCCGAATTATTTTGTAATATTGGTGAATATTTAATGTGAAATCATGGAATAACCTTGAATGGATTAGTAGGGGGTACTATTTCGAACAACAAGTACACTTTGTCTGGAGCCAAAGGTGCCCAAAAAGTGTGCATCCTCTTTCACTTTAGTGATTAAACAACATAGTTACATAGACCATGTCAATCAACTAACATACCGTAACCTCCCACCTTAAAGAAACCGGAGCTCAAGGTCCATTTGGATTAAACTCAATCTTGATCGTTGAACTAGGTGAAACTCAATCTTGATCGTTGAACTAGGTGAAACTCAATTGGGATCGTTGATCACGGAATGTGATCCCCTCTCCTACATGTTAGGATTTGTTCTTCTTGTCAAGTGCGCACCGGTGATTATTAACTTGTCCATTAAGTGGTGTCATCGCGATCATGTATGAGTTAAAAGGGTTCATTGGAGTTCCATTGTGGCCCACCACATGACCTAATTCGGACCACTTGTGATCAAAGCACCTTTTAAAGATGGCATATGGTTAATTTTATGTATTTTTCTAGGGGGTCCGTTTTGGGTACCACTCCATTTTAGGTGTTTCTACCTTAGGTTGTAGTATAACAATCGAAAATATAAGGTCTTGCACTTCAGTTATAAATTTTTTACCCCTAATGATTCCAAATAATATTAGTAATGGTGGTACCATCTCACTCTATGTGCCACCGTTCTCAGAATAATTGTCGGAAATAATTCATGAGTTTGAACCCGAACCTTTTATTAAGAAACATGTTCCCAGCTGGTGTAAAAAGGAAACACAATAACTCCTCAAGTGTGATCTCCTCTCTTTCTCTCTCTCTCTCCTTCTCTCATGCCTGAGTTTTAAGGGTCTAATAGTTTGTTGCCTCACTTCACACTAGCTGCATCATCTCTTTGCGCCAACGGGAGCTCCACACTGACTAAAAAGTAACACTTACCTGTGTCACGAATGTATTGCACATCACCATTCATTAGCTTTACAAGTTTCCGACACATACTCAACCCCAGCCCTTCCTGCGTCATCCCCCTTCCCCGATCGAACATCTCATGGACAAGCTCCTCAGGAAGGCCTGATCCCGGATGAGTAACCCTGCGCCCAGGTTCCACAATAGGGTTCCTCACTACTCATATAGGTTCACTAACCAGAAACCAAGAAAAATGAGAGGGATCAAATACTCCAGACATTCCGGTAGCGTGTACGGAGAGCAAGCCCACCTGAATTCTAAGTGCATGACATGAACACCGCCGCCTAGTTGTTTCCTCGTCGGCATGACCTTGATGCCGACCCAGCCCTCAGATGAAGGTGTGAAGCGCACTGCGTTCAACAAAAAATCTGCAAGCACTTGTTGTAATCGCACCTGATCTCCAAAAAGGGACATATTCTTGATTTCTCTAGGTGTCTCCCGGATAAGTTGAAGGCCCTTCTCTCTTGATGTTATCATGCCTTGGCTGACAACAGCATCCATCACCGTACCCATCTCGAACTCTGATGTGTCAAGCTCCAGGTACCTGTTCAACCAATGCAAACAACTCTTCTGAAACTGAGTACTCAATCTTCTTGTCTGCTAGAAGCCAAAGCTATATGATGTACTCAAAAAACTTTGTTTGCCGTAGCCTTGTGGCCATAGATCCCGCGCCCAGTTTGGATGGGAACATAGGGAATAGGCACTACCTTTGGGAGGAGCTCACTTGAGTAGTGTCACTTACCTTGATATAAACAACTCACCCCAAACAGTCACATAGCTGTTCCAACATGCTTTCTTTGAGCACCGCGACCTTAATTTAAAGGGTCCACTAAAAGGGCCAAAGCTACAAGAGTTAGAGATAGAGTGTCAGTGAGAGAGAGTGACATCCATACCCATCTTCGATACTCTCCAGGTCCATGTCATCTAGGATTTTCCGCAACTGCCGTTCACACACGGCACTTGTCTCCATAAACTGTTTCTGATCCTCTGAGAGATCTGTATCCTCCATCAGATTACGTGTAAACATGATTCCGAATAGGGGGTTCTTAATCTCCTGCCGAATGTAGGCCAGCTCCTTTAACTTGGCAAAGGCAACCTTCTCAGTGGCCCTTTGTACTGTGAGTGCCTGCAATAGGTTGCCAGATCCCATCAGCATGGGAGGGGAGCTGGGGTGTGCAGAAAGACACACACAGACAACACAAATTAAAATCTATAACATCTGTGCAAAAGCAAACAAAGTCTTATGAGCACAGTCTCTCGTGTGAATGGTTTTTTAGAGGAAATTAGGAAAACCCGAACTAGTTGTTTACATCAAGGTAAGTCCCACTACAGTAGTGTCTGGTCCCTCTTGTTCCACCTGAACTGGCGCGGGGTCTATGGCCACAAGGCTACAGCAAACATCTTTTGAGTACATTCTCTCTCAAGTGCATCTTGGGCTTCTTCTACATTTTATAACTTTTCTCCCTCTCTCTCTGGTTCTTGTTCCTTAGGCCCCCTTGTGGCCATAGACCCCATTCCCAGTTTGGATGGAAACATAGGGAACAGGCACTACCTTTGTGAGGGGCTCACTCCAGTAGTGTCACTTACCTTGATGTAAAGATTGATATAACGATTCACACAAGAGGGCGGAGCAAAAGGGAACAGATACTACCTTTGTGAGGAGCTCACTCCACTAGTGTGACTTACCTTCATAGAGACAATTAGGAGGGGAGAGAAAGACCTGTAGCAACTCGACACTTGCGATGTGCAAGAAACAAAATACACCAGTGATGACTCCTTCAGCATCAGTCCTCTTGTTGGCTGTGAGGAGAGCTTCGACATATTTTCCATGCCGATCAAAAAAAGTGAAAGGAAACTTCTCTGAGTCTTGACCATCCATGGCACTGTTGAGTACAATCATGAACTTGGTCATGGCGTCCTGACCCTTCAGGCGGCAGCACATCAATTGCATGCCAAAGATTTCGCCCACCAGCATTTTGCCAAGCACCTGGTTCAACCCCAGTGAATATTACTTGGATTTCAATCTATGACTGCATTGAGCATATTGAATACAGGGAACGGACTGATACAAACGAACACACACAGTTCAGAGAAATGAGATTACCTCCTCCCTCGTCCATCCAGAGAGTTTCTCCATAGCCGGATTCCACTCGGAGCAATATCCGAATTCATCGGACCCAAATATAGGGGGTATCAAAGGGTTGGGATTTTGCACTATGGTCTGGTAGTCACCCTGGATGCGCGTAAACTTGTCCATGACCACTTTCTGCCCAGTCACATCTTGGCCCACGAAGCAGACACCAACAACATTTTCTGTTACATCCCGACTTGAGCATGCATTCACTACCAAAATCACTGCCCCCTTGTCTTTCTGGAATCCGTAAGTCTTGAGCTTGATCTCCACATTTTGCTCTTCCTCACCTGCCACAGATCCCCCCTTAGAAATAGAAAAAACACGATGCAATTTATGCACATTTGATAGTACTAACCCTCCAACGTATTGTAATTGAGGTTACCTTGCAAGGCAAGATGAAGCAGTCGCTCAACGGCTTCAATGGATTCCTCTAAAACCAGGTCCTTCACCAGCGACCGGCCCATGGCCTCTCCAACTGGCAACCCTGTCAATTCTGCTACTTTGGCATTCCAGCCATTGATGAACCCACTTGAATCAATTGCCAGGATTGGTGCTGTTGCTGTCTCTATCAACCGAACCATCTCATTTGCCACAGTACTGAGCTCATCCATGCCTTGCAGTTTCAAATCATTGAGTCGTGCATGTATCATAGTCTTGGTATCACTGTCATCTATGTCTTGGAAGGAACCCCTTAAAATGAGCTGAAGTGAATGAATAGCATCCATCTCTATATCCTCCCACGGCACACTTCGTCGCTTTACCACCTCCAAAAAGGCTTTGAAAGACGAGCGAGGATGCATTTTCCGTCCATCATCCCTGTCATCAGGGTCATGCTTTGCCCCGCCCCACTTCATTTCTTTGGCAGTATGAGACCTGAACCAAAACAGAAAGTCCTTGGGTGTGATCTTGGCAGCTGCCATTCCACAGACAGCATCCCCAAGCAATGATGCCCCAGGGTAACCAGCATCCGCCAGGCTATCAGTACTCAAACCTGTCGAATCCTTGTGATACTCCAATAACCAATCAGCAATCTCCTTAATCTGTGATTCTGTAGGTATTGTCCCAAGGAGCCAAAACCGTTTACCGTAATACAGAGCAGCCCCATCACACTTCACAAGGTCCATGATATTGGGTGATTGCGAGACAATGCCAATGGGGGCGTCCCGGAGAAGCATATCACATAGAAGGGTTTGTGTCCTCAAAATGTGTTTCTCTCTCATTTGTGCGCTCAGCTCAACTTCCATGTTGAGCTGGAGGCCAAACACCTGCATTAGGAACTCACATGCCGAGCGGAGAGGGAAGGCAACAGTCCGGGGACTCGTATGGTGGCAGACCACTAATCCCCACAGCTTCCGGCCCTTCTGTTGGTACCCCCGGCCAGAATAGTCTTCATCAGTGTCATTGATTATCACCGCCATGACCAGCGACGCGATAGAACCCATGTTACCCATGTACTGGGCATGGCAGCCATGGGGCGCACGCAGGGTCGACCCCGCAAGACTCACAGGCTGCCGCAAATCCTTATCTTGTATCACTTTCACTGGCGGCGCACAGCAGTCGCCTATCAAGCGCACCCTGTTCTTCATAAAGAGGAAACGTGACGCTTGGGGGATGTCGGTCGCTGGATAGTGCAGTCCTAGATAAGGCTCTAAATCCGACCGGCGTATTTCAGCCACCACTTCCCCGTGTTCATCCTCATGAAACTTGTACGCCATAACTCGATCATAGCCAGTGAGCTCCCGAACCTCTTCAACCACAGTGTCACAGAGAAGACCAATGTCTCCCCCAGGAAGCGATTGAAGTCGAGAAATGGCTTTGGCAGCAAGCTTATGGGATTGTAATGCGCCAGCAGCTGAGACCGTCACATCGTTCGGCTTCACCGGCTCAAAATCCATCACCAATCCAATATCAATTCGGTGAACTACGGCGTAGAAGGGCTTCCCTGTCCTCCTGCAATGGACGGAGATAGGGTTTAGCATGCTCACATCAACTACACCTGCTGCCTTCTCCAAGGCAGCAGCACTTGAGGGCGTAAAGAGCGTGCGCGCATCTGTCCCAATGCCCAGGACATCCTGCTGTCCAACACTTGGAACGTACTGCGGCATCAAGTCCAGCATCTCGGGTGCATTCTCACTGAAGGCAGCAACCCTAAAAGTCCCATCTTCCACAGCCAGCATGCAACCGAAGGTCTGAATCAGCCCGCCTCGTTGCATGCGCTGCAAGTAGGCAGTGACAGCCTGAGCAGGAACACTCTCACCGGTCGACTTGCTAGCATTGACGGACTTGGTGTAGTCGAAGGAGTCCCCCGACTCCCCCGACTCCTCGTACACAGCTTGGAGCCTTGCATCTGCAGTGGTCTGTGTCGCCCGCACACTGTGCTTGGACTTGGCCGAACTCCCCGAGGAATAGGTCACCTTCGTAGTCGACATTTTGCATACTCACTCAACTTTTTAAACAAGTGCACACACAATATTCGCGCACCAGCTCGTCAATTGTGCCCACATTTACATCGCTTGTCCCAACTCATTCTGCTATGCAAGCAAGATCTGGTTAGACAAGCAGACTAGCCCCACAACTAACGCACGCTGCTTTCTCTCTACAGTCTCAATTCTCACATACACACCATCTACTCGCTATCTTGTACCCTTCTCTCTCTCTCTGCCTCTGTCCTAATCTCTCCCTCTCTGCCTCTCTCTCAATGCGCTCACCCCCGCCCATTATCCCCCTGCCTACACTTTCTCTCGATCTTCGCGCCACACCACTCGTATGCCAGCAGCGAATGTTCGTCCCCCTCTCGATTAAAGAGACGATAAAGCAAGTCGTCCAGGATGCGTAGGACACAATCACCAATACTCACATGGAATACGTGCGATGCTAGCGAGCATTGTTGCGAAACTGTGCAAGCCAGAATGGAGGGCTGGCGCAAGACTCGAGCGCGACGCTCATCAGCTCAGCTCACAAGGAGGTCAGCGTTCCAACTACCTACCGCCCGGCACCAGCCTGTGAGGGGATAACTTTGTGCCGGGGCTGCCCGCCCTCCCCCCTGCCCGCTGCGCCACGTCCTCCAAGCCACGCTGGCGCACCAGCCACCGCCGTTCTGCCCGCCCATCCGTGCCACGTGGGCGCAGGTGCCCCCTGCGGGGCCCACCCAAGGCCCCCCTTGCCACGGTGGGTATTTGGCCTTAACCTGGGTGATCCTGGGTTCAATCCTTCAACATCTGCCTTCAACCATCCATTGGCCCCTTGATGGGCTGTGTGTTGAGCAGTGGGCTCTGTAAATTCACTGGACATTAAACAAACTTTACTTCACTTTACTCTCAAAGTGTACGGTTTAAAACAGGTTGAACCATACACTTTTGGAGAGTCTATGGCAAATTGTAGAAAAATACACTACACATATATCTTGGCAATACCATATGTAAATGTGTTTCCTTTTTTCTTTTTTTGGTTTTGTAGTAGGTGTTCACGATCATGGTTGGGTTTAAGAATATGGTGCCATACATTACGAGTAAATCATTTGAAAATATAATAAAACATGACACATAAATATTAATATGGTGGATGGATTGCACTATATTTTTTCATTTTAAAGTAGCATTATTAGAATTGAGCGACAGTCCCTAAGCTTACTTCTTGTTATGATGAACTTGATATATGTGAGTGATAATACGATGAATAACATGAACTTGATATATGTGAGTGATAATACGATGAATAACATGAACTTGATATATGTGAGTGATAATACGATGAATAACATGAACTTGATATATGTGAGTGATAATACGATGAATAACATGAACTTGATATATGTGAGTGATAATACGATGAATAACATGAACTTGATATATGTGAGTGATAATACGATGAATAACATGAACTTGATATACATGAGTAATATTATTATATCTTGTTCATTTATTGTTGAACGGTTTCGTTTTGTTTGTTTTCAAATGACTTTTAACCTAGATAAAGAGATTTTAGATTGTGAATGTCATTTAAATAAGTAGGCATTCATATCTCATCTAATATATTAACAAAAATATATGACATATTTTAGTACATTATAATATATATATATATAATTAAACAAAAAGTGGATTTAGGTGTGTCATCATTTAAGTGGGCCCTTAACATTACATTGGATGTTGATGTTCATATATATTAACAAAAGTGTATAGCACATGCTCATGTATTGACCATATGCATATACAAAACGTTGTAAAATTGGGTTTATGAGTGTTATTTAAGTGGGTTAGTATTACATTACATATTAACAAAATATACTTCAGTAAGTTGTCTGCCTCTCTTTGCTCTTCATCTCATGTTTTAAGCTCTTGCATTCTGCTGATCACAGTTTGGACTGCGTTATTCTAGCTCAATTCTTTTCCCTCTTCACACTTCCCTCTCCGTTATACCCCATGGGTCCTAACAGTATGTACCAGCGCTCCAAATCTTCATCTTGGCCACGTCGCCACCAAGGCCCGCCAGGAGCAAACCCAGCTAGTGGGGCCAGCCCTCCTCCTCCAGTCACGGCTTCTTCATGGCCCACCAAGCGAGATCCGCTGGCAGTCGGCAAATCTACAGACCGAAATAGCACCCCCTCCATCGGCCCAAAACTCCCCTGGCCTTCCGGAGGAGGAAGGGTCCCCTTCAATTCTTGAGCAATACGTCACCCCGCCAGCGCCAGAGGACGAGCAATTCTCCCACGACCCCCTCGAGGTGCAGGAATCAATGCGCAAAGACTTCCCCCTCATCGATATGGATATTTAGGATCTCCACAACCGAATCCCAGGTATGGAAGAGTCTGGACTTTTGCTGCATTTTCCAGAGAGGTGACCCGATCTTACGCAAGGGACTGGGCTATAAGATACTTCAGTGGCTCGGGAGAGCTTTCACACCACTTCTATATTGCCAAGGGTCGTGGCTTTTTCTCGATTATGTTCGAATCAGCTGCAACTGCAGCTAAGGCTCTCCAATTCAACCCGCATCAAAAAGGTTTTAATGTAAACATCTTCCCATGGTCGTCCAAACTGGGTAACAAGAATGACAAGTTATGGGGGGCCTAGGATTGTATCACTACCTTTCATTCTAGATCAATACACTGCAAATCTCCCGGACATAGCAGGGACATAGCCAATCATTTTGGCTCCTACCTGGGTTGCCTAGGTGTTTTTGACCCCCTCATGAGCAACGAGGCCCTGAGGAAAATCCCATCTTGGAAATCTGCCACAATTGCCACCAAAATGAATGACAACGGATGCCCCAAAATGGTGCTGATGATGCCATATGAGGCATTACTGCCAGATTATGTGTCCGCCAATTGACTTAGACGGGAATTACTTCACAATTTGAATGATTGAAGATGCTTCTTATTCAGCTTGTTTTGGCTATGGGAAACATGGACACATCAAGAAAAACTGCCCTTTCAGCAAGAGGAAATGATCTCCAACTATTCTAAACAATGTTCATGCCTCCCACCTCTGCTCAATTCAAACCAATCTCTCTTTCTTCTATCCCACCTCCGCCCCCACCTGCTCCCCCTATCCCCCCCTTTCCCTCGCTCTCGCTGATGTCTCCAACTCAGTCTCTATCCCCTGACCTTCTACCCCCTGTGCACATTGCAAAAAGGCAAAAAGACCCATTGGACCCGATGCATCTTGAGGCCAGCCAGTCGTTGCATGCCCCTTGTAGAGTCCAGTCATGCCCACCCTCTGTCAATGTGCAAACAGCCTTCAATGTCAATCCTGGCCCTTCTGATCCAGGCACCACCGTTGCTGATCCCTCGATGAAGCTCTCGGGCCTCAGCAATCGCAGGCAACCCAGTGATAGCCATCGTGCTTAAGTCAATAAAATCCTTTCCTGACTTGGTGTTGCCAGGCTGCCCATCTCTATCTATTAACGAGGTCCCTAAAGCCTCTTGTGTCACTCCCATTGTTTTCAAGATTGGCCCCCCTGCCTCAATTCTCATTACATCTGAGGATAGGCATGACCTGGAATCTCTATGGATAACCAATCAGGATTATATACTAAGCTTCATTGAAAAGTCCCCTCCCAACAGCATCCCACAGTGTATGCTCATGGCCAAAATCCAAGAGTTCTTTTCCACCCACTTGCCATGCTATCTTATTGCCCCCTCGACTGTCGTCACCTGGGGTGCTATGTGGAAGAACATCCATATTTAATCTGCAAGCCAAACACTCAGGTGTTGGCTCTAATGGAGGATGCGGACATCTACCACACCCACCCGGGAAAGTCATGGTGGATCGGGGAAGGCTGTTTGCCATGGGGCAAGCAACCAGCTCAGATCAGGGCTAAGGATGTGCTCTCTAACGCCTTCACCCTGCAATCAAAATTGCTTGACCAACGCATGGATGATATCAACCATCAAGACGAGCTACAAAGAACAAGAGATCATCTCAGAGGAATTCGGCCTCTACCAGCTGCATCTTCTTCCTCCAATGGCTCTACTGGATTGCAGCCCATGGCTGGTGAAGATGACGACCAGTCTCTAATGGTGCTGCAGGGGCCAAACAAATACCAAATTGACCCAGCCAGCAGACATCTCACGGAGTGCAGCTACTCTTCTCCCCTCCATCCATGAGGTGCAGGCTGCGATCAGTTCTTTTTCAATCCCAACGTCTACCCCAACCCCGCCTCCAGTTGCCACACAAGAAGCAGCCTCTCCAATCTCTAAGGTACTGCCCCAGACCCTTCCTTGCTTTCTGTTCCAGGCTGATTCCAAAGATAGGAAGAGATGTTGGGTTCTTTGCATCCGTCCGGCTGCCAATGTTAGGGAATCAGCCAGGAAAACTCTTCCAGCCATCAATCTGCCTGCCGGTACATCACCATCTGACCTCACTCTCCTATCTGAACGGAATGAAACTCTCATTCATAGCTCCCAAAATGCTTCCTTCTTCCATAAAGTTCCCCCAAAACCCACCATTCTCTACACCCACCCTCATAAAAAATCAAATCCTCTATGCTTCCAACCCTAGCCCTTCCTCTCTTATCATGATTCAGATCTCCGGAAGGCCCCCTTCCCCTCCAAGTCCATACTATTGGGTAAACAGTCTTCTCCCTTGTGATAAAAGAGTCAAATTCAACTGCATCAGCCCATGGCCATCAAATGAGATTGACCATCTCCGCCTTGCCTTTCATCGGAATGTTGATTGACATACTCTCTTGGAACATCAGAAGGCTTGGAGCAGATAGTTCTTCCTCCAAGCATGCTAGTGTTAAGAACGTTCTGGCCCCCTACCTACGCAGGGATGCAATCATTTTCCTGCAAGAGCACAAGCTTGACTTGCGCAAAATCGCTTCTCTCTCTGACAATCTTTGGCCCCGTGCCAATTCCCTTTGGAAACCAACTTCCACTGGTTCCAGAGGAGGCACATCTATCCTAATCTCCCCATCTCTCATTCAATCTTTTGCCTCTGAAAGTGCTTGGGTTCCAGGCAGGGTGCAATTCTGCGCCATTGACCTTCCTCACAAAGGGGGCAGGCTCGGTATGGTTGACATTTATGCCCCAAACTCAGCGCCTGAGAGGGCACATATCTGGGAATCCATAGGAGCTAACATGGATGCGGAGCTAGAAGTGGATTTCTGGATCCTGGCAGGAGACTTCAATATGGTTGAGTCTCCTGAGGACAGGCGGGGCCTTGGCCATTTAGCCCTGATGCAGCAAAGACTCAGCATTGGCACACCCTCACCCTCAACCACAACCTGGTGGAAATAGTAACAACTAACCCAGGACAGTACCCCCTCCCTGGCCCTGTCTTTACATGGTCAAATAATAGAGACCTGGCGAACCTCCAAATGGCTAGGCTAGACAGATTTTACGCCTCCATGGACTGCATCCAATGGACCCAAAGACTGCCCCAACACCCCATCCACCCGGGCCTCAAGCTGTCAGCTAGCATAAATTGGTCATCTAAGGGGGAAAAAATGTCTAAATATTTCTTTGCAAAAACAAGGCTCAGAAAGGCAGCGCAAGCTATATCTGAACTCACTGATCGTTCCTCTAGTGCATCTCTCTCAGACCCAAAAAAGATGGCGAGCTTTGCTGCCACCCACTTTCAAGCCTTTTTCCATAGTGATGTACCCGCAACATCCACCTCTCATAATGCTTGCCTCGCCCACACTCCTATGTTGATAACCCCTTCTGTGGCTGATACCTTGGAAGGGCTGCTCTCGGAAGATGAACTTACAGAGGCCCTGTCCAAGCTGAAGGATGGGAAATGTCCAGGCATGGATGGTATCCCTACGGAATTTTATAGAAATCTGTGGCCTGATATCGCGCAAGACTTTCTAGCTATGTCCAATCACGTTTTCTTCTCAAACCACATGCCTGCAGCCATGTCTCAAGGGGTCATTTCCCTACTTCTCAAAAAGGGGGACATGACTAGTTTGGCCAACTACAGGCCCATTACTCTCCTGAACGTTGCATACAATATCATAGCTAAAGGGCTGGCTCTCTGCCTTCAACCTCTTCTTCCTTCAATTATCAGACCCAGCCATCAAGCTTTATTAAAGGGAGATACATTATGGATAATCTACTTCTAGCGCAGGAGATTCCCCATTACGCCCTAAGAACCCAGCAAGCTATCGCCCTCATTCTACTGGACTTTGAAAAGACGTTTGACAGGGTTGAATGGCCTTTCATGCTGGGTACCCTGGAGAAAATTGGTCTGCCCCCCTCCTTCTGCCAGTGGATTCGAATTCTGCTTTATGGCTCAACCAGCAGAGTAATCATCAATGGCTCGGTGTCAAAACCATTCGACCTCCGGCGTTCAGTCCGTCAAGAATGCCTGCTAGCTCCTTTCCTTTTCATCTTTGCGGCGGAATATATGCTGCAAGCAAACCAACAGATCAGTGGTCTTCAAATCAACAACTACATAACACACCAGCCAACCCAGATTAGGGAATCCATGTACGTAGATGACACTTTCCTCATGCTTCAAGCAAGCCCAGCCAATCTGGACAATACTACAGCCACTTTGTCTACCTTCTGTGGGGCCTCTGGAATTAAGGTGAATTGGGACAAGACCAACGCCATCCTCGTTGGAGATATCTCTAAATCCCAACTAGCTGGGCATAGTCCCTCTTGGGGTGACAACATTGGTCATTCTTGGCCAAAACCAGGGCAGACAACAACGCTGTTGGGATATACCTTTGGAGTGGACATCTTTGATGAACAACGATTTGCCCCTATCCTCTCCAAAATCAAGGGAAACCTCACTTTCTGGGGCTCCTAGTTCCTCTCGATAAGAGGTCGGGCTCTTGTCGCCAGTCAGATTGTCTCGGCTGGATTGTGGTTCTACGTAGCATCTTGGAGGCCATCAAAAAGACAAATCCGCGAGTACAAAGCTCTGCTGCGAAACTTTATACGGGGTGCTAGCAAAGCAGGCCACAAAGTTAGACCACAAGTCTCCTGGAGACAAATATGCCAGCCAAAGAAACTAGGGGGGCTAGGGGTTCTTGACCCTGAGACCCAGATCACAGCCCTCCTTGGTAAATGGCTGCCTAGATTCTTGGGCCCGGAGGGGGGCTGGTGGAAATTTCTGGTTGTGGAAAACATCATGTTGTCCAGCCCTCTCAAGACCTCCAAATGGCAACCCTCCATTCGCTAGATCACACAAGGATTCAAGCATAAGATGGTCGGTTCACCCCTATGGTCTATAATCTGGAAAGCTTGGCCTTCACTAAGACCATTTCTTCGCAAGAAAGAGCCAGACTCATTTGAGGAAACTCTCCGCCGGCACCTGTTTCTAAACACCAACGTCCCCACACCAATACAAAGGTCTCTGGCAAAGAGATGGTCAGCTTGGGACACAAGGGATATAAGCCAGCCCAAGCATCTCTTGTCACCATCAGGCTTCGTGCAGCTCCACACCATCACCCCCGTGCTGGGGTCTATTAGAGCCACAACAGGTCTGCAAATGGTCATCAATTCCATACCTCAAAACTGGATCTCAACGTCACAGGCAGGGCCACTCACCCCCTCCATTAACTTCTGGACATTGGGTATTATAAACGGCAACCCCACTATCCTGCTGGTGCTTCATGTCACAGACTCTCACTTCTCAGGCTTCGCTTTCCACATTAACCCTGATACACTGACCTTAATCCTTGCCTCTCAATCCCAATCCCTCTTTCCCTGATTCGTTCACACCCCAGTTAGGATCTGCAACTGGTCCTCCAAGTTCAAGGAATTCGATCCATAGCCACCCCTCACCATCCCTATCTTATCTTGGGTTGCATCAACCACATTTGTGTGGATCTCGGGTAGACCTCTCTCTGACCTCCAGCTCGACCCCAAGGAATGGGGATGGGCCTTTGGTCGCTCCCCATCCTCGCTTCTCACCTACACCCCAAAAAAAGCATACAAGGCACTTAACAATCCGCCTGCCCTCTCCTCCAAGTGGGGAGGCAAATGGAGCCACTTCAGATTCTCCAACGAAAACTGGCTAGTAATTTGGTCGTCTATCTGGCTGAAAATAAGACCCGCCAAGATCTTAGCATTTCTCTGGCAAGTAGCGAACAGAGCCCTAAAAGTAGGCGAGTGGTTGCAATTTCACGAAGCCCTGTTATGCTCATGCTGCTCCTCGAGCATCATAGAAACCCACGAACAGTGCCTCTTAACTTGTACCGCACCAGCGAAGATATGGCCCATGGTCAAGGTCTTCTACAGGCACTGGAGTCTTTCCGCCATCGGCCCTTTAGACCTACTACTCAACTACAACAGGAATGCAAGGGCGCGATCCTTTCCATGTCTAGTTTTTGAAACTCTCCGAGCCTCCACCCTATGGCACTTGTGGCATGCTAGACACAGAAAGACCTCCAGTAATGAAACGATAAGTACCTCGGCTTTGCTGGCAATGGTGTATAAAGATCTTATTACGGAATAAAAAAAAGTATGGGCAAAATGTGTTGCAGATTGTCACAAGGCCCCCAAGCAGGCGCCCACAATCCATGCCACCTTCAGATCGACGTGGGCCTGCCATGGCATCATTTGTCAAAGCGACGAGCACGCTGGAGAGACCTCAGAGCTCCATTCCACGGCCTCGCCTGAATTTAAGAGAGACGTAAAATGGAAACACGTCAAGCACCCCACCACCACTTCCAGGCTTAACTTTCGCTAAATACGCTTCAGTTCTAGATTAGCTCCTCGGTAATCTCAGATGCATGTTGCGCTGATTGGAAGTCTCTCAGGATAAGGCTAGGCTAATTTTTGAGTTCTCTCTCTTGGTGCAGGATAAGGTTCACTCCTCACTGACTACGGTGTGTAACCCTCATGGTGTATCAGGGGTTTTATTTTTTTCCCCACAATTTTTGGAATAAATGATCTATATTGAAAAAAAAAACAAATCCTGAAAAGTTAATTTATCCATACCCGGAGGGTAAACGATTCGATAAAATTAATTTATGTATACCCTAAAGGTATATTGATATCAATATACCCACCCAACACTCGTGTAAACCAACAAGTACAAGTAAAGTGTCAATATATATTTTCATATATTCGAGCTTATATGTACTTACTTTATTTTATTTTTATTTTTTTGCTCCAGCAAGTTGGCCAAGTTGAGCCTTGGGGGGGGGGACTTCCCTTGCAAGTTTTCTTTTTATTTCTTTTTTTTTGCAAGCCGACCTTGTGAATGGGCGGTGGGCTTATGAGCTCACCCCATGGGCCGTACTGGCGGGGCCCATAGGTGCATTCAAGACGCTAAGGTTAAAAAATGAGAGGCCTAAATATTACGATTCTTTATCATTGTATTATTTAAGGTGACCTGAAATTTTTCTAAGTCCTTGTTTACTTACCGCGGCGAACCTGCTAGCGGACTGGGCAGACCCTCCAACAGACTGATTCCAACCTTCTAGCGGACAGGCAGACCCTCTAGCAGATAGACGAGTGGACTGGGCAGACCCTCCTCTAGCAGACCGACAAACCCTCTAGCAGACGGACGAGCGGACTGGGCAGACCCTCCTTCAGCAGACCAACAGACCCTCTAGCAGACGGACGAGTGGACTCGCATACCCTTCAACAAAATATATATTTGATAACACACATTACTACCACAGTACAACTTGACAGGATTTGAACACCAAACGTCATGTTTATTGTTCATTGTTCTTAACCCTTAAGTGCCAAAACTCATTTCACCCTTTGGTGGAAAAACTTGACCCTCGCCCACAAAACCTTTTTTATCTGGAGATTCTCTGTGTCCCTGTAAAACTAACCATTGGAATTACTTCCCACCTACCCCACCTCCTACCACAAAGTCAAAATCCAACTGCCAGATCTGCAGATTATAAGGTTTACAGTGGGGACAAAATCTCCACTAAGAAATAGGTGCCAAAAAAGCAGTTTTTTGCTCATATGTGGGCAATTTTTCTTTTTTTTCGTTTGACAGTCTCAAGAATGTTGTTCCATACCTGATAACACACATCCTCAGAAATTTTCAGTTTTTTCTGAAATGTTCTCAAGTGGGCTCCTTTATAGTGACAACTTGGGGGGTCAAATTATGCCATTTTCTTTGGGCAGGCCAAAATCTCGCTTCCAAATATTCTGTAAAACATTTCAGCCATTCAATTCCTAACCCTCCGGTTGAAGTGTCAAGGGCATCCAAATGAGGTCCTAAAAACAAATTGAGACCAATCAGTAACTGCCATCACATCTTTAGGTTCCCTGCCCAAGACTTCAAATGGCACACCTATGTGTCCTATGTGTCCTATGTGTCCTGCAGGCCTAGGACATTTGGAGCCATAGCCCACAAGGGTAGAAGGTTTTGGAGCTCCTCTAGCTAACCGGCCCTGCTTTCTTGGGGGCCCACTCCACCCTCAACCCTATGAAACCCCCGCCCTAGGTTCGGCCCACCCCTAATAATGAGGGGTTTGGACTTTCCCACCCCTCATAAGTATGGCATACCCGTCACCGGAAATGCATCCCCGGTTTTGCACATGAAGGTGATTTCACCGGAAATACATCCCGTATTTTTGACTTTATCGGAATGTTTACAAACCACATAGCATATTCCAAACACTTTTGAAATTCAATCTGCAGGAGCCCCTGAATTTGTCTAAGTCCCATGTGTACTTGTGTCAAAAAGTTAGCCCCCTGCAATGCACGCACACCACCCTACCACCCTGTCATCCCCTACAATACATATTATCCATAAACAAAAATATAGCAATAGAGTGTCACCATTGTCAAGAGTTCCAAGGTGTAGTCACTATCAAAATCGAGACATCAAATGCAACCTAGCGATGTCTACGGTGAACTCGAAGAAAACACTTGCCATGGCACATAAAGCGACTGTCACAATAGCCACAAAATGTGCGACACCTCTGGCTGCAAACAATGCATCTGCATCGTAAATGAGAACGCTCAAGCATATGAAGAGCCGGCGCATGTGAAGGTACCACCACAGATGTAGATGTGTAGCAATGTTGCCATCCCCTTGTCAGAGCCTCTGCAATCAACAATTGGAAGTGGGCATGAGTGAATGCCTTTCTGCCCAAAGAAGCCATGTGTCTGCGGTACAGTAGCCACATATTCACCATGGATGTATCAAGGACGAAAAATCAGAGGCGGTGCCACCACTTGTGGGTGCGTGTTTGACAAGAGTATGATCCCCTCAATTGGTCCTGTACAGCAACCCCACGCATGTTGGCTTGATATTCCACATGAATGGGAGATGATTGCACCTCCACCCGTGCACCAACAGTCCCATCCCACCGACAAACGGTTGCTGGTTCAGCAGCACTAGGGACAGAATTAGCACTAGTAGATAGCACAAAAAACCCATTTATGGTCCCACCATAACAAGGCACAAATCTTGCGAGACCTATGCATCTTGTACCACACATCTCCACGATTCCCTCAAGTGTGCCCAAGCAAAGACACAGGGACGCCAATACGATCAGTCCTGCAGGTGCCAATGGCATATGTTCCCAACTTCAACAACTCCCATAAAAGCATAGGAGATGTAAAGAAGTTATCAAACACCACTGTGTGACCCACATGGAAGAGCCCTTCCATCGTCTTCTTCACCACATCAAACCGCTGCCCGGCTACCCCTTTCCACTTACAATTCAGCCCAGCACTGCCATCTTCAGCTCCCAAATACATTGAAATGTTGTACACAAACTTGGATTCAACATCAGCCACGCACCATACCTTGATACCCCATTTAGTAGGCTTTTTTTTCATGTACTGCCAGAAGGAATAGTACTTACCTGAGTAGGCAATCATCATCTCATCAACAGTAAGGTATTTTCTAGGGTTATACAAAGTACGACTGATGCGCCCCAAGTCCTCTACAAACCAGCGACACTTACCCAATCTATCATACTCAGGGCTGGACTTGTCTTGACACAATGTGGAATTGTCAACCAAATGAAGACATCGCATGATGGACTCAAAACCTATGTCTCTTCATCACCTTGCAGATGTGTGAGCAAGAAAAAAATTGGGAAGAAGGACACCAATACGATCCTATACTTGGCTGTTTTTCAGACCTATGTACAAGCATATGCCAATGAATACCTTCAACTCAGAAACAACCAATGGAATCCAGCCCTCCCCCCCCCCCCCCCCCCCTCGTTCTAACAGTAATTGGGTCAAGCACATAACCTGCATATCTGTTGGTCTGACAACATATACGGACCAGGTTGACTTGTGGAAAGAAAAGGTCAAACCAAGAGAGCAAGTGTCCCCTAAAAGAGCTAGGCAAAGTTGGGCCAGCAAAAGGACCAACAAATTTACCTAGGGTTCCAACCAAGTGGTCACTACTTGACTGCCAATTGCTATCTTTGAAGAGATCCCTAAATTCCAAAGTATCCAAATCCAACCCGTCATCATAGATACCCAACTCATCCAACAGATCCTGAGGACTTTCCCCAGCCCAATTCCAATTGTCTTCATCATCCGTGTCCCCCTCATAAGCTGTAGGCTCATCACCATAGTCCTCGTCATCAGAAAATTCAGGGATGTCAATGACATCCATCAAGTGTTGTGAGCACATATCCCCTCTACCATTGAGGACCAATTTTCCCCTTTTGTCACTTGTGCCATCCCCAAACAAAGTACTAGTGGGCAGCCTAAGCAAATCACATTGCGCAATGTGAAGTGCCCTCAAACCAAGTAATGGACCAAAGTCAGCCTCCACCATTTTATCTTGTGAAGGCACCTCAATCCAGGTCTGAACAATCTCACCATAACACCAATCTGATGTGGGATCCACCTATTCGTGAGACTCACCACAAACCACATGTTGCTTGACTCTAACAGGTACAGCAGGCCTGATCGGACGTATTTCAGATCTACCAATAGATGTGCTAGTCAGATCTACTCTCTTTCGCAAATGAGAGTACACCCCAAGGTCAAACAAATTGCAAGAATCCTCCACATCAACACATTTTCCTTTTTCTGGACTAGAATTGGAATGAACACCTCTCCCTCTTAACTGCAAACTGGTCCTAAGAGGGGATGACAAGGCACTAGTACCTTCAAAGTCAAGAGGCTGATTGTCAATCAAACCAGCAGGCTCAGAAGGTATAAGACCAGTTGGGGGCTGTTTCAAGGTCAAGTTCTGGCCATGGGACATTAATTACTAGCGGGGATTGGGGGGGTCCGGATAGGGGCGCTCCCACCCTCCGCGACCCCTCTGCCACACGCGGGGCCCGCCGCAGCCACATGTGCGGGCATTCATGACCCTATTATTGTTAAATGAGAAGCGATATTAATATGTACATACAAAACCCGAAGAAAAACACTTACGTTCACTCGTAAGATAGTCACTAAGTTATATTGCAAGCGGTATATCTTCCATAAGTTGCCATGATTGAGCCATATACATGTGACATATGGGAGAGGGTACCGCAGCATAGGCCATAAAGTCCTCCATAGAGTCCATGGCAAGGCCTGGCGGTAGCTTGTGTGCCAGCGTGGCAAGGAGAGGCGGGCAGGAGGGTAGTCCACAGGAGGGCTTGTGCACCAGCATGGCGTACAGTGGCTGCTATCCCGGCAGTGCGATCTGGGACATAATGCCAAGGACCGCCCGGTCGGTCTGCAGGTCACCCTTTCTCTCTCGCTGCTTGCCTCCGGGGGGCTATCCGATCCGTAGACTTAATGGAGGCGGCCCAACGTCATCCGTTCATACACCCTCATCTAGTCCGGGCTTCTCCCAGAGAGTTTTCATGCATCCAAGCTACCCACCCATCGCAGCATGGCCGCGCCCGCGGGCGGGTCCGAGGTATCTCAGGAGCACCGGCAACAAGCTAATGAGAAAGCGGCGGCTTCCTGTTTGTTTTCGGCCGGTCACTCGAGCGCACTGCAGGAGATAAGCTCCCCGCTCCGTTCGCCCCACCCGCTATCACCCCTGCCTTCCCACCGGCTATCACCCGTTGCGGTCTGTCACCCATTTTGCTTTGTGTTTTTCGGTGGATTTTCAACTCTGGTTTGTTAGTCACGGATTTTTTATTTTTTTATTTTTTAAGGAAACCTGGGGGTGACTACTCACAATCCAGGCCCTTGAGGAGGGGGGGGGGATTAACCCCATTTCAGATAAGCCATTAGTCACACAGGAGGGAAACACACTGCCAGACCACCCGGTCAAGAACAATCCACACACCGTGCAGGGCAGTAGGTTCGAACCAGTGTTGTGCGGGTAAATCATTTACCCGGATTTACCCGGCGGGTAAATCAGGGTAAGGGTATGATTTACCCTGATTGGCCCATTTCATTTACCCTTATCCTTACCCTTCAGACGGGTAAATAATCTGAGATACCCTTACCCTTACCCGTGTGATGGGTAAATAGTTTCCATATACCCTTTACCCGCGGGTAAATATATATTTTTGGAGGATAAATAGCAAAAGGGTAAATGAAAAACTACAGCCTTTCTTGGCAATTGGAGGGCCCATCTGGTGTGATCAGCATTTGGATTCGGGAAAAATGGAACAGGTAGTTATAAAGAATGCCCATGATTCAGCTGACTGCTCCCTTCACTTCGTGGCCAATGAACCTGTCTTGCTCACTGCTGCCACTGACGATTCCGTAAAGGTTGTTTTCGAGTTCTTGCCTTCCTATCTCAATTCAATGGCAGTTATTCAAGGCTTCTAGTTTGAAGTACCTATGCCCACCCTCCATCTCCTTTTCTCTGGTCAGAATTAACTTTCATGTTTTCTCTTCATTTGTTTGCTACTTGGTCATAAAATTATATATAAGATAGGTCAGAGGTACATGAAGAGTTAATCTGATAGGAAAGTTGCTTCAAGAAGAAGGTCGATCTCGAGAGTGATCAGCAGAAACTGGTGGAGCAGACTAGGCTTGATGGCTTGCTTCATATATTGATGGTAGTACAGATTACAACTAGCTGCACTAACATATACTCATACCAGCTCCGTTTCGGCTTTTCTGCCGCCCCTCTCCATCCTACGCAGACTGAGCACAGGGTTTCTTGGGAGATGGGGATCTATTTTTCTTCGCTTTCCCTCTCGCATGTGGGATTTGTGGCAAGCATATGGTGTTAAACATGCAAGATGTAGCACAAGCTGGTCATTTTCCCTGATTTCTATCCCTAGTCAACATATGATACGATGAGCCTACTAAACCAATAAATAGACAATTGATTACCTTAATTAGTTAGTTATATTTTTTGAGTTGAGCATAACAAACTAAAAAAATTATATATCCTTCTATATATCCTTTATTTACCCAGCGGGTATAAAAAGGGTAAATCATATATCCTTACCCGGTATTTATCCTTACTTGGTCGAAAATATTGGCCTTTACCCTTTACCCGTAGGATAAATAAATGGACATATAAATAATTTTACCTTTACCCGGAGGATAAATAAACCTCTGATTTTTATTTACCCTATCCGGAGGATAAACAAGCGGCTAGACGCGTAATGGCTCCATCCTCCAATGTGGAGTGTGTAACGAAGTATTTTACATGCTATATTGTAGAATGATGATATTTAACAACATGGTTTGGTAGTTTGAAAGCTATATATATAGGTTTGTGATCTGTCCAATATGCCTCTGTAACTCCTGATATACATTGTTGGTTAGGCGTATTTGTCCAAATATGGTCCAACTGTTAATCATATATTGTAGTAGTTTTCATGAATTGAAGTGTCATATTGAACATCCTCATGAATTGTAGCAATTGTTTTGACATTGTTGAATCATTTTGTAATATATTTATATTGAAATCCCCTATAATAATGGTGGGACAGAAAAGTGGTATTTTATAAAGAATTGTTTGTAGTTGAGACAAAAATATAGATATCGAAAGTGATGGAGGTTTGTAAATAGTAACTACATGAATAGCTCTTCTTGTATTTTTATTGAAAGTGGCCATTATATATTCAGCACCAGAGAATGAAAACACTTCATGAGATACTAAGGACATTGTTGTGTCATATAACATCATGGTGCCATGACTACCATGTACAACGATATATGAATATTTTGTGGAATCCATAAACAGATTTATATTGGAATTAGGTTTGAAGTGCGTTTCACTAAAACATAAAATATGAGCCGTTTGTAAGTTGTGGTCTGCAAAAACATCTTCTTTATGTGATAACAATGATCTTGTATTCAAGTGTTGTATAATTACATGTGATTGTTTGTATATGTGCAAAGTTGGAACGAGTAACTGCCATCGTGCGCTTGTATGTAGACGGTGCATCTCCTCTGCAACCCCATTGTCAACAAGAAGATTTTTCAATTGCAAATTCGCTAAGAGGTATAAGTTTTCTTTGTTACGTATGCGTGACAAAGTTGTATAACTTAAACCATGTTTATATACCCTTGTAGGATCGAATGCTAGATAGTCCAAAGTTAAGCTTTGAGAACGATGGATTGTTCGAGCGGCTGCTAATTGAAACTCGCTGACAAAAGCTTGGCAAACCCAAATTCAATATGCATTCCACGCTGCACCCTTCTTCCTACCAGATATCAAAAAACTCGACAAAAAATCATTCATCTTACCAAACGCGTATGCGGTTTACCAGTCAACACCCCCAATGCCTTAACGCAACTCCCAACCGATAGCTATGGAATTGGCTCAAGCCCATTAATTATTTCATACGCCCGCACATGAGGTACACAGTTGAAAGAAACGCTAAATGACCCTGGGTGCCTTGGTATCATCTATCAGGGGCTCCTCAGATTCTTTGCCCAAAAGTACAACGGTCTTCACTCATTGTCATCCTTACACCCTCCCTCTCAAAACTTCATGGCGGCGAAGCCTTGCTGAAACTTAGAGCTACCATTTTAAAGAGCTTGAGAGGGAGGAAGAGATATGAGAAGGAGCGTTGGATTTTGCATTCTCGGCGCTCTGCATTAGTGTCTTCCATCAGCATCGGCATCAGCATCAGCAGTTTGTTTGATTGTTTGTTAGATTCAGCAGTTTGGTTGATTGTTTGTTAGGTTCAGCTGTGTGGTGCGAATTCTCTAGCATTCAACAGGGCGATCTAGAGAGCTGGTGCTGTTGCTTTGGTAGTGCTTTGCTGGTACTTTGCTATGATTTGATTGGTGCGAATGCTCAAGAACCATGGCAGGACCAAACTCAAGGTATGCAATCTGCCTCAGATTGTCCCTTCGTATCTCCCCACAACTGATTGCATTATGATTATTTGTCAGGGGAGGTCTCCCGTGCTACTCAGGGGACCTCTCCCGTGCTAAATCCCACTGTTACCCTCATGGGAGGACTGTTTTGGTTATACTCGTGGTAGGTTAATGTCACGGGAGACCTCCCGTGATATTTAATACGTAGTGTCGAAGAGCGTCAAAGAGTGTATATTGGACAGGGAAAGAGGTCATTCGGCAAAGAGTAAGTCACTACCGTTTCACTGACCTATTATTTTTAGTTTGAAAAGGAGTATGGAATCAGGCACTGCACACGCTAAGGGTCGGTCAAGGTGTCAGCCAAGGCGTTGGCCAAGGTGTCATTACCTAGAAGATGAAGAGTTGATGTCCGATATCCATAAAATATTGGAGGGGGACGGCAAGAACACCGATAGCAAAGTAAATGATGCCCCCCCAGAGTACATACCAGCATATTCACTAGAATACATCCCTGCAGAGGACACGTATATACCGGCAGATTCACCAGTATACACCCCTGCAGAGGACACGTACATACCAGCAGATTCACCAGTTTACACCCTTGTAGAGCACACGTACACACCAGTGTTGAGCGGGTATTGAATTTTTATTTACCCTCAGGGTAAGGATATCCTGAATTTTGAGAAAAGATTTACCCGTCGGGTCAGGGTATTATTATTTTTCAAATGGAAAGTAAGGGTCGGTTCCGGGTAATGCACATTTGTAGAACAAGCCGGGTCAAGGTATAACTGGGTACTTTCAAAATCCAACCTGAGGGTAAGGTTGTTTAACGGGACCAGATAATTTGGTATTACCCACCAAATAAGTAGAAGTTTAGGTAGGGTAAGGGTAGGGTAAATGGCAATTTCCCTAAGGATTTCAGATGAATTGGCAATATAACCAATATAAACCAATGAGATTCAAATAAGAAGAAATTAAAATTGAATATAGTTCAAAATAACTTGAGCATAATAAATCAATGGTAAGAAACTAAGTTTCAATCCCAAGAGTATAAAAACAAAATATAGGTACATCAATATACACGTGCAACGCACTAAAGCAGCCTAGAAAACCGCCATAATACCTATTTGCTTTGGGATTTGCGATTCGTCCTTGAGATACATTTAATGGCAATGGAATGACCTCGGCACAAGAACATCGGTAGCAAGCCCATTACCTGGATTCCATTACCCGCCAAGAAAAACATTACCCGCCATAAAGGTCGGTAAATGCTGATGATTTACCCTTCATCCGGGTCCGGGTCCGGGGGAAACATAAATGATACCCTTCATAATTAGGGTCCGGGTCCGGGTAAACAAAACCTGCCGGTCCGGGCATATATGGGTAACCTTACTTGGATATACCCGCCGGGTATACCCGGGTAAATTGTATACCCGCTCAACACTGAAACACACCTAGAGTGTACATACCAGCAAAGTCCAGACCAAACCACATCTCAGAACTTCACACCCCAAAAGAGCAAGCCATATGAATAGTAATCTGATGGAATTCGCGATTCGGCTGGGATTCACGGTCCCTACGGACGAAGACAACTTGGAGATTGAAATCCTCTCAAGAGCTGGGAATATCTTGACGGTATTCTCTACCATAATGCCCAGGAGAGACAGCAATTGGAGGAACAGCGAATCCAATCGGAACAGAAGCAGTTGGAGGACACGAAAAAAAAAACAAAACAAAACAAAACCTAAAGAAGGAAATGGAGATATGACGAAGAAGAAGGGGGAACAAAACGACGGAAGACCATCGATATCATGAATAGCCAAGAAAAGAGGCGTCTGAAGACTAACGAGATTTTCGACATGGATGAGGCCAAAAGAGTCGAGAAGACTCTCTTTAAGGAATACCAGGATATATTCCCGTTTGGATTTGACTTTGTCCAGGAAGTAGACGTCAACCGCTATTTTCTGGCCCCACAGCATATGGTAGATCGACCACTCTGTGAGAAGCACAAGTTGGAGATAAAATCATGACTAGTTGCGTACGACCTAATTGACTCAAAAATGCCTGTTTACTTGTTGCCACGACACGAGACAGACACCATGAAGGTGTGGAGCAGGAAGCCCGTCAATGAGCGCGAATTGCAGAAGACAACATTTTTTATTATCCGAGGCCAACACACATTGGTGGCAGCGGGCAGGTCTGGGGGAGGTCTCCCGTGTTACCCCACCTTTCTGAAATTCTACTTACTGGTTGACTACGTAATTGTTCACTGTCCATTGTCCATTGTCTTTTCTGCTAATGCTAATCTACTGAAGTGTGATGATTGCAGGAGCTTCTAGAGGATCCGACATTGAATAATGATGTGCTGATAAAATCTCTACGTTCATGGCCTGCTAAGATAGTGTGCTCGACGGATGAGTTGCGACTGGTGACTATCTCGAAGGTTCTGAACAAGCCCAACAAGGAGAATCTTTACGAACCGTCTTTCTATGAGAAGGCCCGTCACTGCCGAAAATATTACCATTACAAGGAGAGGCCCCAAAAGTATGATGAGCATCGACGGGCCAAGACACAGAAGTGGAAGGTGAGTGTGACCACAGGAGGTCTCCCATCCTTTCTTCCCATTGTTCTATCAATGCAACGATGCAATGGATGTCTAGATTATATTTGATCTTTGGACTCAATCTCATTGTGTACTAGTCACAGGCGGCGATGGTCTCATTTCGCCCCAAGATGATTGTCCAAACATTCTGGATTCCTTCTCTTCAGTTGAACAGAAGGAATTTCAGATCTTTCCACCATCTTCCGGGAACCAAATGATCCCATCGTCATCCGAGATTGTGTTCACATCGAAGCTATAAGTTCGAATAGATTGATGGGTGTGGGAGAGCTTGATTAGTGTCGAAGAGTTGTCATGAAAGGTGCAAGATGCGAACAACCTTGGAGAGGCTGAAATGAGCAACCCCGCAAGGTTATTTTAAAATGATAGGTTGAGTGGCAAATGAGGAAGATTTGAGGACGAGAGATCTCCCGTCCTTTTGAATTGACTGAAGTTGAAAGTAGGGCTAGATTAGCACAGGAGACCTCCCGTCATAGATAGCTACACTTGCTAGTATGTGCAGGATTTCATTGTCGGAGCTCAAACCATTCTGGATGTGAAAAGTGACAAGGAGGCAATGCCACTTGTGTTCACCTCTGATCGGACCTGGAATTACTAGACAAAAGTGTTTTCAAGATGGGAGAAGTGCGAGCTCATTGATCCCAAAGGGAACATCCCCCAGAAGGAGCAGCCAGCACTCAAAAAATCTAGCGTGGCTCGACTGCAGGGGTTGGACGACAGCCAGATTGCAAAGGTTGTCATCATGTTACTTAAGAACAAAGTGTTGATGCGTCATCCATACACTGGGCCTGACACCGATGTTCTGAGTCTAGAGGATTATTGCAAGTACAAGAAGTTGAGGAGGCACATTATTGATGATATCATGGTCGGCTTTGGATTTAAGGAGCTGACGAAGGAACCGACATCCATAAACAAAGGCTGAGTGGACGGCCATCAAGCATAAGTACAAAAGGAATTTTGAGGCTCCAGTAATTCATCTCCATTTCATTCTTCCGATGGCAGAGTCGGAGTGGGAAAGAGTGGACAAGGTTGTGCGGAGGTGCATCACATCCAAAGATTGATACATTCCAAGAGTGCTACATACAGAGGCGGAAGAATCGAAAAATCCTTTGGAAAGTCGGTACTACAATAATGAGATCCGATCATCGGCCATCGACCAAGTCGTTGATCTCTTCTGTGCGGAGGGATCTTCCGCTATCAATGTGTACTGTGGGGGGGTGGTCACATACTCGCTTATGGTAAGCACGTACAAACTCAATTCCTAATTTGACTTTTGGTAAACCTCATTAGCTTTCTATTGAACATAGGGACTGTAACAGATGATCTAGGGGAGATCTCCCATCCTCCATTGACGGGAGATCTCCCTTCCTAGCTTTGACGGGAGACCTCCCATCCTCCATTTGATAATTCATATCTCTGTTTTGAGATGAACATCGCGTAAGACTAGACTGGCACGACACAATACTGATACCCAGATGATTAGAAGCATTTATTAGAGGACTTTCCCGAGTGCATCCGTATTCGTACAAAGTGATACATAAGCCTTTAGGTAACACACTGGCGATGTTATCTAAGATCTTGGGTATCACTTTGTACACTGGCAATGTGTTATAAGATCTTATGGTTTACTTGATAAGTATGGCCAGGCATAATCTTGAAGTAATTCCCAGATTGTGAGAGCTCTTAGATATTGCTTCAGATGATGGGTTGAAAGTGTGCGTAGGAATTCACCATATTTTTTAAGCTTTTTACCGTCATCCTTCGACGGGAGACCTCCCGTACTCCTTTTACCATTATCATCTGTTTTTTTTTCAGATTGTCAAGTTACTAGTATTAGGATCATTCGAACCTTCTCCCTTCCTCTCTTTGACGGGAGACCTCCCGTCATCCTCTTGGCCATTCTTATCTGTGTTTTAAGATAAAACTCGTGCAAGACTAGTCTGGCACGACACACTATTGATACCCAGGTGAATAGAAACATTCATTACAGGACTTTTCTGAGTGCATCTGAATACCTACAGAGTGTCACAGAAGACTTTAGATTACGCATTGGCGAGTTTGTGAGGGCATCTACCTACATATATGAGAGGGGATAGTTTACAAGGATGTAACGTGGCTCGATTTATCCTGATTATCGATTACATCATATGACGGGAGACCTCCCGTTCTCCTTCGACGGGAGGCCTCCCGTCCTTCTTTGACCGTTCCCATCTGTGTCTTGGGACTATCCAGTTACTGAATGTTAATAACCGGCTTATGTTTGAACAATCAGGAATCAAAATGTAGGGTGTTGGAAGTAACGCACCCTAGTCGTATGTTATCAACAAGAGCCTCTGCTGAGAAATCCTTCAAAATTCTCGCATTGCTGAGTACAAAGGGTCCCGCGGAAGAGGCCCATCGTTCTGACAGAAATCAAGGACGCCAGGAGAGGACACAGATGTCCCGCGACACCAACTCTCGAAGAGAATTACTAACGCAACCAGATCCAGCCAGAAATAGGCCTGTGCACTTGGAGGATGGTGAAGATGACAGTGAGACTGAATCCAACGGCGTGGAGCAGAGCCCAATGTTTCATTGGCGGTTTGCAAAAGGAAGATGGATATTTCGCAGGCGATGAGTGGGGAGAGATCCCTTCAGCCTCAGGTGCTTCCACTGCTCTTTACTTATTTTTCTAGCTAAAATATGTTCCATTCCAGTTTGGTACCTAGAAAAGATGGATATTTTTCAACTCTAGCTTGGGTTGAACTTTTTAAAATTTGGTTCGCTGCATGTGATTGCCGAACCAGGAACATAGACTAGTCTGAGACATTGGGAGGGAGATCCTACCGTTATTGTTTAGTTTCTTTCATATGATTTGGTTGCTTGGGCCTATCATGTAGAGAACAGACTCAGGGCCTCAAATTACAAGGAATCCCCTACCTTCCACCATTAAAGGTTACTTTAGTTCAACTGAGGTGTGGAATGCAGTACATACTAGCATGAGCACCCAGCTGATACATGGAAATCAACATATACTAGTGCCCAGGTTGAATAGGCTAAGAGTCCTCAGTTCATACAAACTAGTGTGATAAGTATGGTTGGGGTGCTTGCTGGAAGAATTCTAGGTTGTCATTGCAACAAGGCAAGGATGTATGTGATTTGTGCAGAGGCATGGATATAGCTGAAGAAGTAGGGATAGAGTGTTGGTCCAGATTCATCCAAGAGGGCCAGATATCAAGCACAAGATTACCTATGATTGTCTGTGGACGGATAGCTACAAAAAACGTGCAGCGGCACAATGGATAAAATCAGGCACTGCTACTGAAGGCATCATCTTCAGCACATTTCACCCTGTTTTTCCCTCTTATCAGGATCGGCCCTAATTTCCATGTTGAATTCTGCAAGTGAGCTGGTTGAGTGAATATAGTTTGGAGTGACTTTGACACGATACTGCCAATGTGACAATAGGAAAGTATCAGAAAACAAGTAATAGAGATGAGGAGAAGCTGTGGAATGAATACTTTTCTGACCCCAGTCAATGATGGGACAACCAAGGCAGAAAGGTGAATGCCTGTTACCTTTCAAAGAGTAGCAGACGCAATTCAGCCTAGGAACTAATGTGATAAGCTGAGTTAGGTGTTTCCTAGAATAAATCTAGGCTGTCCTTGTCAGCTACTAGCAGCAAGGCAAGGATGAATGCATGATTTGTGCAGAGGCATGGGTAGTTGAAGGAACAAAGATAGAGTGTGGGTCCAAACTCATCCAAGAGGGCCAGATTTCAAGCACAAGATTACTTATGATTCCCTGTGGATCAATAGCTACAAGAAACTTGCATGGGTACATAGTCTATTCCATAGGACTCAATTTGCCACTGAGTCTTGCATTATGAGGATCACAATTGTTTGGCAGCTTACCTAGGCTTTGACCCTTAGGCAATCCCCAGAGCAGTAGTAGCTTTGGGCTGCTTTTTTACTTTGGTTTTTTCATTTTGTCCCATAATCTCTTTGAGCTTTCTGCAGATGTAATAAAATACCATTTTGTTTCATTTTCATTTCATTTTGTTTCTAGGCATGTCTTTCATCGTTTTCGCATTTCTAATGACATGATTAGTTCTCTTGTATGGCATTACATGAGTATGTATTAGTCGGCTCACTACAAACACCAAAACTTCAAAGCATGAACCACTATGAATGATTGTTCAAGTAATTTCAAGCATTTCATTTAAAGTAGTAAAGCAGTAGTTGCACCGACTTTCGTAGTCGCAGTTGCCACTAGGCATGTAGCACTGCAAGTTATGTGGTCGACTACCACGTTGCGTCTCAGGCCCGTGGCCATGTGGCAGCAGTGCTGCTCATCGCGGCGCCGCGACGTCGTCGTCCACATCCGCGTCCATGTGTCACTGCGGTCCGGTGAGTCATTCCACTCATGCGGAGGGAAAAGTCAAAGTCAGCCCAAAAGGTCAGACACACAGGCGGCTGGCCTGGTTACGCCACGTGGTGACTCAACAATAATCGCAATAATCACTAAGCAGTCGTTGACGCGTCTGCATCTGTTACCACTCCAATCATTGGATGTCCGATCCAACTGCCATGTTTGTTGTAACTAGTCGTTTGTAACTTCCAGTCGATCCCAATTTTTTTATTTTTACGATTGAAAATGATCCCTAGTGGTAAATGACACGAATGCTTCTAGTGCCAGTCGACACTTTCAATGTACGCAGGACTTGTAAGAAAGATTTCATTTCATCCTTGGAAAGTACATACGGTGCAACAGACATTACCATTTTTCCAGGGTCACGTGGTGTGGGGCGGTTCCACTACAACAGATCCTGGCTTTTAGATCTACCACATTTGCCTAGTCGTGGCATATATGTCTGCAAAATGCGAAGGGCAGTCCTGAATGCCAATGGAGACCACCAGAAGACATATATACCATTGTGTGCCTCCGCCACGTCAGGATCTGCGGTCAAACACATTTGACCAGATAGATTGAGATGGTAGATACGACTACAAGTACAGTAGGATGACATGGGCATCGCAATGTATGACTACTAGTATTCACGACTACACGTGGCGATTGATGGTGCCCAAGGAATGTTTATGTGGAAAATGCAAAGATAAATGGATGAAATAGAACGAGGATGTGACTGCAAATGACGACGTGTCTACATATCATTGCTCGCGTGGTTGAGATATTGTGGTGTATTGGATGTAAGTGCATCTAACGGCTACAAATTATACGACTTCGAGGGTGACGTCCACTTACTGGTGATTTATTTTAAATTGTAAGCGGTTTCAACAAGTTCACTAGTAACTCCACAATTATATTTTAAGTTCATGTAATTTGAAATGTATATACTAGTAATGAAATAGAATATACAGTCGTTTTAACCACTCATTTAATGACTATATATATATATATATATATATTCAAATATATAAAGCTAAAAATACCTTCACATAATAACATGGAATATATAATTATTTTATATATTTTTAGGGTGCAAAACGTTCAAAAAATTCAAAAGTTGTCTCGAATGTAGGGTTGTTAGGTCGCAGAGTGCAGGCTTGGGACTTAGTGTTTTTTGGGGTCTGCGTCTTCTTAGTGCCAAAGCATCGTGATAGAGGCCGTGTTTCAATCTCTACCTGCTCGAATGCACCATGGCCGCTCTCACAGACCTATCCGACATTACCTGACTATAGACACAAACAACATACACAAGAGGTCCTAGTGGGTTCATGGTCAGTCGAATCCTCCATGGGTCAAGATACAAGGTCGACGACAATGTGGTGAGGGCGCCTTCTTCTTCAACCTATTTCAGCCTGTTTTGCCCTCTCATCAGACTCGGCTTTGCATTTGCAGCACGAAGCAAAGCTGGCACGAGTTTTTGAAAGATCCTTCGCGATGGTGGGACAACCGCAATCGGAAGGTGTGACTTTTTCTTAATGTACGATGTGAAGAAGATTGTCCATCCTGCAAATGTGGGCTCTCGGCTCCTGTTAGTACCATGATTTGGTATTCTTCCTGATGTTTACGAGGTTCTTGGGAGAGTCAACTTTGTCTTAGTAGGTCGTGTTTCAATCTCTGCCCGCTCAGTTGCATCGTGGTGGTTCTCACGGACCAATCCGACATTACCTTACTACGAACACAAGCAGCACACACAAGAGGTCCTCTTGGTTTCATGGTCAGTCAAATCCTCCATGGGTCATGACACAAGGTCGAGGACAATGTGGTGAGGGCACCTTCTTCTTCGACCTATTTCAGCCTGTTTTGCCCTCTCATCAGACTCGGCCCTGCATTTGCAGCACGGAGCAGAGTTGGCATGAGTTTCTGAAAGATCCTTCACGATGGTGGGACAACCGCAATCGGAAGGTGTGGCTTTTTCTTAATGTACAATGTGAAGAAGATTGTCCATCCTGCAAATGTGGGCTCACGGCTCTTGTTAGTACCATGATTTGGTATTCTTCCTGATGTTTACAAGATTCTTGGGAGAGTCAGCTTTGTCTTAGCAGGTTGTGTTTCAATCCCTGCCCGCTTAGTTGCACCGTGGTGGTTCTCACAAACCAATCTGACATTACCTGACTACGCACACAAGCAACACACACAAGAGGTCCTCTTGGTTTCATGGTCAGTCAAATCCTCCATGGGTCATGACACAAGGTCGAGGACAATGTGGTGAGGGCACCTTCTTCTTCGACCTATTTCAGCCTGTTTTGCCCTCTCATTAGACTCGGCCCTGAATTTGCAGCACAGAGCAAAGCTAGCATGAGTTTTTTTAAGATCTTTCACGATGGTGCGATAACCGCAATCGCAAGGTGTGGCTTTTTCTTAATGTACGATGTGAAGAAGTTTGTCCATCTTGCAAATGTGGGTTGTTGGCTCCCGGTAGTACCATGATTTGGTATTCTTCCTGAAGTTTATACGTTCTTGGGAGAGTCAGCTTGGTCTTAGCAGGCCGTGTTTCAATCTCAGCCTACTCAGCTGCACCGTGGTGGTTCTCACAGATCAATCCGACAGTACCTGACTACAGACACAAGCAACACACATAAGAGATTCTTTGGGTTGATGGTCGGTCAAATCCTGCATGGGTCATGACACAAGGTCAAGGTCAACAATGTGGTGAGGGCACCTTCTTCTTCAACCTCTTTCTGCCTGTTTTACCCTCTCATCAGCTTGGCCCTAAGATACATATTGAATTCTGTAAGTTAGCTCGATGGGTGGATCTGTGGTGGTTAGGAGTGACTTTGACAAGTTACTGACGATGTGGCAGCAGGAAAGTATCCAAAAACAGATCTAACATAGATGAGGAGAAGCTCGTTGGTGGATCTATGGTGGTTTTGGAGTGATTTGGACATGTTACTGTTTGTAGGGTTAGGGCGTCAGGGGGGCTGCTATTTCATGAGCCATGAGCCATGAGCGGCATGAGCCATGAGCAGAGTCGTAAGTGTCGAAAAAAACATGAGCAGGATTATTTTCCGGAAATGAGTGTCCGCGGGAATAGGGTTCGGGGTGTCATGGTCATAGGGGGAGAAGGACCTCCCGATGAAGGAGGTTCGGCAATGTTTTTTAGAATTACATATTGAAAGGCAATGTTTTGCGAATGGTAGGGTGGTACTGCTATGTACAATGGGGGCCCATTTCAGCCTACCAGCCACTTGCAAAATCCACCCACACTCCCAATCCCAAACGAAACGAGGAATGATGCATTTCTGGGAACGATGGATACAGAATAGAACAAAAAGAGGGCACAATGAGGTTTTTATTGATCCACATGAATTGCATTTGAAGCACGTCTACTGTGCTGATTGTGCAAACAAATCTTTAGCCCTGTGCCTTCTGAATACAAGTCACGTTGTCAATGGGACTTCGACTGCTCTGAAAACTAGCTCATGAGTCATCGGGCTCCTCCAGTGGAACACAGACATTGGAAGACTACGTGACACGTTTCAGATGCGCGTACAAAGACAACCTCTTCGCCAGGGAGCTGCAGACAGCAAGAAGGAGCGTGGAGTTCACACATCAGGAGGGAGCGGGGAAAGCTGCAATGCGAATTGTTTACAGGTGAAGCCCAGCTGCCCTTATATGCGAAGCTTGGTTATGAGGTTTGTCTGGGAAATGTGGCACCGCATTCGCATTTTATGATTTTGGTTGCACTCTGCGAATATGTTGGTCTCAACTTCTGCTCACGCATGCTGACTACCGTGCAGGTATATGAAATACGTGCTTCTTCAGACAGGGGCCCTGGCTCAAGAGCCCCCGTTCTTCATGGCTTGGACCGTGGCGGGCCCAAGCTATGTCTACACACCCGAGATGCAGAAACAATGGCATGCCGCGCATCTCGTTGGATGCCCGTGGTACCTGGACATGTCTGGCGGAATTGTTGACGAGTCTGAGAAAGATCTGCACGCGAAAGCAGTAGAGAAGAGAAATGAAAGACGTGTCTCGGCCAGAGTCGGCAAAGGAAGCTGCTGCTCTGGAACAATCCAGAAAGGTAGCTGAGATGGCACAGAAGATGGTAGATGCAGCTGTGCAGACTCAACAAAAGGGGTCGAAGAAGAGGACTCACCAGCAAGGAGCAGCAGTTGTGACACCCAAGAAAACGAAGAAGCAGAAACAAAAAGACCAGGAAGAGGGTGACGAAGAGGACTCCGATGGAGACTTTGCAACCAGCCCGCCCCCCGTAACGCAGCCGCAAAGAAGACACTCTTCAACCCCCCGGGGGGGGGGCACCCTTTCGAGCCGGTGGAAATTAAGAGGCCGAGAGTGGATCCCGATACAGTAGTCGAGTTTGTAAATGAGAGTTTCTTGGCGGCTTTGGATGGACGGGCAGCCAAGTTGGCATACATCAAGACCATGGAGGGTCTGAAGGGCAGAGCACTGAAGAAGGCGGCTGCCGAAGAGCCTTCCGACACCCCTGGGTTTCTGAAGATGGTCTCGTTCTTTGAGAGGGTGTGTCCAGACAAGGATTGTAGGAGGGGTGGAAAAGCCACCGAGTTGTCTTGCGATATGATCATCTTGGATATTTCGGACGAAGAGCCTGTGGAAGGACTGCAAGCTTTGCCATCTTGGAACAGGTACTCCGAGGACTTTTGGAAAAAAGGATTCGGGCTCGCCCGCATGGTGTTGGACGACAAAAGCTATGTGGTTGTCCTGGCGAGCAGAGGCAAAAACACTCAGACAAGAATTGCGAAGTGGACCCGCAAGAGCGCCGTCCCAATTCTGAAGAAGAAGTGGACGTGCATCAACACATTGGGCCTTTGGTCGGAAGGGAAGAAGGTAATTACGACATTGGCACTCGTCCTTTCATTTTGTTAGGTGTTTTGAAATGCGGTGCCGCATTCGATTTCTAATCGTTCCCCACTGTGTTTGCAGACGAAGCAGTTCGATGCATACTGCTTTGTGAAGGAGAACTCCACCTTTGCTTTCCGGAAGGATGGATTGTTGATTGACCCGAACTGCGACCCCATCGATTACGACGTCCTATTCAACAATGTTCCCACGGAACTTCTCCCTCATAGCCTCACTTCAACGGAACCCCTGCGGTATTCACGGACTCGAAGCCCTGCCTTCATTCAGACAATTATGGAGACATGCACTGACCTGGAGGGCACAGTGCTCGACCTCATCTGTTGGACAGGTATGCAGAATCTTGTACTATGCTGTTCTGCAAATTCTCGTTATGCTTTAATTCACAACATCTGAAGGGCCATGTTATAATGTGTGGATGACATTGTAACAGGTGCCTCAATGTGGGCTGGGCGGTTTTCCGACCGGCACCTCTTTGCCTACGAGGAGGACATATCCGTTTGGGGATCCCATCTGGAAGGGCTTCAACGGAATGTGAAGGCTCCCATCAAAGCCAAAGATTCCTCGGATTCCTCGGCGTCGGAGGAAGAGACAGTGGACATTGATGCCGAGGAGAACCCGGAATACGAGTGAGTGCAAACATTGTAAGTTTGCAAAGCCTTCTGGGTGATTTTTTATCAAACACATTTCCGGACTGTGGTTCTCATTGGTCTCGTGGGTGATTGTTATGTGCAGGATTCTAGGATCCGGGTCGAAACATGTAGGGCCTACACTTCCTGCCAGGAAGAATGTCCCGTTCTTTGCGAGGGCCGACTTCATGACGAGCCCGGTGAATGACTACTCCCTTCCTAGTTATGCAGCTAAACTTGCAAATACAGCGATTAGACGATGTGAGAATACCAGTAAAGTAGAGCAGATTTTGGAGAGGGCTAGGGAGGACAGAAGGATAAGGAAAGAGTTGGCAGCAGCTGAGACAGGTAGACGGGTGCGAAAGTTCATATGTGATTCAGCAGATGAGAGCGATGCAGACAGGGAGGACGACGACCCAACGGAGGTGAGATGGTCGGTTCCGCAAGGGGAGGATGGGAATTTTGAGAGCCTGGCCAACGAGCAGTCCGCTGGAGATGACGGGGTGGAGGCGGAGCAGGACGGTCAAAGATAGGACGACGATAGTGATGATTATCAAGATTAGTAGAATTTTAATGAACTCTCCGTACATTTAAATTCTCTTCCAGAGTATATACAGGAAAATCTGCCCGTCCTTCATGTCCCCTCTCCCATGTGCTTCTCAACGACACCATCGTCCAAACCACGTCCCTCCCAAAATCGGAAATGCGGCACCGCATTTCCAAAACCGGGGCAAGAACAATTTTCCATTTCACGGTTTGGACATCAGAAACTGTTCGGCCAAACGGAAATGCGGTGCCACATTTCCGTTTTCGACATGGCAGTTTTGCCGATTGCCAGCTCCTTCCATGGAGGTAAATGGAAATGCCACCCTGCATGCGGAGGTCGAACACATTATTTAAATGGCGGACATGGAAATGCGGTGCCGCATTTCCATTTTGGAGATGGACGTTTTTCCAACTCCAAACCCATTGACGGAACTGCGGCTTCGCATTCCATGATTCTGGACGGGAATGCGGCACCGCATTCCATTGTCCAATAAGAACTTTCGATTGCCAAACATGGAAATGCGGCGCCGCATTTCCAAAACAGACATCGTTCATTGTCCAATTCTAGACCCTTCAATGGAAATGCGGCACCGCATTCCATTGTCCAATAAGAAAATTTGATGACGGACATGGAAATGCGGTGCCGCATTTCCAGAACGGACATGGACACATTGGCGATTGGACATGCTTGGACAATTCAAGGTCCAATATGGAAATGCGGTGCCGCATTTCCTATTCGAAGTATGGTAATGCCATGTCAAGAAATGAAATGCGGTACAATATATCCTTTACGACCACAACGGAGGAAAGGGAGCTGCCAGAAATCGCTGCATGGAGAAAAATGAAATGCGGTCCTGAATTTCCGAGCTTCAGCATGTACATGTTTCCTTTTACTCATACATGGATTTCCTTCACCTCAGGACTCTGATATCGCTGACTCTGGTATATTCATGTGGACAGACACATTGTACAAATGAGACCACAAATTGTAAACAGTGGGCCAATTACGGCAGTTCTTGAACACATTGAAACAGAGCACACAGAAATGAGGTACGATGGGTTGTTTTACTGATCGAACACGGTGTCTCACATTTAGCAACTCCAGACAAATCTAAGCCCTTCCTCCTTCTACATGGGCATTACCAAGTCGACGGAACTTCGATAGCCCTCAAAACAAGCTCATTACGGATGCGGCACCTGGAGGTAAATTGCAATGCGGTCGTTCTGGTGCCCTTGGTGGAGCTGACGACAATGTCATGCCCATCAATGATACCACCATCGTACATTGACAAGGTCACTGTGGGCCTCATATTCGTCTTCGCAACTCAGCCGAATGTCTCCATACACTGGAAGAGCGGAGTGAACTCCACGAATATAGTTTTCCCCGGTGCCGTCCTCCCTGGTCCACTGGCAGCAGTTCCAGCGCCAAAGCGAGGCCGTGCGTGATTTGTCCGGCATCCCATTCCACCTTGGTATATCGAGGTCAACAATTTTCAGGACCCACGGACCGCATTGACCCTCGCCCTCACCTCGCTCAAAGCGGTAATAGCCCTCCAAATACTCCATTGCGCGCAAAGACTCCCGCTTGATTCCACAAGCGTCAGTGAAAACAGAGAGCCAGACAATGATGTCTCCTGATTCTGGTTTGAAAATAGCATAATCGTGGCCATGATAAGGGCAGTCAGCAGGATTTTGGCGGCACGACATCCTTGAAAAAGATTAGCGGAGTACGCTCAATGACAGAGGCGGCAGCGCGGTGGCTGGAAGAAGTTCAAGCAAACGCTGCAATTCCTCACTAACACTCCAGGGCACATTTGAATTTCCCCCTACAGGAACCTGCACGGATGAAGATTGGCTGCTCCATGAATGTAGCCGCGTCAATTTCCTTCCCTGCCATGCAAACTATGGGCAGTAAGTGCCAGGTGGGCCTATAGCCACTCGAGACAACAAAGTCCATCCCCCCTTCGATGTAAATGCGGCGCCGAATTTCTATCCGGGGGATGGACTACGGTGGCAGATTTCAAACTATACCCCGTGGATGAGAAAGAGGTATCAGTTCATCCAGCGCTGGCGTGATGAACACGTTACATGATGATTGGTGGGTACGTGGGACCGAGATGCTCCATTATTCGAGCCCGCACTGCTCTTCCACTTCTCATCATTTCAAAAATCTAAGGGCTTCGTTGCTGTCCGCAAGGTCATTGTCATCGGCATCAAAGACGTCATCAGGTCCTTCTTTGCAAGGATGCCATGCTTCTGGAACTGGGACGACTGCCCTTATGGAGGCTTCGATTATGCAATGTATTCGGCCACATTGGGAGACATCGTTATCTAGTACACAGTTTACACAGAAGATACTGGTTCAAATGTGGAAACATTGTCCGCTTTTGAGAGTATCCCAGGCCACTACGCCTTCGAGCGGGGTGACGATCTTGGTCTGAGGAGTCCGTGGCTCCTACGCATCCTTGATTCCGATTTTCCCAGCTACGACGGGCACCCATGCAGAAGAATGCGCACTGCTATGATATTGCGGTGGAACTGCTGCCAGTGGACGTGGGTGGACTCTATCGGAGAGACGTATACTCCTGAAGGAGTGCGCTCCTCTTCTCCATTGTATGGGGACATTCGCATTGGTGTGGATGACGAAAACGTGAAACTTTCCATATTCGATGGTGGTATGATTGAAGGGCACGCCATTGTGGTGAACATCAACAGGGGCGGTACAACGGCTGCAATCCAGTTTGACGTACAAGCCGAACGAATTTGTATGCATTATGACTTGCTCCTTCGCATTTGTCATTACCTGCGATTCCCACATGCATTGTCACGTAGCAGTTCATGGAATTCATTTCAGAAAAGCAAATCGGGGGAAGTACCTTGAATTACCTGGAACCACCAAGTCATGCGGTTGAGCCACACATCTACTGCAGGGTCGGAAACTTCGAGTGGAAAAGACCACATTGTCCTTATACTCTCCGATGCTTTCTAGATCGACAACCACCGTGTCTGCAATTTCGGATCCAATGTCAGGAGCAAGAAGTCGAGTGGCTATTGCTAGGAAGGAACTTCAGTGTAATGAAACCTCACCTTCTCTTTCGCCTCAACACATGCCCTTGAGAGGTGATGCAGTTTCTCCAACTGCATGGTCGGCTGCATGGCCCGAGAATAGTGTTTTGCAATCTCGGGGATGAAGTCCTTTCCAAGTGCCGGATCTGCAATGACCACCAGCTTCCCAAGCTTTAACTTGTATTTCGTTCTGGACTTGACCCCGGCTTCCTTCAAGTGCTCAGTCAATGACTGCAACGTTTTGACCTGCCCCTCATTTTCCATGAAGAAGCGTTTGGCATGGGCCAAATCCAGCTTGATGTTTGACTGCCAACAAAAACATGCAGAAGCGTTACATTCGATTCATGTGGAAAGATTACTGAAAATTGGGGAAGGATGAGCAGAGGGAAATGGGAGGACGACTTACTTCGTATATCACCTCCACCATTCCATCCATAGTGAGACGATACCATGTCCGGTCTGTTTTTACCACGGCTTTCTGAATGAGCTCGGGCTCCAGCATTTCCGAAAGCATGTGCGGATCAGTGAGACCAGTTTTCCTCACCATGTACACCATATGTGCCATGTGGGTATGCACGTACGCATTTTCAGTGACCCTGCAAGGCACACTCTCCAGTTCAGTCCACGGAAGCACGGAAACAAAACAGATTGGAAATTGAAATGCGGCACCGCATTCCGAACGTGCTTGGGAGGGTATGAGTATCTTACGAGTTGAGGTCCGCCATGGCATTCTTGAGCAGGGAGGAGTCTGCCGCCTTCACCTTGAGGATGACACACTCCACCATGTAATGCTAGCCAATATGCTTGGCATGGTTCTGCTTGATGTACTCCCACCAGGCAAGAAGTCGATGATTCCCGTCCCACACAAATAACATTTTACCCGACATATGGCCGAAGTCTGGATCACCCTTCAGCATTGCCTCGAATTCGTCGTTGCGAGTGTGCCAGTGGGTATCCAATGCTGACAATTCATCCGCAGTGGGTCCACGAGTTTCGCCGTCCTCATTCTCAATGGAAACGTAGAAGGCTGGCGAACCTAGACGGTACCCTTCTCGAAATGTGAACTTGAGCTTATCCACATCTCTGGGAAGTGCCTGCATGGGAAGGGAGACGATGCGATAGAGTGGGATTCGAAGACTCCGCTGGAATACCCTGCTGCCCAGAACTCTGCCAATGCTACTGTGTGTCTTCTCCAACATTGTAACCGCTGCACTTTGGAATTCCTCCAGAGACATTTCTGCAGGTGGCGGTAGGGGCTGAGCAGCTGGAGCATCCCCAACTGGAGCTACACTCTGGGGAATCTTTGCGGGCAATTCTGCCATTGCAGGGGCCTCCTCCGGGCCTGCAGTATTCTGAAGATCTTCCTCAACGGTGGTCAGGTCTTGCTGCGAACGTTGAGCGGCAGCACCCTCCTCCGCTAACAGATTGACAAAATCGGTCGATCCCATTGCCTTCGCTGCAGCAGAGATGCCCCCAACATCACCAGGCTGGAAATCAAGCAGGAATTGGGCTTCAGCTCGTGGAATCGGTTTTGCGGGAGATTGCTCCGCCCTCCCCCTGATTGTCTTGTGCTTCCTCATTCTTGCAGGTGAAGGTGTCTGCTGCAATTGAATCTGCCCTGTACCCTTCTGCTTCATTTGCCTGGGTGGGGGGGGGGGGGGAACGGCCTGGTCCGGTTCAGAAACCAGTTGAAGGATGGGCTGCTTCTTCTTCGTCTTTGCTGGAGAAGGGCCCGACCCCTGCTGGCGATTCTCCATGACCTTCGAACGCGAGTCGCTCTCTGGGGCTTTGAACTGCAAAGACTTGCCCTTCCAAGCCGCGTCCTTCAAACGCACAGGGCTAGGCCCGGCAGGAAGACCCGTGCTCGTGGATCGGCTGGGTGTGCGTGTTGCAGTTAGCTCCACAGACTCTTCCTGCGGCTCTTCGGATTCCTGCGATCCCTACAGCACCTCCACCTTTCCAGTTAGGCATGCAAACATCTTCTGCATTCAAGTCTGCTAGCATACAGTCTAAGAATTGCACAAGAAAAATGAGGGGGGGTTTCGGTGCTCGATCAGCTGCGCGCATCCCGATAGCATGGAGCTCTCACTGGTGGCTGGGTTGCCTGCGTGGCCTGCTGCTGCAAGATGGCAATCTCCTCCTTAAGACGCATCTCCTTCCTCCCCTTCGGCATTGGCCTACGTCCGAAGTACAATTTGCGGAGCTTGCGGCAATGTCTCTTCTCTGGTGCACGAACTCCCTCCCTCTCAGGTTTGAGCATAAGAAGAACAGAGACAGGGAAAAGGGGCGAAGAGTGCAGATGGAAAGGGCGCGAGAGGGCTGACTGAGTAGACACAACAAAAGAAGATGAAATGGTGGTGATGCACCACTTGGGTTCGAAAGGCTGGGACGAAAGTGTCTCCTCGTGGACTATGCGTCACTACGAAATTCGAATCGTCAAAGGTACGCCTGCCGTCCGAAAAACAAACATCATTAACCAACGGTCAGGCCGCGCCGCCTCCTGCCACTTCAGACAGATGGAGTGCAGATATGAAAATGCGGTGCCGCAATTCCGTTGGTCCACGTGTTCACATATCATGGCATTTCCGTCCTAGCGTCTGATGAGTTAGAGTGAATCGCAAATGCGGCGCCGCATTTCCGTTAAGTAGCATCCCGAAGGTACACAAAAAGTACTTGTTGGACGGAAATGCGGCACCGCATTTCCGTTCTAGAGAGTATAAAGGTTTCCCCCGGACGGAAATGCGGTGCCACATTTCCGTCCCACAGCTCCATGCCTGAGATATAAAACGGAAATGCGGCGCCGCATTTCCGTTGTGGAATGTTGGAGACTCGGACGGAAATGCGGTGCCGCATTTCACTTTCAGTGGTTCACGATTTTCAATCAGAATAGAAATGCGGTACCGCATTTCCTTTCCACCTTCACATACCTTACTTGTTGAACAGAAATGCGGTACCGCATTTCCGTTCTGGAGAGTATGAAGGTCTCACCCGGACGGAAATGCGGTGCCGCATTTCCGTCTTATAGCTCCATGCCTGAGATACAAAACGGAAATGCGGCGCCGCATTTCCGTTGTGGAATGTCGGAAGGTGTGACTCGGACGGAAATGTGGTGCCGCATTTCAGTTCCAAGGGTTCACGATTTTGAATCAGAACGGAAATGCGGTACCGCATTTCCGTTCTGAAGAGTATGAAGGTCTCCCCCGGACGGAAATGCGGTGCCGCATTTCCGTCCCACACCTCCAGCCTGAGATTCATGCGGCGCCGCAGTTCCGTTGTGGAATCGGAAGAACGGACAGATGTGGTTCCAGTGGTTCCAATCAGAACGGAAATGTGGTACCGCATTTCCGTTCCACTGTCACATACCGTTCTTGTTGGACGGATTGGCTGCACCGCATTTCCGTTCTGGAGAGTGTAAAGGTTTCCCCCGGACGGAAATGCGGTGCCGCATTTCCGTCACACTGGTGCATGCCTAAGATGCAAAACGGAAATGCGGCACCGTATTTCCGTCCAACAGCAATCGAAAGTAGCACACTGGACGGAAATGCGGAACCTCATTTCCGTCCACTGGATTCCATTGAAAGAGACCGGACAGAAATGCGGCACCGCATTTCCGTTCCTGCCTATCTGCCTACCTTACGAGAGGATGATGTCGAACTAGGATGCAGGACCGCATTCCCATTCAGCCATGTGCAATGGGTTGCATTGTTCCGAAACAACACAATTGTGGCCTGTCTTAATGAGCATAACTTGGTTGTCTAACCATTTTAACCAAAAGTTCTGGCAGTTGTCAGTGCGAACGTTCATGTCTGCACCGGGAATACTGGTTGATCCACCCTCAGGAGAAACTGTCAAGAGATGTTATTTCGTCGCCGAATCGGCCATCATTGTCATACTTAGTGGATATGGAATCACACCTCCCACCTTCATGCATGTAGCTTGAAACAATACTTTCCACTTCAATGTGCGACTTCCAATTGTCGATGGACTCCGCATATCCACTTACATGGTGCCTGTGAGCCTTGGTCTGTCGCTATAGTGAACATCGCACTTGCCAACTTTGTGCGATGTTTGATGGCTCCGAATTCCTACGCTATAGTTTGCTGTCCTCCGCAACTTGGGAGAGCCTGGATTCCAAATGAGGGAGGACTTTGCAGATTGACTGAAACTTATCTTTGCTCCAAATTCAAGCTCAAACCGGGCACAGTTTATTTGGAAGAAGAAAGGAAGGATGTTCCTGGACAGGTTGACGAGACCATTGTCGTGCTAGGTAACGACGGAGGTTGCGGAATCAAATGGCACGTACCCCCATCAGACACCATCCTGTACCGAGCTGTGGGAATGCCCATTCCTTTTTCGAATCAGTCGCTGCCCACACCATCCACAAAGGAGTCCAGAAACCGAAAGGCGGCCACTGCCAACAGAGAGGTATGCAACGATAATCATTCCCGACCTGGACCGTCAAGACCCTCCATAGCTTCTCGTATGGACGTATTCGACATTTCGGACGAGGAAGATGAGTAAAATTGCTGATGGTGTTCGTGTACGATACGTCCTCTGTGCGGGGAAGCTGAGGTGCCTCAATCCTGCCTGCTTCCACTTTCTCTCCAAAGGAGGGCGGAGAAACGAGACGGATTGGACTGGCACAACCCATCATCCATTCATTGTCTCCAGCCAAGCTCCTGCGGGTACTTTCAAGTGCACACATTGCAAAGAACCACCGACGTGCATGTCCATGTGCAGAGCCAAGCAATATTACGTAATCCATTTGCTCCCGGACTTGACTAGAGCTTGCATACACGTTGGGGTCCACTGCCACCCCTTGGCGAGAGGCAACATGCGGGAGGCTGTGCAGGAAGCACACAACATCATAAAAGAGGAGGTGAAATTGAGCCCCGGAGCAAGACCAAAGCAGATTTAGCTGAAGGCAGCCCACAAGATTGCTCTTGGCAAAATCATGTTTGAAGATGGTTCAAACCGAGTGCCCTTGAACGAAGAGGAGATGCTTGACCTGTTGGAGTCCGTCTCGCACGTTTGTAGTCCGAATGTGCGGAATCACATCGTATCTTGCAAGCAGGAGTTCGGCCGGGGGTCGGACATGCACTCAATCCTGGAGGTGAAACGAATGACTGGATATGACTACATCCAAGATAGCAGATTTCCAGGGCAAGGCAGTGAATCTGATCGTTGTTACATTTTTAAAATGTCGACGTGTGGGCCTGCGAGTGGAGTCGACTTGGTCACTCGCATGACAACTGGAAACTTGTCAAATGCTTGGGTGATGTTTGATCACATCAAGCGAATTACAAACCATCAGTGGGTGACTATGGGTGCGCATGTTTATGACTATCACTCCAAGAGGCTCATGACGATTGCAATCTGCGAGATGAAAGGGGAGGACACACAGTCGGAGATGCATCTGTGGGAGGGCATAAACGAGCAGATGGCAAGGGCGGGTTTGCCAGAGCCCAATTTCAGGGGATTCATGGCAGACAACGCTCAGGCCAACTGGGCAGCAGTGCGGCGTGTGTACGGTGAGGACCCCAATGTTCCAATGGAGGGGAAAGAGAGATCCTGTGGATTCCATTGGATGCAGAGTCTATCTCACTACACTACCAAATTTGTTGCTAGCTCATTCCAGGCTGAACACCGTGTCCTTTGTACGGCGTGGAAGGATGCACCCACATTTGATGACGCGGAGGTAAAGTTTGCTATCATCGAGGCTTGTGAACACGTCAGGTGCAGTGGAGACAACCAATCTGGGAGCCTTGCACAGCTGGTTGGGGTGGTGGCATTTCCGGTATCGACAGTTTGGACAGTACATGCAGGAGGTATGATGCCAGACTTTTCTTGCAATTGTCGTTCTATTACGGACCTTTGCATTGGTCCTTCACCATGGTTTCTGTCCTTGTAGGAGCGGTGCTTGGATTCCGACATGGACATGTCGAACACGAATATGGTAGAATCAGTCCACTCCTCTTGGCGAGCGTCTTCTGCCGCACATCTGGTGGACGTCGTGACGGCCACAACGGAGGACATCGATAGAGAAATCATGCAGCAAGCCACGTACTACAAGTTCCTGAGTGGGAAACAATGGGGCTTTGGGCCGGATAGGGAGGAATTGTTGGTACGAACAGCTTTGAGGTCGAAGAATCCACTGAAACGAGAGAAGATCAAAGGGACGCCTCTGCACTGCAGAGGTGAACACCTAGAGGGGGACGTCCGTACTCGCCCTGTGAGGCGGAGGATTGAAGAGGAACCCGGGTGCGAAGAGGATTCCTAGAGATCCGACAGGAACATTCGGACAGCACCTCGAGGTTCCGTCATGTTGCCGCACAATGTGTCTTCCAGTAGTGGAAGCCCAAGAAATTCCAGATCGCCATCGCCTTCAAGCGGGGATTCAGTGCGATAAATTCCCACCGATCGCTTGCCCCAGATTCTGCCCGCTGTTATGTAGTATGGCCAAGCCATTGTGGAGACGACTGTGTCTGCGTCACAGTGGAGAATTGCTTGCACAAAACCGGCGTTTCAAGGCAGGTGTTCCGCAATTTGAGTGGATACACGGCAACGTTGTTTAGAGATGATAAGGAGGAATCCAGATGGGGCTGTCCCTGCTCCTACTTTTACAGGAAGATTTGTCCATGCAAAGTTTGCGGAGACGACAACCACCCAGTTCTGGTTCTACAGGCACGACATTATGACTTGCGTGTATGGAAAGCCCAAGTACGGCATACAAACAATGCCAGAGGCTCCCCCGGTGTGGCTAGTGGAACCAGGCTGCGATCTGAGTCAGGTTGAGGCCGACGCCCTTACTGCCGCAGGATTTCGGATGGTGCAGCGCACTGACGTTCCTAGACAACCATTTCCGCTTCCACAGCCTCCACCACCGACCCCTGTGAGAGCAAGAACAATGGGACGCGACAGCTCTAAGCATCCTACACACCATTGGGGGAAACCGAAGAGGCGGCGACCTCCCTCAAAAGTGAATGGGGAATACACTTCGGATGAACTGTACAATCCAGAGCTCGATAGAAGTGCCCCCACCTGGCTTTGGGCATGTGTATCAGATGGCCACGGCAGGCTCAGCTGCTTGCAATGAGGTGTACACCATCACCATTTCAGAATTACCCACCTGCAATTGCACCGACTTCCAGATCATGGCGAACAAGGGGGCATCATACTACCCTTGCAAGCATCTGTACTACTTGTACCTAAAGAGACTCCGGTGTAATTCCACAACTCATCACTTCATACATGCACCAGGGTTGAGTCCCCAAGAGGTGCACACTCTTCTGAATATGGATCCAGGGGACCAGTGAGCTTGGCTTGCGGTCCCCACACAATGGCACGCCCATCCTTTTCGGATAGTAGAACTGTACTGCTGCAAGTACCTCTGACTTTGGCCACAGAAAGGTCCGACTTACGTCTTGCCTACCAGTAACCTGTTTTGCTCGAACTAAGATAATACTATGTCATTCACTTGTGTTTCCACGTGCTTGTATTTTTGTTTGTTGGAGGGTTCCCATTTTTCTGCTCTCCCAAACTTTGCTTTCCTCATTCGACCCCCGATAAGGAAATGCGGCGCCACATTTCCAACTAACGTCGTAGGTACTAGTAGATGCGGCCTTCGTCATAGCAAGATAGTCGCACCCAGCCTTCAGGGAACCGACCGTCACCAACACCAAACCACCCAGACATTTCGCACGTGCAAACCCTAATGCGGCACCGCATTTCCCAGTTGAGTCGCAAACCTTTCCCGCCGAATACCCGAAGATGACAGAATTGTGAAGTACTGCAGACTCTATTGGTGCAGACTCTATTGGTTCAATCGCGGCAAAAGGGTCAGCTTCATTCCAATGTTAAGGCATGTAAAACCGTTGAATACTCTATACAAGCCAGTATGCGATGTCATTTTGCCGTGGTATACTGGATTTCTCGTTGCACGGTCACTCATTTCCATGAGCGGATCTAAAAAACCATGAGCGGAGTTGTTACTGACGACATATCTTCGCCGCATTACAGGATCTGGAACTTCCAAAAACGGCAAGGTCAAATAAAAAAAACTATTATTTTAATACTTGTTTAATCTGCCGCATTTCCAAATTTGGAGGAGTCCGCTCATGAAATCCGCGTGTCTTAGACTTCGGCTCACCGCTCATGCGGCTCATGGCTCATGGCTCATGGTTTCTGCTCAGGAAATAGTAAACCTTGGCGTCAGTGTCAGCTGCTACCTGCAGCAAGGCTGAGGATGTATTCACGATTTGTACACAGGCATGGATAGCTGAAGGAGTGCAGGGATGGATTGTTGGTCCATATTCATCCAAGAGGCTCGGATTTCAAGCTCCAAATCGTATGTCTGTCTCTTGCTTAAGTGGAAGATGAAAGGTCTGGAAGCTGGAAATAGGTGCACACTCACATTATCCAAAGTGGATTCACGCCAAATGTTTTTCTACCCAACACCCTTGTCAAAATGTATGTAAAGTGTGTGGAGCATCATGGATGCTCACCGAGTTTTCCACAGAGTGCCTCAACGATCTTTGATCACGTGGAATATAATGTTGGCAGGATTTACCAAGGATGGGGTGGTAGGAATGCTTTGGAGACCTATGAGCAACTGCTGCGTGAAGGGTGAAGCCCAACCACATCACGTTTGTTTGTGTTTGCAATGTGTGTGCAAGGCTGGGAGCTCTGGAAAAGGGGAAAGAAGTCCATGGTCCAAAGCTGGATTTGTACAAGATGTCATTCTGAACCTTGCCCTGGTGGACATGTCTGCCAAATGTGGGTGCATTGAGGATGCCAAGGGAGTGTTCAATACTATGGCTGAACGAGATGTGGTGTCGGAAGCTCGACCACATCATGTTTGTGTGCGTTTGTAGTGTGTGTGCAAGCCTGGCAGCCCTGGAAAGCACATGCAGGTCATCCATGATGTCATCCATGATGTCATCCCCCATGTCTCACAGACTGGAAACAAGTTCAGGGAAGTTTTCTGCCTAACTTCATTTTCATCAGACAATTTCATGGCAGCAGACATGGCTTTGGCCACTACAACCTCTAAGTTAGATTTATCCAGCAGGGTCAAGACTTACGGATCCAGATTCAGATCCTTGAGAATTTATGGGCATCCATGTGTGTGTGCAAGGGTTTAGCTGCAGGGTCATTGGTGGCGTATGCACTCTCAATCATTGGCATTGACCCTGTCAAGCATGGTCTCTATTATCCTCTCCCAAGTGCATGGTTGTGAAGTCCCTTGATTGATGACAGCTCATATAGCCTCTATTTGCTATATTTACTACTCAACAAGGTTTTCACTGAAGCAATAACTGAACCTGGACACGGACACCAAGTCCAGGAGCTGTGAGACACAAGCTAAAGTTGTTGCTGACTTGGGCATGCAGGGCTCCTATTTGAACGGTTTTTGAATGAGGAACGGCAGTCGTTGCCTGATATTGACACTGACTTTTGTCCTGAGCAGCGTGATAAGGTGGGTACAATGCCACAGAACTCTGCAAGCCCCAATACACTTGCATGTACGTGGGAAGTACCGTTAGGAGGGAAGAAGGTTGACAGCTGGAGGGGAACAAGATGGCGCAACAAAGTGAATGAATTGTGCTGACAGAAATAGAGGCTGTTACAAGATGTAATTAAAGGAACTTTATGCCTTGGATTTTCTCCTATAAAATGAATTAAAGATGACAAGGGATGCCACAAGTGATTGCATATGTTACCAACAAATATGGAGAGGACCAGGTAGCACAAATCACAATATTGACACGATTGACATCAAAAGTTGTATTGAAAGATGTGGGGCGTATGTTGGGGAAGCCCTACCGTGAATGTGCTGAGTTGATCAAGCTGGTCAAGAACTGTGTTTGATATTTGGTTTCTCTAATTTAATGGGTTGGAGGTCCAATTTCACTTTATCTCCTTTTGGCATGTTTCACCTTACTTGAGGCCTTGGTTAAATTGATGTTGTGTCAGTTTATTGTGCTTCACATGCTTTTATATGATTTCACCTGGGGATAAAATATATAGATGGGTGGTAACAGGTGCCAAGTATTCGTGGGAAGACTATGAAGTTGGCAAACATGATAACAGGCAACTCTCCCTCCAAGGAGTTTGTCAAGCGCTATCATGAGAACTTGGAGGTTCATCCATAATTGATTTCATGTTAGCTTGCTTAGCAGGTGGAACGCAGTGATTTCCTTTTCTTTTTCCTTGTGATCTGATCCTCATTCTGGGTAGGGTTTTAACCTTCGACATAAGTAAACAGTTTTTCTATGTTCTAATTCCAGCTTCGGCTCGTTGAAATGTGAGCCAATACAGGATTGTCATTCTGTATGTCTCCCCTCATGAATACAAGCTATTGACATTATCCAAGGTCTCTTGGGAACGTCTTGATGCCAACTCAAATCTATATTGATGGGGCAGGTGAAGGCGTGGGTAGACATGGCCATGGCATTGGAGGACACTCGTAAGAGCTTTGGTGTGCATCCAACAGACGTGGTCATTGCTCCTGCATCCTTCCCTCTGGCTGAGGTCATTCTCCCCGGGATTATTGACCCCAATCATTGACCCATGCAGGTAGTTCCCTTACGGCATGCCCTTGGTGAGAAGGGCATGGTGGTCACACAATACACAATGGATGGAGTTGAGGCCCTGGATTTGCTGAAGATGGACTTGTTGGGTCTCAAGAATCTCACTTTGATAGCACTTGTTTACAAGCTGGTGCACGATAACTATGGCTTAGAGCTGGTGCCATTGGAGAAGCTACCCACTGACAATATCAAAACGTTTGAGCTTCTTGCAAGTGGACAACTTGATGGTATATTCCAGGTTTAGTTTGCTTCTCTCTTTTGACTAGACAAACATATTGCAAGGTGCAGCAGAATAGAACTTGCATCAGAGCGGGAAGTTTCAAGAGGCTAACAAATGTTGACCACCTCAGAATAGAAGCCTTCTATACTCATACCTTGTCTCCTTTTGAACACGACCATGAACCCCTTCTGAACAAAAGGCTGGGGAGCTCTTCTATTCAGGCTGAAACTCAACTGCTAAAAAGCTACATTGCTTGAGGCTGGACAAACCTCCTTACAAACATGTGTTAAAGTCTCCTTTCACTGGACCCTAACGCTGGGTGGTGGTCTACCACTTCCACTGGACGACATATATGCTGAAGTGTAATAAGAACTTGACCACACAATTTTATAACTCAAGAGTACAGATATGCAATTGCACTTGCCTTGTAACATGGTCTGTAGAACTCTACAAATGTCACCAGATTGTCATGTGTGTAAAGAGGTGCATGGTTGCATCACCAAAGCTGGAATTGTACCAGATGTGATTCTGAACAATACCCTCGTGCATATGGATAGCTGAAGGAGCAGGGATAGAGTGTGGGTGCAGATTCATCCAAGAGGGCCGGATTTCAAGCTCCAAATTACCTATGATTCCCTGTGGAAGGATAGCTACAAGAAACCTGCATGGGTAGATGGTCAACTGGAAGCCGCAGCAGCAGCGGCACAATTGATAAAATCAGGCACTGCTACTGAAGGCACCTTCTTCAACACATGAGACCCTGTTTTTCTCTCTTATCAGAATCGGCCCTAAATTTCTATGTTGAATTCTACAAGTTAGCTGGTTGAGTGACAACGACGCAATGGCGTGAGCGCGCGAGCGTACGCTCACGCCAGGTGACGTGGCGTGAGCCTGCACCCACACTGACGTGGCGTGAGCGTCATGTCAGCATGCTGATGTGGCGGCAAATGATGACGTGGCACTGTCCGTCATCTGCCACGTCAGCATTAACATGCGCCGCCTATAACCGAGGATGGTCCTATGACCGTGGAATTAATGCAGGGAATCTTGCCTAAATAGAATCAAGACTACAATGAGGCCTACAATTGTAGCATCCAACATTGTGCAATTACAAATGCTTGTTTCACTTTTACAATTACGAGGACGAGAAAATATCCTCACAAAGTGTGCGCCATAGAGGCTGCCACGGGAAGACCTTCCTCCCTCCTCAGGCTTATATTTCTTGCTTTATTCATACATTTACTTTCCATTTTATTGTGTCCTCGCTTTCTTTATGTTGTTTTCTGTTCACTGTTTTGAAGTGTGGTTCTCCACTTTGCAGAACATGTCCATTGAGGAAATGGCGGACATGCCATCTTGCAATTTGGCAGAAAATGTGCACAACGCATGGTTGCAGCAGTATGGGAAACGAGGTCGGGATTTGTATGTGGCAACAACAGATGATTTGATACGTGCCTTGCAACAACAAACCCGATACCGTGATTTCTTGCGAGGTGGGGTTGGTGGCAAGGGTCCGGACAAATGGGAGTTGATGTTGCGTGCTGCAAACAGATCTGGGGATCCAATCAAGATAGCACGGGCGGTGAGCATGTATGCCCAGGGAACGCCACTTGTTTCTAGAGCTCCACATCTTGAAGGGGAGGAGAGATTCGGCTCCTGTAAGAGGAAATTGAACACTCCACCTGGTTCGGATTCCGATTCGCACAGGGCAGACCGTGATAACTTCTCGAAGCCTCGTGTTCCCCTGCATGACAGCTCCATGTCCGGAACCTCCATTGTGGAGGAACCTCCAACACGACGGCAAGCTCCAGCATCAAACAGTGCCACTGAAATGGTGCAGGAGAGAAACAACCCCCTTGATGTGCTTGAGTCCGCATGCCCCGACCACGTTTGGCGCATAGAACGCACAAGTGTAGGGTCTCGTGTGAAATGTACAGCGATCAGGGCAACTAATTTTGAGAAGTGCACTTCATCTATATCCAGAGGTGGTGCCCGAACTCCAGCTCCGACTTTCACGGGTTTGATGCGTCTATACGGTCAACCAGAAGCCAAGAACCACAAGTTCTGGTTCTGCACAGATGATTGTGCCAGATGTGTGCATGGAACTGTGCGTCCTTCCGTAGTGATGAAGCCATCTCCTCCAACCATTTGGCCTGTGAAGATGGGAACACATCTCAGATTTTAGGAGATTGAAATGCTGGAGGAGGCAGGTTTTTCCCTTGCGAGACAACCCCAACTCCATGCATATGCTACTACTTCTGCATCCTCCCGGGTCCCCCCGGCAAATCCTGACTTGTGGCCAACCAAACGAGATGGAAAGCTCGTTCGGCATTTCCCTCCAACCGCTGAACACTTTGGCAAAGTGGAGTCCGCAAGAATGCTCCAAGCTCGTGTTAGAAGCACCACGGAAGTACCCGATCCAGGATATGGTCGGGTATTCACAATCATCACTTCCACATCTGCTGTTCATGACAGGACCTACGACATCACGGTTTCCAATTTCCCCAATTGCACATGTCCTGATTTTGTGAATATGCTATCAACCAGTTTGGGCAAAAGAGGTAAATTCATACCTGCAAACATTTGTATTTCATATTTTTGAAGAGGATGGTTTGCAATCCCAAACGTGACAACTTCATTCACCAGGCCACTATAAGTTTCAACGAGGTCGATACTTTATTGCAGCGGGATACAACACATGGGTAGCATCAACTATGCAATGTGGTATGTGGACAACCAGGATTTGAAATGTGTAATTCACATCAATTCGTCGGCGGTGCAATGATATGGCCTCCAACTATACGGAGTGAGCTCTGAGTGGCAACTTTTAAAAGCACATTTGTCATTGCACCGTTCGAAGTCTACATGTCTTGCTGTCGCTATGCATTACAATCATCTTTTGAAGATGATGCATGGCTACTCCCCACTGTCTATACCGGAAGTGCCAAAACGCCAGCCAATCTTCCAATGCTCTCATACTCTCAAGTGATGCAACTCCAGAAGAGAACCACCAGGCACGAATTGTCTGGAACAAAGTGTCCGCCTCCTTCATTGTTCTAGCATCTTTGTACTCTTTGCACAATTTACGGTGCTGAGTCTGCATCTCTGGTTTGATGTCCGACTTTGTATGTTTTTCCAGAGATTGTGTCCAATGGAATAGACATGTACGCTCTCTTCCTCACATTGGCACTTTTGGGTCGCCCGATCCGAAGACTACGAACATCATTGAAATTTGCTTGAGCACTGTCCGCCATGAAACCTGCGAAATTTGGAGATGGCAGCCCATGGCAGCCCATGACACGTATCAGGGAATTCCACATGAGCTTCTGGGATTCCGTATCCTCGGATTGCATGTCACAAATTGCAATTGTCATAACTCGTTGGTACACTGGATCGTAGACATGACAAGCCATTGTCGTCCAATCCTTCACTCGTTTCACATGATCAAACATAAGAAACAGTTCTGCAAGTCCCCAGTCTTCTGCATCCGCTTCACGAGGCTAACCCCACTGCCCTCCCCAACAGTCGACATTTTGAAAAGAAAAACGTTGATGGCACCTTGACCTGGGAATACATTGTCCTGGATGTAATCGTACTTGCTCACTCGTTTCAACTCCAAAATGTTGTCTATGTAGCCTGTGATACCAGAGTCCATTCTTAATGCATTGATCTGATGCCGAATGTTAGGTGAACTCAAAGTGGAGAAATGATCCATGACCAGGTCCAATGCTGCACCGTCAAGTTGAGTCCCCACAGAATCCCCTTCACTCAAAATATGGCTTTCCAAGAAGGACTTGCTTGCGCCAAGAGCAATTGCAGATGTTGTTGCGGATGGGTTTCTCCCGAACTCCTGTTTAATCAACCTCGATACTGTCTCAACACTCTCCCTGTAATCCCCCTTCGAGACAGGATGGTTATGGAATCCGAAATGCACACAAGCTCTTGTCATTGTTTTCAAATGGTGGACAACATAGTACATTCTTGCTCCACAGAGCGCCAAGCAGGATGGCACAAGTTTGCAGAATTTGCAGACGAAAGTGTTTGCCGGTGGTGGGGCAGTCCCAGGCTGAAATGGATTTTCCGCCAGACCCTCCCATTCGCTTTGATTATGAACCCCAGACTGAAGAAAGTGTCTGCAATTCAAATTATAACACATAAGGTGTCCATTGCAAACTGTTCTCCTGAAAACAAGCTTGTCCTCATTCTGAATATTGGATGTTTTTGTTCTGCACCACGGGTGCCCGTCGTGTTTCTTGTCCATTTCATGCATCATGATTGTTACACCTCCAACTCGCGGAGCAGGAGGTAGCTCGAATAGGATATCGCCATCAAAAGTCTCTGGCAAGAACTTCACAGGCACCTGCTTCAAAGATTCCCAATCAATTCCTCGCAACTCACTTTTGAATCCAGCCATTTCTCCCATCGCCCGTAGTTTTGGAATGACACTACAAATCTCTTCTTCATCAGCTTCTCCAACCACAGTAGGAAGGACTGGATTTGGAATTTCACTTATGTCATCATCGGACGAATCCGAAAGCTCAACGATTGGAGTGTAGGACGTCTGTTCTTTTTTCACCACCACCTCCCTCTTGTCTTCAACGACCGAAGCAGCAGCCCCGGGCGTCACATATGATCCAAGGGACTTTTGCCGAGGCTCTCCAAGTACTCTGTATCGACCAGGGCGCACTCTCCACTGGCTGACATGAGCCGTCTCATCACGGTTTTGGAAAGAGTATTTCAACAACTTCCCTTTCAAATCGTACACCTCTTTCTCCAAAAAGATGGAGCCATTCTGAAGCTAAAAACGGGTAGCCAAGACATATTCCAGAACAATTGCAAATCCATTGTCAAGGACTTCCTGGGAGAACGGCACTGGTTTGTGGTCAGAGAAGAATTCCACTTCAAAGGAAGCCATCTTCCTTCCTCGCGTACGTTGATACCTTGCTATCACAGACCTTTAGTGTAAATCGGTTTACTGATGTCTCCATAACACAGTTGAAGAATGAGCAGAGAATATGGCGGAGGAAGCTCAGACGACGACTGTGCATATTCTGTTATTCCTTCCAGATATACAGCCGTCCATTTTAATTACTTTTCTTGTGGGCCCAGTGGTCAGAGTATCCCTAGGAGCAATGTCGGCAGCTGTTAAACCGTTAATCAGAACCTCATCAATAAACACAATAACAAGCCGACTTCCTGGAAGCATGCCACAGGATCTGAGGGTGGGATTGCAGATTAAGTAAATGTATCTTTATACTACTACCAATGATCATGCGCACCTGGAAAGTTCAAAATGTGAAACAAACGTGGGGTTGGCTAACAAGGATGACCGTGTATGATATCCCAAAATTTGTCATCAAACTCTCGTTCATTTACATATATTTGTCTAAGATTGTGCGCCAAGATTTCTGGGATTCGCTGTTATTTTTGAATATTGAAACCGTTCTAATAAAGAACACGCCGTTTAATTTGGGCGACACACGTCAGACATCGATAACTGAATACGAACAGCTGTACACTAATTGCTAGCATGTGCACTAATAAGGGAACGACTATGTGTAATGGTCACGCGAGAGGGAATCCGATGCTTCTAGAGACAAGCAACAACGCACGCAATCCCGCAAGAAATCGGGAGTCACTTCGTTTTTCTACTTTTCGCGCTTAGAGGGAGAGTGGTAGTCAAGCTGGAGAGGGTTCCTTCTACAATACGAAAGAGAAAAAAGTCTCTTTATTTTACTTCCCTTAGAGAGAGACGCAGAGCAAGAGAGCAAATGACGAGGCGTCGTTTGTTGGAAAACACAGGGCCAAGGCAGCAGGTGAACGCGGAGACTGATTCACAAGAGCAGACCGAGACTGAGACAGCGGCTGTGACACAGTCGGCGATAACAGTGCACGTTGGAAACCAGCCTGTGGATGCAGAGATGACTCGCAGGGAAACTGAAGGAGGTGGAAGTACGAGGAACGCTGAACCGGGAGAAGGTCCAGAAACCCTAGAGCAGACAAAAATTCCAGCAGATGTGAGAGGGAAGAGGAAATTGCAGAAGGGGATCCAATTTCAAAACCTAAGAAGGCGCCAGTAAGTTTTCTCTAACTTACATTTCATTGTTGAAGATCTGCGTAGAGATTGAGTGGAATGTCCCAGAAAGGGATTGTCGCTACCGACCATCACCATGAAACAACGGTGATTTGCTTTCTACTCCTCTGTTAAGGGTTTACAGCACAATGAGTGGGTGACTGACGGTACCGTCATTCACTGTTGTTTAGATCATACAGTCTGTCTGATTGCCTTTCAAGCAGTCCTTCCTCTTCCCTTCTTTAGCAGGAACATGTGATTGAAGTCTACTGAATTGCGAGCGTCGTTAACGCCATTCGATTCTCCTCATGAGATTTATGTACCTATGTGTTTGAAGAGAGAGTGAGGGTCGGCATATTCAGTCATAATGTATTGCAATGCATTTTCTTTGTATGAGGTTGAACAGATAGAGAAGTGGAAAGGCGGTACCGCCAATCAAAGATTTGAAGACCATACAGATTCAGGTAGAGTATCGATTGGAAAGTACTCTCGACATAGACAAGAAACCGTGAATGCTTGCGACGGTAATCACAATGGAGTCAATCTGAATAATCTGCACTTACTGTCCGCCCTAAACTATACTGAATGTCATTGCCGCCAATCACTTACACATATATGTCATTACCCAACACCGATCCGGCAGGTCCTTGTCTTTTGTGATTGTCGTTAATGCCGTTCGCTCTCGCTCTCGCTTTTGTTTTGAATTCGGCAGGATCAGCTTTGCTTGTGTAGATGGTTCTGAAATTTGTTTCACACCATTCATTGTGAGTTTCGTCGAGACAGAGTGATGGTCGTTACCGCCGTTCACTATTTGCACATTACTCAGTCAGATTTGAATGGCATCGTGCAGAAAATTGTGAGGTCCAAGCCTACAGGATCAGAGGGGAAAGGATCTGGAGATGGGGACGAGTCTGGAAAAAGTTCAGAGAATAACGATGAAGCAAATGAATCTGAAGTGCACTACCTTGACAAGGTGAAAGAACTCATGTCATTCTAGAAGGTAAACTCTCAGGAGGTTATAAGGGACATGCTCGTATCTGGAGGGCGTCTGGACATCCCTCTGTGCCGGATGATATCTATGCCTGTTGTGCGTCCACCTCTTTCCCATGACATAACAAAATTGGAGAGTGATTTCGTGCATAGATACAGACTTGGTGCACAAGTTTTTTATGTATCACTGACGGATATAAATGGGAAAAGCACATTAGTGTCTCCAGAGATCAGTGATACCTGGGATGAGTGTTGGAAAGATGCCAATGAGGAGTTCGAGCTGGGCCTCATGATGGGAAAGAACACCCAACAATTCTGCAACCACATGTTCTACGTCTGGGACGGCAACCACCGATTGCTGGCATGGATGGGATACATCCAGAAACACCATGCGAAAGACAAAGACAAGCATGTTGCTGTGGAGGCAATGGTTTTGGATCCAGGAAACGACATCGCTAGGCTTCTTACAGCTATGCACGACGTGAACAAGTAAGTCATCCTAGAGATATCATTCCCTCTGTAGTGTCTTGTTAATCCCAAAAAAACAGTGTTAAGGAATGCAATGTTTCCAATGTTTTTGCAGATCGACAGAGAAATCGCATGTGACAACAAGCTTGGTCCACACACTATTCCGAATTCAGAGGATTGGTCTGATTGAAACTGGATGATTTTCGGACAGTACTCCCCCCCATTATAATCAAGAAGTGCGAAACAAGAAGAGCTGCAGGCACTTGGTATTCTTTGACTCGAGAGGCGTTTCTGGAGTACATGTATGCGGGTAAACCCGAGTCTGTACTCAGTTTACTTTTTGAATACATGTTTGTAGTCCATTCGGTGCTAATCACTATTTGAATCAATGCAGCAAGAACTGACAGAGGCAGCTGAGAAGGGAAAATCCGAATATTACCGCACTACACCAGAGGAACTAAGGACATCAAAGGGTGTGGAAGCAGCAATAAAAAAGGAGTTTGAAATGCGAAGAACCAAATTGATGTCTGCCTTCGGAAAGCAGCTTAGAATAGTAGATCCTGGACTTGGTTCTGAGTTCCTTCAGCAGATCAAATCTCACTATGACAAGCATGTGCATCTGGAGATGCAGCAGGAGAAATTGCACCGGCTGGCCATATCCATGGTCGACCCACAAACAAAAATAAGGTGGCTGGAGATATGGAACTCAGATCAGACAGTAAAGGACTTGAATCAGTTCCCAAAGAGCACCATACAGCCTGGCACAAAGGTGGAAGGAATCAGTGATTTGGTGTTTGATAACTAGCTCCACAAGGCTACATTTTGGAGTCAGGTGTGTATTCAAATAAGCCGTTTTCTTTTCTTCAATTATGTGATGATTTTTTTTGCAATACTGACAAATATACAATTTGCAGCTCGAAAAGCGCGCCGTCATTGTGCTGGATCAGACTTTGAAGGACTTGAACATTTCTCCCCAAATGTCATTGGAGGCATACATAAGGAAGTGTAGAGGTCTCACCTGGAGATACTGTTTTTTCCGAGAGTTCTCCAAAGATGGTAGCATTTTACGGTCCAACGACTTTGACAGTCAGGTTGGAGGAGAGTGGGCCATGATGCGAGTTGTGTACAGGTGCAATATCATACTGGAAACTCTACTGCACTTTTTGGGAAATAATTTGGCTTCATAGAGATTGTAATCATAGATCCAAATTGAATGTCGTTGATGACATTCACTTCTTTGTCTGAGTCATTCTTAAGCGAGAATTTGAATTCACCTGGATTAGGAGTTTAGGGTGTAATTATAGTGTCCCTGATTAGAATTGATAATGTCCCTGAATGGCGTTGACGACATTTATATCCAGAGTTGTTGAGAGGTCCTTAGAGTTATGTAAGTTTTTGTAATGTCCATAGAGTTTACAGTGAGGGTCCTCACTTCAGTTTGCTGAATGTCAATGCAGACATTCAATTGTTCTGCATTGCTTTTGCCTCTTGCGAGAAATCTTGAGGCTTGATTAGCTGTGTTATCAGAGATCCAAAGTGAATGTCGTTGACGACATTCACTTCTATGTCTGTGTCATTCACCAGCGACAATTTGAATTTACATGGATTGGGAGCTAAGGGTGTATTAATTGGTTCCTTGTTCGTAATTTTGTGAATGGCGTTGACGCCATTCACATCTAGTGTTATTATGAGGTCCTCAATGTTATGTTCGTTATGAATGTCCATTGAGTTTTTGGGGAGGGTTTCTTACTCGAGTTTCTGATTTCCATCCAATGATTTTGCCTCTTTTGAGAAATCATTAGGCTTGATTAGCAGTGTATTCACAAATCCAAAGTGAATGTTGTTGACGACATTCACTTCTATGTCTGTGTCATTCCAAAGCGAGAGTTTGCATTCACGTGGATTAGGGTGTATTTACAGTATCATTGAATGGAATGTTTTGAATGGCGTTGACGACATTCACATCCAGAGCTGTCGCGTGGTCCTGAAAGGTCCTTTGAGCAGTTCTCAGAGCCATTTCATTCCATGTTTTTCTCATTCTGTGCTACTTGCATCTTACTCACTTCGCGCTTTGGTGGGTTGGGATTTATCTCCTGTTTAACAGATACACGAAATATGTGCTTATAGAAGGAAATCACCTGAGCGGTATTCCAGACTATCTGGTCGGACCCTGCAAACGATCTAACCATGTATACTGCAGGGATATTGAAGGACTGGAGTCCTTTTCACTTCAGAGACTGTGGCTGGTACCTTGACTGCCCACCGGAGCACACGACCTTTCAAGAACAGCATATGAAATAATGCTGAGATGCTGGTGCCTCTGACTGACGAAGAGTACCAAAGAAACATAGCAACATTGGCTGCCAAGGAGCCTGATGCTCAGAGAACGCCGTAGAAGGGAAAGAAGGCGGGCCGCAAACCAAAAGACAAGGCTCTTGATGTCATAGCCATCTCACCAGCAAAGCCAAAGGACGAAGACAAGTCCAAAGAGAAGGAAAAGGACAATGGGGAGGAGAAAGAAAAGGAGATGGAGAGTGGGCAGGACTTCACTGCTGGAAGATATACCCGCACAGTTCGGTGCGTGTTCGATGCCAAGCCACACCCTTCCCGTTCTGATTCGGCAGGAGAGATTAAAATTGTCAATGAGGGTTGGCTGTCGATGATGCAGAGTCGAAAGAGAGGATACACTGGGGTGCCTTCGCCTACATGGGACAACATAATCTCATTCCTCAATCTGGTGAGAATTCCAGTTTCTTTCCTTTTTCTCTGAAAGTTTCATTGGCAGTATTTCAGTCTGGTTCTTTGAAAACATTCTTGCCATCGTTCTTAAAAAAAACATGTCTGTTGCAGGTGAGCATAGGTCCCACCTTCGTGTGCGGTGTGCAGAAAATATATGCGGCTGACATTGTCATTCTCGACATCCCGGATGGCCAGGCTGTGCCAAAAGTTCTTCCAAAGGGCAAGATGCCAGGCTGGAACAAATTCGAGGACAACTACTGGAGTTGGGTGTTCGGGTTCTATAATAATTTCCTCTCTGATGCAGGGACACTTCTGTTTTTTCAGTCATGTGACAAAGATAGTCGTCGGGCATTGGCATCATACCTGAAGTCTTCAGGGTTTGAATTTTTGCGCACATGGAATTGTGTGAACAGCCTCTACCTTGTGAAAGGGGGTTTCTCTGGTCAGCTGGTATGCCATCTCCCTTCTGCTTGTGCTTTCATGATGAGTTTCAATGTTCTCTGCAGCTCCACTCTAGAAGAATCTGTCATGATCGACACCGATCATCACCGATTTGTGATAAAAATGATTGTTTTGTGCTTGAGTTCTGAATAGCCGATGTACACACTTCCACTATAGATTGTGTTTACCACACTAACTTGCTATCTTTGGTAGACGAGGATGTTCGAGGCGATTTGCCTGCGGAGGATTTGCACCTCAACGACACCATCCTCCATCCGCAGCTTTGAGATTTCTGACCAGGGTTGTTTCGTCAACCCCCCCTATGAGCCGCATGTCGATGACATTTTGTACAACTTTATGCAGTCCAGTCAGACTCTGAAGAGACCAAATGGCACTCCCTGGAGAGGTGCAAAGGAAAAATCCCCAGCGTTCATGCAAATACTGCTGGAGTCATGCAGCCACCACTCTGCACGGGTGGTCGATATTTCTGTGTCCACAGGTTCGTTCTCTCCCTTCCGAATTGATTTTCTTTCACCAGTTCCATCTGCTTAAATCCCCCCCACCAAACTGTTCATGTCCTCCTGTCTGGTGCAGGAGCAACTTACCATGCATGCAAGGCAGGCGGAAGAAGCCTTTTTGGCATGGAGGGTGATTCTGACCTCTACAACACAGTGCTCCTCCCCCTTTTGTCTGGCTCCACTTCAGGCACACAGACTGATCGGATTCAAATTCGAAATGATGACGATCCCGAAGATAAGCAGGTCGACAACGACTTTTCATGTGAGTAATTGCTAAACCCACTTTGGGAGTCATACTCAATTTCTCAATAATATCAAAGTTACAGTAATAACTTTTTCAGGCTGTCTTTCAGGAAAGGCAGCGGTGGATCTTCAGGAGATACAGTCATTTGTGGCGAGTCTGTTTTCGACAGCCCCATTTCCAATTTTCTGCTTCCTGATTATGCCGAAGCAATGACACTTCACGCGGCCGAGTCCCTATCCCCTGAATTTTTACTGCCCGGCCGTAGGTGTAGCCAGCGTAGATCCGGAGTTTTTAAATACTTAGACTTAGATGCAGAGGAAGTGGGGATACATTGTACTGACTCTGAGTCAGACTGAACTATGTTCTTTTAATATTCTGTTTCATCCTCTTTGGAAAACGTTGAATCCCCTTCCTCCACCGTAGTTGTTCCTTTGGAAAAAATAATAATCAAAGAATCAACTACCATTTAAATTGCAATATGTATGAATCCATCTCACAAACCTCCCTCACTCTTGTCATATCCATTGTGCTTTCATCTACAGTGTATTCATGCGTGCTCCATTCATGAATGTTTTCCTTTGTTCAACATCCATTGTACATTCATCCTCTGTACTCTTTAATCCACCCCACAAACCTTCCACACTCATGTCACATACGTTGTGCATTCGTCTAAAGTTTTAGTCATGCATCTTCCTGTCATGAATGTTTTTCATTGCTCAACATCCATTATACATTCATCCATTTGACTCTTATCCATCCCTCATTCATCCATCTACATTCATTTTTCACACTCATCCATTTGTTTATCATCCAACTGTACATTCATCCATCCTTTATTCATCTGTTGTTTTCAGGTGGGAATGACCACTGCCTTTTATTATGTCGTCCAGCTTGTTTCCGCGGTAAAGGGTGCCAATCCGCGGGAATACACTCCACTTCTTCCTGGGCGCGTGGTGACGCGGTCTTCAAGTGTGATGACGTGGAGTGAGCCCCGTGATGTGGCATTGGCGCAAGGCGATGTGGCGTGAGCGCAGTTGCGCTCACGCGCTCACATGACCAGGCTCACGCCGAGGCATCCCTGGTTGAGTGAATCTAGTTTGGAGTGACTTTGACATGATACTGCCAATGCGACAACATGAAAGTATCCAAAAATAGGTAATAGAGATGAGGAGAAGCTGTGGAATGAATACTTTTCTGACCCCAGTCAATGGTGGGAAAATCGAGGCAAAAAGGTGTATGCCTGTCAATTACCAGATGTCATTCTGAACACTGCCTTGGTGGACATGTATGCCAAATGTGGGTGAATCGAGGATGCAAATGGAGTGTTCAACACTATGGCTGAATGAGATGTGGTGTCGTGGAGTGCGATGCTTGCAGCCACCGTGCTACCTGTTAGCACTTGACAACTCCCAAACCTCCAGTCCTTGATTGCCAGAATGGGGTAAGGGTTCCCTACCTACAATTTTTCATTTTGCACACATCAAGTTTGTGTAATGGTGCTTAGATATATTCTTAGTGATGTTAGTTTGTTTCACATATGTCAATGTTGTTGTTGCTATTATATTGCCTGAAAGATTGCTCAAGTATCTTCTACCGTTTTCGGGCTGGATGGCAGTTGAAGGTGGGTGACCAAGTCCGGCCAAGCCAGTGTATGCATCTTCTGCTCACGCATTTGGAAGTCTACGTAGACTTTGCAGCTTTGTGCATTTTTGTAGCAGCACAGATTAGATTATGGAACGGATCTTTGAACATTAAGTCACGTTGTATTTGAATCGATGTTCCAATTTCAAATGTGCTTTCATGTTTCAATGGTGTTTTCGTGTGCTTTCAATGTTGCTTTCATGTTTCAATGCTGCTAGAGTCAAGCCCATGACTACGGTCATGTACACGACTACCTCCCATCCACAGAGCCTCGTCACGTGCCACTTTTATCGGGCTCGTTTTCGCCTATACTCGTGCCACGTGCTGTATCCAGAGTGCGCCATGGAAGTCATATGTTCCAGTCATAACGACCACCCCCATCCTGCATAATTTGATTCCACGTGTGGACCTGGGATTAAACGTCGGAAGTCATATATGCTAGTCACGAAAGACCCTCCCACTCCATATTGTCATGCCATGTGTCATGTCCCATATTCTCCACGTGTAATCATACATGCCAGTCTTGGAAGACCCCCTCTCCTCACCCTGTCATGCCATGTGTCATGTCCAGTCTTCTCCACGTGTTGTCCTAGGGTTAATTTGCGGAAGTCGTATATGCCAGTTGTGAAGACCCTGTCTCCTTCCCATTGTTGTGACACGTGGCATATCCCTTCCATTCCACATGAAGCTGACATGGATTAGCAGTCATTTATTGCAATCTTATCTATGACTATGATTAGGCGTCCCCGTTGCCACGTCAACAGTAAGCACCACGACTGGCAGATACGACTCTACGGCGCTTACTACTCATTTGTCACAACTAACTAGGTGTATCTGACTGGGCAGTCATGCAGTGATAAAAGGCTGATACGACTGAGAAATAGCAGACCTAAAAGCCAGGATTTGTTGTAGTGTTCTGAAGTCACAGATGTGGGCCGATCCTCACTGCCTATATATCCTTCCTCACTTTTGGTTTGTCTTTCTCTTCAAAAATATGTTTCATAACATTCTCGCATATATTCTTTTCACAATGCATCACGTCCAATAGATGCCGTGTAGGAAGGTGCTGCAAATACAGAAAATTATCCACAATTAGAAATTGAAGTTACAAAAATTCAAGCACGATCTGCAATACCAGGAAGAACCATTCCTACTGGGGGCTCTGTCAAAAATAGGTTTCCCCGATTCATTCTGTCAATGGGTCAGAATCCTTCTCTTGACATCCACAAGTGGAGTAACCATCAATGGAGCACTTTCCAAACCATTCCCCCTCCAGCGTTCAGTTCGCCAGGGTTGCCCACTGGCCCCATTTCTGTTCCTTGTCATTGCTGACTCTCTAGGATATATGCTCCAGCATAAACCTCTAATCTCTGGGTTCAGAGTGATCAACTACTTCACTCATCAGCCAACACACATCATTGACTCTATGTTTGTAGACGACTTTCCTGATGTTGCAAGCAAACACCTCTAATTGGGCCCCTCCTCTTCTTGGGGAACAAACCAGTGTCTTTAATGGTTGTAGCCAGGTTAATCTACCATCCTTCTGGGGTACACCTTTGGAATAAGCCTTACAGATCAACAAAAGTTCGCTCCCACTCTAAGCAAGCTCTCACCTATTGGGGTTCAAAACATCTGTCCATTAATGGCAGGGCTCTCACCGCCAACCAGATTCTCTCAGCAGGGACCTGATACTTTGGTTCGGGTCTGTATTTTCCATGAGCGATGAGCAGACGAGCCATGAGCCATGAGCAGAGTTTTCCAACCTACCCCGAAACAAACCCAAAGCCAGATTCCAGGTTTAGCATAGGCTCGGGATATGAGCAGAGCTGAAGGACCAAAGTTATATATCTAAAGATGACTAAATGTACGGTATTAGAAGGTGTACCACCTATACCCGCGAGGGAAAAACGGAAAATAGACAGTAGATTCCCAAAAAGTACCTCCACGCTAAATGTCACCTCGAATGCTACCGCCGTTGCTAGCCATCGTCGAATGCTACCGCCGATCTTATATACCCTGATTAGGTACTGCCGTCGAATGCTACCGCCGTGGCTATGTTATCTTATATACCCTGATTAGATATACCCTTCATTTTAACATATAAAATATAAGGATAAGGGTATATCATAAAAATATACCCTAATATAAGGGTATACATCCAAGTACCTAAACGTGCCTCACCAGGGTATATATATATATATATATATCAATATACCCGCCCAACACCTAGATAAATAGGGCAGACGAGAAGGACCACAGAGATCAAAAACAGGATAAAGCTAATAGCTACCCCTTTTTACGAGTGGAAGATGGCTCAATTATATTAATACATAAGCAAATAAATAAATAAATAAAAGGGACAGAGGCCCGTAATTTGAATTAAGAAGAAGCAAGGAAAAAGCAATACCAACTTGAGAACATCTAACGCGGCATAAGAGAATGACCAGATAGAAATCGAAAAATAAAAAATAAAAAATCGAAAGCAGGACAAAGCTAATAGCTGCCCCTATTTACGCGTGGAAGCCGGCTTGAATAGATGGGCATTAGATTTTCCTATCCTAAGACTCCACGCAATGGCTCCATTGACCTCCCCATCCTTTCCATCAGTAGGCAAAAATCTGGCACTATGCGAGCTCCGTCGTGCCAGGTAATACATGATTTGGAGTTCTTGAAAACATGATATCTCCTTTCCTCATGAACGGTCAAAGCCAGCCGAAAGCTTCAATATCGGAATTGAATCTCCTTGTGATTGATTGAAGAGATACCATAATTTATGCTCCTTTTGGGAGGCTTCCTTTCTTTCTTTGCAATTTCTTTTCTTTTTTCTTTGTTTTCTTAGAAGGGAAATACCCAGGAGCGATCGCTCACACATCAGGCCCCTCAATTATAGTGAGAGGAAAAAAAAACCTCTTTCATAGTAACCTCGCCATGAGGCCCCGAGAACAAGGCTCTAGGGACTGGTTTGCAATTGAATCTCAGTAGAGCTACCAACAAGAAGCTTGCGAGAACTGGCAGTCTATCTCCGCTCCTTTAGTTTCTGAAATATAAAAGATTGAGATTGCAACAATACTACTGTCTCATTTGCTCATTGGGTCCAAAAGGTGAATTGTATTTTCCAAATTTGGTCAGCTCTTTAGTAAATGTACATATGATTTATTGTACAGGTACAATCATGAGTGTATAGCCCTAACTCGTTTTTGGTTCATTGGCAGCTACGCAGGGGGGTTGTTGCTGGCATACATGGTCTTCGTGCTGCTTTGTGAGGTGGGAAATTGGGTTCTAGTAATTATATGTGAAGTATTTGATCCTATTTGAATCTCTTTAGAAATTGGTTGAATTGGAGTCCATAACTTATCTATTGTTGAGTTATATAAGTGAATATTTTTTGCACGTGTAGCAACACCAGATTTTGGATTGTTAAATTGTATCCATATTAAAGGGGTTGAATTTGTTAACATGGAAGTATATTTAAATATACCGTCCGCCCCATTTACTAGACCATCATGAGTTGCATAATTTCCTGCACATAATTCAATTAACATCTCTTTTTTAACATGAATTATTGTATGTAAGCCGGCCGTGTTGGCTGCATTGTCCAAGAGCTTAAAAGTAGATGAACATGTATCATGGTGTTTGTCAATAGCTTCAAAATATATACAGATCCTTTAGTTTGCTCGAATGCTTTGTGATTATGAATTAACATATTTTTGTTGGTATAATATAAATGTGGAAATGCTGGATTGTTTGGCGGAGGGCGACGACATTGTTGATTTAGAATATTAATATCGTGTTGGGTTGCTGTTGCTGTTCGTAGTCGATTGAGTATGCCAATAAATTCATTATCTGATTGACGCATTACTTGAGTAAGTTCGTATCATTTAACACAGTCCTGCCAAAAACCGGGAATTAAAGCATCAGAACTTCCAAGTTTTTTCTTAAAACCCCAGGAATCTCTTACTGGCGCTGCCTGATGAAAATCTCCAGTAATAATAACATCAATATTACCAAAGAAAGTACCATGAATTTGTTTAATTGATCGTAGTCGTTGATCAATAAACGTAAGCATCATGTTACCCACAAGAGACACTTCATCTAACACCATAAGTTGTAGTTGATCAAATGATTTTACCAATGTGTCCAATCGTTCTGATCCGAGTGAAGGCAAATCTTTGCAATTAAGAGGTATGCTTAGCCCAGAATGAATGGCTGTTCCATCAATATTGAAGGCTGCTTTGCCAGTGTAAGCTATAAGAATTGTTTTTTTTTCTTAAGTGGGTCAAATTGTGGATGTTTATTATAAAATCTAAGCAGAACCTTGAATAATAATAAGTAAAATAAACATTTTTTCAGTTTTTCCTCCCTCAGTTAGAAACAAATGCAAGGGTTTGTCAGGAAACATCTGTTTTCTGTGTATGCAGTCATCGAAAATTGCACGTTGTTCTGGATTAAGCTTTCGCAGCTGTTCATAAAATTGTTTATTAAGAATAATGTTGTCAGGTGTTGTAGATATGTTTGCCTCCGGTATCGTTGTTGACAATCCAATTTCAGGACGCAAATGAAATTCTGTTGCTATGTCATATGTTTCAATCCCTATGCAATCTGTCACAGACTCAAAAACGTTTGGTTCTATATCAACATCAATGAACTTGTCCATCCATATACTAAGATTGTTGGTTTTTGCTAAAGTGTGTTTTTGTCTCTAATGTATTCCAATCTGAAAGAGTAGTGTTTTCTATTAGGAACTTATATACGAATTTGTCACATTTCATCAATATAGTTGGTTTATGAACTAAATAAGCATCATGCCATGTTTCATGGTCGCCTTTTTGTAATTCTTTGCTTCCCACAAATGGATGAAAAAAGTAAAAGTTGTTCCCGATAATAGTTCTCGGAATCGCGATGTTTGTTATAGTGCACATACCTAATAATATGGGATTTTTGCCGCGGTTTTATATCACTTCTATCTACATTATAATCTGCTACATTCACTGGGACTCAAGTGATGTAATGTAGTTGGTCGCTCAATATATTTGTCAATAGTAGACGAACATTTAATATCTGTGGACTCGGGTGGAAGACCTCGCAAATCTTTATCGGATTTCAATACAAATGCACGTTCTTGCGGAGATGATGTATTTATGAATTTGAAAGTTCTTGATGCATGAAATAGTGGTATGGATAACACAATATATGCAACCAATTGAGCCGACATTTGTTGTGCATTTAGGAAAACATTTCCTATTTTACGGATTCTGACATCAATTTGTTCTGAATTACATTTTTCTATGATTGTGCGAAATTCATTAGTAATAGTTTTATCTATTTTAGTTAAATAAGATGTACAATAACTAGCTGCCGTATAAGGATCAAGAATATACTGTACATCAGTATTAGTTTGCCACACCCGCATGTATGCCGAATGCGTTTGTGCGAATGTCTTTACATGCTCTTTTTAAAAATAAAGTTGGTTTGTGTAATCTACTACGTAAAGCAGCTATATATGTTTTTTCATCAATATGTAACAATGAAATAAACTCATTAAATGTAATATCTAAACCCATATCCATTTTGTCCAACTCAGTAAATATTACAGTTGATATTTGATTCAAATGCATCAATTGTTGTTTGTTTAATTGTTCTGTTAAAGGTTCCAAAATTGCGGTAGAATTCATTGGGGGCAAGGGATAATGAAAACGACATATAACTTGATTTTTTTTCCTACATGTTCGTTTGTGCCGATGGGTTTGAGCTTCACGTAGAATGGGTAGAAGAACATTACTATCGGATGTTACATATTTATCTACGAATTGTTCAATTATATCATTTTTTATCAACCCTGTAAATTGGTGCATTAGCTATCCATAATATACCATGATCATGCTCACTGCCTCGGCTTTGAAATTCCATTACAAAGAAGAAATCACGAAGTGTTCCAAAAATGGTAGATCTTTCATACATAGATGTCTAAATGCACCCATTCGATGATCATAATATCGAGCACATGTAACGGGATCTGATCTTACCAATTCAGTAACGTGTTTACTTTTCAAATTTTGAATGTCATTTGGAATTCCCAATTTTTTTATAATTGAGTGAATGGATGGTTTGCAGTAAAGATGGCCATCTACTTTTTGTACTTGTAAATGTGACAAAGAAAGTTGGTGGTCTTAGTTGTCGAATCATTGCAAAGGCCTCTTTCCGGAGACGAGCCAAATAATCTGGCGATGTTCGTAATCTTTCCAAATCCCTATAGCCTAGATCCGAGCGTAATAATTTATCTAAATCTGGTTTTTCAGTAAGTTCACCCGCTTTCAATTGTCTACCAAGAAGTTTACCTTTACGAATACGAATCCATGAAGATGATGTAACGCAATGAATTAATACTTTGATAGCTTTAAAAAAAAGATTTGGAATATGTCTCGCGAAATCATGATCTTTATGTAATAGTTCCCATTGTGCAATGGCTTGATAAAACAATGAACCAGTGTTTGGTCGAGGATGTCCAAAAAACAAAGTAGGAAAATTCAATTCTTCACTATGAGTATCTTGGAAAAGACCCAATGGCTTAAAGTCTTGAGGATGAGCTACTCTTAATAGACCATCATGAAATACTTGTATTTGCTCTGAAGTGATGATATTTTGTACCAGAGTATCGCTAGTAGTATTTTCGACAACTTCCTCAAACTCAGCTTGAGATATTTCATTAAATTCTTCTAAGGGTTCATCAATATTTATACTATTTTGTTCTGTTTGATGGGACATTGCAAATAATCCTAACCATTGTGGTCGAATGGTAACATTATATAATGGAGTAGTAACAAGATCATGTAAAGCCAACATAATAAAATTGGGACGAACAGTTCCTGATAAATATGGAGATTTATATTCCAGACGACGTTTTAAAAGTACTCCAATGGTAGTATCGTCATTCGGCATGCGAGGAAAAACTGATTGTGTATTGTTAACATTTGATGGAACGTTTATAATGCTACCACGTATACCATATTGGCCATAACCTTGCAATTGATATATTTGGGCAAATGCCATACGTGGTACAATTAATCTTTCCTCAAGCGCATTGAGGTTTTGAACATTATTAATAGGAGCATATAGATGAATTATGTTAGGAACTACATATTTAGGAGATTTATCGTGGTCAAGCATTAATTTACAACTTTGACATATTAACATTTGTCCATGATTTTTGTTCCGTTGTTACAATAGGAATATACACAGCGAATTTTGTTAATAATTTTTTTGCCGGTATAACAATTTGTTCTTTAAAACATAGTCGATGACAACACATACATGGATGCACTGGTGTATCAGACAATTTTTCTATGTATTTATCGCGGGGAGCAGAGTTGACATGAATTTCAATGGGATTATTGTTGGAATGATGCAATGAATGAAGAGGTATTGGTTGGACTGAACTTTCAGGAGCAATGGGAGAATCAATTTGCGGTGTATTTTGTTTTTCTATATACTTTATTATTATTATTAATTCGCCGCAAATGAGAATAAATTTGAGTAAATGTGAGATTCAAAGTTGCATAATGACGGGAGAAGATCTGCGCTATGTCTTTGAGAGTGGACGACGGAAACTCGACCATCAAATTGAACATGTGTTCATCATGAGTTGGTAGCCATTGAAAACGAGGTGTTTTCGGGGTTACATTGATGTTGTTCATAATATCATTTTGTTGTCGACCCCTTTTTTTTAGTGACATGTTGTGATATCAAAAAAGGTTGTATCGATGTTGCGAATGCCGAAATTGAAAGCGACTGAGAATTTGAAATCGAGGTCGATGACATAACATTTGAAGTGCAATGAGTTCTTTTAAAAATAATAGGTTCAAAGTGCCCACTCTTCGTAGCGTGTCTTCGTCATAAAGTAGTTGGAGAGGGTATGCGCAACAAATTGATCACCCACAGAAAATATTATTATTTTATTTACTCGAGACCATAACCGAATGGGTCTTTGTAAATAATTTGCTAAACAAAAAATGGCACGATTATCACCATCTAAACCTCCACAAATAACACTTTTCGACATTTGTTGAACAAATTCATCAATTGTGCGAACACTATGTAACTCATAGAGAGCGGCCGAAGAAAAGTGGATTTGAATCATTTCGGCCACCTCATCAGAGGGCAATTGTAAAGTTTGCAGAAAATGTTTCATGGTTTGACGACGGAGATCTGTAGATGATATTTCATAATGCAGCAAATAAGCAACCGAATCAAATAAACCGTCTCCAACAACATAATGGTAATCGTGTACACGATGCAAATCCTGAGATTGTAATATTAAGTCTATCTCTGTATCCATTATTAAGAGAGTAAATTAGATATAAAAATAAGGTTGTAAAAAAATTGAATTAAGGTTCAAGTTGTATTATAACAGAAAATAATATTAATGGAGGTTAGCCAGATTAGATAGATTTTGAAAATCTTATAAGAGCACAAACAAGCAATGTACAATGCAATGAAACGTCGAATTAAGAGTTGTTGAACAATAGTAATAGTAAATTATATGTTTGGATGAATTAAATTACATAGATATTGTAGTAGATAAATCTGAATTGAAAAATTAAGTGAGAGACTGGCTGATTAATTGAGGGACTGGCTGAAAATGTAGCTGTAAACTAAAATGTTGAAGTCTATAAAACTAAAAGAACACACAAGAATGGCACAATATTGTCAAAGTACTCATATATTGCAACCATAAACCACACACAACTCACAAAAATGGATTACTAAAATCCAATCATGTTGTGTGAGATATATTGTAGCAGTAGAGCTCAGACGCCATAACTTCTCGGCCCGCGAGCACAGCAGCACGAGGAGTGCAGCTGACGGCCGCGGGGGATGAATAATCAACACCCTTTAACTCAAAAACCCGACGGATGTCATCCGTTAGCTAGGTTTAAACCGTAGGTTATAGGGTAGGGGTTAGGGTTTTACTCCTTAATTAGCCATAATTAAGGGTAATTAAACAATTCTCGAGGGTCATCATAAGCTGCATTTTTCATCTGGTTTAGATGAAAAAAGGTAATAAGTTCATCAAGTTGGAGAAGGTCCATCAGTAGGATGGAAAAACAGTACATGTCATCCAAGGCATCGGTTTCTTATCCTAGCAGATAATTCACCATCCCCTTAAAAAAAGCTTCATCCAGTATGGAAAAAAAGCATAAAGGAGGAATAACATGAATTATTATCCTGGTATTTTTCATCCGGTATGGATGGAAAAATTATAGATAGGATGCCAGTGTCACAACCCCTACGGAGGTAATTCCTCATTCTCTGGTGACTCATCTGGTATAGATGAAAGTCAATAAAAGAGCAATGAAAAATTATAGGCCCTTTTTAGAGGTATTTTAGTGTCCACCCAGGTGATTCTTCCGGTACGGATAGAAAACCTTTATAAGGTTGGTGAAAACACTGTTTAGAGTCCATCTGGTATAAATGGAAAATCATGAAAAGAACACTGATGCAACTGGCCAATTCCAAGAAGGGAGGGAGAGAGAGGGACTGTTGAGGGGGGGGGGGGGCAGCTGCTCTAGTCACTTCCCCACCCCCCCACCGTTTTTTTTTTTTTTTTTTTTTTTTCCCCCCCCTCAATAGTCTCTCCACATCCTGATGGGACAGAAGGACCGAGGGAGAGAGAGGGAGAGATGAGGGAAAAGAGGGAGAGATGGAGAGAGTGGGAGAGATGAGGGAAGAAAAATAAAAAAGAAGTTTGGAGGGGGGAGAGTGACTCAGCAGCTGCTGCTGCTCAGTCACTCCCCCCCCCCCCCCCCCCCCCCCCCCCCCCCACCTTTTCGTTTTTTGTTTGTGGAATGGTGGGGGGTGCTGAAAGCAGCTTGCTGCTGCTGGTCTTAGCCCCCCCCCCCCCCCCGACCTTTCATTTTTTGGTTTTGGCAATGGTGGGGGGCGCTGAGAGCTGCAACAGCAAGTACTGCTGCTCTCAGTCCCCCCATTTTTTTTTCTTTTTCTTTTTGGAATGGTGGTGGGCTGACAACAACAGCAAGTGTTGGTGCTCTCAGCACCCCCACCCCCAACCCCCTCTTTTCAATTTTTGCTTATCAGCAGAGAGAGAAAGGGGGAGATGGAGGAGGACATAAAGATAGAGGGAGAGGGAGAGAGGGGAAGGGGGAGCGTCAGGCCTTGTTGGATTTTGGCATGTGAAATCACACGGTAGTAGTGTTGTGGGCGCATGGATAAGCTAGTAGTATGGCAAAGGACAAGGAGAAGGGGCCGCCGAAGGACAAGGAGAAGGCGCCGCCGAAGGAGCAGAAATCGCCTACCGCTAAGGTAGGGAAGCCTGACAACGCTCCCGTCATTGACGGCCGTGTGACACGGTCCACTTGGTCCAAACTCACCAGCCCTATAGGCGGCTATGTGAGAGGACCAAGCCGTAAGGCCGTCGAGGCCTCCACGCCCTCGAAGGTTGAGGCTGGGGATGAACGTCCACTTGAGGGTGGTGCACCCAATGTTCAGGCTGGGACGCCACCCACGGGCTGATGGAGGGCCCTGACTTTTACGCGGGGAAGCGCATTCTCAGATCTGCCGCCAGGTATGGGCAACTTGATCTTAGCCCCACCGCCAATGCCTTTTCCCCTTCTTCTGCAGCCAAGAGGGCTTATAAGGGGGGGGGCTCAGAAGGGGGTGGGTTCCTCCTCACCTTGGGAGAAGAGGGAGGCTTCAAAGGAGGCCGCAATGAGGTGGAAGGAGGAGGAAAGGAAGAGGGAGGAAGACAAGAAGAGGGAAGAGGGAAATAAGGGGGCACGGGAAATGGAGGGGGAAGAGGAGAGGGTGACACTGGCTATGGAGGGCCCTTTGTGAAGTCCGTCGCCTGAACGGTCAATGAAGAAGACCCTGGACTTTGGGGCGCTGCCTGCGAGCCTATTGGGGGGATAGGCTTGCACCCTTATTCCGAGAGGGCGTTATGGGGGGTGCACCACAAGCGGGGACCGAGGGCAACATTGAGGTCATGGACGCAAAGGTGAGCCTCTTTCCTTCACCTTTTTTTCTTTCCTTTGCCTTTCATTTTGTTTCTGGTTTGTTTCTAATTTTGTGGGTTTTGTGTTCAGGAGCTTGGCGCATTCGTGGCTAAGCTTGTGGCAAGCAGTGGGATTGCCACCGACAAAGCAGGGACAGTGGTGGTGCCTATCCGTGGGGACGGTAAGAGGAAGAGGAAAAGACGTCTTGTCCTCGAGGTTCCCCTAATCATCAAGGAGGGTAGGGAAGTAGTGGAGGGAAGGGGAAAGGACAGGCCCAGGAGAGGGAGCGTAAGAGAAAGAGGCGTAGAAGGAGAGAGGTGCAGTCGGGGGAGGGCACTAGTGGGGGGAACAAAAGACAAGGGGGAGCTCGTTCAGATGAGCGTGCAGCCGGTGGAGGGCATTAGCAGGGCAACAAAAGAAAAGGGAGAGGTAGTTCAGAAGAGCGTGGACGAGGTAAAGACCTCGGGTCCCCGCAACCTTGATTTGCCAAAGATGAAGGTGCCCCCCTTAGAGACCAATAAGGTCGGTGACCCCATTGGTGAGTATTGGGAGGCCATGAAAAAAGTGGCCTTCGACTTGGCGGCGAGGTGGTTCCCTTGGCATATTGATTGGCCACGCCAATCACATCGCCATAGGCGAGCATTCGTGCAAGCACTTGAGGGCACATTTCTGGGTGAGTGGAATGAGGGGAAGCTCTTGGAGCTGGTGGGAAAGAACCTCAAGGACAAGAGGTACTGTGCGCGACAAACCATTCGCAAGGCACTCAAGGCGGGGGTCGAACCAACGACCATGCCGCATGGAATAACCAAGGTAAGACGCACTTCATTTGTCATTGGTGTCTTTGAATGCATGTTCATTGCGGTATGGAGTTCATTAACATTTATAGTGTCTTTGTTGGGGCTGGACAGGAATCTTGGGAGGCTCTCATCGCAGGGGAGAGGGAAGAGCTGAAGGCTCTTTGCAAGGGGACGTGCGGCAACTGCAGCCCGCCTTGAGAAGTGTGCGGAATCAACACACAAGTGGGGCCCCGGCGGAAGCAAGAGTTTTGTTACCCGATTCGTAAGTGTTCTTTCTCTTGTCATACCCATTCTTCTTTTTTAGCTTCTCTCTTCCATTATGAATTCTGACCTGTCATTGCATTTGTATGTCATGTGTAGAAAAAGAAGTTTCAGAGGCCTCCCTCTGCCATCGAGCACAATTTTTGCAAGACTCAGGGGAGGAAGGCCCTTGTAGCCTCATTGGCCAAGACGCCACAATTGACGGAGGATAGTGCATCTGTAGGGGTAGGGATGGGTAGTTCAGTGGCTCGGCCAGATGGGGGAGAGCCAGTAGTAGGGGGTGGTTCGAAGGATGATGTAATCTCGGACTCGGCCTCATCATCCTCCAAATTGGAGGCCCAGCGTAGCTTGCATTCCTCGGACGAGTACACCTATGACTTAGGTGATGAGGAGTGAGGGATGGTTCCCAGTTAGAGACATGTAAAGGTAGTACTCGCTTTATGTACATATTTTTTCAGTTGCCATTTCGATCCTCATTCTAACCTCAATGGACATGTGGATTCTAATCCAACCTATAGATTAGAATGCATGCAATTCATGCAAGCACGAGGCACACCCCAACCCCCAAGAAAACCCCACCCCCCCCACCCGAACGAAAAAAAACCCCAAAACCCCACCCAAAATACCAGTTGGCTACCCTCCCACCCAACGATACCGGCGCGACGGCCGGGGGCGACCAGCGACTCTCTTGCGATTCCTAGCCGTCGCAACAGAACAATGCCAACGTGGAGCTAGCGACGTCGCGCAGGGGCTACGACATCCGTGCGATTCCCGGGCGTCGCTAGAGAACCTCCCTACCCATGGGGGTCTAGCGACGCCTCCAGATGGCGGCGACGTCATGGCGATTCCTGGGCGTCGCCAGTCGCCTAGGCAGAATAGACCCCATCTACGATGTCCAGGCATCGCAGAGCGGGGGCTGTAATGTCCCAGGCTGCGACGTGCCGGCGACGCCAGCGCGTGGCTATTTCTGGGGATGGGCGACGTCGTTGCGACTGCCCCATGACACAGGGGGAGGGATGGACCCCCCTCTCTGCCCTTTGTTGCGACTCCCGGGAGTCGCCATATTGCGACGCTCCGGAGGGGCGGCGTCTTTCCGATGCCCTACTGGGCCACCATTGCTTAGTAATGGATGGTTGCAGCTCATCATGAAGCCACAAAGACTCTTGCAATCAAAATAGCTCGAAAAAAGTTAGCAGCCCTAACTGATCATGTTCTCTGGTTTGCTTGAGTTGCCACAACAAACTAACCTTGTGGTTTGCTTTTGCTTGCATTGCATTTTTTGGTTGCTAATGTGAAGCTTGCTTTGTGCTTCTTTGCAGGTTTTGCATGGTTGTTCAATAGTGTGAAGAGCCCAAATATCATGGTTTGCTAGCTAAACTCACTAACCCCCATTTCCTCCTTGAGTACATTGTTCTTTGGCTTGCATGTTGGTGGGTGCTCGGGTAGCTTGCATTTTGGGTTGTTCAAGGTTTAGGTTTCTAGTTTTTGTTTGTGCTCTATGCCTTCATTGTGCATCAATGCTGTTCCTCCAGAGGCTCCTCCTGCATTGTACAATGTTGGCATATATTTTGATGGGTGGGCTGTAGGACTGGGTGCAAGTGAGACTTGGTTGGAGAGCTCGGAGAGTTGAGGGGTCTAGCACAGGGTTCTCAGATCTAGTCAACCGCCTCTTGCGCACAATTGTTTACCCGGATCACCCACACTATATTGTCTGGACAATGGAACCTAAAGAGGATGGCTAGGCAAGCGGCCAAACAGAGGCGCTTACAACGCTTGTCACAGCTTCCCTTGGACCAACAAATGATGTGGAGTCAGGACCTGAGGCAACCAGCAGTGCTTCAGCCCCTAGTGCACCCACCATCGCCTTCTCACTGCCAGTTCTCCCCACTGTTGATGGAATCAGCTCCTCGCTAATCACCGTGTACAACAAAGAGGTGCATTTTTAGGGTTTGCACGGAAATGAAGGGTAGCTGGAGCTGCAAGCTTGGAGGAGATTTGAGCTGGGCCCTCTGGCATGGGACAAGGGGCCATGGGCATTGGGTTTCTATTTTGTATTTTCATACTGAGGAAAGTAAATGTTTTCTCTTCTCATGTGCCTAATTCAAAAAATTGATAGCATGAAGATGCCTAATGTGAGAAATGGTTTGAGAAACGTGCCTAAGCAGTCTGTTTTTTAATAATTATTAGGCACAAAAATGCCTAAATGGTTGATAAGGGACGGTATACCTGCCGGGTGTATCAGGGTAATATTACACGTAACACCCTTTGCTATTTCGCTCTTTGTATTTTGACCACATCTCCCAAGTGTGAATATGTACCCCCATTCGTTAAAAATAAAATCGGCCGTAGAACATCTACGACTTTGTCTGAACGAGGTGGTAAGTTGCATGGCCCCACATGGCAGGCCATATGCAGTCCATGCCCAAGCGAGATTTGGCGAAGCTTCTAGAATAGAGAATGGTATGGAGGAAGATTCTAGAATACAGAATGTTCTAGAGGGAGCGCCAAAAGTGCTTCCATAGCCGCGTGGGAGGAGGGAGCATCATGACAGTGGGCCCTCCTTCCGCTACAGCCTTCCGGCATCGAGTGCCTGTGGAGCGCCACGTGTGGGACCTTCCGCTTGCAGTACCACATTCCGCTAAGTACAACCTTCCGGAACAGAGTGCCTAGGAAGTGCCACGTGTAAAACCTTCCGGTGCAGCACCACCTTCCGCAACCGGTGCAGCACTGCCCGTGATGGGCGGGGGCATTCCCCCTCACAAACCCATTATACGACCACCACGCGCTTCCTCAAATGCCGATTCCACACGGAACAGGTGTGCGCGGGCACGTGACAGACGGACGATGATTGGGCGACAGCGATGGGTAGGACCGGTTGCCATGTGCACATCGCCGTCGCCCACATCCCATCGCCATCGCTGTTTTATTGTGGTCGACCCTGCGACGCCGTCACTCTCACCCAACGGTCTGCCCGGACCCGAAATACGGGCAGCACGGACTGACGGGCCTATCCACATACGGCCCGCCCATGCCCTGCCCTGCCCACACCTCGCACCGTCACGTTTTAGTCCGACCGAAGAGTTACTGTCCCCCAATGGATGAGGAGGCGGTTCTCTGTTCTCGACAAGGGCAATTTCTCGTCTCGTGGATGAGATGAGGAGCCCTGTTCATCCGTCGCGGCCCGGCCACGCTGCGTGGGCGGTGGCAAGAAGACCGCGGAGTGGGTGATGGATGGGCGGCGCACGGAAGCGCACGAGGGAGTCCGCAGAGGGCCACGTGACACTCAATATTAGCCTGCCCATCTGCCCCCCTGCCAATCCCAAATTTGTGTCCATATCTTTTGGACTTGTCATGTAATTGATGGGTCCTCCATTAATATCGAATAAATTTCTAGAAAATCTAGCGACTGTACTGCAATCTGATTAGCTGCAGGGGACAGTTATGAGTGTCGTAGCATGCATTAAAGGAAAACCCCAAAAAGAAGAGCTAAAGCACGTTCCCTAAGTTACATTTGAAATCAATATCTTCCTCCCCCAGTTCGAACCCTCAACCGGCGCGTACTTCGATGGATGAATGTTCTTCGATTGGATTGGCCAGTACACATGCGTCTACTGACCTCTTTCGCACGCGTGGGTTTCCCCCCCGGATCTTGTGGGGCCAACTGCGGGCAGGTGTCGAACGATCCGAACGTGACTGGACGCCGGGACGCCGCGCCTGTCGGGCCCGGCGACGGCAGCCCTTGGTCGGCTCCCGGATCTTAGATGGGGCGTGGGAGGGGGGGCAGTTACGTGCAACCATTATGGGATAATGCCACGCGAGCACTAGCGTATACCGATGGATGGCGGCCACTTGATTGGGTTGCTCTGGATGCCGCGAGCGATGCGCGCACGTGGGTCGATGGCAGATGTGCGCCCTCATTGGCTGCCCACCCCTGCACCCTTGTGATAGTTTGTACCTGTCACTCTCGTCCGCGAGCCTTCGACCGACACGAGGGCGCCGTCCGTTGTGTTCCCAGACGTGAGGACTCTCGGGTCGAGGCGGGAGCCTCGAAGGAGAGATCGACAGATTTTGGAGTAGGAAGCCGGAAACAGGCAGGAATTCTCATTGGCTTGTCGCCGGTGCTCCTGAGAAAACCCGGGCCCGCCCGCGGGCACGGCCGTGCTGCGATGGGTGGGTAGCTTGGATGCATGAAGACTTTCTGGGAGAAGCCCGGACTGGAAGGGGCGAGAGAGAAAGGGTGACCTGCAGACCGGACCGGGCGGTGCTCGGCACTATGTCCCAGACACTGCGGGGAAAGTGCGGCTGCCCATCCTCCAACCTGCCCGCTGCACCACGTCCTCTACGCCACGCTGGCGCACTAGCCCTCCTGTGGACTACCCTCCTGCAGCCTCTCCGAGTCACGCTGGCGCACAAGCTACCGGCACGCCTTGCCATGGACTCTATGGACTTATGGCCTAAGTTGTGGGACCACTCTCCCATATCTCACACGTATAATCTGAGGCAACTTATAGAAGATATACAGCTTGCCATATCAATATACGAATCGAGACGTTTGTTTTGTTTTGTTTTGTTGGTCCTGCCCGACAGGGTAGGGACTACGCATCAAGTTTGTCAAAGTGACCTTAACCTTAGATCATGGGTTGTTCCTATGAGACTTAATGGGAACATGAAAGTTTTTAGTTCCCAGTTGGGCACATGGTACACTCATTTCATTATTGGCTCTCTTGTAATGAGAGAGACTTTGCAACATGTTCAAGTCAAGAAAATGTGGTCAAAGGTCCTTACACAGTGCCAAGGCTCCGATTGGTGTGGTATGCTTGAGTCATGCCCCTCACTCTCACTTTTTTCTTCTGTTTTGCCAAAGCAAGAGAGCCCATCCCCATACGATACATTATTATTAGCCATAACATAATTCCATAAAACTTCATATCAATAAAACAATGGCCGGGCCTCTGTGCCTTGTTTGTTTTGTTTTGTAGCGTTGAGATGTCCCAAACTACGGGCCCGGCCTGAGTGACCGTTGGAAAGCCCTCGAGGAGGAGGGTGCAGTGGTTTGGTCTCATGATTTTTGGACCTGCGGTGTGGGAGATGTGGAATTTCAAGTACTTTGGGTCGCTTGAAATTCGGGGAAAATAGCAAAAATAGCAATCCTGGGACAAGGGTTGGAGCCTCGGCAGGAGAGATGTAAAGGGAAAGGTGTCCGGTTCAAATCTGGTCGTAGGCTCTATGGAAAAAAAAATGATTAGATATGGCTTGATTCATATATTGATGCACTTGGACTTAGATGACATTGGATACTTGGGCCAACGGCACATGCTACCCTATGGTTCTTATGAAGCAAGCCAGTTTGTTTGTTTTGTTTGGTTTTGTTTTTTGTTTGTTTTGTAGCGTTGAGATGTCCCAAACCGCGGGCCAGCCCTGGTGCTTGGTGTCGTTGGAAAACCCTCGAGGAAGAGGAGTGCACCGGCTTGGTCTCATGATTTTTGGACCTACCGTGTGGGAGATATGGAATTTCAAGTACTTTTGGTCGCTAGAAATTTGCGAAAAATAGCAAAGTGGGCTTTTATGGACAGTGATTGGAACCTCGACGGGAGATATATCAACAATGATTGGATATATTATTACCTACTCAATAAATTCATGGAAAAAAAAATAGGGCCTTATAGGAGACGTACTTGGATACATAGGATATTGGCTTAGTTGACATTGGACACTTGGGCCTCTACATGCGAGATGCACTTGGATACATGAATAGAAGTTGCACTTACAGGGGCCTCGACATAAGAGACGCACTTGGATATATAAGAAATTGCAGTTGGGCTTTTTCATATAGGAGACGCACTTGGATACATAGAAAATTGCTTAGATTTCAATTCTTTACACATGGGCCTCGACATAGGAGACGCACTTGGATACATAGGGGATTGCACTTGGACTTAGATGACAGTGGACACTTGGGCCTCTACATGGGAGATGCACTTGGATACATGAATAGAAGATTGCACTTGGGCTTAGATGGACCTTGATATCGGAGACGTACCTGGATACATACGAAATTGCACTTGGTCTTGGATTTCAATTCTTCACACATGGGCCAATGGCATAGGCTACACTAGATCAAGTTGCACTTAGGCCTCAACATAGGAAACGCACTCGGATACATAAAAATTTGCACTTGATCTTAGATTTCAGTTCTTCACACATGGGCCAAAGGTATAGGCTGCCTTAGGGGTCGCACTTGGGCTCAACATAGGAAACACACTGGGATATATAGAAGATCTTACACTTGGGCTTAGATGACATTGGACACTTGGGCCACCGGCATAGGCTACCGTATAGGTAAGAAATGAGCCTCGACATTGGAGACGCACTTGGATACATAAGGGATTGCACTTGGACTTAGATGACACTGGAGACTTGGGCCAACTACACAGGCTACCCTAGTCAATATATGAATCGAGACGTTTGTTTTGTTTTGTTTTGTTTTGTAGAGTTGAGATGTCCCAAACCGCGAGGCCCCAACGCCGGTGCTTGGTCCCGTTGGAAAGCCCTCGACAAGGAGGGGTGCACGGACGTGGTCTCACAATTTTTGGACCTGCGGTGAGGGAGATGTGGAATTTCAGGTACTTTGGGTTGCTGGAAATTCACGAAAAATTGCAAAGTGGGCATTCCTGGGACAATGGTTGGAGCCTCGACACCAGAGATATCAAGGGAAAGGTCTCCGGTTCAAATCTGGTCGTAGGCTATGTGGAAAAAAAATGCATTGGACTTAGATGACATTGGACACTTGGGCCAATGGCACAGGCTACCCTAGAGGCTACCCTAGAGACGGGAGATATATCAATAATGATCGGATATTATTACTCAATAAATTCATGGAAAAAAAAAAATGGGCCTTGACATGGGAGACGTACTTGGATACATAGAAGATTGCACACTGGGCTTAGATGAGCCTCGACATAGGAGACGCACATGGGAGACGCCTTTGGATACATAGGAGACGCACTTGGATACATAGGATATCGCACTTGGGCTTATATGACAGTGGACACTTGGGCCTCTACATGGGAGATGCACTTGGATACATAGAAGATTGCACTTGGGCTTAGATGGCTCGACATAGGAGACGCGCAGGGATACATATGAAATTGCACTTGATCTTAGATTTCAATTTTTCACACATGGGCCAACGGAAGAGGCTACCCTAGAGGTCGCGCTTGCGCCTAGACATACTTGGATACATAGGAGATTGCACTTGGGCCAACGACCCAGGATACCCTAGTAGTGACTATCTTACGAGTGTAAGTAGTTCTATTTTTTGTTTTGTATGTACACATTAATATCTTAGATACATGAAAGTATATTAAAATATAATTTTAATGTGTTCACAATATAATGAGTATAGTGAATTACAATGTCAACATTGATGAATATATGAATATAAAATAATTATTGAAAACATAATGAAAAAAATGAAAAAATGACATACAAAACTTAATAATATGTACATAATCGACTAAATTCTTCTATTGAAAGTATCATTAATATTTTTTGTTAATGAACTTGATATATCTGAGTAATATTGTGAGGAGTAATATGGAGTAAAGACAGAACTGCCAAGGTCTCCGCATTTCTTTGGAAAATCGCTCACAGAGTTCTTCCAATGGCTACAATCACGAACACTGATAACCCTATATGTCGATTATGTAATGATGTGCATGAATCTCTAGAGCATTTCTTGGCCTTATGTCCTACATCTCGTAGGATTGGTCTAAAGTGCTCTGCTTTTACTCCAACTGGAACATCCTCCCAGTCTGTTGAATCAGATTATGCTTAAGTGGCTCTTAGTTACTCCGGCTTTCGGCTGGAGTCCTCTCTCTCTCATGTTTAAGTGTCCAGTTTGGGCTTGCCTACGTGCTCACACCTTGTGGGCCATATGGAAAGCTCGTCACCAAGCTTTTCTTCCCTCAATCATCAGATCCCAGTATATATTGAAGAGGGTGGATCGTGTTGGGGGGGTTGCTGTCATAAACAAATTTCCAAGAGCTTCGAAATAGTGGAGGAGGCATTTCTGGAATGAAATTGTGGGCCTCAGTCCCCACATGTGGTAATTGTTTTTCTTTAAAGAAAAAAGGGAAAAAAACACTTACTTATGGTATTGCCAAGATATATATGTATTGCATTTTCTATAATTTGCCATAGACTCTCAAAAGTGTAAGGTTCAACCTATTTTAATCGTATACTTTTTAATGTAAAATAAAGTAAAGTTTGTTTAATGTCCAGTGAATTTACAGAGCCCACTGCTCAACACACAGCCCATCAAGGGGCCAATGGATGAGATGTTGAAGGATTGAACCCAGGATCACCCAGGTTATGCATGGCAAGGCACAAATACCCACCGTGGCAAGGGGGGCTGGGTGGGCCCCGCAGGGGGCACGTGCGCCCACGTGGCGCGGATGGGCGGGCAGAACGGCGGTGGCTGGTGCGCCAGCGTGGCTTGGAGAACGTGGCCCAGCGGGCAGGGGCGAGGGCGGGCAGCCCCGGCACAAAGTTATCCCCTCACAGGCTGGTGCCGGGCGGTAGGTAGTTGGAACGCTGACCTCCTTGTGAGCTGAGCTGATGAGCGTCGCGCTCGAGTCTTGCGCCAGCCCTCCATTCTGGCTTGCACAGTTTCGCAACAATGCTCGCTAGCATCGCACGTATTCCATGTGAGTATTGGTGATTGTGTCCTACGCATCCTGGACGACTTGCTTTATCGTCTCTTTAATCGAGAGGGGGACGAACATTCGCTGCTGGCATACGAGTGGTGTGGCGCGAAGATCGAGAGAAAGTGTAGGCAGGGGGATAATGGGCGGGGGTGAGCGCATTGAGAGAGAGGCAGAGAGGGAGAGATTAGGACAGAGGCAGAGAGAGAGAGAAGGGTACAAGATAGCGAGTAGATGGTGTGTATGTGAGAATTGAGACTGTAGAGAGAAAGCAGCGTGCGTTAGTTGTGGGGCTAGTCTGCTTGTCTAACCAGATCTTGCTTGCATAGCAGAATGAGTTGGGACAAGCGATGTAAATGTGGGCACAATTGACGAGCTGGTGCGCGAATATTGTGTGTGCACTTGTTTAAAAAGTTGAGTGAGTATGCAAAATGTCGACTACGAAGGTGACCTATTCCTCGGGGAGTTCGGCCAAGTCCAAGCACAGTGTGCGGGTAGCCCAGACCACGGCAGATGCAAGGCTACAAGCTGTGTACGAGGAGTCGGGGGAGTCGGGGGACTCCTTCGACTACACCAAGTCCGTCAATGCTAGCAAGTCGACTGGTGAGAGTGTTCCTGCTCAGGCTGTCACTGCCTACTTGCAGCGCATGCAACGAGGCGGGCTGATTCAGACCTTCGGCTGCATGCTGGCTGTGGAAGATGGGACTTTTAGGGTTGCTGCCTTCAGTGAGAATGCACCCGAGATGCTGGACTTGATGCCGCAGTACGTTCCAAGTGTTGGACAGCAGGATGTCCTGGGCATTGGGACAGATGCGCGCACGCTCTTTACGCCCTCAAGTGCTGCTGCCTTGGAGAAGGCAGCAGGTGTAGTTGATGTGAGCATGCTAAACCCTATCTCCGTCCATTGCAGGAGCACAGGGAAGCCCTTCTACGCCATAGTTCACCGAATTGATATTGGATTGGTGATGGATTTTGAGCCGGTGAAGCCGAACGATGTGACGGTCTCAGCTGCTGGCGCATTACAATCCCATAAGCTTGCTGCCAAAGCAATTTCTCGACTTCAATCGCTCCCTGGGGGAGACATTGGTCTTCTCTGTGACACTGTGGTTGAAGAGGTTCGGGAGCTCACTGGGTATGATCGAGTTATGGCGTACAAGTTCCATGAGGATGAACACGGGGAAGTGGTGGCTGAAATACGCCGATCGGATTTAGAGCCCTATCTAGGACTGCACTATCCAGCGACGGACATCCCCCAAGCGTCACGTTTCCTCTTTATGAAGAACAGGGTGCGCTTGATAGGCGACTGCTGTGCGCCGCCAGTGAAAGTGATACAAGATAAGGATTTGCGGCAGCCTGTGAGTCTTGCGGGGTCGACCCTGCGGGCGCCCCATGGCTGCCATGCCCAGTACATGGGTAACATGGGTTCTATTGCGTCGCTGGTCATGGCGGTGATAATCAATGACACTGATGAAGACTATTCTGGCCGGGGGTACCAACAGAAGGGCAGGAAGCTGTGGGGATTAGTGGTCTGCCACCATACGAGTCCCAGGACTGTTGCCTTCCCGCTCCGCTCGGCATGTGAGTTCCTAATGCAGGTGTTTGGCCTCCAGCTCAACATGGAAGTTGAGCTGAGCGCACAAATGAGAGAGAAACACATTTTGAGGACACAAACCCTTCTATGTGATATGCTTCTCCGGGACGCCCCCATTGGCATTGTCTCGCAATCACCCAATATCATGGACCTCGTGAAGTGTGATGGGGCTGCTCTGTATTATGGTAAACGGTATTGGCTCCTTGGGACAACACCTACAGAATCACAGATTAAGGAGATTGCTGATTGGTTATTGGAGTATCACAAGGATTCGACAGGTTTGAGTACTGATAGCCTGGCGGATGCTGGTTACCCTGGGGCATCATTGCTTGGGGATGCTGTCTGTGGAATGGCAGCTGCCAAGATCACACCCAAGGACTTTCTGTTTTGGTTCAGGTCTCATACTGCCAAAGAAATGAAGTGGGGCGGGGCAAAGCATGACCCTGATGACAGGGATGATGGACGAAAAATGCATCCACGCTCGTCTTTCAAAGCCTTTTTGGAGGTGGTAAAGCGACGAAGTGTGCCGTGGGAGGATATAGAGATGGATGCTATTCATTCACTTCAGCTCATTTTAAGGGGTTCCTTCCAAGACATAGATGACAGTGATACCAAGACTATGATACATGCACGACTCAATGATTTGAAACTGCAAGGCATGGATGAGCTCAGTACTGTGGCAAATGAGATGGTTCGGTTGATAGAGACAGCAACAGCACCAATCCTGGCAGTTGATTCAAGTGGGTTCATCAATGGCTGGAATGCCAAAGTAGCAGAATTGACAGGGTTGCCAGTTGGAGAGGCCATGGGCCGTTCGCTGGTGAAGGACCTGGTTTTAGAGGAATCCATTGAAGCCGTTGAGCGACTGCTTCATCTTGCCTTGCAAGGTAACCTCAATTGCAATACGTTTGAGGGTTAGTACTATCAAATGTGCATAAATTGTGCCATTTTTTTTTTAAATTTCTAGGGGGGGATCTGTGGCAGGTGAGGAAGAGCAAAATGTGGAGATCAAGCTCAAGACTTATGGATTGCAGAAAGACAAGGGGGCAGTGATTTTGGTAGTGAATGCATGCTCAAGTCGGGATGTAACAGAAAATGTTGTTGGAGTCTGCTTCGTGGGCCAAGATGTGACCGGGCAGAAAGTGGTCATGGACAAGTTTACGCGCATCCAGGGTGACTACCAGACCATAGTGCAAAATCCCAACCCTTTGATACCCCTATATTTGGGTCCGATGAATTCGGATATTGCTCCGAGTGGAATCCGGCTATGGAGAAACTCTCTGGATGGACGAGAGAGGAGGTAATCTCATTTCTCTGAACTGTGCGTGTTCGTTTGTATCAGTCCGTTCCCTGTATTCAATATGCTCAAAAGCGGTCATAGATTGAAATCCAAGTAACATTCACTGGGGTTGGAACCAGGTGCTTGGCAAAATGCTGGTGGGTGAAATCTTTGGCATGCAATTGATGTGCTGCCGCCTGAAGGGTCAGGACGCCATGACCAAGTTCATGATTGTACTCAACAGTGCCATGGATGGTCAAGACTCAGAGAAGTTTCCTTTCACTTTTTTTGATCGGCATGGAAAATATGTCGAAGCTCTCCTCACAGCCAACAAGAGGACTGATGCTGAAGGAGTCATCACTGGTGTATTTTGTTTCTTGCACATCGCAAGTGTCGAGTTGCTACAGGTCATTCTCTCCCCTTCTAATTGTCTCTATGAAGGTAAGTCCTACTAGTGGAGTGAGCTCCTCACAAAGGTAGTATCTGTTCCCTTTTGCTCTTCCCAAACTGGGTGTGGGGTCTATGGCCACAAGGTTACGCCAAACAACGTCTTATGAGTACAGTCTCTCTTGTGTGAATCGTTAGATCAACCTTTATATCAAGGTAAGTGACACTACTGGAGTGAGCAAGTCACAAAGGTAGTGCCTGTTCCCTATGTTTCCATCCAAACTGGGAATGGGGTCTATGGCCACAAGGCTATGGCAATCAAAGTCTTACGATCAAAGTCTCTCGTGTGAATGGCTTTTTAGAGGAAATTAGGAAAGCCCGGACTAATTGGTTACATCAAGGTAAGTCCCACTTCAGAAGTGAGCCCCTCACTAAGGTAGTGTCTGTTCCCTCTTGTTCCACCTGAACTGGCGCGGGGTCTATGGCTACAAGGCTACAGCAAACATCTTTTGAGTACCTTCTCTCTCTCAAGTGCATCTTGGGCTTCTTCTACTTTTTATAACTTTTTTCTCTCTCTCTCTGGTCCTTGTTCCTTAGGCCCCTGTTGGGCTTTGCACAGATGTTATAGATTTTATTTGTGTTGTCTGTGTGTGTGTCTCTCTCTGCACACCCCAGTTCCCCTCCCATGCTGATGGGATCTGGCAACCCATTGCAGGCACTCACAGTACAAAGGGCCACTGAGAAAGTTGCTTTTGCAAAGCTAAAGGAGCTGGCCTACATTCGGCAGGAGATTAAGAACCCCCTATTCGGAATCATGTTTACACGTAATCTGATGGAGGATACAGATCTCTCAGAGGATCAGAAACAGTTCATGGAGACAAGTGCCGTGTGTGAACGGCAGTTGCGGAAAATCCTAGATGACATGGACCTGGAGAGTATCGAAGATGGGTATGGATGTCACTCTCTCTCACTGACACTCTATCTCTAACTCCTATAGCTTTGGCCCTATAGTGGACCCTTTAAATAAGCCATTAAGGTCGCGGTGCTCAAAGAAAGCATGTTGGAACAGCTTTGTGACTGTTTGGGGTGAGTTCGGCATACCTCCCTTAAGCTCTCGATATGATGATTTCAAGGTCAGATGGTGGGGTCAGTTCAATTGCATGTCTTTACCAGATACCCTAAGATAATCAATGTTATTTCTGTCCTGTTAAACAGGCTCAAGTCTTGGTGGAAAAGGATAAAAGAGATTTTCAAGTATCTGAATGTTAGTCCAGAAGAATTGACAACACTGGATGAAGCTGATCTGGAGGGGGTTGTATCCAAAGCCATGGCTGATGCCCATGGACTGTCTGATGAAACTGTTGATAGGCATACATTTTTCCTGAACTTGTTTTCAATCTGTGACTTGGGCAAGGACCTTAAGGATGATCTGAAGGGTCTACCTACCCTCAGCAGTAGACTGAAATTTAAACTCGGGGTGGGGAGCCTACCTTTCAACAATATCCAGATGCAGAAAGGAAAAGGAGATAGTAATTTTCTGATGTGCAGGCAACCTGAGGACAATATCCATTTTCTGATACATTGTCCGGGGGATTCTCACCAGAGAGTGGCCCTCTTCAGGAACATAAAGAACATGGTTCCTGCACCTCTGTTCACCAACTTCAAATATCTCGAGGCTGAGCCTAAAGCCCTGGCCCTGTTGGGGTCTAACTTTGGGCTGCTCACACATAGCAGATTGATGCTTGTGTGAAGGGCTTTCTAGAGGATTTCTGGAAAGCCCGAACCAGTTGTTTATATCAAGGTAAGTGACACTACCCAAGTGAGCCCCTCACAAAGGTAGTGCCTATTCCCTATGTTCCCATCCAAACTGAGCGCGGGGTGCGCGGGGTCCATGGCCACAAGGCTACGGCAAACAAAGTCTTTTGTGTACATCTTATAGCTTTGGCTTTTAGCAGACAAGAAGATTGAGGACTCAGTTTCAAAAGAGTTGTTCGCATTGGTTGAACAGGTACCTGGAGCTTGACACATCAGAGTTCGAGATGGGTACGGTGATGGATGCTGTTGTCAGCCAAGGCATGATAACATCAAGAGAGAAGGGCCTTCAACTTATCCGGGAGACACCTAGAGAAATCAAGAATATGTCCCTTTTTGGGGATCAGGTGCGATTACAACAAGTGCTTGCAGATTTTTTGTTGAACGCAGTGCGCTTCACACCTTCATCTGAGGGCTGGGTTGGCGTCAAGGTAATGCCGACGAGGAAACAACTAGGCGGCGGTGTTCATGTCATGCACTTAGAATTCAGGTGGGCTTGCTCTCCTTACGCTACTGGCATGTCTGGAGTATTTGATCTCTCATTTTTCTTTGTTTCTGGTTAGTGAATCTATATGAGCAGTGAGGAACCCTATTGTGGATAACTGGGCGCAGGGTTACTCATCCGGGATCGGGCCTTCCCGAGGAGCTTGTCCATGAGATGTTCGATCGGGGAAGGGGGATGACACAAGAAGGGCTGGGGTTGAGTATGTGTCGGAAACTTGTAAAGCTAATGAATGGTGATGTGCAATACATTCGTGACACAGGTAAGTGTTACTTTTTAGTCAATGTGGAGCTCCCGTTGGCGCAAAGAGATGATGCAGCTAGTGTGAAGTGAGGCAACAAACTATCAGACCCTCAAAACTCACAGGCACGAGAGAGAGAGAGAGAGAGAGAGAGAGACACTTGAGTTATTGTGTTTCCTTTTTACACCAGCTGGGAACATGTTTCTTAATAAAAGGTTTGGGTTCAAGCTCCTGAGTTATTTCAGACAAGTTTTCTGAGAATGTTGTAGAGATCTAGCAGCTGGCGGGAGATGGTCCCACCATTACAAGTGTTGTATGCCACATCAAATGGTGGGAAATAAGATCACCTATGGTATCTTTTTGTCAGCACGCACCCTGAACAATACCAGTTTCTCCTTAGAAAAAAATCCAGTCCACACCTTCACAGGTCCTGCTGTCTCAAGGCAGGACTACATAAAGGGTTTTGGATTTTGGAGTGTGGTAATGGTTATAAAAATTTGTACATCCAATCAAATCAGGACATGTGTAGTTAGAATGTTCCATCTGTATTTAGAGATGAAATTTGAATTGGATGTAGTTCATCCGGTCAAGTTGGTACATGTTTGATAGGTGAAGAGATACATTGTTCAGTAATGGTGCAAATTTAGTCAATACCAGGTTAGGTCGTTTGACCTCTACATTGGGCTTGGTCCAAGTGGCCTGAAAATAGTACTCCCACACAACGTTTTTTGGGGTGAAACTTTTTATACAAAGGTGCCACCTGGATTAGTGTGTAGAATTTCCACGACCCTTAGTATTTTTCACTTTTTTTTTCTTAAGAAGATAGGGGACAGAGGCCCTTCGAAATAACTTTATTTGGAATTATTATGGGGGAAAATTTTAAAACCCCTGGGCTCACCATAAGCCACACACACCTTGGTCAGTGAAGAGCAAACTAGACCCCTCAAAAGAGGACACATATTACGTTGTAGAAGAAAAAAACAAAAAAAAAAGATAAGGCATAGTGGGGGGCCAATGTGTAAATCTCTAAGCTCTATTTTTTTCTTTATTTTTTTGGCTGCCTCAATTGAATGTGCAGTGCCCTTCATTTTTCTTGGTGGCATTGGTTGTGTGGTGTCTGAATTTTGAATGTATACATTAAAACGTAACCACATGTGGTGACATTTTTTATTGGTATCATGCATAGCCCTTGGAGCAAACTTGTGCAGCCTTATCTCATGGGTGCTATCCCATCTACATCCCCACTCTGGGCTCTATCTCTTAGGTGGGTTGTGCAAGGCAAGAACGCAAACTGCATGCTAGGTTCCAGGCCATGGCAATCAATATGGAAGGCATGGCAGGCCTTGAGAGGGAATCTCACTCTGAGAATGCCAACAACCACTTCAGAATGTTTGAGGCAACCTATGTTTGCCAATTGCAACATGGATTCAGATGCCTTGCTAAAGCAAACCCCTGCCTGGGCCTTTTGGGAGGGGCAAGGACTCACCCACATCGCAAATATCAGGAACCAAGGTCAGTTCCTTTCACAAGCTGAGATAACAGACATAGTGGGTAGCAGAAGGGCTAGAGCCTGGAACACAATTCTCGCCAACATTCTGCAGTATATGACTCCCCTGCTGGCTGATACCAACCTTGGCTGCACCCCTATTTGGATAGCCACGCGCCAGGGTAATCAACAGACAGTGATTTTGGTGCTGTCTTTTCAGCAAGAATTGGCATTGGGGCTGCACTTCATTGTTGACTGCGAAGGTTCTCTGGCATACTGTGGTTCCATTGAGTTGGATAAGCGACACTTATACCACATAAGAGTGATGGACAACCAAGGGAATGTCAACCCACTTCCCCTGCCAGGGCAAGAAATTCAATGGGCTTGTCACATTTCAGTTTCCTAGTTCCTATCTGCCTCCCTGGAAGACCTCCAATTCGATCCGGGGGAGTGGAGTTGGATGGACCATAAACACTCCCCCTTCTTTGCCTATACAGTAAAGATGGGATACTCTATTCTAAATCCAGCCAAATCCTTTCTGGCAAAGTGGACATCAAAGTGGGAAACATACAACTTCTCTCAGGAAAACTGGAACTCAATTTGGAAATATAGCTGGAGGAAAGATCGGGCAGCGAGAATCTCGGCTTTTTTGTGGAAGCTTGCACATATGGTGCTGCCAGTGAGACAAGCAACAGACCAGGATTCCCCATCCTGCCCTATCTGCCAATTGAACCCAGAATCTATTGAACACTGTCTGACCTCCTGTGCTTTCTCTAGCAGGGTTTGGCGGGCGGTTTTGAGCTTCTATGCTCACTGGAACGCCTTCCCTGCTCTTTCACCCCCTTCCCTCCTGCTTTTAAATTGCTTGCCTGGCCATCCGCAAAGCACTTGCCCTGTCTGGGCCACCCTTAGAGCACATACATTATGGAACTTGTGGAAAGCAAGATGTGCATGGGTGTATGAGGGAAAGCCCCCCATGGGCGGCCAATTCTCTTTCAAACTTATTTTGATCTGCTTACTGAGGGGAGGAAAGCATGGGGGGTTGTTTGTGCAGCTATTCCCAGAACTTCAGAGCAACGGGGGAGGAAGCTGTTCAAAAATTTCCTCAACACCTGGGGTAAAAGCAACATGCTCGGAACCAGTCTACCCAACTTACATTTTCAATGGCGAGATTCCGTACCAGATCAATGGGAAGTCCCCTGGTGAAGGGGAGGAGTTAGACTTCAACTGGCGACACAAAAGAACCAGAGATGCAAAGTCCAAAAAACACTTGAAGTTCTAGGAGGGCAGCAAAGGCGTGAGCAGATTCCCTTATCCGTGAGCAGATTGTAAGCGTGAGCAGATTATTGATGCAGACCCTAAAAGTGAGGGAACAAGTGGGCCTATTGCCGCGGACACAAACTCCACTGCAACGACGCAATCTCCTCTCCATCGGACCGAAGACAGACAAGCTCCATGACGACAATGTGCAATGAAAAACTAACGGATGAATGTATCTGTGATGAACGTAAAAGGGAATGGATGAACGTTGGATGAGTGTCAGATAAAAAATTGCCCAGATGAGTGAACAATGGATGACTGCAACAACATGTATCCTTACCGATGAACATGTGCGCATGAACTTGTGTTGTTGAGTTTAAATAAGTGTATTTTAATTTGGCGGAAGCTTAATTCCAGCCCAGAAGCTAGATCAAACTGGCGTCAAGCACCTTCATCTGACACATTCAGGAGGGTAAAAACAAAAAATAATAAAAATAATATTTTTTATTTTTTTGTTTTTTGGAAAACTTGCAAATGAACCCAACCCCTGCTTTGCAAGCAAAAGACCTGGCATTTACCCAACATGGATTTCTGGTCACCTGGAATAAGGATATGACAACGAATCATAAATTATGTGGTCCAAGCAATTTGTAGATGTCATTCACCCCAAATAGCACACCAGAAGACCAGCCAAATTAAGGTGTCGTTGACGACACCTTAATTTGGCACATTCGGGGAAAAATAAAAATAAATTATTTTTATTTTTATTTGAAAAACTTGCAAATGAACCCAACCCCTGCTTTGCAAGCAAAAGACCTGGCGTTTACCAGCATGGATTTCTGGTCACTGGAAGAAGGACATGACAACGAATCATAAGCCGAACAATTTGTAGATGCCATTCACCCCAAATAGCACACCATAAGACTAGCCATCTGGCACATTGGGGGAAGAATAAATTAAAAAATAAATAAATTAAAAAAAAAATTAATTTTGAAAACTTGCAAATGAACCCAACCCCTGCTTTGCAAGCAAAAAACCTGGCGTTTACCCAGCATGGATTTCTGGTCATATGGAAGAAGGACATGACAACGAATCATAAATTATGTGGTCCGAGCAATTTGTAAATGCCATTCACCCCAAATAGCACACCACAAGACTAGCCAGATTAAGGTAGATTAAGGTGTCGTTGACGACACCTTAATCTGGCACATTCGGAGAAAAATAAAATAAAAATAAAAATTGGAAAACTTGCAAATGAACCCAACCCCTGCTTTGCAAGCAAAAGACCTGATGTTTACCCAGCATGGATTTCTGGTCACATGGAAGAAGGACATGACAATGAATCAGAAGTTATGTGGTTCGAGCAATTTGTAAATGCCATTCACCTCAAATAACACACCAGAAGACTAGCCAAATTAAGGTGGATTAAGGTGTCGTTGACAACACCTTAACCTGGCACATTCGGGGAAAATAAAAATAAAATAAAAATAAAAATAAAAATTGGAAACTTGCAAATGAACCCAACCCCTGCTTTGCAAGCAAAAGACCTGGCGTTTATCCAGCATGGATTTTTTATCACATGGAAGAAGGACATGACAATGAATCATAAGTTATGTGGTTCGAGCAATTTGTAGATGTTATTCACCCCAAATAGCACACCAGAAGACGTTACAGATGCCATGTTATGTGGAGGCTGCAGCTTGCAAATTTAGTCTCCTCTCTTTTCCCCCTCCTGTGCTTTACGACAGAGAAGATTTTGTGCAGAGCATGGCTAGTGTCTTCATAGACAGTTCTACCTTCGTTTTGGACTCCGACTCCAGTAACAGTGGATATTCTTCGTCGGAATGAATCAGCTGTTTTTAAACGATTTATATTAAAAGCACCAAACGGCCTCTCCACCTTCTTTGCAATTGGGTGTCAGCATCTTTCTCGACTTAGGATACCTGGTAAAGGACAACCACAACCCTCTGCAGTTAGCAGAGGTTCACTCTGGAGCTCGGGGGATTTGACAACCACTACTCAAAAATGCTTTTTAATTTTGCATTCAATCACAAACTACATTCATCCATGTGCTATTCGTCCAACATACATTCATTGCCCATTCATCTATCATTCATCCGTCATTCATCGATAAACGATGAATTGGTATGCATGTTATACTGGACATTACCCGCAGTAACAGGTCCTCTAAGCCGAATAAGTGTCTGCGGTTATAGGTGAGCACATCCACAAGCGTGAGCAGAATTATGCTCATGGAATTTTCTACTCGCGGATTCTGCTCACGGTTTAGCAATCCCCAAGTTCTAGCTTCAATCCTACCGCCTGCCAAATCTTCTACTGCTCATGCTGCTCACACTTGTTGACCTGCAGCTCTTCTTGGCCGCTTAAAATCCCTCTTAAGTGGCTTCGGCCTTCACTGGCAGCAATCCTCTTGCTAATGTCACAGATATAGCCCAGAAAAAATTACCAGGAGTAAATACCAAAAGTTATCAGGTTACCATGTTATCGGAAGATACTATGACTTATCGTGATTTATCATGATTTACCATTACTTACCATGTTACCGGGAGTTTACCAAATTACCGAGAGTAACTTGGGAAACTGCTCAGGAAACTTCATTTGGAGGAAACTTCTCCATCAAGATACCTCATTTGTTTAATGAAGCTTCTCCATCAAGAAACCTTTGTTTACTCTTGGAAACTTCTCCATCAAGAAACCTTCATAGGAAAAGCTTCTTAGGAGACTTCTTAGTAGCCAGTATATATAGGAGGCGAGACTGGACACTCTTCAGTCTTGCCAACACCAGTTCAAGCTACTCTTGTTTCCAGTTCCCAGTACTCTAGCCCAGTTTCCAGTATCTGGTACTCCAGTCCAGTTTCTAGCATTCCAGTATTCAAATCGTGTTCCAATATCTTGTACTCTTGTTCATTGTTATAAAGATCGTCTTGATTCCTATTTACTCATCGTGCATATGGCCACGCCGACCTTGACTTCTTGTCTAGTCTTGTACCTCTATTCTGATCTTTTGTTTGTGTTCAGTCATGTTCTTGTCCTTGACAGTTTGACGAGACTGAAGTTTGTTCCTTAGTTAGTTAAGATTGAAGGCACATTTGCGGAAATGGTCGCCACATTGCAGAGTCTTCAGCGCCAGATGCAAGAACTTCGTGCCTCTACTGCCCAACTACAAGTTGATCAGTTTCAAGATCTTGACAACGCTCTCAACAATTTGCAACAACAAATTTCAGAGTTGAAAGAGTCGAACAATGGATCTTCAACCTTACAAGTCCCTACTACAACAAATCATACTGCAACGGTTCTTCCAAATCTTCAACAGATTACAAGGGAACCAAAGGTCAGCATGCCCGAAAAATTTGATGGGACGAGATCAAGATTTCGCGGTTTTGTTCAACAAGTACGATTGTTCCTACGACTACATTCACAACGCTACCCTGATAAAGGTATTCAAAAATGAGATTCGTGGGCACCATTCTATCAGGCACTGCCCTATCTTGGTTTGCACCGCTATTAGAGAAAAATTCGCATTTATTATACAATTTTGAAGCGTTCATGTCCGAGTTCACTGCAACGTTTGGAGAGAATGATAGAAAGAGAGTTGCAGAGATAAAGATGCGAAATCTTCGACAAGGAGCACGTCCAGCTTCCGTTTATGCTGCCGAATTTCGACAACTTGCGTGCGACCTCGACTGGAATGAGAATAGTCTCATTAACTAGTCAGTTTCGATGTGCCTAAAAGAGGATGTAAAAGATTTGTTGCTGACAATGCCAAACGTGAGTACACTGAGCGAATTCATCACCCAAGTCATTGCATGCGATAATCGTTTGTTCGAAAGACGTCAAGAAAAGCGATTTGAATGGTCGACGACGCACCATGCCGCTGCTACTACGGCACCAAACACAATGATCCATCAGACATCCGGTCATGATCATATGCAGATTGATGCTGTCCGATTCAAGCCATTGACGCCACAAGAAAAACAAAGACGGCGCTCAAATGGATTATGTCTTTATTGCGGAGAAAATGATCACATAGCATTAAATTGCCCCAACAAGAGAAGATTCAAAGCTCGGGGCACAACTCAAGTGTTCGATACGAGGAGGTCGGAAAACGAAGATGTTCAGTCACACTAGGGACCATGCGGCTGGACACCCCAAATTCCTCAAAAAAATAAATTTTTTTCTACCTTCAGACCATGTACCTTATTTCACAGTTCCAGTAAAGATCAGGATGCAAAATCGAGATATATCCGTAGAAGCACTTTTGGACTCGGGCGTTTCAGCGTGTTTTATTGACAAGGACTTTGTGAAGCAACACAATTTAACGATCGTAAGAAAGAAATTCTCGGCCCCTGTTGAAGTCATCGATGGACGACCGTTAATATCAGGAAATATTGACCATGAAACTCGACCCCTTGAAGTGAAGCTTAAAAATCAAGCATCACAGATTGTTTTCAATGTCATCTAGTCTCCAACGAATCATGTGATCCTTGGACTTCCCTGGTTTATACTTCATAATCATGACATCGACTGGCGATCATGAAAAATTTCGGCAAGACAAAAATGCAAAAGTACCAAAAGTATTCAACCCCTGTTTCTTGGAGCTAGAGCCTTCATGAGAGCTACGAAGAAAGACGCGACATTTGCACTTTATGCGACTCCGATCAAAACCACAACAGACCAAGGTATTTCGACATCACCCACTCAATATCAAGACTTCAAGGATATCTTCGAGAAAAAAAATGCAGACATGTTGCCAGAACATCGACCTTATGATTGTGCAATTGAGTTGCAAGAAAGAGCTCAACCACCATTCGGCCCGATCTACAATTTATCTCAGACGGAACTGGCTGTTTTACGCGAATACGTTGATGAAAATTTGTCAAAGAATTTCATTGGACATTCGAAATCACCCGCGAGAACACCTATCTTATTTGTGAAGAAGAAGGACGGATCGTTACGCATGTGTGTGGATTATCGTGGGCTCAACAAAGTCACTATAAAAAATTGTTATCCACTACCGCTGATTTTCGGACTCCTCGAACAACTTGGACGAGCAAATTTTTTCACAAAAATCGACTTCAGAGGAATTTACAACCTTGTACGAAGGAGACGAATAGAAGACTTTTTTTTGCACAAGGTACGGATATTTCGAATACAGTGTTATGCCTTTCGGTCTTATAAATGCTCCAGCAATTTTTCAACACATGATGAATGACATATTTCGAGAATTTTTAGATGACTTTGTAGTCATCTATTTGGACGACATTTTGATATTTTCACAGAATGAAGAAGCACATGGTCGCCATGTACGCCTTGTCTTTGATTGAGAGAAAAAAAAGGCTATATGTCATTTTGAAAAAATATCTTTTCCACCAATCTGAAGTCGAATTTTTGGGCTACATTATTTCCGACAAATGAGTATTTATGGATCAGAAGAAAATACAAACCATCATCGAGTGGATTAAACAAACTTCGGTCTGAAATATACAATGTTTTCTAGGATTTGCAAATTTCTATAGAATTTTCAAAGACTACTCCAAAATTGCTGCACCATTGACACGACTCACATGGAAGAACAAATTTGTATGGGACGAGAAGGCTGACCAAGCATTTGAAAGGCTGAAGCAAACATTTATAACGGCTCCAATATTGGTATATGTAGACCCATCTAAACCATTTTTTTTTGAAGCAGATGCATCGGACTTTGCACTTGGCGCGGTACTCTCTCAATACGGTACAAATGGCCGACTTTACCCTGTTGGTTTTCGTTCTCGCAAATTTTCCGCTGCGGAGATCAATTATGAAATCCATGACAAAGAACTTATAGCGATTATCGATGTTTTTGAGGAGTGACGTTATCTATTGGAGGGAGCTAAACATCAGGTCACTGTCTATACCGATCACAAAAACCTCGAGTATTTTATGAGTGCTCGTGTTTTTAATCGACGTCAAGCGAAATTGAGTATGTCACTAGCAAGGTTTGATTTTGTTATTATCTACCATCTCGGACATCTTCAAGGAAAACCAGATGCTCTTTCTCGACGATCGTATCTTGCGCCAAAAGAAGGGGATGCAGCTTTTGACCAACATAAATCCATCATCTTGAAACCAACAAATCTCTAATTGAATATGATATTCATGTCCACCTATGACGATATAGAGATCATAAAAGAGATTCAGGAAGCACTGAAGAGTGACCAATTTGCTACGACATTACGAAGTCAACTAAATCGACTTCGAGACAACCCACACGTCACAAACGACTTCGAATTCAAAGATGACTTATTTTATTTCATGGGACTTCTCTACGTACCTCCAGGACCTACACGATTTCGATTCTTCAAACATGTCATGATCTTCCGGCTGCAGGATATTTCGGCTTCAACAAAACAATGGAATTAATATCCAGGGACTATTGGTGGCCGCAGATGTGGAAAACTTGTGAAAGAATTTATAAAATCTTGCGACACGTGTGCTAGAGCGAAAGGACCACGACATTGACCTTACGGCTTTCTTCAACCATTACCCATTCCCAAGGGTCCATGGTCGTTCGTGTTTATGGACTTTATTACGGACCTTTCAAATTTCCAAGACCACCGATTCAATCCTTGTTATTGTAGATTGTTTTACGAAGATGACACATTTCATTCCATGTAATAAGACAGTTATCGGCGAGGAAACTGCAAGACTCTTCCTCAATAATATCTACCGCATTCATGGACTTCCGAAGGACATTGTATCTGATCGAGGACCACAGTTCATATCAAATTTCTGGAGGGGATTATTTCATATATTGGATACTAAGATCAATCTCTCTACAACTAATCATCCACAGACTGATGGTCAAACCGAACGTGTAAACCAGATTTTGGAGCAATATCTTCGCTGTATAATAAATTCACTAAGATAACTGGACGGACCTTCTGTCATTGGCTGAGTTTGCCTACAATAACACTATACATTCTTCGACCAAACAAACTCCATTTTTCTCCAATTATGGTCATCATCCTCGAGCAAACTCTTTCCACATGAATTCTGTTGGAAGCACTGCTGCATAATTCCTTGTTACTCATCTTGCTATGATTCACAAGGAGCTTACATTCCACCTCGTAGAAGCTAAAAAACAATACAAGGAGTATGCAGATCAATGTCGCCAACTCCAACTCCAGTTCAAGATCGGAGATCGTGTGTGGCTTCTTCGACGGGACATACAAACCTCGCGACCATCAAGGAAGTTGGATTATCAACGCCTAGGACCTATTCAAATTATTCGACAAATAAATCCGGTCAGTTTTCGGCTTGAATTCCCACAAAGTGTGCACATCCATCCAATGTTTCATGTTTCATTATTGGAGTTGTATCATCCATCGAATATTCCAGGGAGAGTCTCCGTACCACCTCCACCAATCGAAGTCAATCAGGAAATTGAGTATGAAGTCGACGAAGTCCTAGACTCTTGCATCAAGTATAAACGTCTTGAGTATTTCGTACATTGGAAAGGCTACGACCTCAACGAACGAACGTGGGAACCTTCATCCAACCTCACCAATGCATCTGACAAAGTCCAAGAGTTTCATCAACGATATCCAGCTAAGCCCCAAGCTACATGTCAATAAGACATCACAACGATGATGTCAGCCAAGTTAGCTTCAAGGTGGACTCCACATTCAATGTATCTGATACACGTTAAGGAGAGATGAGCACCACACATCAATATATATAACTACACTTCCAGCACTCTTACATCTTGTATTGGCAACATGGAGTCACAAGAACCAGATACATTAGAGCTGTCGCTTACCCAACTACCAGATCAGCCGTTCCGACTCTCACGACCTTCAACATCACGCCGACACTCTCGAGACGATGGGCCACCAATGCGACACGTTGTCGCGCACCTCACTTCGGTAAGCTCCCCATCAAGTCATAGTTACTCGCTTTGATGCGCACGCCTGACTCCCAACCTGGCCGCCCGGGCCAGCTTCGAGCTTTGGCTGCTCACCGGGACATAACGGTCTTCCTTCGCTTCCCTCTAAACCCTCCACCTATTTGGGTCTAGGAGAATTCCCTTTGGTAGATGGCAGTCCGGAACAGCTCCCCACTCTTTGGTCGCTTTCCGGCTCGCTCGCTTAGTTATCGGGGTTACTACTCCCTATATATACTTCTGTAGCTGTCCGCGGGGGTTTCATAACCAGCCATGCCATTTTATGGCGAACCACCACGAAAACCCTCGACTCCCGGTGATGAGTCGCGGTGAGTCTTGGCCCACTCACCACGGCCCCTATGGACCGTGATGAGTCCCAAGACTCCCCACGACTCCCACCACGAGGTCTCCGCCCCCATGGTGAGTCCTATGCCACCCCCACTAAGTCCCGCTAAGCTACCACCACCCCTTGTGGAGCCACCCCACCGCAACCGGTGTGCGGGGCTCCACCTAGTGAGCGCCTCTGCCTCCTTGAGTGCCTTGGGCACTCAAGGGTGCTTCAGCCCCCCATACCTATCGCTGCCGCTGCCCCACCACAGGGGCAGCCCCTCATGTGTCCCGACCCCCTGCCCTCAAGGCAAATGGGCGCGACACACGTACTTCCTTGTCTGGACCCCATACGACGGCAAGTGGAGCCTACTCGAAGTCTGATAATTCTGTTGGAGGTTAAGGCTTTGGACCCAGAGGGCAACGAAATCATGTTTGAATGCAGTTTCAAAAATCAGAATGCTCAAATCACTGCGTGGTCCCAAGTTCAAGGTGTTGGACACTATCGATGGTTGCAGGGACCTATAAATCATTTGAGTCAAGAACGAAGAACCGAATACTTGGCAAGTACCATTCGCCGGATTTTGGATTTTCTCCAACTCTAAGCAAGTCCAAGATTTCACCGCTCCTCGAGGAACTCGGCGCTAGAGGAGGGGGTGATGTCACGGAGATAGTCCAGAGGAACTTACCAGGAATAAATACCAGAAGTTACCAAGTTACCATATTACCGAAAGTTATCATGACTTACCGTGATTTACCATGATCGACCATGATTTACCATTACTTACCATGTTAACGGGAGTTTATCAAATTACCAAGAGTAACTTGGGAAACTGCTCATGAAGCTTCATTTGGAGGAAACTTCTCCAAAGATACCTCCTTTGTTTAAGGAAGCTTCTCCATCAAGAAACCTCCATAGGGGAAGCTTCTTAGGAGATTTCTTAGTAGCCAGTATATATAGGAGGCGAGACTGGACACTCTTCAGTCTCGCCAACACCAGTTCAAGCTAATGTTTCCAGTTTCCAGTACTCAAGTCCAGTTTCCAGTATCTAGTACTCAAGTCCAGTTTCCAACATTCCAGTACTCAAGTCGTGTTCCAATATCTTGTACTCTTGTTCATTGTTATAAAGATCGTCTTGATTCTTATTTACTCATCGTGCATATGGTCACGCCAACCTTGACTTTTTATCTAGTCTTGTACCTCTAGTCTGATCTCTTGTTTGTGTTCAGTCATGTTCTTGTCCTTGACAGCTAAATCCTGTCTACACATCTTCTTTCTATCCTACAGTGCATCCCCTCAGTCTCCCCCCTTACCGATCTGCCTCTACTGCTTCTCTCGCTTTGCTCAGCTAGCTAGTATGCTAGAGTCACGAGGAAGTCCCCCCCCAGTCAGCCTTCACGGCCCCAAAAACAGTGGTTATTTTTTCTACTGATGTCTCTATCCTTTATTAATTTGATTAAAAGGGTCTCCATCCTTTTTCTAATTTTTTTTTCAAAAAAAAAGAAAAAAGCAAAGAGGTGTACGGTCCAAACATGTTATATTGTAAAGGGCTATTTGATTTCTTGAATGTTCCGAGAAACCCAACGAAGCACTGGTCTGATACAACATGGTGGTCAATGGCTGAACATATGCATACCGTTTGTCATGGAAGCAACAAGAGATGCTATTGGGGCTACTAAGTTTATTACTTTAACTTGTGATGAAGTCTCAACAGTTGACAACCAATCATGGATTTCAATTCATGCTTATGTTGTGGAGAATTGGGTGCGTGCTTCTATTTTGCTTTCTCTAGAGAGAATTGTGGAGGGGGGTTGGATCTGATAATCTCACAAAGAAGATGATGGAAGCACTCATGATAGGTGGAGGCATGCCACAAAGAGCGCATTAGAGATAAACTATTGAGCATTGCTCCGCACTACTAGCGACGACTTCTGAGAACAATGTCTAGATAGATGGGCTATATTCAAGTTTTAAGAAAAATGACGGATTGTTGTCAAAACTATCATGTTAAGTCATTGTTTGATGCAACTACCTTTATCTATGCCCAAGAAGTGAGGGGGAGTTGAATCCCCTTTTCTAACCAGTATGCAGAGACCCCCCTTCCCCCCCCCAACCCAGCACACATCACACCTAACAACCATCCCATGAAGCTGCACTTATCCCCCTAGCCCAAAAAAAACAATTCACCCAGAAAATCGAGAAATACCATGCCATCTTAGGTCTTCGTATCATGAATGTTGTTTTGGAAATGGATTCATTTGTCGGCTTTTAGTGAAGGTTTTAAACTCTGTTCCAGAAATCCTGGACGCCAATCAACGATGTGGATATTGTGTTCTGGTTAATTTCTGAAAGACTTGAAGGACATTGCTCATTACAAAGGTTGGTTGCTTTGATGCGCTTGTATTGAGCTCAAGCTTCTTGTAGAGCCAAAACACCAAGATCCATACAAGCATGTTGAATTGTACTGTTGTTATAGCTCATATAGTCCATGTCCTACAACTCTGATCTTGCATTCCTCCAATGGAGGTGATAGCATGCATGGAACGTTCTCCCTGAAGATGCGCTTATAAGTAAATCTAGACTTTCCAAAAGTCCAGGAATAACATATATATATGTATATTAATTTATTTTAAATTGAATAAAAATTCACTATGAAAACAAATTAAAATGATTTTATTATATTTATTGTAAATGTTAAGTAAATATTGCTCTTCCCAAAGAATCCACACCCTGATCACATTCCTAATCTGAGTTGAAATCCTAGTTTTTTACAGTTTCACGGGCAGCGAGGCTGCATGCAGAGAGAACACATATAAAGGTGATATTGCTCGGCTTCAAGCCGTTCTTTTGCATTCCTTTAAATAGTTGCACGACCTCCCTATGACAACCATGTTGTGCATATCCTGCGATCATCACATTCCACGACACCACATCTCGTTCAGCCATATTGTCAAACACTCCCTTTGCATCCTCCACGCACCACATTTGGCATACATGTCCACCAGGGTGGTGTTCAGGTACAATTCCAGCTCTGCCAGGCTTGCACACGCACTGCAAACGCACACAAACGTGATGTGGTCGGGCTTCACCCCGTCGCACATCATTTGCTCATAGGTCTCCAAAGCCTCCATCCCATGTCCCTGCTATGCATACCCTACAAGCATCGCAGTCCACGACACCACATCTCGTTCAGCCATAGTGTCAAACACTCCCTTTGCATCCTCGATGCACCCACATTTTGCAAACATGTCCACCAGGGTCTTGTTCAAAATGACTAGCATATGAGACCTCATGTCCTTCACAGTTGCTACAGTTTTTTAATATTAGCCTACAAAAAGATGCCAAACATTGTCACTCCATAAGTACTGGAGAATTATGTCTGCTGTCCCAAGTTCGACATCTCCACTGAGGCAAGGGAGATCTCCCATCCTAACATATCCAATAATATGAAACACACATGATTAGAAGATAGTAAGATAGAAAGACCTCCCGTCGAGATGTATCTCAAAATGTCCAAAGCAGTTTATTAGAACATCACCAAACCAAATTTGTCCAAACATATTGAGGTCCCTCGCTATGGGAACTAATCAACCATCACCAGCCCATAGGACCCAAAACCATAGGCTTCGACGCAAAATTATCCTGAATATAGTCTCTATAGAAGTTGGCTCCACTGCAAGAGCCCTTCGACAGGAACATCAATCTCTATCTATCTTCGTCCTTGACTCAAACACCGGTTCCCCAAGAGCGTCATCCATAAAATTAGAAGCAGCTTGCGGAATCTCCTCTATTCCCAGTGGCCGTTCCGGCTATGTTTTATGCATCCAAGCCATAGCCCCACGCACAAAATACATGCGAACCGGGACGGACAGGAGGACTCCCGTCCCAAGTGATACACATTACGAGGTGGACCCTACTTATGCTGAAGGCGAGCGTGTACAGGGTCTTGGCTATGCTCCGTACATCCTTGGCACTATTCTGTACCACCTGATTTTGTGGATGACTTTGAGCTGGTCTTTCTCTCCCCTTCTCTCTGTTGGGTTGCCTTGTGGGCAGGCGAAGACACCTTCTGCATTCCATTGCTGGTGATTCTTTTTGAACTGGTCTCAGATGTAGTCAATGTGAACTATCATCTTGATTATTTGTTAGATTATGTCCAGCAAACGTCATAGATTTACGTTTGACTATATATGAGATCAGTTCAAAAGGAATCACCAGCAATGGAAATGCAGAAGATAACCTTTGGCCCCCAGAGAGGCACCAAACAGAGAGTATTCAATTGAGAAGTTGAAAACTCTGTTCACGTGGCTCCTTGGAGTAGTAAGGGTGGTGAAATCTTCATCTCTGAAAGCACCACTTTCCATCTGCAGGTTACTCGGTTTGAAAAACTCAGGGTGGTCATAGACAGAGGTGGGTAGAGAGCGTGCTTTCAACATTGTTCGGTCAGGCTAGGGAACCAAAACCAGCTCCCCACCTTTGGCGAATGATGTCAAGTTGGTGAGGAAATCAATAGCTCCAGGGCCATCCCACAACAAATGGCTGTCCAAACCCAACGGTGAATCCCCCGCACTTGAACCTTGTGACCTGTCCCAGGATCCCAAATGTTCAAAGTCTTCTCAATGTGCATACAAGGGGTAGGACATGCAATCCAGTTGACAGCCATGGAACTTGAGCTGAAGACTCGAGCTTTGGACGGGGGGTAAAAGTTCAAGGCTGGCAAATGGGCTCAATACATGAACTGCAGTCTGCAGGCCTTCTTTGAAAAGGTTCCATGTGTTAATTCGCTTCCATGGTGGATGTATTTAAGTTTCTTTCCTTCTTTCTCCTTTCTATATGCATGTTCCTATCAGACCCCTCATTCTTCTATTGGAATTGGCTCAGGGGGTTTTTTGAACTTGTGCATGTTTCCCCCTCAATTTAACACGCTTGGGAGCCAATCCCAGCAGCTCCTGCATGCAGAGACAAGTTGAAACTCTGTCAGTTCCCTCTCTCTCTATGCTAGAAGCTTACTATCAAAGGCCTTACAGCTGGCTTTCATGCTCTACTGCTGGTAACCCCCTGATAGTAGGTTGTTGTGTCCTATTAGGACTAGGCCCTCAAGGGTGCATCATAGCCAAAGTTCACAGGAGATGGGCAATTATCTTCAAATATTTCCTGGAGACATTTGGAGTCTTTAGAGCGGTTTTCGTGTTGTTCACTTTGTCCTATTGCCCTTGGGACCACCTGTCTAAGACATAAAGAAATTTTCTTTTATTCTTTCTAGGGTTTCGCCAAGTCACTGTCTATGGAGCCAATGGCATTTCAAAGAAGACCGATGATTCCCTTACACACAACTCTCCTTAATCTACCTATCCCTGCATCCATTCCTCTCATTCTTGGACAAGAGGTACAAGAGCAAGTTGATGTGCAGATATCCACTGTAACAGCACCAGACCAGAAACTAAAGGATCTTGCAAAAGTCAGGCCTTTGGTAAAGTCTCCAGAGCTTGTCAGACAGTATCCACTCACAAGTCAAGGAGAGCACAATTACATTTTTTGCAGCTTGTCATCAACAGGACCTTTTGCACGTGGCCATGCAGTGTTTAAGACACTGCACCTGAACCCTGCTTGTTGGGTTGCAGCAAAGCTACATGACCAAAGCAACTGCAAAGAGTAACAGTAGCTACATCCTAATGTAAAACTCAAAATACAGCGAAAAAGTCTACCATCATTGCTGCCTCCTCTTCATGCTTGATGTGCTCTATCTCAGTGCGGGCTGCATCTGCTGCATGGGCAGCAATTTGTTGGTTAGCCCGAGCATACCAGAACAGATCCTTTCCTGTGGAAGCAGATGCAAAAACTCACTGAAGCAACAGCTAAAGCTCGACCATTTGACTAAACGACTTGCAACTCAAGAATTTGTATTTAGGTACTCCTTACATAAACTCCCATTTATCAACTTGCTTGCTTGCAATATGGCTCAGTATGCCGATCAACCTTACAAAAAAGAGAATTACTCCATGACCATTCCCTGTGAATGCCACCGTGGTCATGTCTCTACAGTGAGCAAAGTTTGATGAATTAACCTCTCTCTCGAGAATGGCACCTATATTTCCTACGAGGATGGGTTAAGAGCCCATGACCAATTCAGGACACCATCATAACAAGTGCATTTCCTTGGTTTATGGATGCATCTTTCTGTCATCGGCCAACAGGGGCTTTGATACTATGTCCCAGATAATTTTCACGGTGCTTGTCTGCCTTCACATCATCCCAATCGAATTTTACAAAAGTGCTCCCAGAATTGCCATAAGGCCTGTCAGCCTGACACTATAGGTCTGCTCCCCTAATCAGGTTACACACACAGTCATGGAAAGCAAGTTTGAGCATAAAAACCCTATTGGCAGCACCATAACGTTTCCACAAAGCTATCCACACATATTACCATAAAGATGAGGATACCATGAAGTTGACAGAGCTTATCAAATGACTTATATCCCTCTCAATCCCAGCTTGCTTGGTGTGAGCATGTACCATTTTGCCTTTTCCTAGGGCATTGAGAACGCAGATGTATGTGACCTTGTCAGGCATCACTCCTTCCTCTATCATTAGCTTATACATCTCGAAAGCCTCCATAGCAAACCCATGCTGAGAATATCCTGCAATCATCGCATTCGAACAGACACATGAGAACCTTTCGTGACATCAATAGACAAACATGGCCACATAGGCCCTCTTCCTTGCCCAACTTGGTGAACTCCACAGCACATGATCCTCCTATGCAGTGGCTTACTGCTCAGTCATCATACACTTTACTGTCAAACCCATGCTGATGGCCCCGCGCAGTAATTCTTTTGTCAGCCTATTTTATTCAAGGTCGAGAAGAAGCTCGAGTCTTTCTTACCAGCATCACCTTGTTTGCTTCCCAACTTTACCTTCTCTGACCTTCCCAACATGTGACTCAAAAACTACGTTTTCAGGCTTGGACGTCCTATTTCGTTAAGTGCAGAAAGCCCAAACTAAATGAAAAGGAAATTGCAATTGCCCATAGTGTGGGCAACCTGAAGACAAAATCAAATTTCTGATTCTTCTCGTAAATACTCCCACCAGCAAGCAACCCTCTTCAGGAACATGAAGAACATTGTCTTGCACCTCTGTTCACCAACTTTGAAAATCTTGCGGCTGATCCTTGAGCCCCGGCGTTGTTGGGTGTGAGTTGCTGGGCAGCTCACACACAACAAGTCCATGCTTATGTGAGGCGAGGCGCTGGGGTCTATGGCCTTCTCTCGATAAACTTCTCGAGAGAACCAGGGTGTCTCTCGATAAACCATATTCATTTCAGAAGGGCACTCATATCATGGGGTGCACTGTAGGTGTGGGGGCTCTTTATGTGAGGGGCTTTTGAGAGACAACTTGAACCTCGTAAACGATGAGATAGTATGCAACACTTTATTAAAACCCGTACACAGCCTGATGGAAACCTTAGTACAAGGATCAACAATGCTTGGACTTGTATGTCGAATTCTCCAAATTGGACAGATGTTGACATCAAGGGGTGCAGAAAATGAATGAAATGAACAAACCAAATTGGGATGGATGTGCATGCCCTTGACTCCATGTACCTCTTCAGAAGAGGCTCATATTAATCCCTTAACAACTAGCAACCTAACAAATCATACTTCCACACATACTACCTGGTAGTCATACCTTGTACACTGCACCAAATGCACCTTCTCCAACTTTGTTATTTCGATGGAAATTCCATGTTGCAGCCTTCAGATCATCGTAGGCTATGAGAATGCTTGGTTGTTGCTGGTGCAAGCCAACTAACTCTGCCAAACCAAATCAACAAAATAAAATAATCAGGTAGATGTAAGAGCAGCTTCCAATCCGAGGATCCTGAACGAAGATAAGGGCAGATGCCCTGTGGATCAAATGAGACCTGGCATCCACAAAATATCCCATAATACAAACCCCAGTTGAGGCCTGGCTTCAAACTTCACCTTTCATACAGGCGAGTAGCATGTTTCTGACTTGTTAAGTATGGTCTCTGGCTCAGAAGAAAAGCCAATATACTGATATACTGATATCCAGGTTTTTACGCCTGCAGGTAAGTGCACAGTGACTATGTGATGCTAATCAAGTGTGACACATTGACACAGGGTTTGCTGCATGGTGCTTGGTGAAAGTCAGTTAGGCTTAGGGCTACTTCATTGTCAGGCTAGAATTATCAGCAGGTTGGAATCCAAATACCATTTCAGAAAAGGAAGTAAGGTAGAGATAGGGAACCAGGGGCAGAAGAGATACCTAGATATGCAAACCAGTGTTGAGGTTTGAAGGGCAACCCCACCTTTTCAAAGTGCAGGGGATATTTAATGTTTGCCCTTGGGGGTGGAGGGTGTTAAGGTGAACAAGGTATCTAATTTGAAGGGTTATTCCCAATGACCCTTCATGTGTGAAGATAACTGCCCTTCACAGCCTGAAGGCCTATAAGCCCCAACTGCCCTTTGCACAATAAGTGAGCAAGACGACCAGCATGCAATATGCATAGTGGTGCATGATCATGTCGGTCTAGGTGTGATAACTGATTGCAGAAATACAAGCAATATGCATAGTGGTGCCTGATCATGCTCAGGTCTAGGTGTGATAACTGATTGCAGAAATACAAGTGGAACTATTTATTCATTTCATCGGACCTCATGATAGCCGCAGTTATCAGCCGTTGTTGTCTGCTGTCTACTCTCTTGGGCGGTCACTTTGTCTCATCAAGTTCAGGTGTGATAATTCAAGCACTATTCATTCATTTAATCACACCTGATGACAACCGGTTTACACGATTACTGGTTGCCCTTGTTGTCTTATTATAAGTTGACCCAAGGGTGCTGCGGTGGTATCGTAGTTAACCTTAAGATGTACAAGGCAGGTTTTCTGGGTAACCTTATTTATTCATTCATTTAATCACACCTGATGACAACCGGTTTACACGATTACCGGTTGCCCTTGTTGTCTTATTATAAGGTGACCCAAGGGTGCTACGGTGGTATCGTAGTTAACCTTAAGATGTACAAGGCAGGTTTTCTGGGTAACCTTATTTATGCAAGACAGTTTCTTACAGACTCTTCAGTGTGAAGGGTGGCCCAACATTTCATTTTGCAGGGCACTTTTGACAATTGCCCTTATTCGAAGGGCATCAAAACTCACCACGGATGCAAACTACACCTGAACCATGTCTATGACTGTCAAAGAGTGTAGTACCTGATGCATGATCATGAGATGGAGGCTTCGGAGATCTCTTCCATTTCCAACAAGCCAGCAAGCATAGGATGCCAATAATTGCAACCACAGCTGCAACAACAGCCGCACCCAAAATCTTTGCAAGGGAACTGTGATGATGGGAATATTTCCTTCTTGCCTCTGTCACATACACTCACCCCTCTCTAACATAAGTGGTATCATGAATCAGTCCATTCGCATCTAACAAAGCAAAGCCAAGGCAAGGATTCATACAGAGACACCTTTAGCATGCCTCCTCCCATACTAGAACACCAGAATGAAGCCCACAACCAAAATATCCGTAAGCCAGCACAAGCCCCATTGCTTCCCAGGTTACCACAAGACACCTATACACAGCAATTAATGTGCAGAGCTAATCCTACCATGAAACGATGAGGGCGACCGTACTGTAGGAGACAAGGCTCAAACCCAGGCAGAGTGATGCTCTTGTTTTGTAATTGAGTTTGAATTGATGAAACCTGTGCAGTTGCCCAAAATTCTGATGATGGAGGTGGGAACGACAGGAGCTGAACCAGTATAAGAGTTTCACTCGAGTCTTTGAAAGTCGCCGTCTGCGAAGTTCGGTTACAACTTACAACCAACACACAAAGAAATGGCGACGACGACGTGGCGTGTTTATGATGACGTGGCGATGATGACGTGGTAACAACAGGAGCTGAACCAGTATAAGTTTCACTCGAGTCTTTGAAAGTCGCCGTCTGCGGGGTTCCGTTACAACCAACACACAAAAAAATTGACGACGACGACGTGGCATGACGCCGATGACGTGTTTATGATGGCGTGGCGACGATGACGTGGTAACAACAGGAGCTGAACTAGTATAAGAGTTTCACTCGAGTCTTTGAAAGTCGCCGTCTGCGAGGTTCCGTTACAACCAACACACAAAAAAATGACGAAGATGACGTGGCTGGAGACGACGACGTGGCGTGACGCCGATGACGTGGTGACGATGACATGTATACGATGACGTGTGATGACGTGGTACTATGGCACCCTATTCCTGCTCTACGCTACACTAGTCTCCGACCTTCAGTTGTGGCCAGAATTACAATTTTTGATCGACGAGTAAAAAAACACTGGTGTAGGTCTGGCAGACAACGGTAGGTTTTAGGGCTTGACTAGGGTTTAAGGCTCCAGCCACCCCAGATGTCTGTGTCAACTCTGAGGGGCAAGGAGATGGTGTGAGGGTTGGAGCAGACAGACACACAAAGGATAGAAGGGGGTCTAGAAGTAAGGCCCATCTTTCGCATTTGAGGACGAGACAAGAGAGAGAGAATCAGAAGTAGTGAGACGTTATTGGGTTGAGGGGTATACACCAGGCGCACATTTGTTGCCAAGACAGCGGAGAGCGGATTATTATTGGGCAGGAATGAGGAAGAAGGTGGATGCGCGCATACGGACGCTGGTGGAAAATGGCGTCAAAACGCGGCAGCGTTCCTTGTTTGTCATTGTGGGGGACAAGGGCCGGGATCAGGTCTCTTTCATTCTTGCCTTCCTCCTCACCCTCCCCTCTTTTTTGTTTCACTGATGTGCTCACAGTTGGTGCGGGGGGCATGTCTACGTTCTGTAGGAATGTAGCATAAGTTTTCTGCAGGCTTTACCAAAAATACTTGGCTCGAGAATGATGAGCTTCATACTGACATATGAGTGGGTTGGCAGGTGGTGAATCTGCATTACATGCTCTCAAAATCTGTGGTCAAGGCACGCCCTTCTGTGCTCTGGTGCTACAAGAAGGAGCTCTTTCTTAGCAGGTATGTTGCCTTCACTTCCTGCTCATTCTCCTCATTTTGTGAGCGAGGCGGTAAGTCTACTCGTGGCCTTTATCATCTGAAAAATTCATTTCTTGTTTTTCTCTTGTTTGGTCTCGTAAGTAGTTCAACATAAGGAGCGATGAAAGTAGAAGCTATAGAAGTCTGTGCAAGGCTTGTGCTGTGTTTGAGTCGAATATGGCCACAGCGTCATCGTTCAACATATTTTATGGTACTGTGAACCTCTTGTATGGTTAATCTGACACTGTACTTCCATTGTCTCTACCTCCATTGCAGTCACAAGAAAAAACGGATGCATCAAATAAAGAAGATGATGCAGAGGGGACTGCTGGACCCAGAGAAGGATGACCCCTTTTCTCTCTTTGTGGCAAGCACCAATATTCGATACTGTTACTATGCGGATACCCACAAGATTCTTGGAAACACCTTTGGCATGTGTGTGCTACAGGTCAGCAATTACTTTCCTGCCATCTGCAATTTCAGATTTTCCAGTGATGCCTTGACTGTATCATGTGTATGCTGTCTCACTGATTGCTGTCTCTCTCCAAGTGTGTAGGAGCTTACCTGTGAAGCACTCCATCTTTGAGCAACATTTGGGTTTTGTTTGCGGGTTCTTGTTGGTCTCTCTGTTCTTTTTGTGTCCTATAAACCCTCAGAAGTGACTCTCAGGAGGTTAAGACCTCTTTCATTCAGTTACCTTTCCATGATAGTGAGTTTAGGCCACACTAGCGTGTATATGTCTCTTCAATAATCTACATGGTCTTGGAAGAGAATGGACGTATGCCTGAGAATCTGTGTGGTTTTTTGCAGTGCAGGACTTCGAGGCGTTGACACCCAATCTGCTGGCACGCACTATTGAAACTGTGGAAGGTGGTGGCCTAGCAGTGCTATTGCTAAGTTCCCTCTCCTCTCTCAGCAGCCTCTACACCATGGCTATGGTGTGACTACTTTCTGGACCTCATTTTATCATGTTTCAGGTAGTTCAACTGTAGCTGCTCTAAAGTATGAAGAAGTGGAACAGTACACAGCACTATTTCAACATTGTAAACCAGCATGTTCATTGCCCATGTTCCAGGAACATGGTGCCCAAAGAATTTACATTTGTAACTCCTATTCTGGGACTTTCCATTGAGATCTGTTGCCTTTATTATGGCAGGATGTCCATGCAAGGTTCCGGACAGAATCGCATGCAGATGTAACAGGGCGGTTCAATGAAAGATTCATACTCTCACTTGCGTCGTGCAAGGTGTGCGTAGTGATGGACGACGAGCTCAATATATTGCCTATTTCTTCTCATATTCGCTCCATCACCCCCCTCCCCACTATCGAGGTTTTCATCCTTTACATAGTATAGTTTTTCATTCCTTTTTCAACACATCAGGCAGAGTAGTTTCTCTGATTTCTGCTATTTTCCAAGTCAAATCAAGTTGGAACTGTGATTAACTTGAAATTACCTGCTTAAGGACGTTAAAGAATGTCAAAGTTCTGTTTATTACTGGTAAATTACGTGGTCTCATTGCTATCAAACCTATGGGCCAATGGCAGGGTGAGGAAGGCCTAACAGAGGCTGAGAAGGATCTGAAGGAACTCAAAGAGTCCTTAAGAGACACCCAACCAGTGGGGCCATTGGTTAGCAAGTGTCGAACTCTTGACCAGGTATTCCCTCTGACATGTCAATGGTGTGCCGTATGTTTGTGTCATTGTTGTGCTTCTCACAACCTTACATACAATTTTTTAGTTCTTCAGGTTGAGAAATGAGATGTACTTCATATCATCCACGGAAAGCTGAAAGAGCTTATGGGACAAGAGAAAGCAAGAAACAAGGAGAGAGGGCCCCTCCACAAGCAGCCCCAAAGTAACTGGGTACTCAAGGGATTGTGTAAGAGTCAATGCCTCATGCAGATAGCAATGAGACCACCTGATTTGACACTAATAAACAAAACATGCGCCTTCACCTTCATTACGAGGATCAGAAATGCTTAGCAGCATACCTCATAATGGAAGACCTTTGTGAGAGATTGGGTATGACAGAACAGACAATAGAATCTCCCATGGATGTCATAGTAGAAAGCACGGTGAAAGAAGAAATGTTCTTCACTTCCGATTTGCCTGTTGTTCCCAGTGCAGGCGGGGTTTAGGCTCACAGGGCAGGTTGTCCCACCTTCAAGTCTTTATCTGCAGACTGTGGGACCCCACCCTAATCCTCCCCAATGCCCTTAGAAGAGAGGGAGATAGTTGCAGACAGGTAAGACTGAATGAATGAATGGAAGGAGGAATGGAAAAATAAATTGCATCCAGTGGTGCCTAGGGGACCCTTGGGACAAAGCAGAACTACAAGACAATTTGAAATAATATATGCAGAGCGAGAGACAGAGATTAAAGAATAACTCTAGTGAGGTCTTTTAGGCCTGATGGACTCCCTAAGTCCGAAACTGTTGTGGTGGGTGGTGTGATTCAGGTACTCAAATATTTTTGTTACGGCTCCAAGCCCAGAGAACTTAAAGACATTGTTTGAATTTGTGTTTAAAGGCTTTGATGCCATGGATTTCAAGGTGCTGCCTGTCTTCTCCTGTATTGCTTGATCAAAGTTTTTGAAGTATGTAGTGAACTCAGCATTCTTTGTTGGAACTCTCTACTGTAAGACTAGTCACAAAAATTTGGTCTTATTTCTTGAATATTTTGCAGGAACACATTGACTATGACCTGGTAGAGAGCACGAATCCATCATTCAACAAAGCAATTGTTCGTGTTAACATTTTCAAGCAGCACCGGCAGACAATTCAGGTATCCTAAGCTTTAGACTTTCAGTGTTTGATATGCAATGCAGGAGCCACTTACATGTCTGACAAAGGATCTACCTGGGTTTTTCTCATTGGGCATCTGTGTGGGGGTGGGCTGAGAATAACAGTACATTCAGCCACAGGACAGTGAGAAGCTAGCGCAAGCAGAGCTACTAATAATCGATGAGGCAGCTGCCATTCCTCTGCCCATGGTGAAGGCGTTGCTTGGTCCTTACCTTGTCTTCCTTTGCTCCACTGTCAATGGGTAAGACATCATGGATTGCTGCAATTATTCCGAAGAGTATATAGTGCTTGTGTATCTACTCACTTAGGTGGTTGCAATGGGTGCAGAGTTGGGTCTTTGAGGTCACATATATGTCTGGCAGACATCCCCAGGTTTTACTGGGGAAGAATACTCTAATATTGTAGTGGTTCTTGCCTCCCTTTAGTTTTGGAGTTTGTGTTTGTCTGGACTGTCAACAGAACGGTGGTGATTGATAGCGGGGGCTCACCTGGATTTATGGAATGACAGTTATGAGGGCACGGGGAGGTCACTATCATTGAAGCTGATACAACAGCTTCGGGAGCAGGGCCACAAGCTTCTGTCAAATGGCAGTGCTGATGGTGGACCTGCGTCTGGTATTGTACCTAAACTTGGTGTTCCTCCCTTAGGTTTGAAGTTTGTACTCCTCAATTGTGATGTGTAGGTGTCTGGAGATGGTCTATAGTGTGGGCCTTCTCAAGGCTATATAATGTCAGTAACAGCAGCGGTTCAAGGTACTTAGGACTCTGCGCAACGACCTAGGGGCAACTTCTCTCAAGCCGCAGGGATTCAATGTACTCAGAGGCAGGGGAGATAGAGTAGAGGCAGGCAGATGCAGACGAGACAGTAAAAGAGTTGGATAGATACTTTCAGATATGAAGGTTTGGGATATTTAAGATATATAGTGGAAATGGAATGCATTGGATGCTGAGCTGATACCCATGCACTAGCAGATTTAGATGAATATACATGCACGACTGATCTGTTGAAGTGTTGAGCGAGGATGATTTCATTGACCAGCACATGGGTATCAGCTCAGCATACATTTTCTTGCTTGCAGGGCGAGTATTCAAGGAGGTGGAGTTGGTGGAGCCGATTCGATATGCTGCTGGAGATCCCATAGAAGCTTGGTTACACGGGTTGCTGTGTTTGGATGCTGCCAATCACATCTCCAACATTGAGAGCAGGTTATGGTTACTTGCTCTCCAGCCTTTGTTGTTAGCTTGATGAATGTACATGACCCATTGTTCATGATATCGCTCTGGGATCCTTGGGTTGCTCATATCTAACAGAGAGGCTTACCCTCTTGTCAACTTTCCTTTTTATGTTACTCCCACTGCCTTGCGGTCTTGTGGCTCTTCATCACCACTTCACTTAACCTATTGCTGTGGGCTGCAGTTGTTGTGAGGTAAAACTATTGATGTTGTGAGCTGCTTTTCTCATGCACTGCAGGTTACCACATCCAAGTGAGTGCCAGTTGTACTACGTCAATCGTGATACCCTTTTCTCCTACCACAAGGCTAGTGAGGTCTTCCTCCAGGTAGTGGAACATGTTTGGATGGAAACCTGATGTCTGATGTTTGCTTCTGTCCTTTAATGTCTCTGTTTGAAATGGCTGTGTTATGTCTTTCTTCCATATCAATTTTACTCATGCGAAGGACAAGGGTTAACAGCCAGTAATTAAACGTATGTGTTTGCAATGGAAATGCTTGAAGCGTTCCTGAAGTTTTGTCGCATTGTACTCCTTCTAGAGGTGTAAATCACAATAGTGTTGTGTGGCTTGGAGGGGAACAGCGAATGATGGCTTTGTATGTGGCATCTCACTACAAGAACTCTCCTAATGATCTGCAACTCATGTCAGATGCCCCTGCTCACCACCTTTTTGTGTTGCTGGGTGAGTCCAGCAAGATTCTTTTTTTCATCCCACTCTGCAAACAACAGGATGGAAAATCAAGTTCGGTCTGTTGTTGGCAGTTTTTGGATCTTTGAGTGTGTGTGTGGGTAGTTAATGGGGTGGACTTCTCCCTTTTATTTGTTTTGCTATTTCTTCACTTCTCCTCGGCATTTTAAGGTTGTCTTGTGTATTGTGAGTTTGACTGTCATCTCTTGATTGGTGAACTTGTGTGGGATGGATTGGATAGGTCCTGTTGATGAGACACAGAATATGCTGCCAGACATCCTTTGTGTGCTCCAGGTATTGTGCTTTATGGCTTCCGGTCTCAACTCACCTCTTGTTTCATTGAGAAGCGAAGGTTGATAAAGGGTGCATGTGCATGGAATGCAACCTGCTTGTAGCTGGGCAGCTATTGAATTGTAAACCACGAGTCAAGTTTGACTTGTCAAATTGTGGATTGTGACTCTCAACTCATTTTGTCTGACGAAGGTGTGCTTAGAAGGCGAAATTTCGAAGCAGTCTGCCATGAGAAGTCTTAGTGAGGGGAACCAGCCCACTGGAGACCTCATTCCATGGACAGTATCACAACAGTTTCAAGATGCTGAGTTTCCAAGCCTGTCGGGTGCTCGCATTGTCCGGATCGCTGTGCACCCTAATCTCATCAGGGTGAGTGATTTATTTTGGTAGTGTGAGTATGGTAAGAGTGTCATGGAAGATGAAAAGGCTTTTGAAACCAGATGTGGAGTGTTGTTTACTATGACCTAGTGTAACAGCATGATTAGTTTGTGAGGATATGAGAAAACTATATGAGGTGGGAAAGGTGGAGTTTGACTGTTGTCTCTATGACCATTGTGTGAATGTTTTGTGGTTCTTTGGGACTCTTAAACCTTCTTGGACCCTATTGGAGATGGTTTATCAAAATTCAACCCCTGGTGCTTGCATTCAGCTGACAAGTGTAGCTTGTCTACCTCAATACTAGTGCGACAGAAGTGTAGCAGAGAGCAGTGACATTATTCTAGAGGTATCAAATCAACTGTGAAAGGTCAATACATTGGTTAGAGATGCAACAGGGAGATTTTGTCAAGCGTGACTGTGGATTTTTAACTTGTGTTGTGTGTGATGTAGGCTGGTTATGGTTCATGTGCTGTCGATCTTCTAGCCAGGTCTATCTTTCTATCCCCTCTGCCTCCAAAGCGTCTTTCTATCTTTCTCTGCAAAACAGCTTAGTGGCTTACCTGAATGAAGCACTTCCCTTTATGGTTTATTTTTTGGTTTCTGTGGTTGTTAATCTTCTAGCAAGCTCTATTTCCTTGTATCTTTCTCTCTGTCTCCTTCTTGGCCTCCCATGGATATAATGAAGTTTCTTGGTCTTCTTTCTTCTCTTCCACCCTTTGGTTGGGCATTCAAAGCACAGATCGAAGGCTTGTTGGTAGATTGCATTACCTTCTGAGTTCAAACAAGTGTGCTATACCGATACATCGTTGTTGGCTATCCTTAAGTAGCCCAGGCATACATGTTATAGCTTGGGTTTAGCTCGGCTAGACGGACATTTGGACCTCTTTCTCTCTCCTCTCTCCTGCCTCCTGCGCGTCTCTTCCTGTTACTTTCAAGTCCTCAGATCCAGTGTTCTTTCTGTGAACCATTGGTGATGATTCTCAACCACTGTAAGCACTGGGTATTCCAGGGTGACCAAAGCTTATCATGAGCTCAAATATCATATGTGCGTGACAGCGATTGATGACTAATTGTGGTTGTTTTCTCCTTTTCATGTACACAGATACTATGAGGGACAATTGACAAATCTAATAGAAGGGGATGTTGAAGAACCCAAATCAAAACAGAACAAGCTTTTGGTTACTGAGGCAGCAGCCCAGGTTGGCTGCTTTGCCACCCCCTAGTTTCTCCCTCTTTTTATCAGTGTATGGGTGCAGGGGACAAGGACTTCAGTTTGTATCCACTTACACTCATAGGGACAGTAAGAAGCTCAAGCTCAATGTTGTAAAACATTAGGTGAATTGGTTGGCCCTGATCAGAAGGGTCTGATAATTGTATCCACATCTTGCCCTAGACCTGGATTTGTTATCCAGCGACTTGCAACCTGTTGTTGAAATAAAGAAGATTAGTAATGTTATTTGCATTCCTTGTTTGTGAAAAGTGGTGCCCTAATCCCTTGATTGTGGAACACAGGTTTCTTTGTTGGAAGAGAATTTGAAGCCACGGACGAACTTTCCACCACTTTTGGTTGGGCTCCATGAGCGAAAGCCAGAAAGACTACATTACTTGGGTGTCTCTTTTGGCCTCACCCAATCACTGTACAATTTTTGGCAGAAGCGTAAATTTGTCCCTGTTTATGTGCGGCAAACAGCTGTGAGTTGTCTCAAATTTTCATAGTTTCGGAACTTGTATTTTGTAAATTTAAGGTGTTCTCTTGAGGGTGATAATGCAGACATACGTAATAGAATCAGCAATCATTTGGAGAATTGTGGGCCTTAGCAAAAATTTAAATTTGGGGTACCTGGTCTTCTTGGCAAAAATGTATGCGAGGAATCTAACTTACCTTGGCTGTCTTTCAGAGTGATATAACTGGGGAGCACACATGTGTGGTTTTGAGGCCCCTGGAGAATGAGGATGTGGATGGCAACGCTGGGTTATTGGGTGGCTGGCTTCACCCCTTCAATCAGGGTATGTCGATTCATGGACACAGAGATAAAACATCTGTGATGGGGCAGTTGGCACAATCATGCCATGGAATTCAAATCAAACATGTGGAGATGCTTTGATGAATATCCAGTTTAAATTGCTAAGGCACATTATCAGGGTGTCACCCCGCAGATTATCTCTCTCTTTTGAACTAGCCAGGATGGAGACTTACAACAGTCTCAAGGCTTCTGCTCATTTTGTTTGTGACTGATGCAGATTTTCGGAGACGATTCATGACACTTCTGGGTTTCAGCTTCCGCACATTTGCACCTGGACTTGCCTTGAGGTATACGATGTCCTCCCTGAAGTGTTGGCAATTGGGAAATTTTTAGAGGAACTCAAACCCAAAGCATGTTTGTTGAGATTGCATACTGTTGTGGGTGTTTGTTGCAGCATTTTGGATCCAAAGATTGCATTCACAGAACAGGAAGCTTTGGGTGGGACATCCACTGAGAATATTCTTGGGGGGAAAACCCCTAGTTTGACACCTTATGATCTGAAGCGCTTGGAATCATATGCCAGTAATCTTGTTGACTATCACATGGTGAGTTCTCATTTTCTCTGTTTCATTATTCCCAAGGAATAGGGAAATGATGTAGAACAAAAAATTGAATTCCTCTCCTAAAGTGAGGGAGCAGCTAGACCAGATCAGCTTGGGGGAAGTGGTCGATAAGGTCTTTCAGTTCTTTTATCAATTGCACAGGGAAGAAGCCCACCGTCGAATACGCGATCTCTTTGGCATGGAAGCATTCGAGCCTATACCCCTTATGTTCCAGGAAATGAGAGACCAAGTCATGGGGGCATACTGTAGCAGCCCCTGACGTTGTCATGAATTGATAGCTGTAAATAAGAGCGCAGGGTATCATACTGAACGTCAGCAGGGGTTAGCCCAGGGCTCTGGCCCGATATGCAGGATAGAAGACAGAGCAGAGAGTGGCTATCCCAAAGAACAAAAATGGAAGCCTGGGGGGCTAAGCAAAATGAAATGAAGGGAAAAAAATGTCTGGGCCACCAATTGATAGCTACAGCAGCATAGATACCAGCATAAGAGCAAAAATGAGGATTGATGAACAAGGTCCCATTCCCTAGGGGGTTTGTCAGGTCAAAGATCAGAAGTGTTCCTTTGTCCAGAAACACAATTTTAGGCACTCCCAGTTCAAAGCGCATGCCTAACATGATAAGGACAAGCACCTCTACATTTCAATTACGTTTCCATGTTTGGTTTCAATCTCTGACTTATCTTAGTTGCTCGGATTTGATGTGTAGATATTGGATCTGATACCCGCAGTGGCACGGCTTTTTTTCTTGGAGAGATTGCCGGTGTCGCTCTCGTATGGTCAGGCAGCCATTTTACTTTGCTTGGGTTTACAGCATCAGCAGCTGGAGCATGTTGAGGTTTGTTAACACTATCACTTTGTTCACCCTTGTGTTCGAGTCTCATTTTCATGTTTGCAAGCATTTATTGATACCAGCATGTAAGCACACATCGAAGGCTTGTTGGTAGTTTGCAGTTACCATCTGAGTTCATCACGTGTGCGAGATTAAACTTGTCACATGGCTGGTCACTAGACTACCCAAAGTAATGCATCCAGCTTTGGGGCCTTCATGGCATACAACCCTGTCACGAACAGATACATATACATGCTAAGAGGCATCGCTCTCATACCATCTTCCTGACTGCTAGAATAAACATCATGTCCTCAAGAAACACTTGATACTCTGACATGGTGGTTTACTGTACGCAATCTCCAGAAGAATTGGCTGTGTTTGAGGACCTTGTTGGTCTGTCTTTGGGTGGGAAATTAATCTGTGGGGACCATCCTGTCAACCAATCGCAGCCAATGCTTATAGTTAATTGTCATTGAGCATCTTTCATCCTGTGTCAGACTTGATAACAATTCCACCCTGGTATTTGCTCATAGCTGGGTCATTGGTGGCTGTTTGTCAGGCACAATTGAAGCTACCAGCAAGCCAGATCCTGGCACTCTTCAACAAGACAGTACGCCGGCTTCATGGCCAGCTTCACAAGGCAGCAGCCAAACAAATTGAGGCTGCGTTGCCCCGACTTAGAGAGGTAATTCTGTCTTGTTGGACCTTAGAGCTGAATCCTTCACAGTCCATTTATCAGGCCCCTGTATGTCAAATTTCCTTTATATAAGCTGTCAACCTGTCTGAATTGGAAGCTTATCTATCCCCTTGCTTGAGTGCAGGTGACTATGAGGCCACACATGACATCTGTGGATGATGATCTGAACAGTGCTGCCCAGAAAGTTAAGGTTAGCTCTCTCAATCGCCTCTCCTCTTCACCCTGTCCTGTTTCCCTGATGTACAAATTGTGTTGCATTGTCAAGACTTGATGAAGTATTCTGATTGGCTCTCAGAGCTACAAGCCTGCAGTCACAAAGAGCTTCTTTCTTTCCTGTGGATATGGTCTCATTCTTCTATTCACTTGACATTGATATCCATGTCTAGAGGTCACACTCTGCACTTACTTGGATACATATGCTATTTGATGCTGCCAGGCAGATATGATGGAAAAGATGGAGGATATGCTGAACCCGGAGAAGTTGCAGCTGTTTGCCATAGCTGGAAAAGAGGCTGACTTTGACGAAGCTCTTGCTAATGGAAAGGTTCCCATGAGTGGGTTTGTTAGTGTCAAGTCTAGTGGTGTGAAGAAGGCTGATGCTAGAGACAAATTGAAAGGGGGGAAACAAGGAAATGCGAAGAGGAAGAAAGGGCAGGATTCCACGCCACGGTCCACGGGTAAAAAAGCTAGAAAACAAACTTGATTGGCAGAATGGAAATCTAAACTTCGCATTCACGTACAGTTGGGCAATTCTGGTAGGTGCACATTCTATCAGATAGCCACTCTAATATGTGAGGTCCCAAGATTCCTTTTTTGCCTCCTCTCTCTCTCTCTCTCTCTCTCTCACTCAGATTGGGGTCTGAATATGTGATGAGCAGTGCACATGTTGAGCTTTCCAGGACAAACCTGAAAAGCCAGGTCCAACTTCCATCTTCAAAGGGTATGTCCCGCTATTGGAGTGAATTCTTGGTCCCCTGCCACCCTCTCACCCCCCCACATTCCTAAATGGGTGTGGGTACAAGCTGGTAGCTCCGCTATGTACACAAACCTTTGACCAAGTATTCATGGATACTTGAAACCAAAAACTCTTGTTTCATTTAATTATTCTACATCATCAGGGTCACTGCAGTATCTGCAGGCACCACTTGATTGGAGGTGATGAAAATGGTGGAATGATCCATGTTTTCCTTGTGAATGTGAGTTTTGATGAGGTCCTCATATGGCCCCACTGGGATCACAAGATCACAGATTGTTTAAACCTGGCTACTCACAAATGATCACTACGTGACATTTGGATCTAGCACTTTGCCCACAGATACTATCTCACATTTGAAGCAACGGGTGCTGTGGGTGTGAGAGACTTTGTTGCAAAACAGCATATTGCCCATCTCTTTCCTTGCTAAAAGCTGTCTGGCAGGTTGCCTGCACGACTGACATTTGAAATTTTTGGGTAGGAAAGAGATTTTTGGGTAGAAAAGAGATTTTTGGGTAGGAAAGAGATGGGCAAGGAGCCCGGAGACCTCTGCTTTGGCATCTGTATCTAATCTCTACCTCTTTCGCCTTTGTGGGGTTGTGTGACAAATTCCCCATGATATGGGCAGTGAAAAATGGATGAAATATGCTGAAAGAACCGCACAAGATGGATGATTACTTGACGGTCGAGATGTCGTCTTATCTCCTACTCATGGCCGAGATGGAGCCCAGCTTGCGTCATAAGTGACGTTCAGTTGGGATCCGACAGAAACGTCAGGCACCGTCCGACAGAGTCAAGTTTATCGTCAACGGCAACGTTGGGCCTACCGGCCGCTCCGACGGACCGCGTCTCTACGTCGGGGCCACTTTCGGACGTCAGATTGTCGTCACGGGATTCCGGCAACGACTGCCATCCAGCTAAGTGTGTCGTTAGCGGCGGATGACCGACCACAACGGTCATTCGTATGTTCGATCCAAATCAGGCACCTACGCGTATTTACGTTGTCTCCCTCGCAAAGCGGCGCAAACAGGCGCGACCGGCCACCGGCTACCGCGTGCACACGACGGGGCCCCTGGGCCCCGCCGTCACTTATTAACTCGCCGGGGGTCGGCGCGGTAACCCACGGCTTCACCGGGCCATTTACTTGCCCTTTCGTGGCTCGTTAGTGAGATTACCGCAAATAGCACGCACGCAATGAGGGATTAGTAACGCTTTATTAACGAGAAAGGATTCCGTTAGTGAGGAGCGAGTCGACTGTTGGTTTGCTGGTCCCCCTCACACATCACTCACTAACCCGACCCTACCCACCCTCCTTTTCACAGGGGAAAATAAACTAAAATATTCGCAACGAGACAGCAAGGCTGTCAATGTTGGACGTGCGGAGTATCGATCTCCGCACCTCTCGCATGCTAAGCCAGCGCTCAACCATGCGAGCTACCGCGCCAGCAAAGAAATTAGCCGTTTAAAATTAAATTAGAAATATTTGAATGAGTAGAAGAATGAGACATAAGTACTTTTTGGCTGTACGTAGAATTATTGGACGAGCGGGCCACAGTATTGCGCTTTCGGGTGCGTGACGTGGTCCACGGCGATTCTGTGACCGGTAGAGCCGTGCGTGGACGGAAAAGCGTCATCATCCGTCAACCTAATCGCCGGTCAACAGTGGAGATACCCGTTTAGAAATGCAGCGTTCCCTCGGGTTCCCTGAAGTTCCTTGGGTCTGGATCGCCGGTGGCCGGTGGTGGGCACCGGGGAAAACCGGTTTTTCACACAGCAGTCATTTATTGTAAGAGCATTTCAGTCCGTTCGCTGTCTCTCTGTCTCCGCAGCAGTTTTGCATAAGATGCTCACAGCGTTCATTCACCTCAGCTACGCTCTGCCTAAACTCCTCCCCTGCAAACAAAGAGCTGGGGAAGCGAGATCGTCTTCCCACTCACAGAGGGGAAAAGTACCCAGCTTGTTGTTGACAAGCTTGTTGTTGCGTTGAACATGTCAAGAAGCTTTGTGGGAGTTGCATTCCGCAGCAATCGCAGCTGAGGTTCCTCTCCAGTACCGCACTGCGAGCTGCACGAATAAGGCTGAAGAATCCTTTTCTCTGTCCTTTTGGGCAAGACATTTGAAGCGGAATGGCAAGAAGAGATCTCTCCGAATCCCCCTCTTTCTCTCGCATCCACAGATAACACAGGTGAAACTGAGTGGTTGAGGTCTCCTGGGTCCATCTGCAACCTGCCATTACATGCTTTAGTGAGTGAGTTCACACGATGGAAAGGGACAGCCAGTCATGGAGAAGGCGTGGAGGACCGGACGGTAGCTGCAGGTTGAGAGTCGCTTGGCCTTTGGTCGTCCTTTATATGTCTATGGCGAATTTGGTTTACATGAGCAATGCGCAATCGGATACTGGTAAGGTCTATGAAATTTTCGCTGCACTTGTTTTTGTGGGTTCATAGGGACTCGGGTCTAATTGCTGGTTACTAGAATTAGTTTTTTCTTGTAGATCTGAGTTGGGATAGAGGCGCTTTCAGTTGAGAAGGTCGGCAGTGTGGGTGACAGTGAAAATTGAGAGGTTGGCGATGTCAATGGGAGGTTCAAATATTATTGCCCGTGACACTTCCATTCACCCGTCCGTGGTGCTGGACTCTATAAGAGTGCCCGCTTGCGAGTGACTGGAGCTGCATTGTTGATATTGAATGATCACTCCGTCTGGGCCTCACAGGACATAGTGACTGACGGTATTGTTTTCCCCAAGCAGACGTGGACAGTATTTGAAGCTTAATGTGTTCAAAACCATTTCTTCTCCTCGGGGCTATCGATGACTCCATCTGAGTCATGCAGCTGGTCCACGCAGCTCCTGCTGCAGATGAGAACCGTTTGCTTGATCCTTTGATGGATCACTGGTAGGACTGTAGTTGGAACAATCAAAGGCTGAGAGAATCTATGTGCGATCGGCGACAGAGGATAGTCTGCTCATGTGAAATCTCAAACAGCTTATATACTGCATTCACTAATTTTTGCTACATGATTGATTGTTTGTAGGAAGTTCGTATTTAGTGGAAGCGAACACGATAGGGATCAACTACGGGCGCATTGCAGATGATCTCCCACCTGCACCTGAAGCTGTCCAGTTGATGATAAACCAGAATGTAGGAAGAGTAAAGCTCTTTGACTCAGACTCAACGGTTCTAAACGCGCTCGCAAACTGTGGATTGGAAGTGGTCATTGCCCTCCCTAACGAGGGGATCGCTAATGTTGCTGGCAGCCAATCCGCATCGGACCAGTGGGTGCAGCAGAATGTTCTTGCTTTTTACCCAGAAACTAAGATTGTGGGGATTGTTGTAGGTAACGAGCTTTTCTCAGACACAGCCCTGCAATCCGTATGGTCCCAATTGCTGCCAGCCATCCAAAACATTTACCAGAGCTTAAGTACCCATAAATTGTCCAACTCCATCAAAGTTTCTACTGCTGTAGCCCTTGATTGCCTTGCCACATCCTATCCACCTTCGGCTGGAGCTTTCAGTCAGGACATTGCAGTCCCATATCTTCAACCCCTCTTGCAGTACCTCCACAAAACACACTCATACTTTTACATTAATGCTTATCCCTACTTTGCCTGGGAAAGTGACCCCAAACAGATTTCTTTGGACTATGCCCTCTTCGGGAGCACCACTGCTGGCGTGGCCGATAATGGAGTGCAATACACCAACCTCTTGGACGCACAATTGGATGCGGTTAGTGCAGCCATGGACCAGCTCGGTTACGGCGATGTGAGGTTGGCAATCAGCGAGACGGGCTGGCCCACTAAAGGTGATGCCAACCAACTTGGGGCGGACATCTTGAACGCTGCAAACTACAATCGTAGGCTTGTCCGCAAAATCCTGAATAATGCAACAGTGGGCACTCCTCGGAGGCCTGGAATCTTCATCCCCACTTATGTTTTTGCTCTCTTCAACGAGGATGATAAGCCAGGCCCCGCGTCAGAACGCAACTGGGGAATCCTCTATCCGAATGGATCGGAGGTCTATCCCATCGACATGACAGGGCAGATGCGGGACGACGAATATGCTCCCTTGGCCAGCGCATCTCCCGTTGTGGCTGGAGCGCCCCAACCTGATTCAGGAATCACCCCTCCCTCCATCAGCGGTACGTGGTGTGTGGCTAATCAGGCAGTCGACAAGAAATCCATGCAAGGAGCTCTAGACTATGCTTGTGGTGCAGGCGCGGCGGACTGCACTCAGATTCAAGATGGGCAGTCTTGCTTTCAGCCCAACACCGTCTATGATCATGCGTCCTATGCTTTCAACAGCTACTGGCAAAGGTTCAAGTCCTTGGGTGGGACTTGCCACTTCGATGGTGCTGCAACGATCACAAATCAAGATCCAAGTAAGTTAGCGTTCTATTCATCTCTCTGTATCGGGTGGCCCCGCATTGACATTGAAGGTCGCAGAGGCGAAAGCAGTCTTGCATTTGCTGCTCTGTATCCCCTGCTAGCTCTCTCCCTTCTTTCAGGCTACATGTTATTGTTTTAAATCCTTTAGCCATCTCTGAGAGATGTTGAATATGAGGCTCCTTATAGAGTCCTCCTCAGTGTGCCGGCTGATACGCCCTTAGTGAAAACCAGCGCTTACCATCGTAGGCATACTTTTGCATTGTCATACACTGACACAAATACCCAGCTTGTATAGTATCAAAACGCTTCTCTTTAGGCATGAAGCTGCATTAGATATTGGAACCAGAATTGCATTAATGCCAATGCAAACTTGTTATCCTGACCCCGGCGTGTCTGAATAAGACCTGAGCAAAATTGCTCTGTATGCAAGTGATCACTGTAATAAACGGTAACCAACGGCAAGCTGCTCGTTGCACTGAGCTCCTCCTTAACTCTTGTTCCGTCAACTGTGACAGGTCATGGAAATTGCAAATTCCCGACAAACTAGAGCTCGCTCTTGGATCGTATAAGTAGTGCTGGACTTTTCTTGAAAGAGGGTTCTTTTTGGAGCTCACATCCCACGTACCCTCCCTCTCAAGGGTCAGTGATGAACCCCCTTATAGTCATGCAACGATCATGAACGTCACCATTTTTGTCCATCTTCACAACTGAAATCACCCGGAAGTTTGTGGCGGGTCTTCAAACATATCGACTGGACTAGTGGAGCTGCTGAACTCCAGGTCCTGAACTACATGTACAAAACTGCCCAATCGAAGTAATTTAGGTAGCGTTAGCTTTGAGGGAGACAAGCGACCAGCAAGGTCAGCACATAGATCCACATTTTGCTCAAGTAGCATTCCATGAGGGTAGTGAAATCTCTTCAAATACATTTGAGTACAAAAGAGTGCGCTGCTGGCTGGCCTCCAGCTTCTCTGTTCCTCCTCCCCGAAACAGTCGAATTTTGGGGACATAACTCATACCAGTAGAGCTTCTTGCCTCGCACCGATGCAGTTGTCTGTGCAAAACATGTTTCTTTAAAGTTGTACTTCGAATTTATGCTATCTAACAGGCCACACGAGGAACTATTGAGGGCACTCTCTGTCAGCATAGATATCGAAACTGTTGAGGGAGCATATCAGACCCCAAGCTTTTGCAAATTGTAGGGCTGTGGACCATGACAAAACTGAGGGTGATCTCTAACCAAAACACAACTGGAAGCGGAAACCAAATGTCAGACAGAGCAATTGAGAGATCTATCACAAGAGTTGGGTAGCCAGAACAATTACCTAAACAAATTATCTGCTCAAGGGTGTGAAACACTTTCAGATATTTCCCACTTAAGCACATAGAAATGACAAGATCAAGGAGCTTGAGTATTGAATTCTTTGCTTGAGATTCTCATCCATATTTAAAAACACAATGAAGAGTTTTGCCATATAAACACGAATAGCTTTGGATTCTCCACTAAAGAATATTTCTGTCCCTTCAAAAATGAAAAAGAAAAAAAAAAGACTCCTCAATGCTATGAAACAAGAAGGGAGCAAAAAAACGTTGTCGGCTAAACTCTATACTTGGATTTTATTTACTTATTTTCTCCAAGGAATCACCAGCCTCAGCAACTGGGCCTTGAGGGGGAAAGTAAACCCCCCTTACAAGGCCATGAAGGCAAACAAACAGGGGCAGTGCTCCAGCCTGAAGGCCAAGAGAGACGGCTTATAGGGGTTTGAGCCCCTAGCCCATAGGTCATTGCACATGCTATCTTACCACCAGGCCAGAGCTCTAGTGAGCAGAAGCCAATTGTCTGGATAATGCTTTAAGAGAATGTCCAAGCCTTAGTATATGCACTAGGTACTCTACACTAAAGTATCCTATGACTCGGTCATATTTCCATGCGAAGGTTCATAACCCTATACCCGTGAGTTATGCTCAACCATGCACCCTTGGGTTCACCCATACCAACCCCCTATCAAGACAGGACCCACAAAGGTTGGTGGGTCCTGCAAGGAATCAGCACAGCCTCCGAGTGATTTTGAACTAGTCCAATTGTGTGATCACACTTACCCAAAAATGAGCACCTATCTGAAATATATAATTGAATTATTGGCTCTGCATTATGTTTGTTTTGATGCATGTCTAACAATCAACGGCGTCAATAATTTGGTTCCACCTGATCATTCTTGTTGGCAGGCCAATTTGGTTAGAGCACCCAAATGGGGACTTTAGGTTCAAATCCTGTCTACCACATAGTGAGGTGTCTTCCCAAGCCACCATAACCTGGTCGCTTATTATGTGGAACATAAGGGGGATGGGAGTTTGCATAATTGCAAAAATTTCCACTGTAGATAGAGATGAGCTTGAGGTCAATTGGCACTAGGCGCAGCTTTAGGAAAACTAGATCTAGAGTTCATCTTTCTTTCAAACCTTACAAAAAGAAGCGCGGTAGCTTCTAATCTTCCCCTTTGCTGTCCATTAGTCTTCCTTAATAGGCCCTACCTTGTGAACTCTGGTTACTGAGCAGTGTCTCCAATGTTGGTCTTTTATGGCTACCCTGCAAGGTTATGTTTTCCTTGCTTACCAATCTATTTCATGGCATTTTAATTTTTGTCCCTTTTCCAAATAAATTTGGAGTTGTGATTTTGTCCAAAGCCCAAACCATTCACAAATTGGGTGGGGCCCTTTTTGCCTGATTCATAGTGATGTCACATCAAGTCAACCAATCAAAGGTTTTCTTAAGGTGTTGGAAAGTACCCAGGCACATGTATATTTTGCTATCCCCAAAACAAAAGGACCGTTTGTTGAATGAAATTTAAAGTTTGTTGGGTTTTTATTAAAAAATGGATAAATGAAAACAGAACCTACACCGTTTTTCATTTCAAAAAATAGATTATGAACATCAACATTGCGAAGCCAGATTTCCTTGCTAGTATTCCTCCTCCCCTACAGTATTGAGCTGTATGGGGGTATGTAGGTCCTTGGATCCTTGCTAACATTCTACTCTCAATCAAAATCGATACTCTCCGCGCACCCAAACCAAGCACATTCATCCAGTCCACTCTACATCAACTTAACACCAAAGAACACCGGTCCCGCCTTAAGCCCCCAAGTTTATATAGTAGTTGTATCCCTAAGCAGATTAGCCAGCCGGCATTGCCTCTAATAACCAATAATAACCAACACAGCTTTGCCAGCTAACTTGCAGTGTCCTCATTCTAACAGTCCTCCTTACATTCATTCCAGTAGAACAATGGTAACAAGAGGAATCTTTGTCATCACAACACTTGACTGGGTTAAAACTAAAAACAATGCTCAATCATTCCTTCATTATGACTAATGCAACACGTGCTATTGAGCACATACTGTACCGTCGACTTACTCTAGAAGAACCCAATTTGCTTACTTCCGTGAATTTCCAATTTTCCAGTGATAAAATCAATATACGAAGCAAGACCTTTGTTTTGTTTTGTTGAGATCTCCCAAACCATGGGCCCAGCCCCGATGCTTGGTGCCGTTGAAAAGCCCTTTTCAAGTCCTTTTGGTCTTTGGAAATTTGCAAAAAATAGCAAAGTGGGCTTTCCTGGAGCAATGATTGGCCCTTCACGTGGGAGATTTGGAATTCCAAGTACTTTTGGTGGCTGGAAATTTGCAAAAAATAGCAATGTGGATATATCAATATATGAAGCCTCGATAGGGGAGATTGCAAAAATAACAAAGTGGGCTTTGTTGGAACAACGACGTGGAGATTTTCCAAACTGCAGTCTTTGGATGCATGGGGATCGCGATACTTGGACTTAGATTTCAATTACAACCTCATTAATGCCGGCACATTTCAAGGTAGACCACCGGACCACATAATACCTTCATGGTTGCTACCATGTACATGCGCTAATCACCCATGCCTCTCTCTGGCAAGATTATGTCCAGATATTCTCCTTGTCCAAGGACTCCCCATCTCGTCGACAACCCAACAGGTCCACTCCCCCCCCCTCATTATTCACATCATTGAATTTGCCTTCTGTCATGAGAGAGATCCCGACCAATCCATTATGTTCAAACGTGAAAAATACGAACCCCTAGTTCTAGCCCTCCGTCAATATGGATGGAACACTGCCCCTCTGACAATTATCACCGCTGGTGTGAGAAGGGGAGCTCACTCTCACAAGAGTCTAATCAACCTTAAACTACCTCATAAATATACCACCCCCCTATTACGAACATTACACCTCACGGCCATCACTTCACTAACAGCCATTATCCTCAACAAAAGAAAGATTGAAAGTGGCCAACTTGCCGCTTAGTAATTGGTTCTTGTTACCATAGAGCCCACCCCCCGAAAGAGGGGAGTACCCACACAGGGAAGAGGCTCTTATTTACGCTAGCTTCGGCTGGCGTCATATATATATATATCAATTTTTCACACATGGGCCAATGGCACATGCTACCCTAGATCTCCCAAAGAGGAAGGTCCTTGGATACATAGGGGATTGCACTTGGACGTATAAGATGACAGTGGATATTGGAGGTCGCACTTGGGCCTCTACATGGGAGAAGCACTTGGATACATAGGAGATTGCACTAGGACGTAGATGACCCACTTGGGCCAACGGCACTAACTACCCTAATCAATATATGAAGGAAGCCAATTTGTTTGTTTTGTTTTGTTTTGTTACGTTGAGATGTCCTGAACCGCGGGCCAGCCCTAGTGCTTGGTACCGCTGGAAAGCCGTTGGAAAGCCCTTGACGAGGAGGGGTCACCGGCTTGGTTTCATGATTTTTGGACCCGCGGTGTGGGAGATGTGGAAATCTAAGTACTTTTGGTCGCTGGAAGTTCGTGAAAAATTGCAAAGTGGGCTTTCCTAGGACAATGATTGGAGCCTCGACAGGAGATATATCAATAATGATTGGTATATTACTACTCAAAAGATCCATGGAAAAAAATAAATCGGGCCTTGACATGTGAGACGTATTTGGATACATATGAGATTGCATAGTGGGCTTAGATGGGCCTTGACATAGGAGACGCACATGGGAGATGCTCTCGGATACATAGGAGATGCACTTGGATACATATGAGATTGCACTTGGGCTTAGATGACAGTGGACACTTGCCCCTATACATGCGAAATGCATTTGGATACATAAAAGATTGCGCTTGGGCTTAGATGGGCCTCGACATAGGAGACGCACTAGGATACATAAAAAATTGCACTTGGTGACACTAGATACTAGACACTAGATACTTGGGCCAACAACATAGGCTACACTAGAGGTTGCACTTGGGCCTTGACATAGGAGACACATTGGGTCTTAGATTTCAATTCTTCACACATGGGCCAACGGCAGAGACCACCTAGAGGTCACATTTGGGCCTCGTCATATGAGACGCACTGAGATATATAGATACAAAGGAGATCTTGCAATTGGGCTTAGATGAAATTGGACACTTGACACATGTTACTCTAGAGGTCGCACTTGGGCCTCAACGTAGGAGACGCACTTGGATACATAGGAGATTGCACTTGGGCTTAGATGACATTGGAGACTTGGGCCAACGGCATAGGCTACTCTAGTAATACTTGAAACTCAATATCTCCCGCACCATAGGTCCAAAAATTATGAAACCGCCTCAATGCACCCTTCTCATTGAGGGCTTTCCAGCGGTATCAAGAATACAGGTGACCTTGTAGTTTGGGAGATCTCAACGTGCATACAAACAAAACAAACTGCCTTGCTTAATATATAGACTAATGTGGCATGTGCCCGCTGAGCATAAATGTATATATGTATCTCAATTATAAAAGAGGTCTTAAACAATATTGTAAATGCCAGAAAAAACCCGATTAGCTATCTCATGTTTTCTGTGTCGAGAAAGACTTGAAATTTAACATCTCCCACCCTGCAAGTCCAAAAATTATGAGACCACCTCGATGCACCCCTACTCGAGGGCTTTCCAATGGACCTCTAGCAGAGGGCTTGTGGTTTGGGAGATCTCAACGCCTCTACAAACAAAACAAAACAAACCACCAAACTTGAAGTATGTATCATATCATTCAAAGCTTCTAATAAAGTAATTATTTACAGTAGTTAATTTTTTAGACATATATATATGTGTATATATGTTTCCTGTAAGTAGTTAGAAACTAAGTTAAATGTATGTTATTTACATTAAATATTGAATTGAGGAGCAAACTGAAATCAATGACTTGTCACTACATAATTACATTGATATGACAATTACCCGGCGGGGAGACACTACTGTAATGACTGTAAATCAGATTTCCAGTGGTTGTGTGAGATGATATTCCAATGTCTAGCTTAGTTTCCAACTCCTGGTGGGTAATCCCCACAATGGGTTCGTCCCATTGAGGAAACCCCCTCCACGGTCTGTAAAAGCCAATAATCCCTGTGAATGGTGAATGCATCAAGCAGCAGCATAGTTTTAATGAATGAAACAAGACACACACAAGCAAAACATTGTTTTCACCAGTACTCCCCGCACGAACAAACCCCGTATTCGAAGTGGTGGAAACGGTTCGCATCCCGTACAACAATTGCTCGACCAACAATCTTTGAGATGAACTTGGTGGCGGTGTGACAGTCACCACACACCCGAAGATTCTTGATGACACGGAGAGGCATCCGAGGGGGGGTGCTGATCAGCCCAAAAGCAATGGCCAGCTTCTCACTGTGATGGCAAAGAGAATCCTCCTTATGCTCCTCCTCCACATCATGCAATACAAAGTGTGTGTCAGGTACATAGCCTGCCTCCCTCATCTGCCCATATAATCTTCTGAGCTCAACATGGATTTCCCCAATTTTTGGATGCAATTTGTCATCTACAACAAAGGTGTGGACCTTGTTGCCGACCTCAATGCAACACCAACCTGGCTGTTTTGTGATACCTCTGACTGTCATCATTTTTCTCACCTTTGCAGCATCGTCCCACCTGCCAGCTGCACTATAGATGTTTGATAGCAACACATAGGTTGCAGCATCCTGTGGATCCGACTTGAGAAGAGATTTAGCTGCACGTTCTGCCACCTCCACATTACCATGAATTCTGCAGGCACCAAGCAAGGCTTTCCACACCACACCATCCGGTGTGATTGGCATTTTGTCAATGAAATCCTCTGCCTCATGCAATCGCCCTGCACGGCCCAGGAGGTCCACCATGCAACCAAAATGCTCCACTGTGGGCGTGAGGCCATGATCTTGACTCAGGGATTCGAAGTAGTGTTTGCCTTCATCCACTAAGCCAACATGGCTACATCCAGCGAGAACACATAAAAACGTGATATTGTCTGGCTTCAAGCCTTCCTTTTGCATTCCTTGAAATAGTTGCAGGGCCTCCCTAGGACGACCATGCTGGGCATATCCTGCAATCAGCGCACTCCAGGACACCAAATCTCGTTGAGCCATATTGTCAAACACTCCCTTTGCATCCTCCATGCTCCCACATTTGGCATACATGTCCACAAGGGCATTGTTCAAAATGGTATCTGGTATAATTCCAGCTTTCATGATGTCAGTATGGACCTCTTTGCCCTTCTCCAGGGCTGCCAGGCCTGCACACGCATAGCAAACACAAATGAACGTGACCCTGTCAGGGCTCACCCCTTCCCGAATCATTTGCTCATAGGTCTCCAAGGCAATCCTACCACACCCTTGATGGGCATATCCTGCAATCATCGCAGTCCAAGACACCGCATTTCGTTCAGCCATATTGTTAAACACTCCCTTCGCATCCTCCATGCTTCCGCATTTGGCATACATGTCCACGAGGGTATTGTTCAAAATCACATCTGGTACAATTCCAGCTTTCATGATGTCAGTATGGACCTCTTTGCCCTTCTCCAGGGCTGCCAGGCCCGCACATGCATTGCAAATGCAAACAAACATGACCTGGTCAGGTTTCACCCCTTCCCGCATCATTTGCTCGTAGGTCTCTATGGCATTCCTACCACAGCCTTGCTGGGCATATCCTGCGATCATTGCAGTCCAAGACACCACATTTCGTTCACCCATATTTTCAAACACTTCCTTTGCCTCCTCCATGTTCCCGCATTTGGCATACATGTCCACAAGGGCATTGTTCATAATGGCATCTGCTACAATTCCAGCTTTCATAATGTCAATATGGACCTGTTTGCCCTTTTCCAGGGCTGCCAGGTCTGCACACGCATTGCAAACGCCAATGACCGTGATTCGATTTGGCTTCACCCCTTTCTGCATCATTTGGTCATAGGTCTCCAAGGCATTCCTACCACAGCCATGCTGGGCATATCCTGCAATCATAATATTCCAGGAAACAACATCTCGTTTGTCCATATTGTCAAACACTTCCTTTGCATCCTTGATGCTCCCACATTTGGCATACATGTCCACAAGGGTATTGTTCAGGATGACATCTGGTACAATTCCGAATTTCATAATGTCAGTATGGACCTTTTTGACCTTTTCCAGAGCTACCATGCCCGCACACGCCTTGCAAACGCAAACGAATGTGACCCGGCTGGGCTTCACCCCTTCCTGCGTCATTTGCTCATACATCTCCAAGGCATTCCTACCACAGCCATGCTGGCCATATCCTGCAATCATCACATTCCAGGACACAACATCTCGTTCACCCATATTGTCAAACACTTCCTTTGCATCCTTGATGCTCCCACATTTGGCATACATGTCCACGAGGGCATTGTTCAGAATGACATCTGGTACAATTCCAGCTTTGATGATTTCAGTATGGACCTCTTTGCCCTTCTCCAGGGCTGCCAGGCTCACACATGCCTTGCAAACACAAACAAATGTGACCCGGCTCGGCTTCCCCCCTTTCTGTATCATCTGCTCATAGGTCTCCAGGGCATCCCTACCACAGCCATGCTGGGCATATCCTGCGATCATCACATTCCAGGACACCACATTTCGTTTAGCCATACTGTCAAACACTACCTTTGCATCCTTAAGGCTACCGCATTTGGCATACATGTTGACAAGGGTGTTGTGTAGAAACATGTTTGGCTTGAATCCACTTTGGACAACATGGGTGTGCACCTGCTTCCCCGCCGCCAAGTCTTTCATCTGGATGCACTTATGCAAGAGACAGACATAAGTATCTAAATCTGCTGAAATGCCTCCTTGGGTCAAACTTTGCAGAGCATCTTTGAGTTGTCCTGCCTCACAAAGTGTTCTCACATGCCTGGAAGCTCCAGAAGAGATCTTGTGGACTCCCTCTCTTGGTCCTCTGTCCAAATTGGTAGTGATGGTCGAGGTGCTTGATTTTATCAACCATGCTGCCACTGTTGCTTCCAGTTGAACGGCTACCCATGCAGGTTTCTTGTAGCTATTCATCCACAGTCCCTCATTGGTACTCTTGTGCTTGAAATCTGGTCCTCTTGGATGGATCTGGACTGACACTCCATCCTGCCTCCTCAGCTATCCCTGCTTGAGCAACACTAATGGAGAGATCCTTCCCCCCTGCCACTAGCAGCTGACACCTAAATTTCACCTAGGAAACACCCTATTTACAACACACTTATTCCTGTGCTGAATTGCTGACTAGACTTTCAAAATGTGTTGGGGAGAGAAGGAAGATGACAATTTGCAAGAAATTTTGTACATCCTTTTTCTAAGACAACAGACATTCACCTTGTTGCCTTGATTGTCCCACCATTGACTGGGGTTCAAAAGTATTCCTTCCAAATTTTTTCCTCGTCTCTGTTGTGGGTTGTCAGATATTTGTATGCTACCCCATTGGCAGTAACCAGTGAGGAGCATTCAGAACCACCATCGATCCACCACTGAGCTAACTTACAAACCTTGACATGAAAAATTAGGGACAAATCTGCTAAGAGGAAGGAAAAGGCTGAAATGTGTTGAAAAAGGTGCGCTCACCATGTTGCCCTTGACCTTGTGTTAGCTTTTCTTTCACCCACGGAGGCTTCAACCAACCCTCAACCCAAAGGACCTCTTGCGTGTGCTGCTCATGTCGGTAGTCCAGTGGTCTTGGATTGGTCTGCTGAAAACCACCACAGTGCAGCTGAGCAGCCAGCCTCCCAAAACCAAGCTGCCCCTCTTAAGTAAAACCCAGGAAAAACCCTAGGGCAATGTATTTTCATGGCCTCTTTAGGAACAACAACCTGATGCAGACATGAACAGTCACTTTTGCAGAACACACAACCTTAGTCAAATCCTATAAGAAGAAACCCAACCTTGCCATGGTGGTTGTCCTGCCACGGTGAAGGATCTTTAAGGAACTCCTGCCAGCGCTGTTCCATGCTCCATTGTTGACCTTTGTGCCAAAAACTTGAAGAGCATCAACACTTTGACAGGTTCCTTTATGGAGTGCTAGTGTAGCTGTCAACAACATTCATGCGAGTCACTCTCAATTCTATCACATGTAACACGATGAGGAACATACAGACACATCCAAAATTACAGATGCTAAACTAGCTTGTGCATGATAAGGCTGCCTCTCTAATCAGGGCTCACTCACATACTCACTTTCATTTTCAAATCTTGGATGAGCTCCACCATCCACACCAGAATCAGAACTGCAGTTTGATATCTCTCCTGTTCTCCACCTTGTGCAATGGCAATTAGTTTGTCTTTCACCCAAAGAGAATTGAACCAATCCTCAATCCACAGTATGTCTTGTGTGCACAGCTTATGTCTGTAGTATGGAGATTCTGAATTGGTCTGTGAAAACCACCCGGAGTAGCTGAACAGGCACAGTTTGTAACAATCCACAAACCATCACCGTCCAAGTAACTTGCAAACTGCAGGGGACTTGCGCATCCTATTTTCATGCCCTGCTTATGAAGAACTACCTACAATACTGACAACGCTGACAATGAGAGAAAAAATCGAGATTCCAACTTCACTCAACAAATAGGAGGGCAATCCAGTCACAAAACGTCATCATACCATGGTCAGACTTACTTCCTCTCCTTCAAATCCTATATGGAGAAAGCTCACCTCGTCAATGCCGTAGTCCCACCATTGTGAAGGATCCTTAAAGAACTCCTGCCAGCGCTGATGCAAGCTCCAGCATTGAACTGCGTGCCAGATATACCAATTATAGCCCTTGTCTGACTATCCTTTGTGTTTTCTTGCATCTTCGACAAGATTAGATTGGTTTCTGCTGGATAGCTCATCCCGGACCCCCCCCGTGCATACAACACAGCGACCCCAAAAAACAAAACTACGAAATGTTTCGTGTTCTCACCTAATCTCATTGGCATCCCTGAAGGTTTGGGAGGCCCTATAGCGACCACTTGCAAGGGACCCCGTCCTTGGAACATTGCCAAGGGGGATATTTTCAGCTCCACAGGCCAGCCCCTTAATCTGCTGCATGATGTGAGGCCTTTTGCATGGGCGAACCGAGAAGACAAGGCCTTGGGTATGGAGTCCGCATGCGTGCTCGGGGGAATTCCGGAACACGCTGCCATCTTCACAAGCTCGTGAGAGAGACAGGGAGAAACAAAAACTAGGCTCGGGTCACTCCACCCACCCTAGAGAAGATTGTGTGAGGAACTTAATGGGTTCATAATAATATGTTGTCTTAGAAGGAAAATTCGAGAAGGACAGAGCTCGCTGTGGCGATGGCGCCAGACACGCCGAAGGACCCAGCGTCGGAGAAGAAGAAGAATCGGCTTGCTGCCTTGGAACGCAAGCACACAACTCCTCCTGCAACCTCGCGTCAGCCACCTGCTGCCTCTCCGTTCCGTCCGCTCGCCAGCCACACTCCCAGTATGCTCTCTCTCTCTCTCTCTCACCCTCTCAGAAACAGAATTCTGTGCAAGGGCAGCGTCGGATTGGAGCTGAGTGGGTTTCAAATTGTGTCTCTTTCTTCGTCTCTCATCTGAGGATTTGAGTTGTGTCCCTGGATAGTCTAGACCTCCAAGATGTATGGAATGGGATTTCTATGTAGCTTTCTTTGTTCTTGTTTTGTTTGTTCGCCTGCCGGCTTTTGCTAGAGCTGTGATCTCGAATTTTCACAAGCTCTCTCTGTTGGTGGTCTCTCAGATTCGCTGAATTAAATTTCGGTCAATGAAACCTATGATGATCGGGCATGTTATTGAGTTTTCCTGTTTGGATCGTTCCATCCTCCAGACGGACTGTGTAACCCCCCTCTACAGTGCGCTGTTGTCACCCCTAAGGCTCCTGTTGGTCTCAGATCGATGTGGTGAATTCTAAATATGCATGCTATTACATGGGTGTCCCAGCAGAGGCATTGAAGTGAAGCCTCACTGCAGTATCATCGTAGTGGTACTACCTTGGCTGTTACTGATTTTCTGCTCTGCCAGCTCAACCAGCTTGAGCAAATCGTCTGGGATGGGGGAATAGGGTGCCGTGTTGATCATCTGACTTAGTTCACGTGATTGGTTGCAGAAGCTGACCCAAGTGATAAGAATTATTCCAAGTTGTGCCCTTCAGTGTTCAATGGTATCATTGCAGCTCAGCTGCTGGTGGGTTTGCCTCCCTCTGTTACTCCTCATTCCATCATTCACTTTATTGCCAAATGTACTTGTGACATGGAGGTGCTGTATACTTTTTGTTAAGGAGGGTGTCCACAGGTCTTATACCAACCTCATGCTCTCTCTCGACAGCATGCATTCAATCAACTTTCAGTTTGCTGTGATCAGATTGTAGTCGGCTGTGGCACTTCTGGGTTGATTTTTGATTCTGTCAGACAAAACTCTGATATGCTCTGAGACTGCTTATTTTTGCTTACCATTTGAGCCCTGGATATACTGGAGGTGTGATGACTGTGTATAGTCATAACATCAAGCCTGAGTCAATCTTCCTAGTTATTTTTCCTACGTCAACCAGTGTGAAAAAGTGTGCTCCAATTTTATTTATCCTTGATGTAGGTTGCCTAGCCATGATGAGTACGCTATGGGTAACCAATGAGACAAAGCCCCAAGGACATGGGATAGCCAGGGAGTTGCCAATCAGTATATCTTCTCCCTCCCTGTCTCAGGTCTTTCTCTTTTTCTTCTTTCATTTTCCGTCAGATACCACCAGCTCCGAGAGAATCGGTAAATAGTGGGACCACGTCCTCCAGGACGTAGGAGAGTGAATGTGTCCAGGGAATTGTCAACGCATGCTCTCCGTCTAAGTGATATGGTTGGAGAAGTTCTTATTTCTTTCTTTCTTTATGCCATAAACTCTCCGAGTTTCTTGCAGACAGTACAGAGTTTCTTTCTTTCTCTAAGTCCTCATTTCATTTCATTTCATTTCTCTAAGTCCTAGCTTCTGGGTCAAGACTTGTTTACATGCCTCCCACAAGTCTCAGAGAATGGATGATGAGTGTATTCCACTCCTATAATAAAAGCTTGTCTTTTTGCATGAGATCTTTTGACTTTTACCTTGGTCTCTCTGATTTAGACATGTCACTTCCATTAAGCCTTCCAACCCTTTCTTCCATTTTGTCAATGCAGCTTTGCAAAGAGAGGGATGCAAACCTAGCAGTTGATGAGGTGTTGCGGAATCTGCTAGGGAGCAATGTGAAGACAGCGAATGATATTGGGAGCACAATTAACAGCAGAGTACAAGACCGGATCCTGTTGCTTGACAACCCTGCCACCCAGGGTGGGGCAATCGATAGGGCCAAGGAAAGGGCCCATTCTAGCCATAGCAGGCGATCATTGAAGCACTTGTCTCTGCGCCAGCATCGGCGCTTGGGGTCCTTCAATTTGCCTGCTGAGTTTCAAAAGTAAGGCGAAGAAGGAACAAAAAAGCTCAATTGAGAGAACAATTGAGAGAAGAACATCTATGTCAACAACTAACACAACAACTAAATGTAGGTCTGTCTGTTGACAACGAGTGTAAGTCAAATTTTGAAGAACCACATGGAAGCTTATGATACTAACAGGGGTCCCTATACTCACAAAAATGCAGATAGTAGTGGTGTGGGGATTTTCCTCTACCTAGGCACGGGTTCATGTGGTGCTTCACATCTGGTATCATCACGAGATTACTTTGAGCTTTGTTTCTCTTGATTTGACTCATTCTCTTGGATTGACTTTCTATGTGATGAGACTGCATTCTTTCTGGCTTCCTTCCGCTTTTGCTGTTTGTTCTTCCATGTGTTTTTCTCTTTGATATCTATTTCTGGTGCATATGTTTTCATTTTCGGATGTTCTTTCCTTATCTTTGATGTGGATATTTCATTTTCTCTTTGCTTACCTCTCAAAATGAGTTCAGAGTTTACCAGGCTTCAATTGATTTTATAAACTTTACAAATGAATTCTTGATATACTTCTGAAATCTAACAGCAAGAGCTTCAGAAATTTGAATGTTAAGTTGGAATGGAGTAATTAAAAGCAATGGATGACTGCATTGATAGACAATATGTGTCTTCTGCACCCTGAACCTCGATTTACTCTTCATTTCATTAAACAGACTGACTTACATGTGGGGCTGTTTGTAGGTATGAGTTGTACCTTCCCATGCATGAGATGTGGAAGGAATATGCCAAAAGCCTGGTGGAAGATTGCAGGCAAGCACCGTCTGAACTGATCACTTTTAGAGTACGACTCTTATCAATTGTCCATAAGGTTCGCATGATTTTTCACCTTCACCCAACTGACAATATTCATTGTGATATCTTGAACACAGTGCTGCAACTATCCAATCACGCCTTCTCACAGCCGATTTACACGGAGCTATACTTTCTGGTATGTTGTTTTTGTTTTCCTAGCTTAATTGTCAGTGCCTTGACTAACCTTGTTGACAGAGTTGTGACCAGAGAAACTAGACCTTAATCATGGTGGTAGCATGACTTGCTTCGCATTCTCCACAACAATGAAGTTGTAGTGGTCTTTCCTTTGCATCCTCCCTAATAGAAGTTATCCTTGTCTATTCAAGTTGTCCAGAATCCTAGACCGGTTTTATTATTTCGGATATGTGTAAACTGTACAAACTTTATTACCTGTGTGGCAGTTGGGGAATCCAAAAGCACGAGTTACATTGGGACACAGGGCATCATGGTGAGGGAGACAGAAAATACTTTTGGTATTGTCACCTCCAAGGACAAATTGCGGGGTATGTTGACCCAGCCTGAACTCTTTCATAATACTCTCTTCCCCCACAGCATCTTTCGGATGTTGGCACCAAGGCCATTTCAAGCGTGGTTAGACGATACTTTTTTCTGTGCACGCCCTCTCTCTCTCTCTCTTTTGAATCAAACAACGGCTTATGAGTACATTCTCTCGTTTGATTCGGTGGCAGCCCCTGACAAAGGTAGTTTCTGTCCCTTTGTGTTCCCCTCAAACTGAACTCGGGTTCAGTGGCCACAAGGCTACGGCAAACAACGTCTTATGAGGACATTCTCTCTCTCTCTCTCTCTCTCTCTCTCTCTCTCTCTCTCTCTCTCATTTGCCTGTAAGGCTATGGTGATAACATCTCATGAGTGCATTCTCTTCTGCCTTCAACACCAGATTAGGAGTGTAATTTAAGAACCAAAATTTTTTGGGGACTGTTTGTTGCGGGCAGTGGTGCCCAAAGCAGGAACTGTGTTTATGTTGCAATGGGAATCTTGGCGCGTCACTCTGTTTGGCAACAATCTCTTCTTGCGGAGTCTGCACCCTCCCAAGCGGCGGCAGGTGAAGCCGACAATTGAGCTTTGAAAGGTTTGGACATCATCACTCCCCATGTGATGTACCAACGGAAGAGTTCTTTGAATAGTAGGTTATAATTTCAGACAAGTGGGTTGCAAGCATCAAAGTTGTACTGGAAGAAAGAATAGGGGATAGGAAGGGTATAAGTGGGGAAGCGAGGGGTAAGAACAATCATTGAAACTCTTGGATACAAATATAATGTTATTATCTGGACTTATTTCAGTTAGAAGCAAATTCACATCATTTTGATTGGAAAGCTTATACTTGATTTGGCCACAACAGATTTCCAGGGTTGTAGTGAGTGGACTCCCTGCAATTGTACGACAATCAGCAGGACAGTGGATTCCCACAATTTTGCCACCCTACAGTGGGCCCTGGTGCAGACTGTAGGGCCAATTCCAGCCAACCTCTTCAGCTACTGCCCCAGATTTCAAGGGCTCCTGCAGAGTTACTTTGTGGCATGATTAGTAGTTGCCTTAACATTGTTTTATGGGAACTGCACGGAACATTAGGCTACACAGGTAAGGAGAGTTGCACTTTTGGTTATCTATTTCCTGTTATGTGAGAGCCATGAGATCAAATTTTGTGATCTGCACTTGAGCGGGCAGCCCAGTGGTTGGGTGTTTGTGCCTGTGCATAATGAGGGTGATCCTAGGTTCAATACTGCAAAGATGTTATTTTAGCCTTCTTTGAGCAGCAGGCTCAGTACATTCAGCGGATGCTAAACAGAGCTTATCTTGAATGTTTTACCTCTTCGTGTTATGCTTTATAACTCTTCAGATACCCTCTTGGTCTCTTCTGCCTCTTCAGATCTAGAAAACAAAATCCAGGTAGGTTGAAGCAAGTAAGGATTTCCTTTGTCCATTTCATTCAAATTCATAAGTGGCCTTAAAAAGTTGATGTCGGAGGTCTACTCTTCTCAGAGTTGTTTGTTACAACTTCATGTGGCTACCCCTTCAGGGTCTCCTTTGAGCGCTTCGCATCCAGAAAACCACACCCAAATAGCTTGGAGTCTTCTTTGATGGGGAAAGAAAAAGCTTTGAGTCGATTGGAAGTGTCGCAGAGCAATGAAGCAAGATAAAGGAGCTTGCCCTCCCCATCTGCATCTCTTCCAAACAATCTGACTCCACCTTTTCCCCTCATCTCTCCCAGACTCTCCATAGCCCGCCACCATCTTTGTCCCTTGAAGCCAAGTTTGGCTTATGTTCAATATGACGAAAATGGTTGCGGTGGCAGAGACTTCACATGCTGCAGAGAACTTAACTAATGAAAGCTTCAACATACGCAACAGAAATAGCAAAGTGGACAAGGAAGATGAGCGCAGAACACCTTCACACCGCATCCACGACACCCTTGCCGCTCTAAGAGCTCACAAGGGCCCAAGCGCTAGTGCCATTTGGAAAAGTGTCAACCTCCAGTCCAGGTCAGGGCTTGGCCGTACCTACAAGAAGGTAATTAGGTCTGCTTGCAAAAAGCTGACAGCTGAAGGCAAGCTTGTCAGAAATGGCCGCAACCTTCAAGTTGCACCGAGCTTCGTGCAGCTCTCAAGTGCAAGGAGGAGGAGGAGAAAGAGGAGGAGAAGGAGGAGTAGGAGGAAACGATCGAAGAGAAGTAGACATCGCCGTCGTCGAAGGGGAAGGAAGGTTCACAGAAGGAAGGTGCACAAAAGGAAGCATCGTTGTAAACGAAGCAGGAGAAAGAGGAGGAGGAGACCCAGAAGACGAAGACAACACCGTCGCTATAGATCTCCTTCTCACAGTAGTGAGAGAAGGCATTCCAAGAGAAGGTGCAGTGGGAGTCTGAGTAATGACGTTCCAACTGGAGTCAGCTTGACTCAATCACCTTCAGCCTCCATGCAACACTCGCCTCCTACCGAAACCCACTCTCCAGCTACTTCCCAGTATTGACCCACCCGCATACCTGAATGCTGCAGATGTATAGATAATAATGTGTGCAGTCACTGTCTCTCACAACCCAATCTACATGTTTGTTATTCAGTGCAGAACTGGAGTCAACTACAGTACTTTTCATCATCTGATTGTCCAGTTCTTCGTTTACCTCTCTCTCACTCTCTCCTTCTCTCCCTGGCTCCATGAGAGTAGCCTGACTGAATCGCTGTATGTCTGCTCGTTCTGCAGGGTCCTTCCTGCCACCGAACAATACGAGTTGAACACACTGCAAGCTTGTACTGAAATACCCGAGGCATACATTTGCATGGACATACCAAGGAGCCCACCAACAAAGCCCAAGGAGACAGCTACCGAGTGGATGTCATATGTGTAGTGACATGTTGACCTGCAACAAATCTAACTTCATACCATACTCCAAGATGAATCAGGGATCCAAAATGCTTGTTTTCTGATGATCACTTGCTAGTTTGATTTCGAGCTTACCACGACCCAATTCCATTTACTGGAAGCGCGATGATGGGGAGGGTGCCCAATGATGCTGTTGAAGACATGGGGAAGAGAAGAGATGGAGGACAGATGCCACAGCATTGATACTGCATATCAATACACCTAATAAGCAACTCAATTCTCAATTCAAGTTTTTGAAAGGCAGCCCAATTGAAGAGCCTGACATGGAATTTGGTCTACTTGACAAACCCAATCATGTGCCCACCATTGTCCAGCGTAATCTCCTTCAGTTTACAAAACCTACTTCAAAGCACATGTATTCTATTGGGTAAATGTAACAAATTGAGGTCTAGCAATGTCCCCAAGGAAATTTGTAGTTCAGCACTGAGACACCTCTTCACATAGTACTAGTCCTACAGCAACATACCATGTCGTACATTTGCCTCCCCTGTTTATCTCTCTTCCACCTGCAAGTAAATGGTTCCTGAAATGACACACGTCAGTTGCTAAATCCTCCACCCTACTCTCTGGACTGTTTAAAACTTGTGAGCTATGATACAAAACTCCCGCCGCAGCAGCTTTCGACAGTCTGACAACAGAATGATACGAACTATAGAGAGCCTACAACAGTTACTTCGGTCATCATAAGCCGTTGGCCGGGCTTATGACACACAAGTGCCGACAGTGCTTCAACAAGGCCACAGCCTCATCAGTCCGTCCGAGTGAGAGTTCTGCATACACGACTGCCAGCACTGCCAAGGGGTTGGCCGGCGTTATGGTGACAGCCTGCATAGCCCACTGATGCGCTTGCTGCAGGTCTCCTTGCATCCCATACACCGCAGCCAGGTTCACATACAATGATGATCGTGCCCGTGACCCTGTCAACCTAGCCACACTTACAGCATCACCCAAGGCTCCCACAGTAAAGGTGCTGCTGTCCTCACCATCCACACTCCCCTCACTATTGTCACCACTCTTCCACTTTTGACTCTCATCTTCTGTACCTGATGAGGACGGCTCCATGGTGCTACTCTCAACCAGGCAAGTAGACAGATGGTCAGCTGCCTCTTTGGGACGGTCTAGCTGGCACAGCGCTTCAGCAGCATAGATATGAGCCAGCAGCACGTAGGGCCGTGCACAAGCAGGATGTTGCAAGAGCTGCTCAGCAGAGTGCAAGGCTTGTAGTGGATGCCCAACTCCCAGTTGGCAATAGGAAAGAGCTGCTAGTGCCCACACCCGCAATGTTGCAACCTCCTGCCCCTTTTGCTCCTCGTGCGCTGCAACTGCTGCAGCAATACCCTTGCTGTCCTTGCCATCCCCAGCCGGGCTCCCATTGGTAGTGCCAGCCCCAACCTTCTTATCAACTGACTTGGTGCCCTGGTTATCATCACCATCCTTCACCTCTAGTGCAGTCGCTGCAGCCTCAGCTGCTATCTCTGCAGCTTTGGCTGCATTTCGGTCAAACAAACACAGCGCAATTCGCAAACACTGAACAGCAAAGGGCAAGGAGAGCTGGTGAGGCTGGCCTGCCAAAAACCACTTGCCCCCCTCCTCAGGGAATTCAAGCTCCACCTCTGCATCATCTGACGCCAACCCTACTGGACCGCTCCCCAGAGATGGATTCAAACTGCCAGTAGGCAGGACAACTCGCCGCCATTTCCCGTCGCCAACAACTGCAACCTTCAAGTCCTCTCTCTTTGCAGGGGTGTTCTCCAGGAGGGCCTTGTCCAGGGCCAGTATGCAGCACTCAGCAAGGCGCAACCAGAGCAATGGTCGGTTGAAGAAGAAAGCAGCAGCTTCCTGGAAGCAGCGGGCAGCCAGGACTGGATTGCCACAGGCAAGCTGCTGCATACCTGCATTGTACAGAATGGCTAGTGATCGGTCCTGTGAAAATGTGGGGACAGGCAGAGGTTGACTAGACTCAGACAAGGCACATGCACGGAGGGCCTTGGAAAAGTAGAGTGCTGCTGTCTGGTCCTTGTGAAGTCGGTGATGGATGCAGCCAAGGTTAGAGAGCAGCATGGCACCTATGCCTGGCTCTGCCCGACCGCTGCATGCTGTCAGCAGCTTAATAGCTTTGCGGTAATTACCTCGTGAATATTCTAGCTGTGCCTTGAGTAGCAGCGCCGTCAAGTGGTCGCGTGACAGATTCAATGCAGATTTTACCTCCCTTTTGCTGGCCTTTAGGTTTCGTGTGAGCAAGAACAGGCGCACTTTATACAGATGCAGCATCAGCTTCACATCCACAGATGGAACAGCCTTCTCGCGGGGGATTACAACAGGTACTGCTGCCACTTGACCCACAATGCTCTGACTATGGTCCATCTCTAATCCTCCCAATGTAAGGGCCTCATCATCCAAGCCCTCCTCTGATAAGGTACGTGTAAGTGTCGAGTCACTACTGCTTAGAACGGACTCAGTATCTGCAGTGGCTGCCAGACTTTGTGAAACAAGTGCTGCACTCCCACTCTCTGCTGGAGACAGCAGATATCCAAATGCTTTCTCCATGTACTGCAGCACATCCTGCACATCCAGTCACAGTTTCCTCCTCAATTACTTCAATGTCTGGTTCTGGTCTGCAACAATGGAAAAACTCTGCTTTCAATATAGATATCTGGTGCCTGGCTGGTGAGAAACGACCATTAAAGTGCCAAATGACAGACCTGGTGTGAATGGGGATAGAATAAATGTCAATCAACATATGACTGTGGTCGTAGAGACAGAAGTGAGTAATTTCAACATTGGTTCGGGAAGTTTCTCTATAGACAAACAAGAAAGATATTTGGCTGAGGAAAGGAGATGGGGGAGGGGTTGGCAGCCAACAATGCCTAATAACTATGATGTCAAAAAACCTGAACTCACAGAAGAACTTGATGACCTGGGATAACAAAAGCTGCCTCCCATGATGTTTCGCAGCAGAGGTACACGACACTTACTGCAGCTTTGGCAGATTGACCAGATGCCAGTGTGATGTCCAGCATCAACAGGCACACACGCAATGCTGCTGTCTGCACCCCCATGCCCAATTCACAGTGATCCGTTAACCAATGCACAACAGTTAGTTCCCTACCGTACACCTGTAGACCAAGATACAGAAGAGATCCATGTTTGTACCAGACCTATTGCACTTCTCGCATTATTTCCTTGGAAAGAATGAAAGGCACGAAGTCTTTAATGACCACAGAAAGCCCAAAGAGCTCATGGGAGAAGAAAATAGCAAACAAAGAAAGCTTTTGCAGACCAAGCTAAATTGTTGGAGGGAAACAGGAAAGGAAAAAGAGAGGGGGTGGAAACAGGTGGAGCTATAGCACAGCCCAGCCACATGATGCAAACAGAAGTGAGGGACATACACACAGCCAAAATTGTCTTTCTGCACTTTGATCGGCGTGCAGATTATCTTCCTCACCACCCTCAACCCTGCTGATGTACATATTTTATACTTTCAACTGTGCTTCTAGCTGGTCAAATAGGTTCTATATGCGGTGGATGGGCTTCTCAGGCTTGTGAGTGTCGCGGTCTGTGTCGTGCTTTGAGAGCTGAATCAGGGAGTTCTCTAGTTGCCTCCATTCCCCCTTTTGCAGGGCTTCCATTTCCTGGAAGGTGGTTTGCTCAACCACACACACCTCATCAGCGCCAGTGCCAGTGCCAGCGGTTCTTGGCTTGCCAAGCATGTGATCAAGGTTCATATTCTACAGAAAATGATCTGGGTTGTTTCCCCTTTCCATGCCAAGAGATTGTACTCATAAGACGTTGTTTGCCGTAGCCTTGTGGCCATTGACCCCGCACCCAGTTTGAGCAGGAACAAAAGGGACAGAACCTACCTCTGTCAGGGGCTGACGTTGGTAGTAAGACTTACCTCCATATAAAGAATTAATCCGGGTTTTCCAGATATCCTCTAGAAATCCCTTCACACAAGCATCAATCTGCTGTGTGTGATTAGCCCAAAAACTAGGCCTCAGGAGGGCCTGGGCTTTTGGCTCAGCCTCGAGACTTTCAAAGTTGGTAAACAGGGGTACAGGCACAATTCACTTAATAGATTTGAAGAGAGCGTCTCTTTGGTGAGAGAACCCCGGACAGTGTATCAGAAAATGAATACTGTCTTCAGATTGCCCACACAACGGGCAATTGCACTCTCCCTTTCCTCTCTGCTTCTGTTTGCTGTTCAAAGGTAGGCTTCCTGCCCTGAGTTTAAATTTCAGTCTAGTGCCAAGAGTGGGTAGACCCTTGAGGTCATCCAAGATGTCCTCCCCCATGTCACAGACTGGAAACAAGTTCAGGGAAGTTTTCTGCCTAACTTCATTTTCATCAGACAATCTCATGGCAATAGACATGGCTGAGGACACTACAGCCTCTAAGTCAGATTTATCCAGCAGGGTCAAGACTTGCGGATCCAGGTCCAGGTCCTTGAGGATCTCTTCTACTCTCTTCTGCCAGGACTTAGCCTGTTTGACAGGGCGGTCCTGTTTCCAAGATATAGAGTCGATTAACTTAGGATATCTGGTGTTGGGCATATGTTGCAGCTGACCCCACCATCTGACCTTGAATTCATCTCGTCGGGAGCTTAAGGATGGAACGCCGAACTCACCCCGAACAGCCACATTGGCTGTTTTGGAGCATGCTGACATACACTCCTTAAGCACCCCCACTTGAATGGATTCTAGAGACTTAGCCTGGTTGGAGTTATCAACCCATACAGCAGATCCGTACTCCAAGGCAGGTCTATTAACGCGACAAAGCATGGTTTTCTTAACCTCAGAGTTGACCCCTCTGCAGTGGAAAAATTTAGTGAGCCCCAGAGCTTTGCCCTTGCCAGTTTGAACAACTTTCCGGATATGTGCATCCCAATTACAATTGGAGGAGAACTCAACGCCCAGGTAAGTGTAGGAAGGGAGGACCGGGATCTCTTGGCTACCCCACTGCCACTTAAGATCACTTCCTCCCTCTCCTCTGTCGTTGAATGCTACCACTGCACATTTGCTGACATTAGCCTCTAGCCCCCAAAGATCAAAGTATCTCTTCGCGCAATCAATCAACTCCTGGAGATTGGTTGGAGTCTCCCCTATGCCTGCGAAGTCATCCGCAAACATAAGGGCTGGTATGGTGGTGTCACCCACCCTTAACCCAAATCCCTCACTTTCCACATCCTCGAGGAGTTGATTGATGAAAACATTGAAGAGCAGAGGGGAGAGTACATCCTTGAGCTACACCTTGGTCTATGTCAAAGAAGTTGGACTTCTGTCCGTTAACAGTGACACAGCTTTTGGTGTGAGCATACAAGTTGTGGACAACTCTCCACATCTTTCCCTTGATCCCACAAAACCAGAGGCGGAACCATAGGCCATCTCTCCACACTGTGTCATAAGCCTTTTTGACATCCAGGAAAAAGACATAAGTGGGCTTCCCTTCTTTTTTCCTTCCCTGGATAATCTGGCTTAGAGTGAAGATATGATCCACACAGCCCCTGTTTCGCCGAAAGCCAGCTTGGCCTTCGTGGAAACAACCTCTAGACTCCAGATCAACCTCGAGACGAGTACTTATAACTCTGCAGAATGTCTTGCCAACAGCATTGTCCATGCCAAGAGAGAGAGAGAGAGAGAGAGAGAGGTACTAAAGAGGGATTCTCAGCACATACCCTCAGATAACAACAAGTGTACACAATAGTACCTTTCTAGAGAGATTGACAAAACCAAGCGCAACATATGAATCAGATAACACAAAAAGGTGTAAAATAGCCTGCCTCGTCAATTGGCTCTATGTTACGGTACACGGGCTCCAACACAGACAATGAAGCCGCATACTGTTGAAGGTGGTACCTCATCACTGCCTGCACTCACATGCAAACACACCACCCCTGTCACTCCACTCAGGTCTCTATCTGGACATAATGCAGCCGGTTCTTGCAAGTCAGTTCTGACCCCCTATGTATTAAGACAGGGATCCCCTGAAGCTAGAACCTGTCCAGAATGTAGGACAATACGAAGTAGATACAATCTCCCTCGGAGCTACATACCACTGCCTCTTTAGGAGAGAGAGAGAGACACACACACACACCCACAGAGAGAGGAGGACTCTGGCCAAAGTCAGGAAATAAGAGCCACCTGCCCACGCAGTACTCTGCTGTTGGGGGTTGGGCTCACTTCCCATGGACATTTAAAGTTTATATTTTACCGCTCTATCTCCGTCAACAAAGCAGACGGTAGGTCTATACCCAATAGTGTATGGGTCTAACTGTCTGACAGGCACAACTCTTTTCTCTCTACACAAAGGCATCCAAGCATCTGTACAGCTTACACTATTTCAACTGATTAGCTATTTCATGGCCTCAATTCCATGTCAGCCAGCAGTTAAGTTTAGTGCAGAACAAAAGGGTATACAAACTAATGAATCAGCAAGAAGAGACCCATACAGTATTCAAAGTTGGGATGGAGGTGTCACAGTTCTCGATGTAGGCGACCACATCAACACCGGAACCAGTAGAACGCGGAGCAGCAGACAGTCCACCATTGCTGTTGCTGCTCCCTGATGTTGATGTCAGAGGGCTGGTGCCTTCCTGTGGCTCCTCTGCTGCACGGGCCAACTCCTCACTGCGGCCCTGTTCTCCCCCATTCACCTCTATTCCATCACTAGCAGCCCCAGGAGGTAGGTCAACTGACCAATGGCCATGTACTACACCAAATGACCAAACATTGCAGTTTTGCACAGCATCATGGACTCTTCTTCATGCTCCAGATAGTGATCTACTGCAGGGCTGACTTTGGTGACCCTACTGAGAACAGAAAACACTTGAGAACAATTGCGTCTGACATGGCAAGACATCGACATGTGTTTGTTAGTTGAAATGCCTGATCCAAGGGTCTGTAAGGCATCCAGACTCAGTTTCAATTTTACACGTCAGAGCTGGAAAATACAGAAGCCCAGTTAGCCATGGCTTCACCAACTCCAGGCCCACTACTTCTACATACAGTTCCCTGCACTATCAAACAAAACCACTAAACCTGGACCCCAAAAATGCAGGTGATCAGCATTTACATCTACAATGCTGATCACGGGCCTTCACAACCATGTAACATTACCAACAAGTCATTACTAAGTCAATAGTTGCGACTCCAAATCAGGAATAGGTTGAAGACTTTGGCACCCACCTTGACTTGGGCCAACACCTCCAGTAGCTTGTGAGGGTTAGTGCAACCATCCCGATAGTATTCCGCAATTGCAATGTTGTGTTGGACCTGGGCACCACAACACATGCCCTCACTTAGCATTCATCTTCCTCATACAACACTTCAGAAAGTTGAGATGTTGAGATTTTGGTGGGGTTTCCAAACCCACTTTTCACATGTGCATCAGTACATGTAATTAGATGCAAGACAAAGACGACACTGAAACAGGTTTAGTCCTCACAAACAAGGGCGTTCACTAAAGGAGGGAACACAACAGGAACAGGACCATAGACCTCACCACCATCTGCATCTAGCGCCAGGATCCCCACCCTTTCTCCGAATGGAAGTCCTCTCTTAACCCTAGTTTTCTCCACCTCACCTCACCTTGATCAAGCAGAACTTACTGAAAAAGTCCCTTTCGTTTCCGTATGAAAAGGACCCATGCATGAGTGTCTAACCAGAATAAGGCACCCGCCTAAAGAAAGACAAAGCATTTCCATAAACCCTAATTTCAGGGCTTCCAAAACAAAAATCCGGCATTTCAGCAGCCTCCAGCTTACCACCAGATACCAAGGAAATCATTCAGTATGATTTAGAACTAAAAACTCATTTTTCTTCAAGGCACTGCACAGAGCATCAATCTGGGAAAAAACCAACAAGGTTCATAGAAGGGCCTGGCAAGGAGTGTGACAGGAAGAGGCAGAGACAAAGGATTCTACCCCGGAAGATATCTAACCTTGGGATCATCATCGTTATGCAGGAGAAGTTGATTGAGGATGAGAAGACAGCCCTGGTAGGAGCGGGCGTGGAAGAGCTGAGCAGCCTCCTTGGCCAGTCCCGCCACCGTGGTCGTGGACCGCGACCCCTCCTCCACAGCTCCTTCCTTGCTCGCCGTGATTGCCTCCCCTCCTCCCTCCATCTCTCTCTTCCTCTTCAAACACACTGTTCTTCACTGTTCCCCCGTCTCTCTCGTCTCCCTCCTCATCTATACGCTAGCAAATACTTGGATGAAACCCCGCGTAGGACGCGCCAGCTTAGATGAATGAAGCAATGACCGCTCGAGCGATGATTAATGGATGACTGAATTCTGAGGCACTACGGATGAGTACACACGTCATCCATCCAGAACTCATCCTTCTGAAAGAGGATCTGTTGCCAAAAACACGTTACACATCCATCCATAACCCCCTCGAAATGTCGGATGATGCGGGTATGTAGATGTGTTTCATTCAGTCCTAGTAGACTCCGCGACGTGCATGAACAAAATCCATCGGACTTAATGTTCAAATGGATGAATTCGTATATTTACCGTACCCTGTGTCAGAAAACAATTATTTTGAGACATTCTCAAGTTTTTAATTAATTTAATAATTCATTTTTTTGTTTAAAAGAAGTAATTCACCCGCTGCGTCACAAATCAGGCTCCTTTATTATTGTTTTTTTTTTTTTTGGCGGAGCCCAAAATTATTATAGTGAGAGGAGAAAATAACAAAAAAAAAAAAAACAAATCACATCCTTGAGATAGGAACCTCGCACAAGTCACAAGGGGACAATGCGACAAGGGAAGGGGAGAAAATTACAAGGTAGCAAGATTTGAGCCCAGCGTCATATTGGTGGCACTCCTCATATGGGTGGCACTCCTCGGTGCTCATTTTTTGTCCAATGCAAAAAAAAGTTCTAGATCATAGTTTACTTTTTCTGTTTCTTTTTCTTTCTTTTTTTTAAAAAGAAACAAGGACCTTTTTCTTTTTCTTTTTGGTAAAGGAAACCTAGGAGAATGTCCGGTTTTTGACATGATCAGGGCTGCCGGGCTCTGGTATGTCTAAAACCAGATGCGCTTGGGCCTTGGGCAACACTAACTCCAGAGTCTCCTTGGCTCACTATGGTTTTCTTTGACATTCAAACTGAGGCTTGAAAGGCAAATTGTCTGCAGACATCTGCATGCGTTCAGAGACTCAATATCAGCTCCACAGCGCCTTCATCGTCTCATGGGCAAAGCATGGAATCATATGCACAAGCCCTTCGCCAGCCATCTGCAATTGGAGCTCAATCCTTCAGGGCTGGAGAAACCGCAACATGATTCTGCCCTGATTCGCTGGACTTCGACCGCGATATCAATTAGAGACACATCAAGGGGAAGAGATCGGTGAAGATGAATTTCGACCACTGAATGCAGCGTGCTTCTTCACCATCGGGCTCTCCAGAATGCTTTCTCTAGACTACTGTAGGCAGGCAGTTACATTTTTTTGGTCCTTTGCTTTGAGGTGTTCATCAACGTTATTCCATGCAAGATTCACAATTGTCGTCTCCCATAAATCCTACGCCGCCCTCCCTAATGAGTTGGAAATGAAATGAGAAGGTCTAGCTCATGCCACATCGTTTATGTAACCATATAACCTGTTAGTAACCTCCGGTTAAAAGGGCAGATATAACCTACTAGTTCCGGATCAAAACAAATATAAAAACAAAACTATAGGAAACCGAATCCGGTTATCCGAGCTATTCATATCCGGGGGCTCCTAACGAAGGCGGATATTTAAATTTTTGACCTCCGGCAGATCCACATATATATATCCGGGTGGGGGTCCGCTGGGAGTTTGACGCAAAATCAAATATCCGCCCAACACTGGTTTTAACAACATTGGTCTAAGTGCCATTATGAGTGCTACGTATGAGTGACATGTATAAGTGCTACAAGTGAGTGTTGCGTTGATTGAAGTGTTGAAGCGAATATGTGCTATTTTATTACTTTTCAACTTCATTATGTATCTTTTTTATGATTGTGCTTTTAGGTTGAAGTGTCATTCGGATATAAGGGCTTACTAAGCGTTGCGAGCCACTACTTACCCAACACAAAGTCCATTTCTAATGGTTACATGAGCATTTCCACTACGTTTAATTTAATTGGTTTCTTTTAGGTGGGTTGAATCCTGTCTTTGTGAATATAAGCATGTGTCATGTATAAAAGGTAATCTACAGGTACAAGAAATAATTTGCAAATGTCTGACACAATCAGAAAATTGATCCACCACTAGCCTAATCCAATTGTCACTCCAACATTTATAAGGAATAAAAGTTTTCACCTATTCAAACTTTATGCAAAATAATACATTAGAAATATTCCATCTTCCATTTCAAAATTTGGTTATTAACTATTAATTCAAATAAATTATAAATGACACTAGTAAGTTTAAGCATAAAACATCTTACATCATATAGATGTAACATATACAAATTATAACTATATGCTTTATCTATGTAGATGGCAGGGCCTACATGTATGTCGGGCCTAGTTTTTTTCCCTCAAATAAAGTAAATGGCCAACGCCTTTTATTTTTTATTTAAAAAAAAATTGGGAGCGACAGCCCACAAGGGGGGAAAATTAACCCCCTTTCATTTATGGGCCACGAGACCTACAGGACGATCTTCTTTTCATAGTTGTCCCCACTCCGAAATCTCTCAAATTGAAGAAAACATATATATATATATATATACATATATATTTTGAGAACAGGGGACAGTAGCCCTGATTAACTTTATTTAAAAGGGTAAGGAAAAAATAACCTTACAAAGCCATGAAGGCAGAGGAAAATATTAGCACATTGGCTGGTAGCTCAGCTGGTAAGTGGTGCCGCCCTGGTGGTTTGGGGTTGAGAGTTCAGACCCGCTGCCCTCCCCCCTGTCTGGCATTGTTCATGACGGTATGTTTGGGCGTTGATCGTCCTGTAGGTCTCCATGGCCCCATAATTGGAAGGGGGTTAATTTTTCCTCAAGGACCTGAATAGTGGGATGTCGCTCCCAGGTTTCCTTTTAATTTTATTTTTTTTAAAACCCCGACAGTCAGTAGCTCAGTTGGATAGTGCACCGAGTGCCACCCAGATGATTCTGGGGTCAAATCCAGCTACCTTGACTGGTGTGGTATATTTCTTCTCCCCCTTCCCTTGGGTGGTGTCCCGTGCGAAAGCCTTTGTGGAGAGGTTACTATGAACGAGGTTTTTTTTCCTCTCACTATAATTCAGGGGCCTGATTTGTGAGCTGTCGCTCCCAGGTTTTTCCCTTTCCTATTAAAAAAATAAAATTAAAAAAAAACATTGAATGTAGCCATATCATCAAAGTTTGAAATAATTGGTCTAGAATTGAATGATAATAGTTAGGGTACTCATGAAATATGGGACAAAGATAGGGAGAAAATGGGTCCTTGAGATCTACATTCATCCAAAAACTCCTAACATGATGTCATCTAATACATTTTCATCCTCTTCCACTCATGCGGAGTCTGGTCCTACAAGGAGGAGCCAATAAAGTGGTTCATGGACGTACCTGCGACATCCTCAGTACATCCCTAGTTCATTGCACTGTGTGCATGAATGTGGACACTTGCATGTGCAATCACCATCACACTTGACGGATGCAAAATCCTTTTCCTCTAGGTACATCCTCACTTAATTGTGTTGGGAAGCTTAGAGCCATGACGCCCACCCAAGTTAGTAAAACCCCGGAACTGTCAATTATAACGGACTCGGCCCACCTTTGTTTCCTTTTATTTAACAGTAGAAACCCTTTTTTCTCTACAGACCGGAACAAGAGTTGCAGAAAGAAAGCACACCAAGCCGTCACTTAGTGTGAGTGTTGTATTGTTTTGCGATTGAAGCGACAAGGATAAAGTTGGGACAGAAGAATAATCGGCATAAGGGATAGTGATGTAGAATTGCACATCCCACTGCTGGGACAATATGAACATCCGGCACAATCTTAGGTACTGTCCCTTGCTGGCACGGACGGAAACATCTATGCACGAGATAACTATGCATCATCAGATACTTGCAATGAACTTGAAGCATGAATGTGGACCTCGGACGCCTCCCATTGGTTGATGTCCTAACTCTAGTCGATGAATGTGATAATGTTATCAGTTTAACAAACATACATACATGATGTTTGAGGAAATGAAAACGACGCCTACGTCGAAAGCATACCGGGGAAATACCACCGACAGGAACCGGGAGGGGGGACAGCTCCCACAATTTTGTTGTGGGATCAGGATGATTTCAAGAAGTTTGGTGGATCACACGTATTTTTTCCCACCAACTTCTTTGAGCCCCTCATTTCCACAGCAAAATTGTGGGCACTTCCTTTCCTTTCCTCAAGCTAACATGCCCCGTGATATAATAATCTTACCAATTTCTCACATTCTTATTTCTTTTTTTCTATTTAACAAGTTCGACAATGTCGCTAGTAGCCCCAACGGAGGTTCGAACACGAAATGAAAACTTATAATTGACCGTGGGTTAGGGTGGGATCAACCAATGATTCGTCTTATGCTCCCTTATCCATCAATTACTATAAAAATCCATAGAAAACTATTTCAGGAGAGTTTGTCACTAGTACTGACTCTTCTTTCCAGAAATTTTCTGCAAATTAATTCATTATAATATTATAACTAACTAATATTAACTTCGATTAAAAGTTGTTACTGTTTCACCTTGATTATTCCTGGTGTGCCCGCAGAAATGGCCCGCACGGCAATAGGTCCCTAGAAGTAAAACACATGCAACAACCGAGTAGTAAATAGGGGCGGCCGGGCCGGGTTTTCAGATAAGGATCCGAAATGAGTGACCGGCTATCGACAATCCCGGTACTTGGGGATCCGACCCGGGGCTGGTTGTCTCTCTCCACGAGCTTGCAGTGTGCACGAGGGAAGGACGTGCAATTTTCTCTCAACGAGGCCTGCTCTGCTCCCTTGTTTCTTCTTCGGAGCTCGGCTCGTGCTAGCTTCAGTGTGTCTGGCGAGCATGGCGACCGCCACCATGGCCGCCTCTAAGATAGCTATCACGTCACGCCTCTCTCTTGCGCAGCCTTCTAAGGCAGAGGCCAGGAGCTCCGTGGCCGTCAGAAGAGCTGTCGCTCTTTCTTTTGGCCAGGTTTGTTGCCTATTTCTTATCTTCTTCTGTTTTCCGAGCTACATTGTCTTTTCTTTTCCCTTTTCCCTCGATTATTACTTTCTCTGTGTCTTATTACTCGCTTTTGGCTTCTTCGGTCTCTTTCCTCTGCAATCTTGAATGTCCATTTGTGTACGAGGGGCTTATTGTACCACTTTTTGTTAGTGAAATACCAATGTGAATCCCTCGTTCTGTCTGTAATTTCCATTCATATTCGTGAGGCTGCAGAAGAGAAAACGCCAGGTGAACTTCTCACAAGGATTTCTCACCTCAACGCATACTCCGCAGTCTTAAATCGATAGACAAGAAGATGCTCTCTCTATGGAACGCCTTATTTGCAATCTTGAATGTCCATTTGTGTACGAGGGGCTTATTGTACCACTTTTTGTTAGTGAAATACCAATGTGAATCCCTCGTTCTGTCTGTAATTTCCATTCATATTCGTGAGGCTGCAGAAGAGAAAACGCCAGGTGAACTTCTCACAAGGATTTCTCACCTCAACGCATACTCCGCAGTCTTAAATCGATAGACAAGAAGATGCTCTCTCTATGGAACGCCTTATTTGCAATCTTGAATGTCCATTTGTGTACGAGGGGCTTATTGTACCACTTTTTGTTAGTGAAATACCAATGTGAATCCCTCGTTCTGTCTGTAATTTCCATTCATATTCGTGAGGCTGCAGAAGAGAAAACGCCAGGTGAACTTCTCACAAGGATTTCTCACCTCAACGCATACCCCGCAGTCTTAAATCGATAGACAAGAAGATGCTCTCTCTATGGAACGCCATATTTGCAATCTTGAATGTCCATTTGTGTACGAGGGGCTTATTGTACCACTTTTTGTTAGTGAAATACCAATGTGAATCCCTCGTTCTGTCTGTAATTTCCATTCATATTCGTGAGGCTGCAGAAGAGAAAACGCCAGGTGAACTTCTCACAAGGATTTCTCACCTCAACGCATACTCCGCAGTCTTAAATCGATAGACAAGAAGATGCTCTCTCTATGGAACGCCATATTTGTAAAGTACTTTAATGTTTCTCTTTGTTGGCTCTAGTTATCTGCATGGTCGGATCTCTGGAGTTGAAAAAGCTTACTTGTATCCGTTCAGTTTTCTTGTTAGCTGTGCTCATCCACCTTGTTCTTCTTTCTCGTCTTGCACCAGTGTGACCAGTTTTCTTATGCAGTGCCTGGCTCTGTTATAGCTATATGTATTCAAATAGTCGTGTTCAATCTGACCTTAAACTCTCTTTATGGAAGCATCAATAATTGAAGGGGGAGATCCTCTTTTAATTGAGTGTGCAGAAGTTCCAGAGTTTGGCAAACAATTATCAAGCATTTTCTCACACATTCTCATGGAAGTTTCTGCGGCTTTTCTCCATACCTTGTACTCCTCCCCAGGCTGGAAGGCACATATTTTGAAATTATCCACGAGTCCATGCATGAAAGGCAGAGATATGGTGAATTATAATGCAGGGATACTGTGGGACATGCAGGGACGAATGGAGACGGTGCCAGGCTTCTTCAGCCACAATGAGCTTCGGAGTGCCCTCACCTTGGCAAGAGGCACACAGAGACAGGTATTGAATCTTCACAGACTGAATCTATCTGAACACTCACAGATCTCTTACCTACAAGATACTCACAGAGCTTGCACTCTAGCAATTTTTTTCTTTGAGGTGTCGTTGAATAGAGGAGTAAGTATTATGTGGTTGTCATGTGTATGTGTTTTTCTTTGTCCAAGTAACTATAGGTTTGTGATTCTGTTATTGTGTACAACCACAACAGCCTATGCAAGGCCGGCACATTCGTGATGGCCACAGTAAATCCTTGTCTGCAACTGCCTTTCCTCTTTGAGCTAACAAATTAGATCCATGCAGTCTATTAGTGAGCAGATGGGATTGAAGTGAAGAGGGCAAGGATCATCAGTACACAATAAAAATAAAAGAACTTCATTTTGTAACCGCTGTCCCTTTGTAAGGGTTCTACCTTCTACTTGCCAGGATTGCCAAGTTTGATCCTTTTATTTAACTGCTTTTCTTCTTTGAGCTAATTATGAGATTCATGAAAGATAGATAGCAGTACTGTGAGGAAGAATAAGATGATCACCTCACTGCGCACTATGTGTGTCCAGAACCTGAGTGTGAGTCCAACTTCATGATGTTCCCCCAAGTTGCTTGTTTTTCCAACCTAATGGTCCTCTCCCTAGTAATGTCAGTATGAGAGGATGATTTCAAAGAGCCTGAATTGTCATTTTGTTCACAGGATCCACTTCCAGGGTGTGGAAGGATAGGTAAGTCTGACATCTCATATACCACTACGGGTTACTCTCTGATGTAATTAGTTAAGAGATTGTCAAAATAAGGTTTATTTCACCGGGAATTTGTCTGTTTGAAACTCCAACATTGCAGATGCATTCACTTCCATATGTTCATGTGAAGATTGATGCATAATTTTACCCTCGCAGTTTTTGAAAACCGTCTGAGATCAGAAAGTACCTACGAATATGAAGAGACTGGATCCATTGAACAAGTGTAGGTTCTGCCAAGCTACTGTCTCTTCATATATCTCTAGGACCTGAGTGCACTGAAGCCACCTGTAGACTGGGACCTGTGGTTTGTCAGATGTATACAGTCCATGTTTTTGTATGTGCTCCTCTAATTTAGATGAAGAAACTAATGACATAAGATTTTTAGAAAGAAGATAGCTGATACCATAAAGGGACACCATCATGCACTTCAATTCATGAGTGTTTTGAGGTGGGAAGACGTTCTGTATTTGCTAGAAATTATCCTGTTCAGTTGTGGGGATGATCTACATATATGCCTCTACATTTGGGGCTTCTGGTGGTAATGCAAGAGTAAGGGATGGAAGGGTTGCAGTAGTTCACTGCTTTGTCAATGGGAATGGACATACATAGGCTTTTTGCTGTAGCGGCAATGGTAATTAACAACCATGTGAAATTTTTGCATCATTGCAGGTAGGTACCGTGCAGGTTAATGCTTCTGCACAGAAGGCTGAGTACATCTGGATGGACGGCCAAGAAGGGCAGAAAGGTATCCGCTTCAACGAGATGCGCTCAAAAACCAAAGTCATCTCAAAACCTATCCCTGCTGGGTCACTCGACTTTCCTGAGTGGTCCTTTGATGGCTCCAGGTACCTCAACTTCTTGTTGCTGTGAAATGGTCTCTCTACTGTGCGTGATGGTAATGCCTGGCTGCTAGATGGTCTTAGATGACACTGGTAGAGGACACAGATAGAGATAAATGCACTCATGAGCTACATTCTCCTAACTAGAGCAGATGCTGTATTTTATACAGACCTAGGGATCTTCCATTGCATGACAATTTGGTTGGATCTGCCTTGCCTACTTCGTAGTGGATGTTGTAACTGAGCATCACCTTTACCCTCCTGCATACTCCCTCACATAGAGTGGCAGTATTGAAAGCTGTCATACTGGTACTAAAGCAGCATGATATTGGAAGTGCATGTATAATACTACATTTGTGAAGCTTGCTGATCAAGGATAGAGAATGATGGCAATCAAACACCAGGAAAAGGGGAGTGCAGAAAAAAAAATTCCTGGATTGCCAGCATTAATCAACTTCTATGCTACTTTTATACCTGTTGGCTCCCTGGCTATGAACATTTGGCAGTTTTTATTTTCAAATTGGCCAACTTAAGCTCTTAAGCAAGATCTTTAACTGCAAAAAAAGACTTTCCTGGGCTGTACGATGAGACAGGTATACTGGTATAGCAATAGGCAAAGTGAAGCATGAAGAATTATGTGTCCACTGACACAGATTGAGATATGGGTACACAGATTGACTGACTGAAAGCCCAGTGGTCTAGTGGATTTAGAGTGTATTTGAGTGTTTGAATCTTTGCAAGTCAGCCCTGTGAGAAGGTCCGTTCGCTGAGGTCCTGGGAGTGTCATGCATTTGCAGGTTAGAACAGGCAGAGCATAGAGGTGAAGGGAGTCATAAGTAACTGTGAATGTCTGTTCCAAACAGAGGACTGAAGTTGTAATTTTGATGAGTTGGCACAGCACAGGACAGGCAGAAGGAAAGTTTTCGGACTGTATTCTGAAGCCCGTATTCTCATGTCCCGACCCAATCCGCGGAGACCCCCATGTATTTGTCCTCTGCGAGGTCTTGGAACCTGATAGCAAACCGCATGCAACCAACACCCGCCGCCTAATTGCTGACATTCTGACACAGGATGTCCTAGATGAGGACCCCTGGTTTGGTTTTGAACAGGAATACACTATGTTCAACAAGGCTGGCAAGGTCTATGGGTGGCCTGAGAGTGGTTTCCCACATCCCCAAGGACCCTTCTATTGTGGTGTGGGTTTGGAAGCTGTCTATGGCCGGCCACTTGTGGAGGCTCATCTGGATGCATGCATCAAGGTACTTTTGCTAAGGTTAAAATTCACTATTGCATTTCCTGTGAGATGCTAACTCAGGGGACCATCATGACAAGGAGAGGTTAAGTGAGTTTAGTTCTGAAAGTTCGGTCATATTGTTGACCACTAGAAGCATGCCCTGTCTGTTGACGTTTTGCTGGTAAGTATGCAAACGGCCAAGATCTAAAGTCTGTGAGGGTGGAAAAATCCCCTTACAATATATCTCTCAACCTCAGACACTTTAAAAAACTGGAGGTAACATCAAATCCTGAAAAAGTGTCACTGCCCTTTCGTCTTCAAAGCCAGCTGGGCCATTTCATCCATTATATGCATGTTTTGCACTCATTGTTTTGCATGGGTTCTTACGTCAATTTTCTTGGATGTATAGGCTGGGTTGAAAATCAGTGGCATCAATGCTGAGGTTATGCCAGGGCAATGGGAGTTCCAAATTGGGCCAGCAGGGCCACTTGAAGTGGGTGATCATGTGATGATTGCCCGCTGGCTGCTTCACCGTCTTGGTGAAGACTTCGGAATCACTAGCACCTTTGAGCCAAAGCCCATGGATGGTGATTGGAATGGTGCAGGGGCGCATACAAACTACTCCACCAAGTCAATGAGGTTGGATGGTGGTATGAAGGCCATCGAGGCTGCAATTGAGAAGCTCTCAAAGAAGCACAGTGAGCACATTGCTCAGTACGGCCTCGGCAATGAACGGCGCCTCACAGGTAAAGACTGTACTTTCTAGTATGAAAAACATCGCAAAGAGTTTGTGTAATATGATGATTTGAGCCCACTTTTTCCAGGTAGTATTTGATCTTGGAGTTTTTGTTGGACTCTTTATGGTACACCAATATCCTGCATCTACTCAGCCGAATATATGATGCACGCAAGCAATACCTCTTCTGTAGTCTCCTGCCTGCTCCTATTTCCCTATTGCAAAGCAAATGAATGTGTCAAGTAAAAGCCTTGTCAAAGTATATTTTGACATCCTACTGCAACATTAGTGGTGCTAACTATATGGTCTATCCACAGGAAAGCATGAGACTGCAAACATCAGCACATTCAAGTCAGGGGTGGCTGACCGTGGGGCCTCTATTCGCATCCCTCTCCCAGTGTCTCTCGCTGGCAAAGGTTATCTGGAAGACCGACGACCAGCAGCCAATGTCGACCCATATGTGGTGGCCCGCATGCTCATTCAAACCACATTGAAGAATTAGGTGCATTCTAGTCCTGGTTGCAGGGATGGTTGATTATTTGTCTTATCAGGTGAGCACTAGGTACTGTCACCTAGAGGTCAAAGGTAAGATCATTGATCATTTTAAAATTTTGAGGCCTTACAGGATGTCTCGCTGTTCTTACACAGGCCTGCAAATCCATGCTATGGCCATAGGCCAAAAAAAATTAATGCACCTATGTTTGGGGCGCCAAATGTTGTATTGTGGTTTGTCTGCTCCTCGTGGCCCACACTGTAATGCTATGTGGTGCCCAATCTTGCAGGGTTGTGTGTTGCAAGCCAAGCCAACTGCTTTGAGCACCTAACATGCCTTTCAGAGTTGTAATTGTTCATCGCTTTAAAACTCTTCACAATCTGTATGCACTTCTGCGCCTTTGCCTTCCTACACACATTTGTACGCATGAATAGTGTCCTGCCCACCTTCTGTTGTGTTGGACTTAGTTACGGATAATTTCAAGGGAAGCACTTTGTGTGGACTGAGATTTGGTGCCCCATTTGCAGTTAAATGCCTCAGTTTCAAACATCTTAAACATGGTGCTGGTGTTCAGTCTCTCTCCCTTTGATACCTTTGGCGCTGGCCCTCCTTTCTCTTTCTCTCTCTTAGACTGGGATTTTAACAGGAAGCCTACCTTGAACCAAAAACAGATGCAGAGAAGAAGAGGAGATTGCCTGATGTGCGGGCAGCCTGAAGACAATATCCTTTTCTCTGATACATTGTCCGGGATACTCTCACGAGAGAGTGACCCTCTTTAGGACAATCCAGGGCGTTGTCCCTGCACCTCTGTCCGCCAACTTTCAAAATCTTCAGGCTGAGCCTAAAGCCCTGGCTCTGTTGGAGTCTAATTGCTGGTCTGCTCACACAGAGCAAGTTGATGTGTGTGTGAATGTCTTTCTAGAGGATATCTGGAAAACCCGAACTGCTTGTCTCTGTGAAGGTAAGTCACACTATAGAAGTGAGCCCCTTAAGAAGATAGTACCTGTTCCCTTTTGTTCCGCTCAAACTGTGTGCGGGGTCGATGGTCACAAGGCTACTGCAAACGTGCTCTTCTGGTTAGACTCTCTCCCTCCCTCCCTCCCTGCTCACTCCCTGCTCAGTAGCCCCTTGCCCGCCACCCTCTCTGCTCACCGCTGCCTCTCCTTAGTTTTCCTTTGCCTGCAACAAGATCAGCCCAAATGAAAGGTGGGAGAGCCAAAGGAAAGTGTGAAATGAGAGAGGGAGGAATAATGGGAGAGACTCTCTAGTGTTCAGTTTTGCTTTGGGCCCAAAAATTTAAAATAAGATCTGCAAAGCTAAGTGCTTCATCTATGTATGGGCTAAGGCCTCGAGAGCCTTAGGATTTATGTTTCGAGGTCCCCGATCATAGTTGAGCAGTAATTCCAGCGAATAATTCTCTTTATCTCTGTACTGTCTGACATGTTACCACTGTAAATAATACAGCTGAAAAGATAAAGGACAAGTCAGACAAGGGCATTTCCATTACATGGAACATCCTAAAAATGGGGACGGGTACCTTTCAGATCATGGAATGCAGCCATTCCATGACCTGAATATGAAGCAGGAATTTTTATTTGAGGTTCCCTATGCACATTGCATGTAACCAGGCTAAATGACAACTTCCCAAATTGTGCAATGATGGGAGAGGCAGCAGATGAGCATTGTGTGATCACAACATTTGTTACCGTGGCAGCGGTCATGTGAATGTAACTCTGCAGGAACACCTACTTTGCTGATGTACATTTAATCGTCGACAAATGTTAGCCCATGGTTAGCCCTTGGAATACTCAAAAATAACATATGTAGGGTTGGATGAGGTTGGGTATCTCGAGCGAAATAGGTTATTCCATACTCTAGAGTATGCAGAAAATGTGTTATGACGAAACAAAAATGCTCTTGCTTGATTGATGGAATCCAGCTCATAAAATGATACTTTAGTTAAATCTAGCTGTTGAGAGCTGTTGCTACCACTACACAAGTATTCCAAAAAATAATCTTGTCATTCCATGGGGTCCATGGCTAAGATATGATGAGGACAGGCTCCTCAACACCTATCATTAGGACTTTCCAGGCTAACTTTCTATAAACTCTCCCGTTTCTGGTTTTCTCAAAGTGTTCTGTGTACTGTGATGAAGTAAGCCATACGCCCGCGATGCAGAGTAGTCCCCTAAGAATTTTTCGACGTGAAAGGCCGCATCCAATTTACGCCACATCAATCAATAACCAAATACCCAAATACCATTACAAACTTTCAAGTGGACCATGGGATTAGATCTTGGTGAGTTGAGGCTAGCTTCGAACAACATTCATGCAAGCTAGTAAAGGGCTCTATCTGAAGCAGCACCAAGAGAAACATATAAACATGTCCAAGTTAAGATGCTGAACAAACTTGTGCACGAAGCTGCCCTCTATCAAGCTTATAACGGCTCGTATTCACGCTTCGAAGTAGCTCCACCATCCACACCGAATTAGGACAGCACCTGATTTCCTTCCACTATCACCATAGTCAGTCAAAATCCCCCTTCACTGATTACCTGCTCCAGTCAATTGCAATTATGGGCCGACTTCCCATCTATGCTGGATACAACCCGCTACCCTTTTCTGTGGATATGCCACAGGAAATGCCCTCAACAGTACATCATGGTCAATATTGGATTAATTGAGTAGCTCCGCAGACCAATGAATGAAGCAAGACACTGACACCTTTTACATTGTTCACCAGTAATCCCCACAAGAACAAACCCCATCTTTGAAGTGGTGAAAGCAGTTAGCATCCCGTACAACAATTGCTCGGCCCACAATCTTTGAGATGAACTTGGTGGAGGTGTGGCAGTTGCCACACACCCGAAGATTCTTGATGAGACGGAGAGGCGTCCTAGGGGCTGTGCTGATGAGCCCAACACCAATGGCCAGGTCCCACATAATGCAATACAAAGCGCCCGTCAGGCACATACCCTGCCTCCTTCATCTGCCCAGACAATCTTCTCAGCTCAGCATGCATTTCCTCAATTTTTGGATGCGATTTCTCATCAACAACAAAGCTGTGCACCCTGTTGCCGACCTCAATGCAGCAGGAACCTAGCTCCTTTCTAACCCCTCTGACCTTCATCATTTTTCTCACCTTTGCACCATAGAGGTTGCCACACGTTCAGCCATCTCCACATTGCAATGGATTCTGCAGGCACCGAGCAAGGCCCTCCAAACCACAGCATCTGGTTTGATTGGCATTTTGTTAATGAAGTCCTCTGCCTCATCCAATCGCCCCGCACAGCCAAGAAGGTCCACCATGGAGCCAAAGTGTTCCACTGCTGGAGTGATGCCATGATCTTGACTCATGGAGTCAAAGTAGTATTTGCCTTCATCCACTAGGCCAGCATGGCTACATGCAGAGAGAACACATAGGAAAGTGATACTGTCCAGCTTCAAGCCTTCCACTTGCATTTCTTCGAATAGTTGCAGGGCCTCCATATCATAACCATGCTGAGCATATCCTGCAATCATCACATTCCAGGATGCCACATCTCGTTCAGCCATATTGTCAAACACTCCCTCTGCATCCTTGATGCTACCACATTTGGCATACATGTCCACCAGGGTATTGTTCAGAATGACATCTGGTACAATTCCAGCTTTGACGATGTCACTATGGACCTCCTTGCCCTTTTCCAGGGCTGCCAGGCTCGCGCACGCATTGCAAACACAAACAAACGTGACCCGGTTTGGCTTCCCCCCTTCCCGCATCATTTGCTCATACATCTGCAAAGCCTCCATCCCGCACCCATGCTGGGCATATCCTGCGATCATTGCGCTCCAAGACACCACATTTCGTTGAGCCATATTATCAAACACTCCCTTTGCATCCACAATGCTGCTGCATTTGGCATACATGTCCACAAGGGCAGTATTTAGAATGATATCTGGTACAATTCCAGCTTTGATGATGTCACCATGGACCTCTTTGCCCCTTTCTAGGGCTGCCAGGCTCGCACACGCATTGCAAACGGAAACAAACGTGATCCGGTCCGGCTTCACCCCTTCCCGCATCATTTGCTCGTACGTCTCCAAAGCCTCCATCCCACACCCATGCTGGGCATATCCTGCGATCATTGCGCTCCAGGACACCACATTACGTTCAGCCATGTTGTCGAACACTCCCTTTGCATCCTTGATGCTGCCACATTTGGCATACATGTCCACCAGAGCAGTATTCAGTATGACATCTGCTACAACTCCCACTTTGAGGATGTCACCATGGACCTCTTTGCCCCTTTCCAGGGCTGCCAGGCTCCCACACGCATTGCAAACACAAATGAATGTGACCCGGTTGGGCTTCACCTCTTCCCGCATCATTTGCTCATAGGTCTCCAGAGCCTCAATCCCACACCCATGCCGTGCATATCCTGCAATCATAGCACTCCAGGACACCACATCGCGTTCAGCCATATGGTCGAACACTCCCTTTGCATCCTCGATGCTCCCACATTTGGCATACATGTCCACAAGGGTATTGTTCAGAATAACATCTGGTACAATTCCAGCTTTGATGATGTCACCATGGACCTCTTTGCCCTTTCCCAGGGCTGCCAGGCTTGCACATGCATTGCAAATGCAAATGAACGTGACCCGGTCGGGCTTCACCCCTTCCCACATCATTTGCTCATATGTCTCCAAAGCATTCCTACCACACCCGTGCTTGGTAAATCCTGCCAGCATTATATTCCATGTGATCAAACCTCGATGAGGCATTCTGTTGAACACTCGGCGAGCATCCACGATGCTCCCGCACTTAACATACATGTTGACAAGGGTGTTGTGCAGAAAAACGTTTGGCTTGAATCCACTCTGGATAATGTGATCGTGCACCCGCTTTCCAGCTTCCAAGCCTCTCATCTTGATGCACGCATGCAAGAGACAGACATAAGTATCTGAATCTGCTGACAAGCCTCCTTGGTTTAAAGTGTGTAGAGCATCTTTCAGTTGCCCTGCCTCACATAACATCCTCACATGCCCAGAAGTGCCAGAAGAGGCATTGTGGACTCCCTCTCTTGGTCCTCTTTTGGAAGCTGCGGTCATGGTCGAGGTGCATGACTTTATCAACATTGCAGATGCTGCTTCCAGTTGACCATCTACTAATGCAGGTTTCTTGTAGCTCTCAATGCACAGGGAATCACAGGTAATTTTGTGCGTGAAATTTGGCACTCTTGGATGAATCTGGACCCACGCTCTATCCCTGCTCCTTCAGCTATCCCTGCCTATGCACAAATCATGTATAGATACTCACCTTGCTGCCAGCAGCTGACATTGACAGCCTAGATTTGTTCTAGCAAAACACCCCAACCATACTTATCACACACTGGTTCTATGCTGAATTGCTCCCAGGTCCTTGAAAAAAGCGGTAGGGACAGAGAGGATGACAATTTCCAAGAAAGCTTTGCATTGCATCTTGTTCTATCTGTAATCTAAAGAGGCATTCACCTTTTTGCCTCGGTTGTCCCACCATTGACCGGTGTCTGAAAAATATTCCTTCCAAAGCTTCTCCTCGTCTTTGTTACCTGTATTTGGATACTTACCTGTTGTGACACTGGCAGTAAAATGTCAATAGATTCACCCAACAAGCTAACTTGCAGAATTCAACATGAAAATTTAAGGATGACTCTCATAAGAGGGCAAGGCAAAACAGGATGAAATGTTTTGAAGAAGGTATCCTCACCGCATTTTCCTTGACCTTGATTTATGAAAACAGCTAGCTTTTCTTTCACCCACGGAGGATTCAACTGACCATCAACCCAAAAGGACCTCTTGTGTGTGCTGCTTGTGTCTTTAGTCTGGTGGCCTCGGATTGGTCTGTGACAACCACCAGTGCAGCTGAGCAGCCATAGATCTAAACATGGCCTCCTAAAACGAAGCTGACCCTCCCAAGTACCTTGTAAACACCAGAAAAATACCAAATTATGATACTGACAGGAAGAGCCCAGAATCTCAGAACAGACAAACTTCTTCAAATCTTACATTAAGAAAGCCACACCTTGCAATTGCGGGTGTCCCACCATTGTGAAGGATCTTTAAAAAACTTATGCCAGCGCTGCTCCATGCTCTATGGTAGACCTTTGCGCCCGAAAATCAGACAGTATAAACATTTTTGACACGTCCTTTATGGAGGAGTGCTAGTAGGTTTCAACAACATTCATGCAAGTCACTTTGGGCTCACTTTACACAAAGAGGAACATAGGAACATGTCCAAACTTACACAGATGCCAAACAAGCTTATGTCTGTAGTCTGGAGATTTGGAAGTGGCCTGTGAAAGCGACCAGGGAGCAGCTGACCAGCCACAGTCTCAACACTCCCAAGTAGCTTGCAAACTCCCAGGAAAAGACCTTGCGCATCCTACTTACATGGCCTGCTAAGGAAGAACAACCTCCACTACTTACAATAAAGAAGTTTTTGCAGAGCAAAGTGAGATTCTGACTTCACTCAGCAACTAGGGTACAATCCAATCACACAATATGATCATACCATAGTTCATTCAAACTCCCTCGGACTCCTTCACATCCTACACGAAGAAAGCTCACCTTGTCAAGGCTACTTTCCCACCATTGTGAGGGATCTTTAAAGAACTCTTTCCAGCGCTGTTCCATGCTCCAGCGTTGACCTACACGCCAGATATACCAATTATCGATTCACGTCCGCTTTCTTGCTTCTTTGCCCCTGGAGTACATTTGTTTCTTCTGAATTGCGCAAAAGACAATTCGGAGCCTGGATCCTATGGCGCGGGCATACAACACAGCCGCCTAGTATTTCGTGTTCTGACCTAATTTGAATGGCATCTCTGACACAGCCATAGCCACCATTGCCAAGGGGGATGCCCTCTCACCATGCCAGTGACAATCTCATACATAGAAGAGATGGCACACAGGATGTCTGGAGGGACTTCCACTCTATGGAGCCGTTGGAAGAGAAGGTCCCGAGGAACTGAATCAAAGGCTTTGTGAAAGTCCACGAAGCAAACATAGACCATTCTTTTGTCATAGCGTGCACTTTCCACCATAACTTGAAGAGTGAAGATGTGGTCAATAGTGGATCGGTTTCGACGGAAACCAGCCTGTCCCTCAGCACGAATGCGAGAGTACTCAGCCCAATCATCCAGAAAGAAATGAAATGAGATGAAATGAAATGGAAATGGAAATGGAAATGGTGCTTTATTTGAAAGAAAGAAACCAGCCCTTTCATCCGCTGCAAATCATCTGTTATATGCGCGAATCATTCTTATGCTCTGAAGCTTGACAAATTGAACGCAACACCCCTCTCAACAATCGGAAAAGGAAAACGACTCGCCCTTTCAAAGAGCCGCTGATACGCGGCCTTCACCTCATCCATGCTCGCATCGATCTTCGATCCCAGCTCCTCATACGCTGCTCCCACCGCCATAGGCCGATTGCTCTCGTCACTGTAGCCGCGTTTATATTGGTAAGAAACTGTCTCAAACCCTGAAACAGACTGCAAAAGAGGCCTATGAAAAATCGCCCTGAGAAGCTCTGGAGCTAGTAGAGCTGATGCATGGTCCTTGATCACAGGATTGAAGAGTGCGGAGAGGCCGCAAAGAAGTAAAAGTCCGACATGACAGGATAGAGCTTCTCTTGACACCACCATGATCTCCTCAACCTTGCAATTGCATTTCCTCAGTCAATTCTTCGGAACTGCTTCAGCCCTTCTTCTCGCTCAATCCCTCGCTCCTCATTTCAGAAGACGGTAGTTTCTACTGTAAAGATCTCCTCTCAATGTAAACGGCTGGATATTACTCTGGACCCGTAATCGCCACTCATTGATATCCTGTTCCTTGTGAAAGAAATTGCCTGCGTCACCAACAAGGTCTCCGCTTCTATTCTGCCCTAGCTGCCTCAGGTCTGCATTCTTCCATCCTTGTTCTCTTTAGTCCCTTCGCCCTGTCGCATCGTCTCCTCCTGGAACTCGCATCCATTTAGCAGCTCGACTACTTGGTGACAGTATCTGTGATGTCTCACACATCAACGGGGGTGTCACCACTCCAGGACTGGAATGTCTGCTTCGCCAGAAAATCGGCTGTCAAGTGAGATATTAGTCGAGAGGGAAAAAGAGAAACTCGTTAAGAATAGACTGACTGAAATGACTGGTCGGTCTAAAACCGCCATTATCAAGTGACCGAATTGAAACATGGTGCAGCACAGATTGCATAGAGCGAGAGAGATACAGAGGTGGTGAAGCTCTCGTTCATGAACTCTAGAAACAGAATGCACACCATAACAAGCATGGAATACATGCTAGCCCTCCTTACTGTAGTTACAAATTGGTTGTAAAAACGATCGACGTAATATGGAAGTTTGAATGCCAAGTAAATGGGTTTGTGGTTTGTGGTCGGTCCAATATGCTTCATTTGTTTCATACAAACAATGTTGTGTAGGTTGTAGTTTTTCATGCACGAGTGAAGCGAGTCAGATTCTCTATTAGGTTTGTGAAGATTGATTTTAAAATCTCCGATAAAAATTTTTGGACAATTTTTCAGTGCTCTAACTTTTACAAATTTTGTAAAATGTTGTGAAGAGAAAGCGCAAAGAGAGCTAGCACGTGAGCAGATTCCCATAAGCGTGAGCACATTAGGAAAGATGAGCCTATAACCGAGGGAAAAACATGGTCTATTGCCGTGGACGCAAGCTCGCTCCCTGGGACCAAAGCTGAGCTCCAATATGCATGCAATGTTCGTTGAATGTGTGATGAAAAAATATTGGATGAATGAAAGATTGGATTTGAATGAATGTTGGATGAATGTGTGATAAAAAAATACTGGAGGCGGCGTAACTAAGAGTCACTTCACCTTACGGCTACTGCGCCTTTTCGGGGGTGGGCCCTATAACAAAAAAGTGTCCGAGGGGACACCGGATGACCGCTAAGAATAGAGGGGGCGAGGGTACCCCTAGGTACCCAGGGGTATCCTGGCGGACCTAAGGTGCGTTTGAAGTGCCGGATTCCAGTTGGCGTTTGTTGGTGATAATAGTTGTGAGTGAACGGAGTGCCGTGAGATGGATTTCCTTGAAACATTTGTGGATGGGAAGAATGGGAATTTGAAAGTTATCATGTATGTCTGTGATACTGGCATTATGAATGTCACCTCGAGTGTCGGCTGTGATGACAGTTAACGGGCCGGTTTTCCAGCCACGCCTTCGGAGTGCAAGGATAAGCGGGGCATATTTTTGAAGTTTTTCTAATATTGAATCGTTTGGATAACGATCATGGCAAAATGTGAATTCAATGAAATGGATGGTGAGTTGTGGAGATGGTGAGGTTGGGGGTAAAGCGTTGATAGGTAGACCTTGGACGAGGAGTATGTCCGGGCAAAGTCGAGCGGGGCATGAGCATGGTGATCGGGTACATATGCATGGTAGTAGCCACGGTGGTACTGTGTGGTCGGGTGGCCGTCCCTGGTAGGTGCCTGCATTCTTGAGCGAGAACCAACGGGTTTCAGCACGTTTTCGAAAGAGCTTGTGGAGGTGCCAGACTGCCTAGTTATGACGCGTGATATGCAAGCCATGTATAACCGGGTGTGTACATTGGCTGAGGAGATGTGGCCAAAAGATGTGTTTGCGCTGGTGGCCCATGTATTGGGCATATCGGAATTTGAGTGTTTGTCGGATTTGTGCGTCGGTGGTGGCTTTGGTTAGCCAGAAATGATTGGAGAGTTTATGGTGCAATACATTGGATTGAGTCCATTTTTTGATGTGTACTTTGGTATGGCTGATGGGGGCTGCCGCTTATTTATTTGTTTCTCTGGTCAGAGTGGTCAAGAGGTTTCGGACTGGTCTGGGTGCAGAGGGTCCGGAATGGGGTGTATGAACCAGAAGGGATGGGTGTGGGCAATGTGAATAGGGTCGTTCGAGGTTTCAACTATGGGTTGGGAGGCGTCGAGTTGGGCGAGTAAGTCTACTTCTTCATTACCATGGATGCCAGTATGCGAACGGACTTTGAGTATATGGACTGGGTGGCCTAGGGAGATGGCCCTCTGGACAATAGTGGCAATGAGGTTGCGGTCGGGGTGATGATGATGGGCAGAGGGGTGGGAGATGTGGTTGCGAATGAGGAATAGTGAGGTAAGGCTGTCAGTGAAGATGTAGTGTGGGGGGGGGAAGGTGTCAAGTAGAGAGAGGGCATCATAAATGGCCATGAGTTCAGCCCAAAGGATGGTGGCAGGGCCAGGGAGCCTGAGGGCAACGCCTTGACTGGTGCCGGCGTGATAGATTCCATACCCTGCATTAGGTTTGGTGAGGGATCCGTCAGTGTAATGTGAATTGGCCAGTGGGTATTTGGGGATGGTGTTTTGTTGATATATTGCAGGGATTGGGGGTAGAGGCATTGTTGGCTCGACCTGGGAAAGGCGTGGTGTCACAATGTTCCAAGCTTTGTTGGTTTTGATCCGGGACAATGTGGTGGGTGTATGGGTGTAGGAGAGGATGGTTGGATAATAGATGGTGGCCTTTATTTTATGAGTGATGGTGAGCAATTGTTCGAGCTGAGAAAAGAAAGATGGCGGTATGGCTGTATGCCGGGGGTTTTGGATGTGTAGAATCAGAGTTAGGATGGGTTCCTTCCATTTGAGATATTTGGGAAGTGGAGGGGTGTGAATATACTTAAGCTGGTTTGGGTCAATTGTGGCAAGTAGATTGACCCCTTCTGGGAGTTGCAGAAGAGGATGAGAAATATTAGGAGTGTTTTGTTGTGTGAGGATGAGGATTGTGGATGCAGTAGGAGAGGAGTGCGCAACAAGTTAAGAGCTTCGTGAGAAGGAGAACCAGGTGGAGGATGGGCAAGGCCCCGGCCTTCCCAAGTGTGCTGGGCGGCAATACCAGTGGCTCCAAAGATACAGTCTCTGTGGTGCGGGCTAGAGAATGTGGGCAATGCCATAGGGCATGTCAGTGGGTTGGAGTAATATGAGTGAGTAAGTTGGAATGTGTTGATAAGTAAGGAGAGAATATCTTGGGGTATAGTATGGTGCGCACATGTTGTTTCCAATTTAGTGAGGGACCGCAGTTTCTTGGGAGGAGTGTCTTTGAGGTAGCAATCAACCAGCCAATATAATTCGGTAGCAAAGTCTTGTTTTGGGGGTTGTAGCGATTGTGGGGATGAGGTAGTAGTAGAGTATTTCTCCCAGAGCCATGTTAGTCTTGTATTGGGGATGAGGCCAATGAAGTGGCCATGTTGAGCGTAAATGTTGGAAAGGCGGGGGTCCATGTGGATTAGAGGTTGATCATGCTGGACATCTTTGTCAGGATTACATTCAGTTATGCAGATGTGCACATTGGGGGCATGGAGTGGTTGGTGTATATATCTGTTATCTGTAGGTTGGGCGGGAGTGGTGTGTTGTTGGTGCATGTGTGTGAGATAGTTGGTGTTGGTTTGTTTATGGAAGGTGGTGAGGAGGGCAAGATTGTGTTCGGGGTCGCAATCATCATGTAGGCCGAAGAGGTCGTCTTCTATCTGCCATGTATTGTCTGCGAAAGAATACCCAGCCCATTGACAATGATAGTATGGATCAATGCAGGTGGCTCGAAAGGCATCAATGGACGTTTGGGTTTTAACTCCTAGTATAGCTTCAATGATGTAAGTATTGTTATTGTCGTCGTATTGTGGTGAGGATAGGGGGGATGGTGCGGTGGTTAGGGGGTGTGGGATCCTTGCCTAGTAGGTGAGGGATTGGATGGCGTATGCAAGTGGCGGATAGGTTCAGGGTTGTATATTAGTTACTTGAGAGGGGAAATCATATTCTATGTCTGTTTAGGTATTGGTGGCATCTGCCGTTTTTGAGTGTTTGGTAGATGGAGGTAGTAGGGGTAGGCGATACTGGGGGAGCAGGTCTTGAGCCATACGCGGATAGTAGAGGCATGGGAGGTCACATTGTAGAGTGCAGGAGGTCGAGGGATGGCAGAAGAGGGTACAAAGATGATGTAGGTAGCGATTGGTTTTGGTCGTGGCTCGGGAGAATTTAAGAGTGAATTCGCTAGGTTTTAAAAGTCTATGGCCAGTGGCGGTAGTAAGTTGGGTGAGGGTGGTGATGTGTCGTTCTTTGAAATATGTGAGGATGAGGACCTTTTGTTTGGGATAAGAAATGTCAGAGAAGGGCTTGTAAGCCATGCGCGTTCTAAGGGTGATGAGGTGTTAGGATAGTCAGGCAAATCAGTTTGTATGCTAATTTTCATTTGGCGTAGGATGAGTAATGTGCGTGCAGTGGGGGAGTGTAGGCAGGCTTGTGGGTGTAGGGATGATAATGAGTATATGCCATTGTATTTAGATGCAAGATATGGGCTCGAACCAATGCTGTAGTGGTCCATAGGTAGTTGTGTGAGGGCATTGGGGGTGCTAGTTGGTAGATCACATACACGTTTTGTTAGCTGGATAATACTTTTATCAAGTTTTTTGATGTCTGATAAGGAGAAGGGTGCGGCATGGAACGAGTATTGAATTTGTGTTTGTAGTACTGATTGAATGATTGATAGTTTTGGTCGAATGGCAATTGGGAATTTGAGCAGGACAATACTTTTGGTAGTGAATTTGGATGATGTAGATTCTTTTTGGATATGCCAAGTAAGGGAGGGAATGAGTTGACAAGTTGGCCCCATGAACTTCATTGATATAGGGATACTATGCTTGAAGCCTATGATTCCCATCCCAGACATGAAACATCTTCCCCCGAAGATTATGCAACTTTGGCTTGGACTCAAGATACTTCTCAAACTCATCATTGACTGTTTTCCAATGACTATCCCATATATAGATGATATCAGGACCTACATCTATAGTAGATCCATCAATCCCCTCAACAGAAACATAGAACACGGCTGCTCCTGGATGGTATCCAGAATAGAAGTCTCCTCTAAGCTTTAGACATTTGCACTAACTAGTCACACATCTGCACTAGGATGTCATTGGCAAGGGCGGGCCTAACAACCTGCATAGAAATCATGCGACACAATGGAATGTCCATAACTCCATCCTCAATGAGGAGGGACCTGAAAGTTACATTCAAATCTTGTTTCTTTTCCAGAATAATTGCCTGTTTGGCATCTAGAGAAAGAGGATCACTAGATGTTGTATCCTCTTCATACTCATCTGCCCCCCAATTCCCTGCATCAATGTCATCAATAATGGTTGCAAGCGTCCCGGCCTCCATAGTTTCAGTTGTAGTAGTAATTTCCTAATTCCATAGACCAAAACATTTCAAGATGTCAGTGTATGAGAAGAGCACATGTGTGAATGTATAATATGTAAAAAGAGCAGTTCAATGTCATGGTTGCATGAAGAAAACAAATGAATTTGGATAGTCAACTAATTCCATGACTATCCTTGTTTTTCAAAGCTTACAACTTGGAGCAGAATACAGGCCTGAGCATCCCGACAGAGGACCTCCGACCACCTACGCCAGCGCATATGACACATATGTGCAACCAACTCAAAATTTGACAAGATTTGAGGCCCTTGAAGAAATTTTTGCTCAAGGAGCTCCAAGCATATGCGCCGGCGCATACCATGGAAGAGAGGTTGTAGCCAAATATATAGGAGCACCTTGAAAGATCAAACTAGGCCTATGGAAGCATGTGGAGTTGTGGAGGTGGCAACGTAGAAGCTTTGAGATACTTGAATACTGTGATCAACCAAAATAGGGAAGGTTCCCCAAGCGTCTGCACCGACGGAGGTGGTAGCCTCGACATTTTGGAGCTTACGTAACACAAGGAATATACAACAAAAAACCAAGCTCCAAGCATCTCCGCCGGCGGAGATGCTTGCATGAGGTTCCTGAAACCTAGGAGCTAAGCAAAAAAAGATTGTGCTCAATGGGTATGCGCCGGCGGATATGGCAGCCTAGCCCGCTCGGAGCATCAACAACTTATGAGAATGCGGAGAAACAAAAGAGATGGAAGGGGGGGAGAACTTCCTGAAATATGTGAGCAGCCCTGCTGCACGGGTCTGCGTTGACAGAGGTGGCAGCCTTGGCGCTTTGGAGCTTCTGTAACACAGGGAATATGCAAAAAAAACCACGCAATGTATGTGGTTGTAGCATCCTCCAAGGTAGCACTATCTTTCCATTCATAACAGAGCTGAGTGTGCCTTTCACGGAAGTCCTCCAAGATATAGTCGTTGGTGTGTCTTCGGAGGCTTTCAGCCCAATGATATAAACATGTTCTTTCTTTACCTTCCATTGGGACATTGGGATCAGATCCATAAACCCTTCGAATAGCAGCCCAATTCGCTCCTGCTGCATCCGCCATGAAGCCAGCAAAATTTGGTTTGTTCAAGCCAGCAAGTTTTGCTTGTTCATTGATCATCTCCCAGAATAACACCTGAGCATCTGCATCCTCTGTTTTCATATCGCAAATGGCAATGGTCATCATTCGCTTGACATATGGTTCATAGACATGACACGCAAGAGTTGTCCAATCCTTGATGCGTTTGACATGGTCAAATACTACCCAACTTGTGCATAGATCCCCCTCACTCATGCGACGCACAAGATTAACACCACTCCCGGGACCAGCAACAGACATCTTGAAAACATGGGGGAGATGAGAAATATGCTGGCCTGGAAGGAGATTGCTGTGAATGAAATGGTATGTACTCAGACGCTTCAACTCCAATATGGACATGATGGAATTGACACGTGCAGATGCGACCTTGTTTTTCACATTGGGGCTACAAACATGGGCAAACTCTTCAAGAATATCTTCCAAAGCCTCTCCCTCAAGACGTACTGTCTCTGTGCCATCAACCACAAGAACTCGATCAATCAAGAACTTCTGGGCCATTGACAAGGAAATAGCTCCCGGGGTCGACCATGGCTTCATCTTAAGGTGCTCTTGAATCATGCTTGATGCATTTTCCGCAGCCTCTCTATTCTCGCCCTTGGCACATGGATGGTTATGAAACCCAACGTGAACTGCAACACGTGTATATGTTGGAAGGGAACTTGTGACATAGTACATTCTTGCCCCACAATGCGCCTCACAGAAAGGTCTTTCTTTGCAGAAACTACACTTGAACTGGTTGAATGGAACTTGGGCTCCTGCAATGAACACCTTGTCTGCATTGCCTTCCCAATAGCGGTCATTCCATTCTCCTTCTTTCTTGAAGAAGGGGCAAGTGCTGCTTTGACATATGAGCTTTCCAACACAAAGAACCTTACTACATTTCACATGATCTGGAACACCAGACATATTGTAGGTATTGGTCTTGCACCAAGGATGACCATCAAACTTGCGGTCCATGCCTTGGAGGGACTGTGAACCACGGTCCGTACGTAGTTTGACCACGGGGGGGAGTTCGTGGATCACTTTTCCATCAAAAGCTCGAGGAAGACACCGAACACGATGCACTGGAATGTGACTATAGTCCAAGGTAGAAAGCTCTCCTTTTGATCCATTCCTCCGAGCAATGGCCAAGATACTCAAAATGGACAACACACCAGAAGGAAATGCAGATGTAGCCTCCCCTGCTAGTCGTGGAGATGAAGATAAACCCCTCGCAGATTCGCAACAATCAGACGTGGTGTTGTCCAATGGAGTTTTCCGAGGCTTCATGTCGTGAAGCAAGACCGTATGAGCAGATGAGGAAGGTTGAGATCCACAAAATACACTCTGAGAAACCTCAACACAATCCGAATTATGAGACCCTAAGCTCGCCGAATCTGCAACCTCCTCCACACCAAAATATGCATTGCTTTCATGTCCACCTAATGCAAAAGTGGTTCGTTATCCTTGCAATGGAAACAAGTGCATTATCCCAGAACCTTGGTTATGCAATAGATTCAAACTTGTTCCGCGTTCAGTTTTTTTGGAGGATGATGGAGATGATGATGCCTCCACAGTGTTGCTTCCAGTTTTCAATGACGGCCAAAAGTAATGGGAGTTGTTTCCAGACACTTTCTCCAAGTACCGTGTCACAGGTACGAGCTATACACAGTCACATGATGAGAGGCACACTTCTATTGTAAGAAAGAACGATCAAGCTGCAACAAATGGGAATTGTAAATTGACCTCCTCCGCCATTTATGGCTTTGGCTTACCCTTACTCGAAAGGTGTTTGCTAAGAAAAATGCTCTCCCAACCCTCCTAAATCGTACCTAATCCTACTCCCTAATGAATCATTCCCAAGTACTAGAGGCACGTGTCACTTCCTCGGCAGTTCTAAGTGATATGACGCAATGTGCAATGAAAACAATGTGGGTGCTAGAGGAGGGCTTCCTGGGAGGTACTAAAATCGATTTCGTAGAATCCAACGGCCCAGAATACCCCCCACCCAACCAATAGCACCCCTCTCCACTTGGACTCAATAACAAGGAATGCAACATCCCATCGCCCACCAAGTCTCGGTGTGGAGTAAAGTGAGGGAGAGAATGGCCTCCAAGGCCTTATAAGCCCCCCCTCCACACTCAGGGCGCGCGCTGTCATCATGACTGCGCACGCTAGTAATAGCTGCGACCGCCAGCAGGGGTGGTCGCATCTTTTTTTCTTTTCTTTATTATGTGCGACCACCAGCAGGGGGGTGGTCGCAGATTTTTTATTTTTTATTTTTTTAATGGGTGCAACCACCAGCAAGGGGGTGGTCGCAGATTTTTTATTTTTAATCAGCAGGGAGGTGGTCGCATATATATATATATTTTAATAGGCGCGACCACCAGCAGAAGGGTGGTCGCAGAAATTTTGTTTAAAACAAATAGGTGCGACCACCACCTGCTGGTAGTCGCACTATTTTCATTTTCTTTAATAGGTGCGACCACCACCTGCTGGTGGTCGCACTATTTTCATTTTCTTTAATAGATGTGACCACCAGCAGGGGGGTGGTCGTAGAGGGGTGGTCGCATAATTTTCCGATTTTTTAATATCTACCAACAGTCAGTAGCTCAGTTGGTTAAGTGCACTGAGTGCGACCCGGACGATTATGGGGTCAAATCTTGCTACTTGATGGGTGTGGTATAGTTCATGTGTGGTGCCCCATTCCTACGCCTCCTGGCGCATAAATGAAAGAGGTTATTTTCTCCTCTCACTACTAAGGGGCCTGATTTGTGAGTTGTTGTTCCCAGGTGTTTCCCAAAATAAAATAAAATAAAATTTGCGACCACCTGCAGGGGTAATCAGTAAATCAGTAAATAGGTGCGACTACTAACAGGGGGGTGGTCACAACATTTTTATTTTATTTTAACAGTTGCGACGACCGCTACTGGTGGTTATACAATTGTTTTTTTAAAAATAGGTGCGACCACCAAGAGGTTGGTCCCCTTGCACCTGTATGTATATTTGGAGAGGCAAATGAAAAGCACATGTATTGACTCCCCATGGATTCGTGAAGGGGAAGATGAATGTTGGGAGCTGCACCTGGCTTTTGTGGCTTTCGAAACCATAATAGGAAATCAACAATGTACAGGTAATGACGAAACACCAATACACGCACAACCACCAAACCCTTTCTTGGGTACACATATTCTACCATTTTTATTTCCGTACACGTATGCATGTACCCAAACTGAAACATGGATATCCATGGAAACATACTACATATCATGTAACAGGTCACAGAAGTTATAGCTGTACCTAATTCCGTCTGGCACGACGACGATGGTATGATCTCACGTCCAGTACAAAATCTTCGTCCCCATTCACTTCACCCCCGTTCCCATGGTCAGTGCTAGAATCATGATCTCCATCTGTTTTTTCGTTTCTAGAGGCAACTGGCCGTTGGACCTGTAGTCGTCCTTGTAGCACGTTCAGTTGTCTCCCTGGTCAATTTCCACTCCTATCATGAATACCATCTAGGGTATCAGGTCTGTTCATAGGTCGGTCACCAACAAAAGGTTGCACAATTCTCTGCCGTTTCTGGGCTTGTCCCGGATTTCGTGGTGGCCTTGGAGGAGGTCTTGTATGAGGAAGGCTACTCGCACGTACATCAGAGGGGCCGACATGAGAGGAAGGGGCATGAGATGGACCAGCGAGGGTCGAGGGAGCACGATTCACATGCGGACGTCGTCGGGCCAGATGAACGACAATGGCCGGTCGTCGTCATCTGATGGTTCGACCTGTAGAAGTCCCGCAACAGAATAACCATCTCCCAGGATCGGAGTAGCGATGGAAGGAATTACATGAGGGGGAGAGAGACTAGATGGACCAGCATGGGATGGACCGGCTTGAGAAAGAGAAACATGAGATGGAGCGGGGTGAGATGAAGCACGGTTCACAGGGGCACGATGTCGGTGAAGGAATAACAACGGTCGGTTGTCATCATCCGACGATTCGACTTGCACATCTCCCGCAGTCCGTGGAACTCGTGGAATTCGACCTCAACTTCATTGTTGAGAGTGTGCTCCACTGGGGGAAGGGGGTCCGCAATTGGGATGACACCATGTTGCAGTTCATCAATAACAAGGTCATCGAAGGATGGATGCATTGCAGCAACATCGTCATTAAATTCATATGGGTCATGTGGAGGATTGCCCACATCATCGGACCCATCCCAACCGTCAGAGTCGGAGTCCCTCGCGGCGTCAGTGTTATCATTGCTGCTAGATTGGACCTCTGAGGCAGATTCTTCAGACAACAGATTCTTCTCGTACCATGCAGATGCGTCACTTGCTTTCATCTCTCGCAGTAGCCTACAATTTGTGTAGACATAAACTAATTTATCAGCCCTGGCAGGATTCAACTTGTTGCGAATCTTGTTGTGAACAAACGAGTAACTGCTCCAGTTCCGCTCACAGGACGAGGCAGAGCACACTTGAGCAAGAATACGCTTTGCAATGGGAGCTTACGTTCTTGCTCCAGCTCCAATCAGATCCCACCATTCATGTGACAACATGTTCATTGCTTTTGGATCCGGCATGTCATGGAAAGGATTTTGCCGATCCGAGAAGCACTGGTACTCGGACAACGGTCGTTCTACCATGTTCAAGGGCGCAAATTGCATGATGACACGTACAAGCCCAGCTTTGGCATCCACATCATCTCTCAAATCCGTATTGTCCAGCAAGAATGGATTCAGCAAGGCCCCTGCATAATGCAAGTCCGTGCGAATCATCCGTTTGCGGTCGTAAAATGCATCCTCGGTCCTTGCCGCCAAATCGTCGTCCACAGAAAATGGAGGACGCCTCAAGGATTGCACGTGCTTCTCAAGGTTTTCCAATATCAACCATGCTTTACCCATTATTGGTTATTTTCCATCAAACTCCTGCAAAGCAATCAACACCTGCTCCAGACCCGCCCTCACAGTCACCAGTCGATCCACCATCAAAAAGTTTGTGGCAAAGCAGGTTTCACCCGGGTTCCTAAGGCTGTATTTGGGTTCATGCTTTCTAAACAATGTCAGAGGGATGTGATGTGTACGAATGAACGTCACAACCGACCTTGTTTCATCCATGATTCTTTTCCCCAATCCTCCAAAAGGAGATCAAAGATATGAGCAGCACACCCTTGGTAATATAGATGGGGATATCGTACAATCAAAATATCGGCCATATTAACCATGTTAGATGCATTGTCCGTGCACACTTGGACAATTTTATCAGCTCCAATTTTATCGATGTAACTCGTCAACAACCTGCTTGATAACGTGCATCTTTTTTCTCCCCGCTTGTGTCAACGGATCCCAAAAATTGTTCCCCCGCGGGACAGACCAGCATGACATTGAACAGTGGTCAATTAGTAACAGAACTCCAACCGTCCGCACATATAGTGCTTCCATATTTCCGGAGAGAATCACTTGTCTTTTCATTCACCTTTTGGGTGAGGTCAGACATAGCCTCTTCTAGTAATCATGTGCGGAAATCGCGATAACTTGGAGGTGTGTATGTGGACTTGGAATCGGACGTGGCTTTGACAGCAGCCACAAATGCAGGAAGCCTCGAGACATTGAACGGAATATTGGCCTCGTAGAAAAATTGGGCCCACTTCTTATCCAAAGTCCTCTTGTGCGACAAATTTAAGCCTTCTTGCATTGATTGTTGCCTCAATGGTCTGGTCCGTACAAGTGCTGGCGTATAATCGGGTGTTGCTCCTGACCCACCAGCTTCTTCACGAACAGTAGACGCCTCGCACCCCCTGGGTACAACTCTGAGGGACAGTTTGATTCGAACCTGGAGTGTTTGGCTCAGAAGCCGCAGCCACATGAAGAGACGTGGGATATTGCCTCCACATTGGGCAAAGTGGGCTTTCACTTGCATGGAGGCTTTTGGGCATAAACTAACCCCTGCATTCTTCCCATCTCTGTAGCCGAGGTGATATAACATGCGATCTTTGCGACCCGCCAGCTTCAATGCACAAAGATTGCATTGAACACCGTCTTTTTTGTGCGGGTCTATGGTGAACCAAGGGATCCACTCCTCCCTCATCCTCACACCCAAAACCCTAACCACAGACTTAAGGTTGAACGAAGAACACTAATGTACTTGGTAGATTTGTCAAGAGCAATAGAAGTTAGAACAGAATGCGATGGCCCAACACTACGGCATCAATTCAAGTGGATCAATGCACCATGTAGTATTGTGGTTTTCGACAATTTGCTGCAGTGGCTCTGATGGAAGCCACAACAGCAAAAAGTCCGCACCCTCCTCTTGGGCTTACACTTTCGCTCAAGGAATAGAGAACATTCACTCGCCACGAAAGTGTTTGCCACAAAAGAAGTGAGGGGCATTGGGACCACCTTATATACCCTCCAGCCTCCAAGCCTCACACGCTCGACGAATCAGATCCAATGCTGCGACCGCTCCAGGTCGCACGAGGAAATCGCATGTTTTTTTTTAAAAAAAAACTGCTGCGACCACCCTCATGCTGGTGGTCGAACCTATTAAAAAAAATAAAAAAATGTTGCGACCCCCCCTGCTCGTGGTCACAGAGATTATTTAAAAAATAAATAAATAAAATTGTTGCGACCACCCCTTGCTGGTGGTCGCACCTATTAAAAAAACAGAAAATTTCTACGACCACCCCCCTGCTGGTGGTCGCACCTATTAAACAAATAGAAAATTTCTGCGACCACCCCCATGCTCGTGGTCGCACCTATTAAATAATAAAAAAATGCTGCGACCACCCCCTATGCTCGTGGTCACAGAGATTATTTATAAATAAATAAAAATAAAAAATAAAAATGTTGCAACCACCCCCTGGCTGGTGGTCGCATCTATTAAAAAAACAGAAAATTTCTGCGACCACCCCCCTGCTGGTGGTCGCACCTTGTAAACAAATAGAAAATTTCTGCGACCACCCCCATGCTGGTGGTCGCACCTATTAAAAAAATAAAATGCTGCGACCACCCCATGCTCGTGGTCACAGAGAATATTTTTTAAAAACAAAAAATAAAAAATAAAAAATCTGCGACCACCCTCCTGCTGGTGGTCGCACCTATTAAAAAAACAGAAAAATGTTGTGACCACCCCCATGCTGGTGGTCGCAAATATTAAAAAATAGAAAAATGTTGCGACCACCCCCCTGATGGTGGTCGCACCTATTACAAATAAATAAAAATTGTGCGACCACCAGTAGCGGTGGTCGCAACTGTTTAAGAAAAGAAAAAAATGCGACCACCCCTACTTGTGGTCGCATCTATTTTTTTTTTTTTTAAATGCTGCGACAACCCCTTTAATTTGTTTGTACTATTGAATGAGTTTCGATACAAAGTCTTTTGCATTTTTTTATAATTTTATTTTGTTTCTTCAGTTTCCGTTTGTTAAAATGAAGAATATTTTAAGTAGGTCGACTGTTGAAGTTGTAATTGTATTATAGATTATGACAACTTGATTTGATTTGAATTGGATTCTTTTATTCATTGTTTTGATTCTAGTGAAACACGATGGATTCAAGTCTGTCGTATCACTCGATCCAACTTGACAAAAATATCAAAGAACATACATGTTTGTGAAATGAAAATAAAATAGATGGGATATCTTGCGATGGGATGTAGTGTCACATTAGAGCACACTGAATTGTTCGGTGAAAATTGTGACACGTCAGCTAATGACGATCATCGAATTCACAACAGACTTATTTGATTATATTTGGGATGACTATCAAAGAGAACGTTGTCGACATATGTAGAGCGTGTACATGAAATTTTCTCCTTGCATATGTCCTTACGTTTATTTAGGGGTTCTAACACGCACGTCATCGATAGCTGCACATATTAGATTACAAATAGATTATTTAATTGGGACTTCTGATACTTATTGACCATATGTAGATGCTTTGTTACTTTTGAAACATGATTGCAGTATTTAATATTTATAATGCACCCGTTCAGCTCGACAACGATGGGTGTCTGTTAACGAAGACGCATGTTGGCACGAGTCATACCAGACTCAGATTAATATTCCAATACCTCGTTATGTGGATTTTAAGTCCAATGTAACGGAACTGATATTAAGTTTGATTCAATCTGGAGTGTTAGGTCCGAAAGCTGATTCGGTATCTAACTCAAATTGTCAGAGCTTGGATTCTTTCGTTCCTCCGCGTCATTCGTGGAGATTACGTAGACGGAAAGTGGTACATGCCGTTACCAAAATACCACATTGTTGTTCAAAAGATTATTTTGTTGTATATATGTTTATAAATGTATGTTTTTCATGGATTTTATCCGTATGTTTGAATGAATCTCAACACATTGTTTGTCGGATTTTTACAAATAACTCATGTTTCTTTTTTTTTGCTTATGTTTAATAGAATGAAGAGACAGGGTGGATCTATAATCACGACAATTGATATTTTGACCCCTAATCTTTGAGGCGGCACATTTGAGGGCGTATCCTTAACCGGTACGGTTCTTTTGATCGGACTACGGAAAATCGACCGATGTTTCTGCATTGTGATCTGACTGATGAGGATGGATTCAACATAGTCATTGTGACTTTGGAAGAGCTTCTAGCCAATGTGCATTCTCACAAGCTTCAAGTGGAAAATCATATGCAACTGATTTTTTTTTCAATCAGTCCCAAATCCAAATTTGCACATGGTGACTGTCCGTACATGCTCGTTGTGTCGTCTCCCATGACTATCACTGTTGTTGAGCCAAACTCATCGCTCTAAATTTGTTAAGTATGGATAAGATCAGCCATTATTTCGAGAAAACGGTTCCAAGAGACAAATGGGCTACAACTTCTATAGTTGCCGTGGTGGTGGGAGTTATTGAGAATGTCGGCCACACTTTTGATCTGCAAGTAACATATGGTTCTGGACAAGACAACATACGAATTGTAAGTGATGAACTTCATTGTTATTCGTGTGATATTTGAATTTATATTGATGATGTTGTTGTCAAATTATAATAGTCATAATCAGTTCTAATCTGAATTTATAATTGTGCACGCATGTATCTTTCTATCCAGAGTACCTATTGCAGTTCAACGACCTAGCTAACACATACAATACTGGTGTACCGACATCCGTGCTGTTGAAGAACATCTCATGTTCGAAATCGGGTGCGTTGAGGTTGATCACCACACAAATGCGTGATGAGTTGACTATCATGCCACGATGTTCATACACGGGAGACTGCGTTCTCGATGGTTCGCAAAGTAAGTGTTTTCGAAATTCATTCATAAATTTTGATTATTAGAATTTCAAGCAATTTTTGTGAGTTTATGTGTTTTTCTTATTATTTTATGGTGATTCAATGAAACAGATTTCGGGGAATTTCCACGTGATGTCTCCACCCGTGCGGCCCATCAGAGAGGTGTGTCAGAAATGTCAAAACGTCATTTTTCTCAATCCATCGTAAAGTCTAAGGATGGTCCCAATGTACCCACCCGATCATCCATAGTCTACATATAATCCGTCATAACTAGACAGTTGTCGAGCGGCTTTTACTCACCCATCCCTTCGCTATCCGAGGTGGAAACTCCAAGATAGAAGAGTTGGATATCTCTAAACACTCAGACCGCTCAGAACAATCAGTCGTGACCTACACCCAGTGTATCATGGAAGTGCTTCTTGTTTGTATTCCTTCTTGCCTTCATGTCAGCAAGTTACCTTACTATTTATATTTAAGTATCAGATTGCTTCAGCAATCCACCAGGTTCCATTCACTCTTCCATTCATTGCACAACTTCCCTCAGGTCTCTCTACACAATGTGAGTATGGAATACGTATCAGATTAAGTTATATCAAGTAACAAGCCGAAGCCATGGTGTCTCTAATCCGCTCTACAGTATCACCCTACAGCTTTGCATGTATCAAGCATCTACAGATCGTCTCTCCTCCTTCACCATGCTCTCCATCCTTGCTCCCGTTCGTGCTCTCCACTTGATCTCCTCTACTCATGACCCAGAAGTGCTCTCCCCCAGAAGTCTGTCCCCCCAGAAGTGCCCCCAGACGTCCCCGCTCTTCGCTTTATCTACCTACAAGCTGTTCTAACCGCTTTCCTAACTAACCGTCATCCCTGTAGTACACGTTCCTTTTTCAGATGTCATTCCCTCACAGTCGTTCCCTGCCAATGATAATTGTCCCCCAGCTGTGCCGAGCTGTGACTAGCTGTATCAGGCTGTGGCGGACTGTGACTGGCTGTGTTGGGCTGTGTCGGCTGTACGAAGCTGTGGCGGCTGTGTCGGGCTGTGACTGGCTGTGTTGGGCTGTGTCAGACTGTGACGGGCTGTGTTGGCTGTGCGAAGCTGTGACGACTGTGTTGATTGTGACGGCTGTGTCTGACTGTGTCGGTCGTGTCGGCTGTGGCTGGCTGTGTTGGGCTGTGTTGGCTGTGATGGACTGTGTCAGGCTGTGTATCTCTCCCCCTAAAGCCTGTTGCTGTCACCCCTAAGGCTCTTGTTGGTCTCAGTTTGTGTAAAAATTAAGGGTACCCCACAGATCCCGTAAAAGCGTCCAAGTCCCAAGCAGCCCTCTAACATTTACCCCTCCTCCTCTCAAAAAGCCGTGTCCTCACGGTAAACTGTTTGGGATTAGTAAACTTTTGTGAGCGAGCACCCTTCTGACGGTGAGAGTCTCGTGAAGGACTCCGTGTACGAGCCCGAGTCCTGTCACTAGTTGACGGAGATGATTGAGCATTACCTGGAAATGTCAGTCCCTCCTTTGGCTGATATCGAGGTAACCTCTCAGGCATAGGAGATCCCCGTCATTTCTTCTCTGCCATGTCAAAAGAGTCCGCTGAAGAAACAGTAGTGTCAGAATCCTTGTCCCCCCTGAGGTGTTTTAACGGTCAAACTCTAACTGGAATTCTCTGGGGCATACAATGTGGTCCCACCATGTCTGGAAGTTTAAACTGCAAAACTTGCTGTAAGCTCTGAATGGCAAAATTGGTGAAGACCCTGAACTCCTTGTCCGTAAAGGTGAGTGGTGTGCCAATGACTTGTGAATTGTGCAAGTATTTCCATGCCTCATGTCCCTTAAAGAAAATATCGTCAGGGCCAAATTTCTGTGTTGACAAATTGTTCCAGGCCGAATAAAACCATGAACGAATTTGTGAATCCTTTTGCATCATAACTTTTGCCTCATATAGGTACATATGAGGTGGCACTGAAGGTAAGACCCAATGATCCCCACTGGAATAACTCAGAAAGCGCGATTGCATCTTCTGCTGCTCAATGTGATAACGTGCCAGAAAACAATTAGCATAGTATAACCCGCAGCCCATGACAATACTTGCTACATCCTTGGTCTTGGTATAAATGAATCCATGTACAACTTGGAAGGCAATTAATTCCTTCAACATGGTACTTGCCTCATGCCAGTACCTCGCAAAGTGATGATCCTCAATGGGTTGATTGTTCGGAAGAACCTTAGTCCTAGTTGCCACTGGCAGCCAAATGCGCATGATCTGGTAGTAATGTGCCAACGACTGCGGATGACTAAATTCTTTCTAAGCCAAATCCAACACAATGGGAATTTGGTTGAAAGGCATAATCATAGCCCGACTGTACTCGCGTGCAGCAGGAGTTTTAGGTGGGTTAAAAGCAGCATCCCCCCATACCTCAGGCTGTGGCGGCTGTGGTGTGGCTGTAGTAACAACAGGGTCAGCTACTGTCACAATCACTTGTTGTGGTATTGGTAGCATTAGCTCTTGTACCACTGGCATCTCCTGCACCCCCTGCGAAGAAGACTGGAAAGCTAAAGTTCTGGCTTGTAAATAAGAAGCTATCAACTGCTCCTCAGGTACAAAGACTCTCTTGTCAATATTTGATGTCAGGTCCTCTACCTGAGTCTGCAGGCCGTCTACATCCTCTTGTAGCTCCGCTATCCTACTACAGATATTGTCTATAGTAGTTGTGGCAATGTTCTACACCTGCAGTCTAAGCTCATTCATCTCGCCTTGGGTGAGCTTCCGTGGTGCTTTGCCTTCCACCGGTCCTTGTGCTAACCAGACCTGCAGAAAGTGGTTATCCGCCAAGTTGGTTGTGGCACCTCTGAGAGTTTGCTCCTCTCTGAGTTTGTACATATCTAACTGCTGCTATAAAGCCTCCATGCACTTCGCATGAGGTTGAACCAAACTCGCATAGGCAGCAACTAGATTATTGGCTTCCTTCCAAGCCTTGTTAGCGATAGAGAGTTCATTTCTATTGGTCATGACCGTTTGTTGCAATTCATCTCTTGGTCAGCTTCAACCTACCTGTATTGCTTGAAAGTATTCTCATTGTGACAGATTGTATTCTTCATATCAACAATGAGTTTTGTCTGGTCGACATTATCTGCCTGTGCCTTTATACATCTTTCCGCTTGGTTGTTAACTTCTTTTGTAGTTTGCTCAAGTGTAGTTGTGAGTGTAGCACATTGTATGGCCATCCTGTCATGCACTGTCTGCAACTTCGTATGTAGTGCATTTACTTCTTGCAACCTGCTCTCATGTTTCACCTGCATTTGGTATAGCTGTTGCTTATGTGCTTCGTGCAACTGGTCCTACGCGAGGCCTGCTTCAATCAAATGTTCCTTGGCCAACTGCAAAGCAGCTGTTGTATCCTCTAACTCTTGCTGTAACTTGAGAGTGACCTCCTCATCGACCTTGTTTGCACACTCAGTGGCAAGTCGAGCCTCAAACTCCTTCCCGAGTTCCTCCCTCAAAGCTGCCAATTGGGTAGATGGAATATGGGATTTCACATAAGTGCCCAACAAATTAAGTGTCCTACTTATGGAACTCATAAGCATGGCCTGCTAAGGGTCATCATGGTGAGTTTGCTGCTGTTCTCTCTGATTCTCAACAGTGTGATGCCTCACGAACCATTCAGGCCATTGCCCTACCAGATTTTCTTCCCGAACCACCTCATCCACCACAGGTGCTGCAGTGTCTTGATATTCTCCCCTTGGTACCTCCGTCACAGGTGTGGTTATTACATGCACAGCAGGGTTTCCCTTGGACAATCGCTGCACCTCTGGAATCACTATTTTCCTTACCAAGCCAGAATTTTCATAGAGAAGGTCACCCTTCTCAATTTCGGCCACGACCTGCTCTGTAGTGGGAATATCTAATCTTTCTCCTTCCTGAGCAATTGGGGGTGATGCCACAGCATATACTAACTGTGGAATCTCTAAAACAACAGAGACAATCGGTTGTGGTGACTGTGACATCGAAGTGACTTCCTCTTCCCAAGGCCCTGCTTCCAATAATAGCAGCTCTCTGTGCTGCTGTGCCCCTTCCTGCACAAGAGCTTGAGAAACAATATCATGCGGTTTCCGTGAAGCCAGTGGATCCGCCACTACAGTCTTTCCCCGCCTATGTCTCTTAGACTGGGGCTGCACTGCCAGTCCACCCTCACTGTGTGAAGAGCCTTGCTCTTCAATTGCAGTGGTTTCTGTTTCAAACACTACCATCTCCTTTCTCTCCCGAGTATCAAGTATGCAAGAATCAAGAATTATTTGAGCAATGATTGGACCAGACACAATGATCGGAGACTTTGCAGTAGTGCCCTGTAACCTCTTCATCTCGTCCACCAATCCGTTGTACATTAACTCCGCCAAAGCGACATCCTCTCCCCTCAAAGCTTTCAGGATCTCCTCTGTGAAGGACCTGCTCAAATACTGTTGGTTCTGTTTCATGGCAAACAGAACGTTCAAGATTTGGCCAACCTCCCTAAGCCCTGGGTACTCGGCTTTGGTACAAGCAAAACCTTGAGTTTTAAAGAAATTCTCTTCTTGAAACAAATTCCCTATCTGCAATCTTGCCCTGTGCTCATCCACCTCCACATGTCCTGATGGCAAATCAAACAGTTGCTGCAAGTAGTGGGGAGTAATTTCTATATCTACTCCCCTCACCTGAGTAATTCCTGTCCGAGGCTCAAAGTTTTGAAGAAATTGTATCATGAACTGCCGATGATGCAAGGACCAGTCCTTGCGTAGCAATCCCTCCAATCGTAGCTCCTTCAGTAGTTGCACCGCCTGTGGTGCAGCGATCGTTTGCTTCTGTAAGATTGTGGTGCTTTTCACCCTAATATCTTCCATTCCTCTCACTCTCTTCATTCTGGACAAACAGACGGTTTTGGTTGCAACAATTGAAGAAACGCCTGCAGGGCACAAAACATAAAAGTATGGTTGGCGCAGAATGAAATGGGTAAGTGCTTGTAAGCCTGCGGGGCTTGCAAGTAGCAATTTAGAGAAAATATAGTCTCCGTTCGTCTGTCCTTGTGCCACTGCGTAAGTAGTAAGGCGAGAGTGTAGTATGTTATTTCCGACATAGCTTCAAAGCTATAGCTTTGATTGTCTCTCCCGTCGAGACGCCCGTTACTTGGAACGACGCCGACTCTTGCGCTCAAAATCCTTCCAATTTCTTGATTTCGCTTCTTGGAAAATACCTTCTGCAGGTAATTCTGGCTCATGATTGGTTGTTGGCTGTGTGATTTGTTTTGTAATTTAATTTCCTTCCATGGATTTTCCACTCTGGACTGTCCACTAGGATAATACATGGGACATGGATTTCGCTTTTCGGTACTTTTAAAGGGTTCCGTTACCCTTTCCTTGTATGCATTAATGGGCCCATAATAAGTTAATGTGCCGGGTAGGTACTTGACGGCCAATTTTGTCTTCCTTCCTTGATGACACTTTTTTGCAATCCATGTCCGGCTGTGTGTTTCGCCGTGGCGTCACGTGTCCATTTCTAAACGTGCCTCCGTCCACTTTTCCGCCGGCCACTCTCCGATGTTACCCACGTCCACCTGTCACTGATCCTATGGATTGTGTAACCCCAGTAGGCTGTGTTGAGCTGTGTCATACTGTGGTACGCTGTGATAGGCTGTGTCGCACTGTGGGAAGTTGTGATAGGCTGTTACACCCTGTGGTAGGTTGTGATAGGCTGTGTCACGCTGTGATGGGTTGTGATAGGCTGTGCCACACTGTGATGGGCTGTGATAGGCTGTGCCACACTGTGAGGCTGTGATAGGCTTGTCACTGCTGTGAGCTGGCCACACTCATAGGCTATGCCCTCGGTCCTAGCGAAAGTGCTCCATAACTTTGGGTATCGCCCGGACTGCTTCTTTCGTTTCAACATGTAAATCATGCTGCAATGGTTTGTCATGGATACCACTGTACCCCTTCAACTTATTGGCATTGACTCTTCTCAGCATCTCTTTGTTAATGGTTTGTAACATGACGGTGTTATTATCATACATCTTCTGTATGACATAAGGTCATTTCCATGGTGATTTAAGCTTATAAGCTTTAATCTTTCCCTTCTTCTGCAACCAGAGAACCAAATCTCCCGTCTTAAAAGTCTTTAACTTGCCTTCATCAAACTGTTCCTTTCTCTTCATCTGAATTCTGGTCATGTTATCAATTGCATCAACACGTACTTCTTCCACATGGTATAATTCATGTTTCCTGACCTTAATTGAATCTTGCAATTCCATTCTCTTTCCCCATTCCGTTCTCATGGTAGGTAACAGGAATTCACTGGAAGTAAAGCTTTCATACCATAAACTAATTGGAATGGTTTACTTAGTGGTGACTTTATATGAAGTCCTGTATGACCACAAAGCTGTCAGCAGCTTTGTATCCCAATCCGCTCTGTTTTGCATTGACTATCTTAGCCAAGATAGTACATAGTATTTGTTGGTAGCCTCTGCCTGCCCATTACCCTGTGGGTAATACGTTGTACTCTTCTTATGCACAATCATGAACTCTTTAGTCAATAGTTCAATGGTCTCATTAATGAAGTGACTTCCCTGATCACTGATAAATTCCAAAGGACAGCCAAATCGTGTAAGTATGTTCTCATACAGGAACCTTGCTGTGGACTTGGCTGTGTTGTCCCTCAAAGCTTTAGCTTTCCACCCACTTCGTAGTATAATCAGTGGCTGTAATTATGTACTTGTTCTGTGTATTCTTGGCTGGTGGGTTAATTGGTCCAATAAAGTCTCGTCCCCATTTCTGAAATGGTTCAGTAGGCATTGTAGGATGCAAAGCCATCTTCCCAGATCTCTGCAAAGGTCCTAGCCTCTGACATTCATCACAACTCTGACAATACTTGTGTACATCTTAGAACAAAGTAGGCCACCAATAACTTGCAAGTAGTATCTTCCTACTGATAGTCTCTTCTCCAAAATGACCTCCAGCCACTCCTTTATGAACTTCCTCCAAAACTTTATTTACTTCATGGTGGTACAAGCATCGTTTAAGTACTCCATCAGGTCCTAGCTTATACATTCTGCCTCCTACCATAGTATAAGGTAAAGCCTTGATAACGATTCTCTTCTCTCCTCTTCTTACCATAACAAGGTGGGCACTGACCATGAGTAAGGTAGTATCTGATTGGCCACTGCCAATCTTTCATCTGCACTTCCTTGCACCTCCATTACAAATAAACTCGCATAAGGTAACTGATCGTCTACTCCTGTGGCGGCCTCTCCTGTTGTTAGTCGTGATAAATGATCTGCCACAAGATGCAAACGGCCAGGCTTGTAAACAACTTCGAACTCAAACTCGTGCAAGATTATTAACCACCTCGCTATCCTTCCACTTATCAAAGGTTTGTTCACCAGATATATCAGAGCCTGGTGATCCACATAAACATAAACTTTCTTCCCAATAGGTAATGCCTGAATTTCTTGACTGCATAAATCATTGCCAATGCTTCTCTTTCAGTTGTGCTATAGTTCCTTTCAGCACTGTTCATCAACCTGCTAGCATAGTACACAGGTGAATCTATATTTCCAGTAACATTCTGGGCTAACACCGCTCCCAACGCTTCTCCTGAGGCATCACAGTGAACATGAAATACTACATGCCAGTGAGGGTTAATCAGCACAGGTGTAGTTGTTACTGACAATGTAAGTTCCTCAAAAGCCTGTTGACATTCAGCTGTCCATGCAAACACTGCATCTTTCTTCAGAAGCTTGCTTAATGGTGCTGCTATTTGTGCATACCTTTTGACAAATCTTCTGTAATAACTGGTTTGCCCAAGGAATCTCCTTAGACTCTTAACATTTACTGGTGGTGGAGAGGCTTTAATGGCTTATGTCTTCCTGGGATCCACAAGAAGTCCCCTCTTACACACAATGTGTCCCATAAGCACCCCTGAATTCACACAGAAAGTACACTTCTCTGGATTCAGGCCCAGACTTCTCATTCTACATCTGGCCAGACATAACTGCAATTTATGTAAGTGCTCATTCTTAGAGCTGTACACACTGAAATCATCCAAGAACACCTGCATGAATCATCCAATGAAAAGATTCACTTATCACTCTCTGAAAGGTTGCTGGTGCATTACAAAGTCCAAAAGGCATGACTTTGTATGCATAAGCACCCCAGTCTGTGATAAAAGTTGTCTTTCCTGGTCTTCTTCTGCCACTTGCACTTGATTATAACCACTGAAGCCATCCATGAATGAGTACATCTCATGGCCTGCCACAGTGTCCAATACTGCTTCTGTGAATAACAAGGGAAATGGATCTTTCTTCGTGCAAGCATTCTAGTTCTTATAGTTCACACAAACTCTCAGTTTACCATTCTTCTTGGGAACTATCACAATGGTGACAACCAAGTTGTATACTCTATTAGGTATATAAACTTAGCCTCAGCCAACTTCTTGATCTCTTCTCCAACCTTCTGTGCATAGTTGGGATTTATTCTGTATCTTGCCTGTTTGATTGGTACTGACCCTGGTTCCAATTCAATCTTATGCTGACAGATCTCAGGTGGTATCCCTTTTAGATCCTCGTAGCTCCAAGCAAATACATCTCTGTATTTGATGAACAAACTCTTAGCTTCCTCAAAGAATTCTGGCTCCAAATCAGCTCCTACCTTCACCATCCTCGGTTCCTCTTCAATTCCCACATTCACTTCTCTCACCTGCTCATCAGCTGTGATTGTCCAACCAGTCATCACTTCATCCTATAAACTCACAGTGGCTGGTTCCTCTAGGATTTCCATTTCTCCTTCTCTTTCTTCATAAAAATGTGGTGGGTAACTGCTTATTTCTCATTCAATTGGTGTTGCTGTCACTACACCACAGCAGATACCTTTTAAACAACTTAGGCCTTCCAGCTGCACCTCTGCAATCTGCTCCCACTCTGGGTGTGCAGAGAACAGAGTAGCTTCCTGCTCCTCATCCAGTCCTCCCCTCCAGTCATACTCCCTGACCCCTCGAGGTCTTCTTGTAGCAGGTAATCTACTAGATTTCTTAGTGGTAATTTGTATCTTGTGCATCCCATTATGCATAGTTAGTAACTGAGAATTCCAGTCATGGAATACCCTGGCCTGTTTCAGCCACGGACAACCCAATAATATGGAGTAAGCCTCCATGACTTCATCCATCTTCAACACAGTTACTGTGATCATAAAGATCATCTTCTGTATATGTATCTTAACTCCTCTTATCAATCCCAATGGCTGTACACTTCTTTGATCTGCCATTGTTACTGTAAATGGGGCTGGTTTCATGTTACTTAGACCAAGCTTCTTCCTTAATTGGTCTATCATGATATTTACTCCAGAGCCTCCATCTATCAGTACATCAGTTAGTTCTGTGCTTCCAATTCTCAATTGGATTACTGGCATAGAATCATCAAAGTCCATGACTGTTTCTCGCCCTTCCGGCTTCACATTATAACTGGTCACCTTGCTGTTCAGGTCTGTGTTTCCTGTCTCCTGGGCAATTCGATTGATTGCTTGATACAGCCTGTGTCTACAATAAGGTGCCACAGCCAACAACTGTCCAATGGTAATCTCTGCTTTGGTCTGGCATATTACTTCAGCCAAAGTCCCTTCATTACTTTGCATGTCTGCAGCTTCTTTCTTCCTTTCATCCTCACTCACTTCTTCTTCTCCATCAGAATTAGAGGAATCTGCCACAGGAATATCAGTACTCTTTTACATTTCCCTTATGGTATCTGTCACTTCCTTGTGCAGTTCCTTCTCATCTCTCCAAGCCTCATCATCTTCAGGCATATCACTGCCATCTTCATTATTATCATCTTCCTCAACTACTGGAGGTATTAGTTTGGCTTTGCTTCTTGTTACTATCATTGTACTTACTTCTGTACAACACATGGCCTAACCATGTGAGCTGCCACCCACTGGGCTCTCATTCACAGGAGCTCTCATCTCATTCTGGTGTCTAATCCAGAATGAACAGGCTGCCTTGCGATGTCCTGGCTGATTACAATAGTAACACAGTTCTTCACCATTGGGTCCTCGCCCTTGGTCTGCTCTTGGATTATTTCTGTAATCCTGATTCCCTGGCTGGTAATTCCTCCTTGGATTACCCTGATAGTTGCCTCTGGAATTTCCTTTGTAATTCCCTCTTGAATTACCTCTCCCTTCCATGCCATTGTTATAACCACCAGGCCTACCATAGTGGTCCTGATCACTGTTTCTTCTTGGCTGGGGCTGCACTTGATGCACCCTTACTTGCCTAGGTTCTCTAGCTGCTGTCCTTCTGTTGTAGTAACAATTCTCAGTAGAATGGTTATCCATTTTACAGATAGTACAGTGTTTCTCCTTCATGTGGCATTCAGTGGTGGTATGGCCTTCATTTTGGCACTTTGCACACCAAACACCCTTCCTCCAATGTGTTGCAGCCTCTGTGGCATACTTCTTCAAGATTTATTCTAATCTTTTCTCATAGTTATCCCTCTTCAACTTCTCTTTCCTCTTACTCTTCTTTTTCAGCTCTTGCTCTTTTTCCTCATCTGACTCATCCTCAGAGTCCTCATCATCCAGTTTCTCTCTCCTGAGCATTCCCAACTGTTCAATTTTGTTCGTTGTTTCAAATGCCTCTTCCACTGTATTATGGGGTAACATATCCACTTTCTTTTGCAATTCTGGTCTTAGTCCACTCACGAACCAAGTCTTCTGTAGACCTGGTGCTGGTACAGCAGCCAGCTTTTTCATCATCAATTCCATTTTTTCCATATACTCCCTCAACAGTTTCATGCTTCTTTTGCTTTAACTGTTGTAAACTTCCATACACTTCATCCTCAGTTTTACTTGTCCTGAACCTATTTCGGAATGTTGTATTCAAGCCATTCCAGGTTAGGAAATGATTATCAGGGAATCTTGCATACCATTCACTTGCTTTCTTGATAAGTGAACAAGGAAACAATCTCATCTTGACATCATCGCCATTCTCATTGTTCCCTATACACATGTGCTCAAATTGGCTAATGTGTACATCGGGATCCCCTTTTCCTGAATATATTGGAAAAGGTGGTTTTGCCCGTGTTGATTGTAACGCCATCTGTGGCCCTACCTTCTGCCCACTGACAGGCGCTGGCACCCTTGCTGGACACTCTTCAGTCTCGCCAACACAAGTTCAAGCTACTCTTGTTCCCAGTCCAGTACTCTAGTCCAGTTTCCAGTATCTAGTCTAGTTTCCAGTATCTGATTCTCCAATCAAGTTTCCAGCATTCCAGTATTCGAGTCGAGTTCCAGTAGCTTGTACTCTTGTCCATTGTTATAAAGATCATCTTGATTCATGTTTACCCACTATGCATTCGGCCACGCCGACCTTGACTTCTTGTCTAGTCTTGTACCTCTAATCTGATATCTTGTTTGTGATCTATTATGTTCTCGTCTTTGACAGTTTGGCGAGACTAAAGTTTGTTCCTTAGTTAGTTAAGATGGAAGGCACATTTGCGAAAATGGTCGCCACATTATAGAGTCTTCAGCTCCAGATGCAAAAACGTCGTACCTCTACCGCCCAATTGCAGATGATCAGTTTCAAGATCTTGGCAACTCTCTCCACAATTTGCAACAACAAATTTCAGAGTTAAATGAGTCGAACAATGGATCTTCAACCATACTAGTCCCTACTGCAACAGCTCCTATTGCAACAGTTCATCTTCAACAGATTACGAGAGAACCAAAGATCAGCATGCCCGAGAAATTTGATGGGACGAGGTCAAGATTTCGCGGTTTTGTTCAACAAATACGATTGTTCGTACGACTACATCCACAACGCTACCCCGATAAAGATATTCAAGTGGGATTCGTGGGCACCCTTCAATCAGGCACTGCCCTATCTTGATTTGCACCACTATTAGAAAAAAATTCGCATTTACTATACAATTTTGAAGCATTCATGTCCGAGTTCACTGCAACTTTTGGGGAGAATGATAGAGAGAGAGTTGCATAAACAAAGATGGGAAATCTTCGACAAGGAGCACGTTCTGCTTCCATTTATGCTGCCGAATTTTGACAGCTTGCGTGTGACCTCGACTTGAATGAGAAGAGTCTCATTAGTCAGTTTCGATGTGGACTAAAAGATGATGTAAAAGATTTGTTGCTGACAATGCCAAACGTGAGCACACTGAGTGAATTCATCACCCAAGTCATTGCATGCAATAATCGTTTGTTCGAAAGACGTTAAAGGAAGCGATCTGGATGGTCGACGACGCATCATACGACACCAAACACAACAATCCATCAGACATCTAGTAGTGATCCTATGCAGATTGATGCTGTCCGATTCAAGCCATTGACGCCACAAGAAAAACAAAGACGGCGCTCGAATGAATTATGCCTCTATTGCGGAAAAGAAGATCACATAGTATTAAACTGCCCCAACAAGAGAAGATTCAAAGCTCGGGGCACAACTCAATTGTTCGATACGAGGAGGTCGGAAAACGAAGATGTCCAGTCACAGTAGGGACCATGCGGCTGGACACCACAAATTCCTTATCAAGAAAGGTCTTTCTGCCTCCAGACCCTGCACTTTGCTTCACAGTTCCGGTAAAAATCAGAGTGCAAAATCGAGATATCTCTGTAGAAGCACTTTTGGACTCAGGAGTTTCAGCTTGTTTTATGGACAAAAACTTTGCGAAGCAACACAATTCAACGCTCGTAAAGAAAAAACTCTCGGCCCCCGTTAAAGTCATCGATGAACGACCGCTAGCATCAGGAAATGTGGACCATGAAACTCAACCTCTTGAAGTGAAGCTTAAAGATCAAGCATCACATATTGTTTTCAATGTCATCCAATCTCCAACGAATCCTGTGATCCTTGGACTTCCCTGGTTCGTATTTCACAATCCTGACATCGACTGGCGATCGCGAAAAATTTCTGCAAGACAAAAATGTAGAAATATCAAATGTATTCAACCCATGTTCCTTGGAGCTAGAGCTTTCATGAGAGCTACAAAAAAGGAGGCGACATTTGCACTTTATGCGACTCCGATAGACAAAGGTACTTCAACATTACCCGTTCAATATCAAGATTTCAATGATGTCTTCGAGAAGAAAAATGCAGACATATTGCCAGAACATTGACCTTATGACTGTGCAATTGAGTTACAAAAAGGAGCCCAACCACCATTCGGCCCAATCTATAACTTATCCCAGACGGAGTTGGCTACATTACGTAAATACATTGATGAAAATTTGTCGAAGCACTTCATCCGACATTCAAAATCACCCGCGGGGGCGCCTATCTTGTTTGTGAAAAAGAAGGACGGATCATTACGCATGTGTGTCGACTATCATGGTCTCAACAAAGTCACAATCAAGAATCGTTATCCGTTGCCACTGATTTCTGGGCTTCTCGACCTCACGAGCTCCAGCTATCCTGAGGGAAACTTCGGAGGGAACCAGCTACTAGATGGTTCGATTAGTCTTTCGCCCCTATACCCAAGCTGGGACGAGCAAAGATTTTCACCAAAATTGACTTAAGAGGAGCTTATAATCTTGTACGGATAAAAGAAAGAGACGAATGGAAAACAACTTTTCAAACAAGGTATGGACATTTTGAATACAGTGTTATGCCTTTCGGTCTTACAAATGTTCCAGCAATTTTCCAACATATGATGAATGGCATCTTTCGAGAATTTTTAGATAACTTTGTAGTCATCTATTTGGACGACATTTTGATATTTTTACATAATGAAAAAGAACATGACCGTCATGTACGCCTTGTCCTTGATAAATTAAGAGAAAGATGACTATATGCCAAGTTGGAGAAATGTCTTTTCCATCAATCTGAAGTCGAATTTCTGGGCTACATTATTTCTGACAAAGGCGTCTTAATGGATCAGAAGAAAATACAAACCATCATCGAGTGGATTAAACCAACTTCGGTCCGAGATGTACAATGTTTTGTGGGCTTTGCAAATTTCTCTAGAATCTTCATTAATGACTACTCCAAAATTGCTGCACCATTGACATGACTCACAAGGAAGGACAAATTTGTATGGGACGAGAAGGCTGACCAAACATTTGAAATGCTGAAGTAGGCATTTACAACGGCTCCAATACTGGTACATGCAGACCCATCTAAACCATTCTTCTTGGAAGCAGATGCATCGGACTTTGCACTTGGCGCTATACTCTCTCAATACGGTACGGATGGTCGACTTCACCCTGTTGGTTTTCGTTTTCGCAAATTTTCCGCTGCAGAGATCAATTATGAAATCCATGACAAAGAACTTATAGCGATCATCGATGCTTTTGAGGAGTGACGTCATCTACTGGAGGGAGCTAAACATCAGGTCACTGTCTACACTGATCACAAAAACCTCGAATATTTTATGAGTGCTCGTGTTTTGAATCGACGTTAAGTGAGATGGAGTATGTCACTAGCAAGGTTTGATTTTGTTATTACCTACCGTCCCAAACATCTTCAAGGAAAACCATATGCTCTTTCTCGACGATCGTATCTTGCGCCAAAGGAAGGGGATGCAGCTTTTGACCAACAAAAATCCATCATCTTGAAACCAGCAAATCCCTAATTGAATATGCTATCCATGTCCACCTATGACGATGCAGAGATCATAAAGGAGATTCAGGAAGCATTGAAGAACGACCATTTTGCTATGATACTACGAAGTCAACTAAATCGAACTCGAGACAACCCACATGTTACAAAACGACTTCAAATTCAAAGATGACTTACTTTATTTCAAGGGACTTCTCTATGTACCTCCAGGACCTACACGACTTTGAATTCTTCAAACATATCACGATCTTCCGACTGCAGGACATTTCGGCTTCAACAAAACAATGGAATTGATATCCAGGGACTATTGGTGGCCGCAGATATGGAAACTCGTGAAAGAATTTATAAAATCTTGCGACACGTGTGCTAGAGCGAAGGGACCACGACATCGACCTTACGACCTTCTTCAACCATTACCCATTCCCAAGGGTCCATGGTCGTCCGTGTCTATGGACTTTATTACGGACCTTCCAATTTCCAAGACCACCAATTCAATCCTTGTTATTGTAGATCGTTTTACGAAGATGACATATTTCATTCCATGTAATAAGACGGTTACCGGCGAGGAAACTGCAAGACTCTTCCTCAATAATATCTACCGCATTCATGGACTCCCGAATGACATCGTATCTGATCGAGGACCACAGTTCATATCAAATTTCAGGAGGAGATTATTTCACATATTGGATACTACGATCAACCTCTCTACAGCTAATCATCCACAAACTAATGATCAAACCGAACGTGTAAACCAGATTTTGGAGCAGTATCTTCGCTGTACGATAAATTATCACGAAAATAATTGGACGGATCTTTTGTCATTGGCTGAGTTTGCCTACAACAACACTATACATTCTTCGACCAAACAAACTCCATTTTCTCTAATTATGGTCATCATCCTCGAGCAAACCCTTTCCACATGAAGACTGTTGGAAGCCCTGCTGTAGAAAACCTTGCTACTCCTCTTGCTACGATTCACAAGAAGCTTACATTCCACCTCGCAGAAGCTCAAAAACAATACAAGGAGTATGCAGATCAACGTCGCCAACTCCAACCCCAGTTCAAGGTCGGAGATCGTGTGTGGCTTCTTCGATGGGACATACAAACCTCGCGACCATCAAGGAAGTTGGATTATCAACGTTTGGGACCATTTAAAATTATTCGACAAATAAATCCGGTCAGTTTTCGGCTTGAACTCCCACAAAATATGCGCATCCATCCAGTCTTTCATGTTTCATTATTGGAGTTGTATCATCCATAGAATATTCCAGGGAGAGCCTCTGTACCACCTCCACCAATCGAAGTCAATCAGGAAATTGAGTATGAAGTCGACGAAATCCTAGACTCTCGCATCAAGTATAAACGTCTTGAGTATTTCGTACATTGGAAAGGCTACAACATCAGCGAACGAACGTGAGAACCTTCATGCAACCTTGCCAATGCACCTGACAAAGTGCAAGAGTTTCATCAACGATACCCAACTAAGCCCCGAGCTACACGTCAATAAGACGTCACAACGATGATGTCAGCCAAGTTAGCTTCAAGGTGAAGATTCCACATTCAATGTACCTGATACATGCTAAAGAGAGAGGAGCACCACACATCAGTATATATAGCTACACTTCCAAACACTTTCAGCACTCTTAAATCTTGTATTGGCAGCATGGAGTCACATGAACTAGATACATTGGAGTTGTCGCTTATCCAACTACCAGATCAGTTGTTTCGACTCTCACGACCTTCAACATCACGCCGACGCTCTTGAGACGATGGGCCACCAATGCGACGCTTACTTTATCGTCTGGACCCCGTACGACGGTAAGTGGAGCCTACTCGAAGTCTGATAATTCTGTTGGAGGTTGAGGCTTCGGACCCAGAGGGCAACGAAATCATGTTTGAAGGCAGTTTCGAAAATCAGAATGCTCAAATTACTGCGTGGTCCCAAGTTCAAGGTGTTGGACACTATCGATGGTTGTAGGGACCTATAAATTATTTGAGTCAAGAACGAAGAGCCGAATACTTGGCAAGTACCATTCGCCAGATTCTGGATTTTCTCCAACTCTAAGCAAGTCCAAGATTTTACCGCTCCTCGAGGAACTCAGCGCTAAAGGAGGGAGGTGATATCATAGACATAGCCTAGAGGAATTTACTAGGAGTAAATACCAGAAGTTATCAAGTTACCGTGTTACTGGAAGTTACCACGACTTACCATGACTTACCATGATCTACCATGATTTACCATTAGTTACAAAGTTATCGGGAATTTACCAAATTATCAAGAGTAACTTGGGAAACTGCTCAGGAATCTTCCTTTGGAAGAAACTTCTCCATCAAGATACCTCATTTGTTTAAGGAAGCTTCTCCATCAAGAAACCTTTGTTTAATCTTGGAAACTTCTCCATCAATAAACCTCTACGTCCAGTATAGCTGATCCGTTGCTTAGCATTTTTTTTTTTCAGCGACAAGAGTTATTTTCCGGAAGCCTTATTTATATGGTTTCCGGATTGACGTCACGATGTCCCGTGCCATAGGTCCCAGTAGAGGAAGCTTCTTAAGGAAGCTTCTTAGTAACCAGTATATATAGGAGGCGAGACTTGATACTCTTTAGTCTCGCCAACACAAGTTCAAGCTACTCTTGTTTCCAGTCCAGTACCCCAGTCTAGCTTCCAGTATCTGATACTCCAGTCAAGTTTCCAGCATTCCAGTATTTGAGTCGAGTTCCAGTATCTTGTAGTCTTGTCCATTGTATAAAAGATCATCTTGATTCATGTTTACCCACTATGCATTTGGCCACGCCGACCTTGACTTCTTGTCTAGTCTTGTACCTCTAGTCTGATATCTTGTTTGTGATCTATTATGTTCTCGTCCTTGACAGAAAATGCGTTGTGCTTGGGTGTATGAGAGGAAAGCCCTCAGTGACAGATCTTTGCTGTTTTGTACATACCAAGACCTGCTAACTGAGGGAATGAAGACTTTTGAAATTGTGTGTGCAGCTCTTCCCAGAACTTTAGAACAGCGGGGGAGGCAGCTGCTTCAAGCTTTCAAACACACCTGGGGCAAAAATAACTTGCTCGACACCAGTGTTACCGACACAAACTTTACCTGGAATGTCGCCATCCCCTCACCATGGGAAGTCCCCTGATGAAGGGGATGACATCGAATTCAACTGACACCACAAGAAGCTAAGAAACAACAAATCAAAGACTTAGCTCAAATTCTGATTCCTATCCGCTATTCCACGATCTCTAGGGGACACAATGTGTCATCGATAAATCAATCTGGCAGTAACAACCATGCACCTTCTGGACGTGGCGGCTTTAAGGCTTGATTACTCCCCGGAGGGCCTGTGCCGGCTTCAGTTCCAGCCTCTCCTCCAGCTCACCTCTCTATAGAGCGCTCCTTTACATCTCTATAGAGTGCTCCTTCACATAGCTCTTCTCTCTCTACTTCTATTCCGTTGTCAGTTTTTCTCAAACGGCCTGCAGACCTTCTAATGTTTTCCTAGGCAGTCCAGATGCTTAATAGTCTCCCTTCACCATTTTTTCTTCATTCTCTCCCTCTGTTTCTCTTCTTGCATCCCCTGCTCCATTACTTGCTCAGTAGTTTGTTTGCTAAGGTTCCGGGGTGGTTTCCCCTCAGTAAGCCTTCACGGCCTCCCTAGTGGTTATTTTTTCACTTCTGTGTACTTTTCTTTATTAATTTGATTAAATGGGCCATTCCAAAAAGAAGAAGAAAAGAATTTAGAATATAGAAAACAGAATTAAGACATGTATTGAATCTAAAAGAGATACATGGCCTTCTAAGGTTTTTTTTTCCTTACCCTCTTTCAATAAAATTAAAAAGGGCAGGCTACAATCTCCCTTTTCGTTAAAAAAAAAGAAAAAAGAAAAAGAAAAAAAATGAACATCGACAGAGTGGATGAATGAGACCGTGTCGTCTTCCCCAAACCCTTGGCCCTAGAACCCTGAATCCGAAGGGGGCATGAGGAGGTGCTGTGCGATCTGCGGAGCGCGGAGCTCATGGAACCGCCATGGCCTCCTCCCCCCGTGTTACCCCTTGACAAGTACCGGGGCCGTCTGTCTCATCGATGCCCTACCCTGCCGCTCTCTGTACTCGTCTCGTCGGCCCTCTGTCGTCCTTCCCAATTCGACTCACACATGGTTGAATCTGTCTCGTGTGCTTCCTCAGCCGTGGTCTTGAGTTGCAATCCTGCTTCTTCTGGTGTTGCGCGTCTCCCAATAACTAACTCTTCACTTGATCCATTGAACCATCAGGATCCTTGTAATTTGAATCCTGTGTCGCCTAGTCTATCCGGTAAAGATGTTTCGTCATCTGCTACTACCGACTTCTCACAGCCTGCGTCAGCCTGTTTAGATGCTTGCGCCACTCTTGCCCCTTATTCTGATAATGTCGGGGCAGTGTCGTCTGGCAATGTAATTGCAAATTATGCTTCGGACCCTAGTCTTGCCAAGTCTCTTTCTCAACTTCCTGAGCATCTTGCTTCCTTCTTCGCTGACCTCCCCCCTCATCTTGTTCCAACTTTGACTAGTGTATCCTCCGAGCTTGCTTCCGCGTCATGTAATACTACTGCAAGTTCATCCTCCTTTTCTTTGCCCAGTTCTGAGCCCCCTGTATCTTCATCCTCGTTAATGGACGCAGATATTGTCATAGAGAATTCGAGCAACTCTGACGAGCACCTAGCCTCAAGTAGTTCACCAGCATCGTGTAACATAGCTGGTGGCATGTGCCCACAGTCTCCTTGCTCCATGTCTCTTTTTCAAGCGCAGGGGGAGGTGCCTTGTCTTGGACCTTCCACTACTTCTGATTTGACTGTAGCAATTGGTTCCAATTTAGTTGAAAATGAATGTATTTCTCCAGTCCCTACATCTGATACTCCAGCTGCTCAGGAAGTCATCGTGCCTCAGCTGAATCCTTCTCCGACGATGATAGTTGGTTATTCACCTCAACATCCAGGTCAGCGTTTTTTTTTGTTTTTTCAAAATGGTCCTTTGATGTGCATTAGAACGCTTCAGTAGACATCGTGCCTTGTTGTTAGTCCACTTGCTGCGAACAATTAATGAGGTATTTGAAGGTTGCTTTTACTGCACTTGTATCTGAAAACGCTGAAGGTCTGGAGCTGGAACAATTTCGGAATAATGATGAAACTTCTGATGCTGATGGTAGCAATTGTCTCAACTCAGAAGTTACTGGAGTGCTTGGATCTGCAATTGCGGCAGGGAAGAGCATTGACTCATCAGTATATGAGGGAAAAACAATATGCGAGCCCGCTCACAATTCCCCTGAACATCAAACTGGAAATTCTGAAGATTTGGAGCTTGAAGATGGCCAAATCCCCGGACAGTGGACTAGCGATGAAGCTTTTGATGCTGATGGTGCCAAGAAAGTTTCTGAAAATTATGCGGTTGAGTCGGCCATGGGTGTTCTGAGACAAGAAGAAACACCAGTAGTTTCTCAGACCATGGATGTAGCTGGTGATCAGCTGACCATGGGTGTCCATAGGTCCTTGGGCCATATTGATGCAAAGCTTAACAAAAATAAGAGGCGCCAGAAGGGGAAGGGGGCCATCCAAAGGGCTAGGAAGAAATCGAGGATGCAGAAAGGGGACAGGGATTCCAGGGATGTTGCTCTTAAGGCTGGTGAGGAAAGAAGGCAACTAGGTGAGTTTCACATTATTATTCTGGCAGTGACAGTCTACTGTACCTGGGTGTGGGAATAAACAGAGCATTGAATGCACCTCGCTCTTGCTCATGGTTTCTGGCATGCCATGATGTCCATGGATTACTGGGATCATGTATCTTAGTCTTATGTTTCCAAAAGTTTGCTCAAGAGGAAAGCATGTGTGCGTATCTAGGCTGTTGCAGTGCTGGCATCGGAGGAAGTTTCATATCAGTCACAGTGGTGCTTCATGTGTGGATTTCAAGTCCTGTCCTTTGTCGGACTTCTTTCAATTATCCATTGTTGATCAATGTTAAGGCAGATGCTGCTGTGGCTACTAGCTTATACGCCCCTTGATGGGAAAACACTTCAATGGTCTGCAGGAGACTTTGCTGGAGCTGATGAGAGCTCTGCTAAGAAGGTTGGTCAAATTGGTGACAAATCAGGCCATAAGAAGTTGGCTCTGAACAAGGAAGAGGTTAGCTTCTGTACACACAGGGTGTAGTGGTTTGGTTATGTATCATAATAAATAGCTGCTAAGTGCTTCATGGCGACAATGTGGCTTGTGTCAGTGCTTGCTGACATTATGTGCCTTGTTAACTCTGTTGAACAGCCTTAGGATCGGAGCATACTTTTTCATAGTGGTCTAAGTAGGAATTTGGCCAGTCAACTTCATGGTCTTGTTCATTCACCCTGAATTCCAAGGAGTTTGTGTGTGCTGATGGGATGGATGTTTGCCACACCTCTTGCAGGCGACCAAGGGAACGTTGTCCTGGCTTCTTGAAGAGGAAGTTGGCTTATGGACCACTGATGCTGGTGATGAGCAAATCACAAGTTCACAGGTGGGTCCTATTCCTTTCACTTCTCTAATTTTAGCGGGTTCCTCCTCTCAGTACGATCGAGTAACAGTCATCCAGAAGGCCTTTTCAATCTCAAATGCTCCATACCTGGAATCAAACATATGGAGGTCACTGGGCTATATCTGAGGAACATTTGAATCCCATGATTGTGTTTTGCCCTTTGCTGAACAGGAAAGTGATGTGGATAGCATGCTTAAATTTAATCCCATCTATGTGCATTGGATCCGTTGAGCTGAAGCTTGACAGATCTGATTCTAGTATGTAAGGTCACCTTCAGACTCGGGAAAAGGTGGGTTGTAGGCGTGGAATGTTCATAAGCAATTCCTATGGAAGGAAATTTTGACAGAGGCTATAGTTAACAGGTTTATCTTGTCTTATGCAGTTGGATATAGAAGGTGGTGAGAAGAAGATACGTGGCCCAATGACGGCTGCAAGGAAAGTGAGGAAAAAGGTTATCTCTCTCTCTCTCTCTCTAAACCCCAAGTGCAATTATGCAGGGCACAAGTGGTCAGATGGATGACCCGCATAGGCGAAGCTTTTATGCAGGTGCTAGTATATTTTCGCCAGTTGTAAATGAGCATTAAACAATCTGAGTGTTCTATGCTGACTGAGGGCACGTGGGAAGATTGCATACAGGAAAAAACGAGCAGAAAAAGAACGTGAGCAGGGCATTATTCGCAATCACATGCCCATCTCTTCCAAACCTCAATCCGTCCCTTGTAAATATTATATGAAAGGGCGGTGTACCCAGGTATCTCACATGCTTTCTCTCCCTCTTTGTAGAAGTCATTTGAAGTGTTTCCTCGGGGTGTCGTCTGGTAAAGGGATGGGAGGGATGAACCTTCACCTTCTCTAGTCTAGAGCTACAGAGAGGTTCATATATCAGAGCATGCTGCATGCAGCCCCACATTGATTTGTGATACACGTACGGGATGATCAGAGCCTTTCAAATTGTGTTAGGGATCTGGTTTTCCTATTTAGTGGTACATGTAAACCCTTCATGGAGTATATACATACATACATCTGAATTTTGGCTGGAAGAGGCACGGGGATCACAGGCAGTTACTCTACTTCTGTCTGAAAGGATATCTACCAAGTGGATGTCAATTCTACCTCCAACGTGCCAAGTGATTACCCATCTCTTGGTGTTTTACTTTCATTTTACTTTTATATCAGTAAGCTCTTCGTATGCATACATGAGCGTATGCATTGATGCACCTTATGGTGAGATTAATGTTCCATTTATCTGTAAGCTGTTAACTGTTGACTCCATTCGTCTTTAATGTGTAGGGCGAAAACTGCACATTCTCACATGATGGGATCCCAATAACCAAATCAGATGTAAGTGTTTCTTCACCTCAATGTCAGATGTTGTATGCGAGAAAAACCTCAACATCAAATGATTGTATGTGTGAAAAGGAACTCACCATCAAAATTATGTTATGCCTGAGAAGTCGGGATGGAGAAGGGTAGAAAGAGGTGCAGGGGTGAAAGAGTCAATTTTTAGCAATCTAGCAAATTAACTGGATCAGTGGGATACTAAGGATGGAGGGTTCCTTCCAATAGCTAAATGCTGGAACCAACAAAAGGAAAATGCAATTGATGAATGAAGGCACTCAGTGAAGTTTTTCTGATTGGTTTGTGTTGCGTGTGGAACAGCCTTGTAAGTTCTTAATGATCAATCGCTGCCTGAAGGGGGACGACTGCCCCTTCTCTCACTCTCTTGAGAGGTTTCCCTGCAAATTCTTTCACACAAGAGGCCACTGTTTGGATGGCTCCCGCTGTCGCTTTTCACATCAGGTACATGATATTTCAGTTTCACGCCTCTTGGTACCTCTGGCTTGCTTTCCTCTCAAATTCTTGTTGTTTGAGAAATGAGAGGGGATTGGACTGTTGTTCTTATGCACACAAAGGTGAGTGGGGGTATTTATCTGGCTGGCTTCTAAATTCTTATGCTGGAGACCACATAACCATCTTGAACAGAGCATTAGTACAGGAACAAAGCAACGGAAGTAGGAAGGGACAAAGCTGGTTAGGGGTGGAATCTGTGATATTTGTTCGACTATTTGGCATGGGGTGACTGGCAGACATGCGTCGTCGTTTGGTGGTCAAACTAGTTTCCCTTCATTGGAGAGGTGTAACACGAGGTCTCTGACCAATTCTGGGCCAAGGACAGAAAGGAGTGACTAACTGTAGTTACAAGAGTGCTGTCAGGATGGATGTGAATGGATTCAGGAAGTACACGTGATAATACTGAGTCTCTTGTCTTGGTGCCTCTTTCAGCCATTAACGGAGGAGGACCATGCAATGCTTGCAAAACGCATTGAGCAGGATAGCAAGGAACGTCAAAGTACCAAGGAGACGCCTCCCGCAGATGGAAAGACGGCCATGGTCGCAGCAGATGTTTCCCCTCAACAAGCAGATATCTCACCCCAGCAAGCATATTCCCCAGAGTATTCCCCAAACTGGAATACACCCCCTGGAGAAGATTATTTGGGCTGGGGCGCGTCTCCAAAGGGAAACAGTTATCTGCAAAGCCCGCTGGACTATCTTAGGCATTCCACCTCTATAGCCAACATACTGTTCCCAGAAACCCTGCAATCAGAGCCTCTCTCCAGAACGCCTGATCTATCTACAGAAGATGGAGCCTCTCATCTGAAGAGCCCAAGTGGGGAAGTAGAAATGTGTAACCCAGTACTACTAGCAGCAAGGAAAGTGGCTTCAGCAGCAACTGCGAAGGCAGCGGCTGGGACAAGTGCCAACAAGCTATTGGGCACATCTACCAGGGGGCTTCATCAGTCAACCCTTCCATTGTTGCGTGGCAACTCATTTGGCAATTTTAGTTGTCGTGTAGGCCAAGGGGGTGCAACCAGTGCCATGGAGCTATTGCAGGCCTCACTTGGGGATGAAGCAGTCCTTGGGTCGTCGGCGATTGGAGCAGTCACAACTGGGGCCTGCCGTGTTGATGCTACAATCAGCAGTGTGGGGAAGGAGGAGGAAGTAGAGGAAATGGAGGTGCCTATCGTACCTCAAAACATTAGTGTTGTATGCCCACAAGAAGTTATTAGCAAGCAACCGAGTGCCATCACTGAAGTGCTGTCCAACGTTTCCATTGGAGGAGGGGCTATAGTAGGGGTAAACCTTGAAGGTACTGAGACTGCAGATGTCAGGTCATTTATACACAAGCCACAACCCAATATGACAGAAGTTAATGAGGTCAGTTCTAGTCATACAGCTCTTGAACGAATGCAGAAAGAGGTCGAGGAAAAGGAGAATGCACCGATGGCTCCATCATCTACAACAGACGTAAGACCTTCTGAGTCCTTTACAGAGTGCTGTGTTGGTACCTCAAGGGAGACGGGTGTAGTTACCAAAGAAGTCAGCTGCTGCACGCATGTTACAGAGCAGGCCAAGGTGGATGCTATGACACCAAAGGCGGAGGTAACTGGCATTAAGGTTGATATGTGCCCAAGAGACCTGCAGGAGTCCACAGCAACTGGGAAAGTAATGGCTGTTTACACAAGAAGGAAAAGACTTGATAGTTTGTTGAATAAAGCCCTGACAGAATAACATCTTTTTATCTCTTCTGTCTCCCCGAGTTATTGTTCTGGGTTGTGGAACATCAAATGTTCCTTCGTGCTCTTGGACTAGTCTGTTTCACCACCAGGAGGAGAGATATTTGTGGAATGAAGATCTAGCTCGGGGTCAAACCCTGTAAAATCATCAACAAGCTCAAGAGTGTAGTTCCCTATGGAAACAATCAGCAAGAGGTGCTTGACAGCCGCAGGTGAGAAGCCAGAGAACTAAATTTCCTGAGTGTGTCAAAGCAGGTGAAAAGACATCTCATCACCTGTAACACACATGAAGATTTCATGCCAAGAATAGAAGTTCAAAGAGGTAATCCCCCAATCTGGAGACTCTGACAACTCTGAATTCAGTGGCAGGTGTTGCGGACGAACCCCCCAAGGTGTTCCACCACCACTGGCTTCACATTCCTGTGACCAAGCATGTATGTTGCTCTGGAGTCATCACCATGTGGTGGTGATATCCTTGGCAGCATACATCAATCTGAAAAATAGTCGCGTTGTGGCACTCAGCTCTTCACTTCCCGAGACAACTTCATATAGAGTTTTCAATCTTAGATTTGAATAATGTCACCCATTCACATTCAAGAAGAAAGAATCCAGCCTTAGCCAAGAGCCACTTGGTCTTATGGCTACTGCCCCTTTTCCGGGGGTAGGCTCTAGTAAGAATGTGCCCATTCACATTACATAGAACTGAGTAGAGTCATGATCTGCAGAAATGTTAAAGAAAAAGTGATGTGGCTAAGCATATGCCACAATCCTTGTCATGAATGTGATGAGAACATGTTCAGAGCTTGCCAGCATCCATGAGTTGCCAAAGCTGTGGGCACCTGTATCCCACCCACCACAAAGGCACAATGCGCATGCTTGGCATGCATCCTTTGTCCATTATATCACATTTTAAATAAGGTGGCAGTCCCTGACTTTAAAGCCATCCAAGATCAGAAGACCACTCAACTGCTGCCATTCATATGAGATCCAAGATCAGAAGACTACTCAAATCTTCTTTGCAGATGAATGAGGATGTGTTACTCAGACTGTATTTCCTGCAGTTCCAAGCAAACAATCATGGGTGCGTCAGTCCCTCTCTCTCTCTCTCCCCTGCACACAACTCAGGCATATCACTTGTGTGGTAAATAGGATAGAAACCCCATTGTGGTGTAGGATGATATCCCAATAAACTTACCCAAAGAGGAATCATTGAACAATCTTACCCTTGCTTTACACTCTAGGTAGATGAAAATTGGAGCACTAATCCAACTACAAAACGATGGGCCACATAAAGAGCTTTTCAATGGTATCTTAAGTTTCTAAAAGGGTTAGAATTGAGGGTATCAAAAGAGGGTGCACCATGATGGGCACTTATTTTAAGCCCAAATTACTCTAGGTAGATGAACTCTATTGAAAATTCATGAAGATGGGGCATGTAAAGAGCTTTCCAATGGTATCTTTACCTTACCAAGAGACAGGGGTGACATGGGTGAGGTGGGTCACATGCAAGCATCGCTCCCTCTTGCTACACCTCCATTTTAGGGTCATAAAAATTGAGAATTGGACTCTGCTGCCAACTAGACAAATTTAGCCTATTTAAAGGCTTTCTGTTGATATGTACATGGTGCTAGAGGTAAAAGTAACTGGAATAGATGCTCCTTTAACTGCTGTGGTGCGTCATGATGAGTGTTTCTAGTTTCTACCCTAAAATCAATAAGCCTGCAACCGGGCTGTCGAGTTTGCATGCGGACAACTTGTGCCTCTGCGAGCGCCTTAATGGCAGTTGCGGGAAAGTAAGTAATAGGGGAGGTGCCATTCCGAGATTCTATTATACTTACCTGCAGGCTGCAGTTGAGGTGTGGGGATAAGCTAAAGCTCGGTGGGGGCGAACGGCAACCAACGTTGCAGGGACCGGCATGAGTACTCTCTCTTTTCGTCTTTGATGTCGTTTGATGTTTTGTAAAGTGGGTTTGTGTTGTTCCCTGGGCCCTCATTTTAGTTTCTTCATTTCTGCTCTCTCTCTCTCTCTCCCTCATAGAAGTTTCTTTTCTGACATGGATGTGGAAGTGGGTATGGAATGAATAATTTTCCTTCATTTTTCTCTCATGTGTGGGTCTTGCCAAGTTTTGCGGGTCAACCAAGTTTTGATCGAGATCGAGAGCTGCACTTGTAGGCATCAACCCCTGCACAACCAAGAATAGAACCGATACTTCTATGGAGCTTTGAACACAAGAAGAAAGTCAACTACAGAAATTAACACCTTCAGCCGGTGACCCTCGTGACTCTAAACATAATTAGCCTTAAACACAGAAAAAAGCAATGTCAAGATTTGAGCTATACTCCATACATGTTGAGCATTGGCTGCAGTCATAGCTACTGAGTCTGATGGAGTGATGAAGAAGTGGCCCAGGATCATATTGCGGTCACCATCACCAGCAACATGTGTGCTTCAGCTAATTGCTGCCTGCATAAGTCGACTTCGTAAATTACAGAAATTTTGCCTGCCCAATACAGAAAGCGAACAAGTCCTCATCACCCCTTCCTCACTGTGGCACCAAAATCTCAGAATCTTCAAAAGATTAATTGCGGGTCCCTTCAGCATTGAATCAACTTTCGGATTCATACGTAACAGGGCAAGAACCTGAAAAAGCCTGCTGGTTCTGCAACATCAGCAGCCTTGTGGTCTTTGCAACCACGCTACCGGCGTGCTTAGCAACATTGTTTCCCACCTTGTCTACGAAGCCCACAGCGAGAGATGCACTGCCCAGTTAATTCCTACAGGCTAAGGAGGAGTGACGCGTCTGAAAGGAAGGAGAAAGATGGGCTGTGTCGCGATCCCAAACGCAGGTGGCAGGCACGCTAACGTTCTACGCCACTACACCTGCTGCCATGGCGGGCTGGATTTGACAGAGCAGTGGTAGTGTGCAAGGGCACATCAGAGAGAAATTGTTTGTTGGCTCCTCCCTGTAGGAAAACCAGTTTGATCCTGTTGTGCCTTCCCCAGGTAACACCTCCTTCGTTGTGGAAGTGAAATGACAAGACAAGCATGATATTTTTAATTAGTTATAGATGGAATCTCGCCGAGGATTCACGGTAAACCAGGAGCAGTGGAGTACAAGCTTGCGATGGCCAGGATTTCAAACCCCACAATCCAACCGGATGCAGGTTGAGCTTTTTCAGGCACACTCTCCGTTGTCTAGTGCAGTTTTTTAGTCAGGGCGTTTTTTTGTCAACCTCTTCGCACATGCTTGTGGCGAAGAGAGCTGCGAGGCAAAACAAATTGCAAAAAGCTGCAACACCTACTGCAGCTATGGGATATGAGCACTGCACTGAACGTCATAAAGGCACGCCCATCTTCGGTCCGGAGTCCGGACCATATAATAAGCACTTGTCCAGGCTCAGTTCAGCTGGGACCCACCTTGTGGGAAGTAATAGCTCCATGGAATGGCCAGCATGGGCATAGCTGTCTGCGATGCCTGTACCTATGTACAGTGCTGACTGCTTTCGTCAAGGTGACTGTAAAGCCTTATTATCGGGCCTTTTCAGGTAGGTAGTGTCTTTAGCTCGGATTTCCTAACCTCACGACGCTCGCTGCTGCCAATGCTTGAAACTTGAGTTTGTGTATCGCCATCAACTACTTATTAGGCTATGCTCATTACATGAAACAGTTATGAGCTGTGCAAAAACGAATAATGAAGATTCTCAGCGGTGCGATGAAAAGCTGTCACAGGGAGCTTGAATCTAGGCTGCGGCTGTCAGAACCTGGTCAGAAGTCAGAACCAGGCTAGATTTGACATTTTCGCCACAAGCACAGTCGCCTACCTAGCTATGCTGTGCTGCAGCTTCTGCAAAGTGCGCTTCGCATCAGATCTGAAACGGGTGGGTAGGTATAGTTATGTAGGTGGTAGGTGCGTGTGCGGTTGCCAGGGTGAAGAAAAGCGGCCTTCCAATTTCTTCAGCCACGCTTCCTGAATGCTTTCTCGAACAGACCATAGCTCTACTACAAACAACCTTTGGTCTGGCATTTAGCCTCCACCTTCAAGGCCGGTACCTGATGAAAAAAGAGGAGATGCAGTCAGTGGGTATCTGAACTTCGACTCCCCTGGAGGCTGGGGTATCCCCTTTACCAATATATGTACACTATATTTTTGTCAATGGAGATCCTGAGATCAGAAACAAGGTTTCAGATTCCACTCTTAGCCACTTCACATCAGATTCACAACCCGATTCAACAATCGATTCAAGACTGTCAGGGTTTCCAGAGAGCCACATGCACTACAATCCAAAAACGACCTCATGCTTGTGGATCAAGTGCCTCGAAAGAGTTCTAGACAGTTGCGATTGGCGTGTCAGGCGTAGGCCCTGGGCAGTAGGTAGTGAATCCATATCGATCCTCCCTTCGTCGATGTTAAAACGGCTAGAATTTGTACGACAGAATCCCGGCCGTTCCAATGGAAAAGAATTGAGATTACGTAAAGGATGAAAGCCGCTGGGCCCCCGCCGAATTTGGCGTTGATGGCGCGCTCAGTGTTCCGTCCGGTTGCCGGTCTCAGGGCTCGGCATCCCCGTGCCACGGCCCGAACCATACCGAACGAAGAATGGATGACTTCCAGATCTCTGCCATTAATCATCCATCTTGAGCAAACGAATACTGGATGAGAATGGAGCCTGTAATGAGTCTCAGTAACCGAAGCTGTTGGATAAACCGGGGGGACCGTAACCGAGCCTGAGGCCTGGGCACGGTGATTCCTGCGCGATTTCACAGAGAGTGAATACTTAACAGGGTGGCCGCAGTAAATGTTGGCGGTGCGCTGCTGTCCTTCCTACTCGGATCGCAGCAGCTCCGCGGATTGCAAAAGAGCTTGTCTGTCTCTCTATATTCTCGAGAATGCAGCAGATGAACTGGCTGTTGTGTAGGTAATGGTTGTTCGTTCTTCGAGCAGCTGTGTCCTGTCCCACTCTAGTTTTTGGGCTCTCTAGAGTAGAGGCTTGATTGACATGAAACTGTGGACAATACGGTGAAGACAGCAAAGCTTCCGTCGTTAACGCAGCAAACTTCTAAAAGTAGAGAGCTGGCTGTTAAAAATGGAAGCTGCAAACCAATATGGAACAGAGTGCCTCAGCTATGATGAATTTTTTTGTGACAGCCTCACGTATTGCTGCAAGCGGGTTGTAATCAGCTGAAGAAAAGAGAGTGCGTAGGGGGCTTGCGGAAAACGATGGTAGGATGTGAGAGAGCTCTGAGGAGGAAAATTACGAGAGGATGGAAGCATCTCGCTGCAAGGTACTGAGAAGGACAGCCCAACTTAACATTGGAGGTACAAGTAACAATTGCCAGACAAAAGGGTAGGAGACAATCTATTTGCATGGGACGGTTGCCGGACTTTGGGCATAGGCAGGGTTCAAGTGAACGAGAGGCGATCATTGGGAGGAGCTCGGGTCGTAACGACAGTGACGCCTGAGAGTTACTCCACGCAGCTATGTTCCTCGAGGCATATGCAACTGTCGACTTGGCTGACGAGGTGCTGCCGGCTATCATCAAAGTGGTCACTGGAGTGTGAAGTGACGAATAGAGAAGGGTGAAGACACACAGACAGACGAGTATGTTCGAACGCTTGGGGAAATGGTTGAGTCCTAGTGTCATACCTTGTGGATGCAATCCTCCAAAGCGGCGTATCCACCATCTGATTCTATATGTGCCACTCAAAGGCAGAGTGTGAAGATTTTGCGTGCTCGTGAATTGCTGCACATATCAAGCAGTGCTGAAACAATTACGAGGGCCCACTTCCTACATAATGTCCACACAAGTAGACTTTCGGGCGTATTTTCTTCTACTTGCGTGGACACTCTGCTTGCAATCCCATTGTGGCTTGGCACTTCATTTGAAAGGTGCCGCTTCAGCTTTGCATGCGCTGCCCTCTACTGTTCCTTCTTCGACCAGTCCACCTTCTGTCCCGATTCTGCCATCTCCTGACGGTGAGTATTGTCAGTTATGGCAAAAACATGGATTAGGATTGAAAAAGACTGTTCTCCAGTTTCGAATCTTTGAATATAGCATTACCAGTGGACTCTGAGGGTGATGCAGTGGGCTGGCGGATGGTCATATGGCAGAAATGTAGATTCGGAGAGAGAGATGCCCAGTATCACTACAAACTTTGGACGTTGCTCAATATTCCCAATCTGTCAGCAATGCTGATGAGACCTAGTTGGAGGTGAAGAGAGAGGAACAAATAACCAAACTTTTTAACGTCCTCCCCAATGCCCATGGAACGAAGTAGAACAACCAGACACTAACAGAGAGGAACAGTTAAAGCCAAAAATTTCTCCTGCTGTCATTGTCTAAGGGAGATACATTGTGCATCCTCCCCCCAAGCTGGAGCCCATCCTCTTACCCCAGAGTCCATGCTCTGTCTATTTGTCTTTGCGCCATGGCTATTTGATCAGGGCTAATTCATTTGCTTCTCTGATTTTCTGCAGAGGCGGCTTTGGTTGCATTTGCAAATTCCATTACTGCAGACAAATTGGGAACTTTGAAAGATTGGAAAGCGGGCACACTCTGTATCAGCTGGAGCCATGTCACTTGTGACATCCATAATCGTGTGACTAGCCTGTAAGTGAATCCGTCTGGCACTAGTCTAAGTTCGTTCAGGGCTTCCTTATAGGGGCCAGTGAACACTTGGAAGTTACACTAACTAGAAGAGGCTCCTTGAATTCTTGAAGGGTGGGCTGTGGTACTCCAAAGTTGAGAATTGCTTTGCGTTTGTGAACAGATTAGATAGTTTTTCTTTTTGTGCCCTTCATGTTTGTCACTCGTGTCTTACATGTTTAAAACTGACAGCTCTTGTTGTTTACACGAAATTATGCGGTCGAGCGACACAGAGGAAACAATTGTTGTCCCCACTGGGCTTTCATGAATCATTCAGAATTACCTGATGTGAACCTTCTTTTTGGTTCGCAGGGATCTCTCTAGCAAATATCTTGCGGGCCAGATTCCCGATGCATTGGGTGAACTCCAGTTTCTGCAAGCCTTGTGAGTCTGCAGCCTACAATTAGACAGCTTCGTGTCACTTTGTGCCTTCAGTTTGATAGTGATGTTCACTATTAGTAGTATCTTACGCACAAGAAACGTTCAAGACCCCTTGCTCCTGAGATATCACTGTCTCTTTGAGCTTTCTGCAGATGGCGTAAAGTACCATTTCATTTCATTTCATGTGTCCCCTGCAAGTCCCTCTTATTCTTCTGTCAATAATTACAAGATGATTTTTTTGTGTAGCAGCAAGTGTCTTTTCCACAAACTGAAATTTCCTCCATTTTGCAGGAATTTGCGAAACAACCTGTTCTCTGGCACAATCCCAGCTGCATTGGGCAATCTTACTTCCCTTGCAAACTTGTAAGAAACTTTTGTTTGCAGAAAACCAGTGGTTAGCTCTGGACCTTCATTTTTCCCTTTTGAGATGTTGCTTCTCTCACCAGTGAAGTTTATACCAATGGATATTTGGAAAGTATTCTGTCCATCATAAGCATCAATCCCTCACTCTCTGCCATGTTCAGAAAACCCTCTCAGACTTGAAAGGAGCTGGTGTGTGTACAAGGCATATACAAAAGTAAACCAGATTTTCTTAAATGGTTTCCTTGCAATACAGAGATTTGGCAAGAAACAACTTGACTGGTGTGCTTCCCGAAACCCTTGGTCGACTCAAAAATCTTCGGTTTTTGTAAGTTATTGGACATTGTTCCATTTCCCCTAGGAAGATGTCATATTTAGCTCCATTAGTTGTGAGGATATCATGACGAGGGAGACACATACTCAATTCACCCTGACAATGTTGCCCTTGTGTACACGCACAGTAGATGAGATGCCCATTTTGTGCTTACTTTCTACTGGCATTTGCCGAAGGCTTCCTCTGCTGGGACGAGTTGTTATGAATAAGAATGGGGTTAAGGCCATGACCAGATGATCCTGCAATAATCCTGCTTAAAATTGAAGTTTTCTCACATTCACAAGCTGGAGTACTTGATTTTGATTCTTTGTTGATGCAGGGATGTCAGCAGCAATGCTTTGAGTGAGGCAATTCCAGCAGCAGTTCTCTCTCTTCCTGACATGTATTATTTGTAAGAGCTCTCTTTCCTCTTTTCCAAAGCAGATCCCTGACATCTGCCAACCCAAACTTCTTAGTGATGATATCAACACTGTGATCTTTTACCAATTTAATCCTTGTTGACTCTACAGACCTTCCCCCTTCTCCAACCCCTAAGAACGTGTTAATTACTCCATTGACTAGTCATGTCGTGGGCTTGCTGGGAATAAGATGTTTCCTCTGACAAGTCCTAGTGGCTTCCCCTAGTGGAACATGCCAACATGATCCATTATCTGCAATAGTACTCCTGAGTAGTGATAAGGTTGATCACAAGACAAAGCAGGGATTTCTTACAGTTCATCTCTGAAATCGTTGAAGGTGGACATCCCGTTCTGGTTTCTCACGAGATGCTGGCTGTCCACCATGCAGTGATTTAAGCAGCAACAACTTCAGTGGATTCATCACCAAAGAAGTCCACTTTCGACTCACGTAAGTCGAATTCCGGTATCTTTTGCAAGTATAGGGATGCTCTGTTTCTATTAGAAGGGTCTTATTCTGTCTGGCCGACAGCAGACTTACAGAAGGTCTCTAGTGGGTTGATGATCTTTCGTGCCTCATGGATGCACACAGCCTAGTGAAATGGAACTTCTCCATTCGTGCCCCAAATGCTTTCATACTTGTGAATGTAGAATTACTGCCTGCATTGTAGTTAAGGGCACTGAAATGTCGAATTCACCCTCAGTCATACCACCAGAGAGCTTCTAATCTGCTTCTTCTTATCCACTGAGTTTTGGTACCATGGCACAGCACTTACCACAACAAACATCTTTCCGTGGCTTGCAACAACTGCATTGATGAGTCCAAATCCCAGCTCACTGCTCAGTCTGGTACTTCAAAAAAGGCACACCGCCGTGTGGCAATCATCTCTGCTACGGTGGGGGCAGCTGCTGGAGTAATTCTGGCAGTGGTATGCGTGTTCATTTTCTGTCTCTGGAGGAGGCAGACCTCCGAGAAGCAACTAAAGGCTCAGGGTACGTATATGCACAGGTTTATCAAGATTTATTTCTGGAGCGTGTGCATGCTCCTTCCTTATCCAGCTATTGCCGTCCCAAACCTACTACAATGAGTTGATCTGAAACAACCTCAATTAGATGATCCAGGGTCCATTCCTTCTTTACCACCAATGAAAGCTGATTTCTTCCTGCTTCCTTTCATCACCACGGCCTGGACATGCCTTTATGCCTCTTCTTTATTGATTGTTGAATTTCACTACATTACAGCAATGGTAACCCATGATTGATTCGATTAGAGGCCCTTTCGCTCTTCTATTCTGTCTTTATTGGCAATTTTCATCCCCTTGCATATCAGGGTGTCCCCAAGGAGTAACAATGGACGGATTGAAAATTTGTGTCATGCCACAAACCGATGCACGGAAAGGCAGCCAAAGTCGCAGTTTCTTTTGATCTCTTTGGTGATAATGTGGCAATGGTGGCGTAACTGGAGGTACTATTGTGGATGTATTAGATGCAGTGAAGGATCCAAGCTTAAGTAAGAGTGTCGGGAAGACTCCTTCATCTTTGTCGATGTTCTCTGGCAACAACATCCGCAATTTCAGCCTGAAGGAGCTCAAGGCTGCCACTGGCAACTTCAACCCTGAGAATCAGATTGGCTTTGGAGGATTTGGGACTGTCTACAAGGCCATCCTGCCTTCCAGTGAGATTCTTGCTGTCAAGCGCGCACACCGAGAATCACATCAAGGCCACAATGAGTTTCATAATGGTCTGTGTTGATCTTTGGGTGCACACTAAGCTCTCTTACTCCACCTGTTTTGGAGGATTCCTTGACAATGTTGGTGAACCCAAGTTAAAGACTGTAATTTACCCTCTCTTCATGTTATCCTGAAGTATACAGACCTGACTATTAAGTCTAAAACTCACACAACGGCTCACTGGATGCTTTTGCTTCATTGCGCATGTATGCAGAGGTGGAGGTGCTCTCCAGAATTTATCACAAAAATTTGGTTAATCTCGTTGGCTTCTGTGAAGAAAAAGGCAAGCATTACCTTTAACCCTGAATTGTATGCATATATATTTTTGGTGTTACAGCAGCAAGTGCTTTCCTGATGCGTATCACCAGAAATGCATCTACAGAGCTGCTCATCGGAATCCTGTGTATATGCCTTGTACAGAGGTTTTGAGCTTTCCAAACTTCGGTATTTGATTTTGCTGAGGTCAAAATGTGTTCAGTGGGATCAAGTTGAGTTCCCTTGTGCAATTTCCTTGTAGTGAGCCTTGTGTGGGGCTGCATGAGGCGAATTGGTACAGGTGAACAGATTCTGGTCTATGAGTATGTGCCAAATGGAAATCTCTTTGAACACATCTCTGGTGAGGCCCTCAATCCTCTAGTGGTCCACCGTGCTCACTCCAGTAGTGACACTTGTCCTTGGAAGTATGTTCTACATGCCTTGTTTGAATGACTAGAGACACTTATTCCCAACAGGAGGAATTCAGACAACCCTCTTAGCAGTCTTTGGCAATATTCACATAGTTGTACGGGACACTAGATATTTGAGCTAGCTGTTTCTAGCAAGTTCTTTTGAACTTCTGCAACTTGTTTTGTTTCATATGGTTTCCTGTTCTTAGCTGAGTCTTTAGTACCAGCAGAAGGTTGGGCTGAATGGTGGTACTGGGATCTGCAGGGAGAATGGGCCAGACGCTTGCATGGAGACAACGATTGGGCATAGCCATTTGTGCTGCAAAAGGTTGGATAGTTAAAACTTGGTGGCTTTGTTTGTGATGATTGCAGTAAGTTGGGTTGTTCTTATCTGTACAGAGAAGGTTATGTCACCTTCAGTAAGATGCTCAGATATTCTATTTCAACTAGAAAAATATTCTGTAAAGAGGCCCATAAACGGTAGGGAGCAAAGCAACATTGCCAATTGATCGGCATCATGCTCACTCTTGCAGGCATAGCGTACCTGCATGATGAATGCAGCCCCTCCATCATCCACCGAGATCTCAAGCCATCAAACATCTTATTGGATCACAAATACCATGCAAAGGTCTCAGATTTTGGAATCTCCAAAATGGGGCCCATGGACAACGCAACACATGTCAGCACAGGAGTGAAGGGGACACCAGGCTATGTGGACCCATACTACTACTGCAACTCCCGCATAGGCACCTTCTGCGATGTCTACAGCTTTGGTGTCATTATTCTTCAGCTTATCACTTCCAAGCCTGCTTGTGATCGCTCACGGAAACAGGCTGCGTATAACATCATCAATTGGGTGCGTCATTTTCTAAGTGCTTTGAGTGCTTCCCATCCCTTAAATAAAAGGGAAAATAGATTGACATTTGCAAGCGTGGGTTTCAAAGTTGCTTTTGGATGTCCTTTTCATACTTACTTCATGTGTTGCTGAGATGGCACACAAAACAATGCCAGAATAAAGGATCTGGGATTCCTTCTGAACTTCAATCATACCATCAATAGTAAAGATCACCTATGCAATGCAGTAGGAGTGCTTTGAATTTCAACTCCCACGGCTTTGCTAACATGATTAATCAATCCATCTGGCAGGTCCGACCAAGCATAGAGTCAGGCCAGCTGGAAGTGATTTTGGACCCTGACCTCCAATCCCAGCCATACAACCGTGATATTCTTCTACAAATGGCAGAGGTTGGGCTGCGTTGTGTAGGGAAAGATATCAAGGAGCGCCCATCTATGAGCCAAATATACCAAGAGCTGGAGCTTGCTCTGCAGATGATTGATGGCCCACCTTCAGATCCACCCAGTGCAAGTTTGTCACAAAGACATGAAAGCAGGTTGTCACATACACAGGGCAGTGCTTCCTTTAATGATGGAGAGGCACAGACGGGCAGATCATCAGACTCTGAATTCAGCCTCCCAGAACTCGGAGGCAAGGATTTCCACATCAAATTTGATGGCATGGAATGGATTGATATCAAAGAGTTGGATGTGGAGTCCTTGCAAGACATCAGTACAAATCTGAAAGAATACTACAAGTCAATTCCAGATCCTAAAAATTAAGTCTATGGAAAGACACGCTCTCACCTTGCTTCGTCTGGTCATTTCTTCAACCACTGAAAGCATGGCCTGGTTTTTGAAGAAAGTCAGCAAGGACACTGCCAAGCTTTTGTTCCAAGATTGTGCATGTCAGGAACTTTCTTGCAATGTAGCAATGGTGCTGTCCCTAAGCCTGAGTGCCTATTCCGACATAAATTGGATTGGAGGATTCTCTCACTCTGATAGCAGCCCGAAATCCTGCAAATCAGCTGCCTGTCTTCCACTCTCCAATTTCGTGGACATTGCCGATTTTCTTGAGAGATGGAACTGAACAGCGAAGTGGGAGCAATTCATGATGAAACCTCATCAGCGGTTATCTCTGAAAGGGTATGATGTGCAGAAACACAGTGTGTGAACCTGTATGGCAAGTACATTAGCAGTTTACTCAAGGTTCGATACCACACCATGCTTCAAACTAGAGATAGTCCTACCTTGTCTACCTTGGAGTTTCATCTTCTCCACATTGTACCATCGATTTCTTGTAATTAATAGTGGTGAAATTGCTCCTCAGGACAAGTTTCATGTTCGTGGTGAACCCAGTAAGAATGCAGCAAAGAATTCTACCTTGTCCATCACCCAGCACGTGCCCTACCCGAAATCACCTAATTTCCTACATGGTCAGTCTTCCCAACGGCTTCCCAATTTGTGCATAGCTAGCTTTCAAGTAGTGTGAAGTATTGTCCCATCGATTTTTGTAACGAAGGGGTTAAGATTGCACCTCAGGAGCAGGCCTCTGTTTCTGGTGAGCCCAGTGTGTAAATGTAGCGAATAATGCTCGCAATGCCACAGCCATTGTGAACTCTGCTGGACTAGAAATCGTTTGCCCAACATGCATAAAAGCAGGATTGTTCTTCAGAATTACGATGAGAAAAGGTTTCGACTTACTGGCACCTTTGCTGCATGGGTTACAGAAAAGCTTGAGATTTCTGCAGGGGAGGTTATCCAGCAAATCAGCAAGATTGACTTCACTCACTCACTCACTCACTGCCAAGTCTCTCGATCGACCACACTCGGCCCACACACACCGATGGCGTGATTACAGTATTGGGCAATCAATCAAAAGATGCGTTTACTGCCCCCCCTCCCTTCACATCTGCTCCGCTTACCTTCCTCTCAACGCTCTGCACATGAACTGCGACCAGGAAAACATTTCGGGCAGTCCGGGCAGGTCCCAGCGGCCTGCTACGACCAAGAAAACATTCCGGGAAGTTCGGGCAGGCCCCAAAAAATTGAAGACGATGACGTGGCTACGAAACGTGGCGAAGATGACATGGCTAAGATGACGTGGCGAAGATGACGTGGTGACGATGATATGGCACTATGGCATCCTATATCTGCGCTACGCTAAACTAGCTTCCGACCTTCGGTCGTCGCTAGAATATGACATGCAGAAAATATAAGAGATCCAACCAGTTGGCAGCTCAGTAGGATAGTGCACTGAGTGCCACCTGGGTGATTCTAGGTTCAAATCCTGCCCCGTTGTTGAAATATGATATTATCTTCTCCCTCCTTGGTGGCCTCATGGCCACGTTATTTTCTCCTCTCACTATAATTTCAGGGGCCTGATTTGTGAGCGGTGGCTCCTTGGGAGAGTGTTTCCCTTAATAGTTGAACTAACCAATCGTTTAAAATAAAAGCAATATTGGGATAAATTTATTCAGTTTGAAGCTTTACAACAGTTGCAGTTGCAAACGAAGCAAACTTTCTGCGACAGAGTTCGAAGCCTTAGCTCCTCCTTAGCTCCTCCTTAGCTCCTCCTTAGCTCCCTCAATGCTTTTGAGGATTCTTGGGCGAAAGCAACAATATCATTTGTAAAAGAGTCTCCACCCAACATTTTCTTTGGACAACTTCTGTGCCCGAACTGTGGAGACCTCGTCCTTCCCTTGTGGGCTCCTTGTCCCCTGAATTTGAGGATAGGGACATCAATTGGAAGCACAGCCGCAGCGGGAAGGCGAAGGTCCACCTTGATCAAGTAAGTGATCTCTGTTAATTTCAGACTAGTCTCATTTTTCTCTTAACCCTCTCATCTCCGAGATCCTGTGTTCTGGTTTAGGCTGTGCGGTGGGTGGCGGGCTCTTTTCCTGAAACTGGGCGAGCTTGCCTTGGATGCCAGTACTGCTACTCTGCTCTTTCCTGTACTATTGTTGGACTTTGAATGAGGGATCACGACCTTGGAGCTCTTCCTAGTCTTAATGTGGATAGGGTTTGTTTTTCTCTAGCTAGTTAGATAGGTTGCTTCCTTTCTTAAGACTGCCTTTGGTTATACATATAGAATCTATATTTTCTTAGTATATATACTAAGTTTGAATGTCATCACATTATCGTAACGTTGTCACTAAAATGTACAAATCTTGGCACCCGACGCGTGGATAGAAATAATTAAACCCCTTTCATTTCCGAGCTTTCTTAGCAAGCCATGAAATTCCCTAAAGGTCGGATTTGAACCAAAGGCCACCTTCTGAGTGGAGACACTTGGATGACTCTGTAGGCGCTATTAATAATGGAAAGCAACTCATGTGGAGTACAGACTACTGCAGAATTTTCAAGTTATGAGGGCTCTCATGCCGCAAATTATAGGCAGCAATTCCTGTTAGCTTTCTGGTACTGATAGTCATGAGACAATGTACTTTGGGCGCTCTAGTGTTGGTCCTTTGCGCCTGGCACCAGCCTCCTTTGCTCTGTGTACCCTGCCCAAGTACCTCAACAAATCACAGGATCAGTTAAGGTGGTGGAGCTTGGCTGATTTGGTTATGGCGATGCCTAGTCTGCTTTCTCAAGTACATACATGAAGTTCCTTTGCAAGAAGTTGCAGTCAGGGACCCACCAAATCACATGTTGCTGTGACTCTGTGATCATGTTTCAAGTCCTGAGTCCGGTCTACAGATCTGGGACAACTCTCTCTGTGTACTGTAGTACTAGACGACTTGAATGGCTAGGCTAGCTATATGTTATGGTGTATTTCTGCATTTGGTTGTTTGTTCAATCCGACTTTGGCTCCGTACACTGATAATTCAAACACTTTGTGTCTAAATATGAGTAATTAGCATAGGAGGTGCAGCCCGCCAGAGAAGTGAAACAAATCCATACAAGTCTGAAAACAATGCAAAATATCACATCTAATGAAAATCTAGAGTTTAGAGATGCGGAGTTAGTTTGTGAAAATCTGCAACTTATGACGCCCAGCATCACCACCAAGTTACGTTCGGACGATGTCAATGCCAGCGGATAAAAAACACTTCAATCCATTCCTGGCACTAGTCGTCCAAACTATGCCAAACTTTGACAATTTTTGGCTCTCATAGCCTGGTAAACAGCAAATGAATGTGAACTCCAGACCCCGAAAAGCTCCAGATTGCTTAGTAGCATGGAGGCATTGCCCTTGAACAGTCAATGGGTGTCTTCTCTCTCTTTTGGGCAAAGCCTTGTGAGTAGATCTTTCTCACTCTAAAGAGTAAACATCTTTCATGAATGTTATCAATTAAGCTATAAACCCAATCCACTTCTTCATGAGCAATTATACATGTACACACGCATGCAGCTCTGGCCAGCAGAGCATTAAGAGATATATGCGCCAGCTTTTTTAGAGTTGATAATTCGTCCTCCAAAGGTAGAAGGTGGTAGCAACGGCGACAGGAATAATAAGGGTAGGCCGTCACGAGCCTACAGCGACCGCCGTTACAGGACGGCGACGGCGACGGCGAGTAGCTGGCCCACGGCCGTCTCCCGGGCCCCGTCCTCGGCTGCCACGGAGCGGCCGCCGGCGCCGCGTTGGCACCTGATTTGACCCCCTCGTCTGTCAACCACCCTTTTGCCACCTCGGAAATTGGCCACCCTTATCCATGCAATTTTCTATAAGGTAGGTAGAGTGAAAGTAAAACATGGAAAAAAAAGGGAACGTTCATTGTGGCCTTTTGACATTAGTAAAATTTTGGCACATCGGCTGGTAGCTCAGCTGGTAAGTGGACAGTGTGTCGCCCTGGTGGTTCAGGGTTCAAACCCGCTGCCCTGCCCCGTGTGTGGGATTGTTTGTGACGGTATGTCTGGGAGTTGATCGTCCTGTAGGCCTCATGGCCCATAAATGAAAGGGGTTAATTTTTCCCCCTCCTCAAAGGGCCTGAATTGTGGGCTGTCGATCCCAGGTTCCATTTTTTTTTTAAATAAAAAAAATAAAGATAAAAGATAATGTTGTTTTAAGAACATTTTGTATACGGTATTGATTCCAGCTAATGATGACATGCAGCAGTCGCATCAAACATCATACAGTATATTCGGGCAGGGATAAAAAACTATGATGAGCGGCACGCATCCCGGAGGCGTGGCCGCGACGCCCAAGCCGCGCTCACCGCCGAGCGCCACGCGTCGCTGTCGCTGCCCGGCTGCCCGCCCGGCCGACTCTCCCACTTCCTACGCCAGTGCGACCCGCCCTTTGGATGGGCGCACTTTACTTTGATGGGACACTTGGGAACATGGTTCCCAATGTTCCCTTCCCTCATTGCAGTGGGCCCTGCAAATCTGCAAGGAAATGGAAATGATGTTGATGAATTAGGTCGTCCATTTATGGAACCTCGATTCTGGGAGTGAAATAGTGACACAATGGCATCATTTAGCAAAATGGATTGGCACACGGCCGCCGCGGAGGATTTATATGGGCACATATAATCGTACCCCGAACGGGAAGTGTACTAATTCAATAAGTCGGACTGAGTGGGTGGTGAACTTACTTCTCCGGCACATTGTGCGAAAGATCATGGATGTTGAAGCATTAGCAAAGGGGGGTCGGCGACTAGTTATTGCATGGTGTCAATGGAGGTTCGGGTGCGGGTTTTCAATTATCATAGAAACTCTTATGTGCCTTGGGAACTCCGGTACCAGCCCCTTACCCACCACAACGGCGGGTGTGAGGCCGTTCCAAGGTGTAATGGATTGCGCTTGGAAAGCCGCAAATGATTTTCTAGATCCATTACGGAATTTCGACAGGTACGAGGGATGCACGCAAGGTAAGAGAGAATAACAGCCTACTCATTTGGTTTCTATTGCACTCCAGACGCCACCCATCAGTGATAAAGATGTTGCACCCAACCACTTGGAAATAGACCACCTATCTCGTAAAGAACTGACTCAAATTTCTTAGTTATGATGGATGACACGTTACATTGCGTAATTTGACCGACACGATTTGAACCTTCCATGTAAGGTTTCTCCTCTTGAGACACCTTGCGGTTTGTCCTCCTCATATTTTAGTAGTTAAGCATATCTTTCTTTATCTTTATCTCTATCTCGATGAGCAGGAACACTATGGAAAGGATAGGCTTGTGATTGTAGAAGCTAGTTAGTAAGGAAATTTTTGGCCTTTCCTCGCGTCGGCAAGGCCCTCTGGCTGGCGCGTCCCAGAAAGTCGGGGGCTGTGCTTCCGTCGTTGCTTCAGGCCTTACACTTTACATAAACGCTAGCTAACATACATGCACCTACCAAATATGGTTGAACTATGTACCCCAATTCATTTGGGAGGTTAGGCAACCCGACACTATGGGAAGAGCCAATATGTGGGACTGCAGGAGGCTTGGTGAGGAGGGAAATGGTTGGACGGGATGTATAGAAGAAGCCCCATGGTGGAGTGCGCTCCTTGATTTTTATGCCCAGGTAGCCCCAGGCCCTTGGGCATAAAATTCAAGGGGCACCGACACCAGGGTCTTCCTCCGTGTAAAGAAATGGGATGATTTCTTTTTCCTTTCATCGTTTTTTCTAATGATATATATATATTAACGTCCAATGAATTCACTGCTCAACACACAGCCCATTGAGGGGCCAATGGACGGTTGAAGGCACATGTTGAAGGATTGAACCCAGCATCACCTAGGTTATGCAGAGGCAATAATACCCAACCAGTGGGCTACCTCAAGTACCTGATCAAAGAAAAGATAAGGAAATGTGGGAGGTGTGTAATACCCAGAGTGTAATGGGCACTATGCGTTATACTATTTTGTAATGCCCTCATACTCATCGCTGTATAATGAAACGATATTAACGAAAAGAAATCAGCCCCAGTTCTTTACAGGCAGTTTTTTTTCACTTTTCCAAAATCGCCACAAGGGCCACATGTAAATTCTACCCAGCGCCCATGTGGTGAGAAAGAAAACCTTAAACTACCTCAGAAATATACCATCCCCCTATTACGAACATTACACCTCACGGCCATCACTTCGTTAAGAGCCATTATCCTCAACAACAAAAAGATTGAAAGTGGCCAACTTGCCGCTTACTAACTGGTTCTTGTTGCCATAGAGCCTAATCCCCAAAGGGGCCAATATCCACAAAAGGGAAGAGGCTCTTATTTACGCTGGCTTCGGCTGGCATCGTATATATAATGAGGCGGCAGGGTTTTGTTATAAAGAGGTGGCACGTATTAACAGGTCCACGTAGGCAAGATGAGGCTCCTGATATTCAAATACTGGCGCTTTCTGGTGAGTTTTTCGATTCTTACCCCCCAATACTTCCTTGGGACAAGTAGCTGACTCATTTTCCAGGTCGAAATCTATGGTTAACTGTGCAGCCTGGTATAATCTGGAGGAGGAGAGATAAGATAAGATAAAGTTTCTTTAACGTCCAGTGAATTTTTCACTGAGCCTACTGCTCAACACACAGGCCATCGAGGGCCCAATGGACGGTCTGAAGGCACATGTTGAAGGATTGAACCCAGGATCACCTAGGTTATGCACAGGCAAGGCACAAACACCCAACCACTGGCCTACCTGCTCAAGAGAGAGAGAGAGAGAGCAAAATGATGCATAGCTGAGAGATAACATTTATCCAGCGCATAAATCAAGTACATCCACCAGGTGCCCACCCAACAATGGAGATGGGTTGCCAGCATTGACAGCGCTGGCCGGGGAAGCCTTATTTACTCTACACTGTTTTCTTTTCGCCATGCAGAATATCTAAACCTATATACACATGCACCTTGTTTGGTCGATCAATGACTTCCACTGCAAGCAAATGAGTGCGCCTTCCATTGTAACACTCAAGCTTCCCATTTATGCTAATTATCAATCCTTCACATCAAACATACTTTTAGCATGATACAAGCCCGAAGACGAGGTAGACACAAGCTGCATAGCAGACAGAGATAGAAGAGAAGACGAGGTAGACACAAGCGGTCCAAGACAGCGAGGGCAGCACAAATTGGGACATATGTCCCAAATCGGGGTGGTCCCAAAGCACCCCCAATTCGGGGACATACCTTCTGCAGCCCACCACGTGATGCCACGTAAGAATACGGAAGTGGGCCCCGCAGGTTGACACCTCGATAAACGGATGTCGACGGCGACGGCGACGTCCGCTCGCTCGGTACGCATCCACGCGGCTGACGGCCGTCGCTGACGTCTCCCGGGACCCGGCCTACAGCACGGCCGCGCTGTCGCTCTCCGACACCTGCCGCGGCCCGCGTGCACGGGGGCCGCCTCGGACGAAATCTGCTTTGGTTCCGACGGACGAAGTTTCTTTCCGTCCCCCAACCCTGTGTAGGCAGCATCTTCAACGATTTCTTCACTCAGCCCCCAACCGGTGGTAAAATGGGCCTGGGACATTTAATTGGGAATAATGAACCTCTTTTTTCTTCTTTTTTATAAAATGAACCTCTTGATCTCCCAAAAATAAAAAATAAAAACATAAAAAATAGCTGGAGCGTGACTGGACATGAAGAACTTTACGTTCGAGTAGGACATAACGCGTCCCTCTACCGGACGATGTACAGTCCTCGTCAGATTTGACCGGCGAAAACCGGACCAAACAAACGAGGCACCGGCTAAACCAGCTTACAGCCGTCGCCGTCAATGAAGACGAGCGAGCGTCTGGTAACCGAGCCCCACCGGTAATTGCAGCTGGGTCCCACCGGCCAGCGCCCGTCGCCCTCACACCCCTCAGGCTGGAGACCGGGTCCACCGGTCACCTGATGTCGCCGTCACAAACCACCGGGACAGCCCGGCTCCACCTGCCAATTCCTTGGAATCTTCGCCCACATTCCGTCGGTCAACCTGCCTGACCCCCCACCCTACTAGTTACTAGTTACTTACCCGCCTCACTAGTGACTTACTAGTGCCAATGATCGCCGTTCGCCAGGTTTGCAGGAATAGCCGAGGATGGACGACGCAAGGACGGAGGACCGTCAGCCGTCGCGGTCCCCACTGATCGATCCCAGAAACCAGCGATGGAGGAGGGGAGGGGAAGTTTCTGTGGAGCAAAGACGATGTGGATTTGCGAGACGAGTATTGAGTGATTTCAGTTCGAGAGATGGAGTAATATGGTTGCTAGTCTGTTGGTGGGAGGATCTGGCGGGGCCGGGAGCTGGGTGCTGCATGCCCAGTAAAAACCCCCTGAAGATTGTGTTTGGTCTTGGTCTTTGCTTTTGCGACCGAGCTTGTCTAGTCTCCTACCTCTCTCCTTCTGTGGTGGGGAACCTACTTGTGTGGATCATGCCCTTGATAGACCCCCCGCTGTGGTCTTTGCCTCTCTCTCCCATCCGGCCTGACTCTTTTCTCTCGTTTCTCTATCCTGGTAAATGTAGTTGCCCGAGGCCTCAGTATGAGGATCATGGGCACTTGAAAGTTACTTTTAATTGGTGCCCTTCTCGGAGCGTGATCAGGCAAAAGGGTCTGGGATTTTTCTTGCGCAGATCTGTAGTTCGGACTAGAGCAGGCTGGTGGGTTGGGCAGGAAAGATTTGAGACGCCGCCTAGAAGTAAGGTACGTAGGTCATTGGGAATGTGTCACAGATTAGATGTTCAATGATCTCCTGTGGCTTGGAGTTTCAACCTTGCTCTTGACAGAATTGCGGTGAAAGCAGAAGCAGAAGGAACGTCGTCATGTCAGCAACCTCACAAGGGTTTAGAGAGATCCTTATCGAAGAGATTATCACCGCTTTCCAGAAGTTATTCTCAACAAGTATGTCCACATCGTCTTCTCCCACCCCTTTCCATCTGCTTGCCTGATCAAGCCTTGTTTACATGGAGAACTATGAGACTCCTACTAATCTACAAGTCTGTTCATATAGATGAGATTGAAATTTCCGGAAATGTACATTTGTTGATGACACTTGAGAAGGTAATTAGTGGCAGAGCTCTGCATTTGTGACGCGCAATCAAATTTTTGAAACAGCTGTTTAAGCAACATCAACTACTATCAGGAGCAGCACTAGTTAGAAAAGAAGCTATGTAAGACAAAGATAAATGGAGGATCAAGGCCACTGCATGGACACAGCTGGAATAATCCTCTGGAAATCGGGCTCCTGGTGATAATTGTGTTTCGGCAGAAGTTCTGTGCTCGAAAAGAGAGAGCGCAACCCCCGTTTAGAATCTTATCTAGAAAGGAATTAAACATGGGCCGTGTAGACCTGTACATGAAGGAATCTGACAGCTAGCCTAAAATGTCACAACGAGTTCAAATGCTAAAATCGACACAGATCCAGGATTAAGAGATCATAAAATGATAAATCATGACGATTGTCAAGCTCAAGGTACTTCTTGCCTCAGAAGAGGTCCTCTACTTTCTAAGGGAATGGTTGTTCTCACAAGTCGGGGGTGCCATCACCAGCAACCAGCAGGATTTTGAGCCCGAAACTCTGACCAGTCACCGGTATGAAGATTTCGGCGCCAAGAGAGATTTTCTTGTGAAGGGGACGATATATATCTACAGTTATCTAGCGCAAAGTCTCGAGTGATAGACAATGTACATGTGTATGCCCGAGTTCAGGTTTCTCTTTGCTTCAGAATTAATGGTTTGTGCAGAGTTTACCTTTAAACATAACCAGCCAAAATATTGGTGATCAATACAGCTTGCACGTATTTTATGCACAGCTCGCGAAACCACAACTGCACAAATTTATAGTTATGGTGATGAAAAACGTGTTTATAAGCCTCAGAATTCTCTATCCCGGCATATGAGCATCTGCACGATCTGAATTTCAACCAGTTTGAAAACTCTCTTGAAAGACAGCTATAAGGTCCATCGAATTTTGATAGGTTGGTGTTTTCGTTCTTTTTATCAGGATTGCAGGCCGACTTACAGAATTTTCAGGAACGCTAAATCATTATGCAGCGCTTCAGCAGTTCGAATATGTCTTACGATGAATCGGGCTACTTTGAATGCCCCGAAGCCTTTGGCATGGACACTGACGGTAACGAATCTACCAACATGAGTACTAGCCTCTTGGGAAATTTCACAGGGACGCAGCTTGATAAGCTAGACCCATCTGCAAGTTTCCCAGGATTGGGAGAACTTCCCTCCCAGGGGATGGAGGGCGTCGATCACAACCTGTCAGGTACATTGGCAAGTGAGTTGAATTCCAGTTCAGTGGGGTTTGAGGTGGACGACCATAGTCAACTACTGCAAGAAATGCTTCAGCAGCAGTCTCAACCACAGCCTGGGCAAACCCCACAATCCCAGGTAAGATGATATACTGGAATTACTTGGGCATTAATGTTTCAGCAACCTTTAAACATAGTTTGATCCGCACAGGGGAAGCCTGAAGGGGAGAGAGCTCGGCGCACTAGAACCTTTCAAACATTTCTTAAAATGTATTGTACGATTGCTAGTTCTTTATTCGCTTGGATGATCTAGGCTAGCTAAGCTGGTTTCAGCCTCAGTCAACATCTCCGTTGTCAAATTAAGACTGTACAAGAAATAAGTCGTAGGTGTTCAATGTGGCACGTGCTCATCTGTCTACAGTCTAGACTGCTCTCTCTCCCCCCTTCGTCTGTCTCACCATGGTACCATTTGCTATGGATAATATATATATGTACAGCAAGCAGCGGCCAGTGCGTGGGAAGAAAGCCTGCATGCCCTTCAGGAAATGCTTCTGTTACAGCAACATCAGCAACAGGCTCAGCAACTGTATCAGTCACAGGCGGAGCAGGTCTTCAACCACCCATTTTCTCAGGACCGAGCTGGGAACATTACCCAGACCGCTGGGTTCAACGCTGGAAAATTTCCTGGTGAATCTGAGCTCCTAAGTCTGCTCCAGCTTCCCCGGTGTGCTGCGTCATCCTTGCCTGCTGCCAACAGTGGTGCTCCTGGATACATCTCCAACTCAAGGGGAAAAAATCCGATGTACTCTACCTCCACAATATCAGGTCCAGTAAACACAGGTGATTTCTATGACGGGCGTAATCATCACCTTCCCATGCACAGCCAGCAGTTACATAATTCTCCACACTCAGCAACAAGTTTCTTCCACAATTTACCCCGTGGTGATACGTATGGGCCGCCCCCAAATTCTGCACAATTGACCAGGCCGGCCCCTATCTTTGTAGATCTCGAACAAGAAAAAGACGAAGACGGGAAGACTTCTACCTCTTTAGGTTCAAAGCGTGAAAACAGTATAGGGGGGAAAGGCGAGCCGCGCGGGGTGAATCACTTTGCAACCGAGAGACAGAGACGCGAGTTTCTGAATGAGAAGTACCAGACTTTGCGGTCTTTGGTTCCTAACCCCTCCAAGGTAACTGCCAATTGCTTCAGACAGAAGCAAATTAGATGTGCACGCATGATTCTGGGATAATTAAGGAAAGGGAAGCTGCTGGTTCTTTGAGCTTGATTGCTTATGCCCTTTACACTCTCCCCCCCGGTGGATATGCCATACTGTGCGAATGGGTTATACGGAGGAATGTAGGATAGAAATTTCTGTCGTTGTAGCTCAACGATTCTAGCTCAAGTCTAGCTGGTGTACCCCTAGCATATATATGCACAATATTTTCAAGAACTTTATCGATCTTCTGTATTTGTGGCTCCAGAACTCAAAGTTGTACTCCATGCTGTACATGCCACAAATCCGCACATGCTGATGTCCTGTTGTAGACCTTTACACTGTGGGTTTGCAGGCAGACCGGGCATCGATAGTTGCAGATGCCATCGACTATGTTAAAGAACTCAAACGAACAGTTCAGGAGCTTCAGCTTCTCGTACAGGAGAAAAGACGCACGGCAGGGGGTGGGCTTGGAAAAAAGCGACGACGGACGTTGGAGGCGGACGGTAATCCAGCCAGCATCGATATGGCTGAGAGTGCATCCACCAACCAATCGGTGCTGCAGAAAGGGAACGACGCATTTTCCGCTGATGGTTCACAGCTCAGGAGTTCGTGGCTTCAAAGAACGTCACAAAGTGGGACTCAAGTGGATGTGCGAATTGTACACGATGAAGTCACCATCAAGTTGAGTCAGAGACGACGCCGCAACTGTCTAATGGATGTTATGTCTGTTCTCCAAGAACTACAACTGGATCTACTTCACGCAAGCGGGGCTAGCATCGGCGAGCATGATGTCTATCTCTTCAATACCAAGGTATGAAGGTAATTTCTACCATTGTTTTTGAATTTTAGAGGTTATTCAACAAGGACAACGGACCGACGGAAGAATCTTCCTCAAGTACTCTTACTGACAGAGAAACTTAAACCGAGATCTATAGATCTTTGAATTTTACAAAGCGGAGCCCTCAGTGAATCAGAAGAGCGTGAAGGTGCTCACACGACAATGAAACGTTCCACCTACTGTTCACCTGGAAATATTCCGAGAAGATTTGAGGATAAATTTTGTTTGGGAGCTCGACTTTTCAAATCTTTCAGGCAAGTTTTGCTAATCCAATCTACAGTAATTCTCTCTGGATGTCTGATGGTATGTTACTTTGTTTGTGCGCGCAGATACTGGAAGGATCATCCACATTTGCAGGCTACATTGCGGCCAAGTTGCTTGACGCTGTTGACCACCGCACCTGATGCACAGAGCATTTGTAGGACTTCTAATTTATTACATGGATTTTCTAGAACTTGATTCCAGTTGGTCACAGAACAGTAGGGTAAATGCCTGCCACAATATTGTGAGTCAGGCCCAAGAGTACCGTCACCTTAACAAAACTAGTTAGGTTACTGCAACACATAAATCAACACACGACATGTGATCAAGATTTTGGCCCGACCCAGTTACACTAGCTACGACTTCACGCAGTGCCAAGCTGCCGGTGCCCTCTGGGGATATTTTAGATCTTCAAACCCCCAACTGAACTCTCTATACTTCGAACAGCTCAAGATTTTGTTCAAGTACTTCATAGATAGAGACTGAGATATCAGTGTATAAATCATGTTACAAACATTTCATGGTCACATCAGTCTGCTCACCCTGTCTCAGAGGCGGCTGCAGGGGAGTTTTAGGTTACTACTCAAATTTTTAACTTCTCCTTTCCGTTATCGCATTCTAGAAAGACGTCGTACAAAGACTGATAGACTTGTGATTATCCATCTTAACTCAAAATGGTTAAACTGATCAGCTTTTGCGTGACTTCAGGATCAATCCAGGCTGAACAAGGTGAAATTATGGTTCTTTCTGAAAAAGAGAATGACTACATGCGCTACATGCGTCATTCAAGTATGGTCGTTAGTAGGTTAATTAGACTGTGTGAAGCACCCTGGGACAGGATGCTATACCTCCGGTCAAACCCTTTCAGTCGTGTCCCGTAACTTGTAAGGTCCTTGGACTTACTAAAGTTTCGTTCTTTCATGGATGATCGTCCAAAGCAGAATTTTAGTTGAGCCAGTTGGACTGCCGTGGTTCAACCAGTCCTACTGGAATATTCGGAAGAGTCGGATTAAAACCAGATTTTCTCGAGCGTCATCATTTAAGCCAACTCTCCAGCAAAACAAACATTCCGAACTGAATTTGCTGCTAGGTGCAACAACAGTGAGGAGTCGAGGAGGAATCCATGGCACCCAGCTGGGGAGAGTTTGACTGCTAGAAATTCAATGATGAAAGAGGGTCCAACATTCAGTCACAACGAGAAACTTCAATCCAATCCAGTTTTCCCTAAATAACAAATATTTCACTCATCACAATAATGGCATCACACAATTGAGCTCACTGTCGTATCTACCATGACGTGTGTGAAACTTGTTACATGAAGTTTCTCTCTCAAGATTACATCATGAAGAAAGAAATTAGGACTCGACCGGAACTCATAGCTTTTAAAACCTAGTTCAAGTTCTGAGTTGACAAAGTTCGAATTGCACTGAAGATCACTGTTGTTGGCAGCATTGGCCTAAACTAGTATGGACAAGATTATTAATCACACGGGAACTAAGAGATCGTGAAAGGCAGCAAGCGAGCGATTGTCTTTCACCTACCAAGGGTTTTCAGAACTAAACTGGATCCGAACATGTTTTGCGGTTAAACTCTTGGAGCATGCCTTTTCGCTGTTTAGCTAAACTCTTGGTGCTAGAGAGGTGTTGTACTAACGACAACTTTTAAAAGCCAAGATGGAATGAGTTATTGGATTCGTAAGTGTTCGGAAAGGGTGCAACCTCTTGTTATCTTGAGGTGGGTTTCTATATCTCCAATACCTTGGTAGATTATAAGAGAGTTCAAAGAAAGTCTTGCAAGCGAGAAAAAGAGAGTTTGTGAGTAGAATACTCACCCAAATGGACATGTACCATAAATAGAAGAGGAATTCGTCACAAACTAAACACGGTTCAACAAAAATCAGCACTATTGAACAGGTGGGAACTCTTGACATGGCCAAGCATAGGACCATAGATGCAAGACTTGAACATATTGTGGGGATGATCTATCAATTGGATTCTCCTTGCCAAAATCATGGTTTTTGCTGTAGAGGAGTGCGCCTCAATGAACATTCGCATGACAATACTTAATGAGCACTAGTACCTTACTAGCTGGCCCAGAATTATGAACTTATAACTTCTCGTCATGCATTGCATCTCTATCTAGTCAGACATTCGTAGATACTGTGAGAATGCACTGACCGTGACTAGCAACACCTCATCAGTCAATCTATAGACTATATTTTGAGACCAAATTTATTATAAGACTCAGGGAAAGCAAGTTTTACAACAAAGGTTAGCTGGTCGCAGTAACCAACTGTGATCTCAGCAAAGTGCAATGGTAAATCATCCAGATCACAAATTATCAAGCATTTATGAGACTTGCTATTACGGTGGGACACCTACAAACCTATGTTATACGTCTCCTACCTGCGCGATTGAGGACTGAGCAGCACTTCTGCTTCGCTCTCTCATATGCAGTCTGATTTAGTTAACTAACTTGGAGATGAGGAGTTCTTTACGTGTAAACTTTATATATCCAGGCGGTACGCTCTAAATTACAGTATAAGCTTTCGGTTTCTGAGTCTAGCACACACTCAAATCTTACTAGGGGACTTATTTGCACGAAACATGAGTGATCAACAATGTGGTGCCGAGCCTGGTGAGAGTGGGTGGGATATGCGAAGTAAGGTTGGTGAGTGGGACCCAAAATGTAAATCGGCAGGACCCTGCAGAGTGTCAAGGTGTGGTAGTCGACCCACTCAGTCGCCCCTGTCCTTCGACCTTTCTTTGAAATTAGAGTCTTGGGACTCAGATGTGGCTGATCCATGCCCCCAGTTGGCCGGTGAGAGTGGAGGCACTTGGGTGGCTTCCGGCATACATGGGGGGCCTGTGGGAAAAGCACCCATTTTTACCATGGACTTGGCCCCATGTGACGATCCAGGATCGCCACCATCGCCGACGTCACCTAGGGTTCGCATTGTTCCCAGTGTGTCCAAGAAATTGGTGTTGGCTAGCCGTGACAAAGAGTCCCTACTTGAGGAAATCATAGATCTAAAGCGCGCTATCTTTGACCAGCAACAACACATCCGGCACCATAAGATCCAAGCATCTATTGTTGAGATAGAGAATAGGAAGATGATAAGAGATATTGAGGATATGGAAAAACCAAACTGCACGTCGAAATCTACACGACCACAAGGTACAGTCCGATTGCGTACCAAAATTCAAGGTCTCAAGAACAAGATTGGTGGTTTGCAAGCTCGATCTGAAGTCCAGAGTGGAGAAATTCACAGACTACGGTCAGACGCACGCGCAACACACACCAGAGAAATCGAGTTTGAAAGAAATGTTTTTGCTGGAGAGATTAGCAGGTTGAGTATGCTTGTAAAGCGCTTGAAAGGCATGTGCAACCATGCTGCATCCTTGGAGAAGAGAGAGGACATTGGTCCAATGACTGAAAAAGCACGACAACTGGAAGTTGAGAATGAGCGCCTCGAAGATGAGAGAGATACAGCAGAGAAAGAGCTAGAAAAAGTAGAACACAATCTCAGATTGAATCGGGGCAGGGCCAACGAGCATATCATGGAGGCTAAAACCTTTGAGAAGAAATGCAAGGACATGGAGCAGAAAAACATCAGACTGGCGGGTGCCATTGAGAGAACGAAGAAACAAAACAAACTCTTGGCCAAAAAACTGAGGAAGACGGAGAAAGCCTACAAGAAAGCAAAGAAGAGAGGAAGATTTACCTAGTCCATAGCATCTCCTCACTGGAGGACTTATGGTGCATCCTTTCTCAACTAATAAATATATTACTTATATTACTCTCCTTCTAACTTTATATAAATAATGCAGAAGCTATAGAAGTGGTCATTGTTATTAGTAGTAGGACCCTATTTTTAATTAAATGTTATTGCGATTTTGCTCCATTGATGAGTAGAGCCCTGAGTGCCACCCAGGTGGTTCCAGGTTCAAATCCTGCTACCTTGTCGGGTGTGTCATGATGTTCTCCCCCCTTTCCTTGGGCGGTGTCCCTTAAGCCTTGTGTGCTCGGCCCCTCATGGCAAGGTTATTTTCTCCCTCACTGTAATGAAGGGGTCTGAGCGACCAGGCTACTCATTTGACAACCAAGTTGTAGCCCAGTGGTAATGGGCACATACCACCTCGGAAGTGGTTGTGGGTTTAGATCCACCAATTGGTGTCACAAAGGTGTCGGCCCTTCCTGCTGGAAGGCAGTAACCCTTGGGGTCCAGAGACACCATAATTTACACTTCCTTGGGGAGGCGTCATATATACATATATATATATCCTCTCATTATAGTGAAGGCCGATTTGTGAGCGACCTAAGGGCAAGGGCACTCGTCCGGATTCCTATGATGGGAAAAAAAGAGAGGAGGTAAGTAGGTTGTAGGTAGTCCCAAAAGTCCTCAGATGGAGGCCAGGTGCATGCACAGAGGATAATTCATAGTACTGCACTTGATGGAAAATGATACAGTACAAATATTAAATATTCATTGCTGGCTGGGTGCAAATGTCCTCTCCTAGTAGTCAATTAAATTGTCCGCTGTAATGTTAAGAGTTCCTCTCAGATAATGAAAAAAACGAAGGGGGAAAAAACTAGATGTCCGTCCACATATTGTTCACCTTATTAGACTCTCCGCATGAAAAAGCAAATGAAAACATGAATGCATTAGTGGGTTAACCCACTCAGTCATCATTGTGTACATCAGTTTATTTTGTGTGACAGCAACCTTAAGCCTTTCCCTCCAGTTTACATCCACCTCCAGATCATCCACATGAGGGGGAAAGGAGAGTGAGACTTCCATGCTCCTAGATATCATCAAATATTCCAGAGAGTTCGCATGTGAGCTTCCCCTTTCTATCAGGAGAGGTACTTTCAAACTTATGGCTAAGTAGACAAGGCAGGCGGATTCCAACGACCCTTTTGTTTCCTAATTCACTTGAAGAAATTACTCTCTTTGAGCTAAGCTGATATGAAAATGAAATGGATTCTTAATGTACTAATGGCCCATATCTTCCTGTCTGTACAAAGTGATTCTCAGTTCAGAACTGCTAACCATAATTAGCCCATTGCACAGCTGAAGGCCTGCCAACTGAACCCCCAGCCACAGACTGACTTTCAGTCACTAAGAAATAATATCCACTCCAGGGTCTCCAATTTGCTGATGTGGGGCACCCAAATTGCAAGGTATAGTCACGGCAATTGGGCTCTCATCTGGGTGCCATCCAATCCAGTACTTTCTGGTGTTTTACCCCACAAACAACTTGCTTGATCTGGAAGGCTACTTCCCCCAGCCCTTTTGTCCTTGTGGAAGTAAGTACAGCAGGTCACACAAACAACACTGAATACATTCACTTGTAGGTTGAAACATGATCTTAAAATGTAGTTTGCTATGGAAGAGAACTGCCTACCACATTGTTATGCAGCCAGGGACTTGACTACCAGTGGTGCTACAGCTTCAGGCTCTGAGTGTCGGCCAGAGTGCCCCAAGTTTTCCCCAACAGAAACTGCTCCGTGGCCTCCATTGCCGTAGGCAGGTTCAGACATTGCTGGGCCCCATAAGGCACCTGTGCTGTGCCCAAGACACAACTGCCTGAGATAGTCCATTCCTCAATAAAAGATGCTCTGTGGACATACACAACCAAACTTGGGAACCACAGGTTCACTTTTTGTAACTTTATGCCACTCATGGTATTTGCATTTAGTAGTGTAAATCAAGAGTTGACAAAAACACAGAGGAATAACTGTGATATAACTCAAGGGAGTAGCAGGGCCAAATAGCACAGAAAAAAGAACCCAGCGGGCAACCCATTGCCATGGATAGAATGTCACTTCCCAAGACACCCCACCCTTGACCCCTGCCAAGATGACAGACACAGAAAAGCAAGATCAAGATGGTCCAGGGATCAAAGCATTGAGTTCACACAATAGCACTGTTGCAGTCAAATAACAAGAAGTAAGTGAACTGCTCTACTTGCTTTCCATTTGTGAGAATTGACCCTTATCTTTGTGACATTTGAGAGTCCAAAGAATCATGCGACGCACAGTCGACGCAGTTGAGCTGAATGTTTACTGAATCCTGTATATTTTGCACAGGGAAACCAAAGTCTGGCTTTCCAAAGAGAACTTTTCGCATCCATCTCTTCCCCATTTTTCCCAGGCATCCGTCTTTTTCTCTCAGCAGGTCATCAAACTACTTGTGTTGATGGCCATAACGATACAAAGAGCACCCCCACCCCAAAAGATCTCTCTTGCCCCCCTAATTAATCAATTTGCTTTGACTCCAACTCCCTCTTGCTTGAACTGGTCATGACGATAACATGACTGAAAGACTAGGCAAATGCGCCAACCACCATCTTTGCAGCCCCTACATAACCACACATATCAACCTCAACAACACATTCCAACAGAGGCTTATGCCCCAAGACACCTCAGAATCTACCAATAAAACCTCTCTAAAGCAAAATCCGAACCCTAGCTGAATGATTGTCTTTGAGCCATCTAGTCAGGATCAAGCAACAAACAGTGGGAGTCCCCCCACCCTCTATTCCTTACCATTTTCAAAATAACATGAAAGGGGTAATGGCCCGTTGGCCTCCCCATCACTATGGCTTTTGCTACTGGATGAGCTTAGCGAGCGCTTCCTTCGTGTTTTGTGCTTCTCCTTCCTCTCTCGTTTATCTTTTCTGGATTTGCGCTTCTCACGCTCTTTTCGCCGCTCATCATCACTGCTTGAGCTTTCTGACTCAGACTCCGACTCACTCCTCGTACGCCGTTTCTTTGATGATCTCTGCCAACATTTAAAACGATAAGGCCCTTGTATCCAACATTTCCATCCATTTCTCTCTGGACTATTGTCCACATATTTCAATACATAAATTGGCTTGAGGCTCTATGAGCATCCCATCCCAGGGAAGAACTATCCTTTCCATTGTGTTTAGATAGTCAACATTTAATATTTCAATGACCCTTCAATGAGTGAATATAAACAGTCCAACTGAGAAAAATACTAAGAGGCCTTGGAGGCCAATAGACGACTGAGGGTGTGCTGTCCAGAACTAAATGTGAGAATGTACTCATAAGACGTTGTTTGCCGTAGCCTTGTGGCACAGAGTGAGAGTCAGAGAGATAGAGAACCATCTGCTCTGAGCACCCGTGATGACACCTAAGTAGTCAATAAATATTTGGTTTTATGTTTTTTCAAGTGAACAGTTGATTCTCAACATATGAAGGTATAGAGGGAGATATAGACCAAAGTCATTAGACTTCACCACAAATAAGGGGAGGGAGGGAAGGAGGTAGTTAGAGAACCAACTTCAATTGCAGCACCCTGCAAACAGGTTGCAAGGTGGGAGCGAGGTAGAGAGATGGAGAGAGTGGGACAGGCAGGCCTGCAGATCACTACACAGCAGACATACAGCATGCTTACTTGATCAAGTGTGAGAGTTCACCATCATTAGAGCTATGCACAGAGTCCCTCACCTTCCTCTTTCTGGCACTCTTACTCTTGTCTTTGTCTTTGTCTTTGTCTTTATCCTTGTCCTTGTCCCTGTCTCGGTCTTTCTTTCCTGAGCCAACCCACCAAACACAAAATTCAGTCAGAAGAGCCAACTTGTGGAATGATAGGGCGCGATGTTACAAACTCATAAGCCACACTCCTAATTCGACATTAATGACATGTGTAGCACACACTCAGGGTTTCTAATGTAAAAGTATCTGATTTACATCAATGACTACAGGTCAAAGTGCTAAAAAACCGCAAATGGTACCCTTGAATTCCTATTCAGATTGCAGACCATAGTTCTCAGCCCTGCAAATGAATGGAACGAGCAGGATCGAACCAAATGAAAGTTTGCAAGGATGTTCCTATATTTTCCAAGCTTTTCCTTTTGATTTCAAACTGCTAAAAACCTTCAAAATTTGTAGGCTTTTCCTATTTATATTACAGACCCCAAGTTCTCAGCCCAGCAAATGAAGTACATGTTTTATTCTGTGCGTCATACTAATCATGGATTGAACTCTATTGAAGTTTAAATGCAAATGAACGCTGACCTTTTTTAAGTTTGTCCCTTTTGTCCGCATGGTTGACCCCGCGTGCCAGCTTGCGTGCTCGTTCAGCATCCAGCTGCGCTCGATACTCCCGCATTAAACGGGCCTCATCGTCTTCAAGTTCTCCCTGCCTCTTCGCCTCTTCCTATAATTTTTGTTTTGAGCAATCAGACCAGGTCCAAGTCCTAGGTAGCTACATAAATGGTAACAAATATCACATGGCAGAACAGAGAATAATTTTGGTGAAGCTAATGATATAAACAACATACTTTAGTCAAAGGCTATCAGCTAGTCACATAAGCAGACAGTGTGGATGCATTGGCCTAACAAGTTATAGCACATCCTGTTTGTCCTAACGATGCACATGCAATTTTCAAATGCTTAGTGAAACCCCTGGCCAGGATATTTGTGTAGCTTGTGACCTTCAAAAACATTGCTACATTGCTCCTTCCAAGGATTGGCACTTCAATATGGTAACAGGATGTGCTACAAGTGGCCAGCTGCAATTTTGACCTGCCTACATGGGCTCTGGGCATGGTTATCATAGACTTCAGGTTCCAAACGAGTCTACTGAACCCAAATGGACCCTAGATAATAACCGGCTCCAAAGTGCTTACGCACTGACGAGGCAGCCTAAAGGTTCACAGCTGCCAAATTAGGCAAATGCTTGATGCAAGATTGAGATGAATTTATTGACTCTGCAAGTTGATTACCCTGGTGCACAAAACCTTACATACCTTCTGACGCTCGTGATTAGATTAAATCCTGTTAAAGCAATCAGCATGTTTCCTCAATAAGGAGGCATGCTTCCTGGGTTTGAAGTTTTCTGCAGTTAATGGCTACCTTACCGTACCGTGCTTCAAATCTCTGTGAGTTCACTTGCGGCAGGGCAAAAAAGACACCATACTGGCTGCCTGGTGCATCAATGCTAGTACAAACCATTGCCACATAACATTGTCCCCCCACAATCACTTGGAAAATGTGGCAACAATGTCGCAAGAGACATGGAAAAAACCTAGTCCGCACCTTTTGCTTTTGCTTCCACTCTTCCCAGGTCACAGTATGTGATGTCTGAAGGCTGGCCAGACGCGCCGCATGCCACTCTGGTGAATGGAAAGATCCGTCCATCTGCGGCTGCCTTTGTCAGTAGCTCTTCCAACACTTCCTTCACCAGAAAGTCCATCTGCGGCCTAAAGCTGACTTCACTGCTTAACTCCTCTATCATTCTTAAGCAGAACCCCATCCAGCATCAAACATGACAGAGAAGTGCGTTGGATTTTTTTTTCTCTCTCTCTGTCCCTCTTTATCGCCCCCTCTCGATCAGCAGTGAAAACACAGGCACATTTGTCAAGTCTGCATTTAGATAGAGAAAAAGCTACAAAAAAAGCCAAGACCTCAACGTCATGTGAATGCGAGTCTATAACTGACTAGTCATCTGCCATACACGACCGCTAAGCTAATTTCCTAACTCCTGGAAGATTAACATCTATGCCCTTAAGGCTCCGTTGAAGCGAACGTTCGCGACAAATGCGAAGGAAGAGAAATCGCATGAGACAAGTACACAGGGGATTCATCTTCATAATATGCTTTTGAAATCGTTCGAGTGGAGGCGTGAGGAATGTGAGAGACGGCTTGGAACTCATCTGAATCTCCCTATCCTAGAAGGACTTAAATACCCACTTTAAGAATGCATGCAAAAAACAAGAAAATATCAGACAACGAGGGAGGAGGAATACACACCATTCCATCCTCGATTTCCTCCCCAGGAGCGCCGGTGGCGGTGTGCGAGGACATCTTCGCCCTTTGCATAGCCTTGTATGCCTGATTCTTCCCCATGGCTTCCGCTCTTAACACCACCAATAATCCTACGGCCCCCTCTTGCAAACCACCACAAAAAATTCCAGCCTTGCGATTTGAATTCTCCAACGCTGCCGTCTATGGACTTCCCACAAATCTCCCCGCCTTCGTCATCAAATACACAGCAACAACGCCCTGAATTTATGAAGCAAAACAACACCAGACGGATACATAGGCCCTAATTCCCGGGGTTACAGCAGAATCTGACACCAAGCCCTAAAAGGATCCTTAAGAAGCTTAACTCACATACAAAAGCATGCGATGATGGAACCCACCACACTCTCAATGGGTTCATAGAAAATCATGCGTGTCACCAAGACTAAGATCCCCAACGCAGGAAATTTATCCGTGAGAGCGAGCTATGGCCAGAAGCTGCAGAGCACGAGATTGCAACCACCCCTTCGTTTCAGCCAAACACAGGCTTTCTGTTTTTGCAGGAGGCAGCTATCAGCAACACATATCCCACTGGCAGGCCATGTGATCCTGGGTTCAACCTTCAGTATGCAACCACCCAACCACCCATCCACTCCTACTTTTTCTACCACTGATTTGCTGTTGGGTGCACCCAGTTTGGGTATTTTTTTTTATTCTCCGGGTGGGTCAGCTACCATACCTTAGGCCAGGGGGGCGGTTAGGAGATAAATAACTTATACTAGGTCAGTATGAATTTACTAAAACACTGCAACCAAACCATCACCAACTTACCCTTTGACTCCCTATTTGGTCCAGGCTTAGTACCACTTTTAAAAAATGATAGAAATTCAGTGTAGAAAATGATTGCGATATTACGATGATTTAGGTGGGGGACTGAGCCTGCACTGAGTTAGGGGATTTCCGGTTGCCTGGCAAGGCTCATGTGAACCTAGGTTTGTGGGCCTAATTCCGCGGAAGACAAACCCATAACGCAAGAATGAGTCCCACGTACGGGAGGATAACAACAGAAGAAGAAGAGAAACATAACCAAAATTGCAACATTGAATGAGATATAATTCTAAGCAAGTTGAAAAGAAGCAAGAGAAAACAACATAAACTGCTCACACAAAATTAGGAAGCCAATGAATGGACAAAATACAATGGATAGACTTAAAAAATACCATACATTTAGACCACCCCATCCAAAGGAAGAAAACAACAGAAACTGCTCACACAAAACTGGGAAGCTACTGAATTTAATGGGCAGAATTTGACGGACATAAATTAAAAGCACCACAAATTTAGACCACCGTCCAAAAGGAAGACCATTGGACCTCCTCAAGTTTCTGTTGGAATCCACATATTTGTAGATGAAGTCATCAACAACAGGGTCACATTTGTCATCAAGGAATCCCCCCACCGTGAATCTACAACTCCTCCATATAGGCAAGACTGGAAGAGCATGAGAACCTTGACAAGACAAAAACACCTCAATTGCACTTGTCTGCAAGACAATGCACACAAACAGTGAGAATTATTTGACGAAGAATCATTCCCACAATGGTATTTGCAAACAAGAAATACAAATCTAGCATATTTAGTGTGAGATGTTTATCTTCTGAGTAGGATAGTCTTCATTTATCAGATACAAGCTATTGGCGTAGTTCCAAGTTTTGATAATTTGGAGCCTAGACTTTTTTGAGGTAGCTGGCAAGCTCATGACGGGACTGTTCGCAGCTCGCGAGATGAGGAGAGCCCCAACATCTAAAAAGAAGAACTTGGCAAATGAAAATACCCAACGCCAATAACGCTCGTCATGAGCATTCCAACTAGACACAACATCCGTTGATGCAATGTTAGGAACTGACATGTCATCTAGGATATCAAAAATAATGAAATCTGCTGCAAAGGGCTTCTCAGCACCATTCACCGAAGCCAGACCTTTGTTTGTCTACCGAAACCAAAAAATACAAAAATCGGAGCCAAAAACTTAACAAACGTGTCATCATGTCATGACCTAACAAGAAACAAAGTGGTCAATTCAATGTCAACATGACATGGTTGTTAGAGATTACCATGGTGAGGAATGTACAAAGGGTTTCCCATGTGGAAGAAAAATGACCGGTAAAATTTGATTTACGAGACTCCATCATAGACTGAAAACTCTCATTGACAGCTTTATGCTGGCATTGCGACAACATTATGGAATGATACAGATATGCATCGTAGGGAAGAGTCGAATCGTTCTTCCCTTGTTTCTTCTTCTTCACCCGAACAGTGCCTTGTACAACATGTGGTGCTAGCTGCTCTTCTTGATCAATAGTCTTATTGCCCTTCCCTGTAAGTCTCTCTCGTATGGTCTTTAGTGGAGTCGGTTGCGTCGGTGGCTATTTCGCATTTAGAGAGAAATGGGTGTACTTTGGGTGGACACTCCACGGTATAACAACCCACAGCTGTTAAAATGAACCCGTCCCCAGTCTCTTAGCTGGATATCAGCCGTGTACATGGTCGTATCCAAAGTAGGATCAGCCCACAGATCGATGAAGTCAGCTAGCTGGTGGTCACTCAAGAATATTCTTGTAATCAGGACCCCTACGATGTATCTGCTAGAGTGTAGAAGGATATGAGATTTGAAAAGGAAAGAACGACAGAGACCATACAATAGTTACAATGTCGACCAAGCAAAAACAAAAGCCAATGCAAGGCTCTAAGGGAGTTGCAGTTGTTGTTGACCGTCATAGATCTTTTTGAGACCTCAGCCAATGCAGCAAAAAAACAAAATAACCAAGACATACAAAGCCCAAAGACCTCTACCTCTATGAAGAAGTAGAAATGCACAGCAAATAGGTCACATTTATGGACTATGCAAGAAGCTATATATTGCAGGGCTATAATAGAGCAGTGCAAATTCGGTCGTTCACATGTCTGCTTTACAACTTAAACATGGGAGAATAACCATGGCAGAGCTTCTCATCATCTTTTTATATGAATGAATGACCGGACATAAAATAGCAGAGCTCCAACACCGACGTCTTTCCAATTCGAAACAAGGTTGAGCAGGCAAACATTGATGTGGGAACCCACAAAGAACAAAACAATGGCAGACCTATACAAAAAAAGACAGTATTTGATATGTGTGCGGATTTCTAAAATTGACTAGTATAAGTAGCTGAGTAGTATGGTCATACAGACAGTTTGGCACGTGAGTGGTGATACGAAATTAAATTGATAAGGGGCATGCCCCACCTACAGTTAGTGCTCCCAATAGTTAGTGTCTCACCAGTTAGTCTTAACTGAATTTAGTGCCCCACTCACAGTTGACACTAAAAAGAGAATCACTAATTGGAGAACTTAAATATAATAGTGCCCCACTAGGATATCAGTTAGTGCCATGTTTGTGTGGCGATTCTCAACCATGTAGAGCACTATTTCCACGCAAGCCCTGTGCGTCCTATGAAAACAGCCCCTGTCAAATGACATATGAGACCTAGGCTTGTTCTTATGAGCCTTTCTACCACTCTGACCAGTTCCTTGAGTTTTTCACTCATTATCACCTCCATAGGGGACATCAAGATTCCCTTGTAGAAGTGATTCAGAATTTTTGATTTACCTGCTGGACTTTCTGACCACCTGTTTGATGTTCTACCCTGTGGAGCAATTCTTGTCGCACGTCTTTCCATCCCGCTAGAGGATTCAGCAGAACTCTCCTTCTTTGGTTCTGGTATAGGAGTGGGGGTAGGCATTGATATGGGAGTCCTTCGTTTGGGCATTCGAAGTTCATTGATGGTATGACTAGCCATGATCTCATTCAACTCAGCTAGGACCACATCCTCATGGTCACACATGAGCTCAAGTAGATTTGTTGAGTGCACCCCTGCTGATCCCATCTGAGTGGCCTTGGCCCTGCACTGGTCCTCTGTATGCCCCATCATCTTACAGAAGGACACTGCTTTCCGCACTGATCAGTCCGATGCCCATTTTTGTGGCACTTCCCACACTTCAATGGGGTTCTTTCTACTGGACAGTACGCAGCGATGTGTCCTGGCTGCTGACAATTGTTGCACACTCGAGGCATCCCTCGTGGTGGCGTACAGCTCCCCGATGGTTCGGTAGTATTTGGCATGTGCTCAAAGTACTTTCTCAGTGTAAGATTAAGATTGTCTAGCCTTGTCTGTAGGAGACATTGGCCTTTCTTCAACTTCTTCTTCACCCTCCAAAGGTTCCATTGGGGTCTCTCCGATCTCCTCCAACCCCTTTTCCACCCTTATTGATGTTGCTACTGCCTCATCTATGGTCTGAAAGGTTGCTCCTAGCAACAATCTTCTTATCTCAGGGCGTAGTCCAGCGGTGAACCTCCTGCTTTGTTCAAGATCTGCAATTGCTCCCCTCTTGAACAAACGATCCAAGTGCTCGTAGTATACGGACACTCTCTATCTGGACTCTTGCTTTACTGAATCCATCTTCATCTTCAACTCTATCGGATCTACTTCACCAAACTTCGCTGTAATGGCAGTTTTGAAGGCTGCCCACGTGGCTGGTTTGGGATTTTGTCTCCTATACCAGTCATCTGCCGTACCCACTAGGTTCAGCCTTGCTACCTTTAGCATCTTGTCGTCAGCGTACTCCTTAACATCCCCTGCCATCTGATCTTTCCAGCCAGTCCTCCACGTCCTTGCTCTCCCTTCCATGAAAGAAAATGTCGATGCCTAAAGGGCTGGTCATGATTCTCAGCTCCTTCCCTGTTTGCTTCTACTTGCTATGCTTCAACACTCTTGTTTTAAGGATACTACCTGGTCTGTCCTCTCCCTTGCTTCAAGCATCAATTCTCAGCCTAATGTTGGCCCCTGTACCATTCCCACCTGCCATTCCGTAGCATCTCTACTCTCCCTCCCCATGTGACTTCCCTAGCCATGGTGTTTAGAAGTATCCATTCATTATTTTCTCTCTCCCACATGGCTATGGTGCTTCTGCCCCCTGCATGTATAACTCTTATGCATAAATCCCCATTGTAGAGTTTCCACGATGGGTTATAGAAATAGATTCTAGGCTCTCTAGAGTTGCCTGTATTTTGCTGGCTGAAACATATTAGGATGTCCCCTATACCAGGCTGCTCTGAAATGAGGGCCTGGTCTCTTCCTGACATCTCTAGGTTCTCATTGTTATCTCAGACCTACCATTCTATCCTCTATAAGCTTGTTCATCAGGAAAGAATTGCTTTGATACCAAAAGAAGGGCCTACCTAAAGGTCCACTCTACCTTGTATTACCCTTTGACACCCCTTGGATAGAATGCTGCCACAGCGGAAGAGAAGACAACATCTCTGAGCTTGATTTCAACCAAAACTAATCTATGTATGGCATATTTAGCATTTTTTGGGCATAGTCACGGCTCTCAGATTTTTGGGACTAGCTTAAGTTTTCTTGCAGTAAAGCATGAAGATTATCATCATTCTGGAGTGAGCACTAGAATCAGCTTGGTGTGAAGTAGAATGTATCCATTAACATAGAGGTGGTGTTATGATGGTTAGCTAAAGTGTTTTGTGAGGACTAACTCTCGTGCATCGAAGCAGTTGGTTTGCGTTTATACAAAGAGAGGCTGCAGGCTTAGCTAGCATGCACGATACGGTTGTGTACTAAGAATAGTGAACTGATACCAGTATGTAGTAGGGTAGTTTCTCCATGCACTTCTCTGCAAAGCCAAGTTAGTTAGGGGATAGAGTATGGAAGCAAGTTATTGGTATCCCCATGGGCTTTTCTTGCTCACCCTTGTGGTGTAATCTGTATTTTCTTCACTATAAATTCAACTTCATAAATAGGTTGGCCTCACTTGGCCATACTGATTTTATGTCAAGGTTCTGTCATGCATTAAGATACATTGATGATATTTGTTGGCTTAATGTTGGTAATGCTATGGAATTCTTAAACCCAAATGCAATCCGCAAGGAGGATAATCCGTTTTGGATTTATCCCTTACAATTTGTTGAGATCAAACCTGAAGTGGTTTCCTACTCTCTTTGTGATCCTACAAGAGGGGTCAAAGCCCATTTTATGAATATGGAAAGAGAAATGTCTGCTCGGACTCTTGGGCTGTTCAGAAATATGATAAAAGAAGAGTACTCCCTTTATACTCAGTTTATCATGATGGGGTCCAACAAACCCGTGAAACAGTCCTACAACACCATCATTTCACAAATATTTCCACTTCTCTACTTGTCAAACTCGGTGTATGCTGCCTTCCGAGAGATCCTTGATCTCATCCGTATTCTTGAATCTAATGGCTTCCGAAGGGATTCTCTTCTACGGATCTCCATTGCCTTTTTGAAGGAGGGAAGCTTCCCCAACCTTCGCTTCTCCCTCACCTCTCTTCTTTCATTACTTAAAGGTATGCATACAATTGCTCCTCCTTTCTATTATTCTCAAGCATTATGATTCAGATGTGGCTTGTGTATTGTTCCATGGTATGTCTTCATACTCATGAAAATGGAATACACCTTTGATTGAATTTCCTTTTCAGATTTCTAGAGAGCTACACACATAACCTTCAGGGTTATGAATGGCATATGGTGTGTCATAACGTGTTAGTTGTAGAGGAGAGTTTTATTGTAATCTTTAGTATTACATTGAGAAGAATGGTGTGCCACCCCTATTGGGTGAGTGCATACTCATCTCACCCAATTGAGGAGATGACCACCATGGGTTTGGGTGGTGGGCTCTCTCTCTCTCTCTCTCTCTCTCTCTCTCTCTCTCTCTTTATACTTGACTGTGGATATGTTCTTTGTAACAACACTCAAGAACTGCCTGAAAATGAGAGGCCTGAGGAATTTTTTCTCTCTCCCTCTTTCCTTAAATGTTGCTAAGATTTTTATTGACAACATTCAAGAATTGCCTAATCCCGTTATTCTGTTCAGATTTTTTTGTCTAGAACAGAACGGGGAATTGTATAACGGGATGACTCACTAGGATGACTCATTAGGGTTCACCCTAGAGGTCTTAACCTAAAGCTGCTGCCCTACATGGTTAGTATGCTTGGCCACTCTTCTCATTTGGAAGATGAGCAGGCAAGAGCTGAAGGAGCTGACTACACTATGTCTACAAGCAAGGTATCCATTCAGACTCCTTCAACACTGTGATGGGCTGCTTAGGATGGCAACACAAATAGAGTTGACACTATGAGGAACTTACATGGACTTGACTAAGCCCTACTGCGGGTAAAAAACGTGTGTCGGCAGGATTTTCAGACAAATGATATGGTCGGAGTGTGCATGTCGGAATGCAGAGCACGATGGATGAAATGGAGGACGAAGTAGGGATGAGCGGAGATCATCTAGAGTAAATTCAGCACATGCATTGCACCACTGACGGATGAAATAAGTGGGAACTTCATCCAAAAAGTGGGATGGATGAGGGAGAAGTTACATAATGCAGAAGTTGGATTGAGAGGGATTTCATCTGCAGTAAGATTTGGCCTATGGACGGATGAACGGTGGTAGGTAGGAGTTCATCCAAGGCAGCTGAGTGGATAAGAATACAGGCTGGAAGGGTTGGATGAATTTCGTGGGATATCATCCAGCTTCAGGGATGATTTTTGCCCTAAATAAATGGACGTGCATGAAGAATTAAATATCAGTAGGTGCTATCCAGGCAAGGTGAGAGGGGGATAACACCCGCACACTCTTGTCATATTAATTGGTAAAATGGTCACAAGGCATGGAGGTGGCGAGTTGATGGGTTGCCAGCTGAATTCATGGGCCTGAAGAAGACACGTGGACACAAGAGTACTCGATGTATGTTGTGTCGTATGATGAGGGAACCAAAAATGGTATCATCCAAATTCCCACGCCATCCGAGTTGGAGGAGGAAGAGGAACAATGGCATTCAGGCTCGGAGGATGAATCAGAGGAGGATGAGGAAGGGAGTCATTGGCACAACAACCATGATGATCTCATATGGCTTGCTGAAATGGAAGGCGATGAGCTGGAAGATCAAGAGCTGATAGAACTGATTGACCAAGCAGCCCAACAAGGAATGACCAGCATGTGCTTGAGGGATGCATACAGCAAGGCTTGGGAAAATGAATTACGCGGAGAGGAAGAAGATGAAGACGATGACTATCAGGACTGGCTGCAGGATTGGCTTTGAAGAGAGGGAGAGGTACCAGCGAGCTAATGTGTCTATCCTTGGAATCATCAACTCAATGCATGGGGTTGAACAGGAAGTAGCCAACCGTTGGGAAAGAGTCCAAGCGAGGCTGAGGCTGAACCCAAAGTTGACTGAACAGCAAAAGAAACAATTGTTGGAGATGTTGGAGAGAAACCAAGAAGTGTTTGCACTAAGTAAGGCTGATCTTGGATTCTGCAAGGATGAGGCTTTTGGCTGCAGAGTAGGTGCCCTAAAACTAGAGTATGCAAAGAAAAAAAATAGGATGTGCTGATCTCTGCGACGATGAAGCGCTTCGCGTCGATGAAGCTTGATCCAGGCAAAGTCTCCACTCCACGGCAGTCCACTCTTCCGATACTCCAAGCTCCTTGAATGTCACGGTCAAGGAGATGGCAAGCCAACGTGGTAAAGACGTGTGCACCTGTTAGCATTAGCTTTTACACCAAACTACTCTAATATCTTTATTAGTGAGATGCACTAACTAAATTGGGAGTGCTAGTTAGTATAACTGTAAGTGGGGCACCTAAACCCAATAGTTAGCTTAAATGACACTAACTATTGGGTGCCTAACTGTAGGTGGGGTAGGGCCATAAGAGTGTCTAGTTCCATATAATATGACTGCATAATACTCGAAAATTTTTCCACGATCTCGATCGATAACAATAATTTGATTTTGGAAATTTATGTCTTGAGTTTCCTTGCACTTCATTGTCTGAAAATGTGTGAAATACCAAGAATCATTTATCAAAGTACTCTAATCCAACCAGCCTGACGGATTTAAGTTAGAGTCTTACCAGCTAGTTGAACAGACTATCAATGACCATATTATTGTTGGGTAATGAAGCAAGCTATGATTTTAATATGGCTTGAGGTGCCTAAGTACCACTCGGCTATGTTTGGGGAGCACGTTCGTGTGCAAGGGGGAGTCTAAGGGGAATGAAAGTGTCAAAAATGCGAGTATCAAAAACTTAAAAGTATCATAAGCTTTGTGTTGGTAGTTGATGAGTGGGTGAATAGACCAAAATTTTGGTGAGTATAAAATCACAAGTGAATTTTAAGTGAGCATATTAAGGATTTTCAGATATAATAATTTTACATGCTCACATTAATTTATATATGGACATTTGTTTTTGTAGACATTAGAGTTTGGATTAGAATTAGATTCGGCATTGTAGTTCTCTAGCGAATCACCCATTATACTGTGTATGTGTATGTATGGTCCGCTAGCAAAGTGAGCTCAAGCATATTTCTGCCCCTGACTCAACCTAAATCTTAACCCACATTATTAGTGTAGACCTTACAAAATTTGTCGAACGTACAAGTTTGATTATATTCTCATGTACAAACCTAAAAAACTTTGGCTGTCACCCACTTACCAAAGTTCATCCCTCCCTTCGAAGATGAAAAGAAAAGAGCAGAACATGAAGAGATAGGTAGTTATAACAAACTACCTATCCTGCCAAATTTGGTACAATATGTCATAGTTTTAACGATTGCCAGTTTAGTCATGGTTTACTGAAGACAAATGACATACCTAATATTTTGATGAGATAAACAATGATAGGGTGTTCTAGTTTTCAAAAGTTTGATAGAAGTACTCCATATATACAATGCAACACTTGTATATTAAGTTAATGACGGTTCATCGTCCTCTTGTCGATCTCATTTATATGTCTATCCCCTTAAATATCTCTCGACTTCTTTTTCAAAGTGTCATCTTCAACAATCTCCCCTTCAATAGTCTTTTCATCTCTATCTCCTACTCCATAAACACTACACCATTATTATAGTTTCATCCTTCTTGATTTTGAAATCTATATCACTAGTAAAGCATGTTGTTGTGTTTTCCACAAGATCTTTTCATCTTTTTTTTCCCCCTTTTTCTCTCTCATCGCCATCTTCCTTACTCTTTTTGTACTCCCCATCTCTGTGCCAAAGACCCCCCCTTAGTGCACACACTGTTGAGTCCCTAGTAAGACAATAGGTGTGATATGTCATTGGTCAATCTATCACTTCCTCATTGACAATGGATTTTTTTTCAATGTCACTAGATTGCAAGTCAACCATACGATGGGTAACTTCATAGTTATTTCTCGAATATCGGCAGTACGTGAAAGGAGCTCAAAATTTCTTTCTTCATTGCATCGGCAAATTCTACAAGATGGTTGCAGTACTTAGCCACCAAAAAGTGACTTTGACCGTCATCGGAATATTAGGCCTGCCTTCTTTGCCTTTTCAATCCCTTGCTCAATCATACATTTACTTTAATGCAATGCAACATCCCATAAACAATGTTCAGTCATGATGGTTTACCTAACTTTCATAGCCATGGCATCTCTTGGAAGACTTGGAATGATAACAAGGGATTCACATGTATGTGAGTATGGGTATCAGATATGAATATTGGACATCTCTTAGCTAGTTTTTAAGTTATTTTATGAAAACAAATGTGAGGCTCAATCGGACGTCCATTTTGGGCATGACAAGTTAGTTGAATGATAGATCATATGTCCCATTTCACCCAACACTCTTTTGGTACAATTTGTATATCGTTGGCATCCAAGCGAAACGCAACTTTATAGATTCTAGTCTTGGTCAATTATTGCTTGTCATGTCAAACTTGGAACGACATATTATCTTTAAAGAGCCCTATGCAACAGTTTAGCGCAATCTCTTAAGTTGTAGTTTTGCAAAACTAACCTTGTATGATAATAAATCCTACTACTGACTCTAGTACAACACAAAATATCGATCTGGCTATGCAAGTACTTCACCTTGCATAGGGTAATGTCTAATGAGCTCATCCCTCCAAAAGTTGAAGTCAATCATAACATATCTCCCAACTTTGGTTGATCAACATAATTATTGAAGGGGTTCTATGGGGGTTATGGACAGGAAATATTTTCTCAATGGCATTGTTCATGTCACCCATGTGAGTCCATGATCCCAATGCACATGACTTTTAATAAGTATAACAGATTGCTGTAGTTTACCTGAATGTTATCAACTGCACGCAAATATGTATCCCTTGTTGCATTGTAGGTCACACACAAACAAATCAAACTTTGCAAATGGTAGTGCAAAGACACGCAAAGAAAGAAGAATGACATTTAGGCAATAAAAACTCAGAATTACAATGGCTTGGAAGTGCCAAGTATGGTGGGTTTCAGGTTATACATCGTGGAGAGCCCCGAGAGAGAGAGAGTCAGAGAGAGAGAGAGTCGGAAGAGCAGGGAATGACGTAGAAAGGGAAGCAGAAACAGAATCGGAGACGCAGAAGGGCTTTATTGAATTTGTTAGCTAATATGGATTGGGTTGGCAGACCCACATTTGCGAAGATAATCAGCAGGAGGTCAACAGGGGATTTCTCTGGATTACCTTACGTGTGTACACTGCTCAATTGCTATCTCTGGATGTTCTATGGATCACCTTCAGTCTCAAATCTTATTCTGGTGATTACTATCAATGGTGCTGGTTTGGCAATGGAGTCTATGTACATCTGTTTACACTTGTATTTTGGTAGCCGAAAAAGCAGGGTACAATTTTTTGAATTTTTATCTCATCCATAGTACATGTTTTTTCAAAAATATATAATAAAATGTGTATGTCACCTAGATTTTCCTTATCAAATCTTACATATAAGCTTCTTAGCGTGTGGCATTACATTCTAACATTGAATTAAATCTAGATCACACGCCAAACACTTAGGTTAGAAATCCATTGATACATACACTACGAAGCGGATATATCTTTATGTAGTATCCATTTGTCAAGTTACGTTTGGACAGTGGTATGGACCGGAACCTATTGGTAGAACACTCAAAGTTAATGAGGTTGTGACTATGATAACCTTCTGGATACGGACCTATTCTATCATTGATAAGATGCATTAGATCTGTTGCATATTACGACAGACAAATGTGCATAAGTAGTTTGAGACGGGGTCATGGCTACAAGGAGACTGGGTACATGACTGCTAGAGCTCCAGCCATTTGGGTATGTCAGGTTAACATGAAGCTATTGTGGGTACGATCATATGGCTTCTTGTAGCAGATGAAATCTGTATCGACCAAAAAGTCGAAGAAAGAATCTTGACCAAAGGGAAAAAAAATCAAGGTGAAAAGCAAATCTAAATGATAGAATTTCTAAGATAATATAATGTCGACCAAGCAGATACAAAGAAAATATATTTGCCCTCAAACGGCGAGGAAATAGATTTTTGTCAATCTTGAAACTAGGTCTTGAGTTTGTCTTCTAAAGATGCAAGTGAGCTTCAGCTGTGTTTGCCTAATTCAAGTGTGTGTGTGTGTGAGTGTATGGTGTGCATCTTGCAGACCAAATTGATAAGTGGATTTAGTATAGTTTCCATCTTCTTTGCTATTGTGGTTATTGTAGTTATGCTTTGTGTGGAGAAGGGCGAGCGCCCCCTCGTGGTAGGCTCCATTTGCGTCATCATTGGTAGCATCATGTATGCCTCGCCCTTGGCTGCTATGGTAAGTGGCCCTTTTCACCCTGTCCCAATTTCCCAAATAGTGTGGTTAGCTGTGCAAAATTGTTATATCAATCGTTAAATTTTCTTCTTCATTGTTTACATAGTACTCTCGATAAGTTTTGAGGTTGAACCCATGTATGCACATTATGTGGGCTTGCACCTTGTTTGTACATGTCCAGGATAATACAATAATGGCAGCTAACCCGAGTCATCCATGATTGAGAAAAAACACTCTTGAATTGTAAATGTGAGTATGAACCCGCCACAACCCTTGCTAGAGCCTAGAAGAGAGCATTTTTAAGGTCCTACATAGTTTCCAAGGCAATTAACAGAGTTGCGACATATGTGTGGATGTTGGCTGAACAGAGAAATGTGATAAGAACGAAGAGCGTAGAAAACATGCCCTTTACCTTATCATTAGCCTCATTCTTTAATGGTTGCGTGTGGACAACTTATGGTTGCATTGCGAAGGACAAATTTATCATTGTGAGCATCAAATTCTCAACTTCTTAAATCCAAATCTGTCAACAAGCTGATTACAACATATCGCCCAATGGCTTATGTAGGTGGGCCGGGATTCACTTTTGCCCGGCACATGTTGTGAGGTAGCAGAAACACAACAACAAGGGGATCCATTACATAGTGGATACACAGATTGTCAGTAATTCGGGATGACAAAATACTATCCACTAATATTAGAAATGCACATAAAAAATTAAAGATGAGGATTTCAAAAAAAGACAAATTGTCAAAAAGAGACAATGGTTTGAATTGCTAAACCATATTAACTTGGATCAATGTCACAGATTCCGAACGGCTTAGGCATATTGTTGTGTATGTGTCAATTGTTTTTGTATGGTGTATATTACAAGAAAGATAAATTGAGGGCTGCATCTACGCAAACGGAATTGTACACTTTTCCAAGTAAGTCCCTCAAACCAAAACTCATTTATCAATCAAAGATATAAAACTTATCTGTTGAATTTCGCAACTAAACTACATTAAAGTTATAACCTTCCAGTGTCTTGAACTTCTTTGTACTATCACTTTGTAATTAGTTGCACAATGCGTTATGATTATATGTCAGTATTAAGTATCTATGATCCAAAGTCTTCAGAGTAGAACTAAATAGTTTGTCGTTAAATGTCGACCACATGTAAACCGATGCAAAGTCTTATACTCTAGAGATATGGTTCAGACCTATTATGTTGGTAAGTATACATGCTTAGAAATATACATTTGTCTCTATCTTATTTCTTCCAAATTTGGCATGGTTAATTCTCCTTACAGTTTGCTTTCAGTCTCCACCTCTAATCTTGCATATTTTTCCCACATCGTAAAACATATTCACTCCAATCATATCTTTCACTTGTTCTCACATAAATAGATTATTTCTTCTTTTGTCTCTTTTTGTTTCAATGAGCCTATGAGGGGATGGCTACAACAAGCAAGTCTAGGTCAAAAGTACTGTTCAAAGGGTCCAGACTTGCGCATGTACGTATGAGTCTCAAAAACAAATTCTAAGCGGGGATCTCATGGATCCTTCTAGTGGATAGAAATCCATATGCGCGATGGTGACAATCAGAGGTGGTATCAAGAAGCACCCATGTCTCACCCAGCTTATCGATCCATATCCGAATGGAGTTTTCGTATTGCAAGGTCCAACACCACACCGTTCTCAAGATTGCGTCGGTGCAAACCAAAGATGTCAATCAACGCCTGGTCTCCTTTTTCTTTGTCTCTACTCTCTATGTACATGACATCTAAATAATATTACACCATCTGTAATTACAAATAAATTATTCACAAGCTGTTCGAGCCCAAAATTTGGATCTACAATCAAAAATGTATTTTATAGACTATATTTATATTTGTTTATATAATTGAGTTGAGTTGTGAGTTTTTGGTAGTTCCAAGAAATGAGGTTGATATTAACAATGGTTGATTTATGCTATGAGCAACTACGGAATTATTCCAACCTCAAGTGTCCAAAACATAATGAAGTTTTTTATGGATTGTCATCTAATCAAATTGAGTCTACATGATGGAGATTTGAGCACTATGTGGAAAACTGCTAGAGTGTTAAATATGCATTGAAAAACATCACAACAACAGTCTTGCATAGATCTAGAAAAGTAATCGATAAAAAGTAGTGAAGTATTGTGGCTTTTACTAGCCAAAAAGAAATGTGTGATGTACTATGTTCAATTGTATTTTTCAAAACAAATCTAAATGTTTCTTCACAACTTTCATTTAAAAACAATTCACTTCTATAATCAAAACATAATTGCTAAAGTCTTTTGTTGATCAATTTGTTGGTTAAGGCCGAAGTTCTATTCTTTGTCTCTTGGTGCAAAATAAATAAAATAAAATTTGACAATGTTATTTTATGTCATTCAAGGCCAGAAATGTATATTTTGGCTATGAAAGAGATTCAAACTTCAGAGATGTATATTAATGCACAACTCACATTAATTATTTATTTTAATTTTATAATCAAAGCTTAAGAATTAAATTACATTTTCTTGAGAAACTTTTTGGTTATAGCTGAAGGTCGAATACTGGCAGAAAAATGAAAAATAAAATAAAAATTGTTAGAGCTGTTTATTTGAGGTTCAAAATTGTATAATATGGCTAAAAAAAAATCAATGATGGCACTATGCTGATACCAACAAAAATTCATGCTCAATATCATTCTTACTTGAGCAAGATGAAAGATATCATCAATGATGTGCTCTGAAAATAAGCTCCAGAGTCGATGAAAAAGGTGTTAATGCAACCACTCATATCCTTGAATGATGATCTCAATGTACTGAGAGTGATGTATGGTTGGGATGAAACCAACAAATGGACCAAAGCCACTAGCTTATGTAGTATCACCATCACATAGTACATCTACAAACCCAAAAGAACGATAATGACCCTCGGTAATGTAATAGAGCTCCGTTCGTTTACTAGATTATTGAATAGGCTTCAGCTATGTCAAATTAATCAACTCTAGAATCGCACAACCTCTAACTCTGATATCGCTCAAGATCAAAAGTCGGCGGTTCCAAACGTAGGGCTAAGGGGACATTAGCCTCATCATTACTATTCTAAAGTCTCAGTTATTCGTAACAATCCATCCACTACTCCCATACCATCAGTCACTACATCCTATCAGATTATACGTGGTCGAGCATCTCATCCAGCTTGGAATCTTCGATTACCTCTGTAAGCCCTGTACCTGTTTTTGCATACTTATGCACTTTGCGAGCCCAGTTTCCTTGTATTCATTGCAGATTATCTCGGCCCTGGCTCGAGGATCACCACCAACATATTGGACTATACGACAAGGCTGCAGAATGATGGGAAATTCTCCCACCGGTGCCTTGTCGTAGTATTTTTCATTATGAACATTATGGAGAGCTCCCGTGCTCGTTGATGGTCGAGCTTCGGTGGAATATCAATCGATGAGATCATGACTGTGACATGATAGTTATCCAAGACTGTGTTGCTCATTACCGTACTATTACGTGTATACAAATTAAGATCTTATGTGAAGGTGTAGATGGAACCTCGGTTCTGATTGTTTAGTTTTAGAATGTGCTTGAGAAGATGAGGCTCCATATAGACTCAATTGTAGAGGAGCAAAGTAGACTGAAGTCTAGCAGCCAATTTTTTATGAAGACTTGAGGAATATCTGTTTTTCATGGCTATAACCGTGGAAGAATGTCAATACAAAATATGAGGAGATTTGGTTTATGAGCTTCAGTGATGTGCCATTCAAGTGAAATGGAATGGACAACAACGGCCAGCTACAGCAAATATGGAAGAGATATTTAAAAAGTTTTATGATGAATTTTTATTTTTGTTACAAAAAATAATAACAATACAAGAATGTGCCAACAACTTAGCCACATTTTTTACATCTTGAATTGCTCATAGTCTATGTCCTAAGATAGACATCTTGTTGCAGGAGAGTAATGACGTCAAAGTAACTGAGAGTAGGTTGGTGAATACAAAAATTTCTTTTGGAATCACAAACATCATATTCTAAAAACTGTAATATTTAAATGCATGACACATACTTCCATCTTTTGTCGACACTACTTGATAGCATACTTGTTAAGTCAGGACATGTGTACTTTTGCATTCTCTTTTGTCAATTCTCTGTTAATTTCTCAGGCTATATTGTGTATTATGTTTGTGTCCTATTTGCCTACTGTTTTGTTTGTTTAGAATTTTCAGTTACACTCCATGTACTCTTGCAGATGGCAACGGTGTTAGAAGATGGGCTTGAGGCCCTTCGAGAAGATGTGCAGTCGTTTCGGTTTGATGATAGTCATATCAAGTTATCACGTTCTAAATTGAATCGATCATCTTCTGCTAACGATCAATATCACTTCATGTATGCACCTACCAGCTTGGCTGTGGATGACGTTCTTCGAAGTTCGTCTTCAAACTGAAACTACAGTCGGCCCTCCGTATCCTGTTAATATTTGGGAGTAACACTTAAAGGATTGTAACACTTTAACAGATACAAATTTAGGATCAATGAAAAGTAACATTTATAAAGTAAGACTGTAACGAAGAGTATTATAAAGTCTACAACTGCACTTTTTATGAGGGTGTAAAACAAATCTCAATCTACTGCAATCTATGCAAGTACAATTCTTGCAAACATGTGTATGAAACAAACAGTCCGTCATACTGTATTCTTCAAAGTAACCTCATGTCGCGTTGTCTTCTTGAAATGAGAAAGACCGTGTTTCTGAAAGCAATGGAAGCCCAATTCACTCCCTACGATTAAGCTCATTCACTTAATGGTTGCCACTACTAAGCCACTACTATTAAGCTATTTCACTTAATAGTTTCATGTTTTCACTTATTGTGTGTCCACTGGAGTTTCTATTATTAAGTTCATTTATATATGCCCACTTGAGTTGATCAGAGACTTAAGTTGAGTGAATGAAGAGCACACATGGTCATTATTCAAAGAGGGGAGTAACCAATATTTAACAGTTAAACACTTAATGCCTGCTTAGTTCATCCAAGTAGGAAGTAAGAATTATGCTAGCACATATAGTTTCACTTGTGGAGGTAACAGACATGGAGGGCCGATTGTAGTTAGCTTCAAAAAACAGGGTTCCGGATCGAAAACTGTTAAGGAGCTCGTTCACAACATCATAGCTGAAGGTGAAAGAACCACGCAAGAGAAGGTATTATTTTATTCAGCTCAATTTGAAACTTGACGGGACTTTCAATTATTTGATCTTAGACTCCTTGCCAAAGTGACATTCTTCTTTGACAATGCAGACTTTACAAAATGTTAGGTTTGGATCATTCGCGAGGAGTTGGAAAGTCTATTTTACCAAAATCTTATATGGTTCAATCATAAGCTACCTCCAGCGACTGATCCTGATACTCAGAATGGCTCTACGCGATGAATCACGCTGAAGAAGGATTTTTAAGGGACTTGTCTGCAAGGGGGTTCACTGTCATTTCATCCATGAAATATAATATCAAGTCAGAGATGACAAGCTACTTGACCGAAGTGAAAAAAACAAGTGGCAGAAACGAAGCGACGCATATTTTTTTCAACAGCTTTGAGACAGAAAATGCCTAAAAATGCAGGCAATCAAAGAGGTCAGCAAAATGCCTCAGCTGAAAGTCAGAATTGGCCAGCAGTCAAATGCCTAGAAGACTTTCCTATTGCCCGCTTAACGATCGATCACAAAATCCACCTTCTGCGGTCACTTAATGATCTGTCCAAAATCGAAAGTCTACATGGAAGATTGATGCGATGAACGTGTGCATGGAGAGTTAGATTTTTTTTTGCGGGATATATTTCCACCTTCAGTGGCCAAATATTGGGTGGGTTGGCTTCATGATTACAGACAAATCACACCATTCCATTCACATAACATGCAAAGTCGTCAAGGCAGAACCAAACTTTATGGTTCCTCGGTCCTCCTTGGCTCTCTTTTGGCACTTTTGGGCATGTGAAGATGCTTTGTGCGGCAGGCAGTCTGGCAGAGGCTCTGAAGACTTTAAACCAAAGAGGCATTTCAGCAGATTCAGATACGTATGTCTGTCTCTTGCTTAAGTGCATCAAGATAGAAGGTCTGGAAGCTGGAAAGCAGATGCACACTCACGTTATCCAAAGTGGATTCACGCCAAATGTTTTCTACCCAACGCCCTTGTCAACATGTATGTTAAGTGCGGGAGCATCATGGATGCTCACCAAGTGTTCAACAGAATGCCTCAACGATCTTTGATCACATGGAATATAATGTTGGCAAGATTTACCAAGCATAAGTGTGGTAGGAATGCTTTGGAGAACTATGAGCAAATGCTGCGCGAAGGGGTGAAGCCCACCCACATCACATTTGTTTGTGTTCACCAAGTGTTCAACAGAATGCCTCAACGATCTGTGATCACATGGAATATAATGTTGGCAGGATTTACCAAACATGGGTGTGGTAGGAATGCTTTGGAGACCTATGAGCAAATGCTGCGCGAAGGGGTGAAGCCCACCCACATCATATTTGTTTGTGTTTGCAATGCGTATACAAGCCTGGGAGCTCTAGAAAAGGGGAAAGAGGTCCATGGTGACATCGTCAAAGCTGGAATTGTACCATATGTCATTCTGAACACTGCCTTGGTGGACATGTATGCCAAATGTGGGTGCATTAATGATGCAAAGGGAGTTTTCAACACTATGACTGAACAAGATGTGGTGTCATGGAACACGATGCTTGTAGGGTATGCACAGCAGGGAGGTGGTATGGAGGCTTTGGAGACCTATGATCAAATGATGGGGGAAGGGTACTGAAGCTCGACCACATCACGTTTGTGTGCATTTGCAATGCATGTGCAAGCTTGGCAGCTCTGGAAAAGGGCGAAGAGGTCCATGGCAATATGTCTAGGTTTGGCAGACACAACAATCTCAGATTTTACTTTCAAAGAAGCCACAAAGGCTTGTCTGGCCTTTTCTCTATGTGAGGGAGTTGTCTTGGAACTGGTTTTTCGATCTTCTTTGTTGCTGACTAAGTGCTGATGTTGGGGCAGTAATTGTGCACAGGTCTAGCAAAGAGAAAATATCAGCTCTGGCGGCATTCTCAGATCTTTCGACATGGGTAGGACAACAGGTTAATTAAGGTATGTCTATCTTCATTCAGGATGTGCAAGAGTTTGTTCAAAGGATTGAAGATGGTGAGGAAGGGTTTGTGAATGATGCTGGCAACAGTATTGTAGTAGGTAGCTTAAAATCAACCACAATTCTGCTGTTTATTACAAACGGTTTCTACTTTTGGTATCGGTTTACTTCTTTGGTAGCAGGCATTTTGGGTTCCCCGTATAGAGGCTTTGAGCTTTTGTGGTTAAAGCAAAGAAGACGGCTGTGAATTCAGTCAAGAAAAAGATCAAGATCACCAGACTCATAAGGGCACACAAGCGGGCCTTTTGGATCGAGGGTTGGTCATTTATCTGCCCGTGGCACAAGGTCAACCACAATCTGTCAATGTGCACCATGGAACCCCAGGCCGACATGAGATAGGGTACTGTTAGTGGATCATATAAGAGTTCCACCTCAAGTAGACAGAAAGGTTAGTTGAATGAGGCACAATTGCTTGATTGGACACCTGCACATGACCGCTTTTGAATGAGGACCAAGAGAGGGAGTCAACAACAACTCTTCCAGCATTTCTGGGGATGTGAGTACATATTGCAGGACATTTGACAGAGGTGCTGCACATTTTGAACCTTCAAGGCATTGCTACAGAATACTTATTCCTGTCTTTTGCAAAAGTGCATCAGCATAAAAGGCCCACCAGAAGGAGAGCTGTTGTACTGCCATATCGTCAGAAATGGGATGCAATCCACACAACTCTCTACTCAACACCCTTGTCAACATGCATGCCAAGTGCGAGACCAGGGTGGATGTATAAAAATGCCTGAACTGGATATCATATTTACTTGGAGCAAGGTATTGGTGTGGTTGGAGATTTATGAAAAAATGATACAGGAAAGTGTGCTACTGTCGTGGTCTGGCAATGAAAATGCCATTACTCGGTACATGTACTGTAGAAAATGCAAGCCATACCATTAGCTAAGTAATCATAAAGACGGATTCGGTACCCTCACTAATATTGAAGTATTCCCAGGTTTTGATCCTGGCCCTTTCGATGCTCGAGCAAAGTTGCAAAAGTGATACATACCATATCTTTTGCACGTAATATCATGTGCCTGCCATACTGTATCTCTCCCCATTTTCTTTCTGCGCGCATTTGAGAACGATCCCTGATCTCTTATCTTTCCAACTATTATCTCGTTCATAGTTGCATATGCATTATTGGAAAAGTGACGTTCTTTACATGCAGGAGACTGAATCGTGTGGCAGTAGAGGTAGCATCAGCTGATTGGATGTGGAATGCAAGCCAGTTAGAATTAATTGTAAGTACAAGAGGAACATGTCAGAAAACCAGTTACTTCTCTGCCTTGGCTTGCTGTTGCTACTCCCATTGGATCCATTACCTTTACTCACAACTTTCCAACAATTGGAAAGGCAGATAGAAATGACAGTATGGAGCCAAGGTTTTAGCACTCTGTTGGGAGGTCACCAGTCAATGTGGAAGTCAACAACAGCTCTGGGCTTGTAATCAGCTCAAAATTTGTCTTAGAGGAATTCAGTGATTGAAGAAGATGAAGACATAAATCGGTATCGAAAGAAAATGTCTACACTTTTATGTGGTTTAATGTCATGCACCCATATGTGTGAAGTCAACGTACAAATTTATCATGCCGCATCAATCTAAGACATCACTTCAAGAGTCTTCTTTTCCCCGGCACGTTCAATGCAGTGGCTGCAATATGGGATTGACAATTCACTCACAAATTTATCACAACCACCTTCCCACAATCGCAACCAACACCATCCCATTCAAGAGAGGCGAAGCTCATCACTAGAATTCTGGGGCAAAAAACAGACAGGCAGGAAAGCTCAGAGAAAGTGGGCTCTAAAGACATAAGTTACTCTGATGATGAATAGGAGAGCCAGTCGTCTTGCCACTGTTGGATGATAAGCATCACACATCAGATTGGCTACCTCTCATCCAGTCCAAGTACCAAGGGATGCATACATGCCACATCGTCCACCATGCTCTATATTGTTTGTAGGAAACCGGCCAAACCATACTTAATATACATCCAGGTGCAGACCTCCCCACTATATGCGATAACTGGATTATCTTTTAGTTCATTGTCTTGAGATTGAACGGCCATTCTTCTTGCGGAAACAATGAACCACCCGATGTGTGTATGTAACACCTTGTGGATGTCACTGCCCTTTTCGCTAGTAGTGCATAGCAACGCGAAGCCCTAGTAATTATTAGGCACTTTAGTGCCTAATCTGCCGTTCCACTACGGTATATGTACAACTGCAAGTCCCATTATTCACCAACAGTCAATAGCTCAGTTGGTAAAGTGCACTGATTGCCATCTGGATGACCCTGGGGTCAAATCCTGCTATTTGACGCTCTTCTCCCCCTTCATGTGTGTCACATCAGAAAGCCTTATAACGAGGTTACTGAGAGGTTAGTTTCTCCTCTCTCTTATCAAGGGGCCTGATTTGTGAGCTGTCGCTCCCAGGTGTTTCCCCTAATTCAAAAAAAAATCTCAGAAAAAAGTTACAAAGTGAAAATAAGCCTGGAGAATGTTTGTGCGGCTAAACTGTAGTAAATGGTAGGGCCTGCAAATAGTACATAAGGATGGCAGTACTATTGTAGTAATAATACCTGATTGGGAGTGCATGGAAACACCAGTCTCACAGCAGTAGAGACTGACGGTGAGGGAGGCTGCGATGATTTGTTTTTAACTGTTTTTGGGATCCATGCTGCGATCGGGTGGGTTCCCACTTCTCTTCTTGGAAGCAGAACGCAGACTTTGATGCTGGCTTCACTGTTCATTGGGTTCTCCCAGTGTGGAACACATTTTGACGCTTTCGAAATCTTTGAAGCTCTGGGACTGTGCTGGTGGCTATCTTGTAGGCAGCTTACTGCCTTCTGCTGGGGTTTTCGCGTTTCATTATGAAGCTGAAGTGATCCATCACCATTGAAAGGGGGAAAGAGAGATCGAGAGAGGGTCAGCCAGCATTATGATTGTTGGAGCTGGTTGCAAAGAACTGAAGGTATGGTAGGAATACCCAATCACAAAGATCGAGCGTCGATGGAATTTCCATTGAAGTCGAGCAACATGCTGTTGACATTTGTGCTATTGGGCGTGGGGGTCCTTCTGGGAGCAGTGGGCAGTATCCATTTCAGCACACAGGCATGGGGGTATCTTGCAAATGCGAGGCAGACGAAGTGTCCGCCGGCCACAATCATTGTCACCTCGAAGCATGTGAAACAAAGACATCTAGAACAGGATGTGAAACACAACATGTCTGATGAAGAGCTTTTATGGCGAGCTTCCATGGCCCCAAGGCGTCGGGGGCAACCTGCGACCCATATTCCCAAGATTGCTTTCATGTTTTTGACCCGAGGTTCATTGCCTCTTGGCCCACTCTGGGAGCTGTATTTTAAAGGATACGATGATTTTTTCTCGATCTACATTCATGCACTGCCCGGCTACACACCTGATGCCTCAACATCTTCTGTATTCTACGGCCGAAATATTCCAAGCCAGGTTTGCATAACACCCCTGCCCTTCTCTCTTTCACACCAAAGAGGCAGTGTATGCAATCATCGATGAGGGTTGACATTTGAGATATTTGCCTCGGTAACGGGTTCTGACATTGAGAAAGTATTGCTGCGGAGGTACTTTGATTAGGGTAGCCCTGAATAGTACTTGGGCACGGCTGTTGCTGTCTTGGAATCTCTCTTAATGGCTTTTCTTGTGTGGATGGATCAAAAGCATATGCTGGGTGCCTGAATCTTGATGCTAGAAAAGAACTTGTTTCTTGCTAGTTCCGAAGAATTTATTTCCATTTTGCCGACTACATTACAATACAGGACGCACAGTGGGGTGAAATCTCTATTTGCGACGCTGAGAGACGGTTGCTGGGCAATGCACTTCTAGACTCCTCCAATGAGCGGTTCATCCTTCTCTCGGAGACCTGCATTCCTCTCCACAATTTCAGTCGTACTTATTTCTACATTACACAATCGCAGCATAGCTTTGTCTCAGCAATTGATGATGCGACCATTTACGGTCGGGGACGATATGATGTGCGCATGGAACCCGAGGTCACCATCGAGCAATGGCGAAAAGGAAGCCAGTGGTTTGAAGTAAGTCGGGATCTGGCCATTGACATTGTAGCTGATACAAAGTATTATCCCAAGTTTCGGGACTACTGTAAGCCCCACTGCTACGTGGATGAGCACTATATCCCTACCATGTTGTCCATAGAGAAGGGTGCCCAGCTGACCAACAGGACTTTGACAGCCGCAGATTGGTCAAGGGGAGGGGCGCATCCAGCCATGTTTGGCAAGGAAGACATCAATGAGGAGTTTATTTCAAAGCTTCGGGAGTATTACTTCTTTGCTAGGAAATATTCTCCAAATGCTTTAGATCCTCTACTAAAGCTTGCTCCCACTGTCATGGGCATAAGCGTCGCATGAAGGTAATGAAGGTAATGATGCTCTCTTCATTACATGAGTTGAGGCGGGTTGATTACTTGGGACTGATTTGAAGGCTTGTACACTTATCTCTTTGCCTGCTGCAGTAATGGTTTTATTTCCATGCTTAAGAGTCCGTCTTGCTGCATCTTGAAAGTAGTTGTCCTTTGGAGATCTTTTCTTTGCAGCTCTGAGGCATGGTTGTCCACTCCTCTTCCTTGCTTTGTGTCACTTTCTTGTTTGTGTTTCACATAGAGCAACACTCAATCCCTGAAATGTGATGTTGTGGACCAAGGATGAGCTATGCTTCCTGGCTGAGGGCAAATGACTGCCCAAGACATCTGTGTGCGGAAGTGGTTTTCCTAATCAGTGGTTACTCCTAGAACATTATGGGTGTGATGTTCGGGACCAGTCTCATGGAGTCAATGTGGAGGAAGACCATGGAGCCACTGTAGATCTCTTTCTTTGCAAGCTGGATGGGGGGTGGAGCACCACTTCACTCGAGCTTCTCCTGCGTGTGACTTATAATTGGGGCCTTTTTCAGGATAATGAGGCTCAAATCACTCTCCAAATCAAGAGAGGCAGGTGGTAAGCAGAAAGACAGAAGAAAGAAATGAAATGGTGGTTAAAAAACATCTGCGGAAAGCTCACAGAATTTATGGGACAACAGAAAGCAAGATACGAGGAAGAAGTGGTGTCCTCAACAGAAAAGCTTGACAGCATATCTGCATGAGGCTTGCCATCTTAGAGATGTGCTTCTTGTGTAATGACAGATCTCAACGAGGGATTGGCTGCCCCAGTCTGGGCTACCCTAGTGAGAGGACAGTAAGAAATGTTATTCAGTCCCTATTTCGACGTTATCATCTTTACCATAAGCCAGGCAAAAGCAGTCAGCTTGCTTCAGGTTGTACCATCTACCAGTCTACATCCACAGGCTGTGTGCCCACCCTGAACCTTCCCAACTCTGTAGAAGAGTTTAAGATAAGAGTTGCAGACAAGCAATTGGGCTATAAGATTCTATCATAGCGGAGGACCACGAAGGGCCCGCAATAAGACTGCAGATTTGTTGTAGTTCTCTGGTGCCCCAGGGGATGCACCGGACAGGCCATGTTGCTCGAAGAAATTGGAGACCCAGGCATACCAACAGTTTTGAACCAGCTGCTTTGAGTCTCATGAGATTGTGCTGGCAGCCACTTAATTTGGAGGAGAGACCACAGCCATGTCAAAGTAGAAATATGGCTTGCAGTTCTAGTGGTACTCAAGCAAATTCAGCATGTAAAATCTGAGATGCTGTTGTACCTCTAGGCCCACGCATTCCTTTAAGAAAATGTGATTGTAGGAGTTCCAGATTGTTCGAAAGAAAGAGATTCAACATGATAGACAGCAAAAGGATATGATTTGACCAGGTTGCACCAAGAGACTTCTCTTGCGCTGTCTCTCAAGAGGCTACTCACCTCTTGGAAGAGGTATCAAATACGAAGATTGCAATTGCTTTGCAGTTGACCTTTGTCTTCAATCAACGATTTAGGCTGGTCTTTTGGTGATCCAGCCATGAACTACCGTGCTGGATCATAAATGTCGGCGTGCATGGCCCACTGAAAATCCCCCGGGAGTAACCGAGTTCAAAGACTGAGATGGACGAGGGTTGGTTCTCTTTTTCTTAACCTCTCCAGTGCTGTCATCTTCCCTAATAGAGCCAAGCCTGCTTTTCTCCTTTGCCATCCTTCTCTCTTCTGAGACACATCCTACAGCAATTACACGCGTCTAAACGCATAAGAAAGGAACGACCCCAAAATACGGATAGGCTAAAATTGTCTTCCGATATCTACCGCAAACTCTTAACGCTGGTTGGATAGCGTTCCAAGGATGCCATGAAGCGAGGTTGAGCATGCCATTGGATCCGCAGGAGGGCAGCATCGCATGCGCTACAAGTGGGCGGTTAGTGAAGACGCTTTCTTATGGAGGCTGACTTGCGTGGCGTCCTACATCACGTGGGGAAAGGCCAAGTGTGTTCTGGACCCCCAAAAAATGTGATTGGTCATAGGGCCCAAGGTTCACACAAGCTTTCTGATTGGTTCAACTTTGAAACCCCACAACTTTGTGTGGACTTCATGAAGTCACGCACTTCCAAGTGTGTTGGGATGCCCTGGATGTGGAGCATCTTATCAATTTTATCCGGGGTAAAAATGACAAAAATTCACCGTTAGATCTTCCGCCATCGCTAGATGAACGGTCATAGGGCTGTCTACCCTAGTGGGAGAGGGGGGGGGGGGGGGGGTGGGGGTGGCTGTCAGATTCCGCGAGACCCATCTTCGCTATTGTCGTGTGTTTCTGGATTTCAGGTGTAGGCTGTCAGTTCCGCGAGACCCATCTTCGCTAGCGTTTGCATCTAGCAGAGAAGAAGAGTGCATTTGAGCTATGGCTTTAGAGGAGAAGTCAGCTCTTGTGGCCAGACTCCTGGAGGTCAAGAAAAAGAGTGGAAAAACCTTCAGTGAAATTGCATCAAAGGCGGGCTTGACGAATGCGTATGTGGCACAGCTCTTTCATCGCCAGGCCTCATTGGGAGCTGCTAAAGCCAAGGATCTGAGATCAGCTGTTCCAGACCTCACAGACGATCTGATTGCGGCTATGATGGAGCCTCCCACCCGGACCTATGATCCCTCCCTTACACACGACCCGACTATTTACAGGTCAGTTTCCAGTTGATGTTTGTTCGTACACTTACTCTTTTGATTACAATGTAAAGCACTTCTATTCATTCTGCATCTCCATTAATTATCTGTTTCAAACTGTGGTTTGTCTCTGGCACCACCGTCCGTGTACCTCTGCTGTGTTTTCTACAGAAGGCATAATATTTACTATATGCAAAGAACTTCAGTAAACATGAATTCTTGTGTGTATCTACATAGTCTGGAGAATCCGTCAATTATATAGCTTTTTTAGAGACTGAACTATGCACCCATGGTGTGTAAGCTCTAGTTCTGACGGATGTGAGGACAAGCTTGTCCGGTGCCGGCATGAGAGAACCATCTTTCAGGCCAGGCATTTGAGTTTACTATAAATGGGATACTGAATTGAAACGTCTTGTGATTGTGGAGTCTGGACAGCCAAGAAATTTAGCTGAAGACTTGTTTTAAATCTCAATGTTAGCATCATTTAAAGCAACCTGCTCAAGTACTAGGATTCATGTCTGGGGATTCAACTGTACAAGTCCACTCTAGTACGTCGAAGCTGATTGCAGGTGTGCAGGCGAATTTTCCTGATAGTTGTTTTGAAGTCTTGGAGTTTCTGAATCCTTCGTAGATTTGCACTTAAACATGTATGTTGGAATGATGAATTGTCTCTGCCTGTGGTTTTGGAGGGGCTGCCAGGTTGCATGAGGCAACGATGCATTATGGGCAGAGCATCAAGGCTATCATCAATGAAGAGTTGGGTGATGGCATGTAGGGAGCACTCTTATTTCCCTCCCCTCTCTTTTCCGTCCACACATCAGCCAACTCTTTGTGAAAGTGCAGTTGAGGATATGAAGTGGGGACTGTCTTTTCTTAGTCAGGGAAAAAATCAGGTGTCGGAACCCTCTGAAATCCCCTCGAAACTAAGACATGCAAGTTTGGCGGGGGTGGGATTATAGAATGTCAGCTGTAGGTTTCTATTGCACTGTGGAGAAAGTGAAGGGCAAAGAGGGTGAAGACCGCGTGGTGATCATCATGAACGGAAAATATCTGCCATTTACTGTACAGGTCCAGTTTTCCTTAACCCCAACTCTAACATGATTTCAAAGGAGACACACAATTTTAAAGATATTTTCTTCTCTGCAAACTTTGGCCACTGACTAGCACATAGTCCCTACAGGTCGGATTCAATTCTACAGGAACCAAGTTTTGGAACTTGTAGGCAGTGGTGATTATTTGGAATGTATAACACCTTGCCATGATGACGCATAGAACTGGTATGACATGCTTATTGTTTGGACTGCTTGGTGAGGTTGTGAAATCTGATGACATAGAGGATCTGCAGACTGTTGACGGCAATGTTGCCAAGCTTGCACCACCAGCATGATTCTTCCTCAACTGTTGTTTGTATTAGCTGCTACAAGGAAAGCTGTTTAGTGCTTTCCGTGATATGGGTGGAAAGTGTTTGGTACATTTTGCGAAGCTGGATCCAAGAGATGACTTCCCTTGCTGACAAAGCAAGAAGCAAAGTGCAAGCTTTCTCGGATGGAGTTTGACACAAGTGGAGGATGAAGCTTGGAGACCAGTTATTTTACCCGAGAGTGAGGAGAAGCAGAGTGAGGAGAAGTGGCCTCGATTGTGTAAATTGTGTCACTCTCTTCGGGATTTTGAGCGAGGTGGCCTCTGGAATAGGTTCAATAAAAGAATGGAAACAATCTCCGAACTAGGAAGCTGTAGTGGCAATGTCTACCTGCCGATCTTACAGTGATTATATGTAAATAGGAAGAAATGAACTTTTAACTTGAGGCAAAACCCAAAGAGGAGGATTGTCTTCATGTGTTCATTATGAAAGGTATGTATACGCCAACCAGCAGTGCCTCAGATTAGCAGCCTCTGCAAACAAGCAAGAGGAAATAAATGCCTTTCATTGAGCAAGCTAGTTCATACCAGTGTAATCCCTCAAGCCATGGTCTCGTCTTGATTTGGAAAGAGCAGTTTCAGCTGGTTCAGGAAAACCTCCCATCTTGAAATCTTTAATTCTCAAGGGATTGAAACTCTGCCTAGAAGCTTCATAGGAAATAGTGTTCCTGCTCCTACCATTTCCAAGGCTGTTTCGCAGCCAACAATAACACATTTGAGAGATTGAACCTTCCGGTAGGTGAAGGGCAACTAGAAAGTAACACTGAGCAAGGAAAAGGGTTGGAGATGTACAAACGTCCTTAGTGGATGGAGACTGAATATGCCAGCTTGAAACAAAAACCTCTGAAAGGTCATAGTACTTGTTACAAAAATGAGAAGCAGACTCCCATACACACTTTGAGACCCCCAAACTAGAAAATTAAGAGTTAGATCCACCAAACACAATTGCAACAAGCTTTAGGATTGACTGGTATTTGGAGCATATTTCCTAACAAAAAGGTAAGAATTCCGCTGTCAAAACTCCTGATGGTCAGATGGGCTCTTGACAACATGTAAGGGATGCTGTGTTCATCCACAGGGCCATGGGGCTTGCAAAGAGGCCCATCCCGGCTTCCCTTCACCTTTGAAAATCCCAGAATTCTTCACAAACGAAAAGGAGAGGTGCGGAGCACAAAATCAAGTAGCCTTCTTCGAAGCAGCAGCTATCTAGGAAAAGCATGTGTGACTCTGGAGATCCAGGTCGAGTTATATACAGCAAACATAGAATATTCAAGCTCGTGGTGCAAGCTTGGCAACGTTATCTTCAACTTTCTGCAAAACCCCACTGTTCGTCTCCACAACTCCCTTCCAAATAACTGACTGATTAAACTCTAAGTATGATACAATAGATCTTATCATTGACGTGCATTATTTGAGCTAAGGGTGTCTACCGTTGCTACAAATTCTGCGGTCATGTTGTGATACTACACGGAAATCAACAAGTGAGCAATGTAACTTGATCAATCGTATTGCTTCAATCACTGAAACTACCAGATTTCTTTCACACCCTCTCCCCAAAAAAGCAATGTATGTGACATCTCAGGACTATCAAATTGGTTGAGAACAACGGGTCTCTAACAGCGTTCAGATTTCGTTACCTACTAGCTACCTCTCTAGAGCGAAAACAGTAGGTTACTACGAGGAAGAGTGAGTCCAATGCTTGCTACGAAATGTTGACTCCCGGGTTTACGGAAACCGACACGTAAATAGTCGGAATCTTGCTAAATCAGAGGATCACTGCACCGAATGGGAGGTTCCATCATAGCCGCAATCAGATCATCCGTCAGGGTAGGAACGGCGGATCTGAAAGCTTTGGCGGTGGCAGGTTTATAGTTTATACGAGGCCTGACGATGGAAGAGTTGTCCCACATACGCATTCGTCAGACCCGTCTTTGCAGCAATCTCACTGAAAGTTTTTCATCTCGATCTCAGTCTGAAGAAGTCTATCCACGAGAGCCGACTTTTGCTCGAGTAAGGCCATGACTGTCCGCTGTTCTCTCTGTGCCGCAGCGATATTCCTGCCCTATGTCTTTGCCAAATGCCGCTTCTTTCTCTCACAAACAGATTCGTTTTCTTCCGCCATTGCTCTCAACCAAGAGCTCTCAATCCCAACATCCAAGCTTCTCACGTCGACGTTTCCGGAGGGCTTGACGAGGAGGGTGATCTGCGTGGCGGCTGGCGTGGGGTGGAGGAGCATGCAGGGTGATGCCACGTGTGGAACACAAGTCAGCCACCTCAGCATCCTTCCTTTCTGCTGTCTCCAGTTCACACTGTGTCGTCTACTTACCCACCATTGGACGAAGCACAGTCCAGGTGACCTTTTACTCAAATAAGGAACGATGGAAAAATCTAAATTGCTTTGAGTTCTTCTTTTTGTAGAGGAGAGACCGAATGATGTTATTTGAAGTGCGGGAAAAAAAAACCCTTTAATATCATGAGGCGCATGGGCGAAAACATGAGGCCAATAACACGGCAGTCCAATAGATCCCACACACTGGACAAGCAAGAGTCAAGGGGAAGAGTTCCACCACAAGGAAGACAATATATATAGAGCAATTTCATTAACGAGGGATTCTTTTGAAGGTCCAAAAAAAAGAAGATGGAAGGTCATACGACTGGGATGGCGCAGAAAGGGGCGTGGGTAGGGATAATTTGGCTTGTGAGGTGTCAAGTAAAGCCAAAAGAAGGAATGGAGGCCATGTAGAAGCTAGCATAGAAAGAGGAGGTCCGCTCGTAGTTCTAGAGCTTTTCACAAGGATGAGGCAGTGGCGTGCAGGGTAGATGAGTGTAGTGGTTGTTGGTTGGTGGGAGGGTGCGGTCCATGCTAGTGCAGACGATTGGGTGATTCTTGAATGCCTGTCTTGCCCGAATGTCTGTATGTAGAGAAGTGGAGTGTTGGGCAGTGGCTACTAGATTTAAGTGCATTGTCTTCAGAGGAATTTCTTGTAGTTTATAGCAGTTTAGTGTAGAACGTGTCATATGCTTGGCGTTTGTAGAGGATCCCGTGCTACTCACAATAGCAATTATAATGAAGATATATTGAAGACAACATAATTTGATTATAGCCGGGATAATCCCCACATTTTCCCTACATTCTAACTCTGACTCTGTCTCGCTCTAGCTCTTTTGACGCGAGAGAAACTAGCGCGTGAGCCGCTTACGCTTTGCACACTAAATGTGAGCAGATTCAACTAAGCGTGAGCAAATTCTAAGCGTGAGAAGCACAGCCTATAACCGAGGGAAAAACAAGGCCTATTACCATGAACGCAAACTCTTGTGTAATGGAAAGTCTGCGGAAGCTGCAGGGACCAAATACAAACGATGGAAATGCAAACAAGACGGAACTTGGACATTATTGGTAAGAAGTAGTGTGGTGGTAGACATGATGGGCCTAATGTTGGACTCTTTTGCTTGTGTTCAATTAGCATAATCCATCTTCTTAAAGAGTGTATGTGGGATGAAAATAGGTTGCAAAAATTGAAGTCATTAAGAAAAAATAATTGGACCAGATTGAACCACGGACATTGAGACAAATAACATATAGAAACTAGCGGAACATATGAACTGTAATACATGATTCCGTGAGTAGAATTAACCTCTCCTCCGAGACTCAATCATAACAAGCCAACTTTCGTTGACAAGCTTGATCTCTCTCGGCAAAACCAATCTCGTAGGGTGGGGAGGAGTATCGAGCAGGCCCAATTGTCAATGTTGCGTTGCACCTTGTCCTACGGTGCAAGGGAGGCAGCATTAATGTCAGTCAAATTCTTGAGAGCAATTGTCAGTCTGCCTTCTCATTTCTGTCACCTCCCTCCGCTACAAGAAATCAGAGCAAAAGTTGTGATCGTCGACGATCACGACATCTACCCAAATGCAAAAACAAAAACTCAAAAATCAGAGTAGGGGCGATGATCGTCATCGCGACATTTACCCAAAATGCCAAATGTAATTTAAGAAGAAAAAAATCAGAAATCAGAGCAATATAGATGATCGTCGATCATCACGACATCTCCCAAATGCCAAAAAAATAAAAATAAAAGAAAACCTCAGAAATCAGAGCAGAAGTGATCGTCAATCATCACCCAAATACGAAAATAAAATAAAATAAAATAAAAAATAAACAAACTAAAAAATCAGAGCAGAAGTGATGATTTGTGGGGAGAATCGTCCCATTTTGTGGACTTGTTGTGTTCACAAAAATAACCTTTGTGGTGAAGAGACACCATAAGTTACGATTTCTTCAGGGGTTATTATTATTATTATTTTAAATACTACTGCCCGCATTTTGACATCTCCTACCCGCGATAATAGGCCTTATGTACCTTTGTTGTCTACAATTATAGGCCCCGTGCGGTCCACGTCACTCTGAAATGTGAGCAGAATTTCTGCTCACGGAATTTTTCGCTCACGTGAGAGGTTCACAAACTAGCATTCCCCCTTTGGCCCCTTTGGTGTGGCTGTCGCATGTTGTTTTCTGTTTATGCATTGGGAGGTCCTCTTGACAGTTTACAGTTTTTCTGAGGACTTGCTGTTAGCAAGCCCGCTAATGGTAGTTTTGTAAGTCCAAAGATACTAGGTCCGGCACCATTGAAAGTTGGGGGATGCACCTCCCCGTTGGTGAGGATCTCTAGTAGATGATACTCGAAGTGCGATGGGACATATACCGGGGTCGCAGAGGCTTTGGTCAAGTTTGCAATGACTGTGATTTGACTGTCATTCAGAGGGAGCACAACCCCCATGTATTCTGGCAACTTGGAAAGCATGCGCTTGGAAGCTGCTCAGGTTTTACGCCATGTGGTCAAAGATGGATATCCTGAGTTTGAACATGTTGACTGTGTTCTCATGGGAGAATGCTTAGGTAAAGTGATGCTCAAGGTTGATCATGTCGTTCTTGGTCGTGATGTGGTCAGCAACAAACATTTAAATCGACCACCAGAGTAATCATTTCTTCCTTCGCTGCCAGGAATTCAGCTCGGGTGATCACTTCTTTTGTTGGCACACCAGCTGCTTGAATAGTAACGGACTCAACCATCTGTGCTAATGTCTGGTTAATGTTGTCAGCTCCGAGTCTTTTGAGAATTGCAGGTGCAACTAGTACAATTCCATTGATGCTATGCGCGTGTACTATTCGATGTACTAATTATTATGTTGTAAGATGTACATCTTTTGTATAATCTCGCAAAGACTGTTGGGTTGACGCAAATAAGGTAGACTATCCCTTTATGTCGGATGGTTTTTGTCTTTGAGGTGTAACAGAAGTAGATTTGTGCTACATTGCTCTTGCCTAACAAGCTTTTGAGGGCCTCCACTTTTCTGGTTGCGTTCTAACGTAACGGTGTTGAGATTTTTGATGATCACGGTAAGAGCATTATGTTCAAGAATTATTTCCTTGGAGGTAGCAGGCATGCCCAATGCACTCGCATAAACACTCATCTGACTTAATTCTTGTGTTCTCAATTGTGACATGGAGCGCCGACGAGTGTCCTCTGATATGACATATATGAATGTGAATTTGGAGACGACCTTCGGTTTGGCTACATGTTGCAATTCAAACTCATCCCTGCTGAAGTATGTTTCCACAACAAAGTAAGTTCTCAGCATATATCCGAGGTGGCCTTGTAGTGCCTCGCTGGTCATATGCAGAGAAAAGTAGTCATATGTGGCTGCTATGTCGAAGCTCTTTTCAACCAGATCAATGACCAGTTCTCCCGACGAGAGTTCCAGTGTGAAACTCGTTCTCCTCTCAGAAGTGCGAGTCCGTCTCGTTCTGGGTGCTACAACTCAACTTTGAGCACTCCATTACATGTCTTTGTTTTGGCCTATGTGACGAGTATAGATGAGGAGAGCTTGGAGCCCAGACGGACATTCATGTCTGCAAACCTCCTCCTTGCTTTCTCCAAGACCACCAGGCGGTCCATTGTTGTGTTGTTGATCATTATATGGTAAGACTCCACTACTAGTCATGTATGCGGATTGACCTTAGTACCTTTGGGGAGTTGGATCAAATGGTAGAATTGTCATGTTCTGCCGTCGCAACGTTGAGCTGGGTATAACCATTGCGGCACTCTATGAAAGACACACCGACAGACAATCATCTCTCTACTTTCTTGTTGTGAGACTCCCAATTTCATAAGCTCTTCTGTGATCGCAATTCATGAAGTGGAGGATTACTTGCTGCTACTGCTCGCTCTTCCATTGTCCGGCTCCCTAGCCAGATATGAGATATGTTTGTATGTGTTGTAACAGGGCCTTTGGGTGACGTGCTGTTATCGTTATGTTCCTTGAGGTGTGCTGGCAGAGGAGTGTAAATAGCATCAATTGCACCACATATATCTTTTTTGATGAGGCTATTTAGGAAGTCTTGTAGAGTGGAATCAAAATGTTTTGTTGTTTTACCCACTCGTTTTATATATTAGTTAATTGTGTTCACTCAACTTTATTCTATAGAGGAAACTACGCATCACTGTTAGAAATCGGTAAGCCCTTATTGTGCCTTCCCTAGGTGTCACCTCATCTCCATTGTTGAAAATTACTTGGTGAAGTGGCTCCAAGTAACACCTCCTTCAGGTAACATCTATCTGATTGAACAATTTATGAAAAATAAATAGATGAAATTTCAAGTTTATTATGGATGAAAGTAGATTTCGCTTTTCACAAAGAGGAGCCATACGCGACTAGCCGCTTGTTTTATTTATCGTACCACCGGTTCTGGGTATTGATAATCATTCTAGATTGATACCATCTTACAAAATTGATACGTGTAAAACATTGTGGACATCATTTCGCAGTACTATGTACAAAGTAGAAATTTCATGTCATATTCTTAACAATTATTTTAAGATAAATTTTATTTTATTTATGTGACAGTGTGATTATATTATACCACACATCTCGAAGATTTTAATTTATAAACACATATATATTTAATTAAATAATACAATTTTATCTACAATTAAGTTGGATATCTATCAAATATTTTCGAAATAGTTTGAAATTACGATGATTATCATCATCTTTTTCAAGAAAACGATAAATCACATCATAATTAAAAATTACTGGATCTCTATTTAGGAATTAATCCATTGGTTTGGGTTACCTGCCAATTCTGGGTAACAGCCATTTTTTATGTTTATGATACCTGCCAGTTCCAGATGTCGGTTCCAAAAATTGGTGATCTGCAATACCTATTTACTTAAAGGGTCCCGGGTTCGTTGAATTGAATAGCAATTGAAATATTTGAATATGAGTATATAGTATATCAGATTACAAATAAAATATTTAGTACAATAAAGTAATCCTGGTTAGTCTTTCATTATAGTGTAGTCTCCATACTAATATTATTTCGCTTTGGTCGTGGGTTTGATTAAACTTGGAAATACCACTGTTGGGCGGGTATATCTTTTACCCAGATATATATCCAGATGTATAACCAGATGTGTAAGATTTTGGGACCCGCATGTACCTAGGGTATGTTGGACTATGACCATTCAAATAACGATGGTGAAAAATCTAACGGTGAATTTTGGTCATTTTTACCTCAGGTAAATTTCATAAGGTGTCCCACATATGGGGCAACGTACAAACTTGGAACTATTTGATTTCATGAATCCTACACAAAGTTGTAGGGTTTCAAAGTCGAACCAATCAGAATGCTTGTATACACCAAGGCCCTATGACCAATCACACTTTTTGGGGGGTTATATGTTTGCCAAGTGACAAAAATGGAGAGTCTTGGGGCCAGCACTGCATGGTCATAGGTACTGACAGAAGCGTTGAAGCGTTAATGGGGTTTTCGGTCGTAGACGCCTGTTCGGTCATAGGCCAACTTACCCTATACCCTTACGTTATGGTATATTTTTACTATATACCCTACACTTATACTTACCCTGCATCAATGGGTTTTAATACACCCTATTTAATGCAGGGTACATGTTGGGTTGAAGGGTGAGTAGCAATCAGGGTATAGTAAGTACGCTTGACATCATTATTTTAATGTCTTGAATACAATCTAATTATTATCATAATTATAATATAGTGGTATGTGTAATGATTAGATTAAAATATATTTTCTTGGTATATTTAATAATTTAATATTCAATTGAACTATATTCTGCTTCTATTCAGAAATTTTGACATTGTTGTCTATTTACTTATAACTAGGAAATAAATCATAATGATCCGGGACGGTAATTGAAATAAAAGAAAATCTACCAGGATTTAATTTCAAAGAGGCTCGGAGGGTAAGTGAAAACCCATGTACCCAACAACACTAGAATTTACATCAAACCCCATGAGTTTAGTGGTGACCACACCATCATCTCTCCCGCAGCTCACACATACCTTGTCAACCACCATCTGATTAGACTGCAGCCAAAAAGTTTTTCGGTCATATCTGCATATTTTGTGAGAAATATCAAAATTACATCCTCGTGAAGCAAGCTTTCCAATACTGATGTTGAACCGTGGCGATCCCTTATAGCTAGTAAACTGGCCAATGGATCCATGGAAATTGAAGGGAAAAGACACACACATTGAGCGGTTTCGCAACACGGTTCACATCTCTTTCCACATTCTGTGCTGCTGATGTGTCTATGGTCATTCTCTAGTTGGAAGTGTGCTTGCATGTCAAATTGGCCTCATAACATTCTCCATGCACGTACCAGGAAGGGCACGGAGGGCCCTTTTTTGGACCTGACTTCAAAACAAGCAAAGGGGACAGGACTCGTCCCCATCACGTAATTGTTATGCATCGATGGCATCATGGAGGTTTTGCATGATGTGGACGGAGCCCACGTCCATGCAGAAATGAATAACCATATATAGATGTTATAAAAGAAAACAACGGACCTCACAAGTATATATATTGGGGAAAGGGGAGGAAGTCCTTGAGAGCTTTATTGATGTTTATTGGGAAAATATATATATTTTTAATCACAATAGAAGTGTGAGCTGTTGCTCCCAGTTATTTCCCTTTAAAAACAAAAGTGGATATGAATGCATGCATTATATTATCAGTATATATATATATATATATATATATGGGACAGAGGCCCTTAAATTGAAGTGAAAAGAGGCAAGGAAAAAATAACATTGTGGAATACGCATCGAGACAAACAACCGAGACGCCAGCCCCTAACCAAGAGAAGTGAAGTAGCAATTATGAACTTGAGGACATATGGGGGAGAGAAGATTATATGGGGAAAAAAATTACTAGATTTTGCTAGATAGGTGAGATTCCCTAAAAGTACCTCCACGCTAAATGTCACCTCAAATGCTACCGCCGTTGCCAACCACTGTCGAATGCTACCGCTGATCTTCTATACCCTGATTAGGTACTGCCGTCGAATGCTACCGCCGTGGCTATGTTATCTTATGTACCCTGATTAGATATACCCTTCATTTTAACATATAAAATATAAGGATAAGGGTATATCATAAAAATATACCCTAATATAAGGGTATACATCCAAGTACCTAAACGTGCGTCACCAGGGTATATATATGTATATCAATATACCCGCCCAACACCCAGAGAAATAGGGCAGACGAGAAGGACCATACAGAGATCAAAAGCAGGATAAAAGCTAATAGCTACCACTTTTTACGAGTGGAAGGTGACTCAATTATATTAAGACATAAGCAAATAAATAAATAAATATAAGGGACAGATGCCCTTAATTTGAATTAAAAAGAAGCAAGGAAAAAGCAATACCAACTTGAGAACATCTAACGTGGCATAAGAGAATGACCAGATAGAAATCGAAAAATAAAAAATAAAAAATCGAAAGCAGGACAAAGCTAATAGCTACCCATATTTACGTGTGGAAGCCGACTTGAATAGATGGGCGTTAGATTTTCCTGTTCTAAGACTCCACGCAATGGCACGCAATGGCTCCATTGACCTCCCCATCCTTTCCATCAGTAGGCAAAAATCTGGCACTATGCGAGCTCCGTCGTGCCAGGTAATACATGATTTGGAGTTCTTGAAAACATGATATCTCATTTCCTCATGAACGGTCAAAGCCAGCCGAAAGCTTCAATATCGGAATTGAATCTCCCTATGATTGATTGAAGAGATACCATAATTTATGCTCCTTTTGGGAGGCTTTCTTTATTTCTTTGCAAATAAATGAACAATGTCCTGCAGGTTTTTGATAAGCTGTTCATGTGCGGCCAACTGTTCCTCCAACGGACAACGTACCTTGCCCCCCTCCACCTCAGACGTTGAAGGCCCAGCTGCGGAGACCTGTTGCGACGTATAATCTGGAGGTTGGTCTGCATTTCCTCCTTATTCTACATCGTCGTTTCCATCCGCCTTTTCTCCTTCTTCCACCTCGTCGTTTCCATCGAACCGTATGATGTCCTGCCCCGTCTGGGATATCAGAGAACATGTATAGTCTAGTACGCTGTCTCGTAGTGGCAGTTTGTCAATCCACTGGTCGCAATAAAATCAACTCTGTGTATAACATGGCCGCAAATAAATACGGGACCTTGTTGTTGACGAGCGGTACTTGACCCCACAATGTTGTATGTACCTCCTCTGCCCTGTGGCGGAAATGCGGGTTGGCGCAGGAATGCAAGTTAGCTTGATTTTGTTTGGTTTGTGGATCATGCATATCTCTGGGCCACAAACGATTTATGTGACATCAGTACACAATTTCCTGCAGTCACCAAGCGACCACCGCTGCCCCAACTTCCAAACTTCCCAACCTGGTTCTGCAAGAATGTTGGGGTCATTATATATGTCCCAACGAAGTTTGCGCCTGACCCTTTTTGGTTTTTTTTTGGGAGGTCCAGGTTCATTATCGTCATCCCTGGGATGACCTCCTCTGTCTTCCTCCTCCGCCATTTATGGCTTTGTACCCTTACTCGATAGGTGTTTGTTAAGAAAAATGCTCTCCCAACCCTCCTAAATCGTACCTAATCCTACTCCTTAATGAATCCTCCCCAAGTACTAGAGACACGTGTCACTCCCTCGGCAGTTCTAAGTGATATGACGTAATGTGCAATGAAAAAAACGTGGGTGTTAGAGGAGGGCTTCCCAGGAGGTACTCAGCATCGATTTCGTAGAATCCAACGGCCCAGAATACCCCCACCCAACCAATAGCACCCCTCTCCACTTGGACTCAATGACAATGAATGCAACATCCTATCGTCCACCAAGTCCTGGTGTGGAGAAAAGTGAGGGAGAGAATGGCCTCCAAGGCCTTATAAGCCCCCCCTCCACACTCGGGGTGTGCGCTGTCATCATGACTGTGCACGCTAGTAATAGCTGCGACCGTCAGCAGGGGTGGTCGCAGATTTTTTTTTTAAATTAGCAGGGAGGTGGTCGCATAATTTTGTTTTTTTTAATAGGCGCGACCACCAGCAGAGGGGTGGTCGCAGAAATTTTGTTTATATATACTTCTGTGACTGTCCGCGGGGGTTTCACAAACAACCATGCCATTTTATGGCGAACCACCACGAAGACCCTCGATTCCCGGTGATGAGTCGCGGTGAGTCTTGGCCCACCTACCACGGCCCCATTGGACCGTGGTGAGTCCCAAGACTCCCCACGACTCCCACCACAAGGTCTCCGCCCCATGGTGAGTCCTATGCCACCCCCACTAAGTCCCACTAAGCTACCTCCACCCCTTGTGGAGCCACCCCCACCGCAACCCGGTGTGTGGGGCTTCACCTAGTGAGCGCCTCCGCCTCCTTGAGTGCCTTGGGCACTCAAGGGTGCTTCAGCCCCCCGTACCTATTGCTGCCACTGCCCCCACCATAGCGGCAGCCCCTCCTGCGTCCCGACCCCCTTGCCCTCAAGGCAAAGGGCCGCGACACACACCCCTACCAACATGGAGTCGATGTCCTCATTGACTTGTCCATTTTGTAGAAACGAACATCCAAGTTGTGGCGTCCCACATCAAGGAGTTTGTTTCCGTACTATGGTGTCCCATGACAAAGAACCAAACCCCACACTTGACTCTATTCTCCACTAGCTAGTTCGGCCGACTTCCAAGTCTCGGCCAATGGTGGAGCCTCTCAAGCTCCTCCCAGTGCACTCTTCTTGGTCTACTTCAAGGCCAAGGAACGATCCTCCCCGAGGATCGAATCGCCTTACTGCAACAACATTGCCTGCGATCGCTCATGATGCCGCTTTTGGCATCACATTGAGCAAGGGTTCACCTTGAACCCTTTTTGACTAGGAAGATAACCTTGGACTAACCATGCGCCCCAATCACTACAATTGGGTCCGCCTTGGAATGTTGGCCTGAGGTACGGGAACACGCCGAAACCGCACTACAACTTCGTCCCGAGGCTATACGATTATAGTACGTGAACGGAAGCACATAGCTTCGTCCCGCATATGGAGGTACGAACTTCGGACTCACTTCCGGAGGTAGTAAGAAATTTCTGAAGTTCAACTAGACCTCCGTGCCTGCCTCAAACTTAACTTCCCTCCGCTTCCGATTCGCCTGCCGTTTATACCGTTTCCTAGCTTTGGCAATGTTGTACTTTGCGAGCTTCAACAAACGCTCGCGTTCTTCCAGCACCGCTGCTGCTTCAACGTCTTGGGCGACTCAACTTGTTGGCACCAGAGGTGTTTTTCCATAGACCAATACGATAGGGGAAATTCCCGTTGCGGAGTGTTTTGTGTTATTATAACATAACTCTGCCGCATCCAAGTGCTCCACCCAGTCCGATTGGTCTGCCGACACGTAATTCCGCAAGATCTGTTTCACCACAGAATTCACTCTTTCTGTTTGGCCGTCCGTCGTAGGTCGGAAGGCAGTGCTCATCTTGAGCCTCGTCCCCATCTTCTTCCAAAGTGCCCTCCAAAATTTACTCGTGAACTTTGGATCGCGGTCCGAGACAATATCCTTCGGGAGTCCATGATGCTTGAAGACGTGGGCGAAGTAAAGTCGCCCCGTCTCCTGCGCCGTTGCCGTCTCCTTGGTGGAGATGAAATGGCCCATTTTACTGAACCTATCCACCACCACCATGATCGTATCAAATTCTTTTGACAGCGGCATAGCAGTCATTAAATCCATCGAGACACTTTCCCAAGACCCCTCTAGAATCGACAAGGGTTGTAACAGCCCCGCTTGCTTTTTGTACTCGCTCCGATTTTGTTGGCATGTGGTGCATGTCTTGACATACTCCTCGGCCTCCTCCCTCAGTTTGGGCCAGAAATACTCTTTCTTCAAGAGTGTCGCGATGCGCTTGGCTCCGCCGTGGCCCGCAAGCGGGCCATTATGACATTCTTTCAAGATACTATCTTTGATCCCTCCTTTCGGCACGTAGAGACGCTTTTGCTTATACCGGAGCAGTCCATTTTGCAAGTGGAAGTGCGATTTAACCCCCATCCTCAAGTCCCGCATCATGAACTTCGCCATCTCATCATTCCGGTAAGCCTTCCGGATCTTATTTTGGAACGTTGTCTCGCCCCTGTACACAAACATGAGCTGCTGCTTTCTACTTAAAGCATCGGCCACCACATTGTCCCGTCTCGGTTTGTACTGGATATCCACGTCGAACACCGCCAAAGTATCTTGCCACCTAAGTTGTTTTGGGGACAACTTAGGCTGCGTGGCAAAATACTTCACCGTGACATTGTCCGTGAACACCTTCACCGGGTTGGAACCAACATAGTGGCGCCAAAGCTCAAGGCAATGCACCATCGCCTTCATTTCTTTCTCATGCGTAGGCCACCGTCGCTCCACTTCATTCAGTTTCTTACTTTCGTAAGCCACTGGACGTCCATCCTGCATGAGTACACCCCCTATTGCGAAGTCCAACGCATCCGTATGAATCTCAAAATGGATGGTCGAACTCCGGGATTTTGAGGACTGGAGCTTCCGCCATCCGTTGCTTCAACTCGGCAAAAGCTTTGGCCACAAAAGGTGTTCCATACCCAGACTTTGGATTTACACAAAAGGTCTGACAACGGCCCCGCGATCTTGGCGAAATTTCTCACATACTTCCGGTAATAGGAGGTGAGTCCTAGGAAGGATCGCACTCCCGGGACCGAAGTCGGAGGCTCCCAATCCAAGATCGCTCTCACCTTCCTGTCATCCATTTTGATCCCATCCTGTGTAATCACATGCCCTAGGAACTCCACTTTTGTGACCCCGAATTCGCACTTTGAAGCTTTGGCATACAACTTCCCTTCTCGTAATTTCTGGAACACCCTTTTTAGGTGCTCTAGGTGCTCTTCCTTTGTTTTCGAGTACACCAGTATATCATCGATGTATACGATTACAAAGTCATCCAACCACTCCTGGAAAAGGCTGTTCATTAGCATGCTAAAGGTCGCGGGTGTGTTGGTGAGCCCAAAAGGCATCACCAATAATTCATACGAACCATATCTTGTCCTGCACGCGGTCTTCTCCTCATCTCCTTCTGCCACTCGGATCTGATGATACCCGGAGCGCAAATCGATCCGGCTGAAATACTTCGCTCCTGCCAACCGATCGAAGAGGTCGTCGATCCTTGGCAAAGGGTACCGGTTCTTGATAGTCACCTTATTCAGGACCCTGTAATCGACACACATCCGCAGCATCCCATCCTCCTTGTCTGCGAATAGCACTGGGGCTCCGTAAGGTGACTTACTTGGCCGGATGTACCCCTTTGACATTAGATCCTTGAGCTGAGTCTTCAGCTCGACCAACTCTCTGTGGCTCAACCGGTAGGGCGCCTTGGCAGGCGGTTCCGATCCCATGTATCACCTCAATCTTGTGGTGAACTCCCCTTCTCGGTGGCAAACCGCTTGGTAAATCCTCCGGCATCACATCCTGGTATTTCTCCAAGATCCCCTTGATCCAATCTGGGCTCAGCTCCCCATCGTCTTCTCCTTTCACTTGTCTTACGTAAAGCAAAAACTGGGGCTCGTGTGGCTCCTCCACGGCCCACTCCCTTGCTGACAGAAGGTTTATTCGCCCTCCCACGGGTTTGGGCCTTTCCGACACTCGTAAAACTTCGCCACCATTCCCACACGGCAGCGTGACTACTCTCTTGCGTCATCTATGACCGCTCCGGATTTGCTCAAAAAGGTCATCCCCAAAATGAGATCCACTCCATCGATCTCGCAAATGGTAAAGTTCTCACGTCCCTCCCAACTCCCCAGTTGAAGAGGAACATCGAACGCTAACCTCGTCGCCAATTGTGGTTCTCCTTTGGCAGAATGCACCTCAATAGAGGCCCCCACGTCACTTGTCGAGAGCCCCAGCTTTCGTGCCGATGCCGGTGTCATGAAGGAGTGTGACGCTCCTGTGTCCACCAACAACGACACGTTAGTTCCGGAAATTATCCCATCCACGAACAATTATTGACTCCCTTTACGCAGGGCACCAGTTTCCTGATACAACTCACAAGAGTAGTTGCCTACCTTGCAAGTTTTGGCGACCACCGCTTGTCGGGGCTTTGCGCACTTTTTAGCCATGTGTCCGGGCTCCTCGCAATTAAAACACACTCCATCGAAGGTCGCCTTTTGTCCGCCATAAGGCGTCGCACCTGATTTTTCTTTCGGAGCACCGGGTGTCGTCTTGGCGTGTGAAGGTCCTCCCTTCGATTTCCACGTGCCATTGTCGCCGCGTGACCTATCCCACTTCTTTTCCGGTCGAAAAGAGTCACCCTCCCACCGAGTCTTTTTGTGGTTCAGCTCCATACGACCTTGTCTTTCGCCCTTAGGGACATCCGAGAAGCATTCAGCCCTCTCAATTGCCTCGTTCAAAGTCTTCGGTGGCTTTTCCTCCAACTTCCGCCTGGCCCATGGGGCCAGTCCCGCCACAAAGTTGAAGACCATTTCTGGTTCTGCCATGTCCGTGACTTCGAGCAACAACACATTGAAAGCCTGAACATATCCCCGAATGTCATCTGTTTGCTTCAAATTCCTCATCTTGTCCCGGGCGAGCCAGGACGCGTTGAGGGGCACAAACTATCTCTTCATCAGTTCCTTGAACCCACTCCAGTTCAAGGTTTCCGGGTTTGGACCTTGGTCGTGAAGGCATTTCTGCCACCATTGTTGAGCATAGCCCCTCAAATAGGTAGGAGCCACTTCCACCCGATCCTCGTTACTCAATTTGGCTGCCTGGAAGTACTGCTCTAGCTCCAAGAGCCAGGTGTTGAGTGCCTTCCGATTTCGGACGCCCTCGAAGGTGCCGGGTTCCTTAGGCTTCACCTTAAACTTTGCCTTAGTGGAAGTGACATTAGCCGCCTTCAACACGTCTTTCAACGTCCCGCCAAACTGCGCCAACAACCCTTCCCAAAAGGCTGCTGGCATGGGAGACATCTGTTGGTCCGTCGGAGCTCTCATGGATTCCTCGGGCTCCGACTCCTCAGATTCCTCCCGTTCTTGAGCTGCCTCGCTTTCAAAAGCATGCATCGCTTCCTCAATGGCCGCTTCGGTGACACGTCGCCCCCATGGGGTTCACCAGGATAATCATCTTTCGGGCCGTTCCGCTTTCGTTTTGGCTTGCCTGACCCCATGATGAGGCCGAACCCAAGGACGATCGCGTACTGAACTCTAAGCTCTGATACCAAGTGTCGCGCACCTCATTTCAGTAAGCTCTCCTTCAAGTCATAGTTACTCGCTTTGATGCCCGCGCCTAACTCCCAACCTGGCCGCCGGGCCAACTTGGAGCTTCGGCTGCTCACCGGGACATAACGGTCCCCCTTTATTCTTCCACCAGACCCTCTACCAATTTGGACCTAGTGGAAATTCCCTTTGGTAGATGGCAGTCCGGAATAATTCCCCACTCCTTGGTCGTTTTCCGGCTCGCTCGCTTACTCACTAGTTTTTGGTCACCAACGGGCTTGCACCGTTATCGGGGTTACTACTCCCTATATATACTTCTGTGACTGTCCGCGGGGGTTTTATGCCGTTTTATGGCGAACCACCATGAAGACCCTCGATTCCCGGTGATGAGTCGCGGTGAGTCCCAAGACTCCCCACGACTCCCACCACAAGGTCTCCGCCCCATGGTGAGTCCTATGCCACCCCCACTAAGTCCCACTAAGCTACCTCCACCCCTTGTGGAGCCACCCCCACCGCAACCCGGTGCGCGGGGCTCCACCTAGTGAGCGCCTTCGCCTCCTTGAGTGCCTTGGGCACTCAAGGGTGCTTCAGCCCCCCGTACCTATTGCTGCCATTGCCCCCACCACAGGGGCAGCCCCTCCTGCGTCCCGACCCCCCTGACCTCATGGCAAAGGGCCGCGACATTATGTGCTCACCTACCACATCAAGACATGTGCAAAATTTGGAGGCAATCGTCCCAGATCTGCAAAATTGCCACCATTGAATGTGGGGCCCATTTTTTGGGCCCCCAGTGAAAAAAAACAAGTTGGAGTCAATAAAATTGGGAATTTACCTGACGGGATGACCATTTTAGCTGAATCTTCTCCCAGTTGTCCCCCTCCAGATCCTTCATCCAGCAAGATGAAATGCAGGCCATTTGGCCAAGCAATGTGCTTGTGACATTTGGTCAAAATAGGGGGGGGGGTACATCAAATGTGTGAAGTAAATAGGACCTGCAGGAGGCCAGCGTACGAGAGGCGTGGGAGGTCTCCAGCCGACCCCCTTGTACTTTAAGAAAATCCTACTCACTGCCCTGAGGGGATCTAGGGGATCTGTAAATGGGAGGTGATAGCCAACTTCTGGGCCCTCAAGATGGCCCATATTTCACCACAAATGGCCAAGATCTGCAAAAGTTGTGGGCCACGAAAACCTCCATCGACCCGATTCGGGTCGCAGGGGCTATATAACGAGTCAGAGATGTGCAATTGAGACTGTTGTACAAATAGGTGTACAATGGAGATTAGTTTGGTTTTGGGTTTGCCAATGCATGGCAAGCTGTAACATGAGGCATGGCGGATTGGGGTGGGCATACTTTGCGTGTCCAAGTATGGATGAATGTGTGATTAGTAGTGATGTCCAAAGCACATTCATGTAGAGTTGATCTTGTCCTATTTGCAGAGACATAACCTACACCTACCTACACCCACTACTATCACAACCGGAAAGAGGACCCAGTAGCTCCACATCATTGGTATTTCATACTTATGGCATCAAATACATCAGATGACAATGCATTACACTACCTACGTATCTTATCCTCCAAAGATGCCGCACTTTTTCATAACTGGCAAATGTAGAGCTTCTGCTGATGTGGCACACTCTCATTCGTTGAGAGCAGAGGCATTCCCACACTCTTCTTAAAAGCGATGATGTGTCACTCCACCAATTGCTGGTTATTCTCATCTCCGCAGCGAAAACAGGATGTAACCCTCCAAGATCCCGCGGTTCCCTGCTCCCAAAGGACACCCAGTCCATAACCTTGACAATCGGGCGACGACTAGTCGCTTGTTATACATTGTTTCTAGCCCTTAGCAGTGGACATGACTGATGCAACTTTGTCGTTCTTCCATGACCGCATTGTCTGATGTTATCAGGAGACCAACTATTGAATGTTCATATGTTGACTCCTTCAAATGATTTAAAAGGGCCCCTGTTCCCCTTTCAAAAAATAAAAAAAATAAAAAAAATGATGAAACCCATACAACTTTATTTCACAAAAGTAACTGTACGCTAACATGATCTTGGGCTCAAATCCCGGCCAACTTCAAAAGTTGGAAAGTGGGTTCTTTTCCCGACCTTCCGTTGATTATCTCTGCAGGTCGGAAACAGCACCTAGGCTGGCCCCTAGAACCACAACCTTCCGTTTGACCGAGTATTCAACTCTCCCACTAGTTTATTGTTGTTGGGATATTTGGCCACAGATTCAATTCTATCTTATGACAGAATGCCTTTATAAAAAAATATATATATATATATATGACAGAATGGAATAATAATATTGTATAATTTCCAAGTCAATCTGGCCTGTAATCTTGCGCCATCAGTTGAGATACCAGCCAAGGAACCTCATCACGTGAATATAAATCTATACTGTGGATTTACATGGTCATAGGTAATGGTCATAGGTAATGACAACCAATGTTGACGAAAAATACAGGGGTGGAACTGCACCATTGACCCCATTTATGTTCTCAAGACTAAGTAAATCATATTTGTAGGATGAGGGAATGGACCATTGAAATCCGATCATATAAGTCCTAAATCGGATGGATAGTCGTCGATTGCCAGTCTTGACTGTGAATCAGATAAGCGGAATCTCCTATAAAACGAAGTTTGACTGTTGAAGTTTGAACACAGACTCGGACGTCCAATTGTTTTCTTTTCATTTTTCCAAAATCGTAGGCTGGGCCACATGATTTTGTTTTTTAATAATCTTTGCAGACCAGGGGATGGTAACCCTGGAGAAACAGGAATAGGAAAAAAAAAAAAAAAAAGAAGAAGTCCAGGGTGACTAAAACTGTAAAAATACAACTAATTAAGACTATTTACAAAATCTTAATCTCTACAGATGAATGAAATCTATGAGTTCATCCAATTCTGGTGGGGCTGGTCAGAGTAGCCTCAGTCAAAGTTACGGCTGAGTATAAATCAGTCGCTCACTGCCTGTCTGACATGGCCATTTCTCTTGGTAGGGATCATCTCTCTCTCTCTCTCTCCCCCAGATGCTCTTCTCACTCTAAGACTCTTCAGCATCATCTGATTTCTGTTTAGAGATGATACAAAGATCTTTCAGTCTAAGAAATTTCAAACTGCTGTGGCTGATCGCTCTTTAGTTGAGATAGAGGGGAAAAATCATGTGGGTTAGGGGTAAGTGATCTCAACAAAAGCTCAATCTTTTCGTAGAGAATCGGACAGGAAGGCGGTCTTTGTAAGAAGCAATGGGGAACTGTATGTGCATGGGAGGCCAGAATCGTAGCAGTAATGGGCAGCCGGGTCGTCCCGGTGTGAAAGTAGTGCTTGCAGGCGGTGTGGTGGAGGAATTCAAGCGGCCAGTGACAGTAGCAGAGCTCACCCTGGCGCACCCTCACCACCTTTTGTGCCATTCTAGCGCCCTGACCTCACTCTCGAAGCGTTCCGTCCTGCCAGCAGACCTCCAACTAGAACCAGGGCGTTTGTACTACCTTCTTCCCAGCCACAAGTTCAAGGATTCCGTCTCTCCTTCCAAAAAGGGTAAGGATTCAAACGGCGAGGAAAACTCACATGAGGCCACGGGTCATGTTAAGAATGCACACCTAGCAAAGAAGACAGATTCCGAACCATTCCAAATACAACACTGGAAGGGGCCTGGGATAGCTCAAGTCACAGTGCGTGGGCAAGACGTCACCAAACTGTTCTCAGATAAGCATCGACCTAACGTTGCGGACATGAGCTATTCCACACCAGATCTACGCAGTTTGTATGCTGCCGGGCCGCCACAAGTAACCCTTGATCGGTGTAATTCTTGGAAACCAAGGCTGGAAACCATCCACGAGGTCGGCGTATTGTCAAAGAAGAGGATAGAAAACTTCGTGCGAGGAAGAGGTTCCAAAAGCAAAGTACACAGCCACCTCGTGAGTAACTGAGGAACGAGCTAATGCACACCTTCAAGTGCTCAGCTCTGAAAGGTGATTTTAGTTGAGACGCCTGAGGTGACCAAGCTTCACTGAATAGGCCATCTCGGAGGAATGTATGTCACCTTGAATTTCAAGTGTTGGTGTAGACTTCGGGTCGTCGACAAGAGGGGTCGAATACGCCTTTGAACAAGCTCTCTCCCAGTTCGATTAGAAGCGAAGATCATCGCTGGGAATATAATCCAAGCTACTGTATTGAGGAAACGATGTTGCAGGCAGAGATGGGCAATGTACATTAGTCAGCAAATTTTGACACACAAGCGAGATGCGCACATTGGGTTGCAACTTGCGCCCCGGCCAGATCCAGGCAGCTAGTTCACCCTTGTAGAAACGTAACTTCATCGAAACATTAATTGAGACCCAATCAGATGCGATCCAGATTGCTCCGAAACTTCTGCCTGCAGACAAAGACACTCCGACATTTAGGGATCAGAAGAGAGAGATACTGAACTTTGAAGCTCCTCATATCACTGTAGATTCATAACAGACTCGTTTGAGAAAGAAGATCATGTAGACAATTTCAATCTTGCCAACAATTTGAAAAGATTCCATCATGTACACATCTCCAGCTTGTGGTCCTTGTATATGACCAAAACGTGATGAAGTTGAGGAACCTGATGATGTGCTCACCCTACCCCTTTTCTTTGGTGGCAATTGCCAAGATCGATGCTCACATCCATTTCCAATCTTTACATAGGAAAGCTAATGTGACCCTTCCTTCCCAAATCAAACAAAGTTTTGTGAAATTATCAAGGGCCAACAACCGAGAGTCTGATTGTGGAAAGTGTTGTGTGATGTATGATGAGTCAGAGGTTGCTCATTGACCTTATCAAACTCAGGGATTCAGAACTGTCACTCATGAAGTCCAGAGCAATATCGGCTGATTTGGTACAAGCATTGTGTCAAGAGTTGCAGCTTCAATTTTCAAAGAATGAGCCTTGGTCTTTGCACCAACAACCAGTGTGCTTGGGAGACCAAGACATACAGACAAAAGGTGTGACTGAAAGAATAAGAACTCCAATGATTGTTACAAATACAGATTACATAGCTAAATTATTCCCCCTGCCTACATTTGTTGGGTTATGCTATGACCAAAGCCTCTTGCGCAATGGTGGACAAGGCAACTATTGCAGCCTTGGTGTCAAGGTCTACAAGCTTGCCAGTCTTCGAGGCAACCACCCTACAATTCTCTGACCCTGCTGGAACAAACAGTTTTGCTTTTTCTGTTGACGAAAATAACCCCACGCTGCAAACAAGGAGAACAGACGCATAAGCGTTTACTGCACCAGCTGCTCATTGTAAGGGCATAAGTGCGCATCTAGTCGGATCTATCTCTTGAATCCCATAGACAGCTAGTTACACAAAGTGTATTGTTGCAAAAAACTAGCTAACCACTCCCTTCTCCCTCCTTTCTTTCCTCTTCTGCCCCCCCCCTCTCTCTCTCTCTCACACCATAAGGCCATGGAAGCACAATCTGCTATCTCTCCCTCAGCCTCCTATGGACCAAACATTTCTTTCATTTCTTCTCTCACATCTATATGTGTGAGAAGCTGAAACAGGCTCATAACCTCTAAAAATTCAGTTAAAACACTTAAAACACTTAAAACGGTGATACATTGAAGGTGACCGAGTCAGCTTGAAAGGTCTTCAGTAGGCCATCTTTGCCATAGTCCCAGAAACTTGGAAAATGCAACGGTGGATCCAGAGAAGGTGTGCCAATTGAATGAGAAAGGGTACCTGGGCTTTTTGAGGGCAAGCGCCAGTTGCAATGCAGCTGTATTCGTGGTCACTACGCCCACAGATGCATGGATGAGTGCTGCCAGCTGTTTAGATGACCACCCTTTGGAGTTATATCCTTTGAACAGGTACACTTACAAAATCTCAATTCTGTAAGCTTAAGTTAAAATGAGAGAGAGAGAATGTACTCATCAGACGTTTTCCGTAGCCTTGTGGCCATTGACCCCACGCCCAGTTTGAGCGGAACACAAAGGGACAGAAAAGATTGTACTCATAAGACGTTGTTTGCCGTAGCCTTGTGGCCATTGACCCCGCGCCCAGTTTGAGCGGGAACAAAAGGGACAGAACCTACCTCTGTCAGGGGCTGACGTTGGTAGTAAGACTTACCTCCATATAAAGAATTAATCCGGGTTTTCCAGATATCCTCTAGAAATCCCTTCACACAAGCATCAATCTGCTGTGTGTGATTTGCCCAAACTAGGCCTCAGGAGGGCCTGGGCTTTTGGCTCAGCCTTGAGACTTTCAAAGTTGGTAAACAGGGGTACAGGCACAATTCCCTTAATAGATTTGAAGAGAGCGTCTCTTTGGTGAGAGAACCCCGGACAGTGTATCAGAAAATGAATACTGTCTTCAGATTGCCCACACAACGGGCAATTGCACTCTCCCTTTCCTCTCTGCTTCTGTTTGCTGTTCAAAGGTAGGCTTCCTGCCCTGAGTCTAGTGCCGAGAGTGGGTAGACCCTTGAGGTCATCCAGAAAAGGGACAGAAAAGAGAGAGAGAGAGAGAGAGAGGCGATCATAAAATGGGATACAGATACTGATTAGACTTTGCTTGCCTTAGCCTTGAGGTGAAGAACAGAGGGAGAGGAGAATACAGAGAGAGATTGAGGGGAGGGGAGGGGAGGAGAGAGACAGAGACCTGGCCGGGGGTGGTGACAAACACTATGTGGGAGTCATCCCCACAAGCTTCCGCAACTTTACGCCTGTCCTTCTCATTGGGAATGAGAAATAACACATTTGCCCTGCCCCATCCATGCCACCAACACATCTCAGAAAGTGATTCTCGCTAGTTGACTCCTGAGAGAGGCCTTATATGCCTTCAGTCATATTCCTGCCTGCCATAATCCCTTCTTCTCTGCATTTTCTTTCATCAGGCTCTCGTTGATGGTAAGCCAAATAGGGGACCACAACCGGAGTACAGGACCTCACTTCTGCAACCTTAGGCCACAGACCCAACACCCAATCAACAACAGAAGGATTTAATGGGCATTTCATGAAAGACGGGGGATGTGCGCACTCGTCATTATTGGCCAATGTTGGCTGACATACCATAACAGAATAATCTCCATGGAATATGAACTCTCTGGAGCCAGTTGTACCATTTCCACCCACCAGGGTATGGAAACTTGGACCAAAAGAGGCAATTCGGTTACAAATGTTCAAATGTGATGTAAGGGCTAGTGTTACTTACAACACAAAATGTGTAGAAGTACCAAAACTGCCAGTCAAAGAGCACGAGAACTCCAGACAACTGGAATTCAAAAGTGGTGATGTGAGCAGCCCCTACCCTCTCAACATCTCCCTCTCTCCACTTTTTGGACATACATACCTAGTGGATTTGGCAAGCACTGCCCACAAGCTAAGGGGAAGGAGGCTGTCAGTGTCACCCCTTGACTGCATTGATGCAGCTGAGTCACTTTCAATGCCATGGAAGACCACAAAATCTCCCTCTTTCACACCAGCATCCATGAACTTGACTTTAACAACTTCCTTCAACTTCTTGGTGATTCCAACTTTCAAAGGAGGCACTTCAGACCGTGGCACATTTGGGCCCCCTGACGCCAAATTTTCTATTAGCTCTGCATACCTGCCACATGCAAAAGGGCACGTCTCTCAAATTTGAAAGGAAATGATGTCAGATATTGCATTTGAAAAGCTCCATGAGTAAAGCCCGCGAAAACTAGTGACATCATCACTTCTAAGATTAAGCTTGCAGTATTCTTGTGGAATGGAGCTTTAAACTAGAAACAACGACAGACTAATATTGCAGAAAGGTATGTCAAAGACGGTCCAAATAATAGGAAATAGTAGCACACAGAGGCTCACATGTGGTAGCCGCCCTCAGCCAATTCCACGCGTGGTGCCTTGATGACGCCCGAGAGGAAGTTGCCAGATCCAACACCATTCACATTGGGGTGAACATAACTGATTTTGTTGCGTGAGTCGCTTAACCATAGAAAGAGGGAGTGCCCCAAGCCTGCCAACTTTGTTGACACTACCATGTCATAGTACTCACCCTGTGACATCCACACAAATAATATTCTATCAAAATAAAACCCAAACAAAGGCTTCAAGTTCGAAAGGACTTCTGCAGCCAGACAGAGAGCAGGAGAGGGAAATAAAAATATAATTACCTTCCAAAGGAGGCCAATGGAACACAGGACGACCAAAAGAGCATGTCGAACGTTGAGCTGAGAAGGAGTGCTTCACGCCCAGTTATATTCACACTAAAACAACAGAATGGTAGTCTTTCAATTGGGACATCCCCAGTTTCAAGGGAGCTATTGCCATCCAGCTCTATCAAGCCAACCAACTGGGTGTATCAGATGGATTAGTACATACATGATAAGACATCACTCCTGCGAGCAGTCTTTCCAAGGCTCATGCTATCCACAGGTGAACTATCTCTCCCACTGAGTTGTTCTTTGGTGTCTATGGTTCTCATCTCTGCCTTTGCTCAAACAGAGTGACAGGAAGTGTAACATCCTTATCATATGGGTTTGTTCAGCAGTGCTAAAATCAACGTTGAAAATTCTTTCAAGCTCAGTTCTCATATGTTGCTGAATCCAAGAGGATGGAGACCGAGAGGGAATACGGCATCAAGGGTCAGTCATTATCAGCATCACCCAAAATGTCACTCGTGCAAACTAGGCTCCAAAAACTACTGCTGCCTGTGGGTCCATTGTAGTACCACCACTTGTAAATGTTCTCATTTTGGACAGAATGATATGGCAGGTGCGATAAATTTTCTTCTCTGAAGTTCATAATTTGACTTGCTGGGGACAAATACTCTTGCTCAAGCTCCCTGGTCTCCAAAGGAAGTGTCAATTAGCACTATTGCTCCTTGGTCTTAAGTGGAAGTTTGACCCACTGGAGACTAAAGAGCAAGAGCAAGTGCTAGCTGCCACTTCTATCCAGGGAGCTTGAGCAAGAGCAAGGAGCTCCTTCCTAGGGAGCTCCTATTTGTCCCCAGCAAGCCTGTTTCCTGGTAGTAACTTCAGAGAGGAGAGAGTTAGCTTGTGCAATCCCAGCGATCCCACGCACAGGTTGATCGTGAAAGACAAGGTTGTGAGTGCACTGGTGTGTGCCTTCTGGCTCAAGAAAGAGCAGGGAGTCTGGCATCTTCTCGGTGAAGTTGTCTATTTGAGACAGAAACACTGCTTCAATATTAATTCCTAGTGTCTCAGTCACTGGGCAACGCAGCTGCGACACCCCACCATGAGGTAAGACTGTTGTTCTTATGCCTGTGTTTACTCGTGCTATGATAGAGAAAGAGGTTGACAGGATGAAAATGCTCGAAGCCCTGAAGAACAAGCTAAGGTGGAAAGAGATGAAACCAAGATAATTTGGAACTCAGAGATGTACGTGATCACCCATGTCATTCTGAACATGCATGTTCTCAGTAGTTCTCTGCTTGGCTGATTTTTTAGTTGATCTCAGCTCAAAAGATACAATGATCATCCCATAATATCCTGGTGACAATTGGACGTGAAAACTGCAGAGATTATTGTGTGGCTTACAGTTTCTCTACTGCTTCTTTACACACCTATTATAGCTCAGTTAAAGTAGAACTTGTGGGTGTGAATTCTGAGCAAATTGCATCCTAGATAATGCTGAAAGCTATGGTTGTAGTTCGATGCAACATAGAGACTTCGCTTTTGAAAATCTGAAAGGCCAGAAACAACTTTAGTTCAAAAGGGAAACTCCATCAAAGGCCTTAGCCCATCTGGTTTCCTCCTTCCTCTGCCCCCTCCTACACTTCATTTTCTGCTCTGTCCACATGGGGGCTGGGTTTATGCTTCAACAAGCAAGGTCATCTCTTCTCTCTCTCACACAATCTACTATACTAATTTGACTTCAAACCTTGTTGCGGGTGGAAATACAAAAGTACCTTTATCTTGCCAGCAGTCTCCGCAAACACTACTGGTGACAGAAATTGGGCGTCCAGATCCAACACCCATGCTCTCCGCACATTCTTGTTCATTTCATAAGTCTGCGGCAACCAACTTTATATGACTGCCAGGATTTGATATTAACCCCAGTTAGGAGCCTTTATAGGTGTTCGTTCTAGAAGATGCCTTCCTGTAACATTCAACCCATCAACTTGAATCCCTCATTACTTGCGAAAAGATGGCCGCAGGTGGTCCATCATTAGCAAACATAGTACTTCTAAAGTTGGGCTTAACGCTTCGAGAAATGGTAATGGAATGTAAAATATGAATTGGCCTCCCTTTCTCTCTTTGAATCTGGCTGGTGGCTCCAGTTTCCCTTCTCTTAGGGAATCAAAGAAGAAACAAAGTTATTCATCACGCCTTTTACTAAGCAAATCTGGCCACTGCCAAGAAACATACACATTCCAAATGAACAAGTAGAACGTGTTCAAAGGCAAGAACCTTAGATTTCAAGTCCCTGAATCTTCTATGACAATCAGAATTGAAGGGGAAAAACCTGCTTGCCCCTCTCGGTCGCATATACATCAATTTTCACTCCTGGATACCGATCCTTCAACAGCTCCAAAACTGGGAAAAACAGGAGATTTTCATATACACCGCCCGCGACAATGCAGCAGCACCGGCGGACATCGTTTCTGATCATTGGGCCCAGAGAAGCAATCTCAACATTGTAACCTGCAGGAAATTTCAAATATCCATGTTTGCTGTTCGGATCCGAGGGAGGCCTTGGCTCTTCGGCGCTCTGCTTGCCCTCTGACATTAGGTCTCCATATTCCATACTCTCATCAGGGCCATAATCGAAAGGGTCATCCAGCCAGTTCTTCGCGCGCGCACTGCCGGCGGGTAGGCCTCCTGCCTTCCGCGGCCGACTACACGATAATCTTCGTAATGTCGTCTTTCTGGCTCGTGTTCTGAGACTTATTCTCGAAGTGCCGGTTTTGAAGGGAAATTCCTGCAATCTACTCACAGTTCCATGACAGACTTCTGCAATTTGGGCCAGATATGGCTCCCTTGAAGTACCCAACTTGCAACAACCACTTCGCTCCTGCATTCTTCGGGACCACGCGTGCCATTGGGGACCAGAGATAGCGAAACTCTTTTTGGCAGCAGAAAGTGAACAGATGCAGTGCCCGGGTCTCGCAAGCCCCCTCACAGAGACTTGGGCAGCCATAGCCGCGGCAGAATCACACCAGGATTTGCATGAGACTCACTGATCAGCTCCTCAAATCTTCCATCATACACCGCCTCACGAACAACCCATCATTCACAGCTCGCTTCCAGAGCCTCAAAGCTCAAAGCTCTTCAGAAATTCAAATACAAACTGGAATCCTGCGTTCCTTTCAGAGCAGCGCTAGCGAGGAGACGATGGCAACCTGCTGTCAGCAGGTGGTTCGACCAAGACACGGCCTATGTCCGGTTTCCTTACCGACGGAGATGCCAAATATACCGGCTGATCCGGTGACGGCCCCTTATCCACTATGTTAGGTTTGGGGCTACAATTTAGTGGGGCCACCTGACACATGTCCACATATTACTGGTAATATACTTACATATAGCGAAAAGGATATTAGAGATTTTCCACATCATCGATCGAAGTGGATGTTGAATGCACGCAGTCATTCATCTATCTGCTGGCGTGTGCTGTCGATCTCTCATCCATCTCTGCGTATTCTGTCCATTGCACAAGAGTCGTCGGCATGGAACGATTCGATACATTCATCTAGATAGTCGTCTCTCTCGGGGGAGCGTTGCTCCGGCAAGTGCGGGAAATGTGTGTGTATATTGCGTGTGATCTAAGGCACGGAAGCAAAGAAAGACAGAAGAGTTTCTTGGAGGAAGCAAGGAGGAGAGATCGGTAGCTACTGAAGTAAATCGGGAGAAGAACTTGAATTGAACTGAGTGTAGGGGAAACGATGTTAGGAAGATCGGGCCTGCTTGCTCGTCTGGAGGCAGCGGTGGATCGGCTGGAGAAACTTGGAGCGGATGGCGGGATCCCGATCGAAAACCTGGATGGAGGGAAAAACGTTTCCTCCTCTGTGGCTTCTTTTGATGAGCTGTTGCATTCCAGGATGAGCCGATTTCTAGCAGCAGCAGACAAGATCGGAGGACAGGTCCTACAGACGTCGCAGATGCTGCAGCGTGGGTTCGAAGCCGAGAAAGGCATTGTTCTTGCGATTTCGCAGTGCCAAGTAACCACTGGATTTCTTCTTGCGTCTCCCTCTTTTTTCTTTGCTGCGTCCTGTTTTGGCATTGAGCTTGGGCCTATGCTTACGCGGATGAACTGTTCCACGAGTATCTGTCACACAGCGATCTGCCATCCTCTTGATATTAAAACAGTGAAGGCACAAGTGCTTTGATTGGTCACTGTGTGGCAGCGGGAAGGATGTGTTCCCAGATAACGACACTTTGTGGTGGATCGTAATCACTGTATGGTTATTCCCAAGACCCTGCTGCCGGAATTGCAGCTCAGTGGTCGGGATTACACTGTTTATACAAGCAGAACAATGAGCGTTCGGTCAATTTGATGGACACTGTAATTTTCAGCTTCAACTCCATGAAGATCAAGATATGGTGTATTTATGATCGTTCCCTGTTAATTTTGAGCACGAGACACTCTTGAATTCATAGTTATGGGATGCTAACCCTACCTCAGCGGTTCTTGTCAATTCCATCCATCGTAACTCAGCCTACTTCTACTGTAGTCCCAGCCTAATTTGCATGTGACAAATATGCTATGTTTACACTGCTAGTGACATAGTGGTGTGAAAAGGGCATGATTTCACAGTTTCAAGATGTAGAGGGAGGGATGAGCCTTTCCGTCATCATACTTAATAAAATGTAATCATAATATACCGCCACGCAGCATGTAGTCACACTCACGACACAAAACTTTGAAGGAGACACATTGAATGTGTCTGTCATGGATATAACGTAACTCTGGGTAAATGTTGGATGGGGACAGCAGCAGCCTGATAGGACAAGCTTGCTAAATCTGGTACAGCCATTGGGCGATGCCATCGCTAAGGCAGATGCATTGACAGGAGGGCGGAAGACAGAGTTCTTTAATCACCTGAAAGCAGTGGCCGAAAGTATGTCAGCGCTCTATTGGGTGGTTTACACTGGAAAAGACTGTGGTATAACCTTCTTCTCACCACAATGTTCCCAGGGGCACAAATCTTGTGAAATTTTATCATACTTCTAGCCTGGCTAGCTGTGCATTGCCGCTGTTATTTTGCCCTTGGTCACGGTCGGCAAGTTTATTGCAACAGCTCTTAACCTCCAAGACTTCATCTGGATGATGCGTTCTAATGGTGTGACCACTACTTTTGGCATTTCAGGGACAAGTCTGCCAGTACCCCATGTTGAGGAGATCTGGGAGACAGCAGAATTTTACAGCAATAAGGTAAGCCTATCTCTGTCCTGCTTGGCAAGCACAGGTGACATTAGATTGTACTCATAAGACGTTGTTTGCCGTAGCCTTGTGGCCATTGACCCCGCACCCAGTTTGAGCGGGAACAAAAGGGACAGAACCTACCTCTGTCAGGGGCTGACGTTGGAAACGATTAAGATGCAACAAGGCAGTGATATCCTTCCTTGATGGCCACTATAGAAGGCTTGGAATCAAGATGCCATTTTTCAGCTCTTGGATGGAATTGTTTGGTTTCTTTGATGCCATTCTGCAACTTCATAGTTAGATGTTCGATAAACCTGCAATTAAAATTCAAACTTGTGTTTGCTCTCTAATGGAATAAACAACCAACATGGTTACTCCTGTTGCACTGGTTTTCTAAATAGTGGTAATGCTGTTGCTTCAAGAATTTGAAAACCAAGCAATGTAGCAAATATAATTGTCCAAGTGAAGACTGGAATTTTGGGCTGATTTAATGTTACAGGTGATCATGGAGTACAAGAACAAGGATGAGAATCATGGGATTTGGGCAAAAGCGTTGAAAGAGCTCTATGTGCCAGGCTTGCGGGACTACGTAAAACGCTTCCATGCTACTGGCCCCACGTGGAACCCTAAAGGTATTACTGTGTCACGGTTTAGTTCTGGTGGAAAGCCAAACCCTCCTCCACCTCCACCCAAAGCCCCCCCACTTCCTCCTGCTCCCCTGGGTCCACCATCTCTGCCACCATCTGCACCAAGTTCATCTAGTGCTGGAGCACCACTGAGTATGAGTGCCATCTTCACTGAGATCAACAAGGGAGAAGCTGTAACGACAGGTATTGTATCTCAAGATATAGGCATTTCTTTTATGACTTTGCTCTGTTGGAAGCATGTGGCAGAGCCTCTAATTGGCACCTTCAGTTTGGTAGCTTTTCAAGTCTAGATTTGTAACAGGGAGCTCAATGTGGCCAATTGTTCGAAGCTTGCAAAGCTGTTTCATGGTTGTACCTCATGAGTGCTAGTGTTCTACTGGTTGTGAGGATCCCTGCCTATCTCATAGTAGATTGATTCGCCCAACAGCTATTGATGGCACACCTGGTAGACAGACTTGTTGTATTGAAGTCGGTAGTGCTAGTGGTTGTGCAGGGCTGAAAAAGGTGACAGATGACATGAAGACTAAGAACCGCACAGACAGGTCTGGAGCTGTTCCAGCAAGCCAGACGCCACAAAAGGAGGTGGCTGGGTGCTCAGTAGCAGCCTCTTCCAAGATTGGCACACCCAAGTTTGAGCTGCAGCTAGATCGCAAGTGAGCCTTCGTTATATGTTGTCATTTGCCAGCTTTTCCCACTGAACACTACAATTGCAGTGCATCAGAGCATGGTTCTCAGTAAGCATTATACTGTGGTTCGCCATCCTGTGAATGTGAGTTGATTATGTTCTAATTATATTGCCATCCCTTACAGGGTCTGGCTATATGATTTGTGGTGTTCCTGATGAGAGGTGTTATCCATATCTTTACGGACAGCAGACTTAACATAGAGCTTGTTTCTTTCTTTCTGTCTTGTTTTTTGAGTTATTGCATGTGCATATCGCATCCTGGTTGGTTGGTCAACTGGCTCTGTAGCACCACATGCTTCCACTAGCGTGAGCATCATTTCACAGAAGGAAAATACTCTATGTCGAAGAGCCCTTCGGAGGAGTGAAGGTGCATGCAAAGGCAAAGACTTCAATGTCATGGACAGTTTGCCAATGCACTCCCAAAAGTTTATCTTGAGGATGAACAGTATAGTGACTTGAATTCTGCACCTTGCAAGCCATGTTGTTTGGCTTACTGACAGAAAGGCATGCTTTGATGTATAGATGGGTAGTGGAGCATCAAATGGGCAACAACAGTCTTGTCATTGACAATTGTAATTCACGACAATCCGTATATATCTTCAACTGCAAGAATTCTGTGGTCCAGGTCAAAGGTAAACCTACCATTTCCCCTCATTCCATTCATTGTATATTGAAAGCTACTTGTATAAGGTCTGTCGGTGCCAGTGAAGATCAATTGACATCCTCACCAGTTTTTCTTGGGAAAGCAATCCACTGGGACACTTCCAGTTAAGAATGTGAGCAAAGTACCCTGGTGACAGCACTTTGACTTCAAGCAACATCTGGAGTCTTTTGATGTAGCTTTCTCCTGTCTTTGTCCCATGGGTCTTTGCAGGCTTCCCATGGATGCCATAAATATGTTTCTTCTTTCTTTATCCCCATGGGACGCAGTAGAACAACTCAGTGGAACCAGCACAGTCTCCATGCCTGATGCTGTGCCTGCCGAGAATTTCAAGAAGGCCTTTGATTCTTCTCCCTTCGCTTACCTTGTAGCTCAGCTACCAAAGACACATGCTATACAGTAGCTTGTCACTCTATCAAAGCATTCTATGAGAATGCCATAGGCAGGGTGACGTCACTATCTGGGGAGGTCCATTGATTTCAGCGTTTGTACTGTGTTTTTGAAACAGTTCCACTCTCATGTTTGTCTTTGTCCCATGGGCATGGGCCCTCAGTAGACGTCACAAAGTTTATTTCTCTCTGTCACTCTCTGTACTACTGGATGATGCTAGAGTGAAGAAAGAAATTTAAACTCAGGGCAGGAAGCCTACATTTGAACAGCAAACAGAAGCAGAGAGGAAAGGGAGAGTGCAATTGCCCCTTGTGTGGGCAACCTGAAGACAACATTCATTTTCTGATTCACTGTCCGGGGTTCTCTCACCAAAGACATGCTCTCCTTAAATCTATCAAGGGAATTGTGCCTGTACCTCTGTTTACTATCTCTGAATGTCTCGAGGCTGAGCCAAAAGCCCAGGCCCTTCTGAGGCCTAGTTTTTGGGCAAATCACACAGCAGATTGATGCTTGTGTGAAGGGATTTCTAGAGGATATCTGGAAAACCCGGATCAATTTTTTGTATCAAGGTAAGTCTTACTACCAATGTCAGCCCCTGACAGAGGTAGGTTCTGTCCCTTTGTGTACTGCTCAAACTTTGCGCGTGTCAATGGCCACAAGGCTACGGCAAACAACGTCTTATGAGTACATTCTTTTCTTTTCTTTCCCTGCTGCACTTGAAAATGGCTAATTTTGCGTTTGCGGTTGTTTTTTGGAGACAGGAAAAGTGAACAACATTACAGTGGACAAGTGCACGAAAACAGGACTTGTGTTCACTGTATGTCCCGTTTGTTTTAACTCTGTTGCCATTGATGGTGTGATGACAGCTTTTGTTGTGGGTTTATGGGCACAATTCTAAGGTAGAAGCATTTGGTGATTGTTCCCTATCCGGTAATGGTCTCCAAGGTGCTGACTATGGCTTCTGGTTGATGAGTCTGAGGTTCTCAACTAAGAAATGTGAATCTTCATTGTTTCATTGGTGTTTTTGTATGTTATGTGCTTGAGGCTTTTTCTTTCCAATATTTCCAAAGGTTGATCTGACTAACCTAAGGTTGAAAGAGGGATGGTTGTTAGGAGTTACAGCTTTGCACCTTGCAGATGCATGTTTAAGTGGTAGTTACTGCAAGTATGGTGGGATAATTTTGTAGTGTCTGGAGTTTCAATGTACTTGTAAAGTGAAATCTCTAGGGATGTTGGGAATTGCAGGATGTGGTAGCAGCCTGTGAGATTGTGAACTGCACTAGTGTGGAGGTGCAGTGCCAGGTAATTGCAAGGTTCTCATTTTACCTCATTTTCTCTCTCCATCGCTTCGGGCTAAGATACGCCACTTGAACATGAGAGCGACCGTTCAACAGAGTACTATTCACTTCTGTACAATTGTATGGGCTACCAGCTGAGTGGACTTTTGAAGTTAGTTGCACGCCTGATAATCAAACTTGTGGGATGTTTAAATATGATGCAGGGCACAGCACCAACAATAGCAGTGGATAACACAAATGGTTGCCAGCTTTATCTGGGAAAGAACTCTTTGAATGCGTCCATTACTACTGCCAAGTCAAGTGAGATCAATGTTCTCGTTCCTGGTGCTACGGAGGCTGCAGACCCTGTGCGTATCACTTTCCGTCCATTTACTTTCCGCGAGTTTGATATCATTAGTGAAGGATGGGCATTTCTTTTATGAGTGAAGAACATTCTCGACTGAAGTTGTACCTGTTGATATAGACTACATATGGCCACCACCTATTACGATCCTGCAGAGTGACATCTTCCAGAGTGACACCTTCAGTACTAATAGACAATAACATAATATTCAACTAGACACAAAACTCTGTTCAACTGTATCTGTTGGGATGCCAAGACCCAACCACCCACCAAGCCAGTTCAGAGATCCTCTAACCTTTCCTCATTTTGGTTTCCTTCTAGGAATGAGAACAACCTTTCCATCTTCCTCTTCTTCTGAGCAATTCAATTTTAGTCTTCTGGCAACCATCCATCCCCTATTTACATCGTCAAGTAAGATGACTATATGCTATCTTCGCAGCTGTGATGTCTCCTCAAACTCCAATCGTCTGTGCTTTGTGCCAGGTGCACTGGAACAAGGGGTTTGGTACCACTGCTTAACAGGGCGTTGTTGGCTATATTTGTAGTGCAGCCCTACCAAACTTACATTAATCAGCTTCTTTATGAAAACCTGGGGTTTCCTAAGCATATCAGGGAATCATCACCTTTTTTCTCAAAGGGTGTGGTTGTGTGCAGGTGGAACATGCATTACCAGAGCAGTTTGTCCACTCGTTCCAGGACGGTCAGTTTGTCACCACCGCAGTCACGCATTCAGGGGGGTAATTGTACATTCAAAAGATTGTTCAATTTGATGTGTAGTCTGATGAGGAGGCGGCAACCTTTGTGGCATCTTTTCCGTATTCTATCTTCAGTCTTCATCTGGATGTTTCATCCATTTGCATGAGTTTGGATGTGGTCAAGCAGATCTCTCCCTAAGATTGTATGGGGCATATGACCTGCTTAAATTCAGCTCTCTAAATAGAGACGTGTACAGGAGGCTCTTTGGATATTTGGGTCTGGCAGCTGGATCTGCTCTTAGTCTGCTACGGGTTAGTTGGGAAACCTTCGGCTTTGACTTGAGGGATTTTTAATCCTGTTTGTAAAGCTCGGTGCTCGGCAAAAGACATTGCAAGTCCGAGGAGAATTAGTGAGCACTGTCGCATATGCTGTGAAGAAACATCAGAAGGCGATAACCTTCTTTCACATGGGAATTATAATAGACTTAATAATGAAAGTGTGGGTCAATAAACTTGCACATCGCAACTGTCATCTTTACCCTCACTTCTTGGATGCAAAGGACCATTTGACCCTCAACAGTGCTGAAATTATGACACAACAGGTTGGATCCAAGTGGCAATAGAGAGCATGAGTTGGTGGAAAGTGATGCATTGATAGGCTGGGTCTTTTCAACTTTGCAGGTCCAACAAGATGGTTTCATTTCTTTTATGATCATAACAATGCAAGTTGTGTGCACTCTAGCATAGAACTGTCCATCGGTAATATGATCTAAAGGGCCTCCATCTTCTTCTTTTTTATTTTTTTATAAATCGTTTAGCACTTGTCCTTTTGAGTTTTTTTTTTAATTTTATTTTTAAAGGGAACCTGGGAGCGATAGCCCACAATTCAGGCCCTTTGAGGAGGGGGAAAAATTAACCCCCTCTCATTTATGGGCCATGAGGCCTACAGGACGATCAACTCCCAGACATACCGTCACGAACAATCCCACACACGGGGCAGGGCAGCGGGTTTGAACCCTGAATCACCAGGGCGACACACCATGCACTTACCAGCTGAGCTACCACCCGATGTGCCTTTTGAGTTCTTTGTCCGCATTGCAAAAGTTATCTGCGCATGCAAAGTTACTTCACATGAGTACCAAATGTGACTGTCAAAACTTGTAATGTAAGGGGGACTACCCGGGACCTGATCTGACTGTTAACCGAGGTCAGTCTGGTTAACCGCCCAACACTGGTGTCCACCTTCTTATAAGCGGAAGGCAGTAAGTCAGTCCTTAGAGCATCCGCATCCACACCTTGAGCCCGAAGGCTCTTTGTAGCCCGAAGATAAGGATTCAGGCCCCATTGGGTTCCGTGGCGGGGGCAGCCCCCACTTGGGCACACCTTAGCTCCTCGCTCGTTCCCAACCTGGCCATGGTCGCGTTGACTCGGTTTTAGGGGCAGGTTCAGGTCCCTCTGCGCTGGGGTTCAGGGCTCCGGATGACATACAATGCCCGCCCTTTATGGGATATAGGGTTCAGGGGCAAGGGTGTGGAGGTTTCCTGCCAATTCCATTGGCGGGCTGGGTTCAGTCTAGGGTGTGGATACTCTGTGAAGCGACACCGTATGCTACGCTTGGCAAGAGCCCCCCAGGAACCGAACCGACATCGGAGCCAGTTGGGAAAACCGGAACCAGGGTTTGGATTTGATGGAACTGGAACTGTTGGTTCCTAGTGGGATCAAGAACAGCCACTAACTGGAACCGGGAACAGGTAGGCAATCTGGTTCCGGTTCGTGGAGTCTTCTACCTTTACGCGAGCTCTCCCCCTTGTCTCTTCTCATCTCTTGCATGGACCTATGCAAGTAAATGAGGTCTTCCCAGCTCTCTCTCCCCTTCCCTTTGCTTGTCTTTGTTGTATTTAACCTGTTGTGAGGGGGAATATGTGCGCAGACACCGGCCCGACCATCAGCCCACCTCGCCGTCAACCCAACCACATGAGCATGTCGCCCCCTCCAAGCTCTTTGTGTTTGTTTTTTCTGTTTTTACTGTTTGTCCATGTCTCGCCAGCTCTCTCTTTCTCTCCCCCAAGTACTCCCTATCTCCCTACTCCCTAATGAGGGCCCGCCAGCCACCCGCCACATCCAATGGCCCCCTCCGCATAAGCAAGTACGACCTATTTGGATTTGTCTTTTCTTCTCTTTTGCTGTCTATGTCCCTTTTTTAATCTTGCTTTCCTACTTCCTTCTTTTATTCCCTATCCCTCTCTCTCCATTCACTCTCTTGATTTCATTTAATTTTTTGTTGTAATTTTTTTGTTTAATTAAACCTTGTGTTGCTGCTGTAACGAGCGGGAGCAGTTGCAACAAATAGGGATGAAGCAGGGACTCGGGCCGTCAGCCATCTCCCACAGCAGCCAACAGGCCCCGCCACATAAGCAAGTATGACCATTTTCATTCATTATGTTAGTTTGTTTTCTTTTATTTTAAATAAAGGGATGAAGCCCCCATACTGCTCTCGTATCATATATTCGTTCCCTTTCCCTCTCTTTGTTTAGGTCAGGATTTACTTAGAATTTTAGTTTTTCATTGAATTGTTGGTCTGTAATTAATGTTCATGATTTCTAACATGTAGCTGCTTTGGATGTAGGGTCATATTTGAAGTGCTAATGATTGACGCCACAAGTGAAAGGACTTACGTGGTTAACCGCTATCGTACGAATTAGTATGTGTTAGTAATGAGAGCATTTGGCGTTTATGCCATTTGTAATTGGTTTATGGTAGTTATTAAATTACTCAAATTTCACATCTCCTTATTTTGGGGTCATAGAGTACATTGAGTAATATGTAAAAGTTTGAATGTCTCCCAGCATGCATAAACAGCTGAATGATTGTTTCAAAATGTAATGTATTCAATGTTTTAGAAATAATTAAACTTGTTTCATTTTCCTTGATACTCAATGACATTAAACATGGCTCTATCTGGGCACATAATATTGTGCAAGATTTCATCAACAGTTGTCTTCTCATGGAGCCCAACATTTTTGATAAAGTGGAAAGGAGCTGCGAAGTGGGTGATATGAATCCAGACAATGGGGTAGCCATTGTAGAAAATCATGTTGCCAACGATGCCTTCTACTTCGGCTCCCCTAGTTTCAAATGAAATGTCTTCTTCGTGTGGATGCGAAGTAAGGTGTGTTTTACAGACGCAGAAAGGAAAAGGAAATAGTTTCTGTCTGATATGCAGTCCCTCGCCATAAAACAAGTCGAAATTCCCAAAACCATGCAGATATACAGATACTTATAGCTTGCCAAGCGTCATCTCCACTATTATTTGCCTAGGTCTGCGGCACCTGGCCACATCAACCTACACCATCTCCGCCGCACATGGCCTCGTATGCGAGCAAGCATTGAGGACGTCTATCCTCCACAGAACGGGTACTCCTCGTCCGAAATTCGGTGCAACAACCTTCAACCCGTGATCCGAAGTTTAAACTTTGGATCTAGCTTCCCTTGCCCTGATCCGAAGTTTAAACTTTGTATCCAGCTTCCCCTGTTTGTGTTGCTCCATAACTGCAAGTGGCGTGATCCCAAACAAATCTTTGAATTGTTTATGAAGCTCTTCTGTATTGAAGGGGTGAGGGATAGCAATATTTGGAGAAGTTAGAACTGCTGTCACTTCAAGAGCCGACGCCGAATGAACTCCCTTTGATAAGGTATTGGAAGCCTGTTGAGATCTTCTCATAAACCGCGTCAATGGTGCATCAACTGTTAAAGGCCACACACCTACTTGAATTACTTTGCCAAAGTATTCTTGGCCTTCGTGGTGACCTAGATTACGATCCACCACAGATACAGTTTGCTTCGTATCTTTCGCCAAAGCTTCAATGGGGGTTTTTATGAACATTCTCAAGATGGTTTCTTGCCATGCTCTGCAAGAATCGTGGACCTGTCTAAGATGGACTGTTGAGCATCCGACTTTTTTTTCTGAGCCAAAAGAACCTCGATCTTCTTCTTCTCCGATGCTATCTGTTTCTGTAATTATTCGAGTTGAGCTCCCAGCTCTTCCCTCAATATTGAAATGTCCATATTTTCTACTTTAGTCTCAAGTAGAAGACAGTTCTCCTTTCCAACAACAAGCGCTTCATGGCTCAAGACTTCTTCTCCACTTATCACCTTGAGGACACCACCGTGTGCTTTCTTCTCTTCAAAAAGATTAGAAACAGTATTCCTCATATACGTTCCTGCTCCGCCGTCTTTCGACATTTTTCCCAATCGATAATTCAAACTGTCACTCCGCTTGATATTCCATATGGCAGGTCCTTGTCTTTGCGTTTCCTTTTCTGCAAAGGCGATGACATCTTCAGGAGTTGTTCAGGAGAGATGGCAGGTCCCTCATCTTTGCATTTCTTTTTCTGCAGAGGCCTGAGGACAATATCTATTTTCTTGACTTGTTGGTAATGTTACATGGTTGTAAAGGCCTGGAATGATTAACTAAATGTAAATGCCGATCACATGCATTTTTGGGGTCCGGGTTTAGTGGTTTTATTTTATAGTGCAGGAACTATATGTAGGAGTAGTGGGCCTGGAGTTGGTGAAGCCATTTTTAATTGGGCTTCTGTATTTTCCAGCTCTGATTTGTAGAATTGAAACTGATTCTGGATGCTTTACAGACCCTTGGATCAGGCATTTCAACAAACAAACACATGTTGATGTCTTGCCATGTAAAACGCAATTGTTCTCAAGTGTTTTTTGTTCTCAGTAGGGTCACCAAAGTTATCGTTGTGCTTCTCTTGCTCTAACATGCTCATCATGCCTATTGCCAGCTTCTCTGTCCCTTCTTTTCTCTGTCCCTTCTTATTGCTACCACAACGTAAGGAAAATTAAACGACATCATCACTTATAATAAGACCAATGGAATCTCTACACTCCAAAAGCATATGGAAGCAGAACACGACCACTTGATTAAGTATTTGGGCTAAAAAGGATAGAGAGAGGCCAAAAGGTCATGCACCTGCCAAGAAGAGGATTGGCCCCACACCTAGAAACCCTCCTTCTTTGGCAATCAAGCTCTATACAAAAAAGATGAGAGAAGCAAAAACAATTTGAGGAGGATTTGGTTTTGTAAACTGCAAATGAGTGTGCCTATTTATCTTCCGTTGAGTCTCCATGACTACGAAAGTTGATTTTGAATCAAAATCCCCGTTGTGTATTGTTTCCTTCTCGATGTCATCTTGTGAATGAAGCCATCAATAGCGAGAAGACCAATGAGCGCTACATCTTGCCAAGTATTGAGAAATATATCACATGTATATTGACTTTTGATCTGTCGATGTTAAGAGCTAGAACGGCTTATAGCGCATTTTTTGAATGTGAAATGGAAGCCATGTCATGTAACACTTGGATTGTTTGAAACACTTGATATCTTTGGGGTTGCTATGGCGCAACAAGTCAACAATCTTCTTCTCAAATATGACCTCAATTCCCAGGTTATTGTCTATGTTAAGGATGAGGGAGACAACTTGGATACTTTGACGAATGCTCTTACCTCGGTGGTATCTTGTGAGTGTTTGGGTTGGATGCTCCATTCATAGGCACATGTTTTGGGCACGCAACAGCTAAATGTTGCCAATATGCAACAACTGACAGCAAAGTTTGTGCAAATATGTCATTTGTTTCGAGTAACGATGCTCAATCTAATCTACAGAAACCATTACATAGACCAAAAAAAAATGGCAAAGGGAAACAAGAATGGTCAAAAGCATGCATCGACAGTAGTACACATCTAACGAAATTGAAGACCTCGGTGCAGACACAGTTTGCTTTAAAGGTTGTACTCTTCCAAGAGACCTTGGAATTTAGACAATCCATCATAACCTGTTATTCACGGCATAGTTCCATGTCACTTCAATCTCATATACCAAGTCAATAGGTTTGGGCAATAGCACAAAGTGTTTCTTCCATTCTATGACATGTGGTTGATGAGTGCGTTATGAACCAATCTATCGGCTCCTAGTTATTGGGAGGAAGATAAGAAACTACGACATGAAATGGTGGAGTTGGTCAAGTCCGAACAGGCTAGGTTGAAGCCGTTTGCTCTCCGGTTTGCTCCGTTACCCATTGTAATGGAAGACGACGAGATGGACGAACCCGAAACGAGGATGAAGGGAGAATGGGTGGACGAGTTGGACAGGAAGCTCCAACAACTCGCAATGGAACCCAAACAACTGTTTACAAAAGTGATGAACGGCAAGGTGACATCACCCTGGCTAGCTACTACAGATATCTCCCCAGTTACGAAGGAATGTACAGGCCTATCTAGCCGAAGTGGAAATCCATGACAAGTGGAAGATGAAGGACCATGTCACTTACGAGCCATGGATCTTCAATGAGCCTACGAACCTCGAAGCACCCTCTTGCTGCAGCAATTACTACAACGGTTCATATGCGATCAAGCGTACATCCAATAGAGGGTAATGTTGCTCATTGCATGGGGCGTTTCATGCAGAGTTGGCGTTATTGGAATTACGGATGCAGAGAGAGGTGGTATCTATTTTGTGGCCATTTTTTTCTTTCATGGAGAAATATCAAATGCACAAAACTCACAATATGCTTTGTCTTATGCTTAACCCACGGTTTAAAATGTTTTCATTGGTTGTTTAGTATGATGGGAATGAGCGAGCTGTGGGCATTCACTTTAAATGTGATAACAAGATCTTTGTTCTCTCTTCTTGTCAAATGTTTCAAAGTACTCATGAATCCTCAGACTCTGCGTGACCCAAGAAGATTATCCTTCCACAGTGGAAATCATGTCATTGTTTGTTGTGCAGATACTCTATGAAGAGATGACAATGTCGGTGGTGAAGGAGCGGATGATGCTTTTGAGGAGAGGACAATCAGTGAGGTTGAGTACGTAACCCTTTGACATGGTGGATGGAATCTAAGTCCCAATTTCTGTATGTGAAATACTTGGCATGCCAAGTTGTGGGAATTGTTGGATCACAGATTGAAGTTGAGAGGGTTTTTAGTATTGCAGGTGTTATTACAAATTTGAGACGATGCAAGTTGGGCATTGAAAATCTTGATATGATTTTACTTTAGTATTTGTGGCCTTGTGCCAAGTTTGTGGCACCATGGAAATTATTTTTTACCCTATGTGTACACGTGTGTTATGTTTGCGTGTCATGACCAAAGTCTGTTTTTTCCATTAATTAAACAAATATCTATTTTATAAGAAAATGTATTAATATTTATTTGACCAAGAGGACAGTATATGCCTCTCATTGTTTAATAATAGGGCCATGAATGCACGGGCGGGCCCCGCCAGTACGGTTAGCCCATTCACCGGGTCGGCGAGGTTCTGAAATTTTTCTAAGTCCTTGTTAATCTACCGTGGCGGACCTTCTAACGGAGAGAGCCTCGAACATACCGACGAGCGGACTGGCACCTCTCCAGCAAATTGGGCGGCTTACCCTTCGACAAAATATATATTTAATAACACACATTACTGCCACAATACAAGATTTGAACACCATATCTCATGTATATCTTTCATCATTCTTAACCACCACACTACCCACCACATACTACAAATTCTAGCAATAACTAATGCTTTATGTGTATATTGTGGGCCCCAAACCAGCTTGCCGGGCAGACCCAGCAAGTAGACTGGCGGGGTATGGGTAGGGGCGCTCACACCCTCCACGACCCTGCCACACGCGGCCTCGCCGCAGCCACATGTGCGGGCATTCATGACCCTATTATTGTTAAATGAGAAGCACATTATATTAAAGGTAATTTGAACCTCTAGAAAACCTTACGTGCAATATTTGATGACATAAAAACTCTCGAAAGGGGAAAAAATGCCAGATTCCATCAAGCGAAAAGGATTGTAATCACAAAAACCAATGTCGCTGACGAAACCCAAGTTTCTGCCCACCTGAGTTCAACTTTGGATATTATTAGGATTGTTGGGGATTGTACAAAATATGCCTATATGCTCACGTGAGTGTACTCACACGCTGGCCAACCTCCTCAGTCACCCTTACGCCAGGCGTAAGACCCGTAGGGCCTAAAAGGTGAGGGTTTGAGCCCATGAAGGGACGTTGGTAACAGCAGCTGATGAGGCCCTTCCAAGGGACCAACTCCGCCAGTCTCAGCCTCCCACCGGCCCTGCTTCCAAGGGGGAATGATCTTTCCAGAGTACGTAAAGAATTTTAAAAATAAAATGAGCCTACATTTTGTCGAGGAGCTTATACCCACTCTATCATTAGAGGGGGCACTAAATTCCACAAAACAAGGTCACACGAAATACAAAGGATTGTTTTTGAAAACTCTTTTGCGGTTGGGTTGGCCACAATGGGTGACCTGCCACATACATCTATGTGGCTGTGAACCCAGGACCACGTTTAAGTGTCTCGGTCCTAACTACTGGGCCACCTGTTGGATGCTCTTGTATTGTCATTGTGTGTTCCATGTGTGAGATAGAGCAAGGAATACAACCTCCTCCTTCCCTATATGGCAATCACGATCACAGCCATGGAGAGAAATTTTTTCTGAGAGAGCAAATCGAGGAGCGCAGACAACATACCGATGAGTGCAGCACTACACAGGGATTTCTGTGTCTTCTAAGCCGCCAGTTTTCACTACAGTTCCTAAGCCCTCAAGTCCCTTTAACACCACGTCAATGCAGGAAAAACAGGAGCTTTCCCGACTGGAAAAGTCTCACCATTTGCGGCTGAGACAAATTCTCAATTTGCGAAAGAATGACAGAGACACACAAGTTGCGCTTTAGATAATGCCCATCACTTTTGGAGCAAGCTCCAGTAAGGCCTCAAGGGCATCTGGATCGAATTTTCTTGCAAAGAAGAAACATCTGGTCTCTGGTTTATCATTATAACTGCAAGTGTGGCCATCCCGCAGAGACCTAAGTAGAGACTCGGTGACTTGGTGCTCGTTCCAATTATGTGGGTGAGCCCCCCCATGCTTGAAGTCGTAATACGTCAGTGTGCGGTATGCCAGCTGCGAGGGACGCAGAATGGTAAGCACAGTGGGAAGATAGTGCTCATCTATATAGCATACTGGATGGGGCCTACACATATAACGCGCAAATTTGTTGTAGTACGTTTTATCAGCAACAACCAGCAGAGCGAGCTCCCTGGTTATTTCAAACCATTGGCTTCCCTTTCTCCAGTTCTTCAAAGTGATCTCTGGTGCCATATTCTCTCTCTCATGCTTATGAATCCGGGCAAGTCGTCCCTGCCCGCTCTTCCCTGGATCATCATATGACTGGATGAAGCTGTATCTTGATTGTGTGATATGTTTGTAGGTGCTTTCGAAATTAGAGAGAGGGATACATGCCTCTGACAAAAGAATAAATCGTGCATTCGAGGGGTCCAGTAGGGCATTTGCCAGCAACCGTCTCTCCGCATGGTACATAGATATTTCGCCCCATCTTACCACCTGAATGCACACGTTTGGCAAGCTGCGTTAGAGTCCACCTTTGATGAGGCATCATCAGTTGCAACCCAGAATTGCTTTGCGAATCCTATATCAGACTTGTGAACTAGAGGATACTCTTTAAAGCTTGGTGCGCAAAATTAGTAGTACAAGAACCCCACTAGATTAAGACAGGTGGGATTCATATTCCACTCTCAGATGCAAAACTGCTGAAACAGACATGCACAGACAAACGAGGACGAGCAAGGAATTGACCTTGTCCACGAATAAATTCCAGTTTCTTAGAATTGGACAAAACAGAACCGGGAGATAGACTAAAGAGAGAGGGGGGGGTGTTGGGAAATGCACCTGGCTAGGAATATATCGGCCATAAAAGGCAGAGGATGATGATATGTTGGGCTTGAAGTTGGGGTGGGCATGAATGTAAATAGAGAATAATTCCTCGTGCCCACGGAAGAATCGATCCCAAAGAGGGGCAAACGGCATGGGTCCCTTAGTCAAGAACATGAATGCAATCTTGGCCCTGGTGTTTATTGATTGAGCTCCTATTTGCGGGGGAGCCATTGTTGAGGCCTTCCAGAGAAGCTCTTCATCGGTCATCTCATGATACACAGAGGACGTATTTTGATAAACGACTGCGGGAGACGATCCAGTGGGTTGTATCACCGTTGGAGGAGAAGAGTTGCTCAAAGTGGAGACCTCTGGTTGGGGTTGCAGAAAGACTTCGGGAGGTGAGCCACTGCGTTGCCCTGGTGAAGGAGAGGAGTTCGTCAACGTCGAGCTATCTGGCTGAGGGTCCAGTATGCCGTCGGGAGTCTCACTGCGTTGCAAAGTTGAAGGAGAGGGCAGTTGCCTCGAACTGGACTCATCACCTGGTTTCGCTTGTAAAACCTCTTCGCGAGATGATGCAGCGGTTTGCCCAGTTGACGAAGAGTTGGTCGAAGTGGAGACATCTGGTTGCGGTTGCAGACCAGGATCCGAGTTGACACTAGAATTTACATGGAAGCTGGGACCAGTAAGTCCAAGGTCCGGTACTGGGCTAGAAACATTGGGTGCCCTACTGTCATCTTCAAAGTTTTTCAAATTCAGGCTATTTTGATCTGAGCTGGTGTTATACATCTGAATGGGCGATTGAGCTAAACTGGTGTCAGTGACATTGTTAGAGTGTAGCGGATGCAAGGTGCTGGGATCTAAGCTAGTATTATTGACATCATGGGGCGATTGAGCAGAAATTGAGTCCGTGAGATTATTGGCGTGTAGTGGCCCCCCAGGGCGAATTGTCATGTTAAGATTTGAAGCTGGGACTAGTGGAGGAGATGAGCTAAGAGCTGAAAGAAGTGGCCCCGCGCTTCCTATGTATCCCAAAGAATGTAGCGAGATGGTAACGACTCCTAGCAACATCCCCATACCCAGAAGAACTGAAAAGAACATCATGTTGCCTAGCTTGAGTAGCCACAGGTGCTCGAATTTCATCCAGTGCCATTGCCGTAAGGCACCCAACCTTGCACAGACTGCTTCACTCAAGGCGGTCGCCAGCACTCCCGCCGGCATGCTTCCCTTCTCTTTTAATTCACTTGACAAACGCTTCTGCTGCTGCGTCATATCGCATCTTCTCCTCTCTGGACAACTGAATTTCACTTACATACCTTGCACTAAAACCCTGCACGTCTCTGTCCCTCTCACTCTACAGGTCCACGTACTTCTTTCCTTCTCGCTCTCTCAACAGTCCAAGTGAGGTGACCACCTCTAAGCTCTGGGCCCTGCCTGCTCGGTCGAGACGAGCACCGTAGCACGTGAACCCTTCTAACATCTCTAACTGATCGGCACGGCTTCGTTCTCTCCAGATTCTCAATCATTGCACTGATCCAGCTCTCTCAAACCAAGCTCCAAACTGCTGCCTAAAAATCCCGGATCAAGAAACCAAGAGCCGATAGGAAGAGACCCAAACCGGATCCGACATGCAGATAAGTACGAGAAATCTTCAACAATTGAGCCGGCAAAGAGCTGTCAAAGACATCCGCAATTTCAAAGATTGAGGCAGACCCGTCCTCACAGACACGGAGATGACAGCACCTACGATTGCTCAAAAACCCTTCCGAATTCCTCAGTCAGACAAGAACCTTCGGACCCAAATCCAGCACATACACGACCGAGCATGCAAACTCCCAATGCATCCCTGGAGCAGTTCCAAGAAGCTTGCCTCTCACCAGCACTAACCTTCCTGGGGGAACAGCTGCCCCGGCTGAACTTTAGACTAGCGATATTCACGGCGGACTTTTCCGGGGAAAATCCATAGCCTGAAAAATAGTCGCGACTCGCCACGCAACAAAGTGCTTTCCGGGATTGAACCCGAGATCCCTTTCTTGCACTTTATTGCACTAGCCGTCGGGACTAGGGAGAAAAAAGAACAAGATCTGTCGCGAAAAATATCTTATCACGAGAAAACACGGAAGGCCACCTAGAAATACGATGCCGTCTCGCCGCGGACGACGGAATTTTGTTATAACTGCGCCTTAGTCGCCTATCATCCGTTGTAGACGTCGTGTAATAAGTACAGTACATAGTGTCGGATACATGGGCAGCGTGAGAAATTACTTTTCGCGGTTAGAGAGCTGCCCTGGTTGGCGCTGCCCCGATCACAGCAACAGCGCCGCGTGGCTCGGAGCGGGTCGGGTGGGCTGTGCCCGGCTGCAACCCGCCCGGGCGCCAGCCCGTCGCTTCCGCTGGCCAACCGAATTCGACGGTTGGCCGGGTCCAACGCGGGCCCTAGTTTACGTGTTGGAGATGTGAACCGGCGGACGAGGAAACTTTCCGCCGGTGGGTCCGATTCCCGGCCGCGTAAAAGTCTTTCATACTCATCGTAAAAACTAACAACTTTATGCTATCTAGTCTACTTTTACCATCTGTCGTCCACCCAACGAAATGGAGGGCGAAGACGGGAATTGTAGGTTGGGAGTTGGGCTTGTCGTTGACGAGGCTTTACAAATTTTGTCCCATGTGTGAACTGGACGCATTTGATGTGGGCTAAGTTACTAAATGTGTTCCCCCTCCGTGCAGCAGACAAGGACTTAGTGAATCTATGAACGGGAAGAACCGGCAGCCAGTTACATGCCAGCCGAGTGCCATCCTGGAATTTCCGGGTATGACATGAAACCTCCGGAAAATGAACCGACGGAAAAAATGGCCCAAGAGGAAATCATCCGAGTGCCTGACTCAGAGGACGGATTTTTGCCTTTCCGTATCAGTAAATGCCGGAAATATGCCTTAGTTGGCACGCCTGGACGGATTCCAGCCGTTCTTATCTTATAAGAAAACGGAAAATGGCCGTTGAATGCTGTCACGTGGCGGAAATCTAGCATGCCAGGGCCCAGGCCTCAACCACCCTGACCCCGTCCGTTGGATGTAACCGGGGCAAACCCTAGAAGAGACTAGAAGAGCCTTGCCACGTGGCGGAAATCCAGCATGCCAGGGCCCAGGCCTGGTTACATCCAACGGACGGAGCCAGGGTGATTGGGGGCAAACCCTAGAAGAGCTTTGCACTCGTTCTTTGCTAAGCCCTTTGCTCACCTGTCGGGCCCGCACTTACCACTGGCTGTATGTTGATGTGCTGCCGACGCTCCCGCCTGCTTGCACTCGCTGCGTGCTACCACACTTCAAGGCCCAGGCATGCTTTCAGCCTTGCACTCGTTCTTTGCTAAGTCCTTTGCTCACCTGCCGGGCCCGCACTTACCACTGGCTATATGTTGAATGGGCTGCCGACGCTCCCGCCTGCTTGCACTCGCTGCGTGCTACCACACTTCAAGGCCCAGGCATGAGTCTTTGTTTCATTTGGTTATGTCCTTGCTTTTCCTAGTGAGAGGTTATGACTTTTGCCTTTCGAAGTCTACAGCTACATGACTTTCTGCATACTTTGTGCTCATCATGCAGTAAAAAGCAAGGGCATTGGTAGGCCTCCCCTTTCGGTTCTTCTACCGTTCTTTCGACCACGGTTTCTGTTGCTTTGCAGCAGGCACAAGTCGTGTCTATTTTGTGTCGGGCAAAGGCGGCTGGGAGGGCTGCATCTCACCTCCCACCCATTTCTGACCCACCTCCCCTTCTATTTTCTGATTTGCTTCAGGCAGTTGGCAGGCCTTGCACTCGTTCTTTGCTAAGTCCACAGCTCACCTGCCGGGCCCCGCACTTACCACTGGCTGTATGTTGATGTGCTGCCGACGCTCCCGCCTGCTTGCACTCACTGGCCCTTCCTTGTTGCAATTTCCGTGCTATAAATTTGTATTTTGTAAGGTCTTGGCTATGGCCAAGCGCCAAAGGAATCTAGGAAATATGTTATTTAGGGCTGGTCGCACTAGTGATTGTGATGAGGAGTCTCCTTCCGCTGTCCCCCCTGCCTCATCTTCAAGCGGTATGGACAAGCCATCGAATAGTGTAGAGGCAGCCCAGAAAGCATGGAAAGATGTTTGGTACACTCAATTTGATTGGATTGAGTTTAACCATGATCTAGGTAGGGTTTTTTGTAAAGTTTGTAAAGGGAAAGGAGGGAGGACAGTCTTTGCAAATGCTGGTTCTGTCAATGTCAAGGTGAGTTCATTCCAAGACCATGCTAGGTCAGAAGAGCATCGTAAATTCTCTTGGGCCCTACAATCGGTAAGAAAGCCATTGAGAAAGCCATAGCTAGTGCTAATCGAGCTTGTGATGATGCTGTTTTGGCTCTTTTCCAAGTTGCTTACTACATTGGTTTGGAGGCCTTGCCATTTAGCAAATTTCCAGGTTTGTATCAACTCATGTGCTGATATATTGTATTGTATCTCATGTGTTGTTCAGAAAAAGGTGTTGGATAGAGTGAAGGATTCCAAGTACTATGGAATCATGATAAATGAGTCAACTGACATTTCAGTGACCGGTCATCTTGTTGTTTTTGCTTCTTTTGTTGAAGAGGGTTTGCCAGTCACTCTGTTTTTGGGATTACTTCAGATTATTAATGGCAAGAAGGATGCCGCAATGATATATGAGTGTTTACTAACTAGTTTGAAAGAGTGGGGTTTGGATGTAGATTAGTTTTTGGGGTTTGGTTCGGATGGGGCAGCAACCATGGTGGGGGCTCGATCCGGCGTGGCTGCTCGTCTTAAGCAAAAGGTAAACCCCTTTATGTTGGCCGTCCATTGCGTAGCACATAGGACCAACTTGGCAGCATTAGAAGCTGCCAAGACATCAGCATGTCATCTTATTTCAAATGAGGTTGACACACTTTTGAACTCTCTTGCTGGTCATCTATCTCTACTCTCACGTATGTTCCAATGGAAGTTTGTGGATGTAACCAGCATTGGGTCCATAGTTAAGACAGAGATTGCACAAATACGAATGTTTTTCATTGAGGATAGCACGGATTTGAACCAATCCACCTTCAATGAGGAAATGGGTTATCACATCATCCCGGAATTTGGTCCTCCTGGTGGGTATTTGAGGCGGCTTGCCTCTGAGATTAGGGGATCCAATTTTCATGGTGTACAAATGACACGAGAGAGGATGGGGGGTGATTTGGAGGCAGCACTTACCTTCCAAAAGCTTTATGCAGAGGCTGTTTGCAATGCTTTGGATGCCAGATTTGAGGACAACAGAATTGTAAGTGCATTCAAAATATTGAGTCCATGTAACCTACCAACTAGGCAAGTGGGGTTAGCAAGTTGGGATGTAGTAGAGTTGGAAATATTATGTGCGCACTATGGTGTCGAAAGACATATTGCAGGAAGGACATTGTCTGCCCTTGTTGACATAGCAGCGGTGAAATGAGAGTTCTTTGCTTTCAAACTACAGGCAAGTACCGAGTGGATGGAGAAAACTTTCAAGGATCTTTGGGGCATGGTGACTTGGAACCCTTCTCTAACGATGAAGTATGAAAACTTGCTTGTGCTTTCTGAAATTGCTCGAGTTCAATGTGTAAGCACTGCCGCATGTGAGAGGGCATTCTCAGTTCAAAACTCAATCAAAACTAAATTTCGAAACAAGTTGAAAACAAAGAACTTGGAAAGTGTGCTTCGTGTTGCTTTGGAAGGGCCAAGTGTGCAGGCATGTCAACCTGTTTTGATTGAGGCCATATCTTTGTGGAAGAACTCCACAAACTTCAGACATTTGTTCTCTCATCCTGAGCTATATTTAGCTGGACAGCCAATAGCTGGACAACCAGAAGGTGGGCCATCATATGCAGAAGGTACAATGATGATTTGCAGTTTTGAATTTATGTTTGTTTGTTTGTTTAGATAGGTAATGCTTCTAAAATTCAAGGCCCTTCAACTTTTGGTTGAGGTCCTTGCATTTTAGAAGGGTTCGATCCTTGGCCTCCAAGTGGTGGAGGGCATTGACAGGTTGAACTCCTGCCAAGGATACTTTTCTGCACTTGTTTGAATTGCTTAAAATTGGTTGTGATTATTTATTGTTGTTCATTTGTTGAATTTGTATGCAGCCGAATTTAATTTTCATTTGCAGGAAATGAACCGGTTGATATGTACAATGGCCGGATTTATAGCCGAACACACCAATATATATATATATATATTATCGGTTGTAAAATAATATGTACGAAATTGACCGCCTGAAGTTACCACTAAGGGGCAGCAGCCGACCCCCCAACCCACTTAGCCGGTTGGTGTTGAAAATGAGCGGCCACTGGCTGGTTCAACTCAAAATATTTCCCGGACACTGGAGTGAATGAGCATAGTCACGGCCAGCAACTTGACAAGCCCAAAGAAATCAATGTAGACCAGCAACCTATTAACCCTAATATTAGTGGTCTACATTGATTTCTTTTCATAGATGTCTTGAGGAAAATAAGTTAACAAGGGCCATCCCATGTTCTTCAATATATATATGTGTGTGTTGAGATTTTTTTTTTAAAAATAATATTACAACGTAGTTTTCGAAACAAATGAAAAAAATGACAAAAAACGTAATATTGACTCAGCAAACATACAACTATGTATGTTTTTTTTTTTCACATATGATTTCACATATCACATACTGAGGGTGGCCCTAGAGCCTTGTTCTGGGGGCCTCATGGCGAGGTTAGTATGAAAGAGGTTATTTTTTTCATCTCACTATAATTAAGGGGCCTGATGTGTGAGCGATCGCTCCTGGGTATTTCCCTTCTAAAAAAACAAAGAAAAAAAAAAAGACGGTTGTAAATAGCGAAGTTGCTGGAAAGAATGGGGTTGGGGACTCTTGACAGCGTACGCGGTGTGCTTTGGGACCCGAGGCCAATCACCAACGAGCAAGGCATATTGGCGCGTTTGAATATGCCACCAATGGACATTGACCGCGTCATCGACGGGGTTGACTCAATCGGGCATGGGAATGAAGTACAAACGTCTGAACTGGACCCGGCGAGGGTTGAGGAAGAAAGACTTGCGGCGGAGAGGGCAAGAAAAGGGAAGGACCCCATAGTGGGAACTGGGGAATGTTCAGCCGTGCAAATTATATCGGCCCAAGAACAGGAATTATAGCAGCTTGTGGGGGAACGCGAGCAAGCTAGGGCTGTTGCATATCGGTACTCAAATGCCATGCAAATCCGATCGTGGCCATGGTTGAAGGGGAATTGGCGGAATTGGGTAACATGGGCGGGCCATCTAGCATCGCGGGAAACACGGATAGAAGAAGCGTTGTCCTCCCTCCAACGTGCAGCACATTTGTCGAATCGAAGCGTAGATAGCATCTATACTAATTTGCAAAAGCACGACACTGTGCGTGATGTATTCACGTCGAAGTACACTGGATTCACCACATGGGGTGATGTGCATGCCATGTTTGAGCACTGTGTGCATACAATTTTCGATACCAATAACAGCATAAACTGGGATTTGGAAGTAAAGGAGGAGTGGGACCCCAGGCCGAGGATGTCATCCTACATTAATGAGGATAAACCGACGTGGATATCACATAGCAATTCAGCGTCATGGATAACAGATGGTACGGTGTGCACAATGTGCCTAAACCCCTATAGACCGGAGGGAGGTTATATGCTTGATTCATGTGGCCATTTATTCCATCCCACATGTCTCATATCGGCAGCCATGCGAGCCAGCCAATGCCCTGACTGTCGTGGACCAATCCATCAACGTTTCTATGAGTTGTTTGGGTTGCAAGACAATATGCCCACGGGATACGAGTACACCCGGTACAACATGCCATTGGATGTATCGCCTTACGATTTTTTAAATTGGCAGCACTGGGGGGAGACAATGACATGGGACGCTCCAAGAGAGATGCACGCCTTGGATGCGAAGACGTTAACTAGGCCCAGTCCAAATGGAGTTTTTTTGCCGGAACTTGGGAGGGCATTGGAGCTGTACCAAACAAAGATTCTTCCGACTGCCTGAGGATTTGTAGGTGCCAGCGGAAAACGATACATATAATCGCGAACCGATAAGGAGAGACCTATTTCTGAGGGAGTTGGAGGCCGCTAGTATCCGTTGGGAGGATATGAATGAGACGTACTGGGTGCCTCGTCGGGATGATGGGCCATTTCTTCCAGAGTTGCGCAGAGACCCCCAGCTAGAAGAGGTGTTGGACAATTTCAAGGCTGCCATCACGAGTGTTCTAAAGTATTGGCAGAATACATGGCATGACCAAGTTGCCCCTATTCCAGGGGTGTTCTTGCCACTTCCAAACATATCGGATTTAATTGAAAAATTGCATGCCGTCGTAGCAAGAACGCTCTGGCAAATGTGGAAGAGAGTCAACACTCGCCTAGAACGCTACGCATGATGGCAAGGGTGGACCACACAACACTGGGTCCCTCTTTGACCACTCGAGCCCAGGCTCGAGCTCTCCGTACTGGTGGAGGCACGTCCTCTACACCCGGAGCATCTTCGTCAACATCTGGAGATGACAACAACGAAGTAATAAATCTAGATGAAGATGACTAGAAAGACTAGAAACGTAGGGAGTAGGCCAAAGGTCTCAGGTTGCGAAAACTTAAATGTGCAACCCACTGTATAGTCTACGTAATTTTTGGAAATACGAGGTTCATCCTTTGAACCATTTTTGAATGACCTCATACTTGTTCGGTACCTGTTTGACGGCATGTACAATATACTGGCAAAGTTTCAAAACAATAAAAAATTGCTGAATGAAGATACCATTGGTTCACCCATTGCAATATTTTAAATCGAACTCATATTTGTCCGATATCTTTAAGAGGGCATGTACAATGCATTGGCAAAGTTTGAAAGCATTCAGAAATCAGCACATCAAGTAACCATTGGTTCCTCCTGTGAACCATTTTTTATTGATCTCATACTTCTCCGGTCCATGTAAGAGGCACGTAGAACATACTGGAAAAATTTCAAATCATTCAAATTGTTTTTGATCAAGGAACCTTTGGTTTATCCTTTTCACCATTAACGATTAATCACAAATAAATGAACAGACGCATAAATCATTTGCCTCCAAATGATTTTGGTTCGCTTTGAGACTTGGTCAGTATCTTCAATGTACCATGGAAGGGGCCCCAGAGTAATATGAGATCAATCGAAATTCTTTCAATGGGCCAACGGATGGTTGCCCATCCAAATGATTTTCGTTCGCTTTGAGATTTGGCCAGTGTGTTCAATGTACCCTCTGATAGGTCCCAGTGTAATATGAGATCAATCAAAATTCGTTCGATGAGCCAATGAGGCGTTCAGTTGTCATCTGGTTTTTGCTCATTGCGAAAAAGAAATCATGCAATGCGTGCACGACTATTGCACCCATTGAACGAATGTGGTTGAAGCCCCTCTTTTGCCCGCATGTGCTTGAACATGTGTGCGACACATGTGCGGAGACACAACAGACGAATAAATCATTTGTCTCCCCATCGACACCAAGCCATTCCATAATGTAATTGAATTTAAATTAATTTTAAGCCAATAAATAGGTTTGCACTAATGAAGTTGAACACAAATCAAGTTTGGAGTGCAAAACAGGGAAGAAACTGTGATTTTGGGTCCAAATGAGTTATGTTCGCTCCCAAATTTGGCATGCACGTTGCATATGGCTACATTACACGCCCCATTCAAAAACCGAATAAAAAAAAAAATCGTGAGCACACGAAACACAGTCCAACAGGTCCCAAAGCAATAGCAGATCAATATATTCAACATGTGAACGGATGGTTGCCCATCCAAATCATTTTTGTTTGCTTCCAAACTTTGCCAGTACGTTCGAGACACCCTCTCACAAGTCCCGGACTAATATCAGATCAATCGAAATTCATTCGATGGCTCAACGGATGGTTGGACATCGAGATGATTTTGGTTCGCTTTGAGACTTGGCCAGTATGTTCAATGTGCCATGGAAGAGGCCCCAAAGTAATATGAGATCAACCAAAATTCGTTCAATGGGCCGACGGATGGTTGCCCATCCAAATGATTTTCGTTCGCTTTGAGACTTGGCCAGTGTGTTCAATGTACCCTCTCATAGGTCCCAGTGTAATATGAGATCAATTGTTAACGATTAATCATGAATCATCCAACCGGGGAACTGTTGGTTCACCCTTTGAACCATTTAACATTGACATTATACTTGTCCAGTAACTTTAAGAGGGCATGTACCAGACACTCGCAAAGTTTCAAATGAATCCAAAATCATTTGGCAGGGGAATGATTGGTTCACCCATAGCCAATTTCAGGGGTTGAAATTGCCATTTATGGAGCTCGAATTGCCAATTTCAGGGGCTGGACTTGCAATTTGAAGGGCTGAAACTGCCATTCCAGGGGCTTCAATTGCCAATTTTAGGGGCTGCACTAGCAATTGTCATTTCACAAGCTACAGTTGCAATTTGAGGGGCGGGAATTGTCATTTCAGGGGCTAGAAGTGCAATTTGAGGGGCGGCCGGGGTTGGTCATTTTAGGGACTGGCAGTACCAATTTTAAGGGCTTGAATTGCATTTTGAATTGTAATTCAAAGGATTACAATGGGCCATTGGGGGGCTAGAATTACCAAAGCAATGACATCCAAAGCAATATAAAATCATTTGATAGCAGAATGATTGGTTCACCCTTTCAACCATTTTTTATTCACGTCATACTTGTCCGGTACTTGTAGGAGGGCATGTGGCTGACACTTGCAAAGCTTCAAAGCAATGTAAAATCATTTGATAGGGGAATAATTGGTTCACCATTTCAACCATATTTTACTAACCTCATACTTGTCCGGTACCTTTAAAATGGCATGTGAAAGACACTTGCAAAGCTTTAAAGCACTCCAAAATCATTGTTCATGATTGATTCACCATTTTAACCATTTTAGATTGATTTGAAATTTGTGAAAGACGTGTAAGAGGGCATGTACAAGACACTTGCAAAGTTTCAAATCAATTTAAAATCATTTGGTAGGGGGACGATTGGTTCACCCTTTAAACCATTTTAGATTGATGTCATACTTCTAAAAGACGTGTAAGAAGGCATGTAGAAGACACTTGCAAAGTTTCGGAGCAATAAAATATTATTTCATCGGGGAAGTTTTCGTTCACCCTTTCATCCAATTTTGAATTGAATTGGATTTTTACTAAGATTTAGAGGGCATAGGATTGTAGGGCGCAATGATTTTGTTTTTGGCTTGATTTTGTTCTGTGAGCTGAACCCTCACACCACCATATCCTTGCCAAAAAATGTACCAAAGAAAAATGTTTGGAAAAAAATATTCATCCTTTGCTCTATGTTCACTATTGCAGAACTCTCTATGAAGAATGCATGAAGTTGAAGATAACTTCACCTTGGAGTACAAATAAGGGAATAAAATGTGTTTTGGATGCAGACGATGTCTGTTCATGGTGATATTTTACATGCAACTCTTCATGTTGTTATCAAGCATATGGCTTCAGAATGGAATTAAAAACAATTCATGTGCAGGCGAAATGTTATTTCTCCTTATGAATTTGAATAACCAATTCAAACAACTTTGTTGAAGTTCAACTTTGGTCCATATGTGCTTAAGTACATACAAATCACGTACACAAAGTTGCAAGCGAAGAAATAATCATTTGCCCCCCGAACGACTCGTTAAACCTTTCAACCAATTTTCAATCATGAATCATTTAATAGGGGAACTATTGGTTCACCCTTAGAACCATTTTAGATTGACCTCATACTTGTCCGGTAACTTAAAGAGGGCATGTACAACACACTCCCAAAGTTTCAAATCAATCTAAAATCATTTGGTAGGGGAACGATTGGTTCACCCATTGACCCGGTGTACACTGTCACTCTTCAAGATTCGTGGGTGTGGTGCTTGATTATCCCATATGATGGACCTAGGTGCCATGACCAAGTAGCAAATCATTAAAACATTATGGTACGAGACAAACACAATTGAAAACAACATTTATTCAAACATGATGTACAGTCAGAGGTCTACAAGTTTCTATCCATCCTCCATCAATTTTTGGGCTCAGGCCAATTGAATAGCCCCGTCATGAAACGCTACAACATTTTCTAGTTTGTACCGCAACTCTACTGTGTCTACACACAAGTTTTTCAAAGCGGAAGCAAAACAGGTTCCAGTAGACATATCGTTGAACAGACTTACATCGAACGTGTTACCCCCATTTATTGCCTGGGCTATCTTCCTAATCGCAAAGGTCTCTGATGGCACGGTTAGAGGGGGCCTACGAGATGTGCCATCTGACTGGTTGTTGGCTACATTATGAACAATTGCAATTTCAGGTGCAATCCACCATCTATGTGCGAGAGTCTTTATCATCTTGTCTCTGCTCTCGAAAATGTACAACGTGGTTTTTGGGTCATCCGTCGTGGAGGCCATCCCCCAATCGCATACCCCGATGTACACATCTTCAGACCCTTGTGGAAAATGCAACAAGATGTTGTCGGGGGACATGTCGTTGTGTAAGAGGTGATGATTATGGACGTTGAGCATGATGTGCAAAAGCGCCCATGTCAATTGGGTGCGATTTTGTCGGAATCGAACCAGTCGGTTGACCTCCTGCATTTCCTGCTCCGTCCCCCGTCGTTCCATTAACTCCCTGTTATCCCGATCATTCCCCCATTTCCTGTCAATACTCAACCATGATCGTATGGTCCCCCCATTCCACCAATGTGTGTAACCTTCATTTCGACGTGGATGTAACGCAAAATACTTTATGATGCTGAAATGATGGAACTTTACAGCCAACGCCTCATTGTTATATTGGACTTTGGCAAGCTCAGCATTTGTTTCCCTGGGCGTTTTCCCTGCTAGCTCCCAAGATGAAGGAATGAATTGATCCCCAACAATTCTAACCCTCCGAATTGTACCATACCCTCCATGTTCGGGCGCGTCGAGTTGTTGTACCTGTGCGTTTGTGGATATGTATCTCACGTTCAATGCCGTATCCGCGGACGATGACCCTGCCTTCCATGGGAGTGATTTTGTACGTCGTTTGGCGTGGGCCTTTGCCATGTCAGACCACTAATCCACAAGCACAAACAACTCCTCCTCCGAAGTTGGCAAGCGACCTTCCGCTACAGGTGTTCTCATAACAAACTTGTCCATGGTTTGCCTCAGATTCCATGTGGCATCATGGGCCCGGTCTCTCCATCCATTTTGTGAACTGGAACTTCGCCCTGTCCTCCTCCCATTCATCCCCGGCCAAAGCCTCCGTCATTCTCATCTCCATATTGTGCTGGAATCTAAGGAACCCCTCATTCCCATGTCGGACATACAAAAGATTCAAACGCATTATGTCATTGTCTTTCAAATAATCCAGCAGTACTTGCTTCACCACCTTCGCGGCCTCTGCGCTTGGATAGTCTTTTTTGTTGACTTGACTATCCCGTTCATGTGCATGTTTACGTTTCCTACTTTTACGCCCACTTCCCGAGAAACCCCTGACTCTGCGTTCGAAGCAACGTTTCCGGACATGATGAAAGTACTCTGCGGAATAGACGCGGCTTCGTAACGGAAAACTAAACCCAAACTATTGATAACCTTATATACTAGCAGACCGATTCTCACCCTCTATTGGTATAGTACCCAAAGCAAACTCTACCACAATCCCAGGAAGAAAAGGCAAAAATTCCTCCCCCACACAAATCCACTTTCTCCCCCCTCCCACGCTCAGTCCTGGCCACCGAAGTTCAAACTCCAAGAAGCCCCAGAACCGCACTCACAGAGAGGGAAAAAAATGGATTGAGAATGAGGGGTAGGCCCTTATATACTGCCTGGAGAGCCCTGACGTGCGACCGCCTCTGCTGCCCATTCACGCCTCGCCACGTGTCCAGGGAGCGGTCGCACCTAATAACAAAAAAGAAAAAGTCTGCGACCACCACCGGCTGGTGGTCGCACCCGTTTAAAAAATAATTAAAAATATGCGGTCATCTCCTGCTGGTGGTCGCATCCATTTAAAAAATAATTAAAAATGTGCGACCATCCTCTGCTGGTGGTCGCACCTATTTCAAAAAATTGAAAAAGTTGCGACCACCACCTGCTGGTGGTCGCACCTATTAAAATAAAATAAAAAAATTGCGACCAACACCTGCTGGTGGTCGCACCCAATTTTTTTTTAAAAACAAATGTGCGACCACCCTCTGCTTGTGGTCGCACCTATTTAAAAAAATGAAAATGATGCGACCACTACCTGCTGGTGGTCGCACCCATTTAAAAAATAAGAAAAAATGTGCGACCACCCCCTTCTGGTGGTCGCACCTACTTAAAAAAAATAAAAATTTGTCCGACCAATCTTTGCTGACGATCGCATGATTGACAATATAAATCATAATATATGAATTTTACAGATAATTAATGAAGTCCACGTAATGAGGCCACGTCGGTTGCCACGTCGGTTCTCATAGTAAATAGTCAATAGTAAAATAAAAAAAATAAACATATTTATGTACAGTAACGTCGGTTTAGGACGTGACGCTGACGTGTCAATGCCACGTCACGTCCAAATTTGCAACTAGGTGCCCCGGTGAGCAGCCGAAGCTCCAAGTTGGCCCGGCAGCCAGGTTGGGAGTTAGGCGCGCGCATCAAAGCGTGTAACTATGACTTGAAGGAGAGCTTACCGAAGTGAGGTGCGTGATACACAATGTGCGGTCAAAACTTTTAATTTCTCATGTTCCAGCGAGTTCTTGCGTTTTTTCACTGCATTGGTGGATTTTTTTGGAAAAGTCAACGACCCCTGGATGTTTAGGGGTTAAATACGGAGAACCTCTCTACGGGCCTGTAAAGCCTTAATTCCAACCTACTTGTTTTTGGGCATGGATGAATGATATCACGGATGGAACAGGATGGTGACGCTCATTTAGGGTAACGAATGACGCGCAGGATGAAGCTCTTAGTTGGTCCTAGATGGATGAAGATGGAGTAGCCATTACGTATTAGGCACCGAAACAGCTAGCTATATTAAGTTGAAATTGTCTTTAGTTAACAGTTAGATTAGGATTAGATTAGGTGAGGTGGCCTGATTGTGTTACTACAACAGATCGCAGTAGTTATGACTGCCAAACCGTGGTAGTCATGGTTTTCTTGACTTTGACCGTGACTGCACCATGTTTTTATATGAAATTGACCTCCCGCAGTCGTTCATACGACTGTAGTCATATGAACGACTATCTAAGTAGTCGTCTGTATAACTACATGGCTCCGGAATGGGCGGAAGGCTGGTCAACGGCAATTGACCAAATTTAGCTCACCATTCATAGTCATTTCCATGACTACAGTGTACATGGATGAGATTACATAGTCATGATGACCGCTGGGGATTTTGTAATTTGGTGTGTATAATACAATTAAAACACCATATGATCACATGAATGATTAATGGGTGTATTGGTTAGCAGGTAGTGAACTATAACTCTTATAGTAAAGAGGTTGCAGATTCAAACTCCTCTAAGTACAATCAAATGGATAAGATGGCCCTAGGGTTAGTAGGCAAGCTAGGGATAGCACGTGGTAGCCTAGATGGGCTGCCACGTGGTTTTTTCATTATTATAGAATACATTATGCCACATGGCACAATGCGGTGCGACGCGGCGTCCGACATATGTTTTTAATTTTTCTAGTTTTTTAAATTTAATTTAATTTTTAATCAATTGCGCCTCGCCACGTGACGCGGCAACGGTGACTGCAATATGATGGTATGTATGACTGCAGTAAGAGATATCACTTGGTTCATTTGACTGTAGTCATCTGGACCGTACCATCTTGTACTCATTGTATTCACTTGGTTTGCACGACTTACAGTCATAGAAGTCATATGTACTGTTTATGACTGTAGAATAATCATATATACAGTCATAAATACCACGATCTGTTGTAGTGTGTGGCCTAGATGGGAAGGCATCTGGCCAGCCAATGACCAAAATCCACCACCATTTTCAAGAAAGTCATGTCCATGGCTTTCGAGAACCTTGCCATTGCACAACATCGTGATACGTTGAGGTATGCTACCATACGCGGTGGGGGTTATCGTCCTGGGGTTCGGAGATTTCACCCTGGTGATTATATTTATCTGCAGCAGACTGCTCCAACGACCCTGGATGTGACTGCAAGACGTGTTATTTTGAGGGTTTGAGAGGTATTGCCCTCAGGTGTCCTAATCTTGGAGGGTCGGGATGGCATGACTTGGAAGGACCACGTGCATAATTGCGCGTCATGTCACCTTTCGAATGTCGATGGTAGGATTGACCCAAACCTGGCAGTGGTACCTGCAAGTTTGAGGTGCATGTTGTGTGGGTCTGCTAGAGGGGCAGCCACCATGCTGGTGTGTGATCGATGCTCTAGATGTTGGCATATGGGATGCTTGACTCCACCTCTTGAGATGGTTCCTGAGGGGGATTGGTTATGTCCGCATTGCATTGGATAGTGGGAATGGATACAACCATGGAAGGCTAACAAGAAATGCAAGGCCACGCTACTAGGAGACCAACACACGAGATCCTAGCTCAAGTTCACAAATTGCAAGACGACAACTAATGATAGGGCTACTCTTGTACCCGGCCTCTTGGTCTATAGAGTTTGAGTACAATACGGACACTGATAGAGGACTTAGTACGACTGTGACTATTACGTCTTGTAGTTATCTGGAGTTAGAGGGACCTAACCACCAGCTAGGGGGGCAATTGTGGCAGACTACTTTATTGTGCATATATGTGTGGTGTGGTTTGGACAGCGATGTAGTTGTGTAGCGATACGTATGCGCACGACAAAGAACAGACCAAAAACAAACAACCAAAGACACCAACAAATATAATATATTAAAATAATTTTGTGACCGAAACTTAACAATCACCAAAGAATATATTTTAATAAAAACAGACCAAAGAAGAGCAAAAGAGAGATAGGAAAAGATACCAACAAATATAATATATTCAAGGAACACTCTAACGGTCTCGATATTAATATAAATAATATAAAAAAAAATATAAAAATGGAACCGTCTGCTGCAGCGGTCCTCATATTAATAAAATAGATCAAAAATTGAAAAATGCGGGATTTTCGGTCCCACTATCGCCCTATGGTCGGCGGTTGGACGAATGTGATGATCGTTTAAAATTATTGAAATTTAATGTAATTAATTTTTTTTCAAACGTGTAATTTTTGGGTGATGTTGACATTTACGTGTTACATCCCCCATCCAAAAGAAATTACAATATCGACACTTTGGATGTCCCAAATGAATTGTAATCAGTTCGTACTTTGAGCCTCACGGCGATGAGCTTGCGGTGTGTTCGTGCGTATAACAAACATCTTATCCTGATTTTTGACATAGTTGGTAGTTCATATGTCGGCTTTCCCAATCAGTTTTCCTGCTCTAGGTTTGTGGTTGTCATTGTGCATGATATTCTTGTAAATTTAATTTTTTACAGTTTGAGGATTTAATGCTTTCGTGCTTAATGTGCTTCTTAGTGTGTTTTTAGTGGTTTCCGCAACAAAACTGGCAAGGGTTTCCAAATGCTTATAGATTGAATATGAGGTTATACAGCGAGGCGAAGAATTCCAGATGAAAAATGTTGGGTTTCAGGGTAAACTTGTTGAGGCTGAAGAGGTGGACAATCTAAAGCTGTCGGAAGAAATAAAGTTTGTTCGATCGACGAAGGTAGAGAAGTTATGAGCGTTATAGAAAAGATGCCTTATAGATCATAATACTCACATGTTTGATGACTCAATTGTGGTTATTAGTTTTATTGAGTTAACACGACTTCACCCCGGAATTTATCAGGTTTCCCGGGAGGTCCCCTCCGCTTCGAACGCCTAATTCCGGAAAACTTCTCCGAGACGTCCAGGGGATTGTTATCTAGGTGGTCAATTTTCAAGTTTTTGTTTCAATTTTACATTAAAATTAGGACCGTCTCAGCTGATGTTCAATTATATTATTATATTAATTTTTTTTAAATTAAATAATACTGTTAGAGCTGCCGGTCTCAATTCCGTATTATAATAATATAGAATGGCCCCGCAGTCGTTTGGTTGTAGTCATCGGTACACCGATTGTGGGATGGCCGTCGCCATTGTTAAGCGGTCGCCCATATATATATGCCAAAGCCGACGGTCCCAAATTTTTATTATTTTTAATATTTTTAATAATAAAAAATAGGCTCTGGGGTCGTCGGCCGTTGCTGCCATCGTCCAACGTTTACTAGTAAAAAAAAAATCAAACTGAAAAATTAAATCGCATAATATTTTTTATCGAGCCCGCCATAGCTGGTGATCTTTATTTATTTTTTATTACTATCGGAGAGCTCTGGCTGTATAAATTAAAAATAAAATAAATTGGGACCGCCAGCTTTAGCGGCCATGACCTACTCACCAACACATACTACAGAAGCAAGGAAACAAAAATATAACGTAAAATCGCATAATGCAAAACCCCAACAAAGGTGGTCTTGACAGGTAATCCTAAATCGTAGCGAAGATCCGTCAATCGCACTAATCTTATAGTTGTCTTCTTCACTCATATCTTTCTTTATCAAAAGCAAGGAAACAAAAACAAAATGCAAAACCCCAGCAAATATGACCTTGACAGGTAGTCATGAATCGCAGCGAAGACCCATCGGACTATGTCAATCGTACTAAGTTTATGTTTGTCTTCTTCACTCATATATTTCTTCATCAGAAGCAAGGAAACAAAAACATAATGCAAAACCCTAGCAAAACGAATCTTGATAAGTATTCATAAATTGCAGCGAAGACCCATTCAACTGTGTTGATCGTACCAACTTTATATCTGTTTTATTCACTCATATTTTTCTTCATCTTGTCCTCCAACTTTGTCATGAGGTACTTTCATTTCTTTAGTTCTCTTGGCCCAAAAGTACAGATTCAGTTGCAGAAAGATAAAATAATAGAGAAACCACCTTAAAAGACTTGGGGTAGCGAAAACATCTTTCGATTCGAAGTGCATGCCAAAGAAACACGGTTGTTCACAGCAAAATTGTCGGAAGCCGACCTCGCAGCAGATCACGTTGAGCGAGTTGGGGCTGACGATTTCAGGTGAACCCTCACCATGTTTAGGAAAAAAACAAGAAACATGTTGATACTAAATTTGTTTCAACTCACTAAACAAAAACATATGAAGTAGTTGCATGACTTGTTGGAAAGAATATAACCCATTTTGATCAATTTGTAATTGTTTGAAAATTCTTGGAAACCATACTCAAGCATGATATACAGTATAAGAAATATAATTTGTTTTTTGGTTTGTCGAGATATTGACATAACTTGATACTTCTTGTTCAAATGCATAACACCAATAGACATCATATGATCCATGACATAACACATCATCTATGATATCTCCATTCCATGTAATCAAACTCATCATTTAATTCTTACAAAAGTTTTATCATCATATATTAGTAAAAAAATGAATACATGCTAGTTTTGAAGTAATAAACATACTTGCACAATGTTCCAATGGAGAAGAATTTGGACCAAAATTCTCCTCTGTTCGAAGCGTCAAGCTTCTAGTGAACTGCGAGCAATATCTATTCCTTCTTTTGTCCAACCATATCTTCTATTATGTAAGTAAAACAAGCGCCCAAGCTCAGTAAGAATAACACCCAACTACCCAAAATATAATCTTTGGTTAAATCTACACGGTCCAAAATATAAGGTAAGCACCAAATTATGAAAAAATTGATACTTTTCAGCCTTAAATAACCTAGCCGTGTAGTAATATCTTTGGCCCTCATCCACCTAATCCATTAGGCCGTCTTTTTGTCACCAAGGCAAGAGCATTTTCTAGTAATGCTTTTTGAGAAGGGTTTCCATGCTCTTCACTAACATCTCTACATATTTTTTAACGATACATAACGCAAGTATATGCATTGTATCAAGCACTAGGTCTCGAGATACATCGAAGCCATATAAATGGTAAAGATGTCATAGAATAGACACACCATAAATATCTCTGTTTTTTGTAGCAATATCTCTTTCAGCCGACGTAGAAGCTTCGCAAAATACTTTTACTGCTTAATGAACACTTTCTATAGTTCTAAAAGGCTAAAGCTGGTCGATGTCGGATTTGTTTTCTATTCTCATGATATTCTACAACACCCCGAGCTACACCTGTAGATTTAGTATGTCCTCTTTATGAGATATGGTCCCTACAGCAAGCCACATATCCTCTATCTTTAAAGAATCCAATCTTCATTGTGCAGAATGATCCTAGGTAAATATCATCAACATTGCTCGTAGATTACGTCTTTCTACCATCTTCAGATGTGAACTTATCACACTTGATGGATGTTTATATGTCATGTTGAATCCATGTATAAATGCATTTTCTAGTTCACGAATGAAAGGCTCCAAAAACATTAATTTTCTTTTGCTTAACCACTTTCTTTGAACTATATGATATAAACAAAATAGGAATATGACCCATGATTGGCTACCTTATCCCTTGCATTACTACTACCTAATTCAGGTCATACTAGGTCTAAATTCAAAGTTGGCGTTCATGTTGAATCCTCTCTCTGTATTGATAACTCTGATTCATACAAATGCAACAGTCCAACAGTATTTCACTGTGGTACGTGTAGCTTGAAACCCATCCCATCCCAATAAGCAATAAGGGCAAAATTCCGAGGATTACCTTGTTCACAGACAATGAAAACGCACAACGTTAGATCATAGCCTAATTCTTGCAGTTTATTTTGCAGTTTATTTCATATAAAATGAGGATTTTTAAGCGTGACAAGATAACGCGAGAAAAGACCTATACTAAAAGTAATCCCAAAATAACCAACTATGTAGCATATATTTATAAGAATGTTGAGGTATAAAACAATTACTTATTAATATGTACGTTTTAATGTCATTCTTGTAGCATAGTCCGGACATGGAAAAATGTACTGTTGCACTTCATCATCCTACCCATCAAACAATTGAATAGATTTTATCGCAGCGAAGAATGCTCTCAAACTCAATTTGCAAGAAAGATTCGAACAAATGATTGGAAGTTCCCATTTACTTTTAGGATCTCAAAATGTTGATTTAGCTCTTTTCCAAATTATCATTGTTCTCGAGCGGGGAGACAAAAGTTCTACTACGAGTAGTGGAGTATTCACCTTCTCATCAATATATCCATCCGTAGATCTCGACATTGGCTTGGGTATATCCCAAAAAATCGTCGCATCATGGTAAAATTTGTTTGTCCTCGTGTAGCGGACTTCAGCCTCATGCACAACAAAGAGCCTTGAGCCTGCAATCCTTACCGCAAACGACATCTCGTTTACTAGAAGTAAGACCGCTAAGTTAGGGCTCACTGACGGCGACCCAAACCGCCTCGTTCTAGAACCATAGAGACTGCAATCCACTTCTGATATTCTATGGGCCATGGAACTATCAGCTACGAAGCCCTCACAAACGTTGGCGTCTCTATTTATACTCCTAGTTGACAACAGCTTGCAACTGCAAACGTTCAATTCACATGAAAAGCGTTTACATTGTCAAGAACTCATGACAAAAACTCGAACTTTTATGTAAATTAACCAATTATGGTGCAAATCACAAATAATCAAACAACAATACATCTTTCCTCTTCCTCCCACAATGTCGACACTTTTGACAATGATTTGTGCAATCCCCCCTCAATAGAATTTTGATGGATCTGTTTGATAAATAAACATATTTCAAAACGTTTGTTCCATCGTATTGATTTTCGGCACTTCATTCCATCATATAAGAAACATGTGGGAAGTCACTAGTAATTCCCATGCACGCAGCACAAGCGCCACCTTTGTGGATCCACCATACCCAAATCTTTGTAAATTTGAGCTAACTGTTTCCAAGACCCAGACGTTTGCAACCAGTGAATATTACCATCCCTTCATGTCCTGCTTGTATCAATAGTTGACCCAATGACATATTGGTGTATATTGGGAGTTTGTCAGCGCCCCATTTGTTAATGAACCAAAAAGACGCTCGAGCATTAAATCTTGTAAAACTTAACTTGTGTCTTATAAGCATCCCAATCTGCTTGTAGTTGAACAATACGCAAGAGAATTATCTCATTAAGAGATAAATTTCAATTTTCGTGGCTTTGGATATCAATTTTCTGCATGTTGATCCATTGTGTACTCCCCATTATTAGTTGTGCAATGTGCAGCGATCACAATGATTTGTATCAACGATGACATGATTTGTACAGTCTATGGGATCGACATCGGTTTAAAGGTTCTGATATGAAAGCCTATGTTCTCATGTACTTATAATACGTACTCATTCCCACTGTTCGAAGGCCCTTACACTTGTTACAAAAACATTATACGAAACTTGATGGATTGACTTGGTTGCGTGACATTGGGTGATGTAGTAGGTAAGTATGGATCATTGTTTGTCTCATTTATAATTCATCTGCATCGTGGCTTGTTGTCAAAGTATGCTCATGCAACAGGTCTATTTGGGATATTGACGTACCTTCTTGTATGTTAAGGACAACAAACGTTGCATCTCTTTCATAAAGAGCACCTCCTCTACCAACAAGATGCACATGATAATGAACTTTACCTGCCAAAGATTTATTTCTATGATTATAGTAAGACCTCTTCGAGATCATGTCAATAGCCTCTAGGATTATGAACACATTTAAATAAACACTCGCACTTAATCCTCTTACGTCATCCTTGATCTCCCATATGGATAATTCTGTGAGTCTTCAGTCGTGCTCGCAACTGCTAACCAAACCTAAACCTGTGACCAACAATGATTGATTCTTAACAATCATCTTCTAGGCATGTGTTCGTTACACCACAATTGCTAATTATACTCTAGAGATTCTGATGCGACAAATTCTATGAAAACACAATACATTATGCATCAAAACACATTACATCTCAAAGAAAGAAAAACTGGTATTGACCAATAAATGGGTCCATATCATCCAACAACCATGCAAAACCTGTTTTTCATATTCACATTGCCACTTATCCATTAGTATTTGAATAAAGAAGTTCAAATGAAACATACATATGCATTGAGCATAGTATTGTAAACCTTTCATCCTCTTTTTATTTACAAGGTCCCAACGTAGACTTTTTTTCCTCAATAACACACAAGTGGTGTAAGTTGCCATTGATGTGTTCTTCTAGAAAGACATCATCTGTTTTGGAAGCAATTCATTAAAGTAATTGGTGTATGATAAGTAGAATTAGCTTTGCTAAAACAAATCTAGGCTACCAATTTTTGATATCTTTCATTTTACGGATTCAATTATTTTTCAAAAGCGAAAAAATCAATCTTTCTCACTAGTTGTAATATTTTAATTGCATCCCATTTCAAATATGTGTTGAAGACCAAGACAATTCGAAAGAGAAAGTCTGCATTGTCGAAGAAGAATGTCAGTCTCAGTTGTAATGAGTCGAGCACGTCGCTGGCAGCAAGGAGTTTGGGATCAAATAATTGAAAGTCCCGCCAAGTTTCAAACTGAGCTGAATAAAATGATACATTTTGTTGCGTGGTCCTTTCACCTTCAGCTATGATGTTATGAACGAGCTCCTTAACTGGCTTCGATCTGGACCCCTGTTTTTTGGAGCTAACTAGTTTCAGATTCTTCATAGGTTGAAGACGGAGAAAATCATCCACAGCTAAGATAGGTGCATACATGAAGTGATATTCATCATTAGCAGAAGATGATTGATTCAATTGAAAACGTGATAACTGATAGGATTGTCATCAAACCGAAACGTCTGCACATCTTCCCGAATGGCCAAAAGCCCATTTTCTAACACCGTTGCCATTAGTACATGGAGTGTAACTGAAAATTCTAAACAAACAATTCTAAAAGGCAAATATGACACAAACATAATACATAATATAACTTGAGAAATTAACAGAGAATTGACGAAAGGGAATGCAGAAGTAGCGAAATCAGAGGATGATTACAAAGTATTATAATCTGTACCAACACATTCTTCACAGTGAAGAGAACTCCGGAAGCTACGTTGTTACGTTCCTTAGCAGAAACTCTTCAAAATAGGCGCAATCAAACAATACAAAATCTTCGTCCTCACGGTAGTCACAATCTCATAATTCACTATTTTAGCGACTCGCTAGGCAAATCATCTTCTCATTCAGAGCTCGGAGCCTTTCTTCAAATGAACTCCAGAATCTATACTACCACGTCTCTAAGTTGTTCATCAAATAAATTCCGTAGTAACAGACAAGGCTGTACTTGACACTTTCAAGGCAGTGTCTCTCTGGCAAGGGAATACCCCGTTACACTAATTATGGTTAATAGTGTGGGCCACACTAATTTGTAAGTCCAATGACTGTGGGTGCCAAAGATGTCTTTTGTAGTTACTTGAAAGTTGACCAACCAATTTCTAGCTAACACAAACATGCTTATTTTTACAGAGCAACACTGATCCACCCACACTACACCGTTTATTTTATTTAGTGTCACTTACACTATGAACTATGACACTAATTCTTTGAGTGGCAAATTGGTGACATGTGTCACTTCCATTAATTTTCACATGACAGTATTTTAGACATTCCAGATTTACTGTAACATACACTAATTGGATGAAAAGTGATGATTTATATCCAGATTGGATGAAAGTAATCCATTATCATACACACTAAATACCACTTAGTGTAGGATTAATGTAGGGTATAGTATTTTCCCACTACACTATTTATCCCTACACACTAAATAAAGTAAATGGTGTACTAATCATAATCAATGCAGTCAAGGTTTGTCACATCTATGTAGGTGGATTAACTTGGGATAGAGGAAAAGAATGCAGTAAACCATGTATTCCTCTACATTGTTTAAAAAAATTAATTTATATATGAGTTAGAATCAAAAACATAGTTTTATTCTACTCATATCTTATCATCAATAATTTCATTGACGATGAAATATTCATATGCATCAGAGATGGCTTACAAAAGTTGGAGACAAATAAAAAAACACTAAATGGATGATGGATGAATTTTTGGTTATGAATTCTGGTAGATGAAATTTGGTAAGATGAATATTTGTATAGATGTATTTTTAAATTTTAGATTACATGAAAAATCAATCTTTTAATCTTTTAATTTTGGATGTAATTTTATTATTTATTGATTTTAGATATCTTAAATTAAATTAAGGACTTAATAATTTGGAAGGTACTTGGTGCAGATAGACAAGGCTAATAAAATCATTTGAATATTTAATTCATTATTATTTTATTTTCTAGAAGTAAAACCATTATTTAGGGATACATCTTATATTCGGTTAGCAGCACAAATAATACATGAAATTTCTCTTAGAATGTAAATTTTGTATGAGACAACCAAAATTTCATCATTCGTCAATGGTTGTGCCAAGCAACACCTAGCCCTAATATATAATTGTAGTTATTGAACTAAATTCTACACCTGCACTAAATTTTGAATATATCCCTCAAGTCACCTACATGGATGTTGCAAGTTAAATGTAATGTATAAGGTAAATTATTACAAAAATCGGTTCGAAAAACGCTTTTGTTTTTCCAACCGAAGTTCATTTGATTATTATTAGTTTTACAAACGTAATCTCAGGCCCATGTCCATCAACTCTCAAGATTAATGAGACTAAAAAAAAACTCAAAAACATCCAAACTACTGTAGGTACTACCCAAGGCAAGGAAAGGAAGTCGTGCAGAGGGGAGAGAAGGGAGGTGAAGAAGAAGGGAGGGACAAGGATAGGAAGTCGAGCAGAGGGGAGAGAAGGGAGGTGAAGAGGGCATGGGAAGGGACGAAACTGATTGGACTCATGCTGCCCAAGGCCGAGGGCCCCTGCCTGGAAGAAGATTAGATCGTGGCCATCCCTGGTTGATGGCTGGGATGGCAGGGCCTCCCTCCCCGCCTCCCTTTAACTTACCATAGTGGAGTAGCCGGTTAGGCATTTGCCTGCCTAATAACTATTTTTGGGGCCACTTGGCAATTAGGCACTTTTGTAATTTTTTTTAAAAACTTAGGCAACTAAAAATAATGATCACTAAATGAAACACAAAAATATAAAAATACAGCCCCCGCCATGGATGATGAAAACTGAGCCCATGGATGATGTTTTAAATGAAAACTCAGCCGTTGCCATGGATGCAAATTTAAAACTGAGTCCATGGATGACGTTTTAAATGAATATCATTTAAATGTATGTCATTTTTAGATTTTCTTTTCTTTTCTTTTCTGTTTTCTATTTTTTCTAATTTATTCAAGTTTTTATTCCCTAGGAACTTTTAGAATTTTTTTTGAAAATTAGGCACTATTTGAAGATACTTTTTTTTAAAATTAGGCACTCTTGTCAAAAATAATTTATTTTGATTAGGCACTTTGTTTTCAAATTAATTTCTGCCTAACCGGTATCCCACTACCAACCAGGGACTTGGCCGGGGCGTGAGCTGTGAAGGTGTCTTGTCAAGTGGCTACTGGCGTTGTATGCCGTGTGTGTCCACCTTGCCACCCTCTGCCCTTTCTTACTCTGGAGGGAAACTTTCCAAGTTTACGAACATCAAGGTGGCATGTTGAAGGGAAACTTTCCAAGATGGGAGAGTAGCTCTCTCCTCATAAATAAGCATCCTTGTCTCATTGAGAAGCATTATATAGTGAGCAATGATGGATGATGCACACCATGATGATGTGGACGCTTTCATAAAATCTTTTAGCTCCACCCTCAAGTAATTAATGTAGTAGGGTAGAAGCTAGCAGTGCGGTGGTATTCATTCATTACAGGTGGTATTGTTCAGTGTTGGGCGGTTATTTGATTTCTTTCATAACCTCCGGTTCCGGTTTCTACAAAATCTTAGGATCAAAGATCCTCCGGTTCCGGTTTTTTCAGATATTTTTAATGGAAAGAACCACCGGTTCCGGTTAATTGTAAGAACCTCAAAGAACCGGCGGTTTTCATCAAATATCCAGCGGGTCTTTGGCGGATCTTTGACGGTTTTCAGGCTGGTTATCTCAAAACTACGTAACCGGCGGTTATGATCTTTTGCCGGTTCTTTGTTTTTTTGAGAACCACAGTTATATATCCATATAACCTTCTTGATAACCTCGCGCGGGGGGGGGGGGGGGGGGGGGAAAGCTGAATCAAAGAACCTCCCAACACTGGTGTTGTTGCTATTGGAATTTGGAATATCTTTTGTAATGATGTTAGTGATGATAAATGAAATGAATGTTATAGTGTATGCCGAAGTATACCATAAAGGCTTATCTCTTCTAAATTTGTGAGCTTATTGTTGTTAACATTGTCACTAACCACTTTTCATTTGTATTGTGGTTCTTTAATATGTTGTCTTAAGATTGTTGCTAGATCAAAAAGACTAAGCAATCACTTATAAGACATGAGACCACATTCCATTCAATAAAATTTTGCAGTAGTTGATATTAAATTATGGAAAAAAGGCAATTGTTGATTGTAGTTTACTAGGAGATTTCGTCGTCGGTTGTACTATAATATAGCCAAATTGTATTTTGGTGCTTTTAATACCAAATTATTTCTGCATGTAGAATCTCATGAATCTTTAACTACGAATAAAAGATATGAAATTCAATAAAAGATTGACTTGTACAGGTTATGTTAAAGTACATAGGCCACTATACTAGTCGAATATTGATATATTAATTGTAATCTATGTGCATCACTCAACTTTAACAATATAATTCACTTTAAAAATATGATATCTATTAGAAGGAGATCCATAGTGGGAGGACGCTACAATTTAGATCAACAAAGAAGGAATGGTTAAAATTTAATAATATTAGTAATACATTTAATTTGGCTTGCCAAGAAATAAACATGGATAGTTTATAAACATAGATTGTTTGTTCATTCTTATCAATGACACCTATTTGCAACAATATACATGTCTATATAAAACAATTTCAGAAGGATAAAATCTGTCATTACTTATCCTGTGATACTTTGATAATATCTTAAATCCTATTCATACTGTATACATGTGATAACTATACTATGACTCTTTATATGATCAAATAACCATAATTATCTACTTTCCAATCTAGATCTTATTTTGACAAAATTTGTTCTTGCTTTAATTCTTGCTTTACCATGTAAGTTTACACCTCAATATTTAGAATATAATTCAAATCATGCACAATTTCCAAGTAGAGCAATCAATCATATTTGTGATCTTCAATTTTAATTATTAGGAACAATTGCACATAGCTATTTGGATTCTCTTTAAATTAAATTCAGTTTCTAAGTTTAAATAAAAAACAAAATCCAATATCTATCGTAATATCATATTAAATAATATCAACTCTATTATGGATATCATGTGATATTAAGTGTAGTATCAGATCACATATTTATATTTGATGTGGTCTTTAGTTCAACATAGTCCACCCAATCTTCTCAAATACTAATGTAGATAAGCATTTACACGGCGTGACGCTGTACGTAATGTTATGAATGTTGATTGTATATTTGCGAATGATTTGCGAATGTATACCAATATATGTCGAATGCAATATACATATGTAAGCAAGCGACATATATGATTGTATACCTATACAGAAGCGATTCGGAAAGGCATGATGCCTACCAGCAGATGGAAGAGTAACGGGGGCTGTCGCGATTAATAGAAGCACCCAAAATTTGTGAACCGCTACAATCCGATGAGAGTGTTGCGACAGCAGCGGTTTTGGCAACCCCTATAGCCGTCAAATCCTGAAGCCTAGAAAAAGCTGATGAGCAAATTCTTGCTATGTCAACCATGCCGAGTTCATGTGAAACCATAGATTTCCAGATAGATATGGATCTTTCGTAGTCCATGCCGTTGTTTTTGAACGGAACCACCCGCCCTGCTGCAGGATAGAATTGCCCGGACCTTAACATGAAAGAAGAACTGCAGGGAGTGTAGCCGAGAGCAGCTTACGCATTTTTTGTTTATGCCACATCTGTGCGCGCTCAAACATATTTTGGTGCGAGAGGCAGACCCGGTTTTTTGAGGCAAATGCACCGAACTTGACATTTTCGTCCATGCCTTGTTGCATCTGCTCAGCAACAATATCCTTATGCACAAACCGGAAGTGCGGTTCATTGATGTCTTTCAACCAGTAGCCCACCATGCCAACAAATGTGTGAAGTCCCCTGTCCCTTAATAATTTGCAATGAACCAGATGACCGGGAGGCGCTCTAGCCATCCTAATTTCTTTTTTATGAGCGTGTCCAACATTTGGATACTTGAAGTATATACCTACAGACTATTTGCAGATGTAGATGCAGGAGGGTGTCACCATTTTCCAATGCACACAATTTAGCCAGACAAGCTTCCTGCATCCAAAGTCGTCCATCTTTGCCAGGGAATCTTCAGGAACATCTGCTCCTCCAACACCTATGGTGACGTTAGCTTGTAGAAATGTGTCCTCTGTCTTGCATCTAGCGGGCTTTGATCTCCTCTGTTCAGTCGGTTTCCTTCCTTCAATCTTCTCTTCGTTCTGCGCATGTCCTCTCTTTTGCGCTATCGTCTTCAGCATCGCCATGTCCCTATCACGTTCATACTCTGTCGTTTCTGTTCTTTTTTCCCAACCACCCGTCACCCTGCATGTAGTTTTCTAGAAGGATCGATTCTGGAACAGATCGCGGCCCGCAGTGCGTAGGTTCACTTGCGTGAACTATCCTCGATTTAATACACGATTGTCTTCCTGCCGTCTTTTTTTGGACCCTTCATTTCATTCCTTAATACACGTGGCCTTATTAGATTAGCCCCGCTTTCACTTCCTGGACCAATCTAGAATGAACCGGGCCCACCCAAACTTGGGGCGCTTATTGATGTATGCTACATATTTTTGTTTTGTACATTTTCAATTTGTATTGAAAAAACTTAGTGACCTTAGATATGTTCTTCTTTATAGATCTCTTAATGATATTCCTTTCATCCATGATTTTGTTTTTCTAAAGGCCTATTTAACATTGAAGGTGATGACTTAAAACCCATTCATGTTATGAACAAAAATACTAGTTTCTAGCGTTTAGAGCTTTTATTTAAAATTTTAAATATAATGAGATATCATGTTGACATTTATATTAGATTAAAATAAAATAATATGATATAATATTTTTTAAATTTCAAGATAGATTAATTATCCACTTATTTATTTTTACTTGTGATGCTCCAATATGTTGTAATTTACCTCCATAGGTTTGTGAGAGCAAGGGTTCATGGATGAGGTTTTTAAAATATTTTTTTGTATAAAATTTTATCCAGGTTTAAAATGGTGTATTGTGATATATCAATAATATTATGCTTTACAAATTTTATATTTTATTGAATAGTGATAAGAGATTAGGCTTTTGTGATTAGAATTTAATGACTGTAGACGATGATTGAAGATTAGAAATTAGCTAAGTGGTGGATTATGTGTGGTATGCAATAATTAGCATGGTTGTAGACAGATTGTTCACTTTGTATTACAAACATAATATTATGATATCTTTAATTGAACAAATATGGTAATTTTTGTAATGTGTGTGGGTGTGTGTGTTTGTAACCATGAGGCAAGAGAGAAGGCCACTGAAGAGGCCAGGGAACTGGAAATGACAGATGCCGATGTAAGCGAGGGACGCACTGAAACGGTGGATCCCTCTAAGACAGCAAAAAGAGGCACTAAGACACCGGCTGCATCCTTGCCGATTACACCATCGCGGGTGGAGCAGCCCCCACAATTGCCCATATGGTGGAGATTGAGGGAAGGGATAAAACACCACACACACCACGGAATGTGGTAGGTGGAGGCTTCTTCAGTAGAGAGTGCCCCGAGTGGACCTACTCAAGCCGCATGAGATTCCAACTTACAAGCCTTTCAATTTGACGCTCAAAATGCCACAACTACAGTCGCTTGGTTATTGGGAGAACTAGGTCTATGATGTAGGAAGGGAAATTTCTGGATCAGACCAGTGCATTTGTTTCCCAAGACCACGTTCAAGCTGAATTAATTGTCTCCATTGCAGATGTGAGTTTGAATAGGCGCCCCCTGATCCGTGCCACCTATGACTCATCGCATTGTGTACCCATGGATAGCCGGCTGCACAAACAGTAGTACGATTTGGACCATCTGGATAATTCAAATTGCACAAACCACATGACAATAACAAGAACGAATACCTCAGATTTGCAATCTGCACACTATCCATCAAATTTGGCCCGAGTCGGCTCTTCCTTTTACCATGATCCTCAAGCTCGGCCTGACCTGGTTCTCCATTTTTAAATACTATCCTGTATTGACAAGAACAACCTCCAGGGAGTTTGCCAAGCTGATGGGTTTCTCTTAAACTATTCCCCCCAAGACCAAGAAAATGTGACGTTGCTGCTAGGCGGCTGGCTGCAGCCGCTTCACAAATCGACCAACTCCAGAATGTTGGGCTACCCTCGGCTCACAACAATTATAGGCTCCTCTTTGTGCCTGCACTGCCTCACCAAGTTGTAGCAACCGCTAGCCCCTGTTGCAAGCCTTCATCGTCCATGCTACTAGGAGGCTAAATACGGGCTGACCAGGCTCCTTTCCGAGTGCACATAAACATTCTAGGCTTTAGATTCTAACAACCACGTCACACTTCAGCCTTTTGCCTCTCACGAGCTGATCGCTCTATAGGGTTTTTAATACTGTCAACTTCCAGTTCGTGAACTGACCGATAACCAACCTTGCGTCCCCGCAAGCCATAGTGCTTTGGTGATAGATCAAGCTAATTTCTTGTAGTCAAATAATCAACATGTAATGATCACCCCAAGCAATGAAGCGTTGACAAGCAACAAGATTCTACCGATTTCAAAATGAACCATAGTTTGCTGCTCCAGCTTTGTATATCATGCGTAGAGCCTACGAGGCTGTCCAAGCCTCCATATCGCCTCTTATTTGGCATCCCGTGTTGTGCCTCCCGTGCACGCCATCGTACCAGACCGCAAACGAAACCAACATCAATGACTTCATCTTAACCACTCATTACGAGTGCTTTCCCTACTTCAAATACCATCGACATAGTCATAGTGCTAACATAAAGGAAATCCATCTAGCTTAGCACTACAAAAAACTAGACAGATCATCTCTCTCGAGTGATATGTAAACTAAACTCACACTGTTGACACAGAAACACGAAATACAACACAATCACTCGTTAAAATAAGAGTCGAGCCAGGGGCACCCCAAGCTATGGGGACTCCACCCCACAACATCCTACTCTCCCTCCATAAGTACACTCAGATGCTAAGCAACGAGGGAGCTCGGTCGTGCAGGCTCAACTCGAGAGAGATGAGCCGCACGACTGACGAGCTCGTGAAGATAAGATGGTTCGGGTGTCAAGCTAAACTTGACACCTGACTTAACACTTGAACTAATTCCAAGTGTTAAATACAAATAACTAGATTTATTCTAGTTAGTTTCACAATGTGTTTATGTAACTTGACAACACCAACAGGAGGACCAGCACCTGTCAGAGGGCAGGGTGTAGGGCCACAAATGGCGGTACCTCCAAGACGCAGTAGAGATGGGGAGATGGCACGAGGAACTTTCGGCGGTGAATGAGGATGTTGAGGACGACGAGAGGGACATTTATGACGAGGATGACATCCTCCCGGAGATCCCCAAGCCCCAAACCCGGAGCATACAGGCTGGATTTGGTGGTCCTGGTGGGCTGCCGGAGAACCCCCCTACAGCAGACGTCATGTCGGAGGCAGATATGAAGTTGGCCACTGCCAAGATATTGGAGGCAACCCACAACAACATTGGCAGGGTCCGGGGAGGCAAATATTGTAACTATGGCCTTTCATACAAAGATATAAGTTAACACAAGCAACACAAGCAGCTACAACAACAACATCGTCGTTATAATGGGTTATTATGATGCCTCCACTATGCGCGTGTTGGCATGGGACCATAGCCCTATGATGGCATGGGGCACGCAAGAGAGATATGGCATGGGACCGTGTCAGTCAGGTTGTACTGCGCTCCTGCACGTGATGGCGACGTCTGCATCGTGCAGTCCACATGCAGCATGGCCATGTCCTAGTTAGCCACTATTGTTTTGCCGATTTTCTGGTCCCTGGTCAGGATCTGAACCCGGGACTCCATGGGCAGAGAGAGAGTTCCCACGCCTCCCTCTGCCTCTCTTTGCCTCCACTTCCGCCCTTTTCTTTTCTCCTGTATGGACAACAACCCAACTTGAAGCTCTTCAACACCTTCCCTCACTCATATCTTTCCACGCTTTCGATGTGGTTGCTCCCTTCTCACCGCGATCTCCCTACGGATAATTTGAAGCTTGAAAGCTCCAAGCTGCAGCTTCCCATTTACATGAAATAGGGCTCCTTTTTTCCAAGATTCAAGAAAAACCCGGATTAATGATATAGGATGAGAAACCCGAAATTTCCACAGATCCTTTTCATATCTATACCCAAATGGCTTGTCACACATAGACGTGAAGGTGGGTCCACAATGAAGGATTTGGAAGCACCTTCACCATCAGCCCACCTCAGATCTCTACCAGATCTCTACTCTACACACAGACACTGCGTCACCAATCCTCCACGAGTCCTCCACCGCACTCTCAACAATTTCTCAACCCACATGAGACAGCTATTTTGGCAAAAGTGGAAATCGATATTTCGACCAGTAAATTGAGTCGTATACGAACGTGGAAAAATACTCCACCTACCACCGCAACAAATTTCAGCATCAGTTAAGTCCGTTGAGATTATTATTGGAGCTGCCCCTCGACCTGAGGTGAGAGAAGTACACTGAGCTGACCCTTCTTGATCCTAAGCCTTAATTGGCTACATTACCAACTTGCAGATCCCGCAGAATTGTGCTTAAGCAAATTCGTCTGGAGCGAGTCTGGTTTAGAATCAAGGACTTGTAACAATAGAGATCATCTTCTCGATCCTGAAGAAAGTTTGGATAACCATGCCCTAGACGAAAGAAGCGTAAATTATGGAGTCTCTTCGCCCCGAAGGGTTACTGCCTTCCGTTAGGAAGGTGGACACCTTTGTGACACCAATCGATGGATTGAACCCCCAACCACTTCCGAGGTGGTATGTGCCCATTACCACTGGGCTACAACTTGGTTGTCAATGCCCTAGAGAAATCATGTGTCTGAGAGAGGCTTGCACAGAATGTCGAAGTACAATAGAGAGGAATTCATCTTGTATAGGAGAAGGGTCTCAAGAGACCCTTCTCCTGCGTAAAGAACCATGATATTTTTCTATTTTGCCAATGACCTTACGGGGGCCGGAAGGTACAGTGCAATCTTCTGCCCTATAAACGACCTAAAAATGAACTAAGAAAATATCGTGGTTCTTTATGATCCTGAATGGGATTGAAAGGCCCCTGCTACAGAATGAAAACATAGATAGACTGTTACTTTATCACGTCCGCGGAAAACTCAAAGGGCGTGTGGGACACGAGAAAGCCCAAGACTTACAAAATTGCCTTGGCGTGGAAGTTGTGAAAAAACACATCTTATGCTCGCATTAACTGGGCACCCTAAAACGCGCTGACTCTGAGTAAGTATGAGGTGTTGTGTACTTACCAGACTGAGTATAGATGGCAGTAGAATGATCAAATACCCAGAAAACCAAAAACTTTGGTTTTTGTGTGGAGAGAAGTAGATCTGTACTGAGTCAGGTTATAGCCCTTCACATACCAGCCATAATCAAGTTCTCTCAATCTCAACTACCAACTCTCACCTAGAGAAGAATGGCTCTGATACCATGTTAGAATTGAGCAAGAACATGAACAAGAACTAAAGTCTTAGACTAAAGCTAAAACTAAAGCTCTCATCCCAACCATAGAAGCCACCATCATACTCTTATACTTAGACTAGTGGCTTCACCCCCGAGCTTGTATAAGAAGGTCTCTAGAAAGTCCTACTTGGTCACTTCCACTTCCACTATGGTGACCATCCACCTTCTAGCCATTCACCTTCCAAAGGTGAGTTAAACAAGATAGTCTCTTAGACTTCTAAACCTTTGGCCTTCAAGACTCTTAGTCTTCTAGATATGTTTAATTACTTCCAACACTCCCACTCAATTAAACCATATCATTGAGCTACTTCGTTTGTTTTTGGAGAAGAGACACCAAGTAAGGCTGAACACTTCATGTGTTTTGTTTGTGGTAGACTCTTCGTCAAAACATCCGCAACCATATCTCCTGTAGCACAATAGATCATCTTGATCTCTCCCTTGCATACAACTTCCCGTATGTAGTGATGTTGCACTTCAATGTGCTTCGTCCTTGAATGATACTTCGGATTTTGACTTAGTGCAATCGCATTTTGATTGTGACCACTCCCACTGAATGTGCAATGTCTGGCCTAGTACAAACCATGCAATACATCAAATTGCCGACTGCGCTTTGATAAGGAGTTTTCCTCATATCTTCTTGCTCTTCTTGAGTCTTAGGTGTCATATCCTTCGTAAGTTTCAAACCAACTTCGAGAAGAGTTGATGTTGGCTTACTCATCTCCAACTTAAACCTTTGTAGAATTGTCTCAATGTATTGTGGTTGATGCATGAATACTGTATGGTTCACTCGATCTTTGCTGATTTGAATACCAAGACAAAACCGAATCTCACCCATGTCAGTCATGGCAAACTCAGCACTCAACAGCGCTTTGGTTTCTGGCAACAACCTTTGATAATCGTTGGTGACAATGATTGTGTCATCCACATATAGAGCTATGACCACAAATTCCTCTTCCATCTTTTTCACATAGATGTTTGTGTCAGCAATGCTTCGTTCAAATCTTGCCTTTAAGAGGTAAGCATCGATCTTAGCATACCAAGCTCGAGGACTTTGTTTGAGTCCATACAAACTCTTTTGCAGCTTACACACAATATCACTTCCTCCTTGTACAAACCCTTCAGGTTGTCTCATGTAGATCTCTTCTTGTAGTTCTTCATTCATAAATGCGGTCTTAACATCCATTTGATGAACTTCGTGATCATGTTGAGCTGCAAGAGCTAACAACACTTTGATAGAAGAAATCTTCACCACTGGTGAGAAGGTTTCATTGTAATCCACTCCTTGAATTTGTGCATAGCCTTTAGCTACAAGACGAGCTTTGTACCGGTTAGATCCATCAGCTTTGTACTTCAACTTGAAGATCCACTTGCAACCAATGGCTCTTCATCCTGCAGGCAACCTAGTGAGTGTCCATGCTTTGTTTTGCATCAATGAATCCAACTCTGAGTTGATTGCTTCTTCCCATTTGTAGTTTGTCTGGAGAGCGCATCGCTTCCTCATATGTAGCAGGCTCAACCACTTGTGATGCTTCTTCCATAGCTTCAATGGCACTCATAGATGTAATCAGCATACTAGGAGCTTTCCTTTCCCGCTGAGATCTCCTTAGAATTGGCACATCTTCAACTTCATCTCTAGAGTCCATATCAACAAGTGGTTCACCAACTTCGACTCCTTGATCAACTCCATCAAGTTGAACACCTCATCATTTGCTTCAGCCATCTCTTGTATTGGCTCCTCATAAGACTCCTCTTGGAAATGATGTAATGGCTCTAAGCTCATTCCCATGTCATCTTCTCCCACTACCAAAGAGGGTATGAAGCCTTCATCAAACACTACGTCCCTACTATGTTTGACAGCCTTAGTTGTCTTATTGAACAACTTATATCCCTTCACACTTTCTGTGTAGCCAATGAAGATGCATCATTCTGATTTGGAGTCAAGTTTCATTCGCTTCTGAGTAGAGATATGGACATACGCACGACATCCAAAAATCCTACAATGAGCCACACTAGGCTTCTAACCACTCCATACCTCTTCTAGTGTTTTTCCCAACACTGATTTGGTAGGTATTCTGTTGTGAAGATATGCTGCAGTGCCAATAGCTTCTGCCCAAAAATGATTTGAAAGATTCACTTCTTTCAACATATTCTTTGCAGATTCTTGTAGTGATCTATTCATCCGCTCAGCTACACCATTCTGCTCAGGTGTATATGGAACAGTAAGCTGTCGAGCTATTCCATTCTCTTGATAAAACTGATTGAAAGCCTTTGAGATGTACTCACCATCATTGTCAGATCTCAAAATCTTAAGAGGCTTTCCAGTTTGTTTTTCTGCAAGTACTTTGAACTCCTTGAATTTCTCTAGCACTTGACTTTTCTGCCTTAGGAAATTCACCACAACCCTCCTTGACAAATCATCAATGAATGTCATAAAGTACCTTGCTCCTCCAAGTGATGTGGTTTGCATTGGCCCGTACACATCATAATGTACAATCTCCAATATACTTGTGGCTCTTTGTCCACCATCATTAGGAAATTGACCTCGATGTTGTTTCCTTTCCAAGCAACCTTTGCATAGACGCATATCGCTCATCTCCTTCAATGGTAGTCCTTCCACAAGATGGCTTGAGAGTTGCATCTGTCTCAACTTCTTAATGCTCACATGACCTAACCTTCTATGCCACAACTCTATTTCTGACATGACAAGTGTAGATCCCAACTGTGGTGAAAATGTGGTAAGAGCACTAGAGACATGATGTTGTAATCTATACAAGCAATTATCAAGAATAGCTTTTGCTACCACAGCTCCTGAGCTATTTGTGATAGTACAACTCTCATCTTGGAATACCACTCTGTATCCCTTTGCAACAATTTATCTTACAGACAGCAGGTTCTTTGTTAAAGTAGGGACATGTAGGACATTTTCCACCTCTATGGTTTCCCCTTCATTGAACATAAGAGAGACTGAGCCTTCCCCACCAATGACATGCTTGCTATCATCTCCCAAAAGAACATATTGTGTAGGTGAAAGAGATCTATAAGATAAGAAATGTTCTCTCTCTGAACTCATATGTTGAGATGCTCCTAAATCAACATACCACACATGCTTCTATTTAGTAGTGGCTGAGAGATACACAATAAATATAATAACATTCATCTGATGAGTAGTTATGTTCCATTGACTCTCTCTGCTGCGCTCATCTGCAATGCGCTTTCTACAATCCTTGATCATGTGACCAAGTTTCTTCCAATAAAAGCACTTCACTTTGGCCTTTTTTTATCTTTGAGCTAGATTGAGGTTTCTGAAACCTCTGGGATTTCTGAGACATATGTGAAGGGAGTCTTCTGACTACTCCAGTCTTGCCTGTGAACAAAGCTCTGTCTACCTCTGTAGACGTACCTTGACATTTTCTTCTTGTTTCCTCATTGAGGAGAAGTCCTATGACAATATCAATAATTAAGTTGGTTTGTCCTGCTAGAGACACCACAAAACCATCATAGGATTTAGGTAAGGTTGCCAATAACACCACTGCGCCGTGTTCATCAGTCACGTTAGTTCCCACAGAGACTAGTTGATCTCGCAACACACAAAACAAATTCAAATGTTGTTCAACTGAGTCTGACTCGGTCATCTTCAGACCATAGAACTTTTGCGTCGCATACACTTGCGATGTGACATCCTTCGTCTCATATATGCTTGCTAGCTTGTCCCAAACATCCTTAGCATTCTTAGCACTTATAATGAGATGCAACTGATTGTTTCTCAAGCTTGTGATGATGCTAGCTCTTGCTTTATGATCTTTCTTATCTCATATGGCTTGGCCAACAATAGTGTCAGGTCTTGGGACTGATCCATCAACCACTCCTCATAGATCTTTGTCTAGAAGGACCATCTCCATCCTAAACTTCCAGGTTTGATAGTTAGCTTCATTGAATCGATCTTCCACTCTCATATCTAATGTACTCGTAATAGACATAGAAGGAGGATTGCTAGAAGACGACGCTCCAGCCATAATCAAGTTCTCTCAATCTCAACTACCAACTCTCACCTAGAGAAGAATGGCTTTGATACCATGTTAGAATTGAGCAAGAACATGAACAAGAACTAAAGTCTTAGACTAAAGCTAAAACTAAAGCTCTCCTCCCAACCATAGAAGCCACCATCATACTCTTACACTTAGACTAGTGGCTTCACCCCTGAGCTTGTACAAGAAGGTCTCTAGAAAGTCCTACTTGGTCACTTCCACTTCCACTATGGTGACCATCCACTTTCTAGCCATTCACCTTCCAAAGGTGAGTTAAACAAGATAGTCTCTTAGACTTCTAAACCTTTGGCCTTCAAGACTCTTAGTCTTCTAGATATGTTTAATTACTTCCAACAAGTAGGAGGGGTAGAGAGAGCACCATGTACAACAAGCACAGAACATGTGTTCAACAACACACAGTAGGGTGGCAGCTCCGGCCTGCTGTTCCAAACTTCAAACCCCAAAAAACATCTGAACCGAATTTCTGCAAAGGTAAGATGCAGGATGCGAATAGATCAAGGACAAGTTTCAGAGAGTCATCTTATCTCGTACAAGGTGGCATAAATTGCATGGTCCGAAATTTCATATTAGAATATAGTAAACCTTAAATGCTATATAGTATACAACGAGTATACAACATGTTATAAGTTCTAGTACATCTGCTAAGCTTTGGATTCCAATCGTCTCCCTAGTTTACGGAGATTCTGAGAGTAGCTCTAGCATGATCCTCACTCGCTGCGAATGGATCACAGCTATTACATAATTGCTTTAAAACATCAAAATAACAGTTTATGTTGCTAGCTACAAAGGTCCAGTGAGATCATGAGTACATGAGTATTGCTTCAGTGCACCGCATAAACTCATGAGCAACATCTGTATACACAAATGAACCAAAATATGACTACCCTCTTTGTAAACCTACAGTCTTCAAAGACTTAGTACAATTGAAAGATTACCCAGCTATACAGTTGCTCCACTGTGAAGATCCAGCAAGTACCTGAATGCAACATCAGTAGCTTCACCATCCCAATCCCAAATTCGAAAGATGTAGAGAAGCTCTGACTCAAAGAAAGGCGGTTTTAATGACCGACTTGCCAGAGTTGATGGAAAGAGCTTGAGAACCCAGCGACAATGACAGGGACAGCGAAAGCGGCGGGTCTGCATCACCTGCTGGTAAAGGGCATTGTGGAGATGTCGGAGAAAGTGTCGAGCCCATTGCTGGTCTGTCACTAGCTGCCACCTGTCTGCCATGGATCAAGCCAGGATCTGCAAGCACCCCAGTTAAAGGAAGAGTACTACACATTGATGGTGGGCGACCTTCGAAGATCATCCGTTGCTGCTGAATCGTGTTCCCCACCTGCAATCTGGGCTGGTTTGGAGAAACTGAATTTGGAGTTGTAAAAAATCGACTTAGCTCCCCTCCACGAGCAACAGGCTCCACAGAAAAGTGATTGTGGACATCACGCCAACTCCCCCTTGAACCATGGGTGAAGCTTGGCCTCTGAGGAAGGCTTATGAGGCGTGGCAAGGGAGGCGTATTTGTATTACTTACATAAGCAGAATTTTCAACTTTAGTTTGCTGTGCCATGCAACTGAACATTCCTGCCATGGCTGCAGCAACATGGGAATCTCCGGCAGATCTGGCAGAGGTTGTCAAATGTATTGGCGATGTTCCAGGGGAGGATGTGGATCCCCCTGACAGTCTTGGTGAGGGACTGATCATTTCTTCAACGTGAATCTCTTTCGCACTAGTGCTTCCAGTGAAGTTAGACGTATATTGGCTGATGCTCATCATGCTGGCCGGCCAAGTGAAACTGCCAGGCGGACGGCACACCTTGAAGCCCGTGTTGCTACTTTTCTGGGCGCCTCTATGGTCATGTCGAGGTAGACACTCAATAGGCCGCTTGGGCTCTACACCTGTCACAACTGCAGCTGCACCACTTAGAACCGTGCAGTTTGTCTGGGATGTCTTCGCTATGTCTCCCGTAGAGATCTCGTGAGGTCGAGTCACCAGACATCCAGAATCACTTCTTCCCAACATCTCTTTCGTTGCAGCTACATCATTGGTCACTGGGGCGCCTTCAGTGCTGCTGCTAGTCGCGCTATTCAAACCCGTGCCGTGTCTCTTGGAAATTTCATTAGTAGAACTTGGGAGTCCGACTGATGAGCTTGCTGGTGTCCGAGGTTCGGACATGGAAGCTGGAGGCAAATTGCATGTTCCCTCGCCAACAGAGATGGCCATCAAAGGCATTTTGTCCCCAGAAACATCAACAAACTGACTCAAGGGTCCCGTGATTAGATGCTGTGAAAATCCAAGTGTATTTAGAATGTACTGGACATCACCCTGCAAAGGAACATGCAGGCCGGGCCATGTAAGCACACCACAAACTCGTAGCTCAAAGGCCATTTCGATAAACATTTACAACACAGTAATTTCAGGGAGTATGACTTCATATTGTACGAGTTGAAAGAACGCAGCTTGAACAAATGCAATTAGTTAATACCTGACGCTTGGTCAAGGGATGAACTTTAGGCCTACATACTACTGGAGGATTTAATAATTCCAGGGCACTATATAAGGAGATAACGCCAATTTTTTCATGCAAGCTTCGTTTTTGTTGGTACGCATTTAACGACAGGTTTGCGAGCATGCTGCGTAACAATTGAGATGTGGTCGAAAAATGTAGTTACCTGCATGACGGAAACCGCCTTGCATACATCTGCAAGCTGACCTTCCAGATCCTTCTTCCCAGATTTCAGATGTTCTTGTCGCATTCTCCGCTCCTTTTAATGGTCAAACAGCGTCCGATGTAAAACAGAGGTTAGAACTGCTCTGAAGAAAAAATCCTACCGGAAATTGACAAGAATATCTCTCCTTTTTTCTCTTTTTGAGCAGTGGAGGACATACGTTCAACACTTATTTGCATATATTTCTACTCGCCTTCGAGTTAAAGGTAACATCTGTACCTTGGGATTTTGTTCAGCTAATCCGGTTACTCTAATCAAGATGCCTTCTGGATCAAGGGAGATTTACCTCAGAGAGCTGTTGCACTTCATTTTCGAGTCTCTGAAACCGGTCCAAAGCTGTGCTGAAACTAGATCTGTTTGGAAGATCAGAGTCAACTTCATGCAAGCACTCAGAATGCTTGGACTCAGAATGTTGAAGATGGATATTGACTCAATATTATATTGCAAGAGACATTTGCATGTGCACTGTTCATGAATCTCCAATATGACTTGGCCGAACTTCCAGCTCACCTAATTAATTATGTATACCTGTAGCCATAATTGATGCTAGCCTAAAAATTTGAACGTTGGCCCTACGTTTTGGCATCAAGCGAGCTTAGAACTAGGACATTGCTAGATCTGTATAATTAAAAGAGGCAGAGAAGCGGTCCACCTCAAACATTTCCTCTCAACAGCAAAAGATTAAGAACTGGTAGACCCTAAGCACTTACCCAATCTTACGGTCTTGGTCACGCTGCTCTTGCAAGCTGGATAATTCCCTCCTGAAGTCAGTCACTTCCATTGCAATTATCTGGAAAGGAAATTCCACATCAGGTCGGATTGAGATACACGAACATGTTACTTGTACATCTGAAGGGAAATCCTTTCTGGACGGTTCAAATGCAAACAGAGATTTATTGCTATGTAACTTTAGACCTGTGTCAGTTCCCATTATCACCTGGATGTATGCGCCAAGTGCGAGAATATCTAAGGAAGGCTCAAAGATTTCAACAAATCTAAATTATGAAAGACATGGACATCTACGTTGTACCTCTAGCTTTTTGTTCTGCAACTCGTCATCAAATTTGCTGGGGACTTCGTTTGAAGTTGTGCCGTAGTCTTGAGACTTCTTCTCAGCAGTGAGAGTTTCAATACCCTTCTCTCTAAATCCTTTAAGTCGGCCACACAGCAGCTTCATTTCACTAGAGGAAAACAAAACAAATTCAGTTTAGTTAGTCCCCTTCCATTTGGAGGATCCGGACGAGAGCTTAAATAGAATATTCTCTGAATCCTTGCAGGCACACCTGATCTCCTTTGTAGACTAAATTTATGAAGGCGCTGAATCTTGCACTACAAATCCTAATCATTCAGTACAAACTTAATGTAATACTTCATCGAGTGACTGTAGCATCCGGGTACGAAAGCCAAGTCTTTTTATTGGATTGGTATTCCGAATTACCTCTGGAGCTTTTCTACTGTGTCCTTTAGTTGCTTCATCTCTGCGGCTTCGGAAGAAGACATTCCCCGACTGACCTCCCACGGTCGCCCTGGTAGATTGTCTCCCGGTTTCCACCCTGGAGGAGGTATCCACGAGGGATCTTCAATGCCAGCAGCTTTTCTTAACTCCATTAGACTAGAGTCTTCAAGCCAATACTCCATAGCCCCTTCAGCATTATGTCGGCGTCGGAAACGCTCACCGGTGTTTACCACTGTGTCTGTCATGTGCTTCAACAAGTGGTCAAGTAGTCCAGTGTCTCCGATATGCTTTCTAGCCTCCTCCCTCAAGGCAGGCCTTAGAATGGGCTTTCCTGGAACCGCACCGCGCTCATGCATAATGTCTATAAGTTTTAGCTGCGCAGATTTGTACCTTCAAATTCCATAGGTGCACATGATCAGCCTTCTAAATACAGACTGGTCAATCTCTAGCTGTTTCTGCTGATAATTGAGTTATAAATTATGTTTGAATCCACAAGTTTCTTTGAGGATGTTGGTTCTCATGAGCTGAGCCTATGTAGTCAATTATCAACGTTGTGATCCAAATTTCAATGGATTGTGGACTTGTAGGTCTACCTCTCACTGGACCAGCGTCCTTGCATGTCTTTTGGAAGCTTGAGAATGTTGACAGCAGCCCGGACTGGTTGTTTGTTTGGCCTTTCTCTCAAACTCTGAGAACTTGAAGACAAGGCACGCTTAACTCCACGCGAACATGATCTTAAGCCGTATAACTCTCCTTGAACTGGACTTGCTACTGGTGTCCATCCGCCACAGTTGGAGTGCAAGAAGTCGTATGGGACAGCGTTGTATTCCTCTTGTGGGCTACTTTGTTTCTGCTCGTCGATGTGTATAATTCTTCCGTTTTGAGGCTCCAGGTCAAGCGTATTACTATTCATGCCCAAGTCACAGCTATCATTGCTGCGACGAATACCAAACGTCACCTTCTTTCTGAAACCCCACCGAATCGGCCCTTCACTGCCCTCCCCTTCTCCTAATTCTTCATTGCCCTTGTCTTGAATGTCTCGACCTGCTCCATTGAAGCCATGCCGTCCATGAGGAAGCGTCAGCTGAGTCAAGAGTTCTGCTGCAGCTTTAACTGTTACCATAGAAATTTCACACGAATTAGCGTTCGCCTCCTCTGTCGTGGTACCACTTCGCAGGTCCAAACCCGGTTCAGGGGGTGAATTCCTCGTGCCCTTCCACACCTGGCCTTCCATTTTAGGTAGCTGCATCATTGTTTCAATTTGTCGAAGATCTCTTGAATTCTTGTCCATGCCGGAGTTTTGAAAGTTGTTGCAAAGATCTTGAGTTACCTGCTCCATTCTTTCCTCAACATGAGAACCATTCTGGCCATTGGTATCAACTTGAGACAACGGATCGTAGATGCCATCAGACTTTGATGTGGATGAACCTGCAGCCATACATTTTCCACGAATCTGATCTCTATAACTCTTGGCAGGTCCATCGTCAAGAGCCTGTACATCTTTAAAGTTTGCCTCAGAGCTCTGGGTGGAATCTGGTCCAATGAGCCAAAACGTTTTGAGATGTGCCTGATGCAGATATTCAGTGCATGAGATTGGTCGTACCAAGAGTCTTTCTGCCATTTTTGGAGTCATCACAAACTTGCCATCCAGTTCAGGCTTCGAGCCCATCAGAGGTTCCACATAACCCAGCTGTAGTTTGTACCTCGTGAGTTTCCGTGGTATGTTCTGCACATCCATGGCATAATCCGGGGATTTTCCGAAAAAATTCTGCAGCGAATTTGTGCTCGGAAAATTGACTGTGACATGTAGCCTTGTCTTTTCCGAAATCTAGAACCACCAAACACATATTTCAGTAATCTTGAGAAAGCTCTAGATACGTGATTAAGCGTTACATCTCATTATCTCCAGGGATCGTCTAAACAATGAATAGATCTAAGTTTTCCAATTAATATGACACAGAAATTAGGAGGGGCACACGCACTTGCAGTTGCTGCATTGGCATCAGAGACTCACCTGCTGGATAACGAAGATACTAAAGATACGAGTTCAGTAGCTTGCGATACTAAATAAATGAAGCAAACTGGTCAAGTTGCATAAGAGAACATTCAGAGATATATATACATATGACCAGAAAAAGGTCATATGGCTAATCAAGGCGAATCTTGGAGGCTCAGAACAAATGACAACAGGCGCAAAGGCAGCCGTTTGCATATAGCTCGCTCGGTCTCAAAGGATGGGGATTTCTGCTCGAGCAACCAGCAGAAACCAGATAGCTAGAGTATCTTAGACATGACTTACCACCACAGCACGAACACTCTGGAGATCCGAGGGAGCTTCAGGTGGCAGATTCTTCAGATCTATCTCATAGGTGCTTCCCACACTGATAGCTGCAGATCGAACATTAGTTGAGGAATGAGTAAGTGTTAGGCAAAATTCGTTCAGGCATTCATGATGTCATGACCATTTTAAGCTCAAGTCAAAACTGTCGAACACATATATGGCAGCCTTGCAACATGGTCCAATCTGAGCTTGTGTTAAGACCTCAATTCAAAAAGTGAGATTCTCTTCATCACTGAAAACTGAAGGCCCGTGGAAGGAGGAGTACCTGTCATATCATTGGCGTGGTTCATTTCAGTTGTTACGACCTGAAGTTGATCTGCTTGTAATGGAGAGACTCCTGTACTAGAGTTGCTGCGTATCTTCGTTACTTTGTCTAGTGATTTTCTCGACGAAGACGCGGAACTGAGCTGCTGATGCTTCTTAGGATTTTGCCCGGCGTCGGTGGCGTTAGTGCCTACAAGATCTTTTGCAGGGTCCTTATTGCAAATGTAAGAGCTCATCATGCGCGGGAAAAAGTAATGCTTTCAAGAAACACGTCACGAAGGATCCCGTTTCACCTGAAAACACCATAAAATGTTGTAAATGACTGACTCCGGACGCGCACATATTAGAGTTCTAAAACAATCTGCACAACTTCAAATTTTATCATGAGTCGCCTGGCCCTCGTCTTACCCTGGGCCGGTAATGCACGGAGAATGCGTGAAATGAGGCGCAGAATCTGACTCTCCCTCAGCTTCCCTACAACCAGATTATTTACACATTAATGAGCCGGCTAGAAATATTCAGCGAGGCACACAACTAGCTAGTAAAGCAGATATTGAACCTCCACCCGCACCTAAAGCCAGAGGAAGGACCTCCGGATCTCCTCCGGATCCATCGCGGAAATGAGAAAACCTCCAAGCTAAAAGCTCCAAACAGTAGGAATAGTAAAGATGCAGTTCTCGAGAAACCACACCAGAAAATCTACAACTGCAAGTACGTCTCTTACATCACCGCACCGCTTCAAAAGCTTTGTGGAAAGGGAAATCTCGCCGACGCAAGCAGACGGATCCTGTGTGGGGCCCGCATGTCGGCCGCAATGATGCAGAGTCAAACAGCAAAGGCAGGGAGGAGCAGAAGGGAGTGAGTGCGATGAAGCAACAAGCGCGAGCGAGAAGGCAGGGTGCAAGGCAGCTCACAGCCGGGTAGCGCATCCATCGCCATCCCCCGGCTGGCGGATTGCGTCGGGATTCCGTTTCAGCCGTGCGCGCCCACTCCTCCGTCGCATCCGCCCCCATGCATGGCATGGCATGGGCCGGTGAACCACTCAGAGGGCGAGACCGGCATGGCCCCATGACGGCATGAGGCATGCCAGCATGAGTCCGTGTCAGCCAGGTGTACCTCGCGGCTGTACGTGATGGCGACGTCTGCATCGTGCGGCCCACATGCAGCATGGCCATCGGCGAATGGCCTCCCCTCTTCTTGGTTTCGCCACTCAGTCTCGCCATTATTCGCCTGTGGGTCCATTCTCCTGGCAGCACAATAAAAAAGAAATAAGATGAATATTAGCGGTAAATACTGCTAGCTCTGGCATTGGCGAGTGTCGACTCAGCGTTGAAAAAGGGGCGTCGCGGTCGCCAGGTTCTGGCGCTCTCTGTGCGCACCTTCCCTGTTTTACTAACGGCCTTTTGGCTGTCGTCGTCTACTCAATGCCATGCCTTACCGCGTCCTCTCTACCCTAAATTAGAGCACAAGCTATCAGTCTTGCAAAAACCTCATAAAGCTGGGCACCCAGTTTTGGGGACCCTCACAAATATCAACTCCTCCTAGCTCAATACTATGCGTTTCATGCTCTGAGCCCACTTCGAGGGACTGGAATCATACTATTGCGAATCCATGGATGCTTGAAAGAGAAGAATTTTTTTGAGTTGAAGTACTACATACATGTCTTGATTGCATTTTCTGCCATACAGGGTGATATGATCAATGAATTGGACTTGAAAAGAGCCTTTCGTTCCAGAGTCAGAGTCGCATTAAAAAATACAGTGACCTGCACCTTTCTGGTACATCATGGGAGGAAAATAAGTAGCTAGGTAATTTACATCCAGTGCAATCCCAACTTTGATGATGTCAGCATCAACCTCTTGCCTACTTACAAGGCTCCCGAAAGGCCTACCCAAGTTCTACGTCAAGTAATCTGAGGTATTGAAATGTAATCTGAGCAATACACATCCGGATTATATGAATATCTTTAAATGGACGTCTTCATCGAGAGGCCAACTGTTATTCTACGCAGTGGAGCCCGACAAATGGGAAACCGGAATTGGGCTGAAGGAAGTAGGCCAAAAATATTCCCCGGTCTCTTCCTGATCTCGAATGAGTAGTCTTGTTAATTATGTACAATCATGGGCAGTCCTTCTTGATCCCAAGGGATGCTTCATTGAGCGGCCCACAATGGGCTACATAGGAAGTTCTTGATTGTGAGAGAGACACAGTCAAGTACAATGAACTACAATCCCTCTTGATTCTGGATGGGACTAAGCAAGAGCTGAGGCCCACAACCCTTCTTGATCCAGAAGAAGACACGTTTGGATTAAGTACAATGGTCTACTAAAACCTCTGTCTAAGGCGGATTACCGATAGTTTATAAGTGTCAGTGATTGGTGCAAGTAGAATCCTGAAGTGACAAGCATTAAAAAAAGCCAGCAGTGTTTATTAATGCAAGGTACCTGATTTAAACTTCAAGGTCGCTTTTGCTGCAGCTTTATGCCACATGCCTGTTGCCCCTTGGATCAGGACTCTTGCTCCTCAGGGAAGTACCAAAATCATGCATCCTTTTCCTCAAGACGTGAACATAAACAGCCCACATATGACTTGACACAGCTCTCTCTCTGCAAGCACGGCGGCCTCACCAAGCTACGAAAAAGCCACATCTTTACTCTAGCATTTACTGTCCCAGCTTGTCCACGGCCATGCTTTCCCGCGTTTCCTCCAGAACGTGGAGCCCGGCCTTTTGCTGATTATGTGAGGCCTTAGAAAGCATATATTAGGCAGCCAGTACTTAACAGCTCACCTGGGCATATTAATCATGATTTGTCATCTGGACTTCTGAAGGAACAAATTGGGATAGAGGCTCAATCATGTCCCTGCACTCATCTGTTGCACGTCGCCATCGCTATATTCGTTTCAAGTGAAGGCCCACTATTCCGATTCCGCACACGATTCTTCCTGGAAAGCTGCTGATCTCCCTCTTCACACTTCTTTGCAACATCTGGCATCCACTAGTGGTGGCCTAATGGCCTTATATGGTTCTGGGCTCTCGGTTACGTGTACAAATATATGCTCACTGATCTAGATACCTTTCTTTCTCTCTATCTTTCTTCGGTATCACCTCGGTGGAAGACCCTCCAAATTTCCAGGAGCTCGGTAGGCAGATGATGGGCCCCGAAAATTCAGATGGCCCATCTGAAGCTCTGAGCTTCAATGGTGGCAACACAGCCAGCTACTTGCTCAACGCACTATGGGCCGAAATGTACTTTGGCCGCGTTTGCTGCACGATATTCACAGCACGCGCTGTGCAATGACTAATTGTTTAATGTATAGCCTGTACAATTCTGCACCAACGTTGACATGGAGCCGGGCTTCTTATGAGAAGCTATACGGTGCACGAATTATTTGGCACTCACTAATATGACACTGCGCCCATGACACCAGCCCAAGCTTTCCCTTTGTTCATGAGCTTCTCTGACACTGCAAGCAAAGCACTCGGACGCTACGCGTTGAACCCAGGATCGCCCAGGCTGCAGCCATCTGGAATATTGGAATTCTCTAATCTGGTTGTAGATCTGAGACTACATGTGGGCGGTATGTCGACAGGACCAGCATCAGGAGCTTCTTCTCTGCCCCATGCTTGCATATTGTTGTTCACCAACAGTTCCGTGGCTTCTTCGTCGACAATCTGTCGACTGCACACCGTTCGAAATTTAGAGTGTGAATCCTGGCAGCTGACCAAAGTGAAAGCACAAGCTCCAGTCGAGAAAGATGGGAGAATTGAGTGACGACCTGAAGTAGTGCAAATCTTTAAGACTGTGAAAAGCAGGAGATCGCAGAGCGTGGGCACAGGCCTGTGCGCAGTGGCACACGTTAGTCTAAGACCTGGAGCGGTCCACACCGCGGATAGTGGACCCTCCATTCTTGCAATCATACCTTCCCCACTTCGAATCTGCTTACCATTGAGGGGACCACCAGAATGGAGGCCAGTGATCGATTTACATGGTTCAATGAAGGGGACTCAGATCTATTGGAGGCCATTGCTGCCCCATTGCTGCAGGCTGGCAACATGCATATCAGTCTACATGTTCAGATCTGTTCAAAGATGGTTCCTAATTCGCAAAAACTGCATTGAAGACTGTGTGAAAAAAGTTACCTGTCTATCTGCCTGTAATCTGAGATGACGATGGGCTCCACGGCGTAACAGGAAAAGCGGGAAAATATAAAATTCAAGGCCCGCTAGGCGCTATCTTCATCTGGTTCTCCCTACATCATTATAAAATTAACTCCCTCCCCCTGTTCTCTTTAAAGAAAAAAAAAAGAAAAAAAACTAAGATTCTTTCTTTCTCTTTTTCTTTTTTCTTTTTTCTTGTTGTGGGGTTAAGCGGCCCTCAGTGAGAGCACGTGACTGCCACTGAGCTACAAAACGGTTCTTTTTCTTTTTTTCCTTTTTTGTTTCCAGAGACGCGATCCCCAGCCAACTGGCCACGAAACCAACACAGGACAAAGGTAGCAGGATTTGAGCCCCAAACCACTGGGGATTATTTTTCGGGAAAAGGGAAACACCCTGACTGAGCGGCTCACGCTTAATCATAGCCTAGTCAGAGCAGAAAATAACTCTTTCAAAACCCTCATCATGAGGATAATGGATTGGACACCTCCCAAGGGAAGGGGAAGAAAATTATTCGATTCTATTATACCACACGGCACAACGTAGCAGGAGTTGAACCTCGATTCAACTGGGTGCACGATCCAACTGCATGACCGAAAGGCCGGGGAGAACCGCAGGGCGCCAGCCAACCAATGGGGAAAACCGGCCTAGTGGTTTCCAGGAATTTCCGAATGATAAATGAAAACCTTAGGAAATGGAACCGAGGGAAAAAAAACGGCCGAAGAGGAAATCAACCGGGTGCTTTGCTGTTAGGAAGGATATTTGTCTTTCCATTTCATTGCAGACAGGATATATGCCTTAGTTGGCAAGGCCTGGACGGATTCCGGCCGTTCCTATATTACAAAAAACAGAACTGCCATTGAAGTTCGCCAAATGGTGGAAATCCAGCGTGCCAGGCCGGGTTACTCCGACGAAGGGCATTTAGGTGGAAAAATATTGAACTCAAGAGGTTGGGGGCAAACCCTTCCTTAAGTTAGTTGCTCTCGCAACCTTGCACTTGCTGCCTGCTGTCACAGCCCACCTGCCCACAGCTCAACATCTTGGTTGAGGTCCTTGCATTTTAGAAGGGTTCAATTCAACTGGTTTGAGGGCATTGGTAGGTCCAACTCCTATCAAGGATACCATGTTCTTATTTCGTTCTTTTTTTCAATGTGCTTCACTTGTTTGAATTGCTTAAAACTGGTTGTGTTTTTTTTTTTTTTTTTAAACTTATTGTTGTGCATTTGACACTTGTGTTGTCTTTGTATGAAGCCGATTTTTCACTTTCTTTGTAGAAAGTGAAAAGAGAAAAATTATAAGGGGGCAATCAAGATGGGTGTGGATGCATCTTAGCAAACTCATATTTCTTTATTAACATGTTTTCGGGTACAGCTGGTCTAACTACATGTTGCTTATATATATATATACGCGCTCCCAAAGGGAGTGTAATCTATGGTGTCTCTTCACCACAAGGGCTACTACCTTCCAGCTGAAAGGTAGACACCTTCCTGACACACCGGACCATGGTTTGAACCCACAACCACGTCCAACGTGGTATGTGAATATTACTATTGTATGACCTTTGTGGAGGGCACATCCTTGTCTGACTTTCATGTACAATAAATTGGAACCACTACCTCTATCGAACTAGGTTTTGAGGTGTTGGAACACCTACTAACTTGTCTTTAGCCCCCCTTTCATTCCCCTTTGTTTGTTGTGGAATACTACTTTCACTGGATACAACTGCGGTGGCCACTTTGCAATGGCTGGTTGATGCATAGACCTACGATAATTGAATGTGAGCAAGAACTGAGTTTGCTCTAGTTTATACAGATCTTAGTTTATGATGGTAGTTTGTTGCTACCAACTCTTGTTCTCCTATATGTTCAACCATTTGATCTTCCATTGGACATGGGGGTTTGGTGGCCTAATGTCTACAGTCTACACTGAATTTGTTGTTTTTGGGAATTCATCATTTGCAACCTTATGGAACCAAACATCTCATCTTGTCCTCGCACATTTTCCAGGACAATACTGTTTTGCTACATTGCATTTTGCTTCATACATGATTATAACTGCCATCACAATATGCATATAAGAACTATATATCGGTGATACACTCGTTCAGAAAAACATAAATGCATAATGTACGTGGACTTTGTCAAACTCCATAGTGACCTTCATGAAGACGTGAATGGCGACATCATAGGAATGTCACGTCCAGTTACATATTAAATATAATGCATGCCAAAGTTTTGTGCTCCACCATCCAACACATTCCATATGTTGCACAATGGTGAATCAATGAACCGTAAGGTCCCGATGAGTGCCGTTAGGATTTCCGTACTGACACATGCATATATGACAATGTTCATGGGGTCTACCGATGAAATCCCACGCAGCAGCACCATTTCTTTCGAATAATTTCGCCCACCGCCTACGCACATACACTCGACGTGAATCATCCTCTGAACCATACATTTCCAAGTTCATTGTTGTGTATTTAAAACATATGTCTCTCCAACCCCCATTTTGTATGTTTGTTGTCTTGCATTCAAATATCTACAAGGATTAAATTTGTCGTCTCCATCATCTTCATGTGCCATGCAATAAGGGGTCAGCACTTTTTCAGTCTTCCTTCGCCATCGATGTATGACACTGTCCTATAGACACAGTTAGGAGGCATTAAGGACGCCCGCAGCCCATTGAGGGCTTGAGCAAGCGAAGCCAATCGCCGCGCCAGAAAATCAATGCCTCATGAGTCAATTTTTCTGCACATTCTGCACCAAATGCAGAAAAATGACTAAGTCATTTTAGCGACGCCACAAATGTTGCTTAATGCATAAAAATGAGTTAGTCATTTTTGGGTCGTTTTTTATTTAAAAAAACGACCCGACATGAAAATTTTAATTTAATTTATTTTATTTTATTTTATTTTTAAAACCTGAGTGAGTTGCTTCAAAAGATGATGCGACCCAAAATAAGATTAAAAAAAACAAAAATAATAATAAATAAATAAATAAAAATCGTTTTTCCAAGCGGGAGTCGCTTTGTGAAAAAAACAAATTTGAAATTTTTTGTAGAGAGATCACTTGTAAAAAACACCCCAAATGTAACTAAGTTATTTTTTAGTTTCTGCTGTAGAATATGCAAAACAAATGACGCCCTAGGCGTTGCTTTTTGGCTTGGAAGATGAAACTACATTGTTGAACTATCTTATATGCAATGAAACCATATCATTATGCATAAGTTTTGAAATTAGTATGCTAGTTAGTAGGAAGCGTCTTAGTGTTTCTATAATGTAAAGGTCTTGAGTTCAAATATGCCTAACATTCTGTCGGAACTTACGACGTGTCAACCTGCGGATAATGTCACGTGGTAGCTATCTGTACATTATAATCCCGCCATTATCTTGAATTTTTATTTTTTTAGGAGTTGGTTTAAAAAAATGACGCCTGGCGCGACACATTTTATGGCCGAGAAGCCACCAAGTCACATCCCCGTAATAACGACGTTGGAGCGACGACCTGGGGGTCGCTTTTAGGAACTTTACCGCGATGCGGTTTTAGGCGTAAAACGATGGAAGGGGCATCATTTAGGTGTCGTTACCACCCCCTCCGAACGATATAGTGAAACGCAAAAAGAAAACGATTGTAGGAAATTGCTATTCATAGATTCCTCGTCAAGCGAGGAATCCAAGGTGCTAGGCCAGCAAACTCCTCTTCGTAGGAATGCCACCACCTAGTATGGGTAGCTCGTACGCCAGCAGCATTGCGTCCAACGCGCCCTTCTTCCAGCATCATCACATCCCCTTTAGTTGCGGGGAAGTGATGTGGAATATTACCATGCATATCCACAACGGGCTGGAGTACCGACGTGAGAGGCAGCGACGAGTTGATGGCTCTCGCGGTAACTTGCTGGTTAAGCTGCGATAATCCCATGGTCATTTGCATAGTGAGTGACTGCAGCATCTGCTGCAGTTTGTGTATTTGCAATTTCAACTCATCTCATCTCGACTTAACTTAAAATTCTTCAATTGAAACCACTGTACCTGTGAGTGAATTTTCACGTTGTGAATGTCAGGTAGAGGCTAGAAGAGTGTAAGCATCAGTATCTTTATTTCCACAAAGAACCCATCTCCAAATTGAACACATGCACCTCAACAAATCTCATGCATCATTGTGCACGGGGATATGCTAAAGAGTCATATACACTGTATTGCGGAAATGCTGCATAGGACTGCAATGCGTCTCTGTAGGGCTCAATATGTATGTAATGCAACGTACGTACATATGAATTTGTGCACACAACTCTTGACATTTGAAGGCTATCAGTGTGTTTATATTTGTCAAGGACGAGAGCATGACTGAACACAAACAAGAGATCAGACTAGAGGTACAAGACTAGACAAGGAGTTAAGGTTGGCGTAGCCGAATGTATGATGAGTAAATAGGAATCAACTGGAGTACTGGAAACTGGAAACAAGAGTAGCTTGAACCGGTGTTGGCGAGACTGAAGAGTGTCCGGTCTCGCCTCCTATATATACTGGCTACTAAGAAGTTCCCTAAGAAGCTTCCCTTATATAGGTTTCTTGATGGAGAAGTTTCCTCCAAATGAAGCTTCCTGAGCAGTTTCCCAAGTTACTCTTGATAATTTGGTAAACTCCCGGTAACTTGGTAACTAATGATAAATCATGGTAAATTATGGTAAGTCATGGTAACGGTAACTTGGTAACTTCTGGTAGTTATTCCTGATAAGTTCCTCTGGGCTATGTCCGTGACATCATCCCCTGCTCTAGCGCCGAGTTTCTCGAGGACCGGTAAAATCTTGGACTTGCTTAGAATTGGAGAAAATCCAACATCGAGCGAATGGTACTTGTTAAGTATTCGGCTTTTCGTTCTTGATTCAAATGATTTATAGGTCCCTGCAACCATCGATAGTGTCTCACCTTGAACTTGGGACCACGCAGTGATTTGAGCATTCTGATTTTCGAAATTGTCTTCAAACATGATTTCATTTCCCTCTGGGTCCGAAGCCCCAAGCTCCAATAGAATTATCAGACTTCGAGTAAGTTCCACTTGCCGTCGTACGGGGTCCAGACGAGGAAATACGTATCACATTGGTGGCCCATCGTCTCGAGAGCGTCGGCGTGATGTTGAAAGTCGTGAGAGTCGGAACGGCTGATCTGGTAGTTGGGTAAGCAACAAATCCAATGTATCTAGTTCCTATGACTCCATGCTGCCAATACAAAATATTGGAACACGACTTGGATACTGGAATGCTGGAAACTAGACTGGAGTACCAGATACTGGAAACTAGACTGGAGTACCAGATACTGGAAACTGGGCTAGAGTACTGGAAACTGGAAACAATAGTAGCTTAAACTGGTGTTGGCGAGATTAAAGAGTGTCCAGTCTCGTCTCCTATATATATTGGCTACTAAGAAGTTCCCTAAGAAGCTTCCCTTATAGAGATTTCTTGATGGAGATGTTTCCAAGATTAAACAAAGGTTTCTTGATGGAGAAGCTTCCTCCAAATGAAGCTTCATGAGCAGTTTCCCAAGTTACTCTTGGTAATTTGGTAAACTTCCGGTAACTTAATAACTAATGGTAAATTATGGTAGATCGTGATAAATCACGGTAAGTCATGATAATTTTCGATAACATAGTAACTTGGTAACATCTGGTATTTACTCCTGATAAGTTCCTTTGGGCTATGTCCGTTACAATGTTCTTAAACCATGACATCTCACTTTCAATGCATTTACATTGTGCAACATACACAAATTATCTGCGCACTTTTTGTCTTACAGGATATAATAGATAATAACAAACATGCAAAGTCATTCACTTTAGTAGTGGGTATTCAAAAGTACCCTAGCACGGCCAGAATCAATTACTGGTGATCAGGGCAGTCCATTGGAGAATTTGGAGGAACACGACGGCATGCCAGCATGCGACCTCGAAAGCGGGAGCAATTGATGGTAATTTAAGCTTGTGTCCTCAGGGATGACGACAGGAGACAAGTTCTTGTCCAGAACCCCAAAAATGAAGTCAATGTCAAAACGTATCAAGAAGTTGAATGCAGTAGGCAAAGAAATAAAGGACTTGAGCACTCCGCTATCATCAAGTATCCACTTGAGAGTATTTCAGATATGGAACCTCAAAACTTTTATTGCATTCATAAAAATTTTATGTAAAGAATGAACTGTATCTTTGCCAAACTTTCCCCTTATCCAAGCGTTGTAGAATTTTTTGAAGATACTCCAGATTCAATATCTTTTTGTGGACAGACAAGTTTTTCCCCGGAAGGTGTGTACATTGTCATATGTTCTTGCAACAAGTGCATGTAGTGCCGAACTGTCTCCATGGCGTTCATAGTTTGAGCGCTGTAAACCTAGTGTTGTGTGCAGTAGGAGCACTAGATGTGACAATGTCTCTTGTGAGTGTAGCATCACAAGAGGTGATAGTACCATTAATATCTCTCCGTCTGCTGATGTCATACTCACAAGAGGTGAAGGGTTTGGCAAAGGGTCAAACTCGATATGTTTGTCCGAGCAGATCCTTTGACCCCAAGTTTACACTTATAGGGAAATTGCAAAAAAGACACAAGCTCATGCATGGCGATGACATACCAGCCGTAGGTGGTTTTTGCACAAGAGGTGATGTCATTCAGATATCTTCACCTGCTGATGTCATATTCACAAGAATTGATGTCATTCATACATCTCTATCTGCACCCAAAAAAAAACCATTCAACTTCTGTATGTTTCCATGCTCGTGAATCTTGTGGCCCACACATCTTTCCCAGGGAGCTCCGATGTTCAGCGTGTCATGTCATAAGCTTTTCCAATGAGGGGCTTTGGTAGTACTTGTGCCTTCAATCATGGGATGATCGGAAAGAGAATAGGTAAAGATATATGAATGGCATCATCTCTTGTGAGTATGACATCAGCAGGTAGAGATATATGAATGGTGTCACCTCTTGTACAAAGACTGCTGGTGTCTTTTTTGTATCTCTTCAAATGTGAAGGTAAACTTGGGGTTGCAAGATCCTCTTAGACAAACGCATCGAGCTTGAACTTTCACCGGTCCGTTTTTCCAATACAAAAACTTGATATACGCTCGGACAAGCAATGAGGACATCTTTTGTCGCCTTAATAATCCATCAGCTCCAGGGCGTTATCTCGCTGCTTTCGCTTCTTGAGCTATCACCATGTAAATATGGCCCTCAGAGAATGATGCATTGAGCTTTGCCAATAAGTTGTATCCACCTTCATGTTCTTGGGCACATAAATACGGCCTCTAGAGTAAATTCTATTGTAGATGAACACTTGTCGCTGGATTCAAGTCATCAGACCACCTCAAGTCCACACATGAAAAAATCTGAATTGTGACCTTGGAGTATATATTACAAAAAATATGTGTGATAGTCGTTGATGTTGCCATCCATTGCAGTAATGGTATTTGTATTTATACTCGTCAGATAGATAGGCTCTTGTTTGCAAAATAACCATAGAAAAGCACTAAAATTAGGCCAAGAACAAAGCACTTAACGTAAGCTAAAAGATGTTGCATTTGCTCCATCTGAAGCCTTAGCAATTTCTCAACATAAGAGAGCGACTCTCCTCCAACAGTGACCTATATCATAACCAGTGTTCGGAGGTTATTATCTTTTATAAGACCCGCTAGTTCCAGGCATTGGCGGTGTGAGGTTGTGGACATACCCGCCAGAGAGCAATACTAGATTTATTTAGGATTTTACATACCTGGGGGTTATCAATCAAGCCCATTATCAAAATTATTAGACAACATATCGTGGGGATCGCCCTTCAGGCATATTACTATTCTTAACATGTTTTTTTAAAAAAAATTAAAAAAAATATGACACCTCCCAAAGCCCCACATATCCATGCTATAGTGATCTATGAGCCTTCAAGCATATTACTATTCTTAACATGTAAATTAACAAAAAAAAAAGTATGACGCCTCCCAAAGGGAGCGTAACTTATGGTGTCACATGTTTAAGAATTGATATTTAGGAATGGAACTCAAAAAACAACTCAATTTTTATTTTAATTCTTGTCTTAAGTGAGCAATACGTATTCATGGTATATTTTGAAGGAATGCGTCTTAAGTAAAATTCACTATTAGGATTTATTTTTTTCCAGCCAAAAACAAATTTATCTCTAATTAATCCTATTTTCTAATATATTTAATCAATTAATTAGGACCTGGATCCCAACCCGTGAACCCACTAATAGTTCCCAACAACTACCCGGACCCGGATTTTCCAAATTTCAAAAACCCGGATCCAGAACTGGACTTGGTTCCAAAAGAGAACCCGTACCCCAAGGGTTCCTTAAAAAGGCACTACATGCACAACACTTCTCATAACCTACTCTGTCAATTTGTGGCCACTGTATACGCCACTGGGGTCGGCATTATTTACAATCCATGGATGTGTAAGCACTTTATGGAGAGGCAATCGTTGAGCAGAGTCTTTCACCAAGAGCTGCACACATCGAATCAATTTCATGTCACTTAGACTCGCTGATATTGCTGAAATCGCTGCGAACGTGATACTGCAACAGCAAAATCAAGTGCACGCAGAGTCCACAGACGAGTGAAAGAATTTCGGGGCAGCAAATTACCTGAGTGATAAGATCTCGGGCTGATGAAGAAATCACAGGCTTTGATGGAAATCTCAGATCAACACGAACAATACTGCATAAGGAAGCCAGTTAGATCAACAGACTCTGCTTAAAGAAATTGAACCAAGGCACCATCAAGTATCGGATTCAATTAAGAGCTTTAACTGACGAGTACTGATATATCATCATAGTGTGTTTCATAAGTTGGAAGGATTATATTAGGGACAGAACGGGAGCTAGGTATTACCGCTTGTAAGTGTCAGAATGCTTCTTCGCTTCAAAAGGTGGGGTGCCATACAAGAACTCAAAGCAAAGAATGCCCAAGCTCCACACGTCGACGCCGGCATCATGTTCCTTACCCTCAACTGCCGCACAGAACAGAGTAGGTAGCAGTCTGATAAGGACATGAGCGTTGAAGATCAGAAACTTAAAACAAGGGTGAGGTGCATACCCATCTCTGGAGGGAGATAATCCAATGTTCCACAGAGAGTCCTGCGTCTGTTGGAAGTATGTACGGACCACCCAAAGTCGGCTATTTTCAGCTCACCCTGCTCGCCAAACAGAATCTTTATTAGAACGACAGCACTGTGGCCGTTAGAGTAGAACTGAAATTGGACATAGATAAGCGTACTCGGAATACACGGAAAATGAGAGATCTGATTACCTTCAGTCCTATCAGTAGATTCTCGGGCTTGATGTCACGGTGAATGACATGCTTCTCATGGCAATACATCAGAGCGCGGGCAAGGGAGGCAATATACTGCACAATAAGACATGGCATTTAGATCGGCAGCCTAATACTTTTTTCTTCCCATATTGGGTGTTCTGGCATAGGGTTGATCTCAAGAGAGACCAGCCGCTCCCCTACAGAAGTAAAATCCATATATTCCCACCTGGAAGTGAATTTTATCAAATTTACACAAGAGCAATAGGGTTAGGAAGCGTCAGGTTCATAAAAAAGAGATCTAGGGTCTTCAGCATAGAGAGTCATCGGTTTCATATTTGAGGTCCAAACAGATTGAGACGGGAGGATGGACATAATCATACCGTGGCTGCTCTCCTTTCACTGAAGACTTTGCACCTTTGAAGCTCCTTGTACAGCTCACCTTTCGCAGCATACTCAAGAATCAGATAAACTCTTGACTGTCAACGAAACAGTGAATAAGACACTGTTAGAAATGCTGCCCACGATGTAGCTCATGCAAGCACTGAAATTTCACCAGATCCCATTGAAAGAAGCATCAGATATAGGACTTTTCCGCACAGTGAATTGTTGGAAGGGGAATCCAAAGATCTCATCATTTGCTTCCTATCACACACGGAAACTAGGAAGATATAACCATCACTTTACACTGACTGGTATTCACGGCATGGAACATGGAATTCACAGCACACTGTGCATTTCAGTTCTGACCTGATCATAAAAGTACCCATATAGGCGAAGAATGTTAGGATGGCGAAGGTGGGATTGGATCTCAATCTCACGACGCAGTTGATGCTCAACTTGGGATTGCTGAAGCTGGTTCTTGAATAAAACCTTCAAAGCGACGACATACTTGCTCTGCAAGCGCACATAATCGAGTTAATTTTCAAACATACCAGGGCATACCAATTGCAAAAACCAGCAGGAAACTGTGATTTGGAATGACACGAAACTAAATACCACAACAAATTAATGCCGAGGTTTATGACCACTTCATAGGAGGACAAGCAACAGTTGTTTATAGGCTCACTGAGAGACGATCTCATGGACTAAAACAGCAATGATCAAATGTAAATGCACAAGACCTAAACAGGGAATTCAGAACAGATTGGCCAACATTTTCGTGGACTTATGCAGAGCTAGGGTTTGCACTGTAGCCGGGTTTGGATATCCGTTGACAATCAGCATATTACTTGCTATTGTGTGGGGCTAAATAACCAGGAAGGAAAAAGCACGGAGCGAACAGACGAGAGGAAACATTTCAGCTAAACTAGATAGGTGGAGCTTGTTCTGACAGAGGAGACAGACCCAGAGCACTCACCTGTTTCTCACGGGCAAGGTAGACATTCCCGAACTTGCCCCTGCCGAGAGGCTTTCCAATGTCAAAGTCGGTCAACGACCATCGCTTCTCCCCTTTGTTCTCACCCTCGGGTGCTTGATTGTCCTGGCGCACAAATTAGTGAACAAAAAGGTTAGGAACACCACATAGAAACCTCCATACCATGAGCATTGGCATCCGAGTCCGCTTAAGGTCATTGCAATGAGCATTATCAGAATGAGTTGAAATCTCACCTTGGCATCCGAACCCATCTCGATGATCCTCCCAGAGCCCGGTGTCGGCCTTTACCAGCTACACAGATTTCCACCCGACGAGCCAGCGATTACGAGTCGAGATCCCTACTGTTCCATTCTACTTTTTCGACTAATGCATATTTCGCACGCCCTACTCTCCTCACAGAGATCGATCGCCCTTCCTCACAATCCTTTCACTTCCCTCAACCTCCAACGCTGCCTTCGCACACCCTCCTCAAAACCCAAACCACATCCCTCCAACAAGCCCTCTCCTGTGATCACCACCCACGAAATCCCACAGCATGCTCTCCCAATTCCGCTACTCCCCCCGCGCAAAACCACGAAGCGTAACCTGTCGATCCCTCAACTCAGAGACCAGAAACACCTCCTCCGCATCACATCAGCAGCTCCGAAACAGAAACAGAACTTCGAAAAACCGGCTGAAAGATACCACAACGCTGCAACAGAAATGAAAAAAAAAAGAGTAACCCAAAAGGAAAATGAATCTCTACAAAGCTCTCTGAACTACCGTCGACTAAAGGCACACGAGTGAGAGCAGATGGGCAGCGAGCTCTACAAACCTCGACAATGGCAGGCAATGCAGTCTGCGAGATTGAGGAAACACCCGCGTTCAAAAAATGGCGCTCTAACAGTCAACAGACTTCATCCACAAACGGTCTTCCAGGTTCATATTCTGTCATTTCATGGTCGGTTTTTGTAATGCCCAAGGTGTTGCTGTTTGTGGCATGTGACCCTCCTTGTGGATGCTTCAAGCTTGCATCTACGATTCGAGAGCATCACGTATAGTGAGATCGTGTTCAAAACTGCTACAGTAATGTGAGAGCTGCAAGACCATGACGTATAGTAGGCATTGCGGGAAAACCACAGACGCCATGTTCACAAGTTTGGGTGCCATTCCCGCCATCACCTGCAGCTTGCGTTTCGAATTGGTATGTCTTCTTTGAACTTCTTTTCAGTTTGAGATGATTTCTGCTTGTGCTTCAGTGATTCTGATTATGTTGAGGGACGTTGTTTTGTGAATGATGACGATGGAAAGACATGCATGTCTCGAAATAGCAACAAGTACTGTTATGATTAGGGTTTCATGTCCTGCGATGGCCGTGGTTGTTAAGAGTTAAGACCCGTTGGGAGGATGTGCGGTTGAATTTTAGGGTCTACGTTTGATGTGCTTCCAGAAGGAAGGATTTGGGTTCATTGGGAGGGAGAATTCGTGTTTCATTCTTTGGTGTGTCGACCAAGGTGGTGTTCGCATTGGATTTAAAGAATGGCTGAAGCACCGTCACTTTAGTATCTGTTGGTCTTTGATTGCCTGCTGTAGTATGAGGAAACATGTGCTCTATCCTGTAACGTCAACAGCATGTGTGTGGGAGATAGCTAGTATCGTCCATCAAGGGTATGCTTGTTAGCTGCGAGGAGATCTGTCCAACTAACTCCTACTTGTGTCTTGCAGGTGTGTTCAATGATATTGCCATGATGCTGGCGTTAGGAAGGGAGTGCATTAATCTGCAATCTCGCGGGGTTTACGACTTACACAAGAGGGTCCAGTACTTTGGGAATCTGGGACGAATAGTTCCAAAATTCTTGCGTGTCAGCTGATATTGCAACAATATGGTATCCTTGTGCTCCATGACATGAATTCCAGTAAGGTTTACTGGAATAGTAGCAAAGCTGGACCACAAGATCACAGTCCTGTGAGTTGGGTCCTCAAGGTAAATCCAGAGAATGGAAATTTGAGTATCAGTGACATTGCGAACTCAAGCAATATCCTGTGGACAAACTCGGCAAACATAATTCACAGCCAAGTGACTCCCGTCGCGGCCCGGAGCCAAGTGAAGTTGACGGCCTCTAGTATAGATTGTGGTTGGGGTGGTCGGAGGAGCTTCTGTTATGGCCGTGGCTGCCTTAGGGTTGCACTTCTATGCACGAAAAAGTAAGCCTATTTCTATCCCCAGAATCCATCATAGATTTTGTATTTGGCCTACGAGTCGCGTGCTGCAAATATTTGCATGGCGAGGTTCCTGCACATGATGATTGTATATGTAGTGATGCTGAAGTTTGTGCTTAATTATGAATCAGAATTTCTTGACCCAGCCGACAAGGCATTCCAGGAGTGACTGGGGGCCAACGGTGGGAATTCGCAAGTACTAACGCAGGAGAAGATCAAGCTGACAACAACTACTCTAACCTGATAGGACGCGGGGGCTTTGGGGATGTGTTTTACGGCAAGTTGCCAGACCTGCAAGAGGTGGCGCCCAAAGTTTTGTCAGGGAACTCCCATCAAAGCAAGTATGAGTTCTACAATGAGGTCTGAGTTGGCTTTTTTCAACGAAACATTGCAAGTCTAATCACTTTTGTTCAATGATCAGAGTAAGGTCCTTCTAGTTTAAAAGCCTCACAGCCGTACATTACCAGGCAGTGAGTGAATTATGTTAGCTTTCTAACATGGCTCGATGGTGTGATGGGTGTGCAGATTGAGCTGCTGTCCAAGGTACATCGTTAGTACTTGGTTGCTCTTTTAGGGTACAGCTGCACATGCAAGCGTCAGATATTGGTCTGCGAATACATATGGGTGGAGGAGACCTTCGACACCGACTGCAAGGTTCATGCCAACATCTATCTTACAACTGCTGGATTGTGTTCTCTAAGACAACTTATGCCCCCAGACGAATTTAATGGATTCCATTGAAATCATATTGATGACTCATTACACCTTGGTCTGCACGAAAGGGTGGTGCAGGGAATCCCTTAAGCCGGCGACAGAGGACAAGTATGATTCTTCAAGTTGCAGAAGGTATCTTGGAGTTTGAATCCTGTAACCACTTATGAAATAGTACACGTGAGGTGTTATCATTTTAGCAACTTATTCTTGCTCAGGCATGACCAGTGATCATGTGCAAGTTTCCAATGATCTTCGTTCGTACGTTTAATCATTGACCTGCTCCTGGCTTTGGTGCAGGGCTTGAGTACCAGCTTCATGACAAATGATCGCCCCCAATCATCCATCGTGACGTCAAGAGCACCAACATTCTAGTCACAAACAAGTTGGTTGCCAAGGTGGCGGATTTCAGGCTGTCTAGACTGAAAGCCATTGGGCAGGAAGACGCCACCCATATCACGACAGTGCTGAAAGGAACTCCGGGATATCTCGATCCAGAGTAAGATCAATCCCTTTCCACATCTCGAAGGCACCATCATGCTAATGAATTTCAGTGCCTTAATGTTCTTGTTTTCTACATAGCATCAAGTCTGTGCAACATTTACAAACAGCTTGCAGATGAATGATGCTGATTTTTTCACATGGTGTTTTTTCAAATGGGTTGCAGGTATCACGAAACAGGGATGCTGACAGAGAAGAGTGATGTGTACGCGTTTGGAATTGTGCTGATGGAAATCCTGACAGGACGTACTACCCATTATAGGAGAACATCATATATATATCTATATATGTATATATAGCTCAAAGGGTATGATATGCGAGAGCTGAACAATTGCATTGAACTGATTAATTGTTATGCATGGGCATCTGTAAGTAAGTGATGCAGTTTTGCTGGTTTTTTAGTTACAGGAGTACAACATCTACATCTTGGGATGGGGTCGCTTAATGAGTATGGTGGTGTTGTAATGCAGGTTGCTAACGCTTGGAGACTGGAATACCAGATCCAAGTATGGGATTGGATTATGATACAGAAGAACTTGAGAACCTGGTGGAGCTGGTGCTGTGGTACTTGAGGAGAATCAGTGTAGAGAGGCCACTTATGCGTCAGATTTTGCGAAGGCTCCATGATCTAGGGTTGGCCTCATCTGATCCGTCTCAACCTCAAATCGACGTGGGTGAGGAAAGTCAAATGACAATACCACACCCGTCAGTAGCAAGATTTGACCCCAGAATCATCTGGGTGGCACTCAGTGCACTTAACCAAGCTATGGACTGGTGGTGACCCCTTCATAGTGAGAGGAGAAAACTGGGGCTTCGCGTTGCTCCGCACTACTAGCTACGAATTCTGAGAATTACGTTCAATTTGCACAGAAAGGGCGGGTCATCCCCAGCGTTCCATACAGACATCCCATATTTCTTTGGAAGAAGAATGGCGGAGTGTTGCCGAAGCTATCATGTCACGTATTTGCTTTTCATTGTCTGATGCAGCTACCCCTATCTGTGCCCAAGAAGTAAGGGGGTGGAGAATTTCCAGGATGTGAAGAAAGAAACCAAGGAAAGCACTTCCCTGTCTTCCACCCTCATATGTTTTTGAGCAGGGAGCCACTTCACACTCTCTACTACACATGTTGGAGATTGCTATCTATGAAATGATGCAATGAATGCGTAAAGCTGGAGATTTGCAAAACATGGTTTTTTTAGCAGGTAATGTGCTACTTGCATATCCTCTAGACGGAGAGAATGTACTCCCGAGACATTGTTACCTTAAGACTTGGCCACAGACATGAACAGTTCGGGTAAGAAAAGAGATGAAATGAAATTTCCCTCTTGGATTCAGAGGCATACAAACACTCTTTTATAGAAACTAGCAACACTCCTGCAAGATTGAGACGGAAGTGTTGGAATTTGCATGAATGCCTTAAACGTGCAGAGCCCTTTTCAGTCGTCCTGCCTTACACAGCATCTTCACATCCCTGGTAGTGCCAGATGAGTTCTGTTTACCCCCTCTCTTTGTTTCTCTTTCGAGTGCAGTGGCGATACCCCTGCAGCCAGTCTGATTGTCCAACAAGTGACTGTGCCTGATTCAACCTTGTCATCCCGAGTCATGAACTATTTTTTACAAACCATACACTCCAACATAGATAATGTCTCAAAGCTCCTTGAATATAGCCTATCTTCATTAGGACAGGCTTCCTGGTACATAGCAATGGAGTTACTAAACTACAGTAGTCATCTTTAAGACTGTACAATCTCTATCTGTTCAGGTTTGACCCTTGGATGATCATCCATCTTTCCCCTTTTCCAGAGCTCCCAAGCTTGCACATGCATTGCATCAAATGTTTATTACACACACAACATTAAGGTCAAGATTAATCAGAAATGCAGTCTGTCGCACCTAGCATTTGACTCCATCTCTTATCTGATGGGTGTCGCAACTAGCACATCTTCCCACAATACTTCTGGACTACTATATTTCCCACAGGTTCATCTGCCTCCAAATTAAATTGCCAGGATATTTAACCAAAGACTGTTTATTGAGTTTAAATTGATATAAGACAACCAACAAAGGCTGGCTGCAAGTTACATAAATCTAATATCAGGCTGGTAATCTTGATTCCCACTTTTTTGGCCGACACCAACAAATACACATTGGACACATATGGAATTGATAGACGAGACCATCACCCTGCCAGTACAGTGTTCAGAGAGACAGAGACCTGAGCCAAGATGATAGGGCCCCCTTGCCAAGCAAAAAAATGTCGTTCCTTCATCAGGTCCACAATAATTTTCACAAAACCCTCCATTGCGTCCTGTAGCCAGCTAAGACAAGCAAGCGGCTGCTGAGGTATACGAACTGCCTAACTTGCAATGCCTTCCCCTCTGCTGAAGGGGTCAGCATGTTTACAAGCTAGCTCTGATTCGCACTGCAAATGTGCAGCATTTAGAGCTGATGTAAAGAAAATCTGTGTTCACAACAGACCAAGCAAGAGTACCAACTTTGTTTTGATACGGCATCTCATTCCATGTGAGAAACACTGGGCAGGAGATCACATCATTGACCTTAAGCAGCTGCCTCCTAAGACTGAGATACACACTCACAGTATTTTCATAAGGTGTGTGCACAAAGCTCTCTCATCCACTCTCATTTGAGAAACCGCTGCGTTCCTAGAGTGCATTAAACAACCCTGGTAAGTCTACTTTTATTTCTCAAGGCTCAACTTAACAAGGGACGTTTGCATTGTACTACCCATCACCTTCAATTGCAGGCAGATCCAGCTGGAATCAAGTCCTGCTTCTCTCTTTATTAGTACCCCTCTCAATCTACAGACTACTGATTTGAAAAGAGTGCGACCAGGCAAGTAATTCTTATCCTTTTTCTCAGTACCACAAAATAATCCATGTGGAGGCATCACATCATGCAAGCCTTCATATATATGAGAAGCACGTGCTTGAGCCTGCTGGCTGATACTAGGCGCAAATAAGCCTCCAAATCCTTTCAGACTCAAACTCACCTTGAAGGGTTGATTGTCAGTGCGGAACACAATTCCGGGAACATCACGCAACCACACTGGAAAGCCCCTGCACCCAACCATTTCATTCATGCCACGTCTTCATTTCCTAACCATGCAACTTGCAACCAAATTACCTCATGCAGAAACAACAAAACAACTGTGATACATAAGGAAACAGCCAAGTTTGAGACACGGCAGCCCAGAGGAGAGAGGGACAGAAGGATGGAGAAAAACTTGCAACCAAATAACCTCATGCAGAAACAACAAAACAACTGTGCTACAAAAGGAAACAGCCAAGTTTGAGACACGGCAGCCCAGAGGAGAGAGGGACAGAAGGATGGAGAAAAGGGAAACCACAGTATGGCACAAAGGACATATCTAAGAAATACAATAGGATGAGAAGAAGTATAAAGACAGTATAAATTTAGGCATTGTCTACCCAAAATTCCAATCTGCACATGCATAAGGGCCGATTCGCAAATTGAGATAGAGGCCGGCTTCCTCCACCAGCTTCACAAACTTGGGCAGATCGTATCTTCCCGCAAAGTTATACTGTGCACCCACCCACATGAAGGCGAACATGAAAGCCACACTTGGTCCAACCTCTCACCACCCAAACCCATTTTCACTCAATTGCTGCAGGTAAACAAGCAATCACGAGAAAGAGGGAAGAACCAGACCATGCGCTGCTGAGGCTCATGTCCGCTCCAGAATACATAAGTTTGTATCACGTCTGCTCGCTTCACACCTTCGCACATCATTTGCTCATAGGTCTCCAAAGCCTCCATCCTGCGCCCTTGCTATGCATATCCTGCAATCATCGCACTCCACGACACCACATCTCGTTCAGCCATACTGTCGAACACTCCCTTCATACATGTCCACGAGGGTATTGTTCAGAATGACATTGGTACAATTGCAGCTCTGACAATGTCACCATGCACCTCTTCGCCCTTTTCCAGAGCTGACAGGCTTGCACACGCATTGCAAATGCACACAAACGTGTTGTGGTCGGGCGTCACCCCTTCCCCCATCATTTGATCATAGGTCTCCAAGGCCTCCATACCACGCCCCTGCTGTGCATACCCTACAAGCATCGTGTTCGACGTTATCAAAGATCGTTGAGGCATTCTGTTGTCTCTGTTATCTGTGTTTTTCGAAACTTTCCTGTTGCCACATTGGCAGATGTCAAAATCACTCCAAAACCACCATAGATCCACCAACGAGCTAACTTCCAGACTTCAACATGAAAATTTAGGACGACTCTCATGCGGTGGACTCATGATCTGCAAATGTCTCCCTCCGCGCTCAAGCACCCGGCGGGCGTTTTCGGGCATTTCGGGCAGGTTCCAAGGAAATTGACGACGACGATGACGTGTCTACGAAACGTGGCGACGATGACATGGTGATGATGACGAGACACTATGGCACCCTATTGCTGCTCTAGGCTAAACTAGCTTCTGACCTTCCTAGCTAGAATAACCTCTTTCACAATAATAACCTCTGTCATCGTGAAGGCTTTCCGATGCGACACCTGCGACACCTGCGCAAGGGGGGAAGGAGAGTACCACAACCATCAAGTAGCAGGATTTGACCCCAGAATCATCTGGGTGGCACGGTGCACTTACCAACTGAGCTACTGTCTACCGGTTTTATTTGGAGTTCTTGGATTTATTGCACGGGCGTACCACATAGGTAACGAAATTCCTTGTCGCATAAGTAGCGACCTGCACGAATGGTGTAATTTTTATTTTAGAGAACAGGGACAGAGGTCCTGGTTTAAATTTTATTTGGACTTATCAAGGGGAAAAAAATTAAAACCCCCGGTTACACCATAAGGCACACACACCGCAATCAGTGAGATTTGAACCGGACCCCTCCAAGAGGGCGAAGAGAAACCAAGGGGATGAACCCTTTTGAACCAGCTAGTAGGAAAAATCTAGTGAGAAGCACATTGCATAGACATTCTAGAAGAGTCCAATGAAGCTTGCAACACTGCCAAGCTAGAACAAACTTAATATATTACATAATTAAAATTAATTCATATATTAAAAATAATATTATGGAGTATTGAGTCATTTAACTGTGAAGTTGCACAATCCTATTCATGTAACGTCGAACTGTAAATCGAATGACGTACTTTGTATCATAAAATAATGAATATAAGATCAATTGATCAATAAATTGGTAGAGATATGACATAAATAGAACATTCAAGAAGATAATATACAAATGATAAGTAAACATCCATACCATGCTTAAAGTATAGTACTATGAACCAATGTATTGCAAGTTCCCAATTGTTGGATTGAAACGTTGAATAGAATTAGGTTGGACAAGGAAACATTGGAATTAAGTTTCAAAATATTTAGAGATCATTTATAAAGGTATGAATGACAAACTAATATTGTGTGGCCCCATTATCAATAAATATCGAGGGCTTCCATCCCTTTAAAAAAAAAAAAAAAAATGTGGAACAGTATACTATAGATTCATCTATAAAATCTTTGAACCAAATATCCCACCCGATTCTTTTGTACCACAAAACTAGAAAAAAAATTAAATAAGTATCAAACATTGGAATTACGTTTTAGGGTATAGAGTTTGCTAGGGTACTAAACATACTTCTGTATGGATCACGTATGGATGGACAAGAAAACATGGGAAAGTCTACAGATGACTTGTCACATTTGAAATTTGTAAATGAAATATCCCCACAGTTCTATTGTATCCAATCTAAGACGAATGCGCATCAAACATTGGTTTAGGGTTTAGGGTTTAGAAATGTGTAAATGGACAAACAATTCTGGAACTTGCGGATTCTGTCTCTGTCTACTTCGGCAAGAATGGGGGGCCTGAAGGCATGAAGAGTGACAATAGTGGGGGGTACGATGTTGTTACAAGGTTGGTCTTTGACTTGCATGGGCGGGGCCATGTAGTGGTCACTAACAATTTTCTTACCTCACTTGAGCTGTTCTATGACATGGCCTTGTTGGGCACCCGGGCACAGCACCTGGGCAACTGGCACTGTCTGGCTGAACAGGAAAGGTCTCCCACCTACTTTGATAGGGTTGGAAAAATGCAACACAGTAGTGCAAGAAGATTCTTGGTTCTTGAGATGCATACCTCCTGACAGATAGTTGTTTATTGTGATGGGACAAGAAAGGGGTCTCGGCCAATCTCGGGGCCCAACTCATCCGTCACAGTAAGGAGATTTGTTGGGAACTCACGAATTCATATTCCTTTTGTGCCAATGCATGTGCAGTATCAAAGTTATATGAGAGGGGTTGACGTGCAAGATCAGTTGAGGGGTGCCTACAGCATACAGTTGAAAATCCATAAATGGTGGCACAGAGTGTTTTTCTTCTTGTTGGATACTACAATGGTGAATGCGTACTTGCTGCACTCTACACACCTAAATGGGATGGGCAAGCATGCCTTCAATCATATGGAACTCAATTTGACAATGGCCCACTGCTTGACTACTGGTACTTGGACATCTTTGGGTGTGGCTCGGGCAAATGCAGCAGGGTGTGGGGATTGGCACCAATGCTTGCATTCCACACTTTGCCGAATGTGTGTTCGATGCAAGAAGCGGACACATTACTACTGTCCACATGAGTGTCAGTCTAGGTACATGTGTATGGGTGTTTGCTGGCGGGAGGCCCACCGCATGAGGGGAAGGTGACTTCATTTCAATTACCAACCTATTTTGCTTGTGTTGTGTTCATTGTGGCGGGCCAGTGTGAGGGTCCACATTCTGACTGCCTATGTTTTTTGGTTGGCAGAGTGTATGTGGGGTGCCTGTGTGGGTGTGCTCAATGTTGTGAGGGCGGGCATTCAAGGGAGTGGCATGTGGGCAGGTGGTATTAGTGTGGGGGTCGGGCAAGCATTTGCCGGTGGTGGGGTGTTGCTTCCTTTGTGCGTCATCAGTGGTTGTTCTGCTCTAGTTGTTGTGTTCTATTCTGTTGAGGTTGCTTTGGCATGGGTTGGGTTGGGAGTGGGTTTGATCGTTTCTGGGGTGTTTGTTGTTTTTCTGGTTAGAGGGGAGGTGCAAGCTTGGTGGGTTTATTGCAGTGTTTCTTTTTTCATATTTGCTAAATCGTTGGCGGGCCCACCTATGAATTCCACCTAGTGCCTATGTGGCGAGAATATCGAGTTGACAAAATTAGAAAGTGGCTATATTCCAAGTGTCACGTTTTCATTGGTCCACGTCGGCAAGATTAGGCTCCTGAAATTTATCTCCTGGTGTTTTTTGGCAAAAATCTCGGATTTTACCCCCCATAATTCCTTTGTACAAGTAGCTGACCAAGTTTCCAGGTCGAAATTATCTGGCGTTTTTCGCCAGAAAGAAAAACGCTGGTTTGTTGAGGGAATGTTTGGCTGCTTGGTTGGGGGGGGGGGGGTTGTCTGCATTATGGGCAGATCAGGGGGTTCAATCGCCCCTCGATTCTTGGGCATTGGTATCTGCATATAGTGGTAAAGGTTCTCAGCGCATCCAGTGTTCACGTGAAGGTGCCCGTGAAAATGTTTCGGGCTCTTGGAAAGGCACGCCGGGCGCACTTGTTTTAGCTTGCAAGGAAGCCCTTCACATCGCAGAGTTGTGAAGGACGTGGCATGGAACACGTGCCGGAAAAAGTAGACAGGTCCGGCCACTGATAGCCTAAGTTGGGAATAACCGAAAATTTCACCTGGCTAAATGTACATCTGATCACAAGGTTTTGGAATTTACCTGTCAAATTTGGGCAGGCTTGTGTGCACATCCATGGGGTGTTTTCACTTTGTAGAGTACTTGCATGCTCATTTACCCCCCCCCCCCCCATTTTCACATACAAACCAACCTTGGCAAAACTTGTTGTTTGGATTTAAAATTTGGTGTGAGTGTCCTGCAGGTGCCTGCCATTCAGAATGTGGAGGGCATTTCCACAAGAAAAATAAAAAACATTGGGCAAATCCATGGTCAAAGCAGAATATACAAGGTGAAATGTCATGGACTTGAAAAACCAACAATAGAAAATTGTTATAATGTAACAATTGGAACGGGTGAAAACCCTGTAATTTCGCAGGTAAGAACATGTGCAGGTAGGATGTAAGTTGTAAGGTTCATTCCCTGGATGTTTGGGGCCAGGGAGACATGCCCTCATCCATGAAGGTATATACGTATTTGGGGGTGGCCCACCAAAAACAGCTCGTCGTTGATGGGTTAACTTATATTTAGAACTTTGAACATGCATGTTTTTCAAATGGTGTCCAAGAAATGCATGCTACAGTGCGTTGGATTCCCTTTCAACATATTGTATTCCAATTGGTGATACAGTAGCGTTGTACTGTAGATGTTGTACAAAACTTAAAATGGTTGAGGAATCTGTGTTCAACAGTTATTTTCTAATATATTTAGAAATAACGTGAAAAGAGAGTTGACTCTGAGGCCACCACATTGTAGAGACGACTATTGTATCCCACAATTTCTAGATTCAAATTTTGAGCGGAGCCCTGTTTCTCAAATTAAAGAACGAGGAAAAAATGACCTTGTGAACGGCCATAAGACAATATTATGGGGGGGAATTAAATTGTAAGTAGTCAAATTCTATCAGTGGTGGCAACCACGCGTGTCGCCCTGGGAGGTTTGCCAGATTGTTATTGCCTGACGGCTTTCTTGAGGTTATATACTCCTCGTATTTAATTTGAGTAATATCGGTTTTGTGCCCTTTATTTAAAGAAAAGAAAAGAGAAAACGTGTCTTACTAACTCGCTTGCCGGCCAGTTGAACGTTCAGTTGGGAGCTAGTTGTACCGACAATTCGTGATTTTTTCCGGATCTCCTTCCATTCAGCCTTAGTGATCAGCTTGTGATGCCTCATGAGAAATATGGAGGTTGTCCATTCTTAATCTCCAAAGAACTAGAGTTGGCACGCGATTTCCGGCTTTGCTAGAACCTGTATCGCAAATGGTTATGCCCGAGAGCTTAATCTGCACACGGTCTTCTCTATTTCCGCTTACAGATCTTGAAGTTGTAAGATTTGCAGGCCTGACAGCTCGAAGATTTTCTGTGGCTGGCTGACTTTGAAGGAGACCACTTTTGGCAATATTGGCGCACTTGTGATTACTTACCAAGGTGAAGTTGCAATTTGCTTTACAAAAGTCAAAATACTTAGTTTCTATTTTACATACCTTCAGTGTGCGAATGACAAAGACAAAATGACTTTGATTTCAAGACGGTCAACTCTTGCTCTACTTCTCCTGATCGTTATGTCATGCCAGGTAATTCCAAGAGGACAGGCAATGAGTGTTTTGGTCGCCACCAAACCCTATTTCGTAGTGAACCCCAAAGAATACCTTTACGTTACGTATCTGACAAGTACTACTTAGTGATGCAGCCAAACTGCCATCTTGTTCTTTACAATTCCTCAGGGCAGCATCTGCTGGAGACAAATAGAGATCCTAGCTCCCATGGCTATACAGTTGGTCAACAAAATTGCAGCCTCGTCATGCAAGATGATGGAAACCTTGTAATCTACAATTTTACAAGAGAACAATATGACTAGGAGAACACAACTTGGGTTAACACAGTGTGGAATCATCCCTGGGATTTTTGTAGTATGGGCACAAAATGTTTGGAACTCCGAATATAACCATTCATTTCTACTTTTGGGAGGCGATCATAGCATTCTCGAGTTCTATTATAGCAATGGCACACGCTTTCAAGACTTTACTTTCTACAGTGCACCCATAAATTCAAGTAGTATGCTGAACTATCCATCTTTTAGCCCAAATTCCACGGATTACAAGGCATGGCAACCAGATGCATCTTTGGATGCATTTCCATACATGCCAGCAGGATACTTCCTTTCTGCGGGCAACAGATTGATAACGAGGACCTTAGCATTTGTGCTAGAGCTGAATGCAACTGACTGTAACCGACTGCAACCTGCAATCTAAACAAGTAATGTATGGTGATAGGGTTATCTGGCAATCTAATACGAAGTCTAGTTCGGAAAATCGATCTTGTCGGCTTGAACTGCTGCAGAATGGGCGCCCCATCACCCATCGCTCCTGCGAGCTCCCCAGCAAGCACTCTAGCAAAGTCGCACGGGCCAATTGTGTGGATTGTTGTGGGTGTGCTGGGTGGAGCATTTGTGTTGGCCATGACAGCATTTGGGTTGTATTTTTACGCAGGAGAAAGTAAGCATCTCTCTTACCAAAATTCAATGTCTTTCTCTTGCCCAATCTCACTAGTGAGTCTCTCTGAATGCTTGCCCATGATTGCAGTGGGGACTAGATCCACATGATGATGATTGCACTGATATTGCATGTTTTTTTCCATTAGCCTTTCTTGAGCCTGCCGACAAGGCGTTCCAAGAGCGACAAAATTCTCGAGAATTAATGGAGGCTAAGGTCAAACAAACAACAAGCAACTACGCTAAATTGATAGGACACGGGGGCTCCGGGGATGTGTTCTACGGCAAGTTGTCGGACGGTCAAGAAGTGGCTGCCAAAGTTTTGTCCAAGAACTCCCATCAAAGCAAGCACGAGTTCTTCAACGAGGTTATTGCCCAATGTCTGATATCAGTCATCGGTTTTGCTTCATTATTTGACCAATGTGGACTCCTCAGTTTTGAAATCTTAAAATCCCTAATGGATTTGTACTCAGATTTGCATTCTAAGATGGTAGCTAGCCGGGGCCATGGGTGTGCAGGTTGAGTTGTTGTCCAAGGTGTATCACAAGCACCTGGTTGTTCTTCTAGGGTACAGCTGCACCCGCAAGCACCAAATATTGATATACGAGTACATGAGTGGAGGAGACCTTTGACACCGACTGCAGGGTGCGTCCAAAACTCTCTCGCAAGTTGCCCGTGGATCATATTTTCCAACACTGATCATATCAAAACCCTTTAACCCACAGACAGTTAATTAAGATGATCAACTTCATGATTTAACGTAATTGATGGCTGATCTACGGTACCTTGTTGATTGATCTGCAGGAAAGGGTGGTGTCGAGAATCACTTGAGCTGGCGACAAAGGAAAAAATTACAAATATCATCCTCCAAGTTGCATAGGGTAAGTTAGGGCTGAATCTTACACCTAACTGTGAGTGAACTGTCATTGTACAAGTTTCCCAATGTTCTAATATGTCAATGACATCTCTTGACCTAGATGTGGCTTTGGTGCAGGGCTAGAGTATTTGCATGATAAATGCTCCCCTCCAATTATCCATCGCGACGTCAAGAGCGACAACATTCTACTCTCAAACAAGTTGGACGCCAAGGTGGCAGATTTCGGGTTGTCAAAACTGAAAACCGGTGGGCAGGAAGATGCCACCCATATCACAACCAAGATGAAAGGCACTCTAGGATATCTTGATCCAGAGTACAACTGTTTATTTCCCACATGATCGCCAAGACATAATCTTGTTTAGTTCAGGACCTTCTCTAAGCCTTGTATGCTGACTGAGTAAGACATTGGTGCTTGTGGTGGCTTTCATGTTTGGCTGCAATTACAACGTCAACATCTTAATTAAACTGCAATGATACATATAGGTTTGCATACAGTAAAGTAAATGGGTCATAATATGGAATTAATTGATGCTAATAGGGTTAGGCGCCTGATATTTTTCAAATGAGTTGCAGGTATCGTCAAATAGGGATGCTTACAGAGAAGAGTGATGTGTACGCGTTCGGTACAGTGATGATGGAAATCCTGACATGACTACCTGTTATAGGAAAAAATCATGAATACATTGCTCAAAGGGTAAGACAAGCGTTAGCTGAACAATTGCATTGAACTGCTGAAGTGTGGTGCATTGGCATCTGTAAAGTGGTGGCACAGTTTGGGTGGTTCTTTTACGCCGTGCAGGGTTACAATCTTTAAGTTATAACTGGAATGAAGGTGGCTTATAATGAGCAATGTATGAGGTGTTGCTATGCACTGTGCAGGTTGGTGACGCTTGGAGACAAGATCAGTTGACGATTTGGAAGATCCAAATATGGGATTGCTTTTAATAGAGAAGAACTTGTTAACCTGGTGGAGGTGGCGCTTTGGTGCGTGAGGAGCAGTAGTGCAGAGAGGCCATTTATGCGTCAGGTTGTGTGAAGGCTCCATGAGCTAGGGTTGGCCTTGTCAGAGCCGTCTCAACCTGAAATTAATGTCGGTGAGGAAAGTGAGATCAATGTCACCGCACTCACCTCAACTCGTCTCAACTCTGAAAGTTCTGCAATTGAGACCACTAGTACAGTTCCTTTAATCTTCTTTTAGCAGTCCATCAGTTTAGGCGTGTTCACAGGTCCACTGTTGGCGGTGCCTTGACAGATTATGTCAACCTGACCGCTTAGCATTACCCAGTTTATATCTAATTATTGAAGTAAGTTTGCGAGAAGGTTGTTAACTGTGATGTAGGCCATTACAGTACCAAAATTAGAGTCGCGGTTTCAAGCACCTGCAAATATTCCTAAGGTTTTTTTTTGGTTTGTTTTGCCTTATATACGTCCATTTGCCTTTATTGTCAACGATTGTGGATTCGGCCTCATGCAACTACGGCCACCGAAAAAAAAAAAAAAACCTTGGGCCAACAATATTTATAAATGCTGGGAACCACGATAGTTGATGATCGTGTTAGCACTACCTTCTGCAGTGTTGTGTTTTGTTCATATTTATGTACACTGATAGTGGAAAAATTAGAGTTTTCATATCTACCACGATCACGGTTTCCAGCACACGCATTACTGTTGGCATATATTTTTTAATTATTTTACCTTATATACGACCATTTGCCTCAATCGTCAATGACCGTGGACTTGCAGCTAAGGATTGATATTTTATTATTATTATTATATATTTTAAATAAAAATAAATAAAAATTAAAAAAAACAAAAAAAAACCCTTAGTCCAACATTATTTGCAAGGCTGGAAACCACGATCGTGGTAACATTACCTTCTGTAGTGTTTGTTTGTTCATATTTGTGTGTACCGATAGTGGAAAGAATGAGAGTCTCCCTATCTACAACTTTTTTGTCAGTTTACGTATAGTCCATCATGTCTATTATTTCTACGACAGACAGGTTCGGAATATTTTCATCCTTGAGAAAGTCCTGAGCACCATCCTTGATTTCTTGTATTTGGTCCTACCCTAGAAATCTAAATACAATGTTTACAATGGATATTTGCTGGGCTCAATTTCTGCACATTTTCCAGAGTGTGAATGGCTAAGGATTGTCCCCCCTCCATGAGTTCACTTAAAAGAATCATAATGACAACGCTGCCACTTCTGCATCACTTAGTGATGAGGAGATTCATGAGTATATAATTTCTTTTGCCTTAGGTGCAGAGGCCAGAAAAAAATCGTTGACGATCGTGGCTTTCTTTGCTGCAAGGTAGTACAGACTCATATTCCCTTGAGGAACTTGTAAGAAAAAATTGTACCTGTAGACAATCCTTATCATAATTCCTTCCCCGTTGAGTTGGCTGTCGAAGTCATTTGATTTGTTGATGCCACCATCCCTAGAAAACCCTCTATAGAAACAGTGCTGCCACACCAGCCACTTCTATTTCTAAATGTAGGTCTCTTGTGTCATTTTAGCGCAACCATGGTAATATGATAATCCTTAAACTGTTAGACCAAAACGAGTAGTGAACCGGTGCACTGTGGGTACACCTTTGCAATCTAGGGTTGCCCATCTTGAAGATAAGAAGAAGTTTGGTCTTGCAAATTATAAACGAAAGCTTGACACCCCTCCTGGTTAGATGGGGATGCTCAGCGGCCCGATAGAGACAACTTCTCACTGGACCTCGAGGTTCTCCACTCCATACAATGTCATCTACAAATTCATCTGCCGGTGGATCGTCTTCTAGCCAACCCATTCCTTCATTTCCAACCTGTACAGTTGATTATGTGGAACCCATTATGTCAGCTGTGGAAGAGTCCATTTGTTTCGACGTTGTGTGGCATGTAGAGCAGACTCCAATTGGATCTAGAGTGAGTTGTACAACTATTAGGGCAATTTTTTTGTCAAGTGCACTTCAAAGGTAGCAAAAAATGCTACTGGTACTTCTGCTCCAATGTTCACATAGTTGTTTCGACCATTTGAGACGAGAGCTTCACAAACTCTGCTTCTGCCTAGATGATTTCACACGTTGTATCTCTGAGACTGTGCATAAGTCCGCTATAATGAAACCTCAACCACCTAATGTCATTTGGCCAGTAAAGGTAGGAACGTCCATATCTTTACAAGAGATTATTATATTAGATGACATTGGGTTTCTCCTTCCACATTGTCCAATGTTGCCTAAACCTATCCCAAGTGTCGTTTTGTCTTATGGTCCTCAAGTTCATCCTGTCGATGCCAATTTGAACCATGCGAAAAAGAATGGAAAACAATGCGTCATGTCCAAATCATGACTACATGGAGTCAGCAAGATTTTTTTGGGCGCGGGTGATAGGTATCGTGCCTATTCTTCTTCTTGGCTCTGGGCGTGTGTACACATTGGTCACTTCTTGATATAAAAAAAACTCATGATATGTTAAATATTGAAAGGCCTACTGCTGATATAAATGTGTACAAGGATGCTTCTCATTGATTTTATTCCTCAAAGTATTCCTCAAGTTCCTCAAAGTATTGATACCTAGGTTTTCCTCACAAATATGGATATGGTATTGGTATCATGTACCAGATTTTCAACCACCTATCAGACTGGTAGGGTATCATCCACAATATTAGGAAGCAGATACCAGGCCAATACGGGTATATGCTAGGTAGTGGCCTGAGGTGATACCAGACTGGTATGATATTTCATATCAGTATACATGCCAGTATTGATACCAGTTTCTTATCGGTAAACGAGACCAACACTGGTTCATACCATTTTCTACGTCAATCAATCTTCCGCTCGTGGCGAAAAAAAAAAGAATAATAATAAAATTGTGGAAAATCACGATTATCAACGATTGTGCTTTCTCCCCTCTCATGATGGGTGCATGATATTCTCCGGAACTTTTCTGATCATTCTGGTCTTTTTCCGCGGTAATCGGCCTTTGGATCTATATCCTCGGGTATAGGCCCTCTTTCTTTATAACAACACCATGCGCTCATGCTTAGCAAGCGTAAGCCTAGGCTCACGCTTAACGGGTGAAGTGTGAGCCTAGCTCATACGCTCACTGGGCTAGGCTCACACCGGAGCTATGCTGGATGATGATCTCATCTATCCAGGAAATTAATGTACATTTGTTCTGACGATTAAAAATTAATCTCCAATTTTTTTTTTTTGGGGGATAAACAGGGGGGAATTTGAATCTCACTGGCGTTCAACATCGCTGTTTGACAATGCACGTAAAAGGCATAAATGTGCGACGAGGCATGCATGTATGACAACCCTCACGATTTGGATGCATGTATCATGGTGGTGCACTTCATGTATTTCATGCATGAAGGGAGGGGAGCCGGACGTGGGAGGAAGTAGAGGCCTGGTTGTGGCGACCGCGGGCCGCGGCGTTGCTGCCAAGGGGGGTGGAGCAGGGGGTGAGGGCCAGGCCACGTATGCACACCCGCCCAGGCCGCATTCAACTTCTAGGCCTTTTCTATTACTTGGCAATGCATAGGGTGGTTCCACATCTCTTGTAATTGCATAATGTATAATGTCTCTTTAAAAATATGGTACTAGAATATATGCTGCCATAAAAGATAGGGTTAAAATATTTTATAATAAAGTTAATCAGGGCTGCAATCCCTAAGAAAAAAAAAAGAGGGGATTATTCCATACTGGTATGTCCATTTTGGCATACCAAACTGGTCTTGGTACGCCTAATGGACCTCTAAGGGCCATGTAGATCCAATGGCGTGGGTAGGGTACATGGCTGGTATGAATATGTAGAGCAGTTCCATTCGGGCCCTATACATTCTAGAGTGGTCCAGGAATTACTGTGGCCCGGGAATTAGAGGGGAGGCTTATGTAGTAAGGGAATGTGTATTAAGGAACGAGATCAAGGGGTCCAAAAAAAGAAGGGAGGAACGCGAGATGTATTAAATTGGCCAAATTTAGATAGGGACTCTTGTAGGGCTGACATGTGTCCAAGGCCTTCTAGAAGGTCCCAGGGTCGGAAGGTCCCACCGCCATGAGAGGGTTGGGAGGCCCCCTTTTACTACCTACTAACTTACTACTTCCTAAATTAGTAAGCAGTGGCCCCCCAAAAGAAACAGCAAACATGAATCTATTAATTAATAGAAACCACAATACCCACCATGAACACGCATTGACTATAATGCACATCAGTTGGTAACTCAGCCGGTAGGTGCACAGTGTGTTGCCATGTGGTTCGGGGCTCAAACCAGCTGCCCTTCCTGGTGTGCGGATCGTTCGTGACCAGTTGGTCTATTGGTGACCTTCCCACCTGTGTGCCTAAGACAGGGGATTAATTTTTCCCCCTCCTTAAGGGCCTGAGTTGTGAGCAGTCGCTCCCAGGTTTCTTTTTGAAAAAGAAAAAGAAAAAGAAAGAAATTAAAAAATCATAATATTGCCATGTGTCCCCTATTTTTTATATCTTTGTAAAAAATAGCAAAGATATAATGCTATTTTTTATATTGCACAAATGTGAATGAGGATAAGCACAAAGAAATTGTATCATTACACATACCCATGCTAGCTTGGGTTCATGGGGGTCTCAAGCCGACTATGAAAATAGTTCATACCTGGTATGGTAGGTAGGAGGGTAGGTCCAATGTTCAAAACCAGGTGTCCAGGGTATAGCCGGGGTATAAGCCCCAAGACATACCCAACTGGTATGTTCTACAATACCCTTACTCATACCATTGCACATACCCAGGCGCAAAGGGATATACCAATACAACACTGGATTATTGCTTTGGTAACTAGGTGGCCTAAATATATTAAAAAGTCAATGGAAAGAACTTGCGCTTACCGGTAAAAGACAAAGCCATGTAAGTAGCCGACTTATTCTCCAACATCTAGTACACAATACATGAATTGTTTTTTTTTTTTTTAAGGGAAAAACATCTGGGAGCAACAGCTCACCGTCAAATCTGGCCCCTTAATAGTGCGAGGAGAAAATAACCTCTTTCACAGTAACTGCGCCTTGGAGGCGTAGAATTGGAACACCGCCCAGGGAAGGGGGGAGAAGAGTATACCACACACGTCGATTTGACCCCACAATTATCTGGGTGGTACTCAGTGCACTAAACGACTGAGCTACTGACTGTTGGACGAGAAATCCCTCTCATTACCTAGTTTTATACAGGTTGCTCCTTAAAATTTTGTTTTCCATTTTTTCTTTTGATAACAGAAAAACAAAGTAAAAAAAAAAAGACTCTGCTAGTAGGCCGCGGCTTCGAGTAGTTGTGCCAACACGAAGAGAGAAAGGTTCTTGTAGGCAAGATATGGTGTGCAGCCCTACCCTACCCACTGTCACCTCTCTCACTGTTCTCTCACTGCTTGCTGCCTTACTTTTCTAGCTTTTCTGAACGCCATGGCCATGGCGATCGGGTCCCAGAGAAAGTGTCATCAAGGGAATTTTCTTCTTATGAGCCTGTTCCTCCCGTGCCCCTCAACTTTGTGTCGTGTGGTGGAAGAATATAGATGTTGCTGGACGAGCTGTGCAAGGATGGGACTCATCAGCTCGTGACACCAGGCGAACACGGCTATGTCGATTTTGTAAGTTTTCCTTTGTTCTCTTCATTTGAATTGATCCAAGAATCTCTGCAAATGGCCACAGAATACACAGTTTTTCTGCTCTTTAGATTTTTGAACGTCCAATGGCCTTCGGAATTGCTTTGACCGTTGAAGTACACAGTGTTGTCGTCTTTAAGGAAGAAATGAGTCCCTAACGCCGCGGTAATATCAAGGGATTCTGAGGACCTTTGACTGCCGTCTAAATTGCATTCCAACACTTTGAAGATCTCCTCCTTCAGTGATTTCGAGTGTCGTACATTTTAATAAACTATTTCAGATCGGAACTGCGCCACAAATATTTCTATGTACTCCAATTCTTGTTCTTTTGGATACGTATCGTTCCAATCAATGGTCTGAATAATGAGACAACCCGTTGAGCACCTAACTTGACAAAGATTAGTATCCAGTTAGAGCAGAGCACATAGACAGGGGTGTTCATAGGTTATGGATTGAAATTCTAGGGTACAGGAAAATAATCACCCCTCATGCAGTGTGGTCTTTACAGACATCACCTCCAGAGGCTATTTCATGGATGTGAACGGTTTTAGCACCAGCTGCAGGGCTGATAATCCTGAAAAACAGCACAATGTACCCCCACCCAAACATACCACTGGGGAGAAATGACAATCACAGTGAATGTCCATCTCTGTGCTTCCATGGTAGAGGCATATTGGACTGCCAAGGGTTTAGGGTTTATAAGCAGTCCCAACAGACCGGCAATTTAGCAGGCTCAAATGCAGTTTGCCAAATCCTGCCAAAAACATCTCCCTGGAAATGTTAGACAGGTTTTGTCACAGTGCATGTAGAAAATAAATTGGCGTTACCATGAAACTAGCTCATATTTCCCATCATATTCCTTAGTCAATCTCTAATGTACTTTAGCTACTTTAAAGTCAATTTCAAAATTACCATGTTCTGCATCTTGTACGACACTCGTTAGTCAAGCTGAGTTAGATACCGCATACCGTGCTGGACTTAGCTGATGCACACAAATTGTGACCTCCGGATTTCTGGGGCAAAAGAGCGAATTGTTGCAAGTGATATGCCAATATTCTTGGATATGATATTTTGTTCAGCGTGCTACTGATTTGCCCCTGTAACATTGGGCAACATGCTCACTATGTTCTCTACTGTCCTTTCACATGACAGGTCATCTGATCAAGGTATGATATGACAGCATTGATGGATTAGCTGGGATATGAGAGTTATGGAATCAAGCCATTCCGAAAGAAGAGTAATGGGGGGTGGTATTAGCAGGAGTAGACGAGAAAGGCGACTGCTGAAACTTGACATAGGGGCAGAAACCTGTGATAACCTGCTGGAACGAACTGGCCAAGAGGGACGAGTAGGAGACCAAATGGACGGGAAGGGCATGAAAGGGAAAGAGGGCAGGTACTTGTACTTCTGGGCTTCTCCTCTCTCCACTTATCCGTCTGGTTGTTCCTCCTTGCCAAATGTTCCAGAACAGGAACAAAGAGGGCATGGGGAGAGAGAGGGAGGGTCCAGGGAGATGCCCCCAGCAACAGAGTCAGGGCAGACAACTGTGACTGACGTGGATATGGACAGCCTAGTCTTGTGTGCCTCCAATTTGGCACAACGTGATTTGGCTAGCATGGCAATGACTTGTCGACGGTTTCGGGATGCAGCATATTCAGACACTATTTGGGAGCTACAGTGCAGGTTGCCACTGCACTCTCAAATTCCTTTGGTACTAGTAGATTGTAGACTTCAGCTTTATCTGGTTCTTGTTATTCTTTTGGGCTGTGTACCCCGTAGTTAGTTGTTTGTTGTTGTTTCTCGGTTTCTCCCCAGGTATTACTCGAGCAACCTTGTAACCAAAGTGTCATTTGGTTGTCCATGAACTCTTCAACAATTTTGACCTGATTATTGTAGCATAAACCACTCTGGACTGTTATGTTTCTGCAGGGACCATGTGATAATGATAGGGCAAGCCATTATCCGCAGGGAGTGATCTAGAAGTAGCTGTTTCCTATCTCAAAGAAGGTGGTGGTTTCAGATATATTACGCCCATAGTTTAGTTTCACACAGGTTTTCTAAAATAGGAGGTACTGAACTCACAGGCAACAATGGCCCCCAAAGGAACTGTGTTGTGGGGGCACATTCCAGTACTGTGGAGGGAGGGAGGCCTATGTTGCACGGCATACCGCCATTCAGCAGCTACGGTACACAGATCCAATGGATGTACATTTGCACCTGCTGCCGATGCCTGTCAGCCATCTCTTGCTAGATGACGACACTGTCATTGTTGCCCAGGTTAGTCTTATACGGACAAGCCTCATCTTAGTCAGAGTTTGATGGTTGTATTGGTATTCTATGGGTTATTGGAGGCTTCTCCATGCGTTGTCAGGAAAATGTATGTGCTTACTAGATATTCCACCCAGAGTTGCTTTTGCATTGAAGGACCAGAAATTGACAGTTTCTCTCTTGATGTCTTAGATGAGAGGGAGAGAGAAGAAGACAGGAGAAAACGGGTACAACATGGGTGGGTGAAAGAGAGATTTAGGGGCAGTTGCATGCCCCGTAGCATTGAACAGGCTTTTTATTATTCAGTGCTTGAAACAGGGCCCCATTATAACAGTTTGGAAGGTTACGCCCTCATCAGAGGGGCACATGGAGGCACCCATTGTCTCTCAAGCACTGAGGGATCACAATGCTCGAATCACATGCATGAGGTATCTTTAGCAAACTCCTTTGTCGGTGTGCGCAGAGAGAGGAAGAGAGAATGCTGGGTGGAGGTACTATGGGGCAGGAGATAGACAAACACATGGACAAAAAGGCAAGAGGGACATATCCCTCGTATGAAAAGGAAAGGGACAGGGGGTGTGAGAAGAGGTTGACAAGCAATTCTTCAATGTCTATTTGTCTTGAAAGGTTGCTAACATGTGGGCGTGCAGGTTGGTACCTGTGGGAGCACTGGGGGCTCTACGTAACTTTTCAGGTGGAGCTAGCAACTTTCTCATTACATCCAGCTGTGACCACACAATTCGTTTGTGGGGTAAGGTAAATAATTTTGTCCTCTATTTAAGGGCCTACTTCAACTCGGTTGTCTTTGTATATGCTGTCCTTCATTCTCTTTGTATTACCCCTGGGGACGGTATAGATTCTCTCTTTCTTTCTTTCTTTCTACATTTTGTTTCAATTTTTTAACAGACTGTACCTTATGCTAAATCAATGTAAAGTGGTATGATGCTTATTGTCTGTCTGTTCTCTCTTTTGGTTGTTCAATACTTCAGTATACACTTCAGTCCAAGGGGGATTGGGGGGAGAAGGGATGGGTTGAGAAGTAGGGTAGAGGGACCTTGGTTGGAGGTAGGCTAAATAATTGCATAACATTGAGGTTAGCTAAACATATTCTGCAGTGCCTCAACATTTGCGTAAGACCATTCTTTGTTTCTTGTGTCTCCCTCTCTCCTGTGGGACGCTTTCTGCCTGCTTGCCTGCCTGCCTTGTTGAGTAGCACTGTGGGCCTCCTTTTCTAAGGATCACGTTGTTTTTCAGGGGTAGGGTGTGAAAAGGTGCATAAGATCTACATCCACTTTTGACCTCTGTAAGATACAAAACTAATGCATTCTGAGTTGACTCTACAGGGCCGTTCTTTGCGCACACTACGAGGTCATCAAGGTCCAGTGAGCACACTGGCAGATCGATTGGTTGGCAAGGATGGATCTCCGCCAGTTCTAGCTAGTGGTGGTGCAGATGGCACAGTTCGGTTATGGGGTCTAACATCCTCAAGTAGCAACAGAGGACGTTCCCCACTTTTAGCAACAATGCATGGGCACGAACAGTCTGTGAAGGAGCTTACAGTGGCTGGGTACTTTTCCCTACAGATGTGTTCTATTTGTTGGTGTTCTTCTAAACAGCTGTATTTGTGGGAATTCTGTGTCTATTTATATCATTTTTGTTGCAGGTTTTCTTGACCTCTTGTTTCTTTCCCTTATGGTGTATTTCCTTTGTGATTTGCACCTCTTAGGAACCCCGCAATGGCACATACAAGAGGGGGCAATTGTTGTCAATTGGCCTCAATGAAGGTATTGCAACCTAAGTATCTGCGGTCACACATCTAATGTACACTTATGGTAGTGATGGCTGGTTAAGGGAGGTGTTAAGGGTTTATTTATCTGACTGGTCCTGGAACTGACTGTGCTGCATGCTTCTTACTGCAGACACAACTCTTCTCTTTTGGTGAGTGCAGCAATGGCAACGAAGGACTCGAAGGTGATATTCTCCCCGTGTCTTTCTATTTTCCCACACACTTATCTTGATGTGAATCGATTAATCTCCATTAAATGTAGGCGATGCGGGAATACAGAGAGTAGAGAGGTTTTCACAACAATGCTTGCATTGGGTAGGTGCTAGTCTACTTTGAAGGACATGCGGAAAGTTTCTGATTTAATCAGACCACTCTGGAACAAGCTTCTTCACCTACTTTTTCAACCTCCACTACTTCAGCCTGAGGATTCAGCAACCTGATATGGACATGAAAGTGAAAACAGGTGGGGGTTCAGATTGACCGTCCAGGGATAAAAGGAGAAGACTACCTTAGTGTATGTCCACCATCTTAATTTTACATCTGAGTCAATTAGTAGCAAAAGCTATCAGGCAGTTCTGAAGGTCCCATTCAAAGCATGTATGTTCCATAAATATGATGGAATCCCACTTATCTTACCTCTTCACTGCAGGTACGAGTGTGGGATGTCATGACAACGTTGTCAGTTGGAGCAGGCACCTGTGTGGGGACTACCCGAGGGACCTTGGGGGTGACCAGTGGTCTCAAGTGCGAGGGTTCTTTGTGTTATGTGGGAGTGGGCTCAGCAGTAACTGCCATTGATCTCCGAACGATGCGAACGGTTGCAACTGTTGCAACCCATGAGTCCAGCATCTTGACTTTTGCCATCGCTCCGTCCGGAGTGGGAATTTGCACTGGAGGCTGTGACAGGTACTACCGACTCTTTCTATAGATGTTTTTTGCCTGGAGGGAAGGTTTGTGTCGTACATGGATCTGATGGGGCCACAATGCAAGCACTGAGGAATATACAATGACACCTCTTATGCCCCCCTCCCACCAAGGGAGTATGCCCAGAGAATAAGTCCTCGAGCGGGCATATGACTATCAATGTTTTGAATCCCTGGATCATGCTTTGATGTCTCTCCTGCTTTCCACTAGTTCATGGTTTTGCCATTGCCAGGGTTGCACCTAAACCTAGGGTTTTCCCCCCTTCTAGGTAGCAGTTGCTAGATATCTCTAGGTTCCTTCCCATTTCATTCCCCTTGAGTTCACAGCTTCTTATAATTGTTTCAGTTGTGTATTGATGGACAGAACGGCAAAACTATGGGATCTCCGGAAGTGCGAAGCTTGTCCTGACCCATGGGCAGTGTTGGGAAACCATGCGGGACCTGTGCACTGTCTGCACTATGATTCTTACAAAATAATATCTGGGGGCCACAGTGATCGTCACGTTCGTGTCTGGAATGCTCAAACTAGTGATGAGATATCGACTCTTGATTGTGCTCTGGCAGTATCTAATTCTGGGAATATTGGAGTCAGTGCTCTGGTTGCTGAGAAGGGGAAGCTTGTGACGGGCACATGTGGTGAAGATCCGGGAGTTGTACGAGTGAGAGATTTTTCAAATTGTGCCAACCTTATGGTTGATGTTGTAGAAATCGGATCCACAGAGCATCCCAGCTCCAAGTTTTGGGAAACTAGCTTTGATTCAGTTACGTGATGGGTCATCTTCAGGAAGTGGAACAGAATCCTTTCCCTTTCTCTTGTTTTTGTATACATAGAGGGAGGACTTCTTATTCTCCCTTTCTTCCGAAAGGTTATTGTAGGATATTTATGTAAAAAAGCAGTCATGTGCTTTATAACATTGGAGTGTGCTGCAGATGAAGAGACCCTCCAATGTGCGGTGGTTTGTCTCTCATGCTCCACCAACTAGACGAGCGCATAAACCAGCAAATAAGATGTCTCATGTGCCGTTGGGGTCCCCTGTCAATGGTATTATTTCTTCTTTCTTCTTGTCTGTGGGAGAGCCATGGCAGGTCTTCATGTGCAGCAACCAGACGAGTCAATTTGAAATGGAAAGCATTACATTAAAGAGGCCGGGGAACCTGTACGTCAAACAAAACCCAAATGACGAGATTGACACAGACAATGGTAAGCCAAGCAGCGTTAGCAGTTACAACCATACCAGGAGTGTTGCAGGAATTTAGAGATGAGTACTACCTACGAGACTCGCCTCAGTCTCAATGGTGTGCGTGCAGAAAGTGTGAGCATGATTGTCTAGAGACCACAGGGATTGCATGTTTCTTCCTGGTTTCTCTTTCTCTTTATTTATGGATTGACATAGCTATTTGATTTGGTGGGTTACAAAGGAATCCATGTGGCGGAAGATGGCCTCAAACTATGTCAGATTTACTGTGTCAATGCATTGTTTTAGCAGTGGTGGTGGGACAGTCAATGTTTCCCAAATATTAATTGTTTTTCTTTTTGGATAAGGGAAAAATAAAAAGCCTGTGAGGCAAAAAAAAAAAATTGTTTTTGGTACTCAATGTACTTTATTCCTTGATATGCAATTTGTTTTTTCTTTTTGAGTAGGAGGGGAGGAAGATGCATTTTAGATTTGTTTTTTTTAAAGGAAAGGGACGGTTGCCCTTTAATCGAATTAAATAAAGTAAATAGTCACATCAATGGAAAAAATAACCACTGTAGAGGCCATGAAGGCTAACTGCGGGGAAACTTCCCTGTAACCCTAGCAAACTAGCGCTAAGCAGGTACGATTGGAGGGGTGAGCTTGAGGAGATCAGAGAAGATTTAGGAGGGAGAGAAGGTGTTGGGGGGAGCTTGATAGAAGGAGGGGTTGGGGGAAGAAGGTTTTTTGGGGACAGATGACAGCAGTTTTGAAATTGTTCTAAAGGCAGGTAACTACTGCCAAAGGCGAAGGAGAGGAAGAAAAGCAGCTGGAGAGCTCAGAATTTCAACTGTGTTTTCAGCTTAGTATCTCTAGCTCGTTTGTGGCGCCAGTTGAAATCAGCTTCATCTCCCTCACCAGGAGACCTCCCATTGTGGGGGGGCGGTGTCTTGCCAACGAAAGTGTCGGTGGACCGAGCAGGTTGATTTTACCCCAGGACTGATGGAAATCTTGAAGCAACTTCCTCCCGCGTTGTTCATTAACTCTGGGAATAGCTGCACATAGTTGGCCCCAAGCTTTCGTCCCCTCAATAACCATATCATGAAGTATGAAACAAAACAGATCTGTCTCTGGGGGCTTTACCCTCAAATACCCAAGCACATCTAGCTTTCCACATATTCCATAAAGTGTGAACTCTAATGGAAGCCCAAATTGGGCAAGCATTGTGCGAGCTGGAAGGAAATTTAAGAGAGGGAGGGAGGGAGGGAGGGAGGGAGGGAGGGAGGGAGGGGGAGGGAGGGGGAGGGAGGGGGAAGGAGTTCCAGTTAGAATAGAAGGCAAGCACTTGAGTCCCTATTCTTTTAGACAGTGTGCAGAAAACGAGACAATGCTCGGTTGTCTCTGGCTCAGAAAGACCCAAGGTGCACACTGGTGAATCTGTATGCGTTGCCTATCTTCGTGGAAGAATCCTGTGTTCCATAAGAAGCCCGATACTTTTGCTGCTTTTGCTGCACGGTCCTTTCTCCAGACATCTTTCCAGATTTTGACCCAGTGGGGCCTGCGTAAGGTGGTGGTGACTTCATTTAGATGACCATTTAGCAAGGAACGAAGATGAAGACTTTCAGCTCATCTATATAGCATTTAAGCATGTATCTCACTATAATTAAGGGGCCTGAATTTTGGGCAGTCGCTCCCGGGTATTGTTTTTTCAAAAAAAAGAAAAACAAGTGAGGTCTTATCATTCTGGGCTTTTGCAGGTTCTATTTTTTTTTCCCTCTCTCTTATTAATAAAGCTCTTTGCTCTTCCCCAACCAAAAGAAAAGAGCTTCAAAGTTTTTCATAATTAATATTTATCCCTTATCAAGATTGAGGCTAATTTCCCTTTTGCCCCACCACATGGGCAGCCCCTCTTGTGTCCCGACCCCCACCCTCAAGGCAAAGGGCCGTGACACAATTATACCAGTTATCAATGTACTTATAAATCAATATCTTATACTATACTTATATATGTACAGTCAAACCTGGATAAATGTTATGCTCCAAGAGTAGGAACTCTATAACAATTAGGCAGTTATATGAAATAACAGTAAAACAGGTCGAAATTTCATAACCTAACAATTAGAAATTTAATATATATATATATATATATATATATATATATATAAGGGAAACACCTGGGAGCAACGGCTCACGAATCAGGCCCCTTGATAGAGAGAGGAGAAAATAACCTCTCAGTAACCTCGCCGTAAGGCTTTCTGATGCGACACCGCGCAGAGAAAGGGGAGAAGAGTGTACCACACCCATCAAGTAGCAGGATTTGACCCCAGGGTCATCCGGGTGGCACTCAGTGCACTTTACCAACTGAGCTACTAACTGTTGGTTTAACATTAAAACAGGTCCTTCAAATGTAAGATAACATTTAGAGAGAGGGCAGAAGAGCTGAAGGTGTCATCGTGCTTAACCTACTATTCTTTGTTCCCATAAACATTCGCAGTACCCTACCAGGAGGTTCAGGAGGTTCTCGAGTTCCCTGGAGGCCCCCAAACCCTAACATGCGACGTTCTCCTGGCCATTTCAATATTGAAATGCCCATCTCAATAGTTCAAATGGCCTCTCATTTTTGAATAATTGGGAGTTTATGTCGCGCGTATGGGACATGGCGCGCACGGCCGCACGGACACGGGGTCGCCCTCCCCCCCCCCCCCACCCCCACCTGCCAGCCGCGCAGCGTGGTCGGCAGCCCCGCAGCCCTGCCCGCACGCCGCCCAGCCCGCCCGCCCTCGCCGCTGGGTCCGCCCGCCATCGGGTCCCCAGTGGGTCTGCCCAAGCTCGGTCTGCCCGCTAGTGGGTCTGCTGGGTCTGCCGCCAAGTAGCCCGACGGCGGCAGACCCAAAAGCACCCCGGATGACGTGGCGCCCATCTCACTGTGATGCCGCACTGCTATGTGTGCATCGTAGCTTGCGATGCTACATTTGGAACTAACCATCACAAGGTCTACCGTGGACCCTCTCCACAGGCTTCTGCTAGCATGATAGCATACTACAATGGTCTCCCACTCTTGTGGTGCATTGCTTATTCGTCCTCAATCCCGATAGACCTAACTATTGTAGACCCTGTCCCAGTACACCCTGTTCCAATAGACCTTCCACTGCACTCTGTTTTAGGGCAAACCCTTTTGCGTGTTCACCCTGTTACAGTAGACCCTGTGCATGTTCACCCAGTTGCAGTACACCCTGTGCGTGTTCACCCAGTTGCAGTAGACCCTGTGCGTTTTCACCCTGTTGCAGTAGACCCTGTGCTAGTACACCCTGTTAAAATAGGGCCTGTCGGTACGACACTGGTCTGCTAATTACGAATTGTCATTTCATGCAGTTCCCCTTGTACACGTTGATGGTGTTCGACCAATGGTTGAACGGAATTCCAGTTGCATACATATTGTCAGCACGCAAGCGAACATCAGACCTTTTCCCGTGGATGTTAGCATTGCGTGATGCCCTCCTTAAGGAAAAACCCACCTGGCGGCCAAATGCCTTCATTGTTGACGTGAAGCAGAAATCAATGCAACCCGGTATGCCACATCTCAATCTGCCCTATGGTATGCTCTATGGTCCACTACACGGTCTGCTATATGGTCTGCCTTGTCTGGTCTCACGCTTGTGGCAGTACTAAATCCGGTATGCCACATCTCATTCTGCCCTATGGTCTGCCCTGTGGTCTGCCATATGGTCTCAATCTGCCCTATGGTCTTATGGTCCGCTCCAGGGTCTGCTATATAGTTTGCCCTATTTGGTCTGCCCTGTTTGGTCTCATGCTTGTGGCGGTGCTGAATACGAATGCCCGGTCCAGGCACTTTTGACTTTGTGGCCGCATGCAGGTCTGTTTTCACAGGAGTATGCATTTTCCTCTGCCTTTGGCATATACGGAAGGCCTGGGTCAAGCAATCATGCCAGAAAATCAGTGATCCGGGAACAGCCTCGAAATTGTTGGCAAATATGGGCGACCTTATATATTGCAGAGGTGGACCGCAGAAAGAAGACGAAGCTGTGAAATGGGTTAAGAAAAAATTGAAGGCAATGAAAAAGAAATATCCTGCTGGTCAGTTGTTCCTCCACTACATTCATGCGTACTGGGTTCCCAAAATCGCTATGTGGTGTACTGCTACCCGCAAGATTCCACATGCAAGCCAAGATACTAATGCAAGCATTGAGGCATACCACGGAAACTTAAAGGCGAGACTTAATATGGGCAAAGGCAAAATGTCGGGTCGAAGAGCCGACTGGCTCATATGGGAGTTGACTGGGCGTGTACTTATCCACTACTGGTACGGCATTCATCTAAAGACGCATGGGTTTATTCCAGTGTTGGCTGGGTACCATGTTTTGAGCCCTCTCCCGGTCCCGGTTATGGCGTACTCTTTGAAAAAAATGGATGAGGTGGACGGAGGGAATGTCTGCATGTGATGTAAGATGGGTGCCCGCTGATCTGAAAAGGTCTGCTCATGGAAGGTGTTGTGGAAGTTGTTATCTGGAAAGGTCCCAAGGTCTCCCCGGTAATTTTGGGTTAGATGTGCAATGCCTCCACGAAAGTCTGTTTTGGCAAGGACAAGTTTTTGTCACCCAAATGAGCCTCGGACTTAGGGTGTCCCACCACATTGTCTGGCTGGGGAGTACTGGCAATCCAGTCGGGGGTTTGCTGTTCCTTGTTCTCCATAATCAAGGTCTGCTGGTTCGCATGTCGGTACTTGGGATTTTGCTGGGAAGGGTCTGCTCGCTCCACGGTTTGCTCGCTGCGGTCCTCCTGGGTCTCCATGGGAGTTGGCTTCTATGTAGATGAAGGGCCTATTGTTGTATGAACTCCAATGAGCCTGCATTTAACGGGTGACTCAACACTAGTATGGCCACTGAGGGCTCTTAGAAGTTGCCTTGCGCCATTGGCGTATTGGTCAAGAGCATTCCGAACAAGCTCGTCCTCCGGGTCATACTCTGCAACATGTCACAAACATGACAGAAACAAAGCACTCATCCCTGGTCTGCTAACAAACGGAAGAATACATGGGGGTTTGTTCTTGACGTGGTCTGCTTCAGAACGTCTGTTGGTTGTCATGGTTTACATGCTCTGGGATAAAGTCTGCGTTCATGGTCACCGACAAGGTCTGTTAACAATGTCTGTTAGGTCTGATGACATACCATGATCTAGGACTGTGGTCCACATCCCAATATCTTTCATGAGCCGATCCATGAAGGCCTCGTCAAGCTCTCCCAGAGCTGCAACACGGTCTTCTGCTGGAAACCCGCTCCAGAGCACTTGGAAAGCATGTCGTTTGTTGAATGCAGTGTCCAAAATCGCACGCTCCTACACAATCACAAACCACATCATGGCATCTTGCGTGATACTTTCCCGAGCCTCTTCACTTCCGTACAGCAGGTCCATCCACAGGTTGTGAAGGTCTTTTTTTAATTTGGTGTAGGACCTGAAATTGCCAAATTGCATCCATTGACGGCGGGAGAAACAATCTGCCATCTCTTGAAAAACACTATCTGTCAAGCTCGCTAAGTGCTTCGGACGAACACCAAATATTGGGTAGGCGATGGCCTTATCTCCAGTGGGCGTGGGTTGTGCATGAGAAAGAGTTGCGCGATAAGCGGTGGCTCGGTCTCCTCTGCCAAAAGCGCCACTCCATACTCACGGGCTTTGTCCAAAACACGAGTGGCCTTCTCCGCCGTGAACTCCATTGAGGAGTGCTGCGAGCAAAGGTCCACCGGGAGGCGACAATGCGGTGAAGCTCATTGTACCAGTCCAGATGCCGATTGTTTTCCCCACAACGAAACTTCATAAGAGTGGGGTCATTCTCATCAGTTACAGACCGCTGTGGAGGTCGCCATGGTTAAGGTGGCCATTTTGGTCCACATCATAGGTATGGATTTGAAGTGGCAAAATCATTTGTCAGTTGACTCATATGGACTAATATATTTAAAACAAATAGGCATTTTTTGAAAAGTCCATAGCTCATCTTGCTTTTTGGATTTTGGGTGTCATTTGTTTTTTTAGAAGTATAAAAACCTATAATCTTCAATGGCTAGATGGCATATTGAATTTTTTTTGTAAACTCTAATTTTTAGTTTTTCATAATTTCTCGAAATAATAGACTAAAATGTTTAATGAATTATATCTTTAATGGGGTAGAAATCTTTACTAAATATGTTCAGTATACCATTATCTATCGCTAAAAAAATATTTTGGATAGTATCATCAACTTTTTGTTTTTTGGTCATGGACTTTCATGGAGCAGGATCTGCCGTTTTTGGTCCACTCAACCCTACAACTGCCCAGTAGACCAGTAGACCATACATCAGTAGGCCATATCAGTAGACCAATAGAGCATAGTAGTAGACCATAGCTGTGGACCCATACAGCAGACCACAGCCACGACAGTAGTGCCCCTTTCAAAGCAACTGCAGTACCATGTTGCGAAACCCCGAACACAATGTGAAGTCTGTGCCAACCTTCTTTGTCCGGAAACAGATCCCCTGACTCAACTTGAAATGGACTTGTCTTGCAGTCAGGTATTCCCTGACTTTGGTGGACTGCCTCCCCTTATGGGGTCTTTCACTTCATCACATAACTTTGTGTGTCATCCCCCCATTTCTGTCCGAAAGCCCACTGATGAGGGTGTAATTGTGCCTGCAGTAACCAATGTCGGGTCGTCCAGAACCCCTCATGGTGAACTGCTTGAACACTATGATACGCAACATTGGCACATTATGGCCTTGCCCTCCCCCCTTCGTCGTTTCAAGATGATTTTTGATGGTCTAAATACTCCAAACAGCACAAATGCCACGGCACGATTTGATGGTGATGTGCATGGGAGTGTGCACAAAGTACCTAAACGCTCTCGCTCTGTTACCTTTGCCAATCCCATTGCCACCCATACCACTCCACCTGCCAGCGCAGACATTCCTCCGCTATGTCAACTTCCATCCACCGATAATCAAGTAGTTGTAGCCCGTGGGAAAAAAAAAACATTGTCCAGGTATGCATTTGCATTCGTTGCACATGCACATGTTTCTTTGGCCCATACAATGTAACTGTCATGCAGATTGTGTTGTTGTCATAATGCGCCGTGTTCGTGGACATGCGCAGAATTCATGAGGCGATGGAAAACGTGATGTGAGTTCAACGCCCGTGCACCCTTCTTTATCGTAAATCTTATGGTATACCTTCAATCCTGTTTGAAACTGTAGTGTATGCTTACATTGTCCATGCAGACATGCTCTGTGGGGTCTGTTCAGGATTTGTTGTGGTGCAGTGGTGAGCAAGACTACGGACGTCTGGTTCTTCCAAGATTCGTTGTCCCCTCAGATCCCTCTTAGACTAGAAGATGCAAATGATCTGGTGGATGAAAAGGGTTGGATAAGTGACCGTGTGATGGACTTTTGGGTGTGTTGCAAAAAATTGTCCCTTCCACATAATGTGTACAGGATGTGTCTTTGCAACCATTGCAAGAAATTTGGAAACAGAGTCAGCTCCATACAGGCTTGGGTGGACACAAGGTTCCCTACCCTTGACTATATTGGTGTCGAAGTGCTCGTTGTCCCTGTTACATTTAAGTGAGTTTTCTCCATTCGACCTGCCTCTGTTCCTATCACTTTCGTGCATATGGGTTCTTTTTCATGCACATCTTGATGAAGACTAAGCTGAAGGTGTGAATGTTTTGTGTAGCAACCACTGGAGTGTTCTTATTTTGGAACACGAGCACTACCTTCACTTCAATAGCATTAAAAGCCTGCATAAACACAAGATGTTGAAGCCTTTGTTTGCAAGAGTGTGGGCTGTACTGCGAGGATTATACCCTCCAAACCCAAAGTGGACAGAGGCCATACACCCAAAGCGGTGGGTGACCCCCCATGTGCCCCAGCAAGTCTCCAACTGGGAGTGTGGCATGTTTACTGCTCATTACATGGATGTGTACTTGGAGGAAACATTTGTCAACCCAAAACCACGTGGCACAGGCCCGGTAAGCACACTCTTCCAATACTGTAATACGGATGCTTTGCTTGCTGAAGTGCTCATGGCCATTGCTTGCTGAAGTGCTCATACTATAGTTTTGCGGTGGAGTTTCTCAGTGTGGGAACTTGTTTGCAGCTGAACTTGCAATGGTTCCCCGTTGAGGCTGCTTTGAAAAAGTGAGGGAACATTCGCAATTTGGTTATGGCAGAATTGGAGGGTGGAGGAGGACATGGCCTCCCATTCGCACGACCACCATATGTTAGACTTCCTAAAGACCCTGTGCAACCTGCTGTCCTTGCTACCCACCTTTCGTAGCCTAGGACCAGAACTCGATACAGTTGTCGAAGCAAACTGAAATGAAAAGTTTTGTCCTGTCATTGCAATGCTCCATTTCATTCTACATACTATTCTGACATGCCTACAATGATGTGCATCATTGTGAAAATTTCTTCATGTACTTCTTAACTGAAGCAAACAACACAACATTGTTTTCTTGCATTGCCTTCTCACTCACACAAGTTCACATTGTATGCACCCTGTGAACATGCATATAAGAACTACCCATTGACAAGCCAGTCGTACTCATATGCATAGTCCATTGACGGTAAAAACGGATACACGGCTCGATTGTCATCTTCTGTCAGGATATTAAGTATAATGCATGCCAAAGTTTTGTGCTCCACCCTCCAACACCTCCAATATGTTGCACAATGGTAGATCAATGTATCGTAAGATCCCCGATGACTGACGTTAGGATTTGTGTAGTGATACATGCATACAGGGCAGCGTGCATGGGGTCTTATGATGAATTCCCATGCAGCATGGTTCCTCTCAAAAAAAGCAGCCCACCGCCTATGCATGTTCACCCGATGTGCAAGTGTCTGTGGACCATACCAGTCGAAGGTTCGCGAAACATATTCCAAGACACATGTCTCTCCAACCCCCATGCCTAATGCACATTGCCTTTCATTCACATAATCCCAAGGATTAAATTCCTCCTCTCCTTCATGTTCAAGTGCCATGCAATAAGGGGTTCACTGTATGAATGACCGAGGATAAGAGTACGCATCACTATGAGGGACGCCCACTGCCATAAGAACCCAAATGGCACACATGCACCCCAAGTAATCTGAAGCCCCATCATGAGGCAAGGTACTGCTTCTTCAACCTGAATCTCTCATGGAGTCACCGACGGATGCATCATTCGACATCTCAATGACGATTTGTACATGCTGCCCTTTTACATGTATACGTTGTGTGTCCTTTCATCCTTCTCATGCACATTCATGCATGACAGATCATGCTGCAAGTTACATGTTGCGGGGAGTTGCGTATGCTCATTCTACAGAGGGGAAGTATTGGACTTCCATTGATTTCACATTTCCAAGACTCAGAAGGGCCCAAGAAAACATGAACCCTTACAAAAAAGGTTGCCTCCACCAAGAACACTTCCTCGAAGTATAGTACAACAGGAAGAGTAAGAAAATGACATTCATGATGAGGAGGAGAGCAAAAACTAGCATCGGTTTTATCGTGGCATCTTGGTGGAAAACGCATTCACCCGTTTCGGGGATGGGAGTTCTGCCTCTGCGCTTGATTCCTCCGAGTCGTCGGCCTCATCTGCTTGGAACAATCTATCCGCCTCACTATCGAAACTCTTCTCCGAATCGTCAGACTCCACCACAGGACGTCGGTCGTTGCCTCCCATGGCACTCTCTTGAATCCGAGCACTCCGCCTCTAAAGAGCAAGGTCACGCGGCGGCCCAACAGGGAGTTGGGAAGGCCCAGCTTCTGCCTCACTCTACACAACACCTTCCGCAACGTCAGTCCCACACAACCTGCACGCTCCTCCTTAGAAAACAAGGTACTTGCAGCCTTTGGCCCTTCGCTACAAGGCGGGGAATGTTTAAAAAAAAAACTAGGGCAACGCTGCTCCCCTCCACTAATACTTTGCCACATGTTAGTTTTATCCTAGTCATAGTGAAACTTTCAACTTCAATTTTACTGTAGATTCTACTTCGTACTTGCAGCTGAAGAGGCCCTGGCAGGACTGACGCCCCATGAACGAAGACTCTTAAAAAACACAAAAGCAAGAGGAGAAAGCATAAAGATTTGACCTTCTTACATTGAAGAAAAAGACTACCTGCATAAAGGAAGGCGAAAGCGAAAGAATGTAATAAGGGTTTAAGGTGAAAGAGATACTCCTGATCTATGTCCTCGATAAGACCGAGCTCCTTCATGCGCTCTGCGTTTCGGATAAGATTCCGCTTCCGCATGCGTTCATACTCAGTCAGGCCCTCCTCCTCATGCGCGAGTGACGGGCCACCTTCCCCAACTGCATTGGAGTGTTTGTCCATTCTGCTACTGCTAATGAACTTTGCTGTGGTGGAGGGAGGCTTCATGTCAGTCAACGATAATGGCGGGGCGGATTGCCTAAGAAACCAGGTGAAGTGCTTGTTGCAAGCAGCGACCAAGCTCTCCAATAGCATTCGTCGTAAAGAGAAAAACACGAATGGGCGGGAAAGACGTAGGGCCGATACACATAGGCATTTCAGGACCTGGCAACCTACGAAGGTGGACGAGTCAGGTAGGTTTTCGTGGGTCTTAGCGGAGGTTTCCCGAAGTTTCCAGAGCAAGTAGCATTACTCCCTCCTTGTCTTCCTCCTGTTCTGCCCTCACAATTGATTGAGCTGGGACATTTGTTTCCAATTGGAGTGTCACATTACTACAGAGTTTGCCGATTTGGGCAGCGGTTCATAAGAAAAATACAGAGGTATGAAGGTTATGATAAAATCATCATAGTGGCTCAGCTCCGTTTAGCTTGAAGACAAGTTCAAATGTATCTCCATTATTTGTAGGTGTGCAAAATTTATTTGCCTTCTTGTGTGTGGCTTTATGAGAGCAGTTGTTTTGTTGTCTTACAAGTGTGGTATTGTGTTGTTCATGGTGGGCTCATACAGTCAAGTGGTGTTGCCTTGTATTGTGTTGTTCATGGTGGGCTCATATACTCAAGTGGGTGTGCCTGGGATGCCATGGGCGACAAGAACGATGATTGCTACATAGTCAATGCTGCTATCTATGTGGGTTACTCGTTTTTGGCATCATCGTAGTGACAATTGCATGGTGAGTTTTGTCTTCCCTGAGGCTGCCCAACCTTTCTTCTTCTTCCCTATTTATCTCTTCTCTATCACCCTTGGTCTCTTGATTGTGAACTGTAGCTACAGTGCTGACTGAGTATTTATGTTACTGCAACGATTTGGATTAAACTCAATCACTTAACAGTGGTTTTCTGGATTAAGAATTTGTGGTATCAGGCAGGGGCTTGATGGGTTTGTTTTTTCAAACATGGCAGAATGTTGATAAGGACCTGACAACACCTTAAGGAAAATTCAGACAGACTTGCTTACTGGTATTTGTTTTCCGTTGCTTGCTACTATGGCAGTGTATTCATAAGGCTATGGAGTAATAATCTTTTACCTGGTTCAAGCTATTGAAATTCCTAACAGATATTTCTTTGACCTGGTATAAGGTTCGTAATTGGTAAGCTTGTTTCTTCAAACATAGTAGAGACGTGTTGATAGGGATCTGGGACAACATTTTACCGCATGGTTTTGCCTGTTGGAAAATCAAATAGCTCTGTTTTTGTTTTGTTTCATCTAAAGTGGTTGTAAGCAGGTTCTGGAACAATACTTCCAGACCCACATTATGCTCCATGGAATGAGAATCATGTCTGAATGTGTGGATGAAATCTCTTTACAGCAAAACAAGGTTATTTCATGATGAATGCCTTACTTTTCCCACCCTCCCACCCAAACATTTCAGGTACCCTGAAATCTACAACGAAGAATCAAATCAGGTGTTGTGAAGGGAAGAAGATGTTAAATAGAACCTTTGTAAGGTTGCTTTGTCTTTTAATGACAATGACTTTGTAAAGTCTTGTCTTGACATGACAATGAGTAGGTTATTGTCTTTGGTCCATGACGTTTATTTCAGCAGTTGGGGATGGAGAGAGGGGTGCTCTCGAGAATCATGCATACTTGATGCTGCTCATATTGCAGTAAATCCATTGAGGTTGTTATATGCTGGCCCAGCCAAAAGTTTATACCCAGTGCATCTGTTCGTTTGTGTTCATTGTAAGTTGCTCATCAAGCACGGGTGTTCGTGGTGTTGGTGCTTTTGCAGGGCTGGGGTTTGTGACATCATTTGTGTTTATCTTCTTGGTGGGAGTGTTTGTGTCATCATGGATCAAAGCCCCAGTGCTACTTGTTGGGGAGTGGTTTATTAAGCGGATATCACTGGTGAAACACATATACTTTGCCTCTAAGCAGATCAGTGCTACCATTTCCCCAGGTGATTATCCTCAACAATCCATGTTTTTATTACTGAAACCTTTTCCTTCTCTAGTGTTTGGCCTTTACCACCTTCCTGCTCGGAACAATTGCTATGAGATAGCTGGCAGGGAAAGCTGATAATGTCAGCTGATAGCTGATAGCAGTGACCTGATAACTGATAGTTTGCGCCTTGGGTGGGTTGTCAGGTGGAGTAGGTAGCAGCAGTGGCTGACGCTCTCACAAGCGGCCAGTGCTTCTTTGACATAGGTGACCCTGCTTCATCCTCTTGTCACATTGCTCCTTACATTTGAATGTATAATTATGATGTAGCAGATATGAGTACATATGAGCAGATTCTCATATGTTGCAGTTTGCTACGACTGATGTGTTGCCATGAAACATCTATGGCACGGGGGGTTTTATACATTAGCTGTCAGGTTGCTGCTGCATTAACCAAAGGGATGTCAGTTCACAACCCTAATTATTTCACCTATAAACTGGGCCTCGGCTTTATTGTAACGTATGGTGGTGGATGATGTCATGGTAGGCCCAAATTATGGCAGGACAAGCACCAAGGAGGGAAAGCATTTCTGACCCTAGGAGGATACGCAAGCGAGATGAAAAGTTGTGGCAACGAAAGGAGCGTCATGCCAATGCGTTGGGACGCAGAAAGGTTCGTTGTCCGTGCAGAGTTTGCCATAGGGGGGTTAAAGAGATTGAGGTGGGTGGTCCAAAGACACCTTGCAGTTGAAGGTAGGGACCCCAGACTAAGGGTAAAGCACCCAAGTGATGAAGGGGGGACTCTTCAGATGAAGACTGGAATGCTGCCTACTTTGGGCAGCATTGCAACACCCCACAACTGGATAATGACATGCAAATGGATGGGATGAGGATGTTGAGTGAGGCATTCCGCCGCAGAGACGAGGCTGCCGAACTTGCTCGATCTAACATGAGACTGGAAGGTAGGCCAGCGCCTGAAGGAGCCATAGAGGGGGGGGGGGAGGGGAAGGAAGTCAGGATGGGGTACCAATTCATGATGGTCGACAAGGTGACTCTTCCTCAGAGGAGGATTCAGATGGGTGGCAAGAGGACGATGCCCCCAACATTGACCCTAACTATCTTAAGTTCCAGGATGCGCTAAAGACACCATTGTATGTCGGGAGCACCATAGATCGTTTGTCTGCCACCTTGGTTTTGTTGAATGCCTGCCAGACACACCGTGTGTCATCAGCACCTCAACCATGATACAAAAGCTCGGGCTTAGTTACAATGTGATTCATGCATGTCCAAAGGGATGTGTCATTTTCCGTGGTGTACACCGTGACAGGACACATTGCCCCAAGTGCAACGAGCCCCGGTTTGTGGACGTGGGTAGGAAGGCTCTCCCTGTGAAGGTATTGCGTCACTTCCCCTTAATACCAAGACTGAAGAGGATGTACAGTTCTAGAACCATCGCTGAACTGATGACATGGCATTCAAGGAATGCAAGCACTGATGGACTTGTACGCCATGCAGTTGACAGTAAGCAATGGAAATCCATTGACAACCTATTTCCAGACTTTGCAAGCGAGACACGGAATGTTCGGTTGGGCCTGACATTGGATGGATTGAATCCCTTCTCTGACAAGAGGTCAACTTGGTCTACATGGCCGGTGGTACTTCTAAACTATAACATACCCCCCTGGCTTACAGTCAAGAAATTCTTCATGATGCTATCACTCATAATTCCTGGCCCTAACAGTGTTGTGAATGAGAACATTGACGTATACCTGCAACCTTTACTTGAGGAGTTGTTGGAATTGTGGGAAGGGGTGCCTTGTGTGGATGCAACTATGGCGGGGCTCGGTAACATGCATTTCCGGATGAGGGCAGTACTAATGTGGACAATCCAAGATTTTCCAGCATATGGGCTGATTTCCGGATGTTCAACGAAGGGCTACAAAGCCTGCCCCCCTTGTGGGCCTGATCTGGACTCAAGGCACTCTGGGCACTTGAAAAAGCACGTTTACCTTGGCCACCGGCGGTACACTAAGCGCCATCATCCCTACAGAAGGGCTGCAACTGCCTTTGATGGCACTATAGAGAGGCGCGACCCCCCTCCTTCTGTAACTCTAGCTGAAATCTTGGAGAGAGCCCTTGAGAGACAGAATTATATGGAGAACACAGGTCGGAGCTACAACGATAAGTGTTGCCCTGCCAAGCACCATGGTGTGAAGAGGAGATCTTGTTTGTGGGACCTCCTATACTGGAAGGTGAGCAATGAACCAGCCTTGCCTCCCACGTCATGCAAGCTGATTACATTATGGTGGATGGGATTTTTGGTGTTGTGTGTTGTGTCTTCATTTATTAGAGTTCTCACATTAGGTTGATCTTTGTGCTTCTTCTCAACGAAGGACTTGCCTATTCGTCATACACTAGACGTTATGCACTGTGAGAAAAACCTCATAGAAAACGTCATGAAGACAATTTTTGGAGAGAAAGACACCTTAGGGGTGCGGAAAGACATGGAGGCAATGCAGATCCGACAACACCTATGGCCTGTTCAAGAGCCTGGAAGACAGCCTGGGAAAACCAGGGAGGTATTGCCTGATGCCCCCTATGTTTTCAGTTCAGATGAGTTGTCTGCCTTTCTACGGGGATTGGGGACATTGAAAGTACCAACAGGCTATGCGGGGGCCTTCAAAAAGCACGTGACTGGAAACAAGTTAGGGTCCATGAAGTCCCATGACTACCATGTCATGATGCAACAAATTTTTCCAGTGGTCAGTTGCAATCTACTAAAACCTGGTTTGAGGAAAGCAGTCATGTCTCTTAGCCGTGTGTTCGGAGAGATTTATGCAAAGGTCTTGGACCCTTCCCGCATCAACAAGCTGAGGGAAGATGTGGTACTAACCCTGTGCATGTTAGAGAAGGAATTCCCCCCTTCCTTCTTTGATGTGATGACCCACCTACCGATTCATTTAGTGGACGAGCTAGACATATGTGGGCCTGTGGGGACAAGGTGGTGCTATCCCATGGAACGATACCTAGGTGACCTCAAGGGGTATGTGCGCAACAAAGCCAGGCCTGAGGGCAGCATGGCGAGGGGTTACATCATAGATGAAGCACTTGGGTTCTGTACTGAATACCTTGCGCAATACCACCACAGTAGACGTCGTGTGTGGGACCAAGAGGAGGACCCCGGGGTAAGTGGGGAGGTGTTACAAGGTAGTGGGCAGAAAAAGGATATTTCACCTTTGTTGAGGGATCTAGCCCACACCTATGTGCTGCAGAACACTGATGTAGTTGCTCCATACAGGTGAGGCTATGAGGTAGAGAAAGAACTCGCCCTTTTTGAAAGACAGCAGATTCCACCTTTTTTGGAGTGGTTCCAGATAACAGTTGACAATCAGGTGAGGGATGGGGTGGATGTGGAAGAAGATGTGAGGTGGTTATGTTTGCGACCGTTGTTGACTGTCCAGTCATACAAGGGGATGAAGGCATATGGGAACCATTACAGGAAAACATTCAGGGATGGACGTTCGCATGTAACATTTGATTATGGAGTAAGTTCAGTTTTTGAGCAAGAAGGCAATGCTACAACTGATTTGAATCCCACCTTGGCATCTATCAAGTATATGGGAGTCATTGATGAGATCTTGGAATTTAATTACGGAACCTTATACCCTGTTCTGTTCAAGTGTAAGTGGGTGAAGGCATACATGACAGGTCGCCATGCATCCATGGTCGTGGATTCTGATGGATTCTTGCGGGTGGATGTTTCACAAACTCTGCCAGAGACTGAGCAACCATTCATTTACCCCTCGCAAGTGGATCAGGCACGATAACCATCGGCCTCAATGGAAAGTTGTCTTGCAAAAAGACCCACGAGCTCGGCGGACTGTCATGGTACGTGAAGCAGATGAAGTGGTGCAGAGGGAGTGAGGCTGCATTGGCTGCATAGGGGGCATTGGGTGCATTAGCTACATAGGGGGCATTGGGTGCATTGGGGACATTGGGTGCATTTGGGTGCATTGGGGGCATTGGGCGCATTGGGAGGGGGGAGGGGGAGGGGGAGGGGGACGTGGCTGCATTGGGCAAATATTGTGGGTTCAATCCCCACCCACGTCAAGGGCAATCAAATCAGGTGTTGATGTGCAGGTAGATTTAGGAGAACTTGACATGGCTTGATGTTGTCATAGAGGGCAACTGCTGAGGAGGTGGGGATGCAACAATATGAAGCCCAACCACATCACGTTTGTTTGTGTTTGCAATGCTCCTGCAAGTCTGGGAGCCTTGGAAAAGGGGAAAGAGGTCCATGGTGACATTGTCAAAGCTGGAATTGTGCCTGATGTAATTTTGAGTACTGCCCTGGTGGACATGTATCCCAAATGTGGGTGCATTAAGGATGCAAAGGGAGTTTTGAACATTATGGCTGAACAAGATGTAGTGTCATGGAACGCGATGCACAGCAGGGGCACGGGATGGAGGCTTTTGGGAGACCTTCCGTGACATGTATGGACGCAGTGGACAGATGAGGTGGAGCTGGGCAGAAATAAACGCAAGAGGAGGGCTAGCCCCCCGTGTACATGGTTGCAGGGAGGGGGCATACGCCACGAAGGTACTGTTTGGAAAAGGATGTGCCCAGCCATCTCAAGTTTTTCTTGTATTTCATAAATGCCCCTCAGGAAATTCTCATGGAGGCCTATAGCATCAAAGGTTTCATGGACCTCCTCCAATGTAGAAATGAAATCATCGCCCTCTCCGGTGAAGATGGACTCCATCTTGGCGTCATACTGGCGAGCGTGAAACCGAGAACCTTCGGGTGCAGATCCTGCCATACTATTTCAATGACTGTTAGCTGAAAGCGCGAGAGAGAGACCGTCGTGACCTGCCAGCGAGGATGCGAGACAGATAAGCAGCGGGGCAGCTTATCACTTAACCTTGCCCTTTCTGTGATTGCATGCATGCTTGTATATCACTCCAAATGTTTGGCTCGCGTTCCTCCCTCAGCTGCAAGAACTAACATAAACAAGAGCCTTCTTTCAACTGAATGTAATATTAGTGTGTTCTCAGTGCTTAGCCTCGCCCGTTCTTCAGAGTATCTCATATTTAGTGCGGCTCAGTAGCAAGTAATGTCGATGTGCCTCTTTGGTTTCTCTACAGATTTATGACATGAGCTTCTAGCTTCTTCCACAAAAGCTGCAAGTGGGTGTGTTCTTGGCTACAATGCCACCAGCAGCCTTGGAGATCGCCAGAAAATTCATGAACAAGGCAATGAAAATCCTGGTGAAAAGGGATGAGCTCACCCATGAGGCTATCAAGCAGTTCTATGTCAATGTGGACCGTGAGAAATGGAAGCTTGACACTTTGTGTGATTTGTATGGGACGCTGGCAATTGCCCAGAGTGTTGTCTTCATCAACACCCGCCGGAAAGTTGACTGGCTTACTGATACTTGATGCGCGGTATGTTGATCTTTACATGTCGATGGTCATTTCTAGAGGCTTCCAAGAGAACACTGCTTCTTCACCAATGTTTTAGTTGCAGATGAGTTACACACAGATTTAGATCCTTCACGCATAATTGTAAATGTGCTCACTGTCTGTTTTTGTGTTAATGGTGAGTGCAGCCCGTGACCACACTGTCTCAGCCGCACATGGAGATCTGGACCAGAACACCCGGGACATCATCATGGAGTTCCGATTCAGATCCTGGACCGAGTCCTAATTACAACTGATCTGCTGACACGTGGTATTACTTGTGATTCCTTGTGGATGGATAGCTACAAGAAACCTGCATGGGTAGATGGTCAACTGGAAGCAGCGGCGGCACAGATGAAAGACCTGCAAGCTGGAAAGCAGGTGCACGCTCACATTATCCAAAGTGGATTTGAGCCAAACGTTTTTCTACACAACAACCTTGTTAACATGTATGTTAAGTGTGGGAGCATCGTGGACGCTCACCAAGTGTTCAACATAATGCTTGAACGGTTAAAACATGGAATATAATGATGGCAGGATTTACCAAGCATGGGTGTGGAAGGAATGCTTTGGAGACATATGAGGCAATGATGCGGGAAGGGGTGAAGCCGAACCACATTACGTTTGTTTGCATTTGCAATGCGTGTGCGAGCTTGGCAGCCCTGGAAAAGGGCAAAGAGGTCCATGGTGCCATTGTCAAAGCTGGAATTGTGCCAGATGTCATCCTGAACACTGCCCTGGTGGACATGTATGCCAAAAGCCGGAGCATTGAAGATGCAAAGGGAGTGTTTGACAGTATGGCTGAACGAAATGTGGTGTCGTGGAATGCAATGATTGCAGGATATGCACAGCAGGGGCGGGGGATGGAGGCTTTGGAGACCTATGAGCAAATGGTACAGGAAGGGGTGAAGCCTAACCACATCACGTTTGTTTGTGTTTGCAATGCTTGTGCGAGCCAGGCAGCCCTGGAAAAGGGCAAAGAGGTCCATGGTGACATTATCAAAGGTGGAATTGTACCAAATGTCATTCTGAACAATACCCTGGTGGATATGTATGCCAAATGTGGGTGCATTGAGGACGCAAAAGGAGTGTTCGACAATATGGCTGACAGAGATGTGGTGTCGTGGAACGCAATGATTGCAGGATATGCACAGCAGGGGTGCAGGATGGAGGCTTGAGAGACCTATGAGCACATGATGCGAGAAAGGGTGAGGCCGAACCACATCACATTTGTTTGCGTTTGCAATGTGTGTGTGAGCCTGTCAGCCCTTGAAAAGAGCAAACAGGTCCATGGTGACATCATCCAAGCTGGAATTGTACCAGATCTCATTCTGAACAATACCCTGGTGAACATGTATGCCAAATGTGGGTGCATTGAGGATGCGAAGAAAGTATCAGGTGTCCCTGGTCATTAACTATGACCTGCCCACCCAACCGGAGAAGTATCTCCACCGTATTGGCCGTAGTGGGCGTTTTGGGCACAAGGGTGTGGCCATTAATTTTGTCACAAAGGATGATAAGCGCATGCTCCAAGACCTCCAAAGGTTCTACAACACTGTTATCAAGGAGCTGCCTTCAAATGTTGCAGATCTTTTGTGAGTTGAAGATACCTTGTTCCATAAGTGAGGGGAGGGGGGCTTCGGAATCTCTACATCCCATTAGGATTGGTCATGGAATTACCAAGCACTGTATGCATGCAAGCGGATCTAGTCATAATGTTGAAAGTGTTGCTTGAGAAAGTGAGCTTGAAGTTACTTTCCAGCTGCTTACGAGGCACTTTAGCCGGATATAAATGAATGGAATATTCAAGACAGTGAAAGCAAGAAAGTGCTCGTTAGTACATGGTATCTTTAAAAGTTTTTTCATATGCATATTCTAGGCAGCTGAGAGAGAGCAATTGATGGGGGCAGGGGTGGAATATTCAAGACAAAGGAAGCAAGAAAGTGCTGGTTAGTACATGGTATCTTTAAAAGTTTTTCATATGCATATTCTAAGCAGCTGAGAGAGAGCAATTGATGGGGGCAGGGGTGGAATATTCAAGACAGTGGAAGCAAGAAAGTGTTGGTTAGTACATGGTATCTTTAAAAGTTTTTCATATGCATATTCTACTAGGCAGCTGAGAGAGAGCAATTGATGGGGGCAGGGGTGAAGCCCGAGCACATCACGTTTGTGTGCGTTTGTAGTTCGTGTCGAAGCCTGGCAGCCCTGGAAAAGGGCAAAGATGTGCATGGTTGCATCACCAAAGATGGAATTGTACCAGATGTGATTATGACAATACCCTCGTGGACATGTATGCCAAATGTGGGAGTGTTAACAATATGGCTCAACGAGATTTGGAGTTGTGGAATGCCATGCTTGCAGCAGCATTTTCATTATCATTCGTTCCTACATTCATCCAATAGTTGCCAGCAAGGCGTTTGATTTATCGTTCATTCATACGTTCATCCAGTGCACAAAAATTATTTTTCGTACGTTCATCCAATAGCTGCCAGCAAGGCGTTTGTTTATCATTCGTTCAGATAGTTCAGTTGTTTTGTTTCACTAACCTTTCGTACGTTCATCCAATAGCTGCCAGCAAGGCGTTTGTTTATCATTCATTCACATAATTCAGTTGTCTTGTTTCACTAACCTTTCATACGTTCATCCAATAGCTGCCAGCAAGGCGTTTTTTTTAATCATTCGTTCAGATAATTTAGTTGTTTTGTTTCACTAACCTTAACCAACACACGATTAGTTTACTATTAATGAGCTGGGTCAATTAAAACGTAGTTAAGTTGTTTTACTTCTTATTATCCACATATATATTGCTATATAATTTATATATTGTGATTACACGTGCCATTACTTAACTGGTTGTCTCAGTCAGCTCATTTTAGGTAGTCAAAGTTTCTCACTACAGTCAAAATTTTCGCGGTTGTCTAGCACCTCGAATATTTTAATATAAATTTTGACTGAAAAAGGGTTGGCACAGTCGAAAGTGACAACAGTCAACGCCAGCGTCAAACAAAATTGTCGAAATACATAGGGTGTGTTGTAGTGATATTATCAGTTTGCACTCTTGTTACTGCTTGTGGATTTAGGCTGAGTTTGTGTTGCAAGTTCAAGGGTTGTCATCTTTGCAGTTTCCCTCACACTTTGCACAGTTCAACTTCCATTGTCTATGGATTCCACCCCAACATCCACTTTTCACGAAACCGAAGCGGGGCAGGACAAAGTCTGGAGGTACCACACTGTGGACTCAGTGCGCTGCATGACAGTCGACTTGGGTGCTTTGGAGTGCGTCTATACTATGGACGAGGAGGAGCAGTCAGGTGTTTTCATTTGCCATGTTCTTATGGGATTTGTGGACAAGCTCATTTTCAAGACATTCAAAGTACTGCACCTCTCGGTTTGATGGGGAGGCCCCAGTAGATTGGGGTTATCATATCTCCCTGGATGCGGATTGGGTGCAGGACCTACTGACACTCATCCCAGCCTCCATGCAAGACATGATAGTTGTGTATCCAAGTTCAGGTGTGTAGTGTTTGAACATGCGGCTGTTTTTTCTAGCAGTTCTATAGTCAGGCCACATTCTCACACCAATGTGTAGGTGTTGTAGCTATTCTGTAACTCAGAAGTGATATACAGGTTGTTTTGTCGGTAGAGAATGATTCATGTGGCACCCACTTTTCATTGAGGGTTTTCATATCACGCGCACATGTAATTGACGCTTCTCATCAGTTTCATACATGCACCTTTATGCTGAAATGATCATTTTCTTCTCACTTGAACGTTGAAATACTTAGTGAATCTTGGCCACGCATTTGCTGTTTACATACATATGACCGTGTGTCTTTCCATGGCTCAACAAACCATGTACATCTGAAAGGGTGGATTCCAGCAGCAAAGGAAAGGGAGAAGCCATGCAACCTTCGTCCCCTGTGTCTGTGAACTGAAATTGAAATGACTCATCTCTCGTGCCTTTCATGTATTGCACATGGTATTACATACTACTTCTTCTGTGGCAAGTGCACATGTATAGCAGATGGTCAAGGATTCTAATTCTGGTGCCAGTCCACACCCATCTCGAATTAGAACATTAGGTCATTGCAAGTTTCACCAACTGTCATGTTTATTACTTACCACAATGACGTATGAATTTTCATATCAGCCTGCTACCCTCCACATTATGGAAAATTGTTTTTTGGCCACATACAGGGATAGCAGGGTGACCACAATATCAGGTGGGATTGATGCCAACACATACAGATGCGAGAGATTTAGCACATATCCAGCCTTCCAAATGTTGCTGCTGCTCTTTACTCCCAAACATGATGACTTCCACTTTCGTTTTAAAGTCCTTGAAAAAACAAGTATGAATGGAAAATAAATAAAATAAACTTACACAAGTAAATATACATAAGTGGAAGTATTTGGACAGCACCGTGGTCTGCTATATGGCCAAGTAGTCGTCTGAATGATACGAAAGTGCTCTCATATGTAATGCAGTGCATAAACCAGTCTGTCCTGTATATAATTGAAGTACGGGAGCAAGTTTTTCAGTGCCAGGATTTTGAAAACCCCTTCCAACAGGTATACATGTTATAGTGGGGGAAATCCATTCAGTTCAGCCTTTATGTTAAAGAATCATGCAAACAAACTTTCTTGTCTGCAGATCCCACCATTGAGGGACTCCGTCCTTTCAGTTCATTGCATTTTTTGCTGTCTGAGACGTTCTCCTCCTCATTGCATTCTGTGTTGTCTGAGACGTTATCCTCCTCATTTTCATTTTACAGACGTTGTTTTCGTCGTTCTGTCTTTGCTATGGCGTACACATCTGCCGCCACCGCTTCAGAGTTGAAGGTGGGTATACAGGATGCACGAGACATTTCGGAATCCCTCCCGTATTCTTTCACATGGACACAGGCTGTTGTTAGCAATATTGTTTTTGGAGCTGGGATGCTCAAGCACATCTTGCTTGAGGGCGTCATCCTAATGTACAAGCCGAATGCCCCGAGAACATATGGGCTCAAGTATGTCACAATGGGCATCCCTATGGGCATTTGGGATGTCATTGCCATGGCAGCATAAGACAAAGATTACCGTCTGGACAAGACTATGAAGGACCGCAAATCCGGGGACCATGTCTGGATGGAGGTCAACATTCGGAGTGAGGACAACATGTTCTAGATGGTGGAGGCTGGTGCTGGCAAAAAATCCAGTGTTGGATCTGAGGAAGTGTCTGCAAACTACAAGGAGCAGCATCATCGTGAAGGGTAAATTCACGATGCGGTTCAAAAAGCAGTATTTTCGTTCCAAAGGCCCTGGAAGTGTTCCTTGGTCACTCGGCATGACTGCAACTGAGGCTTTCCTAATGGACAAAACCGACATTGTGGAGGTTTCTGATGTCGATGACGTAGTTCAAAATCTTGCAGCCCTTAGGGTGAGCCCAGGTTTGTCTGCCGTGCTAAAAACCAGATGTGGAATGTCTTCAGTTGTGGATTGACGGAGTGTGTCCAGAATGTTTTGTCATTGCAATTACATCATGTTCGTGGGGAGGATTTGGTGTAACGACGAAGGGGGGAAGTAGGCAAGGCCAGTGACAACGCCTTTGTTACGTAATGTGGAATTGTAAGAGTGGACTCTGTACTTGCTGCTCATGTGTTTCAAATTTCCAGAACCATGTTGACGTTATTCTGTTTCTTGTGTCCTTATCATTTGCATTCATTTGTTTCATGCCCAAATTCTTGGTTACCTGGTCAGTGTTGTCCTGAACGAGAGGGACGAGGGTTATGTCTTGTAGTGATTGCCAAAATGTATGTTACTTCAGGATGAGAAATGCAGGAAAGGAAGATTAGAGTTGCAGGTTGCGACACTGAAACCGCAAGTTCGACAGAAGTCTCAGCCTGTGACATATGGGCATTTCACGCCCACAAACTTCAAGGAGTTTTGGGTCAGCCTTTAACCTCCACAGTTACGAGTCCTTCAAGTGTTCGATATGCATGTAGGAAGTGAATGACAACAATGCCCTTAATACTTTTTAGCTACATAAGTTTTACTAACACAGACTTTGTGATCTTGTAGGATCATGCAAAACGACAGAAGGGCTCTAGTTCAAAGACCCCTACCATCCCTGCAGCCCCAATCTCTCCTGGTGGCCAAGGCTGGTTGTATGGGACTGTCGGGCAGATGTACCCTATATCATCATCGTCCTTCCAGCAGCCTGCATCAGGAGGCAATTACAACCAACAGCCTCAGTACATACAGAGTCCCCAAAGCCCACAGACAGAACCCATACTCGAACTTGCCTCCCTCACAGCAGCCCCCTTTCCAGGGTGCTCCGGTGCAGTTTGGAAACCAGCCTGGTTTTCACAACTTTGGGAGCAACAACCAGCCTCCTGTGTTGCCGTTTCTTTACCAACAACAACAGAGCCAACATGGTGGTGCAATGGGGCAAGTTGCCCACCCAAATTGGGGGCTTGTTGGAGGATGGGGTGCTGGACCTGTAGGTGATGCCGTCGTCAAGGGCGAAGCAGCAGCAAAGGATGTACAGCCAGCGGTGGAGGGGGCAGCAGCAAAGGCGCGGAGGGCAGAGCTTCGACGGGAAGCAAGGAAAGACAATAAGGACTTGCAAGAGCAGTGGAAGCGCAGTGCCTCAGAAGGTCAGCCTGTCTACACAATTACTACTACTAAGATAGGTGACATTGCGAAGGGGAAGTCAAAATGGCAAACAAAGATAAAAGGCCACGTGATACGCTGTCTTGACTTTGGGGGCAGGGGAATTAAACACCAGAATGAGGATAAGATAAATTTCATTGTCAAGGAGATGCAAATTGAGTTCCAGTATGCACCATTTCCTTTGAAGGCAAACGCAGTTCGTACTTACATAATGAATTTCATGAAGAGTGAGAGATCTCACTAGAAGAGAGAGTGGACTGCACACAATACCAGGCCCGATGATTGTCCTCCACACGCGTGGAAGAGCTTGGTGGGATGGTGGTCATCGAAAGAGGGGCAGGAGGAGGCCGAAGACAGGGCTGCATCTCGTGCTGCAGTAAAAAAGGGAAGCCACGTTGGACGGGCTGGAATTAATTGCAGGGACATCAGCCTAATTGGTAAGATGACTTATATGTATATTGCATCTGTCCTCTCATCTATGAACTTGCCCCCATGAGTGATGGCGAACTCCCTAATGAGGGCTGGAGTCGTAGGTGGATGCACTCAAACGAGACAAACTGCTTCAAACAAACAAGTATGCGAATAGGACATCCACAAAGAACGGGTGTTTTCAACTTGGCACACTGGTCCAGTGTGGCCCATTTAGACATCAAAAAATGGGCACAAACAGTTTGCGTTGAAGCACACTGTTTGGTGCTTCCAACTACGGGTGTTTTGACCTTGGCATACTGGCCCTGTGTGGCCCAATTAGACATAAAAAAAACAAGCATAAATAGGAGCACAAATAGTGTGATTTGAAGCACATTGTTTGGTGCTTCCAATTATAGGTTTTTTGACATGGCATACTGGCCCTGTGTGGCTCATTTTGAAATCAAAAAACAGGCTGAGAGAAGGGTACAAATAGTGTGCGTTGACGGGCACTGTTTGATGCTTCCAACTATGGGGTTGTTTGACATGGCATTCTGGCACTGTTTGGCCCATTTACACATCAAAAAATTAGCATAAAGGGGAGCACAAACAGTGTGCTTTGAAGCACACTGTTTGGAGCTCCCAATTAGGGTTTTTTGACATGGCATAGTGGCCTTGTGTGGCCCATTTAGACATCCAAAAACAGGCGGAGATGGCGGCACAAACAGTGTGCGTTGACGCACACTGTTTGGAGCTTCCAACTATGGGGTTTTGTGACATGGCATTCTGGCACTGTGTTGCCCATTTAGACATCAATAAACAAGTATCAAGGGGAGCAAAAATAGTGTGCTTCGAAGCACAGTGTTTGGTGCTTCCAATTAGGGGTTTTTTGACATGGCATTCTGGACCTGTGTGGCTCATTTGGAATAAAAAAACAGGCCGAGAGAAGGGCACAAACAGGGTGCGTTGATGCGCACTGTTTGATGCTTCCAACTATGGGGTTGTTTGACATGGCATTTTGGCACTTTTTGGCCCATTTACACATCAAAAAATTAGCATAAAGGGGAGCAAAAACAGTGTGCTTTCAAACACACTGTTTGGAGCTCCCAATTAGGGGTTTTTTGACAGGGCACAATGGCCTTGTGTGGCCCATTCATACATCAAAAAACAGGCTGAGATGGCGGCACAAACAGTGTGCGTTGACGCACACTCTTTGGTGCTTCCAACTATGGGGTGCTTTTACATGGCATTTTGGCCCTGTGTTGCCCATTTAAACATCAATAAACCAACATAAAGGGGAGCAGAAACAGTGTGCTTTAAGCACACTGTTTGGAGCTCCCAATTAGGAGTTTATTGACATGGCATACTGGCCCTGTGTAGCTCATTTTGAAATTAAAAAACAGGCTGAGAGAAGGCACAAACAGTGTGCATTGACGCGCACTGTTTAATGCTTCCAACTATGGGGTTGTTTGACATGGCATTCTGGCACTGTTTGGCCCATTTAGACATCAATAAACAAGCATAAAGGGGAGCAGAAACAGTGTGCTTTCAAGCACACTATTTGGTGCTTCCAATTAGGGTTTTTTTGACATTGCATACTGGCCGTGTGTGGCTCATTTTGAAATCAAAAAACAAGCTGAGAGAAGGGCACAAACAGTGTGCGTTTACGTACACTGTTTGATGCTTCCAACCATGGGGTTGTTTGACATGGCATTCTGGCACTATTTGGCCCATTTACACATCAAAACATTAGCATAAAGGGAAGAAAAAACAGTGTGCTCTGAAGCACATTGTTTGGTGCTCCCAATTAGGGGTTTTTTGACATGGCATAGTGGCCTTGTGTGGCCCATTTAGACATAAAAAAACAGGCTGAGATGGCGTCACAAAAAGTGTGCGTTGACGCACAGTATTTGGTGCTTCCAATTATGGGGTTTTCTTACATGGCATTCTGGCCCTATGTTGTCCATTTAGACTTCAATAAACAAGCATAAAGGGGAGCAGAAACAGTGTGCTTTGAAGCACACTGTTTGGTGCTTCCAATAAGGGGTTTTTTGACATGGCATACTGGCCGTGTGTGGCTCATTTTGAAATCAAAAAATAGGGTAAGAGAAGGGCACAAACAGTGTGCGTTGACGCACAGTGTTTGATGCTTCCAACCATGGGGTTGTTTGACATGGCATTCTGACATTATTTGGCCCATTTACACATCAAAACATTAGCATAAAGGGAAGAAATAACAGTGTGCTGTGAAGCACACTGTTTGGAGCTCCCAATTAGGGGTTTTTTGACATGGCATAGTGGCCTTAGGTGGCCCATTTAGACATAAAAAAAACAGGCTGAGATGGCGTCACAAACAGTGTGCGTTGACGCACACTATTTGGTGCTTCCAACTATGGGGTTTTCTGACATGGCATTCTAGCCCTGTGTTGCCCATTTAGACCTCAACTAGTTGACGGAGATGATTGAGCACTACCCGAAAATGTCTGACCCTCCTTTGGCTGATATCGAGGTAACCTCTTGGCATAGGAGATCCTCGTCGTTTCTTTTCTGCCATCTGAAGTGCATAGTCTTCTGCCATGTCAAAAGAGTCCGCTGAAGAAACAGTAGTTTCAAAATCCTCGTCCCCCCTGAGGTGTTTTAACGGTCGAACTCTAACTGGAATCTTGTGGGGCATACAATGTGGTCCCACCATGTCTGGAAGTTCAAACTGTACAACTTGCTGTAAGCGCTTAATGGCAAAATTGGTGAACACCCTGAACTCCTTGTCCGTATAGGTGAGTGGTGTGCCAATGACTTGGGAACAGTGCAAGTATTTCCATGCCTCATGTCCCTTAAAGGAAATATCGTCAGGGCCAAATTTCTATGTTGTCAAATTATTCCAGGCCGAATGAAACCATGATCGAAGTTGGGAATCCTTTTGCATCATAACTTTTGCTTCATATAGGTACATATGATGTGGCACTGAAGGTAAGACCCAATGATCCCCACTGGAATAACTCAGAAAGCGCGATTGCATCCTCTGTTGCTCAATGTGATAACGTGCTAGAAAACAAGCAACATAGTATAATCCACAGCCCATGACAATACTTGATACCTCCTTGGTCTTGGTATAAATGTATCCATGTACAACTTGGAAGGAAATTAATTCCTTCAACATGGTACTTGCTTCAGACCAGTACCTCGCAAAGTGATGATCCTCAATGGGTCGATTGTTCGGAAGAACCTTAGTCCTAGTTGCCACTGGCTGCCAAATGCGCATGATCTGGTAGTAATGTGCCAATGACTGCGGAGGACTAAATTCCTTCCAAGCCAAATCCAACACAATGGGAATTTGGTTGAAGGGCATAATCATAGCCCGATTGTACTCCCATGCAGCAGGAGTCCTAGATGGGTGAAAAGCAGCATCCTCCCATATCTCAGGCTGTGGTATGGCTGTAGTAACAACAGGGTCAGCTACCTGCACAGTCACTTGTTGTGGTATTGGTAGCTTTGGCCCTTGTACCACTGGCATCTCCTGCACCCCTTGCGAAGAAGACTGAAAAATTAGAGTTCTGGCTTGTAAATAAGTAGCCATTAGCTGCTCCTCAGGTACAAAAACTCTCTTGTCAATATTTGAACTCGGGTCATCCACCTGAGTCTGCAGGCCTTCTACATCCTCCTGTAGCTCCGTTATCCTACTATAGACATTGTCTATAGTAGTTGTGGCAATGTTCTGCATCTGCAGTCTGAGCTCATTCATCTCGCCCTGGGTGAGCTTCCGTGGTGCTTTGCCTTCCACCGGCCCTTATGCTAACCAGACCTGCATAAGGTGGTTATCCACCAAGTTGTATGTGGCACCCCTAAGAGTCTGCTCTTCTGTGAGCATGTACACATCTAACTGCTGCTGTAAAGCCTCCATGCGCTTCGCATAAGGTTCAACCAAACTCGCATAGGCAGCAGCTAGATTATTGGCTTCCTTCCAAGCCTTGTTAGCCACAGAGAGTTCATTTCTATTTACCATGATCGTTTGTTGCAACTCCAGGATGTACCTCTCTTGGTCAGCTTCAACCTGTGTGTATTGCTTGAAAGTATTCTCATTGCGACAGATTGTATTCTTCATATCAACAATGAGTTTCGCCTGTTCGACTGTCTCTGCCTCTGCCTTCATACATCTCTCCCCTTGTCTATTAACTTCTAATGCAGTTTGCTCAAGAGTAGTTATGAGTGTAGCACATTGTATGGTCATCCTCTCATGTACTGCCTGCAACTCTGTATGTAGTGCATTCACTTCTTGCAACTTGCCCTCATGCTTCACCTGCAATTGGTATAACTGTTGTTTATGTGCTTCGTGCAACTGGTCCTGCGCGAGGCCTGCTTCAATCAAATGTTCCTTGGCCAACTGCAAAACAGTTTTTGTATCCTCTAACTCTTGCTGTAACTTGAGATTGACCTCCTCATCGACCTTGTTTGCACACTCAGTGGCAAGTCGAGCCTCAAACTCCTTTCTGAGTTCCTCCCTCAAAGCTGCCAATTGGATAGATGGAACATGGGATTTCACATAAGTGCCCAACAAATTAAGTGTTCTGCTTATGGAACTCATAAGCATGGCCTGCTGAGGGTCTTCATGGGGAGCTTGCTGCGGTTCTCCCTGATCTTCAAAAGTGTGATGCCTCACCAACCATTCAGGCCATTGCCCCACCATATTTTCTTCCTGAACCACCTCATCCGCCACTGGTGCTGCAGTGTCTTGATATTCTACCCCTGGTACCTCCGTCACAGGTGTGGGTATTACATGTACAGCAGGGTTTCCCCTGGACAACCGCTGCACCTCTGGAATCACTGATTCCCTTACCAAGCCAGAGTTTTCATAGAGAAGGTCACCCTTCTCAATTTCGGCCACGACCTGCTCTTTAATGGGAATGTCCAACCTTTCTCCTTCTAGAGCAATTGGGGGTGATGTCACAGCATATACTAACTGTGGAACCTCTAAAACAACTGAGTCAATTGGTTGTGGTGGCTGTGGTATCGAAGTGACTTCCTCTTCCCTCTCTGAAGGCCGTGCTTCCAATAATAGCAGCTCTCTGTGCTGCTGTGCCTCATCCTGCACAAGAGCTTGGGAAACATTATCGTGCGGTTTCCGTGAAGCCAGTGGATCCGCCACTACAGTCATACCCCGCCTCTGTCTCTTAGACTGGTGTTGCCCTGCCAGTCCACCCTCACTGTGTGAAGAGCCCTGCTCTTCAATTGCAGTGGTTTCTGCCTCAAACACTCCCATCTCCGTACGTTCCCGAGTATCAAGTATGCAAGAATAAAGAATTATTTGGGCAATGACTGGACCAGACACAATGATCGGAGACTTAGCAGCAGTGTCATGTAACCTCTTCATCTCGTCCACCAATCCATTGTACATTAACTCCGCCCAAGCGACATCCTCTCCCCTCAAAGCCTTCAGTATCTCCTCTGTGAATGACCTGCTCAAATACTGTTGGTTCTGTTTCATGGCAAACAGAACGTTCAATATTTGACCAACTTCCCTAAGCCCTGGGTACTCGGCTTTGGTACAAGCGTAGCCTTGAGTTTTAAAGAAACTCCATTCTTGGAACAAATTCCCTATCTGCAATCTTGCCATGTGCTCATCCACATCCACATGTCCTGATGGCAAATCAAACAATTGCTGCAGATACTGGGGAATAATTTCTATATCTACTCCCCTCACCTGAGTAACTCCCGTCCGAGGCTCAAAATTATGAAGAAATTGTATCATGAACTGCCGATGATGCAAGGACCAGTCCTTGCGTAGCAGCCCTTCCAATCGCAACTCCCTTAGCAGCTGTACTGCCTGCGGTGCTGCAATTGTTTGCTTCTGCAATATCGTCGTGCTCTTCACCCTGATATCTTCCATTCCCCTCACTCTCTTCATTCTAGACAAACAGATAGGTTTTGTTTGAAACAACTGAAGGAAAGCTTGCAGGGCACAGAGCATGAAGGTATGGTTGGCACAGAATGAAATGGGTAAGTGCTTGTAAGCCTGTGGGGCTTGCAAGTATCGATTTAGAGAAAATGTACTCTCCGTTCGTCTGTCCTTGTGCCACTGCGTAAGTAGTAAGGCGAGCGTGTAGTCTGTTATTTCCACCATAGCTTCAAAGCTATAGCTTTGATTGTCTCCCCTGTCGAGACGCCCGTTACTCGGTACCACGCCAACTTTTGCGCTCATAATTTCTCTAAATTCTTGATCTTGCTTCTTGGAAAATACCCTCTGCAGGTAATTCTGGCTCATGATTGGCTGTTGGCTCTGTGATTGGTTTTGTAATTTAATTGTCTTCCGTGGATTTTCCCCCATGGACTGTCCACTAGGATAGCACATGTGACAAGGATTTCGCTTTTCGGTACTTGTAAAGGGTTCCGTTACCCTTTCCATGTATGCGTTAATGGGCCCACAATAAATTTCGGTTAACGTGCCGGGTAGGAACTTTGACGGCCAATTTTGTCTTCCTTCTTGATGACACCCGTTCTTGCAATTCATGTCCGGCTGTGTGTCTCGCCCTGGCGTCCACGTGTCCATTTCTAAACCTGCCTCCGTCCACTTTTCCGCCGGCCACTCTCCGGATGTTAACCCACGTGCACCTGTCACTGATCCTATGGACTGTGTAACCTCGGTAGGCTGTGTTGAGCTGTGATAGGCTGTGTGGCACTGTGATAGGCTGTGATAGGCTGTGTCACGCTGTGATGGGCTGTGATAGGTATGCGAACACCTGTAGTTCCCGCCCTGGTCATATATGCTCGGCTTAGCGACAAGTGCTCCATACTCCGTTGGTATCACTGGCGCAGCCCGTGACTGCTTTTGCGTTTCAACATGCAAATCGTGCTGCAATGGTTTGTCATGGATACCACTGTACCCCTTCAACTTATTGGCATTGACTCTTCCCAGCATCTCTTTGTTAATGGTTTGTAACATGGCTGTGTTGTTATCATATATCTTCTGTATGACATAAGGTCCCTTCCATGGTGATTTAAGCTTAGAAGCTTTAATCTTCCCCTTCTTCTGCAACCAGAGAACCAAATCTCCCGTCTTAAAAGTCTTTAATTTGTCTTCATCAAACTGTTCCTTCCTCTTCATCTGAATTCTGGTCATGTTATTAGCTGCATCAGCATGTACTTCTTCCACATGGTATAATTCATGTTTCCTGACCTTAATTGAATCTTCCAATTTCATTCTCTTTCCCCATTCCGTTCTCATTGTAGGTAATAAGAATTCCACTAGAAGTAAAGCTTCCATACCATAAACTAATTGGAATGGTGTATACTTAGTGGTGACTTTATATGAAGTCTTGTATGACCACAAAGGTGTCAGCAGCTTTGTATCCCAATCCGTTCTGTTTGCATTGACTATCTTAGCCAAGATAGTACATAATATTTTGTTGATAGCCCCTGCCTGCCCATTACCCTGTGGGTAATACGTTGTACTCTTCCTATGCACAATCATGAACTCTTTAGTCAAAAGTTCAATGGTCTCATTAATGAAGTGACTTCCCTGGTCACTGATAAATTCCAAGGGACAGCCAAATCGTGTAAGTATGTTCTCATACAGGAACCTTGTTGTGGACTTGGCTGTGTTGTCCCTCAGAGCTTTAGCTTCCACCCACTTCGTAGTATAATCAGTGGCTGTAATTATATACTTGTTCTGTGTATTCTTGGCCGGTGGGTTAATTGTTCCAACAAAGTCTAGTCCCCATTTCTGAAATGGTTCAGTAGGCATCGTAGGATGCAAAGCCATCTTCCCAGATCTCTGCAAAGGTCCTAGCCTCTGACATTCATCACAACTCTGACAATACTTGTGTACATCCTTGAACAAAGTAGGCCACCAGTAACCTGCAAGTAGTATCTTCCTACTGGTAGTCTCTTCTCCAAAATGTCCTCCACTTGGCCTAAGTAACATGAAACCAGCCCCATTTACAGTAACAATGGCAGATCAAAGAAGTGTACAGCCATTGGGATTGATAAGAGGAGTTAAGATACAGATTCAAAAGATGATCTTTATGATCACAGTAACTGTGTTGAAAATGGATGAAGTCATGGAGGCTTACTCCTTATTATTGGGACGTCCGTGGCTGAAACAGGCCAGGGTATTCCATGACTGGAATTCCCAGTTACTAACTGTGCATAATGGGATGCACAAGATACAAATTACCACTAAGAAATCTAGTAGATTACCTGCTACGAGAAGACCTCAAGGGGTCAGGGAGTATGACTGGAGGAGAGGACTGGATGAGGAGTAGGAAGCTACCCTGTTCGCTGCACACCCAGAGTGGGAGCAGGTTGCAAAGATGCAGCTGGAAGGCCTAAGTTGTTTAAAAGGTATCTGTTGTGGTGTAGTGACAATAACACCAATTGAAGGTGAAACAAGCAGTTACCCACCACATTTCTATGAAGAAAGAGAATGAGAAATGGAAATCCTAGAGGAACCAGCCACTGTGAGTTTACAAGATGAAGTGGTTACTGGTTGGACAATCACAGCTGATGAGCAGGTGAGAGAAGTGAATGTGGGAACTGAAGAGGAACCGAGGATGGTGAAGGTAGGGGCTGATTTGGAGCCAGAATTCTTTGAGGAAGCTAAAAGTTTGTTCATCAAATACAGAGATGTATTTGCTTGGAGCTACGAGTATCTAAAAGGGATACCACCTGAGATATGTCAGCATAAGATTGAACTAGAACCAGGGTCAGTACCAATCAAACAGGCAAGGTACAGAATGAATCCCAACTATGCACAGAAGGTTGGAGAAGAGATCAAGAAGTTGGCTGAGGCTAAGTTTATATACCCGATAGAGTATACAACTTGGTTGTCACCCATTGTGATAATTCCCAAGAAGAATGGTAAACTGAGAGTTTGTGTGAACTATAAGAAGTTGAATGCTTGCACGAAGAAAGATCCTTTCCCTTTGCCATTCACAGAAACGGTGTTGGACACTGTGGCAGGCCATGAGATGTACTCATTCATGGATGGCTTCAGTGGTTATAATCAAGTGCAAGTGGCAGAAGAAGACCAGGGAAAGACAGCTTTCATCACAGACTGGGGTGCTTATGCATACAAAGTCATGCCTTTTGGACTATATAATGCACCAGCAACCTTTCAGAGAGTGATAAGTGAATCTTTTCATGAGTATCTGGATGATTTCATGCAGGTGTTCTTGGATGATTTCAGTGTGTACAGCTCTAAGAATGAACACTTGCATAAATTGGAGTTATGTTTGGCCAGATGCAGGATGAGAGGTCTGGGCCTGAATCCAGAGAAGTGTACTTTCTGTGTGAACTCAGGGGTGCTTTTGGGACACATTGTGTGTAAGAGAGGACTTCTTGTGGATCCCAAGAAGATAGAGGCCATTAAAGCCTCTCCACCACCAGTAAATGTTAAGAGTCTAAGGAGATTCCTTGGACAAACCAGTTATTATAGAAGATTTGTCAAAAGGTATGCACAGATAGCAGCACCATTAAGCAAGCTTCTGAAGAAAAATGCAGTGTTTGCATGGACAGTTGAATGTCAACAGGCTTTTGAGGAACTTACATTGTCAGTAACAACTCACTGTGATGCCTCAGGAGAAGCGTTGGGAGCGGTGTTAGATTCACCGGTGTACTATGCTAGCAGGTTGATGAACAGTGCTGAAAGGAACTATAGCACAACTGAAAGAGAAGCATTGGCAATGATTTATGCAGTCAAGAAATTCAGGCATTACCTATTGGGAAGAAAGTTTATGTTTTATGTGGATCACCAGGCTCTGATATATCTGGTGAACAAACCTTTGATAAGTGGAAGGATAGCAAGGTGGTTAATAATCTTGCACGAGTTTGAGTTCGAAGTTGTTTACAAGCCTGGCCGTTTGCATCTTGTGGCAGATCATTTGTCACGCCTAACAACAGGAGAGCCCGCCACAGGAGTAGACGACCAATTGCCTGATGCGAGTTTATTTGCAATGGAGGTGCAAGGAAGTGCAGATGAATGGTTAGATTGGCAGTGGCCAATCAGATAATACCTTACTCATGGTCAGTGCCCACCTAGTTATGGTAAGGAGCAGAGGAAGAGAATCGCTATCAAGGCTTTACCTTATACTATGGTAGGGGGCAGAATGTATAAGCTAGGACCTGATGGAGTACTTAAACGTTGGTCTGTCATGATATTCACTCCAGAGCCTCCATCTATCAGTACATCAGTTAGTTCTGTGCTTCCAATTCTCAATTGGATTACTGGCATAGAATCATCAAAGTCCCTGACTGTTTCTCGCCCTTCCGGCTTCACATTATAACTGGTCACCTTGTTGTTCAGGTCTGTGTTCCCTGTCACATGGGCAATTCGATTGATTGCTTGATACAGCCTGTGTCTACAATAAGGTGCCACAGCCAATAGCTGTCCAATGGTAATCTCCGCTTTGGACTGGCATATTACTTCAGCCAAAGTCCCTTCATTACTCTGCATGTCTGCAGCTTCTTTCTTCCCTTCATCCTCACTCACTACCTCTTCTCTTTCAGAATCAGAGGAATCTGCCATAGGAATATCAGTACTCTTTTGCATTTCCCTTATGGTATCTGCCACTTCCTTGTGCAGTTCCTTCTCATCTCTCCAAGCCTCATCATCTTCAGGCACATCACTGCCATCTTCATTATCATCATCTTCCTCGTCTACTGGAGGTATTAGTTTGGCTTTGCTTCTCGTTACTATCATTGTACTTACTTCTGGTACAACACATGGCCTAACCATGTGAGCTGCCACCACTGGCCCCTCATTCACAGGAGCTCTCATCTCATTCTGGTGTCTGATCCAGAATGGACAGGTTGCCTTGCGATGGCCTGCCTGATTACAATAGTAACACAGTTCTTCCCCATTAGGTCCTCGCCCTTGGTCTGTTCTGGAATTGTTTATGTAATCCTGATTCCCTGGCTGGTAATTCCCTCTTGGATTACCCTGATAGTTGCCTCTGGAATTTCCTTGGTAATTCCCTCTTGAATTACCTCTCCCTTCCATGCCATTGTTATGACTACCAGGCCTACCATAGTGGTCCTGATCAGTGTTTCTTCTTGGCTGGGGCTGCATTTGATGCACCCTTACTTGCCTAGGTTCTCTAGCTGTTGTCCTTCTGTTGTAGTAACAATTCTCAGTAGAATGGTTATCCATTTTATAGATAGTACAGTGTTTCTCCTTCATGTGGCATTCAGTGGTTTTATGGCCTTCATTCTGGCACTTTGCACACCAAACACCCTTCCTCCAATGTGTTGCAGCCTCTGTGGCATACTTCTTCAAGATTTCTTCTAATATTTTCTCATAGTTATCCCTCTTCAACTTCTCCTTTCTCTTACTCTTCCTTTTCAGCTCTTGCTCTTCTTCCTCATCCGACTCATCCTCAGAATCCTCATCATCTTTTTTCTCTCTCCTGAGCATTCTCAATTGTTCAATTCTGTTCGCTGTTTCAAATGCCTCCTCCACTGTATTATGGGGTAACATATCCACTCTCTTTTGCAACTCTAGTCTTAGTCCACTCACAAACCAAGTCTTCTGTAAACCTGGTGCTGGTACAGCAGCCAGCTTTTTCATCATCAATTCCATTTTTTCCATCATCAATTCCATTTTTTCCATATACTCCTCAACAGTTTCATGCTTCTTTTGCTTTAACTGTTGTAAACTTCCATACACTTCATCTTCAGTTTTACTTGTCCTGAACCTATTTCGGAATGTTGTATTCAAGCCATTCCAGGTTATGAAATGTTTATCAGGGAATCTTGCATACCATTCACTTGCTTTCTTGATAAGTGAACAATGAAACAATCTCATCTTGGCATCCTCGTCATTCTCATTGTTCACAATACACATGTGCTCAAATTGGCTAATGTGTACATCGGGATCCCCTTTTCATGAATATATTGGAAAAGGTGGTTTTGCCTGTGTTGGTTGTAACGCCATATGTGGCCCTACCCTCTGCCCACTGACAGATGCTGGCCCCCTTGCTGGTGCTAGTCCTTGAGGACCTGTTGTAGTTGTGGTGGATCTTCCACCAAGTGGTGGCCCTTGAGCACTCCCTGCTACTGGCCCCACGATATTCACAGTATTCCCAGCTCCAGTTGCACTACTTCCCACACTCCTTGTCCCCCCAGAGCCAGATCCAGGCTGCCCGCCTGACCCCCCCTGAGCCGACACCTTCGTTGGCCTATGATCCAAGTGCTCCACTTGATCCAGGTCCAACGGGTTGGGATGTCCTGGTTGTAGTCTCAACCTCAGCTATTGGGTCTACTTCTTCATACTCTTCCTCTTCCAATTTCTTCTCTTTGTTTTCATCCTCCAAGTTCTGCCCTTGGGTTTCTTCTTCACTCATGTAACTCAACTGCAATGGTGTTGGAGAGTCTGAACTCTCCGTTGGCTCTGCCACATCCTCTCCTCCTTCTTCACCTTCCGTTTCAGAAACTGGAGTTCCTGCTTTTGGTGTTCCATGCCAACTCTTATCAAATATTTCTGTCAAATCTTTTATCCAGGGATGTACCTCAGATCCTTCACCTCGTGGTTGATCTTCTTCCCGTACCAATTCCCTTAATCTTTCTTGCAAAGAAAAAGAAATAGTGGCATCCAACTCTAGTTCTTCCGGTATGGGTCATGTACTCTCTGATCTTAATGGTGTGAGAGGTCCAAATGATTCCCCTATGTCTATTCCTCTCTCCCAAAGATATGGATAATTAGCTTTCAGATAACTTTCTCTTTTTGCTGAATATCTTTGGAGTCTAGCTTCTCTTTCATCACTCATGTCCCATGTCTTTCATTTCTTTAATGTGGCAGTAACCAAAACTCTCTTCTGTAGTATCTCTCGTATATGCCTGGGTTTCTTTCAAGCTTCAATGCACCCTTAGCTATACTAGAAGTCTCCGTTACCATATAACCATATGGCAAACAAGTTTGGAAAGCTGTTCTTGGTGTGAGTTTGATCCACAGAATATCCTTTGGAATCCAATTCTTTACCAGTACAAGCTCTTCATGCATATGAGTATAAACATTCACCTTCCTTTCCTCCCAGCCTTCAAACTCTACTCGCTTAATGGATAGCAATGCTATCACATAAACCAGTGTTGGTAACCAACGTGCTCTTCCTCTACAGGCCACCTGATAAATCTTTATCACCCCTTTCTCCAGACCCCACTCAGGGTCAGCATCATGCACTCTCTTAAGAATATTTTCTTTACAACCGTCTGGCAATTCCAAGAACCTCTGAAAGAATTGTTTGGACAATCTTTCCTTCTCAGTTTCACAGGGAATTTGAGTCACATCAAATTCTTTAATTCTCCATCCACCATGATCCCACCAGATGCCTGTCACATCTGGTTGTTCATGACCCAGTCTCCCAGTACGGTCGCCAAATGTTGAACGACTTTTACTCACCCATCCCTTCGCTATCCGAGGTGGAAACTCCAAGATAGAAGAGTTGGATATCTCTAAGCACTCAGCCCGCTCAGTACAATCAGTCATGACCTGCAGCTAGTGAATCATGGTTGTGCTTCCCATTTGTATTCCTTCTTGCCTTCATGTTATCAATTTACCTTATCTGATACTGAAGCATCAGATTGCTTCAGTATCTTCTTAGTTCCAGTTAATCATGCATTCATTTCAGAGCTTCATTCATGTCTCTCTACACAGTGTGCTTGTATCGAATAAGTATCAGTTTACGATTTATCAGGTACTAGGCCAATGTCAAGGTGACTCTAATCCGCCCTACAGTATCACTACAGCTCTACATGAAATAAGCATCTATTGTTCATCTTTTCTCCTTCTTTCTGCTCTCGTTCTTGCTCTCCGCCTGATCTCCTCTCATACATGACCAAGAAGCGCTCCCCGTGAAGTGTATCCCCTCTTTCCGTTGCCGCTCCCTTTATCTGCCCGCAAGCTGTTCTAACCACCTAACTAATTAACCGTCATCCCTGAAGTAACACGTTCCTTCTGCAGATGTCGTTCCCTCACAGTCGTTCCCTACCAATGATAATTGTTCCCCATGTACTGTGACTGGCTGTGTTAGGCTGTGTCGGCTGTGTCGGGCTATATCGGGCTGTGTTGGCTGTGACGGGCTGTGTCGGCTGTGGCGGCTGTGACTGGCTGTGTCGGGCTGTGTTGGCTGTGACGGGCTGTGCAAAGCTGTGGCGGGTTGTGTTGGCTGTGTCGGGCTGTGTTGGCTGTGACTGGCTGTGACGGGGTGTGTCGGGCTGTGTAACCCCCCCCCCCCCCCCCTAAAGCCTGCTGCTGTCACCCCTAAGGCTCCTGTTGGTCTCAGTCTGTGTAATAATTAAGGGTACCCCACAGAACCCGTAAAAGCGTTAAAGTCCCAAGCAGCCCTCTAACAGCTTCCAATTAGGGGTTTTTTGACATGGCATGCTGGCCCTATGTGGCTCATTTTGAAATCAAAAAACAGGCTGAGAGAAGGGCACAAACAGTGTGAAAATCTCAGTGGCTCCCATATTGGCCTTTCTTCTGGCCCTGTGGTCTTTCCTTGGTGCATACAACAATCGAGTGAGAATTAGCATAAAGGGGAGCAAAATCAGTGTGCTCTGAAGCACACTGTTTGGAGCTCCCAATTAGGGTTTTTTTGACATGGCATAGTTGCCATGTGTGGCCCATTTAGACATAAAAAAAAATAGGCTGAGATGGCGTCACAAACAGTGTGCGTTGGCGCATACTATTTGATGCTTCCAACTATGGGGTTTTTTGACATGGCATTCTGGCCCTATGTTGCCCATTTAGACATCAATAAACAAGCATAAAGGGGAGCAGAAACAGTGTGCTTTGAAGCACACTGTTTGGTGCTTCCAATTAGGGATTTTTTGACATGGCATACTGGCCCTGTGTGGCTCATTTTGAAATCAAAAAACAGGCTGAGTGAAGGGCACAGACAGTGTGTGTTGACGCACACTGTTTGATGCTTCCAACCATGGGGTTGTTTGACATGGCATTCTGGCACTATTTGGCCCATTTACACATCAAAAAATTAGCATAAAGGGGAGCAAAAATATTGTGCTTTGAAGACTCTTTGGAGCTCCCAATTAGTGGTTTTATGACATGGCATAGTGGCCTTGTGTGGCGCATCTAGACATCAAAAAACAAGCTGAGATGGCAGCACAAACAGTGTGCGTTGACGCACACTGTTTGGTGCTTCCCACTATGGGGTTTTTTGACATGGCATTCTGGCCCTGTGTTGCCCATTTGGACATCCATAAACAAGCATTAAGGGGAGCTGAAACAGTGTGCTTTGCAGCACACTATTTGGAGCTCCCAATTAGGGGTTTTTTGACATGGCATATTGGCCTTGTGTGGCCCATTTAGACATAAAAAAAACAGGCTGAGATGGCGGCACAAACAGTGTGCGTTGACGCACATTGTTTGGTGCTTCCAACTATGGGGTTTTGTGACGTGGCATTCTTGCCCTCTGTTGCCCATTTAGACTTCAATAAACAAGCATAAAGGGGAACAAAAACAGTGGGCTTTGAAGCGCACTGTTTGGTGCTCCCAATTAGGGGTTTTTTTGCCATGGCAAACTGGCCTTGTGTGGCACATTTTGAAATCAAAAAACAGGCTGAGAGAGGGGCAGAAACAGTGTGCGTTGACGCACACTGTTTGATGCATTTAAGTATGGGGGTTTTTTGACATGGCATTCAGGCCCCGTGTGGCCCATTTGGACATCCAAAAACAGGCTGAGAGAGGGGCACAAACAGTGTGTGTTGTCGCACACTGTTTGGTTCTTCCAACTACGGATGTTTTAAACTTTGCACAATGGCCCTGTGTGGCCCATTAAGACATGAAGAAACAACTAGAAAGGGGGGCACAAACAGTGTGCGTTGACTCACACTGTTTGATGCTTCCAACGATGGGGTGTTTTGACATGGCAAACTGGCCTTGTGTGGCCCATTTAGACATGAAAAAACAACCCAGAAAGGGGGGCCCAAAGAGTGTGCGTTGACGCACACTGTTTGGTGCTTCCAACTCTGGGGTTTTTTGACATGGCCTTCTGGCTCTATTTGGCCCATTTGGACATCCAAAAACAGGCTGAGAGAGGGGCAGAAACAGTGTGGCACACTGTCTGTTCAGAAACAGTGTGGCCCTGTGTGGCCCATTTGGACATGAAAAAACAACTAGAAGGGGGGTACAAACAGTGTGCGTTGACGCACACTGTTTGGTGCTTCCAACTATAGGGTTTTTTGACATGGCATTTTGGCCCTATGTGGCCCATTTAGACATCAATAAACAAGCATAAAGGGGAGCACAAACAGTTTGCTTTGAAGCACATGCCTCTTCCATTGGAGTCAATATCTGGCACATCATACAAAGCGTTGCATTCGACCTGACCTCCAGTTGGAACACAGAAGGCTCTGCCTCCAGTACAAAATTGCCACCTGAATGGGAGAAGCTGAGAGCACTTACCAAGCAATCCGGGCTTGGTGGTTCTCCTCTGGTGCTGCTATTGGGATCCACCTATAGGAGTTGGAGGACTGGTTGGTTTTCTGGCACTTCACGTACAGACAGTGGGGAGCTTTCATGACGTCGGTAAACCTTTTCAATTCGAGAAACACAAATTTCACTTTGCATCGTGTCTGTTCCTTTGGGGTTCTTGGATTGTCACTTGTAGAACCTCTTCCATTTCCTTTCATTTCTCACATTTGCGTGCAATGCCTCCTGCAGGACATGTCCTTGGAGGACTTGGCCGACATGCCTTCCTATAATGTGGCAGAGACTGTTCACAACGCCTGGATGCAGCAGTCTACCAAAGCAGGACGTGACTTATATGTGGCCACTGCAGATGACATCGTGCGGGCACTTATACAACAAACCAGATACCGCAATTTTTCTGATGGGACGGGGATGAGGCAAGGGCCCTGATACGACTTTGTTGATGCTAAGGGCTGCGAGTAGGACCGGAGACCTATCAAAGATGGCGAGAGCTCTGAACAGGTGCACTGAAGGCTCCCATTTGCAATCCAGGGTCCCCCATTTGGAAGACGAGGAAACATTTGTATCATGTAAAAGGAAATTGAAAGCTCCTCCAGGGTCGGATGGAGATTCCCATCGGCCGGACTGGGTCAATTTCTCTGTACCAAAGGTGTCTCCGGTGTACACTAAGTCCCCTGCCCGCCCCTTCCCAGGTGTGTCCTCTTCCAGTGGAGCAGGTGCAGATCATGCAAGCACAGCAGCAGGAATCCCATTGGAGGATGTGGTGTCCTTGGTGCATGAATCTGATTGCATTGACAGTGAGTGGCATATAGAATGCACCCCACCAGGATCTAGAGTGGCTTGCATGGCAATTCGGACCCCCTCTTTCAAGAAATGCAAATCAAAAATATACAAAGGCTCCAGGGGGACTCCAACTCCAACATTCACAGGGTTGTTCCGACCTTATCATAGTGGGGAGTCAAAGAACCACAAGTTCTGGTTCTGCCCAGACGATATGGTACGATGCGTCAAGGGAACAGTTCGTCCTTCGGTGATAATGAAGCCCCCTCAGCCCGCAATTTGGCCTATGAAACTTGGGACTTCGCTGTCATCAACCGAGATAAGCATGCTGGAGGAGGGAGGGTTCCGTCTTGCACGGTCCCTGGTGGTGCCCTCATGCACTCTGGGCACAGATGTGCCACATGCTCCGGCTATGCCTCCACCCGGTGCCGACTCCCACCCAACTAAAAGAGATGGAAAAACAGTGCGCCATGTCGCTTCGGGTGCAGATCACGACTGCAAGATGGAATCGGCTAGAACTTTGCAGGCTCGGGTGACTCGTATCATCGAAGTCCCGGCCTCGGGGTATGGACGGATTTACACAGTGTTGTCTGCTGGCTCAGTTCTTCATGGCAAAGAATATCAGGTTACCATGGGGAATTTCCCTTCGTGCACTTGTCCGGATTTTGTAACGATGCGTGAGGGCGCTCTCGGCATGAGAGGGAAGTGGGTCCCCTGCAAGCATCAATATTACATATACCTTATAATTATGTGTTGCAACGGTAAAAAAGACCAATTCATTCACCAAGCCACACTAGGCTATGGAGAAGTCATCACTCTTCTGCAGCGGGACACCTGCCGTGGGGCTCTGCTAGATTCTATGTGAACAAAAACGAGCCATGCCCACTTCCCGTGCTGGTTTCCAGCTTATCGTGTGGAGTCTTTGCATGTAGGACAAACACATATATTTCGTTCGCGGAACCACGGCAAATGCACATGCCATTCATTGTAGGCGTCTTTCTCTGAATTGAAATAAAGTGTGACGATCATTCTGAGCTCAAATCTGCCATATGTTCATATTCTTGTTTTTGTGCAGACATTGCAGACATGGTGCATGGTGACCCCTTTGTTTTGTCCACGTTTGTCCACGGTAATAGGCCCTCTTTCTGCAATCCTCGCCTATAGGGCTTGCTTCTCCAGCACATTGGTGCCGCTCACGCTTCCCTGAAGCGTGAGCTCAGCTCACGCTTTGCAACTACAACGTGAGCTCAGCTCCCAGGCTCACGGGGCTGGGCTCACGCCGTAGCTACGCTGTCGTGTGTTGCTTGTTGTTGTTTGTTGTTTGACTGTTTAGAACCAACAGACTCGTCCGGTTGTGAAGAATCCCTTTGCATGACTCCATGGACTTTCGTGGCAACATCGGAGTCCATCGTTTCAAGCCACAACCTCTTTTGTTCATATGCTTCTACTATTTTTGCTTTGTTGTTCGCCTATTCGTGGGACTGTTTGAGCGCGGGGAAGACGTCTTGTTTACATTGAGTTTACAGTGCAGACTTGAATGGAAGTATTTAGGTCTTTGCTAACAAGTATGACTCATTTTAGCGACAGCAATTGAGAATCAGCCTTTCCCTTGTCACACTGTCTTGTTCGAGGCTTGTCCTCCATATAGCATGTGTGGAATGGCATTGCAAAAATAACGGAAGCATATGTGCATGGTTGGCTGTATAAAATTCGGATTTCCTCCCGAATTCCGTCTCTTGGATGTTGTTTGCAGGTGGACCCATCGATGCAGGACGAAATGGGCATGTGTGGCGGAATTTTTTGTGCACCGAACTAGTGGACCTTCCAAATGTTACCATGACAATGCAGGGATGCGGAGACCCAGCCGGGGGACCATTGAAATGGTGAAACGGGTAGGGACACACTGCAGACAGAGGGCAGACCAGGAGAAGAGAAGAGTGCACCATGCCAGTCCAGACGAGAAGACCGAACCAACAGACCAGCCTGGAGAACTCTGGTCAAACCCGGACGGCAGACCGAGTGCAGACAATCTTTGCCGCACGAATGCGACAGACCGCTGCCACAGACCTGCACGACAGACCCTTTTGACAGACCCGTTCGACATACCGTACGGCAGACCCGACTGACAGGCCCGATTGACATACCCGATTGAGAGGCCCGACTGACAGACCCGACTGACATACCCATTTGACAGACCCGTTTGACAGACCCGATTGACAGATCGTCGGCAGACCGGCATGGCGGAAGGACTTAGGGCAGACCATGGAAGACCTTGACGGCGGCCACTATTGTGCCGCCGAGACGTTTGATGTTTTGGTGGCATTCCAATGGCCGACGTGCATGGCCTCTTCCGCACGTGTGCATGGCCTCGGCGGCCGCACGCGTGCTCCTGTCATGCTTAGCAGTGAGCCGTTATGTTGGGGTCCTCGCCTCTTCCTCCTCTTGCGTCTTTTGCATCTCTCCACTTTGCTCTTGCACGCTGTGTTGCGCTTCACGGTTCTGCCTCTTCGACTCGACGATTCGTTTGTAGCGCCCGCCCGCTCTTCAAAGGCCGCGTGCCCGTCGTTGCCGAAGTGCAAAGGTATCAACTTCACCAGACTTCTTCACCGCGAGACCTTCATTTCGTTTTTTGCTTGCTCTTCTTCATTTGCATTCAGCAGACCGTCTTTGACACAATTCCTCCTTATGTTGCAGCCATGAAAGAAGCTTGCCCAAAGGTTGGAGCCGATTGGGTGGAATATGTGCATGCCCCTCGCCACAAAGCCAAGAGAAAGTATCGGTATGAGCCAAGTGAGTACGATGCTAAAATAGTAGAAGCATTTTTGGATTTGCGCATAGCGAAGGAGAAAAAGAACTGGCCAAAGGATTGGTTTCAGTGCCCCTTTTGCCCCGATATTGTCAAGGACAAAGAGACTCTAAACCGCCATGCCCTTGATGGAGGATGCAAAGGTATGGTCCCTGAGAACTTCAAGCCTTGGCCCAAGCCAAGTTCGTCTAAGGCCGCAAAAGAAATCACTACAAAGTGTAGGGGTGCGCATTCCGTCGCTCGGTCTGCTGAGGGAAGTGCGGCAGCGTTATTACACTAGAGCCGGCCTGCTGGGCCCCGGCCGCGTTGTGCCTGTGAAGAAAATGAAGCTCAGTGATGGAGCTAAAAAAATGTAGACCGCAAAAGTCACAGATCTGCCAGTACCAGTACTGGCAGACCATGGGATAGGAGAGTGAGTAGCAAAGAATTGCAACCAGGTTGGTCCCAGCAGACCACCACCAGCAGACCACAGGCTGACGTTGCAACTTTGTCATCAAGTGGGGATGACTCAAGTGAGGAAGACTCCCATGAAGAGGAGGATCATGTTCAGGACATGTCGACGGAGCGGCCGCGACTAGTTGTGAGACCGTACTTGGTGAACGACCCCATTGGGTACGCCCCGCCGGTACATGACATAAACCTAGACTCGGACATCCCCATGGAGGAATCACACCCTCAAACAGACCCACGAAGCACACCACATATCAAACCCAACAGGCAGACCAAGAACCAGCAGACCCTGACTGATGCTCATGGAGATGTAACGGGCACCCCTGTCCGCCCTGGTACATTGTACCTTCTTCCCCAGGGTCTTCTGCCAGACCAATACCCAGATGAATCAGATCCGGACTTTTTCCATTTTTTGTATGGTTACGTGAGATCAGTGCAGATACAGACCATTGACACAGCAGAGAAGAAGTGGGTGGAGGCACGATCACACCCAAGGGATGAAAACTACAACGGCCTCCAGGTACTTGAACGACTCTTTCTATGGTCTACCGTATTTGAGTGTTTCGATTTCTTGGTTGCAACGAGTGATATACTATGTTGGGTGTTGTATGTGTGGCCTACTGTTGTCGGTCTACTGTTCTGGGTCTGCTATTCTGTACATGGTACTGCATTACTTGTTCTGGCTGTGGTCTGCTGCATAGGTCCAGAACCGGTGCGTCTACTTTCCCATGTTGCAAATCATGGTATAGTGTTCTTTATTATTGTTATATATGTGGTCTGCCGGGAACGGACAACTGTTTTGGGTCTGCTTGAAAGTGAAAGGCAATATGTATTTCTATGGTTTGGTTGTGAATATGCATATGGATGAAAACCGCATGTACATGTGAGACAGGTGGAAAACGGTTGGTGACAATGCCATTATGTAATGCATTTGTAACGCCTACACTGTCGGTGGCATGTCCCCGTCATTGTCTCGCCCAGGTTGGTATTGCTCTGGCTGAGGGTTCATGTAACACAGGTTGTGCATCATTAGGTCTCACACTTCTCCATCTCATTGTCTTCATTTTTTCCTACTTGCACACCCACTTGTGCCATACCAATTTCATTGAGGTCATCCTTGCCATAGTTTTCTTGGGTTTTCTGCCCACATGAGGTCTTCGTGTTGCAGGTGTTAGGGTCCTCTTGTACGTCTCATACACTACAATACAAGCTGGACTTTTCGACTCTGTATTTCACTCATTTTTTTAGTCGTCTGCGACATTTTTACTCCCAGCCTCCATAGTCGAACATGCGTGACAAAGGTCAAGTCGTTTCAGTCAAGCAGACGAATCCAGATGCCAGGTTCTGACAGTGAAATGTGACAGTAAAACCAAGTTGCGACGTGTAGGCAGCACAGTATGACGTGGATGTGACGTGGATGCGACGTGGCTATGACATGGCTATGACGTGTAGTAAAGTGGTTTAACTGAATTATAATGTGGATGCATGACGTGTAGTGAAGTGGTTCTACAGTCGTATGACGTGGATGAATGACGTACAGTAACGTAGTTTAACTGAAGTATGACGTGGACGTATGACGTGTAGTAAAGTGGCTTAACCTCAGTGTGAGGACATCAAATAAAGTGGTTTAACAGAAGTATGACGTGTAGTAAAGTACGGGATGACATGTTTGACTTTAAGTGATTGTAATCTACTCAAACTACAGAAATTATTACTATTTTGCGTGGAAGGCTACTGTATATAGTAAAGTGAAGTACTGTCGAGTAGCATGGTATATATCTTCTACTATACTATGACTGTATCAGTGGAACATAATGACTATGTGCCATGATTTTTAATATACGGTTTGACTGTGAGACAGTGATAGTGAGTTCGCTTGACTGTGTATAATGTAGTATTTTACTGTGAAGCAGTAAAAGAGGACATATTTTAATAAAAATATTTCACTCTGGGATGTACATAAATATTATATATATATATATATATATATATTATATATATTGAAATTAGGGAGGCTTTTTGTTTAATATTTGTTTGTTTTTGTTTTTGTGGATTCTGTTATTTTATTTATTTACTTTTTATTTTATATGAATATATATGTAAATTAGTGGGTTTTGTATTTAAATTTTTTGATTCGCTGCACTGCATTGAAAATATCTTACAAATACAACAAAACATAGAATACAAATACATGGCAGGAACTCGGAACATTTGGATGGCTCAAAACTGGCTTATATCAAGAGTGTTTTGCAAAACAAGTTTTGGCCACATCGAGCATGAGGGCCCATGTTGCCATATCCATAGATCACTGCCCAAGTTAAGTCATTGAGTAAGGAAAATTTGCTTTTCAGCTAGGTCCAGCACTATCGTGGACATGTCAAGAGAACATCTGAATCATTTTGTGAATGAATTCAGGAACTTGTAGTTCCACAGAACGGTGGTGCCTACCATGTCACCCAAAGTGACCTCACTATCAGAAGCCTTGGTGTTGCAAGAAGGTATAATGTGCGTTGGCTCAATAGCATTTTCAACTTGAACACTATAGTACCCATCTGGCAACGAGCCCACTTTGCCATAAACCCCAACAATCTTGCCCCAACCAACAACCAGACCTGCTTTCTTAAAGCTGCGCAAATAGACCTTGTATCCTTTCTTTAAACTGCATGCCAACACACTAGCAGTTCAATATCGACAGTTCAGACTTCAAATCAAACCAAAGATGAAACGAACAGTCTAGTCTCCGCAATACTTACTTGCAATAAAACCACAATGTTCGAAAACTGCAAACATCAAGGAAAGATCAAATTACCGCTGCGGGTGGGGCACTCTCAGCCCAAGCAGCACTGGCATGTCCTCGAGTTGCAGGCCGGTTGGTTGTTGGCCGTGCATCACACAGTTCCTTGCATTGTAAGTCAGACCTCTGCCTCCAAAAAAATACGTACCCATGAGTCAGACCGCATGGAACAAAGCGCAAAAATGCTACCGTTCACATCAACCCCCTTTATAGCCACCAAGGCTCTCAGTGCTGCAACCATCTAGGCTAATGTCATCAGTTGTCATCACCTGCCATGAGCTCCAACAAAGGCAACCAACATACCTTTCCGTTGTTTCAAGCCAACATTAAGAGAGGAATGCGTTGAGGTAATAAATTGATCGATAGGAAGAAATATTACCTCTTGTTCTGAATGGTGTACTTTGCCAGGTGAGGAATGTTTGCTCTCCATACTGTGGGTGCCCTCTGGAGTGGGGACATCTTCACCACCATCAGACGGCAGCTGCTGGGCTCTGCCACCTATTTTCCTCTTTGCACCCCCCCCCACCCTTACCCTTTCCCCCCTGACAACTCTCCCCTTGTGCAACATGACCTTCCAAAGCAGTTGCAGATGAGGAAAGGTTCAGAGTCTGCCCTGCTTTCAACTTCACCGGGACCCCACCTCTTCTTTTACCTTTTTCCTTAGCTCCTCCCTTCACCCTCTTGTTGTTGTCCATCTCTCCGACATTTTCCTCATATTGTGAACTAGAATCTTTGGATTTACTGGGATCATCAGACGTTGTATGTGTCCCACCAGGCGTTGCGCGTGCCATGTCGTGCGCATACATATCGCTACACAACTACATCGCTGTCCAAACCACACCACACATATATGCACAATAAAGTAGTCTGCCACAATCGCCCCCCTAGCTGGTGGATAGGTCCCTCTACCTCCAGATAGCTACAAGATGAAATAGCCACAACCGTACTAAGTCCTCTATCACTGTCCCTATTGTACTCAAACTCTATAGACCAAGAGGCCGGGTACAAGAGTAGCCCCATCGTTAGTCGCCGTCTTGCAATCTGTGAACTTGAGCCAGGATCTCGTGTGTTCAAGGTCTCCTAGTAGCTGGGCCTTGGGTTTCTTGTTAGCCTTCCATGGTTGTATCCACTCCCACTATCCAATGCAATGTGGACATAACCAATCCCCATCTGGAACCATCTCAAGAGGTGGAGTCAAGCATCCCATATGCCAACCTCTAGAGCATCGATCACACACCAGCATGGTGGCTGCCCCTTTAGCAGACCCACACAACATGCACCTCAAACCTGCAGATACCACTGCCAGGTTTGGGTCAATCCTGCCATCGACATTCGGAAGGTGACATGGCGCACAATTACGCACATGGTCCTTCCAAGTTATGCCATCCCGACCCTCCAAGACCAAGACGCCTGAGGGCAAGACCTCTCGAATCCTCAAAATAACACATCCTGCAGTCACATCCAGGGTCGTAGGAGCAGTCTGCTGCAGATAGACATAGTCAACAGGGTTGAATCTCCGAACCCCAGGACGATAGCCCCACCACGTATGGTAGCATACCTCAACGTATCACGGTGTTGTGCAATGGCAAGGTTCTCAAAAGCCATGGGCATGACTCTCTTGAACAACTCTGCACGCTGCTCACATGCACGTGCCCACACGTCCGGATCGTCAAGGTTAAGAACTGTAGCAGCTTCTCTGCGAATGGATGTAGGCAAATCCGGCTCTCGGCCAAAGAGAAGAAAGTATGGTGAGAAGGAGGCAAGTGATGCTTGCTTGCTGAACCTGTAGCCCATGGCTAACCAGGGTAACTGAAGGTCCCAATCTCCTAGGTGTCCCTTCTGCAAGCCATACTTGCGCAAACCCCTCTTTACTGTCTGAACAACTCTCTCTGCCAAGCCATCGGCCTCAGGATGATCCCGAGAAGTGGTGCGGTGGTCTATCAAGGCCTTGTCACACAAAGCCTGAAACTCCCCCAAGAACTCTTTCCCTTGGTCCGTGAGTACCTCAGCTGGAGCACCGAATCGGCTAAGCACACACCAGGAACGCATACGCAGCTCCCTCACTAGCCTTATCAGGCAATGGAACCAATTCAATCCACTTGGAGAAGTGCTCCACCATCACCAACACGTACTTGTTGTGGCGCATGGTCAGTGGCAACGGCCCTGCGAAGTCAAGACTGCACCTGTAGCCCAATCCCATGATCGGAAGAGGGTGCAAGTGTCACGGACATTTGTGCTTTGAGTGCTGGTGTTGTAATTCTCCAAGAACTCCCTGCACAGCTCGTCATGCTTAAGGTTCCAGTCCAGCATGGTGATGAAGTATCGCAGGCCAAGACTATCCAATGTCTCCCGTGTCTCTGTGTCTTGCTCGATCTTCTGCAACGCCGGGCTGATTTTGAGATTCACTTACACATAAGAACTTGGTGCCTTCCGTTTGGTGCCTGCCATTTTCCTTAGTTTTGCAGTTGCTGTAAGGAATTGGAGCACCAATTCCTGTATCACAAGCAGTATAAAGCACACTGGAAGTTGTGTAGACAACAATTTCCAGTTTGCGGAAGAGAAGGTGACGAGTAGGACCCTGAGGCCAGCAATGAGCAAGGTGGCACCAAAGATATACATGAGGATTCAGTTGTGTTGGACTACCTTCGCACTGGAGACACGGCAGCCACTGTGACTGCCAAGGAGAGGGATCGGATCCTACAACGAGCCAAGAGGTTCAAGTGGGAGGGGACACACCTGCTCCGAGTGTGGGAGGATGGTCGAGTGAGGATTGTGCCTCACCCAACACAGCGGGCACGGTTAGTGCGCCATGCCCATGAGGAGTTGGGGCATTTTGGGGTGCGACGCACTCATAGTCTACTGCAAGGGCAGTATTGGTGGCGTGGTATGCACACAGAGGTGCAACAATTTGTGGCTAGGTGCATGGTGTATGACAGGGTGCGTGCTTCATTCAACGCCCCTACTCCACACATCACTTGTAGCAGAGTTAGAATGCTAGGCTTCTCTTCACTTTAGCTTTATGCATATTAGGCAGTAGTCGTGCCATCTGAAACATGTTGTGATAATTGGGGGACAGGATGCGGGACCTATGGCTCATCTAGTGCGCCCACACTCGTACATTAAGGTGTCTCCATTTCTCAATCTTGAGGGTTGTATGAATCTCATTTTTCTCTAGGCTTTGTCCTTCAATGGCTAGTTGAGGTCATCCATCAGGGGTAGCATGTATCATCTGTTTGATGCTTCCAACCATGGGGTTGTTTGACATGGCATTCTGGCACTATTTGGCCCATTTAGATGAGCCCGTGACCCCACTGCAGCTGCATCCAGCAACACTGCTGACCCAAGCCACGACCGGACTTGATGCACACTGGCCATCACCCTGGCCCGAGAATCACCCATCAGTGGCACATTCTCCAAGATGTATGCCGGAGATACAGCCTGATGAAGCTGCAAGTGGCGCAAAATCCGCACCATCTCCCAAAACAGACCCATCTTCGAGTCTCGCAATCCATTGCCATGCCCAGCTGATGAATGCCCTTGGCAGGGCCAACCTGCCACTACCAGATCAATGGAGCCAACCCGCTCCAAATCCTGCGCCCCCAGCAACGCAATGTCTGCTGGCAAGGCCTGCTGATATCCACGAACTGCAGACACCGGCAACAACTCAGGGTGCTGCTGCACCATCTGAGCAACATGGCGCAGTGAGACGCATCGTGCAGTCTCATCCCTCTCCACATACAGGTAACGTCGAACTCGTACACCTGCCTGCAGCACTGCAGCCAATCCAGTGCTGATCCCGCCAATAAGTCCAGAAGGCATATGCCTTCATCCGGCCGCTGCCACACAAGAGGTGTGGTGTCCAATGGCAACAACTGAGGTTTCCCTGGTGCAATCACCGCACTCTCCTCCTCTCCTGACGGTACAAAAGCTTCTAACCAAGCTTGTTGCACCCGTCTATCAGCAGCTTGCTGCAAATCCTTGCTCGTACCCCGCAATGGAGTGTGAGCAGCCATGGCAGACAACTCCACCGTACCATGCATGTCATCCTGCTCTGCTGGAGGTGGCACATCCTCTACATGGGCATTGCCTTCCAGCAACTCTCCAGGCCAACTAACTGCAGCTGTGAAGGCAGCTAGTGTTGGTATCTTGCCCCGCTGGGCAGCTGCAATACCCCCAATGAATGTCACAGGGAGCTGTGCACGGCGACCATCCCCTGACTGCCATCCAGGCCTGTAGAATGCTGACTCCTCCCAGAAGTCCAGGGTGAAGCCCATGGGGTATAACACTGCTCCACTAACGAGGACATCGTAAGAGACCGCGTCTGTCACAATGGCTTTGGCTCGCATCACTGAGCCATCTACAGGATGATCCGGCTGCAGTCTAATAGCCAACTGATGCCGTGTCATGCCCCGCGCCTGCTCTAATCCTCCCAGAGATGTCTGTATCTGGAAAGGACAAGGCTCCATATCCGCCTCCATGAGGCCCAAACCTGCAATAGCAGCTCTGCCCAACATCAGTGGCTGGGCTCCCGAGTCCAACAAGACCCGCAGTGGCCGGTACTTCTTGCCTGCCGGTCCACTCAAAGTGAAAATGCCTCCCTGGTTGTCTAACAAGACAATTCCAGGTGTCACCGTGGCGCGCTCAAAGGCTGGCCTAGCTGGCAGCTCCGTCAATCTGGCAGCTGCAGCTTGCCAGGGTGTTGCCGTGGCAGTCTTGACCCTCAAATCCGAGGATCCCTCTGCCACTACACCTTCCACTAACTCCGCAGAAGATGAAGTGACCTCCCCACTCTCACAGAGTGTTGCCGCTAGTCTGAACACTGCAGCTGGTCTCACTCCCGGCGTCGCAATCATGGTTGCCGAGAACAGTGGGGCTTGACACACAGAGGTGGCTGCCCCCAACAACACACCGGCTGCACTAGCCTTGGTGGCAGGTGTCAGTGCTGCACGTGTAGCTCTCCCCAATGGCATAGTAATGTCCGCCTCGGTAACAGTCGGGCGAGAACTAGGTGCCATGGATGGCGTTGACACTGTCTCCGCCAAGGTGAACGACTGAGGCAGCCTTGCCTGACGGCTTGCCTCCCCACGTTGTGGATCCAACTCCACCTCTGCACCTCGTGGCTCAGGAACTCGTGCTGCTCCTCGAGTCACGGCTGCAGCAGACTCCACCTGCTCTAGTGGTAGTGCTGCTCCGCACATGAATCCCATGCCTCCCATATCTCCTCCCTCAGGAGCAGGAGGTGGACCATCCCGCCTGGGAGCCGGTACCGCCTGAGCTATAGCCATGGCAGTGAGCCTCTGCTCTAGCTGCTGAAGCCGATTGGCCATGCCTTGGTCAACACCCTGACCTCCGCGTCCTTGGCCATGTGGAGCTTGCCCTTGGCCTGCACCTCGTGCCCGACCACCTCGTCCTCTTTGGGCTGGTCCACCTCGCCCCCGGCCACCATTGTTCCCTTGGAACTGGCCTGGGCGCAACTCAGGATGCAAGTCATAACATTGGGCATCTCCATGCCCATACTTGCCACAATGCCCACACTGCAACTGTGCAGGCTGTGCTTGTGCCGGCCTTTTGCCACTCTCTGGGCAATCTCTCTTGACATGGGGTCCTCCACATGTCCAACATATCACCCCTGGTTGCTGTTGGCCTGCAAAAGATGACACGGGCCTCTGCACCTGAGGTCCCCTGTAAGCTCCATGGAACTTGGGCTGGACAACCTTGCCCCCCTGACCACGCTGTTGGGCAGTCCCTTGTGCCTGTGGGCTGACAGCTGTGCCCCGTACAGGCATGTCCTTGCCAAATCCAATTGTAACAACTCGCTCCTCCACCATGTTGAGCTCAATCCGCTCAGCCAGCAGAAACACATCTGCTAATGTGGGTTGGGCTGCTTGTAACAGGGTTGCATCTCGCACCCTTCTCTTGAGCTCCTTGTCCAGAATTCCATACCAAAACTGGATTGCCTGAGCTTCAGTAACCCCTTGGGTCACACTTATCAAGCGCCTCATACGAGTGTACGCCTCTCGCAGGCTCTCACTGGGTTTGCGCTGGAAGTCTTGCAAACTTCGCAGCTTCTCTGTCCGTACACCTTGGTAGTTCCTCCGCAACTCCTGGAAGAACTCCACCACCGGGTTGAATCTAAGCACATGTGTTGTAGTCGTGGCAGGAGGAGTAGTAGCACCTTTTGAACTGGTACCACCTGCAGAAGTACCAGCACTACTTGCTCCACTACTAGTGTTGGCAGTGGGAGCTATTGGTACTGATGCAGCTACTGGTCGCGTCGTGCCTCGAGTAATGGAGACGTAGTCAGGTGACCAATACATCCTCCACTCCTCAATCTCTGCTTCATGTCCTCGCCTGAACTCGTGGTAATCGTCCATAGGCGGGCCTTCCAAATGCTGGAACAGTCCCTTCCACGCCATGAATGGGGTGAATAGCTGTGGATTGCGCATCTACTGCAAATCACACCAGCTGTCGAACTCCTGGATAAAGTCATCCAACTCGATTGTGCCCACAGCTCTAGAGTACCTACGAGGTTCCTTGGTAGCTCCATACATCTCCTCCATGTCGTCCCACAACAATGGCGAATGAAAGTGCACACCTGTTGATGAAGCCTCCGAGTCTGTGTTTGACTCTACAGTAATTGAGGGTGGCGGTGAAGGTGGTCTGAACCGAATACCTCGTCTTGTGAACCCACTCTCACTGTTACTACCTGTAGCCGTACTCCCCTCAAAACCCTTGGGTAACTCCGTAATGACACTCACAATGTGCACCTCCTCCACGTGACACTATAAGGCTCTAGTACTAATCTAAGAGTGACACGGGTGGGCACCTGTTGCAGTTTAAGGGTCATATCCCAATGGCTCAGGGCACCTGCACCTGCATCCACCGCAAGAACTCCTATGGTTGGCTGGTCATCAACCCAGCCTCACCATAGAAGAAACACTGGTGGTCTTGCTGGTCATCACTCCAGCCTCACCACCGACAGCATACTCTAGGATTGACCGGTGATCAAATCCGGCCTAATCCCTATGAAAGCAAGCGCCCACACAAAACCAACATGGCGCACAGTCAAGCATGCAGGTGTTGGGGGGGATCCAAACACAAGAAATCAAAACATCAACACCCCCACACCAAAATCCAGCTGCAATGCTGATCCTGCAGAATAGCCCAGCCCAAAACCCTGGACTGACTGGCCTCCACCAAGAGAGGCTTTGGCAACTACAAGTACAAGGTAATGAAAATAGTACAGAGATGGAGGGGAAGAATAGAAGCCCGACCAAGCAAGATCTAATCCTGATCTATGCTATCAACTGCCAGACTTCTCTCAAAGTCCCTCGCTCTGCATGATGGTAAGGTGTAGGAGGTATATCTATGTCCAAAAACCTGCCACTAACCTTGTCCCAAGCTACAGTAGCTCGCTCTAACCAACCCTCCTCCTCTTTCTGCCAGGTAGAGACAAAGCAATACTCCCCTATCTCCCGCTCACTGAACACTAAAGAAAACAAAGGTAGGGTCTGATAGTCTCTCAACTCGAAAGCTTTGAGACGGTTGCGGGTGTCCTCATTGCAAATGACTGCATCTCCTTCACGCACAACAAACATGTCATTGCTGATGAACCCCCGCTCGTGGTTGCCCTGTGCAGAGCGTATCCGGCTGCAACCATGTCTGATTGCACAAACCTGTGTAGCTCCTGCTCCTCTGCTCCAGTACACCACGGCCTTGTGGCTAAACACCTTGGTCCCCGGGGCTGTCTTTGGCTGTGTTCCAAGCCTAACTTTCACCCACTTTGGTATTTCACCTACAGCTGCAGAACTGCTGGCTCCAACAGAGTTCTGACTATCCAAGGCGATATTGAGGCCCTCAATGCCAACTACAGCAGTCTGTTGTCTACTGCTAATGCCTGACTCCCAGTATGCAATCAACTCGTCCAACTGTTCTCCACTCAAATCAGTCTGAGTTCCTTGGGAAACATAAATCTTGTCCCCTTGTGTGCACAGACTAAGAGAAGAGACCTGCCCTTCAATTACGTCCTCATTTCCCCCAGCCATGCAAGGAGTACATCCACCAATTTGTCTCTCATACAGACCAGCACAGGTTCTAGAAACAGAATTGTGGATCTTTCATGGCACACTCACACTCTAAAAATTCCATAGATTTTTAGCAGAGTCCTAAAAACAAAAACCAGGTCTAGATTGGTAGATTTCCCCTTTCTGCAGCTATCCCCTCAAAAACTGGGTCAAACAGAGTCCATTTGACAAAGATATGACCAGCCAGGCTATTTAAACATAACATTTTTCTTTTTTTTTAATAATAAATTTTTAACACCAAAACGTTCTCGCCATTACAACCTGTTCCCAGGTTATCTACGGGTTCCCGAGGCCGTTCCCCCCCACAGGACCTCGCCAGTGAGATTCATAGTCCCTTGGGAGGCATTGAACAGTCTTTAACCAGCCAAGGGATAGATCCGGCACGGACTGTCAACTCAGCCTCTTCAGTGTAGGTGATTAGAGGATCTGTTGTAGCTGTCATGGAGGTGACAGAGGAGACTCAAGGAGCAGATGGAGTAAAAGAACAGGTGAGTGTATCACAAGCATCTGCAGATGGCGTGGTTATGGACTCTCACCATCAGTTTGACCATTCTGGAAGTTCTGGGGGTTCTCTAAGGGATGCAGCGCTCCACTCTCAAGTGCCTGTGGTAGACACTGTATCAGAGGTGTATTCGCCTCCCAGCATAAACACACAGGGCTTTCTTGCTAGCGACACAAGGACAAGCACGGCACCCACAACATCCGCAAGGCTTGATCTTATAGCTCCTTGAGTGATCTTTCCGCTTTGGCAATGTGCCCAGGATACCACTGGACAAGTCTCGTAGACTTGGTAAGGTAGTCTATGTCACCATCCAAACTTTCCCACTTCTTCTGTACTTCCGCAATAGCTGCCACAGCTCTCACCACCGTTGTGGGCTGAGGCCGGGACGCGATGGAAAGGGGAGCATGAGAAGATCGCCACGCTTGCAACCCTATTGTTGGTTCCTGAGGCCCAAATACCTAAGTATGGATGGCACTACACACAGCCCAGTGACCTGCGCTTCAAGCTGGCCCCCTTAATGAGACCGGACTCCCCAATGGTGCAGCACGGACGACATGCGATTCAGGACGTGTATAACTAGATAACTGTAAGTCTTCTTGCGGGCCTGACCCTCAAACCACATGAGCTGCTACTTCTCTTCCTGCAAACCACTACTTTGGAGTGCATCTGCCGCTCTGCAGCAGCCCCCGACATCGAGTTGCCTAACACTGCAACCCAGCTCGCAATTTACCGCTACGTTCTGGGCAGACAATCTCTTCAGGATGCAGTTTGTGGACAGTGTATCTCCGATGGCATTCACCTCTCAGAGAAACGCCGTCTCTGGATTGATTCACCTCCCCTGCCTTGCGCTGGCTCCCGCTCCCTCACAAGCGAGTGTTGATCTTGAAGACGTCTCTCCCGAAACAGAGAGGCCCCACATGACTTGTACACCTGATTATTCCCTACTTCCTGCTCAAGCGGCCACAAATTCGGTTATGGCTTGCAGGGTTTGGTTGCTGTCGCAGCATCCTCGTCAACATTTTCCCAGCTTTGCAGCTCTTGCGCAGCTGCTTACGTACGATGAAAGCTCCCAAAGCAGCACCATTGTCTCAAGCGTGCTGCAGCCAGCGTCTGATACAACATATAAGTGTTTGCCGGCAGCAGTACCACCATTCTCCAGTCTTTTACTGGTGTCATCTCCCAAACCGCCTTGTCTGTCAAAGAGGCTTTCACCTCCAGCAATAGTCTTCCCTTCCTCAGCTGCCTTGATAGCCTGAACAGCTTGAATAGCTGATTTGCGAGCACCTTCAACGTGCTCTACTCTGCGCAGGTCACCGAACAGCTTCAAGGGGAGGGTGGCACCATCACCAACGGCATAGACATCTGGAGCACTTGTTTTGCAGAACCCATCAACCTTGAAACCTCTTGGTTTTCAAACTCACGCGCAGAGACGACACTAAATCTGCGCGCACAGCCCATGGCAACAGCAGGGCCAGATGGACTCCTGCCCCAAAATATATATTATAATAGTGCTAAAAACAAACATTGTATCTAGCTTAGCACCAGCACACTAGATAACGCTCATCTTTCTCGAGTGATAAGAAAACTAGAAAACACACTGCTCACACCAGAAACAACATGAATCCATCGCTATCACCCTTTAAAACAGAAGTCGAGCCAGGGGCACCCCAAGCTATGAGGACTCTACCCCACAACAACCTACACTCCCATCATAAGCACACTCAAATCTAAACGCATGAAGGAGCTCGGTCGCGCAGGCTCAACTCGAGAAAGATGAGCCGCGCGACTGCCGCTCTCGTGAAGATAAGACGGACCAGGTGTCAAACTAAACTTGACACCTGATTTAACACTTGACCTAAATCCAAGTGTTAAATACAAATAACTAGTTTTATTCTAGCTGTTTTCACACTGTGCTTATTTAACTTGACACTATAAATAAACTCTTAACCCCTTGTTTCCATGACTTCCAACCTCCCAGCACTCAAACATCGAGGAGAACAAGAACAGCTGCTACTCTGGGTGATGCGCCATTCATGATGAAGCCAAAACTAAATCCACACGTTTCCCCCCTTCAGCTGCAGCTCGTGTTCAATCACGACAACAATAGGATACCTATTCAGCTCCTAGTCAGTCATTACAAGCAGCCACAACAACTAAATATCAAAATGACACAAACAGCTACTACACCTAATGGAAACCCATCTTTAAGGAACCAAAAGAAAGCGTACGGATTAATTTCCCCTACTTCAGTTCATGGTTAATTGCTGCAGAGGTCTGAGCCTTTTCACCAAGCATATAACAGCGTCCACAAAATCATTGACCTAACGTGGAGATGCTACAAGTTAGTGACTGACAAAATACCCAAAGACATGTACTAGACATCAGGGGCCAGCAGTTACACCCCAATGAGCATCATCACCAGATACCTCAAACAGCTACTAGCTCCGTGTTTAATTACCATATCTCCAGCACCAACATTCCAAATGGTAGCCTCCTCCCCACAGTCTTCAATCACATCATCTCCATCCAGCCTCCTTCATCTCCACTCTCTCTCTTCCATATTCCCCAAGCCACTACCAGGAAAAAATAAAAGGTGCTCCAAGCATGAAGCCCCAAACCTGAGTTATAAGTTAGATAGTCTTATCTTTGCACTTCGAGTCTCCGAGTATCCTTTGGGAGTTGTCAACACTGCAGTTAAGGCCTGAATGGATGGGCTTCATTCGCTTTCTTTCCCCTGTGACATGCACCACAACTACGTGGACAACAACGTGTGCTTGCGAAGGGGGAATGGGTTTCCTTGGAGAGGGCCAGGGAGAGGAGCCCAGCTTTCATTCAAACGATTAAGGAGTGTTGTACCTACACCGATGCTAGAGATCTGGATTTGTCAATGGGCACAGGTTCGTCTCTTCAACATTCACATTTGATCGGGTTTGTTTGAGCTTGCACTTTCAGCACTTCCCACCATTCCAAATGAGTCTTCAATGTTTGTTTCCTTCCTTCTATTCCATTGCAGGTGCTTCGTACCACGCTTGTAAAGCCAGTGTGCGACATCTCTTCGGGATTGAAGGGGATGTTGAAATTTACAAGAACCTCCCGATGGGTTTGGGAGGACACACTTCTCAAGTCCTTCTGAAGCCCTTCCCGGTGATATTGATACAGGGGAGACGTTCGACAAGGAGCTGGACTCCGACTTTGCCTGTGAGTAAGTTCAAGTTGTGGATGCTTGCATTCTTGTTTCAATACCCATAATCACTGTTCTTAAGGCAAAGTGCACATGGGAGACATCCTCTTCATTGGACTTGTGCATTGCATCATTGTATTCAAAATGGGTTTTTGTTGACTTGTGCAGGAGTCCGTGTGCTTCCACTGACCCTCCAGGGCTATCACACCTTTTTGGACTTCTTTCAAGTCCTCCTCAGTCTTACATGCTACCCGTCTATGTGGAGGCACTCGCAGCAAGCATGTCTATTCATGGCACTCGCAGTTCAACCATTGACAGCCGTGGTAGAAGACGTGGTGTTGGGGCCGGAATCTTTGTGGATGACATAGGACATGAGGTCGATTCTGATTCTGATGACTGTAACACTTGATATCAAGTTTTCTCTTACTTTTGTTCGAGGCCAATTTTGAAATGGGATGGTTGTGTGTCCTTATTGTCCTGTTTGCAATGTATGCGCGGGATGCAAATTCCTGGGAACAAACTATCGTTGGAGATGGGAAGCGCAATGTCTTTTCAAACGTATTCGTGTTCTTCTCAACCCAAGCTTCCTCATCAAATCTCGTTTCTTACGTGCGGTACGGTGGGGGTTCCACGAAGTACATTCTTCTTCAGGGAGTCTACCTCCTTGGATCAGAGGAGCGCAAATCTGCTGCTTCCGCACGTCCTGTGTTATGCCTCGACTACGTCTTTCCTGCAACAGAGAACCAGTTCAAGACCCCAGACGCACACGTCCTGACAACTCTTTTCAAGAAGCCCTTGGAACTCGTGCTGCATGGCACAAAAATTGAGCTCAGTGATAGACAAACGTCTTTGGTTTGGGCAGAGCATTCTCGCATCATTTGCTCGTTGGTCTCCAAACCATTCCTGCCAGAAGAATGCTTAGTAAATCCATCACGTTAAAGTCTACGTGATCAAAGATCGTTCAGGCATTCTTCTGGCCGTGAGCATCTATGATGCTCCCGCACATACCATACATGCTCGCAAGGGTGGTGAGTAAGAAAATATGTCGCAGGGATCTGCTTTGGATGATGTGAGGGTGCACTTGCTCACGACGTAGCCACATTCCAATGCAAGGGCTTGGTATGTTAATAATGTCTAAATGGATGCAATGGATAGAAAAGATGGATACAATGGATGTAACACATCCAGTCTGCACTCCCTGGAAAGGGCTGATCATCCCGCGGTAATAGGTGACACCCGCGGAAATAGGCCCTGTATGCATGCTGACGTGGCGTGAGCCTGTGCTGGGCTCACGGGCTCCTGGGCTCACAGGCTCACGCCTCCGGGCTCACGGAATAACACCCCCCAACACACGATAGGCAACAGAGAAAAGAGAAAAGAGCAAATGGGGTCTGAGGAGATCGGCGAGTGCCATGGCATGCCCTAAATCCGGACGGTTTGGATAAAACCGGATCTGGATGGGCAGAAGAGCGCCACGTAGGTCTGGGTCTGCTGTGCCGGTCTGGGGTGGTCTGCCAGACGACATGTGCCACCAACGGGCAGACTGAGCTTGGGCAGACCCGATGGCGGGCGGACCCAGCGGCAAGGGCGGGCGGGCTGGGCAGCGTGTAGGGAGGGCCGCGGGCGGCTGCAAGGCTGCCGACCGCAATGCGCGGCTGGCAGGTGGGGGTGTGCGGGGCGGGGCGGGGGAGGACGACCCCGCGTCGGTGCGCGCCCTATCCCACACGTGCGAACTCCCAATTATTCAAAAATGAGAGCCCATCTCAAAATTGAAATGGCCATTTCAATACTGAATCTGAATTTGAATACTATACCATTTCTATTTTATTATTATTTTATTATTAAATGTAACAATTACAGAGGTGTCTTAACAAAGAGGAGAGTAGGTATTCAATAACAAATAACAAATAACACTCTTTTTGTCATCTTAGTGTATATTTTTACAGAGTAAGAGAACCATAATATTTAGGATGATATAACAAAAAAAGAGGTAACATTTATCCAGGTTTGACTGTATATAATGCTTTTATTATTTTTAAAAAGTGGACCCAAAACCCTTGGGCCGCCCTTAAGCCGATAACATCGATAAGCCGGCCTCTCAGTAGAAGCCCCAAATTCCGCAATGTGGTGGTGGGTTCAATCTCCGTACTCCTCATTGCAACATTGAGGGATAGTGGGTTATTCATTGGACCGAGTAAGGTTCGGATCCACCACGTCAGAACCCGAACCGGTGGAGAAAGTCAAGGGTAGGATATTTTGTCAAGGCGTTTCTTCTGCTCTGAAGATTCATACCCCGGTGCTTCTTTTCACCGTCTTCTTAGTTCGCTGTAGGCGATCCTCTTTTTGGGTGTTGATTATCTCTGTTTTGCCACAGCAATCTGATTTTTCTCTCTCACCTCGGTGCTCTTCGGTGTTTGTGAGAGGAAGAAGGAGATATGGGGAAGAGGAAATCCGCAGCGAAGCCGCCGCCGAAGAGAGGTCAGGAGAAGCTGGCCACTGTTTTCAGCTGCCCCTTTTGCAATCATGACAACAGTGTCGAGTGCCGCATGTGAGTGTTCAAACTTATTTTGGTTCAAGTAGGTTTTGGAGCCCAACTCATCTGTCTGGTTTCTTGGCGGTCTTAACAAATTTTAAAGACCTCACGAATTTACGCGTTCGGAACCAACCGCATGGGCTAAGTCACCTTCAGGCTGTATGGCCGCGAGTTGGGTGTCTTTTGAGTTAATAGGTATAATTGTGCATAGAATATGGGGGTGTCCCTCTCCTGTAAATGAATAGAAGACAAGGTGCTTTCCTTTTATGCCCGGCAGTTGGGGATCTCCTCAAACTCCCCCTTGTGAAATAGGTAGTCAAATTCGTGTTTTGTTTGATTAGCTGGCTTGCAAATTTACATCTGTCTATAATGTGCACTCTCTACAGGTGGACTAGAGTGCTTGAGTTCTAGCCTGCTTGTTATGTTTAGGGGGGTGTGGCAAGCTCTAGTTTCGGTGCTTCTTTTGTTTCTGAAGAAGCCAGGATGCATTCAGAAAAATCTGTGAATGTTGATGAGAAAGATTCCCTAGTCTGGGTGAAGTAGCCCGTGGAAACTCTATAGTGCTTGTTCCTTCCCATGGAAGCCATATATGCCCAATTCAGTGTTGTAATCTCTGGAAGTACTGTAGGGTCAAGTAAAAAGCTTGTGGGCCATTTGACTTGGCACTTGTCCAATCTCAAGTTTATCTGAAGTCAGTGGTGTATTCATTATGACCATAGGCTTTGATTTATCAATCACTTGTTCGAGCAATGTTTGAAGCTTGGCTGTTGATTACCAGGGACCGGAAGGACCAAGTTGGGGAAGCATCCTGCCGAATATGCCAAGAGAAGTTTAGTACACCCATTGATGGTATGCCCATTCTTTACTGGGGATGCTGGCTGGCTATTGTTGGAGAGACTGATTCTGTGGGCTTTGAGCAGGCTTTTTCTGCTTGAACACTCTCAGTGTTTTTCTGAAGAGATTAGGCTCTGAGTTCAGAGTGCTGGAAGTTTAGTGGTTTGGAGCATCTCTCACTTCTTGTTTGCAGCAGGTGCAAGAGTAGCAAACCTTCAGAATTTGCAGAGAGAGTTAATTGTTGTCCATGTCTGAACTACAGTTGCTGACATTTTTGTCTGGGTGCTGATTCACTTGGTATGTTTTGGTTTGGGTTCTGGTTTGGCAGCTTTGAGCGAGCCCATTGACGTGTACGTATTCTCCCCCCTTCCTGATAGATCTAGGGTCTTTGTGTTTAATAATGTCAGATAACCTTGTTGTAAAGATTGGAAGGGGAGACGGCATAGGACTGGAAGCATTAGAGTGGGTTGGGTGGGTATGTCATAACGCAAGTCACACCCTCTTCATCTCTCTATCTCCTAACTGTGATTGATAGTGCAACCACAGACCACATGTGGCACATTTGTTGCAAGCTAGAGGGTTGGAGTAGCAGTTTCAGGATTTGACAGCATGCTTTCTAGTGTGATTTTGATGTCACTGAATATATTATAAACGCAAATCCTGAATTGGATTGTTTATGGCTGTATATATGTGCAATGGCAATTTCATGCTGTTTCATATGTTTTGAAATCTCATGACTAGCTTCAGGAGGGTAAGTAGCCTGCAGGGGTCTGTTCCTCTTATCTTCTGGTTTTATCTTCTCTTCCCAAGTGTTCTCTAATCACTTAGCTGAAAGAGTTCTCTCTAATCTGTTCCTTTAAAACCTTGCTCGCTTGGCTTGAGCAGGTATAGCATAGGACAAGGGAAATGGTTTTCTTGACTTTCTTTACCCAGCATGGCTAGGCCAGTTGTGCTGTCCATGTCTGTGCTCGCCTTTGTTTGTAGCTTAGGGCTTGCGCCTGCTGGGCCACACCCAACCATGTCACGTGCTCCTAATTCCAGTTGGTTACAGATATTTGCTTCGGCTGGGACGGCATCTTGTTTGGATTATCTAATAGTGTTTTCAACTGGGTTATTGTTTCCCTCCTGTGGGGCTGTGTTCAGTTACAGCGACTGGATTGATGAATGCGAGCGCATCAATAATGGAGCATAGTCTCCTTTTATTTTATCAAGACTTATGTATCTTTCTGATATTTACACCCTTCTGTTGTTACCAGAGCACCCAGTTGGATCAGAGGGACTGCCCTGGATAAATTGGTATTACATGTTATCTGAAATTCTGACATGAGGAAAGGTCCTCAATTTTGGTTGCAAGAACTGATGGAAGATGAGTCCGGTGGTCCTTGGATTCAGATACCAACCATGGGCTGGATGGACCCGTAGGAAACAGACATACCCACAACCATCAAGCTCTGGCCTTTACTTCTCCTAGGCCTAGACTTTTGGCTTGTGTAGAGTGGCTTGTTTGTGGCAAACTGGTCAAATAAGTTTGTTAATTACTTGAATGATGGGATCGAACCTAGTCTTGGGTACATCAATTACAGTGCCTCTTATATATGTGGATCAGCCTTAAGGCATCATGCATGCAGACACGCCACTGGACCGAGAAAGCAGTAGCCAGTTAGATTCAAGTCTATAGCCATTAACTTCAGCATGCATCGTACTGTATTGTGTTTTCTCTTTCAAGTTTTATGTTGAACAACTACAGATGATGACTGGGTTGATTTTCTCTCATGAATGTCTGTTGTAGTTGTCAAGGCAAATGGGCAAAGCAATACTGTTCAATGCCCACTGGAATATCTACTTTAAGTCCTCTTTTCAGTTTTGGAATATAATATGGTAATATTGGGTCAGAGGTTTAATAGCCAAACAAAGAACCAAATGAAGTGTACCTACCATGCAGTCAACCAATGACTTGGCAACCATGTCTTGAATTTGAAATCCCATTTGTTTGCGATTGGAATTTGTGGAAGGGTGCCTCTAGTCTCCAGAATTTGAGATGTTTTAAGATTTTAATTGGCACCATTTCTCATCGAGTCTGGGTGGTGTAGTTGGTCATCACGCTAGTCTCACACACTAGAGGTCCCCGGTTCGAACCCGGGCTCAGACACTTTTTGTCGTCTTTCCTCTGCATCCGAGCGGTCATTGTGAGTGGATAGATTATGCAAGGCGTACAATTCTCTTTTCATATTTTCTTGGATTTGACCTCCAAGGACAAAGCCTGGGGGCAGAAAATGAAGGAAATTTAAAGTAAGAATTTTAACTTCCGCTCCCCCTGCCCTTGCTGAAATTACAGTGTAATCCAGAATTAGAGCAACATAACTCAGAGGCAGTTGGGGCAGTCACTATATTGACAAAGGGGACTAGATTTGAGCTTCATATGTATAGATTTTCTTTTCTTTTTTTCTCTTTTTTTTAAGGGAAGTATAGAATCGTTTTACATGAAATCCAGTTGTCCTATCCTCGATAGATAATGGTTAAGAGAGGGGCCGTATTATTACTAACCTCTCTCTAGCATGTGGAACGGTGGGACTTGCTAACCCTAATTCAGTCATGCGAATATTCCTTTTTATTTTTACGGTAGCTTCTATTTGCGTGGAGAGTTTGCTTCGGAAATTAGACCACTACTAAGATTTCACTGAAGTTGCCCTACATTCAGCCAACCCTGGACAAGCACATTGGAATGCAGTAAAAAGAATTTTCTGATATGTTAAAGGCTCATAATGGTAATGCTCAAGGTACTACATATCTACCTCATCACTCTAGTCCTACTATTTTAAATTATTGTGATATTGTCCATTGGGCATAGGGACGAAAATCGACTACTGGTTATGTCTTTTTACTTGGTGGTGGCGCTATCTATTGTGCGGTTGTAGGTACTAATTTTTTGATTTTTTTAATTAACTGCAACTGCCAAATATTGGTGGTTGTAGGTGTGTTTTATAATGTATAAATAGAGACGTAGCATGTGCCGTTGGCCCAAGTGTCCAGTGTCATCTAAGCCCCAAATGTAAGATCTTCTATGTATCCCAGTGCGTCTCCCTATGTCCAGGCCCAAGTACAACTTCTAGGGTAGCCTGTACCTTTGGCCCATGAATGAAGAGTTGAAGTCTAAGACCAAGTGCAATTTCCTATGTATCCCACTGTGTCTCCTATGTGGAGGCCCAAGTGCGACCTCTAGTGTAGCCTATGCCGTTGGCCCACGTGTGAAGAATTGAAATCTGAGACCAAGTGCAATTTCATACGTATCCAAGTGCGTTTCTTATGTCGAGGCCCATCTAAGCCTAAGTGCAATCTTCTATTCATGTCTCCAAGTGCATCTCCCATGTAGTGGCCCAAGTGTCCAAAGCCCAAGTGCACTCTCCTATGTATCCAAGTGCGTCTCCCCATATAGAGGTGCAAGTGCGACCTCCAATGTCATTCCAACATTTAATTTTGTAATTTAGTTGAATTTTCAGCGACCAAAATTGTGCCTATGTCGTTGGCCCAAGTGTCCAGTGTCATCTAAGTGCAATCCCCTATGTATCCAAGTGGTCTCCTATGTCGAGGTCCATGTGTGAAGAATTAAAATCGACTACTAAATGAAGTTGGATACTTGTTTAGTTACAAAGAATGTGGCACATGAATGAACTAATGTTTAAAGAATATTGTAAACATGAACAAAATGAGCAACAATGTAATGAGACGCAAAGATTGGAATTTTGTGAAAGAGTTAGAAGTTTATATTAATACTGAGAAAACCAATTTTTTTTCTTGAATTTATTGACAGCTAGGGCTACTAACTAGCATCTAGCATATACTCGTATTACCCCGATTTGTGTTTACTAATACTCTGGGCAATATCCTACTAGCCTCGTAGGTGGCTGAAAATTTGGTACCTGATACCAGTATCGGATCCATTTTGCGAGGAAAAACCTAGGTATGACTATCGACGACGCACACTGCACAATATGGATGCAACTCGTTCAATAAGTGGAAATCAGGTTTTAGTTGTTTGGTGGGGTGGTTGTTATTGAGTCTCCATATGCTTGTTACTATTGTTCGATGATTTTTTTTATCAAGTGCGCAAGTAATATTGATAAATAGTGAGTTTTAATTATATCAAAGCGTATTGATAATGCCTTGGTATTGGTTTCTCAAAACTCCTGCTATTCATGCCAATAAAATACCACACGTATAATACATTATTGGATACCACCATGGTATTCAAATATCAGATTTTTCCCAAAATCAGTGTTTCCGTGGTATTGCAATAGGATCGGACTAAGGACTCTATACCAGCACCAGTCTGGTATATTAAGTGCTAACACTGGTTGAAACCCCAAAACCCCCAAAGCCCAAACATTTTTTGGTGAAACTCCAAAAAGAGAATGCAATGGAGAACACTAGGACTAATATAAGAACTGATGCACAAGCGAGACAGCATGCTAGTTTTCAACATGTCAAATATTTCCCACCCCCTTCTCAAGACTCAAGAGTTACACGGATTAGGGTGACACCATTAGAATGTTATTGGTTGTTGTACAACGATGAGTAGTTTGTTGGTAAGGTGGTTCAAGCTCAAACCACATGTTGGATGTCATAAAGGTGTCCCCCTTCCCACCAGAAGGCAGTAGCCCTTTGGAGTTAAGAGGCACCTTAATTTTACGCTTGAAACATTTTTTTATTTTCTGATAAGGTGATGGTGACGATGAGGTGCAGGGTTAGATTCTGGATGAGTGTCTGTAACACCCCATTCAGTGTGTTGTGTGTCACCCCATTGTCTCGTGTAACTTCCTCCTAGTACATTTCATACTTAATAAAATCATGACACCAAGTGAGAGTTACACTGATTGGAGCAATATTTCTTTCCGTGTTCTTCCTGTGTCAACCCATTGCATGTCAGCCCGCTTATAGTGAGTCTAAGGTAAAAAAAGAGTTGGGGTGGATTTGACAGCCTGCCCCCACCTTGGAGAAGCGGGCGCTGCCTGAATCCGGCGAAAATGCCATTAGATCAAACCCCTCCATTAGTTTTGTACATTATTCCCATGTGTTCCCCTCAGAAAAGCCCATAACTTTCAGAAAAATGACATCCCATGAGAAGTGGCCATACAAAACCTAAGATTCATGGGCAAGCTACCACCTCAAAAACTTTCAAACAAATCCACCGAGTAAGTTGGGAGATTGTATTGATTTGCTAAGTTTGGTTTTCTCTTTAAATACAATGTTTTTTTTTGGCAGCGTCACATTCTTTACTAGATTCAACCCATCTGAAGCATTGGTAGTTTTCCCTTCTAGTGGCCTAATGTCAAGGACGGTAGCCTTAAATGTCACTTGGAGCTTTGCTGTAATAATGAATCTAGCAATTTACAATCATTCACCCGAAGTTCATAGGAATAGAGGGTCAGAGCTCTTTGGCACCGAAGTCTGTTTGTGCTTGTCTTCCCTACTTTTAAAAAGAGTTGTTATGTACTACATTAACAATTAACAATTTACAGTGCATCAAAAATCATGGGATATGCTCATCTTCGTGCCTGCAAAGAGTCGCTTTATAAAGGTTGGCAGCCTTCTGAGAACTTTAGCCTCATCATGCCCAACTCGGTAGGTCTCATAGATCAATCACTTTTGGGAGAGAGATGTTGACAAAGATGACGACTGTAGTAGCCATGACACATTTGCTGCACAAGTACTTCAGCTCCATCTCTTCAAAAGTACAGGCACAGGGCCCCCTAGCCTCAAAAAGCTGTCAAGTTAAATAAATACAGTGTGAAACTAACTAGAATAAATCTAGTTATTTGTACTTAACACTTGGATTTAGTTCAAGTGTTAAGTCCAGTGTCAAGTTTAGTTTGACACCTGAACCATCTTATCTTCACGAGCTGGTCAGTCGTACGGCTCATCTCTCTCGAGTTGAGCCTGCACGACCGAGCTCCTTCACTGCTGAGAATCTGAGTGTGCTTATGAAGGGAGAATAAGATGTTGTGGGGTGGAGTCCCCATAGCTTGGGGTGCCCCTGGCTCGACTCGTAGTTTTAATGAGTGATTGTGTTGTATTTGAGTGTTTTTGTGTCAACAGTGTGAATCTAGTTTTCAATCACTCGAGAGAGATGAGCTATCTAGTTTTCTAGTGCTAAGCTAGATATGATTGTTTTTTTTAAGCACTATTATAATATAACTTGGTAACCTATGAGTCTGCCCAGCAGAAGGAGCAACGCCGTCACGTTTGAAGGAGTAGCCAAGGCTCGCTGGAAGCTTGATGTGTAGGGGATCAATACTGATGCAGCAAGCAATGGAATGGGATTAATGCGGCTGCTGCTATGGGCAATGGACTGAGCGGGACTGTGAACAAGCCATGGCTTGATAACGGACAAGCGCCGTAGGTAGCAGCAAGCGGCAGATACCAAGATAGCTGCTGACGAGGATGTACAGGCTAGAATGGGCAGGGAGCTCCACCGGCTGGTCCTAATGCAGGCCAGCAGCTCTAGTGTGACTGGTGTGCGTGCCTGCCAGAGCAAGCAGCATCAAAGCAGCAAGCAAACAGGGTTTTGATTTAGTCGCTACTAACCTTCATTGCTCACCTCCTGCTCTCTCAGATTGTACTGCCTTATGGTCTCTCATCACTCGATGATGTTGGCCATCATTCAGATTTGAGTACTTCGTGTGTTTATCACTTGTTGTGCGATGGAGATGGAGAGAGGCGAGAGCGGGAAATGTGCAGGAAGCGGAGGTGCTTCTTTGAAGGGGCATAAAGTGAATTCTGATTGACGATGGCGGAGTCTTTCCGGTGGTTTTGAAGCGGCTATTTGTGTGGAGGAAGTAGGGTGAGGCGGTATTCGTTGCATGTATGTTGCTTCTTTCGATTTTTTTGGTTGTACGTGGCTTCAGCGGGTTTGGTTCCTCCGACTCTGAGGCTTGGAGGCCGACTTGGTTGTTGCCAGCTTAGGGAACGATGTGAAGGTTCGATGGTTGATTATCCCTGGGTAGAGACTGACGAAGTAAGATATGCAAGCTAAGAAGTTGAAGGTGGGAGCTAAAATCTCTGTCTACTGGCCGGAAGACAACCTTTGGTACTGTGACGAAGTTGTTTCTGTCAACGAGACATCTGAGACCTATGAAGTACTTTATGAGGATGGAGAGAGGGGGGAACTAAATCATAACTGCTACTGCCTGTAGCCGTACTCCCCTCAAAACCCTTGGGTAACTCCGTGATGACACTCACAACCTGCAGAGTAGGTTCACAAGACGAGGTGTTACGTTCACAAGACGAGGTGTTCGGTTCAGACCATCTTCACCTCCACCCTCAACTAGTGCAGAGTCTGACACAGACTCAGAGGCTTCATCAACAGGTGTGCAGTTTCCTTCGCCATTGTTGTGGGACAACATGGAGGAGATTGTATGGAGCAGTACAAGGGGCCTCGTAGGTACTCTGGAGCTGTGGGCACAATCGAGCTGGAGGACTTTATCCAGGAGTTCGACAGCTGGTGTGATTTGCAGCAGATGCGCAATCCACAGCTGTTCACCCCATTCATGGCGTGGAAGGGACTGTTCCAGCATTTGGAAGGTCCGAACCTATGGACGATTACCACGAGTTCAGGCGAGGACATGAAGCAGAGATTGAGGCTGTGGAGGATGTTGTATGGTCACCGGACTACGTCTCCATTACTTGAGGCACGACGCGACAAGTAGCTCCATCAGCACCAATATCTCCCACTGCCAGTACTAGTAGTGGAACAAGTAGTGCCGGTACTTCTGCAGGTGGTATCAGTTCAAAAGGTGCTACTACTCCTCCTGCCACGACTACACACATGTGCCTAGATTCAACCCGGTGGTGGAGTTCTTCCAGGAGTTGCGGACGAACTACCAAGGCGTACGGACAGAGAAGCTGCGAAGTTTGCAAGACTTCCAGCGCAATCCAGTGACGGAGCTTGCGAGAGGTCTACACTCGTATGAGGCGCTTGATAAGTGTGACCCTAGGGGTTACTGAAGCTCAGGCAGTCCAGTTCTGGTATGGAATTTTGGACAAGAAGCTCAGGAGAAGGGTGTGGGATGCAACACTGTTACAAGCGGCCCCACCCACATTAGCAGATGGGTTTGCTGGCTGAGCAGATTGAGCTCAACATGTGGAGGAGGCGAGTTGTTACCATTGGATTTGGCAAAGGACATGCTTGCACGAGGCGCAGCTGCCAGCAAACAGGCACAAGGGACTGCCCAATAGCATGGTCAGGGGGCAAGGTTTCCCAACCCAAATTCCATGGAGATTACAGGGGACCTCAGGTGCAGAGGCCAGTAGCATCTTTTGCAAGCCAACACCAACCAGGGGTGATATGTTGGACATGTGGAGGACCCCATGTCAAGAAAGATTGCCCAGAGAGTGGCAAAAGACCGGCACAAGCACAGCCTGCACAGTTGCAGTGTGGGCATTGTGGCAAGTATGGGCATGGAGATGCCCAGTGTTTATGACTTGCACCCTGAGTTGCGGCCAAGGCCAGTTCCAAGGGAACAATGGTGGCGAGGGGCAGAGCTGGAGCACCTCAGAGAGGACGAGGTGGTCACGCACGAGGTGTAGGACGAGGGCAAGCACAGTATGGCCAAGGACGTGGAGGTCAGGGAGTTGACCAAGGCATGGCCAACCGGCTTCAACAACTAGAGCAAAGGCTTGCTGCCATGGCCACAGCTCAGGTGGTACCAGCTCCAAGACCTGAGGGTCCACCTCATGTTCCTCCTCACAGCGTCATCCTGACGGAGGAAACATGGGAGGCATGGGATTTATATGTGGGGCAGGGGCAGCACTACCCTAGTGCAGGTGGAGTCTACTGTAGCCGCACTCGAGGAGCAGCACGAGTTCCTGAGCCACGAGGTGCAGAGGTGGAGTTAGATCCACAGCGTGGGAAGGCAAGCTGTCAGGCTAGGTTGCCTCAATCATTCATCTTGGGGGAGACAGTGTCGACGACATCCATGGCATCTAGTTCTCGTGCGATAGATACAAAGGCCGTTATTGTGCCATTGGGGAGAGCTACACGTGCAGCACTGACACCTGCTGCTAAGGCTAAGTGCAGCCACGCCAGTGTGTTGTGGGGGCAGCCACCTCTGTGTGTCAAGCCCTGATGTTCTCGGCAACATGATGAGCGACGCCGGGGGGGGGTAAGACCAGTTGCAGTGTTAGACTTAGTAGCAACACTGTCTGCGAGAGTGGGGAGGTCACTTATCTTCTGCGGAGTTAGGGGAGGGTTTAGTGGCAGAGGGATCCTTGGATTTGAGGGTCGAGACTGCCACGGCTGCGCCATGACAAGCTGCAGCTGCCAGGTTGACGGAGCTGCCAGCTAGGCCAGCCTTTGAGCGCGCCATAGTGACACCTGGAGTTGTTTTATTAGACAACCAGGATGATATTTTCTCTTTGAGTGGACCGGCAGACAAGAGGTACTAGCCACTGCGGGTCTTGTTGGACTCGAGAGCTCAGCCATTGATGTTGGGCAGAGCTGCTATTGCAGGTTTGGGTCTCATGGAGGCGGACATGGAGCCTTGTCCTTTCCAGATACAGACATCTCTGGGAGGATCAAAGCAGGCTCGAGGCATGGCACGGCGTGAGTTAGCCATTAGACTACAGCCAGATCATCCTATAGATGGCTCAGTGATGAGCCAAGGCCAATGTGACAGATGCGGTCTCTTACGATGTCCTCGTTGGTGGGGGGCAGTGTTGTATCCCATGGGCTTCACCTGGATTTTGGGAGGAGGTCAGCATCTTACAGGCCTGGATGGCAGTCAGGGGATGGTCGTTGTGTACAGCTCCCTGTGACGTTCATTGGGGATGTTGCTGCTGCCCAACGGGGCAAGATGCCAATACTAACAGCCTTCACAGCTGTAAATAGTTGGCCTGAAGAGTTGCTGGAGGGTAATGCCCATGCAGAGGATGTGCCACCTCCAGCAGAGCAGGATGACATGCATAGTAAGGTGGAGTTGCCTGCCATGGTTGCTCACACTCCATTGTGGGTACGAGAGCAAGGATTTGCAGCAGGCTGCTGATAGACGGGTGCAACAGCCTGGGTAGAGGCCTTTGTACCGTCAGGAGAGGAGGAGAGTGCGGTGATTGCACCAGGACCATCTCAGTTGTCGCCATGGGACACCACACCTCTTGTGAGGCAGTGCTCGGATGAAGGCATATGCCTTCTGGACTTGTTTGGCGGGGATCAACACTGGATTGGCTGCCAGTGCTGCAGCAGGTGTACGAGTTCGACGTTACCTATATGTGGAGAGGGATGAGACTGCACGACGCGTCTCACTGCGCCATGTTGCTCAGTTGGTGCAGCAGTACCCTGATTTGTTGCCAGTATCTGCAGTTTGTGGATACCAACAAGCCTTGCTGGGGACGCATGATTTGGAGCGGGTTGGCCCTATTCACTTAGTAGTGGCAGGTTGGCCTTGCCAAGGGCTTTCATCAGCTGGGTATGACAATGGGGTTACAAGACTCAAGGTCACGCCTGTTTTTGTTTAGGAGATGTTGAGGGTCCTGCGCTATGTACAGCTTCAGCAGACAGACTCTCCGGCATATATCTTGGAGAATGTGCCATTGATGGGTGATTCTCGGGCCAAGGTGATGGCCAGTGTGAATCAAGTGCAGTCTTGGCTTGGGTTAGCAGTGTTGCTGGACGCAACTGCAGTGGGGTCACGGGCTCATCGCCCACGACTATGGTGGACCAACTGATGCCACCTGCACTGCTCAAGCGTGCATTGATGGGGTGCAGCGGCCACAAACCTGACGGTGGATAGCATTTTGGACATAGGGAGGCAGGCTCAGCGGTGTGAGACACGATGACCGATCACCTTTGGCAGTGGTCAATAAGGTGGGTCACCCACGAACAACATTGCCTACACTGCTCAGTTTTCCAGGATCTCATGCCTTTACGGGATGGTGGACCTGACCTCTTGTGGGATAACCAGTTGAGCAGTAGTAAGTGGAGCCCAATGCTGACGAGGCGCGGGAGGGGCGGGGCAATGGGTTTTAACACTGGTACCCACGACACGGTGCCATCTCTTTCTGAGGCATCACGTTGTTAGGTGTGGGGGCAAGCCATGGATTCTCAATTGCTTGACCTGGATTATCAGCTTAGCTATGGCTGAGAACTGCAGAGTACGGAGTACACTTCCCTTGAGGGTCTCCCTGCCTACGAGATGGTAGAGGGCAACGAGTGGGGGCGAACAAGTGAGGACCACGAGGTGCAGGCCACATCCATGCACACGTGGGAGGTGCTCGAGGTTCAGAAGGAGGAGTTGGCAGCCAAGGCGACGGGTGATGAGGGATGAGGTTGGGGATTTTTCTCGGGTTGAGGAGGTCATCAAGGATGGGATGATGGGGCGGATGAGACATTGTCACTGAAAGGAGGCAGAGGCAGTGGTCACTGCTCAAGAGGTTGCCGCATCACAACAACGAGGGACGCGTCTTCTACATCTAAGCCTGTTGGACTCAAGATTGCAGTCACGGAGGACAATGGCGAGCCTGATGGTGGACCCATAGTCACCGGAGGAGAGAGACGACATATCGGTGGTTCTTGAGGCTTACAGGAACTGCTTTGCTTCAGTTTGTGAAGGATCTTAGGAGCACTGGAGGGTCAAAGAGATTCGCATTGAATTGACTACTGACCTGCCATCTTTCGGAGACCCTATAGATACAGTGACATGGAGAAGGTTCTTTGATAGATGAGGAACTCAGGACCTTTTGGGAGGCGTGGTTTGGTCGAACTATCTGGGGGAGAGTATGACTTCAGCCACGGGTGATGCCAACCAAGAAGGATTGTCTATGGCAATGGACGGGAGAGAGAGACGATGTGCGGGGTGATGGACCGGCCTGTAAATCCTCAGACCAAGTCCGATAGGTGTGCCAGCCGACCCGAGGAGATCTTTGATGCCATTGGGCCTGCCAAGGTCTTTAGCACTTTGGATTTACGCTCCGGATATCATCAGTTGCCGATCAAGGAGGCGGATAAGCCGAAGACGACATTCTGGGGGAATCAATGAGCACGGGAAGGATTGCTATACCAGTGGCGTTCTTACCATTTGGCTTAAGAACGCTCCGCAGAGTTTCAGAGAGTAGGACAGGATTCTAGCAGGGGTGGAGTTTGCTCGGTGCAAAGATGACATCATCATCTTTTAGTGCTACGGTGGAGGGAGCATGAGAAACACCTTAAGCGGGTGGTATTGAGCGATTGAGGGTGCACAGATTGAAATACATCCGGGGAAGTGCAAGTTTTGCCACAACCAAATAGTATCTGGGTCACATGATATATCGGGAGGATTTGGGGGACAGAGATTAAGGTAGAGGCACCGATTCCACGCCCCACGGATGTGAGCCGAGTTCGAGCTTTCATGGGGTTGTCAAACTATTATAGACGGTTTATCAAGGGATTTAGTGCCATTGCAAAGGCTCTAACCAAGCTGACCAAGGTGGACCAAGAGTGGCAGTGGGAGATGAGCAAGAACGAGCTTTCCAAAGCTCAAGGCGAGGTTGACCTCGGCGCCCATCTGAGACGACTATCAGGGGGCGTCCTTTTCAGCTGCATACATATTGGAGCATGCTGGGGCTTGGAGCGGTGCTCACACAGGTGGATGATGAGGGAGAGAGTTCGTAGTGGCTTATGCTGAAAACCGTAAACTAAAAAAAAAACAACAACAAAAAATGCAACTGCTAGGTGAGGTTGCACACTTCAGGGCTATCTATACACCTCTCACCCTTGTCACGGATCACCAACCACTTAAGTGGTGGATGGAGTTAGACAAGCTTACGGGGAAGCTTGCACGGTGGGCACTCATCCTTCAAGAGTACGACTTTCAGGTTGTGAATCGACCGGGTTGGTCAATCGAGATGCAAGATGGATTGAGTCGCATCCATGCACGAGCCAGCAGGATGGAACTGGAGCTCGGTGGCATGGTGAGACAGACGAGGAGATGTTGCCCGGATGGCATGCATCTGCATTTCTGTGTATTTGGCAGCGGAAGGCTAGGTTGGACCTGCAACAGGGATGACTGTAGATCAAGTATCTGAGGACCCTGAGGCCAGCAATGAGCAAGGTAGCGCCAAAGATATACATGAGCATTCAGCTGTGTTGGACTACCTCCGCACTGGAGACACGGCAGCCACTGTGACTGCCAAGGAGAGGGATCGGATCCTACAACGAGCCAAGAGGTTCAAGTGGGAGGGGACACACCTGCTCCGAGTGTGGGAGGATGGTCGAGTGAGGATTGTGCCTCACCCAACACAGCGGGCACGGTTAGTGCGGCATGCCCATGAGGAGTTGGGGCATTTTGGGGTTCAACGCACTCATAATCTACTGCAGGGGCAGTATTGGTGGCGTGGTATGCACACAGAGGTGCAACAATTTATGGCTAGGTGCATGGTGTGTGACAGGGTGCGTGCTTCATTCAACGCCCCTACTCCACAATTGCATCCTCTTCCGATCATGAGATTGGGCTACAGGTGGAGTCTTGACTTCGCAGGGCCGTTGTCATTGACCATGCGCCACAACAAGTACGCGTTGGTGATGGTGGAGCACTTCTCCAAGTGGATCGAGTTGGTTCCATTTCCTGATAAGGCTAGTGAGGGAGCTGCGTATGCATTCTTGGATTGTGTACTTAGCCGATTCGGTGCTCCAGCTGAGGTACTCACGGACCAAGGGAGAGAGTTCTTGGGGGAGTTTCAGGCTTCGTGTGACAAGGCCTTGGTAGACCACCACACCACTTCTCGGGATCATCCTGAGGCCGATGGCTTGGCAGAGAGGGTTGTTCAGACAGTAAAGAGGGGTTTGCGCAAGTATGGCTTGCAGAAAGGACACCTAGGAGATTGGGACCTTCAATTACCCTGGTTAGCCATGGGCTACAGGTTCAGCAAACAAGCATCACTTGCCTCCTTCTCACCATACTTTCTTCTCTTTGGCTAAGAGCCGGATTTGCCTACATCCATTCGTAGAGAAGCTGCTACAGTTCTTAATCTTGACAATCCGGACGTGTGGGCACGTGCATGTGATCAGCGTGCAGAGTTGTTCAAGAAAGTCATGCCCATGGCTTTCGAGAACCTTGCCATTGCACAACATCATGATACGTTGAGGTATGCTACCATACGTGGTGGGGGCTATCGTCCTGGGGTTCGAAGATTCAACCTTGGTGACTATGTCTATCTGTAACAGACTGCTCCTACGACCTTGGATGTCACTGCATGACATGTTATTTTGAGGGTTCGAGAGGTATTGCCCTCAGGCGTCTTGATCTTGGAGGGTCGGGATGGCATAACTTGGAAGGACCATGTGCGTAATTGTGCGCCATGTCACCTTTCGAATGTTGATGGCAGAATTGACCCAAACCTGGCAGTGGTACTTGCAAGTTTGAGGTGCATATTGTGTGGGTCTGCTAGAGGGGCAGCCACCATGTTGGTGTGTGATCGATGCTCTAGAGGTTGGCATATGGGATGCTTGACTCCACCTCTTGAGATGGTTTCTGATGGGGATTGGTTATGTCCGCATTGCATTGGATAGTGGGGATACAACCATGGAAGGCTAACAAAAAATGGAAGGCCAAGCTACTAGGAGACCTTGAACACACAAGATCCTGGCTCCAGTTTACATATTGCAAGAGGGCGACCTCGATGGGGCTACCCCCTTTACCCGGCCTCTTGGTCTATAGAGTTTGAGTACAATAGGGACAGTGATAGAAAACTTAGTACGGTTGTGGCTATTACATCTTGTAGCTATCTGGAGTTAGAGGGACCTATCCACCAGCTAGGGGGGCGATTGTGGCAGACTACTTTATTGTCCATATATGTGTGGTGTAGTTTGGATAACGATGTAGTTGTGTAGCGATACGTATGCGCACGACAGCTGTCAAGTTAAATAAACACAGTGTGAAACTAACTAGAATAAATCTAGTTATTTGTACTTAACACTTGGATTTAGTTCAAGTGTTAAGTCAGGTGTCAAGTTTAGTTTGACACCTGAACCATCTTATCTTCACGAGCTGGTCAGTCGTGCGGCTCATCTCTCTCGAGTTGAGCCTGCACGACCGAGCTCCTTCACTGCTTAGAATCTGAGTGTGCTTATGAAGGGAGAATAGGATGTTGTGGGGTGGCGTCCCCATAGCTTGGGGTGCCCCTGGCTCGACTCGTAGTTTTAATGAGTGATTGTGTTGTATTGAGTGTTTCTGTGTCAACAGTGTGAATCTAGTTTTCAATCATTGTGGCAGACTACTTTATTGTCCATATATGTGTGGTGTAGTTTGGACAGCGATGTAGTTGTGTAGCGATACGTATGCGCATGACAGAGTGTATGTGTATTTTTCTCTGTATCTTGGTGCCAAAGACCAAGAATAGCTGCGTACAATAAAGCCCAGGGTCACCTTGGCCTCAGCTAGGACGAAGGCTTGTCCGATGCAAATACGTGGGACCCACACCAAAATGGAATGTACACAACTAGATATTTGCAAGCACCCGAGATACCGTCCTTGAATTGCTCTGGTTTGAATCCCAAAGCATCATCTCCTCATATCTCCTTGTTCGTATGCAGAAGGTACATGGGCACCTGTGTATAAGCAAAAAATCCTTAGTCAAGGATCTTGTAGAGAGGACACTTTCCTATCAGCTGCAAGAGGAGTGTGCTTAGGATGTGGTTCTTTGCTTAGTTGGCTCCTTTGAGTGATGGAAGCTTGAGGATTATCTTCTCTTTGGATAAGAGGTTCTTTTACAATTCCCAAAGCCACCTTATCGTGAGCGGTGAGTGGCATCACATGCTTGATAATCTGTGTGATTATTGGTCCTACCATAGTCCATGTCTTTTACCCTAAGTTCTTCTTTTGTAGTCGTGAAATGTATGCTAGAGTTCTTGAGCAAACATTGGCCCAATTCACTGGCTGTTTGTTAAGGGCCAACAATACTTGGTCAAAAATACATTGTTCCAGCATTGCCAAAAAAAACAATAGTACAGTATTATGGAGATCCATACATCCTTGCTTTTGTATTCTTTACACCTTCAATTGCTCACAGTATATGTCCTAATTAAGCTGGCATCTCGCTACATAAGGTGCCAAAATGTGCCAATTCCAATGTATTTTTGGACCAAGTATTGTTGGCCCTCAACAAACAATGAGTGAATTGGGCCAATTTCTTGCTCAAGAACCTTCTAGCAGAAATTTCACGACTATAGAAGAAGAAAGGACAAAAGACATGGATTATGGTAGGACCAATAATGACACAGATTATCAAGCATGTGGTGCCACTCACCACTCACGAGAAGGTGGCTTTGGGAATTTTTTCAATTTGTCTTCAAAAACTTTTTTTTCCAAGACTCCTTCCGTAAAAACTTAGCTTTTTTTTTTTATGGTACGTTCAAGAATAAGATAGATGAACTAATTCAAACCACTTTCTAAAATGGACCCCTAGAAAAATACATAAAACCAACCAGATGCAAACTCTAAAAGACGCTTTCATTATGAATGGTCCAAATTAGGTCACGTGTTGGGCTAGAATGGTAATTGTAGTAAACCCACTAACTCAGAGATGATCATAATGAAAGCACTTAGTGGATAGATTAATATTTACTGACGGTCCATATTTCAGATATTACTGCACAGTTAGAGAGTTCTAGTACTTAAGTCATATTTAGGAACGCCTCCGAAGCAATTAAGGTGTTGAGGATCACATGTCAGGATCGCTGATCACATTTGAGTTCCATCGGTTTTTGTAGGAAGCCAATGATTAGTTTTTACACTCCACTCGAATAGTTTTAAGCAGCTCGTGGTCAATTTTGGCACTGTGGTGGGCCTCCATGCATATGGAGATGGAGAGGTACAGAAGTAACTCGAGCTCAGTTTCCTAGGAGTGAAAGGTTTATTTTATATAATTGCATGAGCAATTTGCTAGCAGGACTTGATCACAGAGTACAGATTAGTCAGTAAAGGGATTAAAAGCTTGCACTTTAAGGATATCAGACCGTCGTTGTTGGGTTGACCCCTAGTCCATAATACCATCTACTGGCCCACAATGGATATTTTATGTATTTTCATTTTGAATATTCACCAATATTACGGATTTTGTCATTTGTTTTTTGTTTTTTTGGTAATAATGCTTATTTATATTTGCCAACGTTAGAAAAATATCAGTACCGAAGGTGCATCTCTCAATTCTATTGTGTTTCTTAAATGAGCCAGAATAGGTTCATCTACCTTAATTTCTTTTTCAATGGACTATTCTGATCACCTAATATATAAAGTAAGATTGGATTTAACCATTCCTTCTTTGTTGATCTAAATTGTAGCGTCCTCCCACTATGGATCTCCTTCTAATAGTTATAAACGTCACCCCTAAAAACAGAGCATATCGTGTCTCTACTCCAGCCTTTGTTTGACTGGCCACCTGGTGCCACAGAACACCAAGCGGAGGTACTCTTGTCTTCCGTTACTGCATCTCATCCATTGTGACGGAAATCAGGTGCGGAGCCCAATGCCCACACAGGCTGATGTTATTTTTTTAAACATATTACAATTGATATTATAATTAAAATAAAATAAATACTAGAACAAATGAGAAAATTAAAATAATTTATTAAATTAACTAAATTAAACATAGTTAGATTAAGTTGGAAAATTTTATTGGCAAAATTCAAGGGCCAGACATGGTACATCAACTTTCAACTCTCTCTTTCATTTTCAGTTTTGGTGCAAAGGATGTAGACTGAGTCAGTTTTGTGCAAAGATATGTAGGCCTTTAAGATCACTATTGTCCATGTCCTCGCCGATGTCATAAGACGGGAAACAATTCCAGGGAAGTTTTAATGTTTGTTGTAGGGCCTTCTTCGGGCAGATTTGGACACACACATCAAGGACAATGAAGGCCAATCAAGGACAATCTGGCCTTATTTGAGAATCAAATTTGGACACACAAATCAATGACAAGGAAGACCATTCAAGGACAATCAAGGACAATCTGGCCTTCTTTTAGAGTTAAATTGGACACACAAATCAAATGACCATGAAGGCCAATCAAGGACAATCTGGCCTTATTTGAGAGTCAGATATCAAATGACAATGTAGGATCAATTCAACATGAATAATATTAAAATACAGTTTCAAAATCTCTTTTACTAAGCACATCTTGAATGGACTCGGCCCCACCTCTTATCTTGAATTCATCATGTATAATGGAAACATGCTTTATTCTACAGATTTAGCATGCATTGGTTGAAATTGTGACCCACACGGTACATGCGTATTCCAACGATGACGCTGGCTTACAGTGGCAGTACAACAACAGGGAGGGCCGGGGCTGGTCGCAAAGTAATATCAACCTGCAAGAGGAGCGGGGGCGGACTAGGCGAGCAGTAGCAAAGCCGCAACGGGAGGGATGGAGCAGCGGAGGGCCGGGCTGGGACGAATAGCGGATCAGCGGGTGTCCCACGGCTAACACGAGCACTAGAAGGGCGGTGGGCCCGGGGCGGCTTGGAGCACCATCGCAACATGGGTTTACGGGGGCGAAGGCTGCTCCCACACAAACCTAGCAGCAGCGGGGAGGGGAGAGATGAAAAATGATAGAAGATAGATTGACACACTGAGCGAGCGAGACATCGTAGCATGGCGGGAGGGTGGCGGGAGGGTGGCCAAAGGGTGGCTTAATTGTAAGAAAAAGTTTCATCCACTCGGTCATCCATGCACGTACAGAAGGCCACATTGATCATTAAATGTTTTGGTTTTGGAACAATAAATGTATTTAAGACCCTAACTCTACATTAACCTGCTACTAACCCTTAATAAAATACACTAGCTAATGACTTAAAATGAGAGTCCCCAACGTTAGTTATAGAATGTTATGGGGAAGCCTCTAGGCTTGGATTAAAATTTTACTGAAACAAATGCATGCGCCACCACTATTGGCGGTCGCAACGGTTTATTTTATTTATAAATGCCCACGACCGCCAATATTGGTGATAGCATGTTTGTTTATTTATTTATTTTAATACGTGCGACCGCCAATATGGATGGCCGCATGTTTTTTCTTCTTTTAAAAAATGCATGCGACCGCCAATAGGGGCGGTCGTATGCTTCTTTTTCTTAAAAACAAATCTTAAAATAATATGTACGACTGCCAATATTGACGGACGTCGCATGTTTTTGTGTGTGTGTGTTTGTTTGTTTTTTAATGCCCGCGACTGTCAATATTCGCGGTCACATGCTATATATATATAAATTTTTAAATGCACCAAAATTTTATCCACGTCGCACGCATTTTGAAAAAATAAAAAAATATGCAATAGCCAATATTGACAGATTAGTAGAAAGCTCCTTGGAAGATAGAACCCTTCTAAAATAATAATTAATAAATATTGTGGAAATATTGGATATTATCACAAGTAAGTCTCATGCGATTGGTACATTAAAGTTATCCGTTAAGTCCAAGGGATGCAGAGTGAGTTCGGCCAGTTTGGTCAAGTGAACAGGGTGGAAGCGGGCCCACAAAGTACAAGCAAGATAAAGAGGGGGCCAAACTCAAAATAGCAGGAAAAACCAGCCCAAATGTGTTTGATCCTGTCTTCCTCCGCGTGGCGCCTAGAGCTGAGACACACGTGGATGAGCCTGACACGGGCCCACGCTCCCATCATGTTGACCCTTCCCACATTTCCTATTGGCACAAGGCCATGCCACTTTGTTCCTCTCTCGTGCCCAATTTACTCGAGTCCTGTCCATTTTATTGGACTTAAGGGATAGGCTCAAACTGCCCACCAAAGCCACATGTGGGGATGGATCAGAGGGTCAAAGAGGGCGGGACTTAACGGATAACTTTATTGTTCACACCATAGGCAATGAGGTCCTCTTCATGTATAACGGGATCCTCTATTTTCTGCAAACTTCATAAGTGTTTGATTTGTGTTGTTTCCTCCTCCATATCATCATTCATTTGACATCAGCATATGAAAATGCTTGGATGAGACGTAATAGTGGCATATGTTTATTGTCTACTTACCACATTATGTGTAATAGTGATTGGATTTATAGAGTTTTACCTTGCAACAACATTTTGAATATTCTTCATACTACTTCTAAACTTTATATTTTTTTGATTTATAAGTGTGGATTAAAAAAACACATATTTATATGAACTACATCAATGTCATATCATAGGTTGATCAAATGACAAATCCATTATATAACGAGGCGTCAACGATCACTTGTTGATGGTTGGTACATTTCTTAATATTTCCAAAGGATATGAAAGATAATAAACATATTATTTTCACAGATCTACTAAATCATGCTTCTCATTGTTGAATAATTGGGTCTTTAACCCTTAAGTTCCCAAGCGACCTGAATCGGGTCACTTTGAATTTGCAGTTGGACCAAATTTTTGCAGATGTAATCTGATGGGCCCCACTCCTGAAGCTTTAATGACAAGGGATTTGTCTCGAGTATGATGCAAAAAAAAAAATTGAAAAAAAACAAAAGCTACGACCTACAAAAAAAATCTTAGATCTCTCATTTACGTTTTGGGCCTGGAAAGGGCTTCTTGACCACTGACGTGGCAGGTAAACAAGCCCAAAACAGATTGCACTCCAAAGGCTATTTTTGGAAGAAAATTAGCAATTTCAGAAAAAGCACTTCACCTTGTGGTGCGTGAGCATTACACACACACATCCACCATTAGCTTTTAAAAATTTTGTAGAAAAAAAAAGTACTTCATTTGGAGGCTCATTTTCTCTTGTCAATTTTGGAAATGGTGGGTCTTAGGGCAAGCAAAATTGGATAAAGCTAGGTTTTGATTTGGTCAAACCTATTTCTTTCTCACTTTTTCTTTGGGACCTGATATTTGAGGTCTGGGCCACCGTTATAATCTCACAATTTCCACGGTGGACTTGACTCATTTTTTGGTATGTCATGCATAAATGAGCTGGGCCCACTGCTATAAGGCTGGAATCTCTGGATGATTCTTGGTAGGTTTGCAGGGGCAATTTACTACAGCTGGGTACCCAAAATTGGTAAAAAGTCAAAAAAGGGCTTGGAAACTTAAGGTTTAAGGCTCACGTGGGCCTGGATAGTACGGGCTAGGGGGTGGTTTCGGGTGGCCCCGCCGCCACTGCTGACCCGGCCAGGATCTGCCAACGTAGGGTCTACAGCGAAGGTGGGTCCACTATCCCAGGCTGCGTTGGGATTAAATGGGGCAGTTTTCTTGGATAAGGGATAGGAAGTAGCGGATAGTGTGGTGGTTAGGCGCATTGAATGGTATCCATGTCATTGCAAGTTCAATTCCGGCTTGTGCTGAATGTGCATTAATGATGGTCTTTTTGTGGGCGAATTTCCCGAAAAAATTTCTAAGTCCCAAGGCGGGTTGCGGCGCGGTGGGCAGACCCAAGCGCGGCAGACCCGAGCAAACCCAAGGTGGGCAGACCCGGCGCGGCGAACAGACCCAAGCAGACCTGCCGGGTGGTTGCGGGGAAAGGCAGGGTGACCCTACGTCCCTACACTGCCTGGCCCACACGTGACAATTTAAGACCCAATTAATCTAAAATGAGAGCCCTAAATCATCTGATATACGACATGATCCGCTTGATGATTATGCACATAATGATATTGTAACATGAGTTATTGATAAGAGATACCCATGTCCAATTATTACATATATATACTCTTCAAATTGTTAAGGATATAGTTACATCTTGATAATGTAAAACATACATGGATGATTTTCATTTTTTGAGGAGATTTCCACCATATATCAAGGAATTGTAAAAGCTGCCAATGGTGCACACAACCAATTTTTTGTTGCATTTGAATGATCATAATAATCATATCAATGATCAATAATCATATTTCCTTGAACTGCATTTATTAATCGTTAGTGGTAATTAGTATGGTCACATATGATGTATAAGCTTGATAGTTGAGAAATATCTATTTATAAAAGAAGACGAACTATTGTACTATGTAGTGTGGTAAAAATAAATCGTCAATGTTGGAAAAAAAAAAAAATGTCTATCTCCATGTATTATCTAATTGGCTACCAGCTACAGTCAGCAGCTTGGTTACTTACCGCTGTGGAGATTCAATAAGACTCGTCAAAAATAAAAAATTAACCCATAGAGTTTCACTTCTAGTTGCACACGTCACGTCCATCACATCACATCGCGTCGCGAATTGGAGCTGACATTGACGCGACCTAAGTCACGTCTATTGGATTTTGTGGTCGATCGTTAAGCAGGCAATAAGCAACTCTTTTATGCACTTGACTGCTGGCCGATTCTAACTTTCAGCTGAGGCCTTTTGCCGACCTCCTTGAATGCCTACATTTTTAGGCATATTCTGTCTTAAAGCTGTTGAGAAAATATGCGTCGCTTCGTTTCTGTCACTTGTCTTTTTCACGTCATGTTCAGGCAGCGCCGTCTTTAAGACGTCGTAGTGATCAATTACTAGGGTGACATCCTTGAATTCAACTCTTAATGTCGGTATCTTATGCATCAGGATCTTGCAAACATTTGTTGCTTCATCGAGCTGTGCCATGCTTGCATAATGAACAACATAGTTTCTCACAATAATGATTCCCTTCGAAAAGGCTTCGTACTCATCTACTTTCATAGATGGCTTGAACACCTTACGACTTACCTTCACTGATTTTGTAGAAGAAACGGCAAACAATTGCATCCCTCAGTCATCTCTAGTATTACTCTTGCGGGGATGACGCCCTTTCCTGCAAGACCACTTCATGATTTTGCTCGCTCCATGCTGGATCTCTGAAGACGCCCAAAACTTTTGTGACAGACAACATGCGTGAATGTTTTCCCTCCAGACTTTGGATCTGCGTGTTCAAGTTCGAACAAATTTCTGTCAGTCATCTGTCGTATCCAAGTGTCCGTTGTGACTCTATGAAGGGATGTTTTATGGTGTTACTTACTACAAATTGAAAGTTTCATGTGCATAAGTCTATCAAATTCTTGTGATACAACAATGGGTGCATAGAGGTTTAATGACCGACATGATAGACAATGAAGTGACCATTTTTTTGATATCTTCAAGTGCGTTTTTTTAGGTTACAATATTAATGTGATAATGACAATGCCTTATCTAATTGAAATTGGTGGGATTGTTTATATCCATTACTTGGTGATGATAGTACCACCATATATTTAAGCATTTGCAAGATGCAGTTTCAAGAAAATCCGCCCAATATTTGTTCATTTCATTGATATTGCACTCTGTGATGAAAATGCTTCAAAGTTGGAATCAAGATAGATTGAGGACCATAGAGAACACAAACGACAATAAGATACTATCAAGCTTTACAAAGAAGAATTAGCAACAATAATTTATGTTATACCTCAAAGTAGTCACATTTAAGAATTACAAAGAGCTATACTTGTAACTTTTACCTATGAAGTAATGACATATATTTTTTATTTTTCTTTATTATAGATTTTAAAAATTATCTGGTTGTGATTATATTTACGTGACCATTCTCTAAAATATTAGTCTTCTTGTTCAATTAATTCTATGTTTGAATTCTTTTAGTTTTCAATATATATCTTCGGAAATATTTTTATCTGCTTCAGAGTTGCATACGTTAATGATGTATGGTTACATCACGTAAGAAAATGACGTTGACATTAGACTCAACATCAAATTTGGTGATAAATATTAATATCTGGTGAAACCCCTCGTGCTTACAAAGCTTTTTGTCTTACATTAGTCATTTCTTCTTCGACTTAACCTAGCTTGGATGTTTGTGTATAAATTGCCAATCAAGCATATCAGAAAGTTTTGTAAAATGTTTTCTTCATTGAGACTCATTCGCAGGTGGTACATGAAGCTAACGCGACTTTGACTAACTCCTCTAATGTTTTCATTGCTCGCCTAAAGGAGATCAATCTACATGTGGATGTATCTTATTGCATCGACAATGTGGAGGATTCTTCTTGGCTTTTTGATTAGCTTGAGGTTGTGTACATCGAAGCCATCACATCTTGGTTTGTTGGGACATTTTATTTTCGAGTACGGCTGTGAATGAAGTAGCTTTGCGTGAAAAGAACAGGGCTCAAGATTAGCCTTCGATTGCTGAGCTTATACAGTAAGAGGTCCACAACAACTTCCCTCCAAGGGAAAAGAAGTCTCATCTTTCTTGTACTCGCTTTCTCATACTCGCCCCAAACAACAATGACAATCGCATTCCGCCTCTCCTAAAGATAAGACTCAACAACAAAGTGGTCGCTCACTTGCTCGTTGAACTATTGGTACCAAATCAGCCGACTCAAGGTCCAAAGCAAGTCTTGCTATATCCAAGTCCAAGCACCAGCAACAGGTAAATGATCAACAACGGATTGGGACTGCTCACACTCGCTTACTCTCGTTCCGCTAATCGCATTCGTCTTCTCCGAGCTTATTAGGCCAGCGCTCTCGAACTTCTCGTGGTTTTGACAAACAAAAGTCCAAGCAAGTTTACTAGAAAAAACAAGTTACTTGGGCAGATCCAAGCTGCCAAAGAGAACGCGCAAAAGATTGACGTAGTTTGCGTTACATCCGTTTTTATCATCACTAATGTTCTTTGCACCATGGCCTGATTATCAAGACCTCTACCTCATTTATTGGCATTTTTTCATCTGTTCATCTTCCTCTGGGAGAGTTTTGTTGGTGTCTTTGTAGACAATTCCTCTGCTCGCCCCAACTTATTAGGGGCTCTCAAAACAGATTAACTCAAGTGATGGCTATGGTGTACTCTTAAGTGTGATGCATGCTTTGCAATTTTCAAGTTGTATTGGGTGACAAATTTCCTGATGTGAATAAGGGACTTTGCTGAATTAATGTAGGCTGGAATCCTAATAGAGAAATGTTACATTCCAATAGTGCATTTGAAAGGCACCCACTGAAATGATAGATAACCATCTCAATATAATGTATATCCTGGAAAGCTTCAACCATGGTGAGTTTTTACTCTTCCATTGAGGGGTTTTGCCAAACACGCTACTTGTGTCTCAGCCTATAGTGTAAAATGTTACTTCAGCAAAAAATAACATAGAAAAAAATCATATCGACTAAAAATAACATAAAAACAATGTCACGTCGACTAAAATAAAACTCACCGCGATCATATTTATAACAAGATGAAAAGGATGTAACTGTCGAAATTCAACTGTCGCAATTAATTTGTTTTTTCAAAAAATATGTAGAATTGCCAAAATTTATCGGTCACAATTAATTATAATTAAAGTTAATCCATGGCCTCTGTCCCCTGTTATATATATATATATATAATTGAAAAAAAAAACTGCAACTGTTAACGTTCCTTCTGCTATCAAAGGGTCTGATTAGTGATCGGTCGAATCTAATTGGACATGCGGTATGGGAGATGTCGAATTTCAAGTACTTTTGGTCGCTGGAAATTCGTGAAAATAGCAAAGTGGGCTTTCATGGGACAATGATTGGAGCCTCGATAAGAGATATATCTATTACTTACAGACTGGTCTGATACTTCATTCCAGTATATATACCAGTATTGATACCAGTTTCTTATCGGTATAAGCCAACTTTCAGTCAATGGTATTTGAAATGTCACAATAAAAGACCTCAATCGATATGACCTTTATACTCTATACATATGGATGGATATGGCAATATTCGGATGCAGCAGGGTGTATCGTGCGTCACAAACCAACGCTTGGAGACGAGCAGAGTCTAGTGGCCAAGGAGCATGGCGGTAAGGGGAGTGTGGCAGCTCAAGAAACTTGTGCTCTGTTTCTGTGACCACTCTGGGAGTAGCATCGGCGCCAGGTTTGTCTCGACTTCTCTTCTTCTCTCTGTATCTGGGCTCTGCCTGTGTGCCTCAAGCCTACAGACGCAGGGTTATCTCGCGCAAATGAAGCTTTTGGGGGCTGGAAGTTTAGGGTTTCCATGCTTTGGCATTTTGCAGGGAGTTTGTGGAGAAGTTATTGCCGAGGTTGCGGAGTCAAAACCCACAATTGGAGGTGGCCACTGAGCTATTGCGCGGTCACCATCCTTATTTGAAAGGTTACTTTGGTGAGTCTTCAAGGCTTCCTAAGAGAAAGAGGGGTAACTTTGCAGTTTTTCTATTTTTCTACTCCGCTGCTTTGGAACAGAGCTGTGAGTGTGTTCTGTTTCGGGTGGGGTCGCAGTGAACAGAAATGAGAGAGTTGTGGATGTCAAAAACAAGAATCCCGAAGAGATATTGCTGCAGGCAATGCGGTTGCGCAACTCCACGGGGCGTAAGGTCGTGAAGCTCAAAACTCGCCATGTTACCCAGCGCCCTAGCATCCAAGGCACTTGGACCGCAGACTTGAAGATCTGAAATATCAGGTCCTGCTCTTACTAAGAAGGATCTACAGACAATCTTGGAGTGGGCTTAGATTGTGTCAAACAGTGGAGGTGCATGGACGCTAGGCTTTCCGATGCCTCTATGAAATTTTTATTTGTGAATACAAGTCATCATGAGGGGGTTCCTATGCTCATTTTCTTGCCTAAAACTGGGAGTTCACAGGGTTGCCACCCTGTCCACATCTTACCAACGTTGAACTTTGGAGACAGTGTGCGCTGTTAGATGTCACACAAGCTGCTGAGAGATGCGGATTCCAACTACGGGCCCATCCACTCCTGCCCTCATAATCTGGATCTTGACTTGCAAACCTGTCCGAAAGGAAAGACCAGGTTGACTGGTCCTGTCAAAACCCTAAATATGGGAAAAGATCCTTACAAATGTGATTCATGAAAAGCCATGACCGCACAGCAATGCAAGGCATCTGTCTGATGTAGGAAACATCGCAGCAGCCACACAGACTGGGAGACTTCTCTCCTTCACTCTGTGCATAAGCTAAGAAAGAAGAATCTGTTTTAAAGAGAGTTTTCTAGCACAATGGCTGTTTGAGTGATTTAGAAGGAGGGTACATATTTACCCTGATTTGCCTGTAGATTGGTGCTGGCTGCAACAGCGAAGTGTGATGCTTTGCCTGCTGGTTGCCCATTTTCAGATGGTGCAACCCAGGATTTCAGATCCAGTAGATCTGCTAGGCATAACAACTTATTAGAAATCTGAGGAGATGCCCAGCTAATTGTGCAAGCCTTCAGCAGCAAGATAAACTGTATCTGTAGCGTTATATATACATGCATGACTGGATGCGATAGACCGTGGGTATCACTGTTTTTGGTCATTATCCAAGGAAGGTCCCAGGGAAAGCAATTCTGGTTAAGTTTATAGGGAAGCTGTAATTCCTTAGAATGCAAGAATATTTCCTAGACTGGCTGTTGGAATGATCAGATTAGTATCAAATATTAAGACTACTGGACTCTAATTGTGAGTGGTAACCTTACCGCGAGTTCCTTTGCTGATAAAATGGCCCGTGTCAAACACTCCTGCAGCTGCTTGAGTGCAGTGGCCTGAAATAGTGTGCTCACCTGCTTCTTCAAACTCCCAATGGGATGACTTGTACTCGTTGTGTTGGAAAAGCTTCCAGTGGCGAACATCAAGTATTTGCATTGTCCCTACTCCAAGAAATGGAAATTGATGCTATCAGAATGTCTTCTCACCCAACCCTCACACCGAACAATGCATGCTGCTAAAAAAACAGGAGAATACATGTGGAGAACGATTTTCCTGACAGCTGATTAAGGAAAACCTTACCTTCACAAGTTGTGAGGTTGCAAACAGGGCAGCGTACTAAATGCAGATCTGGAAAAAGATCACAAGAACAATTTGTCAGGTTACCAAATGACTTGAGAACACCTTTATCCACACAGAAGAACTGGAGCATATAGTAACAGCTTGAGGCAGGATCACAAATTGTGTGAGGTTTGGAACTTGAAGACACATCAACGTTGATCCTTCTCACTTACCTGCGATCCAGACGCCACGCTTGACATCGGAAACAACGTAAAGCTTCACTGGGCCAGAACGCTTGTGCCCTGCACTCTTGTCTGACGAAACTGTGAAGTCCCAGAGCCTATCAGTCACAACTGCTTCTCCAGATTCAAGACAGAATACCCCTATTCTCATCCAGTCTGCAGATGACGAAAAGCAAGCTTCAGTATTGCAAAAGCTCACAACAAGCAAAATAAAACAGAGGTAGAACCTGTTAAAACAGTTGCAGACACAGTGACGTAGCCTCTCATGTTTCCTCTGTGATGACCTATTTGATTGCTTCTCATGGATTTCCTCTTGGTAAATGGAATTCTCTCTGAGGTTGAGTCCACAAGGTTATTGTGAGAGTGTGTTATAAGTCAGCTGATCAGTTGTTCCATTGAATTGACAGCATCTGCAAATCAAGTTTTTCACTTGCACTTTCTCGCCTGACTTGTTCAATGCAGAGAATTCCCTTACATCAGTCGCGAGCTTAACATTTCCTCTCGAATCATCATAGAGATAGAAGTTATTCTATTATATAGTATGCTTTTTGGTTGAAAGCTCACCAATATGCTTCTCAGGTTGGTGACAGCTGTATGAGTGGCTGCCATCTGAAAACCACATAGGATCCAAGATAGTATAAAATCCTTCTAAGAAATGCGTACAAGAAAGTGCCGCGAGATGACATTTGATCGTTTAACGCTCTACTCAATTATTGCATTAGGCTCCATAATTGATAGCGAAGACATTCCCAACCAGATCTTAGGATGCAACTTCTTGCAAAATTGTATGCAATTCCATACCATGTGCTGCGGCGTATAGACCTCTCCAGCTCAGTTCAGACTCCACGTTAACAGCGGGAATGCTAAGCTCGCGCAAGCACAGTATTTTCCAGACACTTTCTTCCGTAGCCATGGTAAAGAATCGACGATTAGCTAATGCTAGCCGCAACAAAGATTGTCCGTCCAGAAAAATCATGATGGCTGTCCAAACATCCTGATTGTACCTGATCCTCCATGAATCATTGAATTGAGATGGCTATATGGAGGCTTCAGACAAACATTGCGTGAGAAGTGACATTTTTCTACGTTTTTATAGAATGTAGAGAGATTGAGTTGACAACTTCATCTAATATTATCGTTTGAGCTGAGAAATTGGAATGCCAATCGGATTAGTAGGCCTGGATGTTATTGAGCAGGTTTATGCTGCAGTCATTTTGAATATGGCAACGTCTCGATCGATACCTCTGCACAAAATATCAGCCTCACTTGCTCGTCTCTATTCACAAACAAATTGAGGCGGTTGTGCTCATGAGAAACGGCTCGGCACTTACAAATCAACACAACTTCGCACGACCAAAGACAATTGAAACTCAGATTCTCGAAGCTGGAATACTAAAACCATAATGCCATTGATAACATTCAAAGAAGACCGACAATAACTTGTTATATATGATAAGATTGAAAGAAGACATTAATTTCTTTTCATGAATGAATAGAACTAAATTCCTACATACTTCAACAAACGTGCTCACCATGAGAGTTGTGGCTCAGAGCACACACGCGATTTACGGCACGTGTGCAAGACTCTTGGGGAAAAGCTGCGAAGCTCTCTGGCACAGCCTGCTTGCCTGTACGCTGCCATGGCAGCTCCTACTTCCGCAAGCAAGCAAGCTCAATCACACTCGCTGACGGTCTCTCAAATTTCTATAGGCTACGCCAACCAACGTCTCTCTCATATATGTGCATCGTCATCTGCAGTCGCCTGTAACCAAGGTTAACTCAGGTTCGGTTAAGCGGCCTTTTCCCAGCCTACATCTTTTTATTGAAATTTTCTCAAAATAATTTGAGAAAATCTCAACCGTTCAAATCCATAAAAACAGCCAGTCATAATGATCCGTGAATAGTATTTTTAAGATTTTGAATTTTGATGCAGAAGCGAAGGTTGAATGAGGGCACCACTCCGGCCTTGCCTCTCTTGCAATTCGAAAGCGGGGCTAGAAATTGCAGTTCAATTTCAATCGCATCCCCTACACGCATTAACCCTTAAACGCCCAGTAGCCCGTTTTGGGCCTTTGAAATCAGGAAATTTGAAATAACTTCACAGGATCTTAGCCATTTTTTTTGAGTTTTGGATGTGTTATGCCCAGCCACCTGGGCTAATCTGAACCGTTGGGCGATTTTCCCTGATCAAGGTTAGGATTCCGGAATTGCTGCGAGAGTGGCGGGGGGTCAACTCCCGCCATTTTGCTTCTCTCTCCCAAACACTGTGCTCTGGGTCCCGCGCTTTCTGAGTTCCTCGCGCGAGTTGGAGGGTGCTTGCAGGCGGCCGTTTGGATTCCTTGCAGGTTGCCGTTGCGTTTCCTTGCTCTTGTCTCCTTCTATAACTGAAGCTCCCGCCGTCGCTGCATCAGGAAGCTCTTAGCATTCAAGGCGTTGTTGGCTCATTGCGGCTGGTATGACACCTCTCTTCTATTGCCTGTCATCAAGCTTTGTTTCTTCATGTATGTTGTAGATGCAAGCTTCTTCTTGCATTGAAGGCTTTGCTTCATTCCTGTAGGCTTGCAGGCAGAGGAACTTAGGGAGACAAGTTGCAAAGATTCCCTGTTGTCATTGAAGGAGAAAGAAGGCCCGTTACTGGTAACTATATAGGAGAGGAAACATGGGTTCTGCAGACATGCCTCCAGCAGCTCCTGCGCATTTGCTATAAGAGTCTCTTGTTATTGGCAATTGGGCTTTGGGCGCCTCTCCAAAGCAAGTCGCCCAATTGATTGGGTGTTTGAATGAGGATGATCTTATGTGCTTGAAGAGGCCCAAGCGGGTGAAGTGGCCCGCATTTCCAAAACCAGCCAATTTTCGGTACCTATTTCGTCGTCAGGCTGCGGAGATTCTCGGGTGGGTTGATCGTAAAGAGGAAGGTGATCCACATGGCTTTTCTCCTGAGGTAAATGAGTGTTTGAGGCTATATGTGTGGCCTGATTTTGATGGATCCTCATCTGCCACCAACAATGAGACTGAAGGCAGTAGCAAGGTCCAGAGGTAAGAACGATTATGGGCATGTGAGACTTGATGACATTGCGAGTTCAATTTCTGGTTTTGATTCGGGTCTTGCATATTCTTTGCGTAGTTCTCAAGTTGCTAGAGATGTTGCAGGTCATAGCCAATCTTGGGAAGATCTAGGGGTGCTGGGATCCACTGTAAAGGTTGCAATGAACCATTTGTACCTGCCTAACATGGCTTCTTCTTCCAACATCCAAGAATTTGGTTATGTTACTGTCGTGGACAAGTTGTGGGACATTGTGAGTGCGTCTGATACATATGTTGTCTCCTTCTTTGCTGGGCTTGGGGTGCATACCGTGCCCTCTCATGTTTGCCTTCCTGTGGACCTTGACGAGCCTATGCCAGTTACATTAAGTGCCATGCTTGGTTTGGATGATGTTGTTGAGAACACGGTAGGGTCTGAATCTGAGACAGAATGTGACTCGGACTCTGACTATGATCCGGTAGAGGAAGAGAGAGGTAATCCAGATGCTGGTCAGGATCCAGACTTGTGGGATTACTGTGTGGACACTGGAAATGCGGCCCATGAGCTCTTATGATTTGGCTGAATCTTGGCGTGAATGGCCACCGAAAGATAAATTCGCAGATGACATGTGGAATTCACAGTGCACAGAGTTGCCTCAGGTAACGTGGAGTGGGGGGGAGACGGGTCATAAGGTGCCTTTGGATGATAGTGCTCTCCCTGTAGATTTTTTCAATTTGTTCTGGCTGGCACCTGTGATGCGGAAAATCTGCAGAATGACAAACCTATATGCCCAGACCTTATATAGAAGGGGGGCAAATGAAGGGGGGAGAGTGGTGGTATCCTGTGAGTGTTGTGGAATTGAAAGCGTGGTTGGGAGTTCATATTCTCATGGGAATCAAGAGATTGCCCAACACAAGATGTTACTGGAAAGGTAACAATGAGTTCTTCAAGTGTCCTTCCATTATGCGCATCATGAGTCGCAATAGATGGGAAGCAATTTTGAGGTGTTTGCACCTAGTGGACAACCGGTTAGTGGAGGTGGATAAATCAGCCCCTACTTATGATAAAATCGCAAAGACCCGTTGGTTGTTAGACCAGCAAAATGACTTGTATGCTCGCTACTGGCAACCCGATCAAAACCTGTGTGTGGATGAGATGATGGTGAAGTATAAAGGTAAGTACTCTAACCTACTCTAACCTGCAACAGTATATGAGCAAAAAACCAGTGAAATGGGGTATAAAGTGGTGGTGCTTGGCTGGTGCCAAAAGCCGATATGTTCACAAGATGGAGGTGTACCTTGGCCGTGATGATGCAATTGATTTGACACACGGGCAGGGATATTCTGTTGTAACCAGACTGCTGGCTGGTTTTTGAGGGGAAAGGGCACATAGTGACCATGGATAATTTCTTTACTAGTCCTATTCTTTTCTATGACTTGGCTGTCCAGAATATCTATGCTACTGGTACTGTGAAGACAACTCGGGTGGGATTCCCTTCATGTCTTGATTTTGGAAAGAGAGGAGAGAGAGGCACTATGCAGTACCGCATGCATAGATCTAACAAATTGGTGGCACTGTCTTGGTTTGACAACAAGCCAGTCACATTGTTGAGCACTGCTTGCAGCCCTATGGGGGCAGATTGCTTCATTGAGCGGTGGCACAACGGTGCTCGCCGCATGGTCCCCACTTCCCCCATTGTGAAGCACTATCAAGAACACATGAGGGGGGTTGATGTGCAGGATCAGTTGAGGGGCTACTACAGTGTGCAAACGCGTGATCACAAGTGGTGGCACCGCTTGTTCTTTCATAGCATTGACACATCGCTGGTGAATTCTTATTTGTTGTATCTGGCTTGGATGAAAGAGAAGGACAGGAAGCCGCGGTCTCATATGCTCTTCAACATTCAAGTGGCCAATGGGTTGATTGTCGGGTGGGTTGCTCCCATGAGAACTGTCTTGGAAGGGGCTTCTGTTCCAAACCCGGGAGCACTTCACTTCTCCCAAAAAAGTGCTAGGAGAAGGAAATGTGTCGAGTGTGGTGCCCGACAAAGGTTTTTTTGTGCCTTGTGTGGAGATGTTAGCATCTGTTTGGGGACCTGCTTTGTGAAACGTCACAGCCTGGTTTGAGACAATGTCAGTTGGAATTCATGGCTAGAATTCATGGCAATGTGAGTTCATGGCTGCAAAGAGGTGGTAGATTGCTTTAGTGGTTAGTCCCCTTGCCAAGTGGGGGTGCACACAAGGGGGGGATCCTCCCCCTTGTGTTCATGTGTGAGCTGCCAGTTGGGGCAGCTTAGTGGGTTCAAACCCTACTCACACATTATTCCTTGGTGTGAGGAGGGTAGGAGTGGGGTGGTGGGATATCTTGCTTTGCAAAGCGCTTGCTGCAGCAAACACTCCAGGGTACAGGTAGCACTGGCATTTTCCCAAAGAACACTGAATCCTCAATTTTGACCCACTCTGCTTTGAACAAATGTCCAAATTGCATTTTGTTTTCTGCAATGGATGTGAGATCCCACCAGGATGAATGGGTAGCAGAAGCAACTCATTTGGAAATCATCCCGTCACCCATTTCTGCAAATTACTCATTCTAATTTACAATTTTGGTATGTGGGTCCCAAAAAAGGCCCCAGTCTCAACGGTGGCATTTTCTGGATTTTCATCTGATTTCCCTCAAAATTGGCATGTACCTGCAGCAGGTAGGTACGCTTCTGGTGTGCAGTCAAAATTTTCAAATTCCAATTTTTTCGAAAATTACACCTGTTTTTAGCACCAGGGGTCAGGTTTTTGGAAAAAGTCAAAAATAAGTACTGGGCGTTTAAGGGTTAAAGGGAAGTTCTTTGAAATTGTTTGATTGATCCGAGGAAGCTGATATGTATAGGGAAAGTTTTTCCGGGAGACCCCTTAGGGAGTTCTAGACCTTGTGCCCGAGGGCGTTAAACCTGAGTAAGGGTTTCCGGGAAAAACCTTCCCACGCAAAGCACTTAGGAAAATTTTACTCCCCTATAGGCTCTGTAAATTCAATTCATTGGACGTTAAATAAATGCATGGAATTCATGCTACCCCTGCCGTATAGTAATTATGAATAGGTAGTAAAAATTTCTGGAAGATCACATAGTGTCTATTAATAAATATCACGGTAACAGGATTTGAGCCCTGAATCACCCAGGTGGCACGGAGGGTAATATGTAATATCCCATGGACTTTCATTTATGGCATGCACAAGAAGTTGAACGGATGTCATTCATTAAAAGACAGAATATTCTATTGACAACTGTCTCGATCCAATTCGAAAACTAATAGAAAGTATCGGTGCCAAAGCAGCTGAAACCCTTTGCGTAGTCATGCCAGGGCCAACAAACTTTACTCCCCTATAAATCAATCAGATATTGTTGCCATCTGAGAGGAGATGCAGTTTTAGAGTAAGAGAGGCTTCAATTCATACTTCGGAGGTTGGGTAGCTTGTGAGCATGCTCAGGCAAGCACAAGCGAATATTCAGGATATTCCCTAGGTGCCTTTCGAATATTCTCTAGCGAAACTAAAATTGAGAAACTAAAACTTTGCAAAACTATTTTTAACTACTCACATAGGCCCTCACAACATCACTCAAGAAACAAGTAACACCTATACACGATAAACATGTTACCCTATAGGCGTGGGGTTTCCTCACGTTATGCAAACCGGATACCCCAGAAAAACAAAAATCATGGTTTTCAGTCCGGCAGTTTAAGAAAAGTTATTTTCGCATTGAGAAAATAAAATTTGAAGGTACTCATATGCACTGTGCCGTTAACATGTAATTCCTATGACCGCGGTTTGAAAACATTTAACCCCTATTACCGCGGGTTGTGCTCATGCTCACGTTGTACCAACCCCCATACTTCGGAATGGCGGGGCATGCCTTTTGGTCAGGTCATTTGCTGGAACGCCTTCGAGGGTAAGATTTTTGGTCGGATCGCTACCATGTGGGGAGGTTTCCTTCTAAGGAGGGTTTGTTCGGGATGAGTTCAATCATCTAACTAGTTGGCAGACCAAATTCTACCAAATAAGCAACTCTCAAGTAACAAACGAAATTTTGTTCTGAATTAAGTGACAAGTGTCACCCACCGGCAAATGATATGTATAGATAGGAACACAATAGGAATCCGGCTCATGTAACCCACACCCGTGTAACCCCGCTTCATGCAACCCTAGCTCCTGTCACCCTATGTAACCCTACATCGTGTAACCCCGCCCCATGTGAGCCTCATGTCACCCTATGTCACCCCAATCGTGTAACCCAAAAAATGTGACCGCGCTTCCTGTAACCCTGCCTCATGTCACATGTAACCGTGTAACCCCCATTGCCACTTCCACCAGCCCACCAGTTCCTGTAGCTCCTCATGTAACTCTTCCAATGTAAGCCCCGCCACATGCAACCCCGACCGTGTAACCTCCTCCAGCCCAAACCATTTAATACCGCCTCATGTAGCCCTACGTAGTGTAACCACAGCAGTGTCATGTAACCCTAATCATGTAACTCCGCAAAATGTAACCCCGACTCATGTCACCATATGTCACCGATCACCCCCAAAAGTGTAACCCTTCGTAACCTTATATTGTGTAGCTCTGCCCCAGGAGAGCCTTGTGTCACCCTCTCTAATCCCAAATCAAGACCGACTGTGTAACCCCCGCCATATAATCCTCTGACACCCAGTGACAACTAGCCTCTATAACCCCGGAACATGTAACCAAGACCGTGTAAACCTCACCCATGTAACCCTCACCATGTAACCTCGGCTCATGTACTCGTGACTGTATAACCCCCATCTATATAACCCCAAACAGTGTAATTCGCGGCCGTGTAACCCCCACCAATGTGACCCAAGAAATGTAACCCCTCATCTGTGTAACTCCCCCCTATGTGACCCTTGTGTCACCCTCTGTAACCCCAGATCATGACCGACTGCGAAACCCCCACCATGTAACACAAAATAGCGTAGCCCTGACACTTGCAACCCCAACTCATGTCAACCAGTACTGTAACCTTGCATCATGTCACCCTGCCCCACGTCATGTAACCGCGACCGTGTAACCTCTAGTGTGTAACCCCGCCTCATGTGACCCCAGCTAGTGTCACCCCTATGTCATTGTGTCATCATATGAACACCCTGCCATGTAGCTAGTGTCACCCAATGTAACCCTAAATTGTGTCACCCTCCCCCATGTGGGCCTCAAGTAACCCTCTATAACCCCGACTCATGTATCCGCGGACATGTAACCCAAACCGTGAAACCCTGCAACATGTAACCCCGACTCGTGTCACCCAGATGTCCCTGTATGATCACCCAACTAATTTAACCCTGCGTGATGAGGTCTCTTCAGTCTGATTCTTGGTGGAAAAAGTATACACTGAGGTTGATGGAGACCCAGATGGCTATGCAAAGAATGGGGTTCTGCGCAGATCCTGCCAAGACGCTGGGTGCGGAGAAAAGAGGGTCTGGATCTGCTTCAACAGAGTTGGCCCACTCGTGTTGCCCAAGGTAGAGCAACGAGCAAAGGTGGTCTTTGCGACAGCTTCTTGAAACCTAACCTTTTTAATTCTTTTTTGGCTCTGAAGGGTGCCGGTTCAGGGCAGAGACTTTGCGTCATGCTGAAGTCAATGGAGAAAATGTAGTCAACGGACTTTACACGTGTCAAGAGTATGACTGGAGCTGTCTTGAAACCTAACCTTTTTAATTCTTTTTTGGCTCTGAAAGGTGCCGGTTCAGGGCAGAGACTTTCAATCATGTTGAAGTCAATGGAGAAAATATGGTCAACTGATCTTACACGTGTCAAGAGTATGACTGGTTTAAAAAGCTCTTAAGTATAAACCACGTGGCAACTTGTCAAAATTGTTGTTTCAATCATGGACAGCCTCTTGCGGTTTGCCGCTTGAAATATATGTAGTGGTTGAAAGTAATACTCATAAGAATTAACAAGTCTGAAACCAACATGTTTCTTAAGATTTGCTTGGTATTATCTCGACTTATGATGTAACTTCACCCTGAATTGCTATTGCCTTTCCTTTGCAAATTCACTGGATTTTAAACAAGCGGCTCTGTCCTTGCTCTTTCCTTTGGTGATTTTGGGTTTGTTGTTTTATACTTTTTCCACGGCTTCATGAATCATGCCCATCGACCCTCCGTAGACTAGGCTTACTGGATAAGCCTAGTTCTCCCCCTAAGCAAGATGTCTGCACAATAAAGTTATCCGTTAAGTCTAGGGGATGCAGGGTGAGTTCGGCCACTTTGGTAAAAAGACAGGGTGAACGTCTATGAAGCGGGCCCACAAAGTACAAGCGAAATATATACAGGACCAAACTCAAAATAGCATGAAAAACCAGATCAGCTAGTGCCCAGTTTACTCGACTAGTGCCTATTTTACTGGACATAACGGATAGGTTCAAACTGCCCACCAAAGCTACATGTGGAGATGGATCAGAGGGTCAAAGAGGCCGGGACTTAATGGATAACTTTAATGCCTCCATCCCTTGCGGGTCCCATCAACCCTCCATAGACTAGGCTTAATGGATAAGCCTAGTTCTCCGTTCCCTCCTAGGCAAGAAGTCTCCACAATGCCTCTATTCTTGCCCGGAAATACAGCCAATAACCTTTACTTTACTCTGGAAGGTAAACACTTTACTGTAACTGCCGTAGGCAATGTGGGAGGTGGGAGTGGGTTGTTTCAGTACCCCTCTTTTCTCACAAAGCTACATTGGTCCTATTGTTTTTCGGATGAAATATATTTTCAATAAAAAAGAACATTGTTCACTAGTAGTCGGGAGAAACGCGTAGCCCTAGTATTGTAGAATGCATATGGTTGCCAAGTAGGGGTGAGCAGTCTATCGGTAAGGCAATGGTGACAGTAAATATGAGGTGCAACATTCGAATTTTGATGGTCGAATTTTGTGTCAGCCCCCACCCTAGTTTGACACCAAGTGAGAATTACACCAATTGGAGTTACACTCCCATAACCGATTTTTAGAGCAGACTCGCTGACGTGGCGTGTTTCTACTGGAGTTGAGGAGGGTGCTATATGTGGTATTCTACGACCTACTAGATTTTAACTACCTACCTACCTGCCGCAGGGATGAAAACTTCATATCACAGCTCCAAATGGATAGAAAACATGTTGGTAGGTACATACAAGGGTAAACTGACTGGCTCGCTGCCCTAAAAACCGGTTATGCCCGGTAGCGCTCGAGAGGAGCCCCTGCTACCGGATATAGCAGGTCGCCATGACATCTCGCCGCTAATGCGGCTCGGTAGGTCCTGGCTCCCTGCTATATCCGGTCCTCTCGAATGCTACCTGCTCCTTCGTGTCACTCCGAGTCTGTTCCGCGATGTACTATATGAGATATAGATATTTATGGTGTATATTGTGATTCTTGGGACTCTTGAACTTTGAGTCGCTCCCATGCCACAAGCGGTAAAGATGTATTGATCCCTTCCTTTGATGATTTCGATATGCTCTTTGTCTTTCCTTGTTGTTAGCCAGACTTGGCTTTGGGGTAGTTAGTTACCCATCTCTTTACGGCACCTGTGAGGTTATTTTTCCTAACATCATCAGATTTGATCAATCGGACCTTCTTTAAAACATAAATAGAATAGGATGCTAAACATGTTCAATGAAATAGGTTGGGAGCTCAACAAAGTTGTCTGCATCCGTGTGAAAACTTGTTTATGAGGATGAGCCCACAGAATCGCGTTCGCAAAATGAAGACGAACTATGAAAGCAACGCAGTGCAATCTCTGGGTCGATTGCTCCACTCAAGCGTAGCACCCCAATGAATGAGTGCAATTTATTTGTGTCCGACGAAGTAGGGCTCGAGAATTTGGTTTTCTGACACTAGATATTTCATCATCCTATCTGCTGGAGTGCAACTAGCTCACACAGGTCTGCCCTGCTCAAGTTGGCTACCTCCCGATCTCGAGGTGGACCTATAGAGCATGTAACTGCAAGAATGAAGGTCTAAACTGATACTTTGAAAGATTCACTATATATCAGTATCCTCAGAGACTGGATACGTAGGATAGATTGTAGGGGTTCGCGTAGCTCGAGTTGCCCGACCAGATTACGTCGAAGAGAAGACTGTTCGTATACTCTGTGGGGTTGAGGTAATCCCAATACACAAACTGAGATGAATTGCTGCATAAATACTCTGGGGTGACTGTGCCACATTGAGATTTGGCTTGCAGCTCTCCAGTCCCGCAGCACGCGGCGGTGGTGTTCGTGAAACCTGCAAAGAGATCGATGCATGCAAGGTAAGACAAGTTGCCATTGTAACCAGCATATACGATGATCTCCACGGAACTGCTTTCGAACTCTTAAAGATTGACACGGTTTGTTTTCGCCAGATTTAAGAATAGACGAAAGCTGCCAATTGAACCCATGCCATCTAACCCTTATTGAAGTCTCCCTTCCGAGTCTTGTTTTGCATGTATCTCTACCTGCCTAAATTCTCGTAATCTGTAGGGGGGAAGGGGGAAGGGGCACGACCCATTTGACAATTAAGAATTGATTCCGAACTGTTAAGAAAATGTTGACGACTGGGTATTGTTTCGATCTGGGCGGCTAGCAGTTGGTCCCTTTTGATTCTTTGAGGCATTACGACTTACTCTTGAAGGGGAACGATGTTTGTACATACCGTAATGTGCAGCGTTGGCTAGGAAATCGGCCTGAGGATCATAGAGATCAATAGTGATGAGCCAGCCACTTGGAAAGCCTTGTACAAGTCTTGTGAGCGTTGCATTGAGTGCAGTGTTGAAATCGACCACCAACTGATTGAGTTCATCTGAGCACTGTTCAGTAGCCCCCGCAAGTCGTTCTTTAGGGGAACAGCCTATCTGGCCTACCCCCAACACCACGAAATTTCGTGCCCCACAGTCGTAGAGTTTCTGCAGAAACACTCAAAAGGAGATTAGGTTTAGTTTCAACCTGACGTAAACCTATTTCGTACACCCCCTACCCAGACCTTATCAACTTTGTGGATATGGCGGACACCTACAATGCTGAGTTGAACTTGGACTGCTGAAAGGAAACAGACATGCTGATCTAGCTAGAAAACAGAAATTCAATATGTCACAGGGAGGCATAGTGGAACAACGCAGAACCCCTGAAACGCGAACAAATGGAACCCTAAACGTTGAGAGAGGCGTACAGAGAAGTATGTAAAGAGCGACCCTTCCCCTGTCGGAGTTATGTGTACTTACAATAAATGCCGCCGAGTAAGCTATCATCAGTTGTTGTATGTAATCAGTTGAGTTGAATTGAGACTGGAGAGTCGTGGAGTTAAGGTAGTATATGAGATCATTGGCCCCTTCTGAGATCAATAATATTCCATCCATTATGATGTTGGCGGCCTGGGAAAGATTTCCCAGAGAACTTACAAGGCCCGCGCTCATGTTGTAGTACTGCTCGACTTGCTGAGTCAGCGAGACCGTCTGCGATCATCAAGTTGGCGCCATTAGTTTCTATTTAGAACCTAACGCTGTCACAGAGACGACAGCAGAAGTTACCGGTACAATTTGGACTAAATCAACAGAAGTCGGGCAATCTAGTATTGACTGGAGATACTTTTGTCAATCACTAGCAAGAAGCCCGGAACCATTTGGAGCCTTAGAAGCACTCTACGCCAGGACCCAGATTCTGCTCAAGTATAAGAAGGAGGAAGGGCGCGGCTATTGTTGCAATTCCCGTAAGGAATCAACCATGTGCAGCATATCTACAATGATATGTAGTTCCGAGAACTGCCTATAACACGATGACGATGATATATGTACTTGTAAGTCTTTGTGAAACCGGATTGGAGATGCTATATGTACACAGTTGGCAATGAGCTCTCGAAGTCCTAGAACTAGCGGTAAACTGATACAATTAGTTACCTGCCCAGAATAGGTGGTGTCTAAAATTCCACTTCCTGCAGAGGCAAAACTTGCACCGTTGCTGTAGTTGGAGTTTGGTTGCAAGTATGGAGGCGGGGATGGCAGATTCAAGCGCTCAGCTGTCGTTATAGACATACAAGAAAGACCACCACCAAATCAGTAGCCCCATATTAATTACCGGAACGGAAGTGGATAGAAAGTTCAGCATCCGGCAGCAACATATAAGATTCAACTGACCATAAAAAGCCCAGCCTTACCGCCTGAAACCAGTTTGGATTGCACCAGTTCTAGAGATCTCAATGTCCGATAATATATCTAGGGGGTGACCGATATGAATTACCTGCAAAATCACCAATGGTGCGGCCATCAGAGAACCGGCCTGTAGGCTTATAGAAATAATTTTCGCCATAAGGTGTAAAGTTGGCCTTAAATGTGGTCGTGATGTAGTTGTTGGTGCCCGAGTCCAGTACGGAGTCCCCCAACAGGAAGATCGCTGGTGCTTTTGTTCCAGCAACCAAAGTGGCAGAAGAAACCATTGAGAGAATTGCGAGACTAATCCAACATATGTTGCATCTCGACATTGCTCTATCCCTACTGTGCATCTCCATACTTGTTGATTGTATCTGTTGCCTTGCGAAGAGGAATATGGGATCTAGACGATAGTTTTAGGGTCACAACAGAAGAGATGAAGTACACAACAGAAGTAGGAGTCGGTAACAGACATAATCTTCTCAGATCACAGCTCAGATCTGCGAGGGACAAAGGAGGGCCTTGCGGGTAAAGATGCCCTGCACGAATGAAATGCAATGGAACTTTTTAAACGACAATCCAGGAGAAGATACATCTTCGTCTAGTCCCGAAATATAATAGTACCCACTGGAACGACGAAGCTGCTCGACGTGCAGCAGGCGTGCTGCGGAGGGTGGGCTTGGAGCAACAAGACAACGACGATGCCTCGGGGTTGGCAAGCTTTGACTAGCGCACTGTGCCCAGTCAGCGGATTGCCATCGCCGCCATCTCGTGCTTTTCTCACATTCTCAACCTTCTAGACCTTCTAGACCTTCAGACTTCAGCAAACCCACCCTTCCCAGGTTTTGATCCCCGGACCATCAGTGCCCAGGTTGAATTTCTTCCATTATTGTCCAGGAAAAATGGGATGTCGGCACCATTAATTCTGTATTAAATTGAGGAGAGGGTACTAAGAAATCGCCTCCGTACTAGACACGCGAACGGAAAGGATGCGCAAGGTTCGCAACGAGAAAAGGAAACAAAATAATAAATATTTAATATGATGACACATATATGAAAGTTTTTTCGGCCGAATATATTATTTATTTTTAAAGGGAAACCACCTGGGAGCGACAGCTCACAAATCAGGACCCATTTTTTAAAAAACAAAAAATAATAATTAAATAATTAAAAAAAAAGGAGGCCCCTTGATAGTGAGAGGAGAAAATAACCTCCCTTTTTTTTTCCCTTAAGGAAAGGGGACGGAGGCCAATTAAAACGAGGAAAAATAGCCTCTAGGCCATAAGGATACAAGGCCACAAGTGTTTACAGACCTACAGAAGCATCCACAACACTGAGAACCTCTTTCACAGCAACCGTGCCATTTTTTCGTCTTTTAGTTGAAATGTCGGTGGGAGATAATTTTCCCATGCCTTGTAGTACAAGAATGGCTTAAGTGATCAATGGAATGCCCAGTGGCAGTGTCATAGGTCCCATGGATTCCCAGATAGAGTAACTAGCGGACACGGGACCATGGGATAAGTTCTTCAGTCAACACTTTTTTTCAATTGTTTTTTGTTTGGAAATTCTCCTTTTATAGATAAGGGGGGAAAATACTGAGAGCCAAGAAGTGCCACATTTACAAACAATTGAAGAAAAATGTTTTTCCCTCCTTCTTCAATAGAGTTTTTTGCGTTCCTTATAAAATAATAATGATAATAGAAAAAAAAAAACAAATCCACGAAGTCCCTCCCCATATAAGAAAGATTTAACACTACCACAAGGTGAGAGTGAGTCTAACTTCCAATCGTTTATGTAACAAAACGACCAACATAGCATTGCACAAGCTTCACCATCGCTTATGTAATTGGCGAAATTAATTTGATCTGTGGGTCGTTATTTTCCAATTTCATAAAACGCTACAGTTTACATGAGAAAAAATTTATATGTATATAGAGTCTCTGTCACTTTCCCTCAAGAGGAAACTTAAGAAGAAAAAAAAAAACTTTTGGTTAACAGAAAAGAAAAGAAAATAGAAAAAAATGATTCTTTGCTATTTTAGCCGTACCATCCTTTTGGCATGTTGTTTGCTGCGTATCAAATTTCCACAAATCGCATCATGTGAGTGAGTGAGCACTGTTGGAATATCTTCCATGATCACTTGTAAGGATACAAATGGATAAAACCCTGTTTCAAAAATACATATATATATACCATCAACCGTTCAATTTTTAGCAAATTCTGCACATTCCCAGTGATCTGGCATCTTTGCTGACCCTGTGGATTTGGGGGCTGGCTCAAAAAATCCAGATTGATCGAAAACAGTTATATGAAGCAATGGAGGGCCCATAGAGCACCGAACCCAATCCATAGCAAGAAAAGGCTGGGTGGGTCCCAAATACAGCAGCTTCTCTGAGGAAAGTCCCTCTGGCCTTGCATAACCTGACTTTGGGGGCACCTTGCCTGTTGAATTTGTGCGCCGCCCAGTTACAACGCTGTTGCTGGGTGCCACACTGGTCATGCCACGTTCAACTTGTCTTCCTGTAGATGGCTAACTAGTCCAGTGCTTGAATGACAACTCGGCTATGTAATACTTTTGCAGCACGCATTCCGAACCTTCCTCCTCGTGGGGGAAAGGAAATTCCTAGTTTTCTTCCCACCTCCCTCATGAGAGATAGTAATTCGTTGACGCACAGAGGAGAGATCACAGAGGATCCTGAATACCAAGGATATGGGTGAGCAGCCGCTTATCATGTCACGTCCCCGTATTCCCCTCTATCCCATGTGCAAGGCATACCATAGTCATGTAGACTTTAATTAAGGACTCGTGCTCTAGAAGGTATATATATGTATATAAGTTATATATGAAAGCAAGTCTAGAGACTAGAAACTTCAGTACGAGTAAGGAAAAGCTCGTACAGTGCAGACTCTTCTGAGATTGCGACCAGTGCAAACATTCAGACCTTGTGGGTTTTGACTTTGGGCACCAAAGCACAGCACACACACAAGTAAACTCATCGGAAATGTGGCAAAGAAGGCAACCCTCTAGTGTTGGAGCAGCCATTCTTTTAGTGGCGAATAATCGCTAGATTTCGACCTCCCGCGGGTCTTGGCGACAGGGGTAAAGGGAAATGAGGCTGAAAAATCATCACTTTTCGCCAAAAGCTTATCTGTTGGGCCCACCATTCGCTAGAGGGGCCGCCACAGGGAGGCACATGGCGCCATACTGAGTGAAGACAGTTTACAGCAGAGGAGCCAGATCCCACCGACCACGTGCAGGACATCGCCGCATTCGGAGTGCGCGGGAGGACGTGGGGCCAGCTATGTTGCCCATTTTTGGGCATATATATATATATATATGGGTAAGTATAGTATAGTCTGTATAGATAGACTTTGTAGTGATTTTTTTTTAACATGTGTGTGGGTAGCTTAGTGGTAGAGATCTCCCTTCCGGGCCAATCGATAACTCCTAACATCTCAAACGGTTTTTGATAGCAACCTGGTTTGGATGATAAAGTTCCTAAATATGAAAAAGGTGGCCGCGGAGGAGGGCAAAAGGGTGATTGCAGAGGAGGATGATAATCAAAAGGGTGGCAGAGGGTTACAAAAAAAACCGAATGAGAATGTCATTTATTCATTGTTTTTGGGATGAAAGGACACATGTCAGCAAGTTTAGGACCTAAAAACAAAAAAACCTAAAACACACATCTATCTTCATTACTGTTTACAAGCTTTGTGAGCCAAGTTACTTGGTAATTTTATTTGTATTTCCAAGAGCCCTGCAAACATTGATACTTCTTATCTATGTGCCATGTAACGTTAGGCAGGGTCTTTTGTGCCAGGGTTCAAAATATGCCACTTAATGTAGATTGACTGAAATGCAATATAAGCCAATTTAAGGTTTTCTACTTATGAATGGTGGTTTAAATTTTTTTTGTGGTGTTTGGCATAATTTCTGCCTAGTCGCCAATGATGCCTAAACCCTCCAATTTGCTATGTCAATTCTGGGTTATTCGCCTCAACAAGTCTACTAGGTTTTAGGTTCATTCGCCCAATACCCATTCAAAATCTCATATTATCGCCAGCCATTTCCACTGCGCATTTTGTACAAGCGCCAGACATGCTCCTCTAAGGTTCTAATGGATGCCACTTGTGCTACAATGTAAATACCTTAAAAGAAACGCTGTGTTGGAGACCTTAATTTCTTGCAGAGTCTTGTAGAAGTTATGTACCGGTCTGCACGCACGCACGTGTTATGTGGGATATTCTAGTGCTGATCTCATATGACAGCTGACACGTAACCCAACCTGCACGGAACTACAGAACCACGAAAGTCCCCGGGTGTATTCATGGAGGATATGTCGACGGACGTCGGAAACATGGGCCTCTGAGGGATGGTATATATATTCGAGCAATGTGATCTTGAACTTTGTTGCGCAATCATCGCTTGGCAGAACTTAAGTTCCAGACCTGAACGAACCCCTTAGTACCAGTATTGACATCAATTGAGCTGGCTTACGGATTGAAGACTTGATAACTATGCTGTCGCGGGCTCCGGCTGGCATCTCTCTCTCTCTCTCTTCTCTTTTACCTTGAATATTCAAGGAGCTTTTAGGACTTCCCCTTTATGGGAAAGAGGGTATGTTCCAATTTTTCCTCCTTAGAGGCCCCTGACAAATGGAAAATTACAAAACCCCTAAGAAAATCCCTTTGGCACGTTTATTAGAGGGAAACTTGGAGGGAAAGTCCAACATTCCAACTAATAATCCCTTGCTATGAAAAGTTGGAGGGAAAGTTGAAGGGGGAACTGTAAGAGGGAAAGATGAATGGGAAAATGTCCGAATCCCCCTCTGTTGTCCGCCTCCTGCGGCCCCACTGATTCACCCTTCTAGAAAGGGGCCCACCGCCTCATCCGCTGCTTCTGGAAAGATCTAGAAGGGCGGGCCGCACCGCCAATCCCAAGCCGTAAAAACCTTCAGATTTTTTGGCTTTGTTAAAATTAGGGCTTCCCTGACAGGAATTTTCCCTCGCAAGTGATTACAGATTTTTGCCCCGGGGCGGGGGCTGTAATCCCAGATTATGGAATCTGTCCCCTGACAGGCTGGCATATTTTATGGATCTACCGTACTTACCTAGCTTATTAGGCAATAATTAATTCAAAATCAAGTGCCTAATTAAATTTAGAACATTTTTGGAAAATGTGCCTAAAACTTGGAAATTTTTCCTGATAAGTGCCTAATTGCTCGAAAATTGTGATAATTGTGAGAATTACCTCAACAATAGTTTTTGAGAGAGGTCAAAAACAATTGTTCATTATTATCCAGGGTCGACTGTAATACATGCCTAATGTTTGGAAATTACCTAGGTGAGGTGCCTAAATTAAAAAAACGAATCTGCCTAATAATATTCTATTTTTATTAATTATTAGGTGCAGAAGTGCCTAATAAGCTAGGTAAGTACGGTATTATTCTTAATATTGGGCAGACGATTTTCAAACTTGGGCAGCGAGCTACAATGCCTTGAAAATGAAACGGGCAGAGGAGAAACGGGCAATTTCGGAAACGGGCAGCTTCGTTTCTTACTCAAGGTAACGCCCTGGCCCTTGGTATCAATACTGGTATATTTACTGGAATGAAGTACCTGGGACAGGCGCCTCAAATCCAGGAAAATCCTTGGGCCAGGGCTTTACCTCTTACGTAAAGAACTAGGGCTGATTTCTCTTTGTAAATTTCTGCGCGTTATCCAGCGTAAGAGCCCGCCCCATGATTACCAGTGCATTACACACTCGTGTAATTCACCGGTGCATTACAGGAGTGTGTAATGCTCACTTGCGATATTTCTTTATCTTTACCTCCAAGATCTTTTTTCACGGCAAGCTACCGGCGGGGAGAAAGCATAAAGGAAGGATGAAAAGATAAGGAAATCATCCCATTTCTTTACGCAGTGTAATGCCCCTCGTGTGGGGCACTCCCGGATTTTCGGGCCTCCCCGCTGCAGCCCTCGGCGTCCCTCAAATCCGGGAATGCCCTCCACTCAGGGCATTACCCTATACAAAAACGACCAGGTGTCTAAATCCAAAGGCCCCCTCCTATTTCTAGGCTAGCGCCTCCTGCGCCCCTCTCTTCCCACAGTGTCGGGTCGCCTGACCTTCCCAAACTGGGCAAATGAGTTGGGGTACATAGTCAGGGAATTTTGTTTTTCCCCGCTATGAGATTCCCTCCTACTGTCTTTAAAAAAGAAAAATTAACGTCAGAAACAGATAGGAACGACGATGGAACATATGGGAACGGATAAGTATGTCGAGGGAACAATTCGGGAACGACGAAGGAACAGCGTGGGAACGTCGTGGAGGCGCGGCGGTCTCGTGTAAACACTCCTCGCGGGCAGCCACACCTCCCGCACGTGCCACCATCTCTAACCTGGCCATTGGTGTAAAGTGTAAACACTATGTGACAGACTCGTGGAGCAGCAGCTGCTAGATCGCTCTCTGCTTCTCTTCTTGCGCGCTCTGGATTACTGTTGTGATCTCCCGTTTTTGTTCTGTAGTTGCCATTGCATTTCTTGGAAGGGACTGTCCGCTGCTGTCTCCTATCGCACTTCTGTGAATCCGTTTAACCTTGAAAGTTGGTTCGAGCGTTTGGTACAAGGATCCCCTGGTTTCGGCTGCCTTTCTGTGTCTCCTTCTCCAGCATAGTGAGCATTGTGTTGTGCTTTTTGGACAAAGTTGCTGGCCGTTAAGCCTCGCAGACAGTCTGTGAGTCCGCCATTTTTGAATTTTGTAGGACTCTGTATTTCTCACTCCCACACTTTGCTTCGTTTGGTTGTTTTCGTCTCTCTGTCCTTATCACAGTGTTGTCTCTCACTCTTTGCTTCGCCGGAGTGTCTGGCGTTATTTTTCGCTCATGTATCGAAGTTTCAGGCGCTCAGCTCCCTCTCAGGACGTAGGTGTTGTCATTCACCGCCGTATTGTGTCGGTTATCTCTCCAGGCGGAAAGAGAACCGCAACGGCACCAGTAGCTTGACCTGGTAAGCTACTCTGGGTGCTCATTCTCAGTTGAGTGATCGTTTTTAGGTGGCAAGACTAATCCTCCCGTTGGTACGCTAATCACGTCGTACTCTATACGCACCGTTTCTATGGGATTTAGGAGTATACCTTATATATGAGACATTGAAGTAGCGAGGGCTCGTATGCAGGTGTAGTGCCCCTTTGATCTTTTCGGGTGTGGACTTCCCCTCAAGGTACTTTCAAATCTCCGTTCATTCGTCTTTTTCATTTGTGGACATCACTTTCCTCGCCTGCACCTGATTTTCTCTCCATCATGCTTTTTGACTTGATCTGACAGTCTGTGTCTATGAAGTGTAGATGTTGTACTACGAGTAGGGTCCATGAAGTCTTACCGTCGTGTGTTAAACAGCTTCATCATCGTTGGAGTCTTTCTCTAAAGTTCTCTTACATGGAAGCTAGGTTTGCATCCTTGTCACCGCTCTGGAAGAGTGGCATTGTGGGGATCCATTATCTCGAATTCCATCCCTACTGAATTTACGACAGACTGCCCGTTCTCCTTTTCGTTGCGTTTGCAAGATTCCCCTATAATCCTTGCTACGAGGATCTTTTAAGTAAGAACTTCCTTGTATCATTGCCACACTCACCGAGCATTGATGCGACTGTTTAAAAAATTATCCTCGATCTCTAGCATACTGGAACTGGATCTTAACTTTGGCATTGCATTTCTGCTACCGTCGTTGAAGGTGAAGCATCGCCAACATTATGTGCCACAAATCATTCTGAATGGTATCCCTTTATGTCATCTTCCAGTTTGATTCATAGCAAGATTTTTATTGCATGCAGAGAAAGTGGAGTCCAGGCACATAAGTGTGGATGCCAATCGTAGGAGTGTTCCTAACACCCTGTCCATGACTATGGTTTTGTTACTAGCCTTCACCTTTTCTCCACCATGGATCCCGGAAGGTTCTTCCGTGCTACCTGAGAGCCAGCATTATCCTGTACCAGGGGATTTTCTCAAAGAAGTTAGAGTGGCCTAGGACAATGCATGTATTTAGTTGGCACTCAATATCCATATGTTTTCCTCGCAGACATCAATCTGACAATCTTTCTGTTTCAGATGCCCTCTGATGGTAGCAGGGCCAGGGTAGCAAGGAAGACATTAGCTTCAATATAATAGTAACCATAGTCCAACACCTTATTTCTGAAGTATCCTGATCATCTGGTAATTTCTTGAACCCTTGGGTTCTGGGAAGTGGATGAAGTGGGAGGAGGGTGGATTTGGAGCTTAAAGATTCAGGTAGTTTTCAACGCGCATTGAACTGTGCTAATCTACATGTAATGCTCCATGTCATGATTTCACAGGGGAGACAGGCGACCTAGAGTTGAAACATGAAGGAGTTGAAGCCAGGCCTTTTTGGTATGGGCAAGCAGCTGCTGCTGCTAGTTCTCACACTGATAACCCTGTGTGGGATTTCCTTCTACGCATTCTGCTCCGAAAAGGAGAAAATATTGGAAGAGAACAGGTTAGGAGAGGATGCCATTGAGAAGTCCAACCAATTTAGTTTTGTCTAAATATCTGGCCTCAGTGACATTCTGTGCCCGTGGCAGATAGTGTGTGACAGAACAGTTGTGCTTCCTGCACACTTTCAATGGTCGATGTGGTGTGTGGTAGCTAATAGTTGTTTACTTTTGAAATTCTTGTGTGGGATCTAAGTGTGAACTCTGTCATCAGTTGAATCATTTGTTTTCCTTCTTGTGGTTTTGTTGGGGATGCTAATGAAGGTGTTTATGAATTTGCTAACAGAGATGGAGGAAGTACGATAGGCATCGCATGGCTTTCAGAGAGCGGCATTGCCCATCCCGTTCTGAGCGACTCCAATGTTTGATCGCCCCACCTGAAGGTTACAAAAATCCCAATGTTGTGGCCTAAGAGCATCGACGAATGCTGGTACAAGTAAGTGTTTGTGAAGTCAATATTGCCTTCATACCCTGCCCATTTCTCTTCCTTCTTTCTCTGCCAACTCAGAAACATTTGTGTGACATTCATATGTGAAGAAGTGAAATCAAGTTCTGAGAGTAAGTTAAACTAGCTGGTTAAGGCCTCTCTTTTACCCTTCTAGATGTTAAGGCCTCTTTGAACACCTAAAAATTATTGGCACTACATGTTGTCTCACAGTTTAATGCCATCAAAGTCTGTAGCTCTCCATGGGTCTGACTTCTGGCCTATGTACATCTAGTTGATGCTAGTATGGTTACTTGCTGATTAACTGTACTTAAGAGGCAATTCCTACAGGAGTGATGCTACACCACGGGCCCCCATTCTGATTTCTTCCTACTCTCCTCCCTTCTCTTCCCTCTTTCATGTCCAGTCTAATTAAATGCATGCTTAATGGCCACAAGGCACAGATATTGAAGGTCAAGGAGTGCATCTCCCTCTAGTATCCTCACCTTGATCTAGACTTGAAGTCTTTGTGCAATCCATGCTTTGTTGAACTCTTGGGTTGTTACTTTTTCGCTTCCAGAACTGTGCCGTACAAGTGGGATCAATACAGCGAAGCCAATCAAAACTGGTTGAAGAAGAACGGTGACAGGTTTGTGTTTCCTGGTCTCTCAGTGCTGCTCTACTCTCAGTGCTATCTCCCATAGCTTTTAGTGTTGTAAGTGCAGGTAAAAGCTATGGGTGATGGAAAGTTGGTGCATGGGAGTGGCGCTCTGCTGAGGCTTCCCTGTATTGCATCCGGGCCATTGCTAAAGCTGTACCATCTTCTGAGGATGTTCTGATGCCTCGGTAGTTTGCTCAATAATCAGACCAACATTAGGTGCTATGAGTCAAATGTGAAATTTGGATTGGTTTATTTGAGTCTGGTCTTTGTTTCTATGCACTGAATGAGTTCACGACAGGAAGTTACAAAGTTCTCTGGCTATAACATGTGCAGGATTTCACTTCACAGCCAGATGTAGCTGATGACTGCTTTTTGATGGCTTCACGGTGCATCCGTTACTGCCCCAACTTGCTTGTGCCCACAACAATGTTACCTCCACTCTAAGATTGTGCAATGACTGGCATCACTATCCAACACAGATCTTTTGTCCTGCCATGTTGTGCCAAACAGGATCCCTGTTTCACTTGTAGCATTTCTCCTGAACCTTAGTGACCTTTACAACCTTTTTAAAACTTTTTGCCAGTTGAGGACGAAGATGTAGTCCACATTCCTGCTCCAGCGGATGTGAGGATATTTGAGTTTCACAGTTTTGTTGCTCTTCCGGAGTTCACTCTCTCCCCAATTATGTGAATATTGCTATCTGCAATTCGATTGTGATCTTTTAAATGAAGTAGTGGTGCTGCTGTATGCAATGAGGTTGTCTTTGCACACACACAAGGGGGGCTAATTCCCAGGGGAAAACACCAACCGACCAAGAGGAATGGATTAAAACGAATGGGGAAAACCTCAAAGGGGAAAAACCCCAATGCCTATAACTCGAGGGGAAAAAATCACACATTAGGAGAAAAAAACCCACCATGAAAAATCACGGGAAAAAACCACATGGGGAACCCACCAAAGGGAAACCGCAGAAGGGAAAAAACCACAGAGGGGAAAATCCCGCAGTGGAACCCATCAAAGAAAAACCATAGAAGGGAAAAAAACACTGGGAAAAAACCCCACGGAAAATCCACGGGGTTTTTTTTCCCAAAAGGTTGCAAGGGAAAGTCCACCAAATTCCCTCCGTTGCACAGTTCCCTGTGACTTGTTCTTTTCAATCACTTCAAAAGGGGGAAAATGTTATTTTTCCTTTAGGGAATGTGCTCGAAGCTCCTTGTAGCTACGTTCTTTGTAACGACAACACCCATGAATTGCCTGATCCCGTTATTCTGTTCAGAATCTTTCCCCATGTAGAATAGTCTAACGCGAAAACGGACAACGAGATGACACCCCATACGAGATGGCAATCTTCCAATCTTCTAGGTATGGGGTGTTGTATCTTGTCATGAGCTATTTCTTGAACCTAACTTGTCGGAAGTTCTGAGCTCTTTGATAGTTTCCTGCAAACCACATGCCTGGTAAGTTCGCAATGACTTGATAGAGGTGTTGTTTGAAAGCAAAATACAGCACACGCCTTGATTGAGGGTTGGGTTACTGAGGGGCAAAAGAGATCTCCATCAAGCATGGGACAATATTAGATCGAACCTTCTTGGGAATGTTGTGTGCTAGATGTAAAAAGGTCGGTGTGACGGTAGCTATTCTCTTCGACAAGTTTTGCATAAAGCTTAGGCCAACACTATTTGGTCAGGGACAGTGGTCTCACTTGGTGGCAGCAGGAGTTTCGAGGCTCAAGCTACCGTAGAACAAGAGGTCAATGTTTGTTGGGCCTCTCACAATCTCTTTTGCAAATGGGATTTGGGTAGGTTAAAGTGGGCATTTCCTGCCGCCTAGTTGTTTTCTTCCTGCGACTCTTGGTTCTAACGAGTAAATTTTTTCCTTCCCCTGCAAATTGGTGGTCTAGTCTGGAATAGACAGATCCTTTCTTGTAAAGAAGACAAGCCCCAACTCAGTTGCACCACATCTATAAAATAACATCTCTACATTCCTTGATGTTTGAACAAGTGGAAATAAAGAATAAATCATGTTATGAAGTTGACGTGAACCAGTTGCAGATATGTTTGATAAGGAAGGTTAGGTTTCCACAATTACTATGAATCCAGCTCAAGAATCTTAGTGCAATAGCCAGGGCAGAACTCACCGGTGATAGCAGACGAACGCGTTGAGAGCCTTGAATAAACACCTCAAGTAGAGATGAAGACTGCGAGGTTCACAACAAATACATGTTTGGCCTGCAGAGAGAGAACCTCCGACTAAAACCAGAGGAACCCTCAGGCTATTAATTTTTGGTCCCGGACAGATCACTAGGAAATATGTACCGTCTTCTAACGAATTGTGAACCTGTATATACGATGTCACGAATCAAGTTGGAAACACGGCGTGCAATATAGGGAAGAATACAGCTTGCAATGCACAGGGCCGTTGGTCGACGCAGGGCAGAAGCAAAAGCAGATTCTGCTACTTGCAGTGCCCCAGGGGGGTTAAACTGAAGTCCCTCCTCCCTGTGATTAGCACTGTACAGTGGACACAAGCAATATGCACGTCGCGTGAACGCCCAAGGGTAGATCATGCATCATGCCCTGGACACTAACTGATGAAGCAACAGACCTGGGCAATGGAATTAAGGCAATAGAGGCCTTTGCGAACTGGTACTAAGTGGCCTGCGACCACAGTGCAGTGTCATACCTTAAGTAAAAGCTCCTTAAAAGCCATACTTCAGAAGTCGCCTAGCATCCGAGTAGGCGAGCGCAGATCCACCTCGATTCCGACCTGAACATCACTTGCTCTTAGATGTGAAACATGCATGAAAATTTGAACTTGTATGTTTAAATTTACAGAAGAAATCCAATATAGAGAGAGTGAGCTTGCAAGACAGCTAGAAACCAGCTGTGCGTGGTATGATTGTGTCTCCAGGTGGAGAGACTAAAACACTAAGGTGGAAGGAGAGGACAGGGTGCTACAACCACGATAACAGTCGCTGTAGATCATGACCGTAGGCGGGATATTGAAGAGCAATAAATTGAAAAATGCTTGTGTGCCTAATTCGTACGTCCTGGGGTTGTCCAGAGATTTTACAGCGGGACCGCTTTAGACTTGAATTCTCTCTTCAACCAATAACAGTAGGAACCGAGAATATAAAGCTAGTGAAGGATGGCCCAAGGATATTGGGATTGAGTAACGAAAGGCTCCTGTATCTTCATTGGGAGACGGGCTCTGAAAGATTATGCTCTTGATTATGCCATTATCCGATGGACAAGGCTCACTTGAATCTCGGAGATAAGATGTCCAATCCTTTTGAGTTCTATGAAACTGATCTGAAAACTTCAGAAGCCCTGGCACCAATTTGGTGTGCGCGAAGTTTCTTTTTGAAGGAGAGGTACGTGGACGACTTAGGACCTGGGAAAAGAGAATGACATAGAGGGAGTGAGCTTGCAGAATCCAGCTGTGATGATTTATCTCCAGCTAGGGAGAGTGAAAGATCAAGGTGGAAGGAGAGGAGAGGTTGCTGGCGAGATAGTCGCCGGAGATCAATGCGTTAGGCGAATATTGTTCAGACACCTGCTTCATCTCGTACACCATCATTGCAATTGGAATTGAAAAGATGCGAACTTGCAATCAAGGCCAGGGGCTACATCCAATGTAGACATTGATTTCAACAACGTGGACCTGCATTAGGAACCGAGAATCTAAAACTAGATGGCAGACCTATGATTGAGTAAGCAAAGGGCCCTTTATCTGTTGGGAAACTGACGAGCCGCAGAATCATGCTCTTGTCGTTGCCATCATCCAACGCTCTCTCCGACGTAATTCGCAGATAAGACAATCCTTTTGAGTTCTGTGTAATCTGATCATGAAAACCTCCTGATCTTAAGCCGCACGACTTTGGTGAGTGAAGTTTCCCTTGGGAAGAGCTGTGTGGACGATTGAAACCTGAGGTCACCTGAGATCCATAGACATTGCGGACCTTCCACTCCATTGTAGAATCCCAAAGCAACATGTGAACTGGTCAGCTTTTCAAAGATTCCTTGATTCCACTGTAACCCCGTGCACCTCATGGTCCACAAGAACCATGCATCTGGTGCGGAGGCTACCACATATTACTTAATAAGAAATTTCCTGCTCCATAATACCGCATGGAGCTCGCTTCCCGAGATACCCAAGAGTCGAATTCCACGCAATGGGGCATGAAAGCAGATCATGCGAGAATAGTTAGAGGTATAGGCCCAAACTTTCTGAAGAGCTCCTCATGCAGTGGAGTGGGGTCCTCCAAAGCTCCAAAGATCATGGGCCAAGCACTAGAGGCTCACATTTATTATGCCACAGTGTTCCTGGATTTTCTATGGTTTGATTCCGAATAGAAAAATGAGAAACGCCCAACTTTAGCTAGCAGTTAATTTCTAGTGGGTCCTTCCCCTCTTACATCCCCTCTTCCAATCACTTGCTGTGGCTTTACAAAGGAAGAGATTTTTTTTTTTGAAGAGCACACAACCATAAAAGTATATTTGAATAGCAATATATTATATGGAAATTGATTTTGTTTTTTTTGAAATTAACACCTAAGGGTGAGTCCGCAATATGGAAATTTGATGACACTAATATCAACTTACAGACCAATATTGTACTTCACAGAATAAACAAAGAAGGAGAGATGGTACACTTTATGAAATCATTGTTTATATCTGGTTTGGTTGTTTGTTACTAAAACTATCTATCAAACCTTCAAGATCTTACTGAATGTTTCATAATCACCTCATTGCAATTTAAGAAAATAAGGGATTAAGCATTGAATTAGGCTTTATGTTTTTCCTTCAAAATCAAATTGTTCGTTATATCTATATAAAAGAGAAAATAACGTGTTAATTATGTCAATTGATTTACTATCTCTTCTTGTGCTCAGTAGTGCACCGTTTCTGAACACCAAACTAGAGACATCAAACACTTGGCATGAGTGATCCGGCAAAGAGATTCAGCTCATGTGCCGTTTTTTAAGGAGAAGAGGGCAGCAGCTTGCAAGAGGAACTTTAGAGTTGGGTAGGCCAATATAAGTTCGGAGTTTGGGTCGACCTCCTATCTTCACAAAATTTGGCAGAGCTAGTAGTTCAAGAAATATTAAAAATGTCAATGCCATAAACATTCCCATGTTCTACTAACATCTCAATTTGAAATGTAACTTTAAAGGTTGACAATTTGATGAGTACCTTCTCAAACTTTCACATAATACAAATATTTGAAAATATATGATAGTAATATCAGGCATGATCATTTTCCCTCATAGAAAAACTAAAACTATTGAAAATGTTGAAAAACCTTAATCACATCAAATAAAATCTGGGTAAGAATGTTTTTTCAATGAAACTCTACGAAAACTCTAGTAGTATCTACTAACATAAAATTGGATGAATATAATGACCCCACACTCAACTCATCACTGCAACTTTGACTAATTACTCTTATTGATATAACTCATTAGAGTAGTTTTTTGTAGTTTATATTGAATTCATTAAGCACAACTCTCTATTGAAAGTGAAAACAAAACTTGCCAATTAATGCAGTAGCAATTGTTTACTAGACTTCCATGTTGATGGGTGTTGGTAGTAGATCAGATCAAAATTGGGTGGGCATAAATTCAAAAGTGCATATTATGTGAGCATATTTCAGATACAATAATTTTACATGCTCACATAGATTTATACGTATGGACATTTATTTTTGTATTTTTGGGGGTTGGAGTTTGGATGGGATTTTAGGTTTAGCATAATGTAGTTCTGTAGCGAACCACACATTACATTACACTCTCTTATGTATGGTTTGTCAACGAACCACGCCCAAACTTATTTCATACCTTAACCCGAACCTACATCCGAAGCCACCTTATTGGTGTTAAACCTATAAAATTCAGCGTAAGTTTGATTATATTCTCATGTACGAATCTAAAAGCAGAGCTCACCCACGCACCAAATCCAGCACATGACTAACACCTAATTGGAAAAATATAATTACTCATAATTGTATTATATTGAAATTTTAAATCATTGTGTAAATCATAAACAAGGCTACTATGTAATTTCGGTATGTTGTAATGATTATGATAGTTCGAACTTGGAGGCTCGGAGTGGTACCTCGTTACTCTGCCTTATGGCTCATTGTAAGGTTATTTTTTCCTTGCCTTTTAATAAAATTTCCAGGGCTACAATCTCCCTGTTCATTTTTCTTTATTTTGTTTTTAAACTTGGAATGCACAAAACCTCTGCATTGGCAATTGCATGAGAACAAGACTAGATGAACATAATTTTTCTATTTTGAGTGCATGTTAATATGGATATTGATTGATAAAGTTTCTATGAAATCCCGCTTGGGTATTAATATAGGGGCAGCTAAGCTAATAAGTCAGATAGTAATCAATAATATTAATTTAGGGCAATGTATTCTACCACGCAGTTGGTAGGTGGCGGAAAATATTTTTTCAATTAAGCTCCATTAACGCCCGCGTTTAAGGACCTACATGTCAAGATGAGTAGTAAGTACAACCTAAAAGGCCATACTTCTCTCGTGCGTAGGGCCCGGAGCAGGCGCGTGGCTCACAGTACGACCAACCATTGCACCCTTCCGTATGTCTTATGTTGTATTTACCACCTCCTTACGAGTTCAACTGGGTCTTCCGCATCCCTCTGTGTTAGGACTACAATAGTGTGTTTGTCGCCATCCTCTCGATTCACTCGGCGTACATCTTCTTCATTGTCCCTACGATAGAGAACGGACTGCGACCCATAACGTCGTCCGGGATGCAGCAGCTGCGGTTGCTCGTGATGTTGGGATACATGTCATTCGAGAGCAGGTGCACATACTCCCATCGACCCACAATCACCATTCCACTCGACGACGGGTTGACATTGTTCTCTCACAAGACGGACTGCGTACATTGGCGGACATAGTCATCACTGATCATACTAGGTCGGATCTCATGCCCCGCACAGCCTCATCACAGGGAGTTGCCGCTTCAATAGCTGCACAGGGAAAGGAGCATGACTATCGGGCACGTCATTCCATAGACACATTCCTTCGTTTGGCAGTCGAGATCTTTGGTTGTTTGCATCATCAGTTCAACGAGTTCCTTCGCACCTGTGCCCATCGTGCAGCAGAAAACAAAAGCCTTGGAAGCCCATACGCCTCTGTTCTTGTAGCTTTCTTTAGACAATGAGTTTTTGTTGCTTTGCAAAAGGCTCAAGCTCAATCTATTTTATGTCAGGCAGAGGTTGCTGGGGCGGCTTCATCTCATCTCCCCGCACTTTCTCTTTTATGTTGTCTAACCTTCTTCAGGCTGTAGGTGATACTAGAATAGTTTGATTTCTTTCTTTGTGTTAATATATCTAGCTCTACGAGCTTTGGTTGTTTCCTCTTGGGGACAGTTACACCCATTTGTACAGTCACCCCACTTGGGTCTTTTTATAAAATTATGCAGGGTTTTGTTGTAAAAAAAAAAACATTCACATTCATAAAATTTTAGTGGACATGGCTGACATTGTCCACGTTAGGCCGCAGCTATCTCAGGCCATTAGAATGTAACCAGCCCTTTTTTTCTCATTTCTGCCTAGGCGTGGACGTGGCAAAAACTTTTTGGGGGTTAAGTGCAGAGGTGGCGGCTTGTACAATGTCCACCTGGATCCTACCTGGCTATAGGTAATATATTGTGTGCAATATGGCTACTGGCCGGCAATCGGACGGTCGTGGCAATAGGTGCAGTGGTCGAAACTGTGCTGATTCTTGGTGCAAATGGGGTGCCTGGCCCTGGATAGTTCCCACGCGAAAAGGGTGGGTCCCATGGTGCTTTTGTGGCACAAGCTGCCCAGGGAACAACAGCCACTATATGGCGAAGTTTTTTATTTTTGGCCCTTTATTTTTCATAGGGGTGTCGGCCAACTTTTTGGGTGCTTTCTGCTTTTTTTCGCCTAAAACGGTAGGGCTGGTGGTAACGTCCATGGCTCCCAATTTGAATTTGCGGACTACTTAGCGTACTGGTAAAGGGATGTCGCCATCGTGTCACTCTCCCACAGGCTGAGAGGACGCCAGGCTATATCACGTAGAGAACTACCGTACTTACCTAGCTTATTAGGCAATAATTAATTCAAAATCAAGTGCCTAATTAAATTTAGAACATTTTTGGAAAATGTGCCTAAAACTTGGAAACATTTCCTCAAAAATTGTGAAAGTTGTGAGAATTACCTCAACCATAGTTTTTGAGAGAGGTAAAAAACAATTGTTCATTATCATCCAGGGTCGACTGTAATACATGCCTAATGTTTGGAAATTACCTAGGTGAGGTGCCTAAATAATAAAAACGAATCTGCCTAATAATATTCTTTTTTAATTAATTATTAGGTGCGGAAGTGCCTAATGAGCTAGGTAAGTACGGTACCTCCTCCCGCTTTTCCTACCTACTTACCATATTGTGACGCATAGGCCATGGGGCCAAAGAATGACAAGTAGGTATTACCGGAAGATGATCGGAGAGTGACCGGCTTGATCCCTTTACCAGTACGCTACGCTAGGTACGCCTCGCTTATGGGCTACGACCGGGCTGTAGCCTGTTCCTACCTGCCGCTCAACCCAAAAGCGTTTCGCCGCAGTCCGGACCGGCTACAGCCCGGTCGTAGCCCATAAACGAGGCGCTAGTTCATAATTACCACTTCACCGGCTACAGTCTCATTAGTTTACAACAAAAGCAATGTTAGCTTGTTTAGGATCATCTCGACTTCACATGTACATAACAACATTGCAAAAAATTTCACGCAAAATTGGTTGATGTGTGTTATAGTATTTCTCAAGAACAGTGAGTCTTTCCTAATTGTGAGAGACCATGAGCCAAGGCACCCCTTGTCCCCTAAAAGATATGGTGGTATACTTTCTTGACCTGATTCAAGTCTTGATATTAATCCATCTTTCAAGAGTCATCTTATACAAGCCGCTTTTAAGTTGGACGCTTTCAAGGAGATTGACATATACGTCAATGAATCTTATCTATGAGTCAATCACCATTTGAAGAACAATGTTATTTTTTTTTTCGATTGAATTAATCACTTTTATATTACCCAGGAAGACGCACAATGGTAATCATTAATGTGTGAACCATATATGGCACATTGTATGACACTAGGTTATAAAGTCCCACAAATATCTTGAATTCCCTCATCACTTTATCCATTCTATGTCTTGTTGGCCATTGGATTTGTCGTTGAAAGTCAACACATATAGCTTGACATACATTTTTCAAAGCTAAATGGGCTCTGATTAATCTACCAATATCAATTTATTCTGAGATAGTAAGGTAACATGCTCCATGAGCTAATTTGTAGCTAGATTTTATTTTTATTTTTATTTTTATTTATAAAGGGGATGAAGCCCCAATATTTTATTTTGAATAAGGGGAAAAATAAAACCCCAGTGGGGGTCATAAAGCATACACACCATACGGCAAGGGCCTACAATTGCTAAGTGATAATTGGTCTCTTTGCGACAAATAAGAGATTTTTCGTCCCCATTATCTACCAAAAAGTCCAGCTACCGTTATCGGATTGAATGAGGGGAAAAAGGCTGAACCATACATCAGATCTAAGCTTTAAGGACAAGACCTTATTTCCGCATCAATTATAGCATGTTTATGAATCGCTCTTCATGTAGAGCTCTAATCAAATATAACATTCATAGTAATATGAAAAACATGGAAAAACATCGATGCTTGCATCATGGCTATATATGCTACATTATTCTATTGTTGATTCATATTTATACAAAAACTGAAGAGCATGAATCACATAAGGAACCAAAATATAGCCATTCAAAATGGCCTCGTAGGTAATTAATCAAAATCAACTGCACGTAAATAATAAAAAAACCCTAGATCCAATTCCCAATAATGTATACACTTGGCAGTCCCACAATTAATAATTGGTGTAATTTACTTGTGAATACTTCTTTGCATATGATCAATATATTGAGTTGCAAAACCACTAAATCCCCAAGTTCCTCACAACCTAGGGGAAGTCACTCGAGAGACCATGTGCGATAAAACATAGGGTCCAACAAATTATTGAAAAAAAAATTTATAAAAGATTTATTTTTAACAAAGGGTTATGGTATTATGAAAATTACATTTATAAAAAAAAATTGGGGGTACTTCTTTGCATTTGTGTTACAAATTTCTTAAAAAATATATATGGGCAGAAGAAAAAGGTGGTTGTGGAGCTAGGATTCCCTTCACCCTTATGATTACTGTCACTTTAACTTATCAGCCAGAGAAAAACTTGTATGTGTTAGATAACAATGATGCAGACTCATTGAATAATGTTAGTGAACGACAGTAGGCCGTATTCGCCTAAATAAAGTTCATGTATTTTGTTGTTTGTTGTGCATGTGTTGCTATTGTTTTTATTTTTATTTTTCGTTCAAAACTAACTTTATATAATATTTTAAAAATAGATTTGGGTGCTAATAAGAAAATCTAGTATTTTTTATAATTCAAAATAGGGTGTCTACAAAAAACCCATATTACAAAATTATGTAATGCAACGGTATAAACAAAACAAAACAAAAACAAAAACAAAAACCCAAATAATACCCCCCAACTATATACCCATTGTTCGCAGATGGTAACAAAATGTTACAAGGAGTGATCTCCCCGGACTCACAACACCAACGAAGAAGGTCATGCTGAAGTTTCAAGTACATAAAATGCATGAAGAATTTAACCCAAAAAATCCAAAACCTTCAAGAGATTTAGGTTTATGATGTCGTCTGCATGCTCAGTGTTACGAGAGACAGTGCAAGTCATGACTTGCTCACAACACATACATCGTGGGGCTAAAATGACAGTTCGTATATGAACGTCTGACAATTTATCCAACCAGATAAGAGACCAAAAACTACTCCATATTGTCAACTAAGTGCAAGATGCACTTCAATAAGGCCTCCCAACGGTTTCTACAATGATGTTCATGATAGAATGATACCTAAAGAATTCAAAATATATATATATATATTATTCATTGTGAGCCTTGAGGTAACTAATTCCCATGAGAATGTGAACCGCCATCCAGGCCTTCAGTTTCAGGGACAGTAAAGAGAACCCAAAATCAACCTCTATTTCTCCTCCCCCTATGCAAGTCAAAGCTTTGGGCATATAGGTTGGTCACGAGGCATATCTTTCAACATCCACAAAGGCCAAAAAAGAAAAAAGAAATCCACAAGTGAACAAGATTCAGGAAAATCATGCGCAATCTACCTATGTTATCACCACTCCAAACTAGTTCCAGTAATGATGTCGTTGAGGAATTCCACATGTCATCAAATCAAAATTTCAAGTTGGGAGGCCACTCATGCGAGTTTGGGGGCAATTCATATGTCCCAATTCCCGCAAACCATCACCTATGTCACAACAAAAATCCCACATATCTGTAGGCTCTAACTCAAAAGTTCTTGATTTTTTCCTGATTTCTTCATCAAGGTCAAAGTCTAAATCAGATAATTTGGAGTCAAATCTAAATCAGTGACATTCTCAATATTCTTTATATACCCCTTATTCATGACATCATTCATATGAAAAGGCAAACATGAATCACAAGACACACATTGGTGACAAGGAAGGGTGTGTACCCTAAGGCCCCAAAACATGGACACTGTCAAGATCAGATCTGTAGCAGTATATATATCAAAAGATTTCTCAACTACATTGCACAGTACCATACGGATATTCATGGCCCCAAAAGAACTTGCAAAATCGGGCCACACTTAATCTCTCAAAATTATATTTATCTCTTGGGAGAATTCATGTGGGTCTCCATCCTCCTTCTTATGAATTCACCCCAAAATATATGCAACATGTTTCTTCCACAAGTATCTAAACGAAGCAGGATTGGGAAAGACATGAATACGCACACCCGACGTGACACAAGTTGCATGCACAGCGTAGCTGCAGCATGAGCCTAGACCCCGTGAGCTTGTGAGTTGGACTCATGTTTTGCCTACTAAGCGTGAGCGTAGGTTTACATTGGAACGCGGGGTGGTGAAGTATGAGTAGGTCCTATAGCCGAGGGAAAGACAAGAATGGCCTATTACCGTGGGAAAAAGACTAGTGTGAGTAGAAAAAAAAACAAAAACAATCATGTAATATTCACATGTAGACCACATTTGCAATTTTTATCGGATCCCCTGATCTGGTCGTGTCCCTCAACATCAACTCAATTGTATCGTAACCCTTCCATCCAGACCGTTCCCTTAAAAAATCGCGATACTTTGTCTGTTATGTGAGTGCTCACACCATGTCGTTGATGGTAGCAATATACAAGTCGCATCTCTAGAATCAGACGAGGAAGCCTAAGTGCAACGCCAGGACACTCCTCTTCTGAGTAATCCCACCACCTGGTATGGTGGTTAGCTCGTATGCGTGCAGAAGTGTATCCAAAGTATCTTCCTACAACAATAGAACGTCGCCTTTAGTTGCAGGGAAATTCTGGGGAACATTTCCATGCCTATCAACAATCTGCAGAAGTGGCGACGACAGAGGGTTGGATGAGTTGATTGCTTTCTCAGATTGCTGCAATAATGTATTGTGAATTGTTTCTGTCAAAAATTCATAATGACATGTTTGCAACGTCCTCAAGGGATATGTCCTGCAACACAAAGGCAACACAAAGGCGATCATAACATTATTCCGTATTGTAGACAATACCACATTATCATAGAAAGTAGGGAAAATGTCATGATCGTTAACGATTGTGACACTTGACTTTATCTCGAAATTGTTAAAATCCTTTATAGATTGTTTTTTTTTTTTTTTTTTTTTTTTTCTTGGTTCGATATGCGAATGTCATGATCATTGACGATCATAACATTTTTCCATGCCCACTGCACGTCTAGATTGATGCACTTGCTTATTGGATAGACATCATTTTTTAGCAAATGGTTCATCATAATGATACATGTCTACACCACAATTGGACTGTCTCACCATTGTTTCTACGTTGGAAGCTTATTTGAAATGTTGACTAGTCAGCAATGGACAAAGTTTATCATATCTAAGCTAAGGCTAATAGACCTTGAGTTCACGTCATCAACAAAGTGCATGCAATTGCATTTAGGACATAGAGGTAGTTGCAAGATAAGGTTGACAAAAAACGGCAGATACTTCCATGGAAGTCCATGACCAAATTTAAATTGACGATATTTTCCCAAATAATTTGAAATGATGATAGACAATGATATATGTAACATTTTTAGTATAGGGTCTTACCCCAAACATCAAAGATAATTTTTACTATAAATTTTAGTCTTTAACTTGAATAAAATTTGATATATCAAAAATTAAAATTTACATCAATTTATCTATATACAACCAAGCCATTGTAGATTATAATTTTGTATCATTTGCAGTAAAATATGACACCTCAAAAGCCCAAATTACACGAAGCGACATTATAATGCTTCTTCATCCTAAATGATTACTGCCTTATCTTGAAAGGTGGATACTTTGAACTTTAGATCAGGGTTCACCTAAGTTATTCTCACACAAACATCCAACCATTGGGATACGCGTTCTAGTGCTCGTACCACATATAACAAGGTTGAAACTAGGGGAAGTCACTCGGCATGAAATCCAAACCATGTGCGATAAAACATAGGGTCCAACAAACTCTTGAAAAATAAAAATTCTAAGAGATTTAATTTTAACAAAAGGTTGTGATATTATGAAAATTATATTTATAAAAAAAATAGGGGTACTTCTTTGCCTTTGAGTTATGGGATAAAAAAAAAGGAGGGTTGTGGAGCTAGGATTCCTTTCACCATTGTGATTCCACTGGTGGATGAACGTAAGTAGGTGAATATGGATGGATGAAGCTGGATGAAGTTACAAGGAGGTCACGATTTGTCTTACTCTAACAGCTAGTTTAGGACTAGGATCCGGATTAAAGCATACAGAACTTTATATAATACTTCAAAATAAATTTGGGTGCTAGTAAAAGAATATAGTATTTTTTATAATTCAAAATAGGGTGTCTACAAAAAAATCTTATTACAAAATTATTTAATGCAAGGGTACCAAAAAAAAAACCAAATAATATCCCCCAACTATACACCCTTTGTTCACAGATGGTAACAAAATTTTACAAGGAGTTATCTCCCCGGGTGTAGAAAATACAATTGTCCAATCTGACACCTTTCACAATTTTTTATTTTATTTTATTTTTCACAATTAATAATGTGTTATGGTATTAATGACGAATGACATATAAAGAGAGGCATGTTTATCATACTTATTACCACATCATGTTATTATTTAGTATTTAGTATTTATTTGAAAAGGGAAACACCTAGGAGCGACTGCTCACAAATCGGCCCCTTGATAGTGAGAGGAGAAAATAACCTCTTTCATAGTAACCTCGCCATGAAGGCTTTCTGATGGAACACCGCCCAAGGGAAGGGGGATGAGAGCATACCACATCCGTCAGGTAAGCAGGATTTTTTCTAGCAAATTTGTCTCATGTATATAACATCCAACATTCAATAGCTTAGTTGGTTAGTGCACCGAGTTCCACCCAGATGATTCGTGGGTAAAGTGTAATATATATGTGACATATGTTTTTTTTAAAAAAAATACATGAAGTTGCAATTGGCGTGGGATGACATTATGAATCATCCAACACAGCCAATATGTGACTTCTGAATGAATGATGACTTCTGAACTCATCCCATGGTAGACCATTTTGCCACATCTCACCTTGGACTGTGAGCCTGATAGCTTCTGACTCATCCTCATGTCAAGCCCTGGATCCGTACATGTCCAACTTTTTAGAATAATGTGCTTCCATCCGTAAGTTAGTATTTGAAGTCTCGACACCACACCAACCATGAAATTTGAATACACCCAACGTTAGTCCTTCAAGTGCAATGCACGTGGTTTAACTTTATACATATTGTGACAACCAAGTTGTAGCCTAGTGGTAATGGGCGCATACCACCTTGGAAATGGTTGTGGGTGCAATCCACCAATTGGTGAACAAAGGTGTCCACCTTCCTAACGAAAGGCAGTAGCCCTTGGGGGTGAGGAGACACCATAAGTTACGCTTCGTTTGGGAGGCGTCATACTTTTTATATATGATATCAACGTGTCAAAACACTGAGTGTAACACAATACGGTTTTCTATGATGACACGTTTACAGTGAATATTAGCCATCCATATAGTTCTATTCTAGACATATCTTTGAATACTTATTGAAAGACTATGCCATTGTATTGGTCAATAAATCGGATTTGAGAAAAAGCAATAGGAATAATGTAATAACAATGCACACGATTGTATATGGTTAATGGTTAACTATACATATCGAACTTTTTGAGTCCACACGCAATCCTTTGTTTATTTTAAAAAATCGTCGTGGTTATAATGTCACAATATTCACACATCCCGAGGAAACTTGTTGATTTGTTCTATGGCCAAGTGTCACATGGGTGACCTATCACTTTTGCACAAAAATCAAAGTAGGAGTAAGTATATCTTTGATGTGGACATGTGAGAGAATATGTTCACATATTTGCTTGGTCTACCCGACGTATGCTCGCCGCAATGTAAAAAGCACATGCCCATGATTGTCCGTTTCATTTTCCCAAAATCCTCTTGAATATATTTGGACAGGCCTCACGGCCCATTTACCAATGTCCGCGAGAAGATTGTGTCAACATTGCAAACATGTCTATTTCCTCAAAGAAAGTAGCTGCGAAGTCGCCCAACTCTGATAATCAATTAATCATTGATATGATGGACACAGTGCGCGGTGGCCCAGTGGTTCAGCAACTACCTATGCTGTAACTGCCTGCTCACTGCCTGCTGAGGTCAATTTTTTCCACGTTTCTTGATGAATTTTGGGGCTATTTTCTCTCCTCCCCCCTCCCCCCGGGCCTAAGAAAAAGAAGACACCATCTGAACTGACCTGTAGGTTTGGGATTTATTACCGGTTGTTGTTAGTTTTTCAATAATTGTTTTTTTTTCCCATTGTCAAAGATTTTCCCTTTACAAGAGAAGAAAAAAGAAAACCAGATGCAGATAGTCGCGCGGTTGGGCAATCTTGTGTATGGGCCTGTGCTGCATCTGGGGCTAATTCCGTGGCCTTGGGGTCTAGGTTCAGTCACGTGTATGCCTCCATGGCTCATAAGTGAAAGGGGTTATTTTTAATCCTCCTCAAAAAAGGGCCTGAATTGTGAGCCGCTACCGTATTTTCCTTTAAAAAAAAAATGAGCATGTTTTGAGGGCCTGAATTTTCCTACGTGTACCCAGTAGAACTTGTCACTCATACTTTTCTGACCCTGCCACGTCATTATTCTCTTCGCATGGGCACTGGGTAAAATTCACATGTGGCCCTTGTGGCGATTTTGGAGAAATTAAAAAAAAACTGTATGCCTCATGGCTTTTGGTACACGAGGTTATGTTTTCCTTGCCCAGCGGTAATGCACACATCACCTCAGAAGTGGTTGTGGGTTCAATCCACCGATTGGTGTCACAAAGGTGTCCACCTTCAAGAGACACCATAACTTACACTTATATATTTTCTTCCTTGCCCTTTAATTTGATCAACAGGGCTCGGTCCCCTTTATAAAAGTCGGAAGATCCCCCAATTCTCGCCTTCATTAGCTCAGTGGTTGCTTCATCTTTTGATGCTGGTCTCTTGTGTCCTTGGCTCCAGCCGGCCTTCCTCTGTCTGTGTTCTACTCAAGTTGTCCCTCGCACTGCTTCAGTGTGTTTTTTCCGTAGGGCTATGAGGGTCTTAAAATTTTTCCTTGACTCAGGATTGTAAGGTTTCTAATAAAGGTTTCTTCTGATTTGTTGGCTAAGGGCAGCAATGGTGAAAAAACGCCAGATTTCGACCTGGAAAATGGTCAGCTACTTGTACAAAGGAATTATGGGGGTAAAACTCAAAAAATTCGCCCCATAGGGCCAGTAGTCATGAGTGTGATTTGCCTACGTGCACCTATTAACATATGCCACCTGTTATATAGACTCTTTTCTAACCCTGTCACCTGGTTATTCTCGCTACGTGGGCGCTGGGTAGAATTTACATGTGGTCCCTGGCACCCTGGCAGGGGAGTGACTTTGCAACATGTTCAAGTCAATGGAGAAAATCTGGTCAACTAACCTTACACCATGTCAAGACTCTTATTGGCCCCAAGACATTCAGTGGTGTGTGTTGCTCTGAGTCATGCCAATTAGCAATGCAAATTTAGCATGCTAGAGAGACCATTTGTGTATAGGTAGTAAGAAAAACATAAGATCTTAGTAGAAACTATTTTTGACACTATGTATCAATCCGGAGTTCACAGTTTGCTGCAGAGAAAAAAGATGGTGGGTCAGAAGGGCCTTTGAAGTTATAATTTTAGAACCTACAAAGGTAGGCTTGACTGTATGCATCCCAAAATAAACAAAGAAAAAGGGGACCAGATTGTTGTTGTCGGTTGGGAACAACGGACGCCTCCTTCCTATCTTCTCGGCTTTCCTGCCTGTCTCTCTCACCTACCGCGGGCTGCTGCTGCTGCTAGGCGATGTTTTGTTTGTCCTTTTCTGAATTACGTACTTCATAGCCCGCATCTTTGCGGCAGTAGAGTCTCTACAGCCGAGCTTATCACAGTGTTTATAATCTAGGGACTACTACCAGGTAGTAGTTAGTTCCCCGTCCCCAAGACACAGCATTTGTGTTTGAGCTGAGAGCTGCAGAGGTCGTTTGGGTGTCACCTTCCGATCTAATGCTTTCTCATTCTTCGCATTATCTCTCTCTGTCGTATTTTCTCTCTTCCTCCAGGCCTCTTGTGCACGGAACACTTTGCTTTGTTTTCGTTTGCTGTCACGCTCACATAGCTGCTTGAGGCTTGCGTCTTCTCTCCATACGCTGAAAGTTTTCGCCATGGTGCACACATCTCCTCCACATGGGTTCCGAGCTCATACCCATCCAGGACCCCAGCCGCCTCCACAGCGAGCACCTCCGCGCCCTCGTCCAACACCTCCTCCTACAATAGTAGTGGTGAATAGGCCCCCTCCCACTCACATCCCGACCCCGACGCCATATCCGCCCCCACCTCATGACTACAACGGCCACCCCAACTTCGGGCTCAGGGTCAGCACCAGCTTCTTCATCGGCATGGGGCTTTTTTCTTCCCTTTGAGCGCTTTAAATATGGTGATGGATCCAGCTCCAGGATATTATCAAGCGATCGCTTTGGAGACATTGTGTTCGGATCCGTCTTCCAGTACACTAGTATAACTTATACTCAAATATACTTTTGAACGTTACTGTAATAGATTACAGCTACATGGCTACTACATTTTTGAACATTCACGCAGAGGGTCTCCAAGGTTTCAGATCAGTTTTATCCTTGTTTCAGACCGAGTGCCAGGAATAATTGGCTAGGGACCCGCAGGGTGCGGGTCAGTTCTTGCTACAATAGGATATGTCCAGACATTTGTGTTTCCACATACTGCTTTCAAATGTTTTCATTTATTTGCTATACTCTGAGTTTGAAACGGAAGACGTGACCTCAAGTGGAATTTTCGTATCTCAGCTAATTTGCAACTTACAAGTTTACGAGCATCATACTTATAGTGACTCTCGACTCTACTCTTGTCCTGGCACAATATACGTGTGTTTGTGTCTACGGTAAGACATGTGACATGTACACAGTTGTTTGTTCAGCCTGATGCCTCTCTCATGTGGAGAATATGCCAGGTACACTGTGCAGAAGAAAAGAAAGAGGACTCCTCCCGGAGGAAGCGTAAATTATAGTGTGATCACTTCATCATCCCCAAGGACTACTGCCTTCCGTGATACATTGTGCATTGATTAAGATGAATGCTCAAGTTGCTAGTTTGTGACCTCAACCTCCTTCAATCTGCGACCTGATATTAAAATTCTTTCATAGCTCAATCGTGGAAGGGATTTTGATATGCTAAACCATCAAGCGCACAAAGTTTGGGAGAGGTGCAAATGTAGTATAAGATTAATTAGGCTGGACGGGGTCCCAGCACATGCAGACAGGGCCGTGCTTCTAGTAGTGATCAGTCTTCTTGAACTCAAACTGAGATGCTGTTCTGTTCGCTGAGTGACTTGTGGAAATGGGATGACATTGGGCTGCTCCCCCAATACAGTCTCCTGCTACTCTTTACATGTTCTCTCCATTAGACTGTCTTCCTCGTCATCAAGCTTGCCAAGGATCTATCACAACCCCTGCAGATTGTGGGCAGTATGGTCGCTACAACTACTTGTGGAAGCTGTACTATGGGAATGCATGACTTGGAGACATCAGCAGTGCCAACTTTCTTTCAGTTCTAAAAGATTTTGAATCCAGTTTTCCTAGTCTATTATAGAGAAGCATCGATGTGGGCTCAGACCCTTCTAATTTGATGTTGAAGCCTACTTCAACCTGTCATTGTTTTCTTTTCTGATCCCAAGTAGAGGCTAGAGAGAAGTTGATACCATTCTAGGCAGGGAAGAGGATTGCGATAGTTTGGGCTAGGCCAGCCTGCTTCCCACATTGGAGGCTGTAACCATAGCCTCATGCAAGAGAGAAAAGACTTCAGCTGAAGCTGGCGTCACTAAGAGCAACTTCACTTCACCTCCCTTTTGGAAGTGGGCCCTATATCATTAAAATTTGAATGCCCCCTAGTTTGTGGTTTGATTGTCTCTTTCAAAATATATGCTCCAATGCCCTTTTGCGTCAATGGGCTTCCACGTACTATTCTTCTGTAAAATGGTTTCTTTGTATTGATCGTAAGGATTTTCCGCTTTTCCCGTGTGTCTTTAGTGATCATCTGGAGCAGAATTTCCCTATGTGGGGGTCATACAGGGAAACTCCCCGTAAGAGATATCTTACTCGGGATATTCCTGTAAGATATCCTTGTAAGGCTGGGCCCGTTTCTTTTCTTTTCTTCATCTTTCTATTTTCTTCTTTATCTTTTTTCCTGAAAATGGAGTACACGATCCGCCATCCAAGTCGAAAGATGTCAGCCGTCGATGCATACCCTAAGAGAAATAAGCTGAAAAGAAAAAAGTTGGAAAATCCTTACGCAGATAAAGATAAAGATAAAGATTCTTTAACGTCCAGTGAATTTACAGAGCCTGCTCAACACACAAGCCATCGAGGGCCCAATGGACGGTCTGAAGGCAAATGTTGAAGGATTGAACCCAGGATCACCTGAGCTATGCACAGGCAAGGCACAAATACCCAACCACTGGGCTACCTGCTCAAGTGCAGAGGAAGTGACTTCCCCGAGGTCCTTCTCCCTTTTGAGGTTTGCAAACGAGGGACAGTGATTTCCCCTATACATTTTTGATCCTGCGATAAAGCCCACCTCCCAGATGGGGCAGTACTTGCAAGGGGAAGCGGCTCTGCATCATCTCTCTCTCTCTCTCCTCCAAAGCAAGATATGTATTAGCAATATTGGTGAATGGATCCATTCGAGCCCTAATGTACTAGAGAACGGGCCGTGTTTGGCCGATTCTGCACTGTAATCGGCCAGCCCGTCAGGACGAGCCCCATGGCCGCGCACAGGGCAGAGTCGGCCAACGCGGCCCGTTCACTGGCGTAAAACGCAGGTGTGGCGGATTCTCTCCGCTACGTGGCGCAATATGATTGAGTTTCGATTATCCCATATCGATTGCCCAGATTCAGAGCCCCAGAGAGGATATAAACAGAGGATAAAGAAGTGTTGAGCCCCAGAGAGGATATAAACAGAGGATAAAAAAGTGTTGAGCCCCAGGGGAAGGCGGGTGGGTTGATGGCTGATGACATGGGCCACGGTGGCAGGTCCGCTGTCCCCTGTGCGTAATCGGTCATCGCTGCCGATTCTGCCCAGGGTGGCCGATTCGGCCTGAGAATTAGGCCGAAAAAGTGGCAGAATCCGCCACACCTGCTTTTAACGGTAGCAAACACTACAAAATAACATAGCTGGAGCTGTGGGGGGTGCTATGGAAATTTCTGGCTCGCCTTAACCTTGCAGGGTGAAAATCCCAATCCTACCCCCAAGGGTAGTTCACTCAACAGGGACCAGTCAAAGACTGCATCGACTCCAGCTTTGAGGGACCAACGTCTGAGATTCACTCAGTAATTTTGACCCCAAATACTGTAAACTGAGAACACAATGTTGTGCATCTGTGCAATAGCAGGTTTCAGAGTTGATGAACAAGAAATGCAACACTCATGTTTGAAGGATCTCCATCTTCAAATGAAGCAAACAATAACAAGTATACAGCTCCAAACTGTGACTTGTTACATGTTGCATTCACTAAATGAAGAACTCATGACTGGGGATGCACTGAGGTACATGCTGAAGATTGGTTCAAAGAAAACAAGTCCAACAGAAATCAGGAAGAACACAATATCTCAGCAAATGTTGGATAATCTGCCACTTGAACCCTGTACATTCTATGGTCTTATGAGACCTGTAACTATGTCTCCTACGTGCTGTACCAAGACAAATGAATATCACCAGGGGGTCCATGGTTGCAACACTAGGAGTAAATGACTTATCGGCAAATTGGGGGGCGGTTGTAAGAGAAAACTTGCTTGAGCTCTTGGTGCATAGAAGGACACTAATATGAGCATCGATTTCTCCCACTACCTTGACATCACCTCCTGGTAAGAATGTGTCTGACATATGGTGACACCCACTGTTGATCTGACCAGTCCCTGTGAGGGAAACCAATGGTAACTTCAAGGACAGAGGGGAAGGTGCAGCAACCTATCAAGCACAGGGATTGTCCTGGTCTTAAGAGAAGGGCTAAGGTTTGACTCCATATGGAGCAACCGGCATGGTGGTAGCTTATGGAAGGAAAGTTAAAGGAGTTGCAGAGAGGGAGGGGTAGTGGCTGTATCTATTCACACTGCCTTGTGTAAACTATGTTGCAAATAAGGCTGCTAACATCCACACTGCAGGTCAGTAGCCAACTATGGGTCTCACGTACTTTTTTTGTCTTAGGAGCTGTCTGATCTCTTCCAGGACCTGCACATCCCACATTAGATGAGGACCATAAGTCAAAACCCCATGAACACCTTCACCACTTGATGTGCATTCAAGGAAACAGACGAGTTGCGAATTGGTATGCCCGTGAACCCAAATATTATGAGTCCCTTGGGAATCTTTTAAGTAGTTAAGCTCTTGCCAAAACTGATCCAGGTGCATGCAGGGTCCCACAGGCTTTCGTGAAGGATAAGAAAGAGCACACTTCATAATTATCCACCAAAATTTCTGGTCATAACAAAAGCAAGCTGAAGTAACCCTACCTACATCAGTAAAAGAAACAAGCTTGTTTAGTACCTGAACAGCAATCATGGTTGGTGTGAGTCCTGAAGTGTCTTTGCAGCCTAGCCTCAAGGCCAAGTCTGTGCCACTCCAAACACATTCCACTTTTAGACCAGACCACCTTGCCCATCACATTCAACCCAAGACATGATGACTAGCTTGCAAATTGAGGGATAAAAGTCACAGAGACACACCTGCAAGTGATACAGTCGCATCTGCATTGGCATAAGCTGCACCTCTCTCTTCGAAGAGCTTTGATAGCCTTGCTAGAGCCTGCCATGAACAAACAATCCATAAATGAGTGATGGCCTAGATTCAGCTCCTACACATCTGAAAATGTCTCTTCTGTATTCCCGCAGCCAATACGGCCAACTTGGCTAAGACAACATTGCAATTCACTCAAATATCCTCTCTGCCTTCCCCCCTCCGTCCTCCCTCATTACACGTCTAGTTAGCAGTCTTTCATTCTTAGAGATCAACCACAAAAACTGTACAAAGAGCATACAAAAGAATGCCTACCCTGGCGTCCAGCAAACTCGCCAACGTGAAGATGAAAACCAACCTGATGGTAAGCACAATCACAGCCTAAGAGAGGTCGAGATTCTGTGCCAACGGCTGTCACCCGCTTTGCCAATGCATCCAGCGGCACATTCAACCAGACAGTGATACCATGCCTCAAATAACCCCTGCAGCAGTGTGGCAATTGACCTTCAGCTCAAATTCATGCTTGTTTGCTATGCCACAAAGGTAAAAGCTCTAGCCTGTGTGTCAAAAAACTGTGCACATTGGCATGCAACAAGACTACATGACAGCTCCATAGTGGAGGATAGTTGGAACTTATCTGTAGGAATAACCACCTATGAACACAGTCAGAGACAAACAAGGAGAGAAGGATGATAGGGCACATTACCAGTTGTGAGGTCGAACCACAGCACCGCCTCCGGTGGCAACCACTAAACAACCCATAGATGATAGCTGACTCAAGACCTCAGTCTGCACAAGTTCAATGATACGAAAATCAGCAATGATCCCAAAAACTATCAAGGGCCAATGTACAGAGGGACTTTGAACCACCTATCGTTTTGCACAACAATCCTGCACAATGCAGAGTAGTGTGGAGAAAGGAAGTCCTGAGCTCCATTCCAACTAAGAAAAAGAAGAATTGGCATGAATCAAGACCGACTGCATTCAAAGCCATAGGTCCCGACTGTGTTTCAAAGCCATAGGTCCCTTGAGCAAGGGAATTCCTTCCAAGAGGAATATGACATGGACAATCAAAATACAAGGATAGACCTAACAATTACCTCAAGTTCTCGGAAACCCTCCTCATGCCTTTCTCTGAAAATTTGTGCAACTGGCATCCCACCCGATGCATGTTCGATAAGCTCATCACTGCTTTTCACAAGCCAACAAAAAGATAGATCTGATCAGGAAAAAACCTCCTTGGAATCTTATACAGCACCAAACCCCCTTTCTCAAAGTGGAACAGAGCAAGCTCGAAAGGTGAATAGGAGGGGATGACATCTTGCATATGCAGAATGATTGGTTGCACAAATTGGCCTATGTGTTAAGTAGACTGATACATGTGCAGATACAAAGAATGGATTGGATAAATAGCATTTACAAACCTATCGCAAAAATAGTAACCAAGGGCTTCAGACAATATTTTTCCCACTGTCGTCTTCCCACTGCCCATCATGCCTGCAACAGCAACCAGGAAATCCTTAAGTCACCATTGTGCACACACAGCAGCCAAACACCATTAACAGCTGTCTTGTTCTGAAAAACAGAGAGAGACATGCAAAATCACAGCTTACCAATGAGAAAGATACAAGTTCCCCTCAACTCTTGTCCCACTTGGTCTGCTTTTTCCTGCATGTTGTAGCTGTGCTGTGAGTAGGCCTGCTCCTCACTATCTGACATAAAGCTGATGGTGATTTCTAGTCTATCTTTTATATCTAGAAGTTGATCAAAACACGCTCTTCAAAACACACAGTAAGCACACTCTTTTACATATACCCTCCAGCACTCCCAATCACAATACCCTGCAGGAAAAACCTGTAAACAAGACTCTAAAGAAAACAATCAGACCTCATTTCCCTGCACGATCTGAAGCCTGATGACTTGGGGTCAGGCACCAGGCAGTCACCTCCCAGAAAATTATCCCCCCCCCATTGTATGATATATCTTAGTAAACAGCAGGAAGTGAGGAAAACCAAAAGAATTGACCAACAGAAAATTTGATCGATGCCATGCTGAAAGCAACACCCCATTCAGATCAATACAACAGGCAACAGATTTGTGCTTTGAGCCAAAAGTGGCTGAATCAATCGCAAGCTCACCTTCAACAGCAGCTCAAACTCGGCCGCCAAAACTGAATTGGGGTTCTCATCAAAGGCTGAACACAACGCAATCATATCAAATGTGTGAGAACCATTTGCATTAGAATTCACATATAGAGCATGTACAGTTGATCTGTGGTGGTTTGGTTATGGATACAAGTACCAATTCCTCTGGACTTTAGCCAGCACTTCGCAAGCTGACAAGGGACCTTGCAACATGTACCTGACGCACCTTCTGAGTCGATTGCAGACTACATGGTCTGCCCCTTTGATGTTCTCAGCAAATAGTAGGGACACTCATTCCAATAAAAGGACACTACAGCTGCATGTACAGAAACGGATGTAAGTTCAAGCTCACTCACTTGGAGTTTCCACCTCTATGCCATGAAGTTGATGAACGGTCCCATTGCCAAGCGGCTGCCACAGTACACCGGTACATGTCAGTCCCCAGAACACCATGTGTTGCCTTCGATCAATCAGTAAACGTCAGAAAATAATCCTACTTGCAGTCTCCACTTCCATTTGGTCTCTCTCTCAGGTAGACAATGTCTGTCACGGAGATGCACATTTGCACCTCTACACGGAAATGAAGAAACAAATCTGCAGCATACTCCAGTCTGGTGGAAACTGTTCTGTCTGACACAATCTCTCCCATCGGTACAACTCTACCTCCTATTGCATAGTATTGCTGCAGCACAGCGATAAATAAAACTGCTTGCTGGCACTTAACTTTGGATAGACCAACGTGATTCCTAGTGGACCAGCTTGCCGCACTTGCTTTGATTACAAAAGTAAAACCATCCTTAAAAAAGATGTCGTTCAGGGGAATTACCAACTCATCTATGGCCGCCGCACTATCCTGAATGTAGAGCTCACTGGCCTTGACGTTTCTGCGAGAGATTCCAACCCTGGAATCAGGTCTTGGTGCTTCCCGCCTACACACACCTTGCCATGAAACACGTCCAAAGCGATCCGATGACGATGACACGGATTGCCAAGTTCCCTTTTCAATAAGAGATGACGACAATGGCAGTCTCGGCCGTACAAAGCCCCCCTTCAAGGAGGTGGACGAGGTACTGGCAGCGGCAATGTTTCCAACGGCAGCTGCCATTTCCTTTCTAAATCCTGCTTGTCACTGGAGGCTCTGGCCCTCTATCTCTTTTCTCCAGAGTCTTTGTCGCCAAAAGAATCGCCTTGAAAACAGTGACACTCAACACACGATTGAGTAAGCTCTCCCTTCCTCTGAACCAAAATTGCGCTCCGTAACCAAAATATCTGCCTTGGCTTTGATCTCTAACGATCTGCCCCCTAGCGCCGGTGAACAGGACGTGCTGGGCGTCTTGGTGAGAAAGGTGCACACTCCTGCCGGAGAAAAATAGATGCAAAGCTACCTGATCGATCAATCTCTCGATCTTGCTCCCTCTCTCTGGCGCTCCTACACAGTGATGGCGAACAAGCTGGAAATAGAAAGGGGGTAAAACAATGCACTACTTATCAAATCACTCTTTCTCGCCAACCACTCCGCGGTCGCTCTCTCTCTTAACTTCGATATACATTAGGCCACTGCAGAAACTCATACACTCAATCAACAACCTCTCCTTTCTCGTTTCTTCTTCTCCCTTAAATGCTGGCTCTTTCTCCTCCTCCCCGTTAATAGCGCTGCAGCAGAGCATTACACAAACTAATACGCCGAATCAATCCATCAATCAAACTCTGTCGCTAAGGCGCCGTCCTTTGTTTCTCCTTCTCTTCTTCCTTTCTTCTTCTACCGAAAGCTGCCTCCTCCTCCTCCTCCTCCTCCCGAACGATATCTAAAAATGCTACCAGCGCACAAAACTCCGACAGCCAACAAATCAACCAATCCGTCAATCAATTTCCCTCTTCCTTCTCTGATAGCCAAATGCAGCCTTTCTCTCCCTCCCCCGCCGATGTCTTAAACGCAACTTCTTCTCACCAGATTGTCCGTTTCTCTTATCCTTCTCCCCCGCGCAGACGATCTCTGCGACCAGAACGCAGCGGGTGCCGTCGTAGAAACGCGGCCACGCAGCCGCTTTTGGCGTTGCCTCCAGTCCAACACACGCTGGCGGCTCGCCTGCCTGGTCAGCTGCCCCCCTTTCTTTCTTTCGTCCCCGCGCGTGTGGGCCGCCCCCGACCCGACCCGACCCGTCCCACGACCCGCTCGCCAGACAATCCACTGCCACCTGTCCTCCTATCTCTGCACCCGGTCCGGCTTCCATTCCGAGACTCTCAATGATTTCCGACACCTTCATTGGGTGGCCCGGATTTTTTCGTACCCGTGAATCTACCCGCGGATTTGGATCGATATACCCCCTTCTCCCTTCACCCCGCATAAATTATCATTTTTCCCAATTGTATTCGACAATTGTTTTATTACAGACGCACGTGTAATACGATTGCCGCATAGCTTTATACTTTATACACACATTTATGAGCTCGTCTTTTTATAGTCTGTACTTTCCTTCCGTTTGTATCGCAAATGAGGAAAAGACACATTAAACCTCATCGGCTGTCTTTCTGTTCGAGATGTTGGGCAATGATACACATCCACTTTCCACCACTGCGAGTAGTCTGCGAGTGAACGACCTTCTGTTCGCTTCGTTGTACACACACGAACTTCTGGTGGGTACTAAGTTAGAATGTTTGTGTCGGACGGAGCTGGTTCATCTCGTCCCACTGGCCCGATGTGCTTCAGGCAGCTCGGTGTGGATTCTCGAGCTGCTTTGCTGTTCTTTTCTTCTTTCTCGTCAGCGAGTCCGGAGGTTTTAGTGTCAGGTAAGTACAATCACGTCAGGTTCTGGGTTTTTCATAATTGCCAGTGCAGGATTTCAGTGATGGCTACAGGCAGGGTGGATTTCACGTGAAAAGCCACAAGGACAAAATAATAAAAGTGGCTTTTGTTTTTGGAGGTGAGAGTGATGGCGGGCCCACCCTCCCCGCTGCCCTTTCCAACCAGCAGCCTCTGTCTGCCAATCATTCTTCAGTGTTTGCTTTTCTTGGCTTTGGGCAAGCTGAGATGTGTGCCAGTAAGGGCCTGCCAACAACTCATCCCATCCCTTGTGGTTCTGGCAAGTGGACAGCATAGGGATCCTTCATGCCATCAATGCTGTTGATAAGTTGGATGAAAGGGGGAAGGTGAAGACTGTCTGTTTTGAATGAAAAACTTTCTTTGCTTGAAAAAAACACAAAATAAAGTTCATCCGGCTGCAGCCTTAAAGATACCTAAGTGTAATTACTTTTTGTATCCGAATTTTGATGCCCCCTTAAAACGAACTTCATTGAATGGTGGGAAGAAAATAGTATAAGGATATTTTTCATTGAATTGGTGGGAAAATAGCATAAGGCCTCAATGAGGTTTCCCTGGCAGTGCCAGCGTAAAAAATAAAAATAAAATGCAGATTAATATGATTATTAACATGATTTACAAGGGCCTTCTCTTTTTAAAAAAACCAAACAAAAAAGCAGATCTCCTCTTATTATAAATTAAAAAAGGGCCACCGACCCCTTTCTTTTAAATAAATATAAATAAATAAATGCAGGGTAGGTTTACAGTTTAGCCTGAAACCCAGAGTTTAAAAAAAGGAAGGATTAGCTATAGCCGAGTTTAGCCGGAGCGCTGTCCGATCACGTGCGTGATATTGTGCATGCATGCATGCGGCCCGTCACTTAAACGTGCCATCATTCATCCATTCAAACGTGCTTGACATGGCTCTTTTCCATCCATCCATCCATTCGGGACTCAATTTAGTGTCAAAGTGTGTCGTGGCATGATGGCACAGGAGACTATTTATTTTTACCTTTTATTGTAATTCTCAGAATTAGTACTGAATAATAATAATAATAATATAATATTCACGTGATTCCGAATAGGTGCGGATCATATTCGGTACCCGGTATACAGGCTGGAAATGTCTACGGTAGGTATGTACCTAGGTAGGTACCTTGTACCTCCTGAACTGGCATGGGCATGTGATGTGCATGTGATGAGGATGCGTGACGAGGGGCATGGTCATCATGGGTGACTGGGTCCAGAAATGTAGGCAGCGGCCGTCAAAGTTTCAAACTGGGATTAAATAACAACAATAATAACAATAATAATAACAATAATCATAATAAAAGTGCGGGAGGGAGCGTCAAGGGTCGACTTTACAAAATTTGGGCGAAGGTCAAGTCAATATTTAGGACCGGTTTCCGGCGTCAAAATTGCCGGCTCCCAGAATGGATGGATATTCTAGATGAGGATGCCTATGGATGAAGGGAATCCCAAACCCTAAGTCTGGATGAGTGATGTTGGATGTGGGAATTTCATGCAGGCATGGAATGGAGACTACATATGAAGTTGACCTTTTGTTATTGAAGGGTAAAAAGTAAAAAAGTAAAAAGAGAGGGAGCTCATCTGCTATGTCACTGAGGGTCATGAAGGTGAAGATATTTTCTTAAAGCAAAGTTACATAAAGAGGTCAGAGGGGGCCAGCAGCATGTTCTGCTTGTTAGGCATGCTGTCAACCCCTCCCTGACAAGGAGTCTGGTCACTTGAAGACAAACATGGATGGTGTGTAGGGAACAACTTGGGAAGCTCGAACTGTGGAGAGTGCACTGGCTTTGTTGAAGATTTGGCAGATAACATGATCTTAAGAGATTTGGAAGACTAACATGAAGTTCAGAGATTAGGAGGATTGACAGGAGCCTCTTGAGAGGTGTGGAGAATTGGCACATCCATGCATTAAGACCCACCACCTTGAAAGACGGAGGTGGAGGGGCTAGTCACACTAGACATGAACCTTCGGAGAGCTTTTCTGAAATTGGGAAGAATGCTTTTCTGAATCGTTCTGTCTTGCCAACCACCTGGAAATGTTGACTTGGGTGGTCAGTCATGGCTTCTACTGTGCCTAATGCTCAACCATCAGGGTGAAGTGGGACTCCCACACCGACTCTCTCTCTGCTCCGATCACACAGATCACACAGCTCACACAGATCACGTGGGGTAGTCATGACTATGATGATGAAGAAAGTTTTGTAGGGTGATCACCAGTGACTCGCGATTGATGGTGACCTTATCACTGGCAATATTTGTGCTGGATAATTCTTCCCAGAGTAACTTGGAAGACCCTACAGCTTGCACCTGCACCGTGTTGGACCACATATAGTAGAGCCCTAGTTGTTTCTCCGCTGAACAAAATACAGTCGCCAAAATCCCAGTCCATTCCTTTAAGATGCTGCAAACCAGGGCATGGTGGACAAAACATTTCATCACTCCTGCTCTCGATTTAGGAGCCCCCCTTCAACCCAAGGGTACCCCTAAGTGTCATTTCCAACTGACTCCATCCAATGGAGCAGCCCGCTTGATTGGAACCAAAAAGACAGGCCAGCACAATAAAACAAGCAATGAACAAAAGAAACACAAAGACCTAACTACATTCATTCATGTCCTACCAACCTTCCATGCATCCTTATCCACATTTGGATGCTCTGACAGAAGTTCTTCTGACAACAAAAAAACTTGAGCTACTCCAAGACATGTGCTCCTCGACACTTTCAACTCGACGACTCCACCCAACTAAAAATGATATGAACATAGGACCAAACCAATGACAGGCCAAGAGCTGCCCCATCTGTGAGGTGGGAAGCCAACAGACTGGTTCATCTCCACCCATAACAGAACGACACACCTCAACTGTGTCACAATTTCATACCCAAATGCGCCCTTCACAGAGTAGACATGTGAAGAACAAACATGCAGAATACAGTTACTTTCGGCCTACTGAGCGCTATGTCGATGAGATAGGGGAAAAAGTTTTTACACCTAGGTGGAGGGGGTCAACATGGAGGGGCAAGAACAAACCATGCACTAAAATACTTACTTTGTATTTGAATGACCTGCTACAATTACAACATGCATGTCCACGGATGTGGCAATCTACGTCAGCCTTGACATTTGGCCATCCTGTCCGATTCCCCAGCACGGGCTGATCACGCAAGTGCCATTACAGCAAGGAAGCTGTGCCCTTTTTCTGTCTTGCCATTGCACCGCTTAATAAACATACTGCATACATAAATATTTGTACACCTCCATGGTCTCCGTATCCAACAGAGTCACCGGATTGGATGATACTGACCCGACAGACGCTTTGGCGGCAGTTTGCGCAAAATGTAGAGAACAAGTGCTGAAGGTATGATCTCCACAAGCTGTTTCAGGCCACACACGTTATTAGCATTCACCACACCCCTCTACTTCTGCACCTGGATGCTTCCCCAAAATCAGCAAGCAATGTGCATGAATCTTCGGATCTGACGGTACCCTATATGGATGGATTTGCCAAAAGGACATGAATCACCTATTCAAGGCTATCCCCCATCTGCTACCTAGGTCCTAATGACAACCAAGCCATATCTCCAGATTGAAACTAGGAGGAAATCGACCCAACTATAGTGAAGGCCACTCCACAAGGGAATGCATTCAAACCTGTTCCATGTGTCATCAATCTACATCAGCAACTGTGAGTTGTAAAACAGGAGATCCAGTACTATTGAAGATACACCTAATGATCTACATCAACACAACACTCAATTTGAAATATGGCATACAAAACCGAGGCTTGTCCTCACCGTGTAGTAAATGGCGTTCAAAATTGGATGATAAAGCACGTCTAGATCCACTTGTTTGTCAAAAACAGACAACGCCATCTGTCATTTGCAATTGTTACAGTTATGTTAGTATGGCACAGTAAACCGGACAGCTCATAACCTCAACAACTTCCTACCATCATAAGGTCTGGATTTGCAACACTGAGGATTAATCTTGTATCTTCCCTGAGAGATAACAGCAAGATGCCAACAGTATCAACCAGCAACCCTCTCCTCAGACCCTGTGCTCAACCAGTCTCCTCCCTTTTGGCAACACTGTGTATGCTTTTTGTTTCCATAGGGTGGGTTACAGACTCCATAGAAAAGACTTTGGCATGAGTTCTGCTTACAATGATAGACCGGATTGTAAAACATGTGAAGCAGATCGCTGTCACACATCCAACCTGCCAACATGAAATATATCATCACATCAATAAGTAATACTCTAGCACATTCGCTCATGTTCAGCCCAAAATGGGTTAACACATTGTCTACAACAAATATCCATCTGAGGACCTGCAATCCTACCAACTTGAAAAAGCAGGTCCATGTCGAGAGGAACACAACCATATTTGCACATAATGCTCGTGTCTGGATTGGAAGTTTGAGGACAAAAGATAAACATGCGTAAGTAAACAGACCTCGCGAAGCTTCTTTCTCCGACCTTTGGACTCAATGGGGAATCGTCGGAGCATAAGAAACAGCCTGCATTTGCCACACCAGAAAAACCACCACCCACTTGAGTTGGGGAAAACTTGTGTACAATTACCACTCCCCAGTCTTTCGAAAGATCATAACAGGGTCATACAACAGTGATTGAGGATCAGAACAAACTACTCAAACAAGTGCAGAATGCCACAAAAGTTTCCAGCACAGCCATGCTCACCTTCCTCCATACAGCAGAAAGCCAAGTGCTGCCATTAGTGACACAACTGCATCACACCACAAACCCTTAACATCCCAGGGATTTTTACAAAATCTAGGCACTCACAACTTGCAGAATTGGTCAACCTCGAAACAAAAAATGTCCAAAGAGTCTATACCAACAGTACTAAACAAGAACAACACTTACAACTTGCTCTGGCACCAGGAACATCTGGAAGCTAAAACCCTGAAATTCAAGTAACTACATATCGAAACTCACATTGGAGAGGTAACCTAGATAAATTGAGATAGCCAGATCCAAGGTCAAGAGAGCTTTCACAAAGATACTAGCACAAAACTTCAATACATGGAAGCAGAAATGACAAAAGGAGGAAGGAAACCAGAAACCATTCTGCCACATTACTTAGAGAGTCAATCTAGAGCACGACACAGAACAACTATATCCTATATGACAGTGACCAGCTGTTATAACTCCCCTTGACTTCATCAATATGCACTAAGTTTGTGTCAAACTCGGAGGACTCGGCCAAGAAATAGTTAGTTACTACATACCAGCGAAGAAGAACTTTGCAATGGTCATCATCACTGCACTTGGCGTCCACCATAAATATATCCAGATGCAAGCCTGCACAAAAGGTCCCACAACAATAGTGGTGAATGCCGGGATCGCTACAGAAAGCTCCAACGGATACTTAAGAACCTTACAAAACCTCTATAAGTTCTGCAGCGACTTTACCTGGATAAAATAGATCGCCCCGTTGGTTATTAAGAAGGCTGGACGCAAACCATCTGTTGGGAGGCTGCGTGCCTGTTCCCGAACCCGAAACCTGAATTAGACTGGAAGATAAAATCACTTCTAATAAACCCACACAAGGATGCAAGTAAAAAACCCTATAACAACAAAGACAACAATGCAAAATAGAATAATTCCCAACCAACTCAGATGATGAGTTAATAAACCCTTGACACCATTCACATCCAAGAAGCCATAAAGAAGTAACACGATGAGTTGCTGGAATGAAAGTTGAAAGAGATGCCCAACATAAAGCAACCCAACCACTGTTCTTGGCTAGTAGATGAGTGCTACACCCTAGCTACTGCTCAGCACTTTCTCATGAAGACAAGAAATTGATTGGCATAGACACAAAGTTGAGAATCACGCTAAACGAATTGAGGATAACGAGTGCCATATTGAGCTGGACTTCTACCTGGTGATATATTTCAGCCCAGAACAACACCAGCAGAGTATACGTGGTGAAGAACAATATGCCTGGAAGATCTAGAAGGACGTGTTGAAAAATCTGAAAAACAAAGAGTCCATTTCAGCAATTAGCAACCCTTCACAGCCTGCACACACAGGCTCATGGGCATTTGCATTTACCAAAGATTACCTAACCTCTACCAACAAGGTTTCAAGTGCGTAATCCCTAACAGGCCAGAATCCTTGGGACAGGGACAAGCATGAAATTAGGTCGCTGAACTTGGTGTCACTGTAGGCTCCTCAATAAAAGCATGTTCCAATGATGCACAAACAGTGGGAATCCGAGGTGATCTGAAGTAGTTATTTTGTCCAAGAGAGGGCGAGTGCACAAAATGGCATACCTCAGGTTGCAGTGCCTGCACATCTTTCCGGAAGAAAAACACAGCAGCTCGAACTGCACCACGCAATCCACATCGCTTTGTAAGAAACGAATCCTAAGACGAGATTTTTTTTCAGAATCTTTGGATGGCGAGTGGAGGCAAGCATAACCAAAGCCTAACACAGAAAGTTTCCAAAGAATATCTCACCTGCATTAACTATGAAATTGAGAAGGTGGAACACCTTCTGTGTCGTCCAGCCATACTCGGGCACTCGTAACTCAATCCGAATCAATTGGATCTGCGAACTACCACTTTGAGTCATACACCCTCCACTGTGGAGAATACTAAAAAGGTACCACATTCCAGTCTATCAATTCTACTCCTCCATGAATGCGTTCCACCAACTCAGCACACATCGCACACATTGCAATAGGGGCATGAGTGCAGATGTTGCACATACCACCAGATCAACCATAACTCGCACAACTTTCTACCAACCTCACAAAAATCGGAGAAACCAAAGATGGCAATACTCATACCAGGGCAATAAGAGCGATAACGGCGTAAGCAACTGCAAGCCCCCCAAAGATGCGCGTCTGCCACTCCTCGGATGTGTCCACCCGGTGCCACCAATCCACAACGCCCCGCAAACCCCCCTCCAGCATCTTGGTTTGCAACACAACCATCTCCATCATCTCCCTCCTCTCGCAATCCCCAAGCCTCGCTTGCTTTCCAGAATCCCTGGCGCTCTCCTCGCCCTCCCTTGCCCAGTGCTTGCGTGCAGCATCCCTAACCCTCCAGCCAGTGGGTGCGAGAGAGATGGATGTCGAGGCCATCCCGACGGATGCAGAATCGACTTATTTCATCCTCTGTCCATCCTCCCACCACCCACATCGACAGCTCAGTCACTCTCCTGCACAGTGCCGCAGCCACATGGAGAGCTCGTCTGTGAGCCAGCCATGCAGACTCGACAAAATCTTGCCACGGAGCATCCTTCATCTTCAGCTTGAAGATGCGCTTCAGCTTGTGAATTCACTAACTTAGCTCATGTTATCTAGCATGGGTTCTGGAGAGTCGACTCTAGTTGTACTGTTAGGATTCTGAAATCCTGGCACCCTTAATCGTGTATGATAAAACTAAACATTCTTGACAATCTGGAGGACTCTTGGGTGAGTGTGAAAGAGTTTGGTTTTGTTGACCAGTATGGAGAAGGTGAGTGAGCTGATGAGGCCAGTGCGGGAAGCTGTGGAGGTAAACGGCCATCCTCCAGGCCAACTCGCATGAAAATTGAAAATCGTGATAGCGGTCGATACTAGAAAAGTTTTGTGTACACCCTGACTCTCTCTTGGGGGCAAGGTGGGATGTGAGCATCCTCCCCAGATTAAACATGGTGGGATCCGAGTAGTCGTGCTACAGTTTTGCAGTTTTCCTCTCTCCTTTTCGCAGTTCGGCTAGAGAGAGAGAACGTACTCATAAGACGCGTAGTTTGCCGTAGATTTGTGGCCATTGACCCCGCGCGAGGGACAGAAACTATCTTTGTCAGGGGCTGACACCGGTAGTATGACTTACCTTGGAACAGACAATTATCCGAGTTTTCCAGATATCCTCTACAAATCCCTTTACACAAGCATCAATCTGTTGTGTGTGATTTGCCCAATATCTAGGCCCCAAAAGGGCCTGGGCTTTTGACCTCAGCCTCGAGACTTTTGAACAAAGTTGGTAAACAGAGGTACAGGCACAATTCCCTTGATGGATTTGAAGAGGACGTGTCTCTCCGGTGAGAGTACCCAGGACAATGAATCAGAAAGTGAATATTAATGTCTTCAGCTTGCCACAACTACCATTTGCAATCCCCCTTTCCTCTCCGCTTCTGTTTGCTGTTCAAAGGTAGGCTTCCCGCCCTGAGTCTAGTGCTGAGGGTGGGTAAACCCTTGAGGTCATCCATGATTTCCTCTCCCATGTCACAGACTGGAAACAAGTTCAGGGAAGTTTTCTGCCTAACTTCATTTTCATCATACATTTTCCTGGCAACAGACATGGCTTCGGACACTACAGCATCTATAAGTCAGATTTATCCAGCAGGGTCAAGGCTTGCGGACTTACATGCAGATCCGTGAGAATCTCCTCTACTCTCTTCCGCCAGTTTGACGGGGCGATCCTGCTTCCAAGATGTAGAGTCGATTAACTTAGGATACCTGATATGTGGCGAGTTGACTGTCAACAGATTCATGGAGGCTCTTGTCGTGGTGCTTGTCAAATCCAGCCAAGTAGTTGTGAAGAAAAAACCGCTCATAACTCTAACGAATGCACGGTGAATGTCCGAAAGTGTGAGGGAACATAATTGTACGCACAAGTACTCATCAAATTCCATGGATGAAGACCTCACGGTAACATGTCATTTATCTAATATAAGCCATCTCCTAAAGCCCAGATTTCTCCTGGAGAATATGGCCTCCATATTCATGAACCAAGGCATCAGAGAAGTCCATCCAAGCATTATCACATATACCCTTGAACCGATGTGATCCAACCCCAGCTTCAAGCTCGGTGGAGAGAGGTCACTTAATGAGAGGTAGGCTGCAAAGAATCCCGGAGTGCATTGAAGAGGATCCGAATCAGCACAGAGGAATGGTTGCAGGGAAGAAGTGAAAGGCATTTGTGGAAAATGCAATTCAAAAAACAAAACTATCATGTGGAAGAAAACTGGCCAAGGCAATCCATTCCTTCGCAATCAGCACCATAACCGACCTTCCAGTAGCTTATGAGTTTAGCTACAGGACAGCATTGAACCAAAAGGGTAGAACGATATCTACAAAAAAAATGGTGTGGATACGGGGAGAGAGCCTCACAATGAAAGCTCCCGGGCAGCTCGAGGTGTTCGGAGAGGACCACGTTTATCCAACTTCTCCAGAGTTGTGAAAACTTTTTGTTGCGGAGGTTTCCTCTTATTAGCATTTTCTTGTGTTGGAAGTTGTTCCTCTGCAGTGTTTGTTGCTAGGCTTGGGAGAGAGTCAAGATGAACCACACCTGGAAGCCACATGAAGCGTGCTAACTGCAATTTCAAGAAAATTGAAAGTTTCTACTTCGAAATGTCGGCCCGATTCTCCTCTTCCACTCCCGCTGCACGGGTATTACATTCGTAGAGAAGAATCGTTTGCTGAAACCGGCACGTTGATTAGTGATACAGCCATTGTTTGGCAAGGGCAGGGATCCCATGCTTTCAGTCCACAACCGAGGCAATGCTACGTTGGTGTGGTTTATGAATTGAGCTACAGTTATAGAAGACTGCATCTTCGCAGGGAGACAGTGCTACAAACTGATCGAGATGGGGAGCAAAAACAACAGAAATCGGAGTTCCCTGAGGCTCGCTGGCTACCAACAGGAAATCGGTGAAACGGAAAGAATCGATGACGGTTTGTAGGTCTGATCGCTGGTAGTCATGTAAGCATCTACTGATCATGATCTATACTCGACTGCAAGCAGCATGGGAAACGAAGATGGACACTCTTCCGTTAAGGCGAAGACGATCCGAAAAAGAAACACCTACTTTCTTGAAAGACGGCAGCCTGAAAAAGGAAACCCCAGCAAAAAAAACAAAAAGGAAACACTTGATTCAGTGTTTTTTTTTTCAAATTTTGAAAAGAACAGGACTGGCTACTGAGTTTTGCAGGAAATAGCCATATTTTCTGCTCATCCACTGAAATTTGGACAGAATCATCCTCCTCTGTACTTTCATCCATGTATATCATCCATATTAGGCGAATTCATCCAAGATTTATATTTGTTTTTGAGAATTTTGGCGATTTCATCCATGAGAAAACAGGGAATTTACGACAGAATATTCGATTTTGATTTTTGAGGTCGAAAAAGTGCGAAATTTCGCCAGAAATAAAAACACTTACTTGATTGGATAGAAACGAAGATAGGGGAAAGAAATAAAAGAACCCTCAAAACCCTAAAGGCCTAAACCGAGACTTACTCCTAATGCTTCTCCGTTCTCTCTCCTCTAAGGGAATTTGTGTTTGAAGCTCCATCTCCTTGTTATGTCTCAATTAAAGTAGGCCAAATGGATCGTCGAGTTCCTGCCATGGATGGCCCTCAACCCGATATGGCAGCATTAAAGGACCCGACCTTTGGACAAGAAATTTCTCGAGTTGCAAACATGCCGCCCCTTTTGTATTTTGCCAACGAGGTGGTGGAGATCCAGTAGAACCCGCAAGACCTCGGGTTGACAATGGGAGAACTTCACCAAAGCATGCAGCAGGTACAATAGCAAATGCAACAAACACTTGTTGTGCAAATGAACCTGGGGTTCTCGCAGCTGGACCACAAGTGTTCTGCGAGAGCCATCAATTCCTCGCCTCTTCTCACGTCGCCATTACAGCCGGTTGTGGATAGCCATGGAAATGTCCCACATAACTTTCCTGCAACGAAAGTTGATGTCATGTTGTTGGAGGAAGCTCCATTGGATACTCGTCCAAGAAGTTGGTTTGTAAAACTTTGAATGGTCTCCATTTTGAAAAGCTACCATTTCTGGAAACTATTGAACTACGTCCAGAATCATGTCTATGGTAAACATGTCAATGGAGAAAACAGTGACCACGTGCTCTCTCTACACTCATGTTCAGTCATCTTCTTTGTTAAAACCAATGCATTCTAAAACCACAATGTCTTCGAATGATTGCATCTGCATGGAATGGTTCACCTTATAAGTGTGTAATTAGGAGTCAATTGCTAATTGTGATGGCTGCAGAAGGTGGAGCGAAACATAGCCACTCTGACGACCCTGGGTAGGTGCAGACAAACTCATGTTCTGCCTATTCAATACATTCCGGTAACCTGGCATAATACAGAACTCGCATTGCAATTTCTCTGATGAAAAGCCTTCGGTGAGCACATAGATATGCTTAGGAGCTGTGGCCAAATTTACTTCTCTGTCTAATTAGGTTTTGAATGGATCCCAAAAAAACTTCTAGGCTGTGGGGAGAAGATTTTTTAGGTTGTCAGCAAGAACCTGTCTAAACCTGTGGCTAATAATGCACATTAGGACAAGTCATCCCTGCCCTCAAACCTTGATACCTCCCAGTCACAAACATGGCATGTATGTACACCTCTGGCAGTGCGGTGTTTGGCAGAAGTAGCTAAACCTGCCACAACCCAACTAGTCTGCCATTGTCGCTTTACCTGTAGTGCCCCCTGAGAGCATGCGGTGTTTTTAAACTGCTCCTCTACATTTCAGTGGCCTATTTAAGGCCTCATAGGTCAGTGGCACGTTTTCTAGTGTTGTAAATCTAGAAATACTGCCTAGAAGTTATTTTGGCAAGGAAAGCTTCTCATAGCGTTTCACTTATTCCATTCCAGACTGGGTTGGCAATACTTTGTGGCAGTACATGTGGCCGTGAGAGAGAGGGGGGATTAGAGATAGAGCAAAGAGATCCACAAAACTGAGTGGTACATGGATGTTTGCGTAGAAGTGAAGGTTAAATGCCTCTGTTTTTTCCGCAATTTGTTGAGTGGATGTAGTGGTTGCCAAGGTGAAGCTAGTAAAGTTCAATTTTTTGGGATATAACAAGGTAGATGTGTAGCCTCAATTAACTCGCTAGAGGTCATTTTTCAGGGGTTGAAATTTGCCCAATGGCGGGCCATCAATGACCGGCTCTAACCGGTCATCCCATTATGGATGACCGACTATAATCGGTCCAATATTTTCAAAAAACGTATCTCGAAAAAATAGATATGCATAAATAGCATCCATTGTACAAGATACCTTTTTTTGATGAGGTTATTTAGGGAGTCTTATAGAGTTGGATCAATATGTTAATTGAAAGGGTTAAGATGGAGAAGAAAATAGACTATCTATTATTATTATTTTTTAAAGCAAATTTAGAATATTTAACAACTAAAATAACTCATAAGAACGAGCCCCCCTTACCTTGAGCATGAGTATTGAGAGATTAGATGCAAACATTCAGCTGTTGGTTTGAATCAGTTTGCAATCAGCCTCGATTGGATAGCTTGATAAGAGTTTGATTGAGATGAAACCATCGGGGAGAGTGTTGAGGTCAGTGAGTGGAACCGTAGCAAGGCCTCAGGTTTCGGCAATCTCACAACCCTACCAAAGATCCGGCCCTTTGAATAGTTTAAGGCTTGAAGAAGAAAGGAGTCGTATTAAATGTGAAGGTGGATGGTGGAGAGGCATGCAGGAGCAGCCATGTCTCGTTTGGGCTTTACTCGCTGCCAAGATGCAGCGTCAACGATTTTTAAGCTGTGGCAATGGCGATGAAGACAGGGGGTTGTCCAAGGATTACGAGGAGCATCGACCATTGGGTATGTCCATCCTGCACACCGAGAAAAAGAGAGAGAGAGACTCGAGATAGAGGCTTCTTCATGATGCATGAGTACCACAGGAAAAAATTTGTTCATCCAATTCTTGTGGACTTTTAGCATTCGTTCTTTGAGGGTTTCGTTGGAGAAAGGATGATATGCATCCGATGAGGCCTCGTGAAACTGGTTTTGCTTGGAAATCATCTTTCTTCGAAGCTTGGAAACTTCTAGGGCTCTCGGTTTGGAGGCCGTTGCGTGTGACAGATTCTCTGAGTTTGGCTTTGCGCCTTTGTGCATTGTTTTTCGCTCTCATTACTCGAGCAACACCTTAGCGGCTTTATTTCTTGGCTTTATTCCTGTAGTGGTTGACATAGGTTTTCAACTCTTTCCTTTCGGCATGTGGTTTTGTGTGAACGCGACGGATCATAGACTCCAGTTTCATTTATGTGCAGTTGTTCTGCATCTTTACTTCCACATTGGTCCAACGCCAATGTTTAGCATGCATGTCCTTCTCTTCTCCCCTCCTTCGATATGCAACTCAGCAGACAATAACACTTCTATTTTATTTCCTGCATTTCAGCTTGTATCTCTCATTGGCTCTTAGGGGGAATTGATGTTTCAGCGGCTTCATTGATGGCGGACGTCGTGGTAACGGTTTTCGATAAAGATGGTACTATGACCGCCAAAAGGAGGTTTAAGAGCCTCCGAAAGAGTGTTATGCTCTCTACTTTGGAGATGGGACACGGACGCGGTTACCTCACAGATGCCGATGGTTATGGTGTTGAATATCCAGTTGTTGTTGATGCTATTGCGGCTGGTGGAGGATATAGGTATAAAGTTACAACCCTAGCCTTATCGGCACCTCCGGCAAGTATGGGGTCGTTTGCACTTGAGGATATATGTTTCTTTATTTGCTTTGTTTGGATAGTAAGGGTCCATCCATGGCTTCGGACTCATTGCTTGATTATAGTGAATACAGAGTGTATCATAGACAACGCACTTACTAGTTTTTGGAAGGATTTTCAAACCTTGTTTGTTTGAGTCATTATTAGACATTGTAGTACATATGATACCAAGTCAAGTCTTGAGTAGTTTTTCTTTATAGGCTATTAAGAAGCATTGCGTGTGTGTTCATTAAACTTAGGGTTTTTTTATTCACTTGGCTACGTTGTATCTGGTTTACTCTGTTTTGTGCGATTATTACGACCTTCCGATGAGGGTATTGCTTGGGGTTTCACTTCAACTCATTCGGGTGTTCTGTGGTTGCATCTCTGTGTTCTTTGTGCTCTGTATTCCATATTTGTATTGGCCTATGGTGTGCACATGATTCTTCTACAACCGTATAGTCAGTCATTCTCCGACATCTTTTTCCATCTTCTCAAGTTCCTAACCAGTTTCGTTTTTTCATCTTTGTTGTTTCTACCAGATTATGATGATCTTTCTTAAGAGTGGATCAACTGTATGCTGCTCCCACAGCTACCTGAGCTCTCATGGAACGAGTATGACTTAACAAGGATATTGTTCCCTATGCAGCATGGGAAACTTCTCGTGTTAAAGAAAGCATATCATGAGATACGTAGGCAGAAGCCTAAGGTGGCAGAGAGGTTTATGATCGAGGCAGATGATTCAAAGCTCCTTGTGCATTTGACAGTAGTCTTGGATGTCCATTTTGGCCAACCAGCAGTTCACAATGGATATATCTTTCAGCTGCTCTTTGAGTTGTGGAGGTTGTATAGCGCACACACTTATGTGTACCAATCGTTGTTCAATTGTGATGAAAAGATAGGAAATAGTCATTCTGCATCTACTGAAATTAGATCAAGACCTGATATGCTCCTCACGGCGTCTGGATGCACCTTTGTAGACAAATTTTCCAGTCTTGGTGCTGCTGAAGATAATCTTAGGGCAATGGTGAAGCCATTTTCCACCATGTTTTATGGAGATGTGCAATTCATTATAGGCTACAGGGTGAATGCAGGGTTGACTGGACCAAATTGGACGTTACCAACACAGTTTTAGATGACTGTAATTGATGGTGTTATCAATTGAAATTGAATTAACTCATTAAAACTAGCAACTATATATGTCATTGGATTCCTAGCTTCAATACGCACCCATAGCAACTCTCCAATCATGAATCCGATAAGAATTAACTCCGCTATGGACTTTTGAACACCGTCATTGTGGACTGTTACCGCAATGAATGGAATTACAATGGACTCAAGTTCTCATATGTGCCATTGGTGAGTTCCATTGAAATTTGGACATAAGGTGGCCATTTTGGTCCACATCATAGGTATGAATTTGAAGTGGCAAAATCATTTGTCATTTGACGGACTAATATATGTCAAACAAATAGGCGTTTTTTGAAAAGTCCATAGCTCATCTTATTTTTTGGATTTTGGGTGTCATTTATTTTCTAGCAATATAAAAACCTATAATCTTCAATGGCTAGATGTCATATTTGTAAACTCTAATTTTTAGTTTTTCATAATTTCTCTAAATAATATACTAAAATATTTAATGAATTATATCTTTAATATTTGGGATATGACTCTTTACTAAATATGTTCAGTATACCATTATCTATCACTAAAAAAATATTTTGGGATAGTATACTCAACTTTTTGTTTTGGTCATGGACTTTCATGGAGCAGGATCTGCCGTTTTTGGTCCACTCAACCCTGCAATTGCCCTATACAGGGGCATGCTCAGAATTCCAGTGAGTTCATATTGGCAAGTATGGCCAAATCAAACGAACCGGTCCACGTCTAAACCTATCAATTGAATCCGGTCGCTGCGAGTTTTTGCTAAACATCGGCTATGCCTATTAGTTAATTAAGCAAATGGTAGACTCAGTCCCTGATGTGTCAGGCTGCCGTGCTATGATCACTGAGGATATTGAAGGAGATAAGATCATACATTTATACCCTGTCAGAGTTCGTAAGTTCATCAAGAACTTTAACAGTTTTTGTGAGGATTACATGACTGCATTGGATGTGATATTGAGGGCTTATGAAGCTGGAGAAAGAAGTCATACATGTCCACCAGGGCAATGTTCAGAATGACATCTGGTACAATTCACTACAACAGATCGCGGTATTTATGACTGTATATATAACTATTCTACAGTCCTAAACGGTACATATGACTTCTATGACTGTAAGTCGTGCAAACCAAGTGAATACAATGAGTACATGATGGTACGGTCCGGATGACTACAGTCAGATGAACCAAGTGATATCTCTCACTGCAGTCATATATACCATACTGCAGTCGCCGCTACCGCGCCACATGGCGAGGCATAATTGATTAAAAATTAAATTAAATTAAAAAACTAAAAAAATTAAAAAGATATGTCAGACGCCGCGTCGCACCGCATTGTGCTACGTGGTATAATGCATTTTATAATAATGAAAAAACCACGTGGCAACCCATCTAGGGTACCACGTGCTATCCCTCGCTCGCCTATTAACCCTATGGCCATCTCATCCATTTGATTGTACTTAGAGGAGTTTGAACCTACAACCTCTTTACTATAAGAGTTATAGTTCACTACCTGCTAACCAATACACCCATTAGTCATTTATGTGATTATTTGGTGTTTTAATTGTATTATACACACCAAATTACAAAATCCCCAGTAGTCATCATGACTATGTAATCTCATCCATGTACACTGTAGTCATGGAAATGACTATGAATGGTGAGCTAAATCTGGTCAATTGCTGTTGACCAGCCTTCCGCCCATTCCGGAGCCATGTAGTCATACAGACGACTACTTAGATGGTCGTTCATATGACTACAGTCGTATGAACGATTGCGGGAGGTCAATTTCATATAAAAACATGGTGCAGTCATGGTCAAAGTCAAGAAAACCATGACTACCACGGTTTGGCAGTCATAACTACCGCGATCTGTTGTAGTGATTCCAGCTTCGACAATGTCACCATGGACCTCTTTGCCATTTTCCAGGGCTGCCAGGCTCGCACACGCCTTACAAAGACAAATAAAAGTGACCCGGTCCGGCTGCACCCAACATTTGCTCATTTGTGGCTTCATCTCGCACCCATGCTGGCCATATCCAACGATCATCGTGTTCCAGGAGACAACATCCCGTTCAACCATATTGTCAAATTCTCCTTTTGCAGCTTCAATGCTGCCACATTTGGCATACATGTCCACCAGGGTATCGTGCGGAATGCAACCTGGTACAATTCCAGCTTTGATGATGTCAACATGGCCCTCTTTGCCCTTTTCAGGTATGTCAGGCTCGCATCAACGGTCCATTCCTGCATCATTTGCTCATATGTCTCCAAAGCCTCCGTCCCGCAACCCTGATGTGCATGTCCTGCGATCATCGCGTCCCACAACACCACATCACATTCAGCCATAGTGTCGAACACCCCCCTTTGAATCTTCAATGCTCCCACATTTGACATACATGTCTACCAGGGCAGTGTTCAGAATGACATCTGGTACAATTCCAGCTTCGACAATGTCACCATGGACCTCTTTGCCTTTTTTTAGGGCTGCCAGGCTCGTACACACATTGCAAACGCAAACAAATATGATGCGGTCGGGCTTCACCCCTTCCAGCATCATTTGCTCATAGGTCTCCAAAGCATTCGTACCACACCCATGCTTGGTAAATCCTGCCAACATTATATTCCACGTGATCAAATATCGTTGAGGCATTCTGTTGAACAGTTGGTGCTCCTGCACTTAACATACATGTTGGCAAAGGTGTTGTGTAGAAAAACATTTGGCTTGAATCCACTTTGGATAATGCGAGCATGCACCTGCTTTCCAGCTTGCAGGTCTTTCATCTTGATGCACGTATGCAAGAGACTGACATAAGTATCTGAATTTGCTGAAATGCCCCCTTGGTTTAAAGTCTGTAGAGCCTCTTTTAGTCGCCCTGCCTCACATAGCATCCTCACATGCCCAAAACTACCAGAAGAGGCATTGTGGACTCCCTCTTTTGGTCATCTTTTGGAAACTATGGTCATGGTCAAGGCGCCTGATTTAATCAACTGTGCCGCTGCTGATTCCAGTTGACCATCTACCCATGTAGGTTCTTGTAGCTATCCATCCACAGGGAATCACAAGTAATTTTGAAATCGAGCCATCTTGGATGAATCTGGACCCACACTCCAATCCCTGCTCCTTCTATCCCTGCCTCTCCACAAATCATATATATATATTCTTGCCTTGCTGCTAGCAGCTGACAATGACAGCCTACAATCGTTCAACAAACACCTCAACCCTACTCCGAAAAATATTCCTTCCAAAGCTTCTCCTCATCGCTGCTATCTGTTTTTGCATAAGTACATGTTGGCACATCGGCAGTAACATGTCAAAATCACCCCAAACCACCATAGACCCTACGAGCTAACTTGCAGAATTCGTCATGAAATTAGCGACGACTCTGATAAGAGGGTAAAACAGCCTGGAATGTGATGAAGAAGAAGGTGCCCTCACCACGTTGTCCTTGACCTTGTGTCATGAAAGCAGCTAGTTTATCTCTCACCCCTGCATGATTAATCTGGCGATCAACCCAAAAGGACCTTGTGTGTGTGTAGCTTGTGTCGGCAGTTAGGTGATCTTGGATTGGTCGATTGGTCTGTGAGGAGCCACCACGGTGCAGCTGAGCTGCCATAGATTCAAGCACAGCTTCATAAGACCAATTTGACCCTCCCCAAGTACCTTGTAAACACCAGGAAAAATACCAAATCATATTACTAACAGGAAGAGCCCACATTTTGCAGGATGGACAAAACTTGTTCACATCATACATTAAAAAAGCCCCATCTTGCAATTGCGGTTCTCCCACACATGTGAGGGATCTTTAAAAAACTCAGGCCAGCTCTGCTCCATGCTCCACAGTAGACCTTTGTGCCCGAAAATCCAATAGCATCAACATTTTGTCAAGTTCCTTTATGAAGAAGTGTTAGTGAGCTTTCAAACAATTCAATGTGGGTTCCATCGGACTCTACACAATGAAGAACATACGGACATGTCCAAACTTACACCAGCTTGTCTATAGTCTGGAGATTTTGGAGTGGTCTGTGAAAACGACCAGGGAGCAGCTGAGCAGCCACAGTCTCGACCCTCCCTAGTACCTTGCAAACTTCAGGGAAAGGCATTGGACATCCTACTTTCATGCCCTGCTCAGGAAGAACAACCTACGATACGGACAGTAAAAGCAGTTTTTGCACAACAAAACGAGATTCTAACTATTAGGTGTACAATCAACTTCTCCATCCTATGCCCTTGCATATCCTCCGATCATCGTGTTCCATGACACAACATCTTTTTGGCTCTATACTAAGAAAACGCGCAGGAGACAATAAAGCCAAGAGGAGGCTAAGTCCCAGCCCTTTAATGGGCAACCCTATAAACAATTTTTTGAATTTTTTAACCTTTTGGTACCAAGCTAGCACTAGAAGTCATTCCGGCAACTATTTGGTGGTGAGCTCGCGCTGGTCAACCATCGTTGACCAACCCTTCTTCAAGTGCGGAGCGTACGCTCGCGCGCTCACGCCATTGCGTCGTTGCCTCAACATGGGCTGATATCCAAGAGGGCTAAGCTCAACTGTGTAGGTTTCTGTACGATTTATGGGGACCTCATTCAAATTTTCCCTTATTAAACACGGAAGGACGTAAAGCACAATTTGGTCTACAAATATAGGGAAGTCATGGTCATAGTCAGAAAAACCATGACTACTGCGGGTTGGCAGTCATATATACCGCGATCTGTTGTAGTGAATAATTTTATTTTGAAGCATCATATCTGAGACTCTTATAACCGTTGTCCTCAATATAATCCCAGAGTGGCCTAAACTTGGGATCGTTTGAAACATTGGGAAAACGACTCAACCCTATCATATTTTTCCTAAGATAGCTTGAAACAGTGGGATGTTTCCTCATTCCAAGCAAATAGGTCTGAAGAACCTTGAGAAGATAGCAACCATCAGTCTCCACGGTCTGGAACGGTTTGAGAACAAAACATGAGTCGGGCGGGTTCAATACACACTTCACGGCGGTGTCGTCAATGAGCAGAGTGTTACTCTTGGTGTATTGTCCACCAAATCTCTTCCAGACCTTCACCAGTTGCTTCAAAAACAAATGAGGAGGGTCCAATCCTGATTTGAATTGAGGGTGAACCGAAGTAGGACATGAAATACAATCCTCTTGAGACATAACGAAGGCCGGTTGAGGGAGACCACAAAGCAAAAAATCCAGGATGGGCTGCAAGTTCTTGTACATTATAGAGCTCCAAATCCCTAACCGGAAGTGTTTGTGCAATTCTGTCCACACTTCGCGATATTTCTCCCGTCTAAAGACTAGTCGGAATCCAACAAGAGCTGGAATTCTGTAATCTGATTCTGAAAACTGGGAGACATTGTAGCTCTTCTTGTGCTTCGAGATTTTGCACAAAGACTCCATTCACGTCAAAAATAATCAAACGCAACCATTGCGTACGAGGAGAAACAGGTGCTCCAATTTGCCATAGAGTCATTCATACTTACGATGATAAAAAGGAACAGTACAATGCATTGGAAAAACCGACACCAGGCAAGTGAACAAGAACGTCCACTGGACAGCCGAGGTTCACCAAACTCTATTAAAATATCTTATGTTCCAATGCAGCGGCACGCAATTCGTGATTGCTAAGGAACTTCTGCCACCTATAATCAAAGTCTCTAAGAAATTTGACCGCTAGGTCGTCCTCGAAGAAATCCTTCGTAATGCCGAATGGATGTAGCTCGTTGAATGACATGACATCCATCCCGGATTACTGGAACATGTTAAGGTATGGCTTGAGTTCTTCCAGTAGAAACTTATCTCTGTCAAGGTCCACGATCGCCTTATATTTTGGAAGGAAGATGGTATGTCCTAATGGGTTCAAGTGACTTGTACATATTGTCTACAGTGTCGATGAGGAGAGTATTGGATTTGTAAGCTGTTGGGTTTTCCTCAGCGAAAATGTCGTAAAGATGTTTAAAGTAGATGGGATTTTTGGAAGCTTTAGGTCATTTTTTGTTGAATGTCAATCTGTGCATGACTGAATTGTCACTGCTGGAAGTTTTGACCTTGTAATAGTACTTCCCGAACACGGCCTTGGCGATAGTCTCGACGTTCATCTCAGGTCCCGTGTTCCAAAAACAAACGACAAACTTTTTGACGGTCCATTTAATGAATTCGTCAAGACCGTTTCGCGTAGCTAACTTGAATTTCCCAGCGGAGATACAAGGCTGGGTGGCAGGAGGGGATTTCTTTCCAGGTAAACCTCACAAAGGTAACGGGGAATAACCAAATTTATAATGCCCGGGCGTCGCCAAAAAAACGTCGCAAATTTGCGACCAATGGGGGTCGCAAGTAGGCGAAATCGCGATTTGCGACGCCCGGGCGTCGGGAGAAGAAAAAAAAAAAAAAAAAAAAAAAAAAAAAAAACCTACCTTGCAATGCAGAATTAGCACCGTCCAGGGGTCGCAAAGTGTGACGCCCGGACGTCACAATTTAAGGGGGTACATTTGAGTTTAGGCGGGAAAATTTGAATTTGAAATTTGAATTTCAAAAACTTGTTGACCATTGATTCCAGTTCTCTCTAATGACAATATGTTCATTATTCTACATATATTATGCAATGCATACTTGAACCTAAGACCTCCACGTTATAACATTTCTAAGACACTACAAACTAACCAACACACCTACGCTGCATCTATGTATTACAAAAACAATATATATATATAAAGATTTCCTTCAAGTTCCTTCTAAAGGGGTCTCTTTTGTGACGCTGGGGAATTGCAACCTCCACAGTTTTAGTGCCCAGCCCCAGCCCCAGCCCCAGCGTCGTCGCCGTTATTGCACCCCCCCCTACCGCCAGGCGTCCTAAACGACGTCCTTGTGATGACCTAAGCTGACCGCAACACCATTGCAATCCCCTGTGGCGATGCCGTTGCGACCCCCTGACGTCGCAACATCAGCGCGGGGTGCCCCAACAACGCTTTTTGAAGTAGAGAGCAGCAAAGCCCACGAAAAAAAAAAAAAAAAAAAAAAAAAAAAAAAAAAAAAAAAAAAACCTCCCACTGTGGTGATGCTGTTGCGATGCCCTGACGTCGCAGAGGCGCTGGGGCGCCCTTAATGACGCCGAGGCGTCGCAGCATCCAAAAAATAAAAATAAATAAATAAATTTCGACGCTTGGATGTCGCAAGAAAAAAAATCCGTCGCAACGAGGGCCCTCTTTCCCTCTCATGCCACCTTACGACGGCTGGGCGTCGTAATGGTGCAGCGGGGGATTGCGACGCCGGGGCGTCGCCAAAAAACGACGCGGGCTCAGCGCCGCGCAGGGCGTGGGGCGCAGCTGGCGTCGCAAACCCCCCCCCCCCCCCCCCCCCCATTTGTTGTAGTGCCAAGACGTAATATCCTGGCCGACATCCATTCGGTCCCCAAAGAAGGGAATGCAGATCTTTTGGATTCACAGAAGTGGAATAGTCGACTGGAGGGTAATGCATGTTGTCCTGTGGAATAACAGAAGAGTTCATAATTATTAATTTCAACTTCAGTAACCCCAATGTACAGAAACGAATAAATGGAGTTGAAATGATTACCGTTTTTGGGGGCAGCTGCACCTCCTCTTTCCCATCTCTCCGGAAAACACGATCCTCCAACTTTGTGGCACCAGATGATAACCTCGATTGTCCAGTGGGGGTTACTTGTAGGACCGGCTTAGATAGTGCAACAGTGATTGTCCGATCCACTCGTCTCTTCACAGTCTCAGTCTCATTGAAGTCGGTTCGTGTGTGTTTGATCTCTTCAGACGTCGTCTCACGAATCTACAGGGAATTATGGATGAGAAGTATGGTAGTCAAAGTGATCCGACAAAATTATCGAATTGAGCAATACCGAAGATGAGACTCAAAGACCAATAATAAGACTAATAAGAATAAAGCCAATATAGTACCCGAATCGGGATCTGTTGTTGGATTCTGCGCTTGTGCTGCTCCGTCTCTTCTCTTTCCCCGCGAGTATGAGGGTTCTCCGACTCATTCCTTGTAGATAGCAATGTCGACTGGACAGTGGAGGTTGCTTGTAGAAGCGGCTCAGGTGACCTAGCCCTAACTATCAGATCCACCTGTCTCTTCACAATTTTTGAGCCTCGTTTGAACCAGTTCGTGTGTGTGTCATTTCCTCCGATTGGGATTATTGGATCTACAAGAAAAGTTTCGAAACAGTTAGGAATTGTCCTCAAGGATGTGCGAACGGAAATATGTATCCGGGTGGAAATTTGTTTTATTTGAAAGCATAAAGGAAATGGAAAAAACATTCGGATTATTCTACTCACAAGTTTGCCATAATTACAATATTGTCATGTTCTATTATAAAGTATGTATGAATTAACATTCACTAATTGTCATTCGTTACCTACATCCAGAACCACTTCCTGGGTGACATTTTGGGACACCACCTTGCGAGGATTGTTAACGGGAACCGGTGACATAATCAATGGCTCGTCACCTTCCACAGGTGTGAACCCTTGACCTAAGGTTTCAACTAACTCCGTCAATGTCGTTTCATTTCCCCCTGGAGAAGCTGGTTTTTGATTCGTGGTGTTATCGGAACTGGAGGAAGAGCTGTCCAGATTGTGTACACTGTCTGGCTTCACGCGTTCTTAGGTATTTGGAGTACTCCCAAGTGTCTCCAACCCGAAAATTTCCTGGCTCTCTCTTCCTCTTTCCCACATCATCGCATCTGCCTCTGGTCTTCGGTGACGATTTTCATGTTCTCATCTTCATGTTCATGTTCGTCTTTCTCCTCTTCCTCGCCCTGTTCTTGTTTTTCCTCATTTTCTTCGTCATGCTCTTTGTCGTGTCTTTCCTCGCCTCTTCTTCGTCCACTTCGTCATCCTGTAGTGAGTCTCCGTCGTCTCCGTCTCCTATGATAGTCTGATTATCAATCTGAAGCGTCTTAAAATAAGCCTCCACCTTGATTCTACAAAATTTCTTTTTCGTTATATAGTTTATGTCAAGCACCCGAATATTTCTTTCCTGCAATGAAACCCAACAATGAAATCAAAATAAATCCGACGAACTGCAACCATCGAAAAATTGAAAAGGTAACGGCTTTCTGTTGAGACAACTGACAAACACACCAAACTCCCGAATAACAAACACCCACAAATTACTCCCCGATAATAAACAATCCAAACTCCCAAAACATGAACCTCCACTGTCTAGTGGAGGTTCACAATACCAGACAATAGACACTGGTTAAACACCGTATCCCAACAACGTCGAAAAAATCAGAGAGACAAATCTGACAAATTACAATTACAAGTAGAACGTATTAAAACAAAGCCAAATTGCAATTACAAGTAGAACGTATGTCATTGCCGTTCCTCCGAAACGTTCACACAAGACATCCCGTCCCTGCAAAAAAAAAAAACCAGGTAATCGTAGGTGTCCGCTCAGCTCATGAGTGTAAGGTCGGGTCAACATCTGGTCGTTGGATAATGGGATTAATTGGGTCCGGCGTTAACAGAATAGTCTGAATGTGATCATCTGGATTCACCATCTCCTCAACTATTGCCGGAAATACGTAGTCGAGGCAGAGGACTGTCTGGGATAATATAGTCGTGCAACTCTTGTAAGGTGATTCAAACTCGCCGGGAATGTAATAACCATACCGAATAATAAATGACTTTGATCCAGGACCATTCCGGATGTATGACACAAGATTTTCCGATGATTCTTGTGTCGAGAAAAACACAAAAACACTGGACATGAGCTTCCGAGCCACAAAAACATCTAGGATATTGGAGTAGTCATTTGCCTCAAAGACAGCAGAGTCATCATCACAAACTGTATTGACAAACACCATCGATATATCCTCAAACCGTTTCTTCGGTGCAAGTCCAAACCGAGATTTTTGGTTCCCCCCCAGCTGTGTATAATGGGACCTGAAGCTCGTACATAGAATTGCCAGGGCAGTCTGGTTATCCTTAAAGGTCTGCTTGCACGACAAGACATACTTTTTGAAGGCAACAGTCATTGTCCGCATCTCAATGTTCATCTTCTCTTTGCTTACAATGTAGTCATTCCCGAGCCGATCTCGAAAAGTTTCAAACTCAGCTTTATTGAAGTTGTATTTTTTTTTCACATCACGCCACTCCAGTTTGGTGTACGGTTCCGGGTTCTGTTTTCTCCTCCGAGGCCACCCTAAGACTTCCATTACATCATTGATAATAAACTATCGCAATTTCATTTGGTCAATATACGCGCTCATTGTATTCTTTGGATTCGTCCGCACCCCTGAATTTGGTTCCCCGAATGCAAATGTCCCTGTTGAGGATTTTCTCCTCCACTCTCTTCAACTGCCTGCTATTAAGTCCTTGCCGTTTTGCGATAGCGGTTTTGTTCAGCGGTAGTTGTTCACCCTTGCACTGAATTCCGAAAATATCAATAAGCTTTCATTGTTCCCATTGTTTGAACACTTCCTCCCAGAGGTTCTATACATCTTCGTCATAGAGAACCAGAACCATGGCCTCCTTGACGCTACTGATCTCCAAAATGAGTTGACATGCTTGCCTACGAAAATGATCAGGGAAAAAATTAGACATTTTATTCGATATTTGATATTAATTTTTGAGATGAAACAAAAGTTAAATCAACCTTTGAACTATCATGTCAATTATACTATACTCCAAAGAATGATTCGATTGCCAATTCATTTCCGTCCATTCTGCCGTGCCTTGTAATTTGAAGCTCTTTCTGTAGTGTCTCCAGTAATGCGGTGCTCCTTCAAGTCAAATTTGTCCAATCTGTTCATGTTCTCTACCAGGAACAGTTCCAATAATGTGCCTAGAAAATCCTTGAAAACCCAATGACCATGAAAACTTTTGGAAGCGTTCTCCGCAACATCACATTTTCATATCATATGATGTTTCAAGTATTTTTGCGGCACATTTGTGGAACTATTCCAGGTGGAAAACATAAATAGATTGGAAAAAGAAGAGCTGGAGAAGCACCTCATTACCAAACAAGACACATTACAAAAGACCTCATCATGTCGAATTTTTGAATGTTGAACCATCCCGCTCGTTGATTGTAGCACCCTCCTTTTTGAAGCTCCTTTTGCAGTGTCTCCTGCTTCGTAATGCGGTGCTCCTCAAAGTCAAATTTGTCCAATCTGTTCATGTTCTCCACTAGGAACAGTTCCAAAAATGTGACTACAAAATCCTTGAAATACCAGAAGACCATGAAAACTTTTGCAAGTGTCATCCGCAGCATCAAGTTTTCATGGTCATATGGTTTTCAAGTATTTTATCGGCACATTTGCGAAACTGTTCCAAGTGGAGAACATAAACCGATTAGAAAAACAAGAGCTGGAGAAGCACCTCATTACGAAACAAGACGCATTACAGAAGACCTCAGCATGCCGAATTTCTGAATGCTTAACAATTCTGTTTGTTGATTGAAGCACCTTCCTTTTTTAAGCTCTTTTTGTAGTGTCTCTTGCTTGTAATGCAACGCTCCTCCATGTCTATTTTTTCCAATGTTCATGGTATCTAGAAGGAACAATTTCAAAAATGTTCCGAGGAAATCCTTGAAATACCAAATGACCATTTCTTTGATTTTCTTGGCACATTCGCGAAACTGTTTCAAGTGGAGAACATAAACATTGGAAAAAAAAAAGGTGGAGAAGCACCTCATTATGAAACAATAGACATTATATAAGACTTCACCATGCCAAATATTTGAAGGATGTAACTTTTCGTTCGTCACATTAAAACCGATCTTGAAAATGTTTTGATTTTCGAGCAAAAACAACAAAAAATACAATGAATCATTTACCTTCCATTGTCTTGTCTCCGACTGTGTTGTGCGATCGTTGTACTTTTTGGGCTTCCCCCTCAGCTCGAAGAAATTCCGGGCATGTACAACTTTCTCGGGAAATGTTGTGTTAAATTTATGCACCTTATTTTGGTCGTTTAGGAGCTTAGATAGCTTCACGAGCCTCATCAGATCCTTTCACCATATAATCTCCGAGGGCTAGTCAGAGTAGTACTTATTAAGATTGTCGTCGTCTACGTCTTCCAGAAGTTCCTGGGACAGAATTGAATAAGGTCAGAAATGCTAGCAACCTAACAAGCATGATGTTTAAAGTGCATGAACCTCCACTATCCAGTGGAGGTTCATGTTATTACAAAATGTGGTTTAATTGAGACATTTACCTTGGCAGCAATGATGGTGTGTTGTCCACCAATGACGAAGAATCTGGACTTTTCCACCTCCTTCCAGTTCCGAGGTTTCGAACTAGAAACCTCTATAGGCTTCTCGGGGTTTGCTGGAATCAAATAAACTGGATGTTTGGAGTCGGTGCTTTATAACATCCGCGGAAAGCTCATAGAGCTTATGGGACAAAATGAAGAAAACATGAGAGAGGAAACAAAACCAGAACCCAAGAATGAGAACTAATGTTCTAGTGATTGTCTAAGGGTGAAAGCCTTGTGCAGGTAAGCTGCCAAGCATTTCAAATCCTCATAGTGGAAGACCTCAATGAGAGATTGGGTTCCACTGAAAAAACATTGGAATCTCCCACGGATCTCGTAGTATAGAGGGTAGTAGAAGAAGAAGTGTTCTTCAGTTTCAATTTCCCGGCTCCGCCCTATGCAAGCTGGACAGAGGTGGTCCTCCTGATGCAGGTTTTCCCATTTGCCAGTCTATATCCGTAGGTTGTGGGAATCCACCCTGAACCGCCCCAATGCCCTCAAGGGGGAAGGAGCTAAGGATGCTGAATTGGCCTCAAGATTCTATCATCTCGGAGCACCAGAGAGCACGGCAAAGAGAACATAGCAAGCCAACCCAGAGCACAGAACAAAACTACAATGACCGGGCTAACAAACCAAATTGCAAATGGGGTTTGACTAAAGCCGCACCTTGGGAATGTTCTAATTGAGCTCCTTATCCTCTGGATCAGGTAGGTAGTATGACTTACCTTAGAACATACAATTATCCTAGTTTTCCAGATATCCTCTAGAAATCCCTTCTATCTGCTGTGTGTGATTTGCCCAATAATGAGGCCCCAAAAGGGTATGGGCTTTTGGCTCAGCCTCGAGACTTTCAAAGTTGGTAAACAGAGGTACAGGCACAATTCCCTTGATGGATGGATTTGAAGAGGACGTGTCTCTGCGACGAGAGTACCCAGGACAATGAATCAGAAAGTGAAAATTGTCTTCAGGTTACCCACACAACTGGCATTTGCAATCCCCCTTTCCTCTCCGCTTCTCTTTGCTGTTCAAAGGTAGGCTTCCCGCCCTAAGTTTAAATTTCAGTCTAGTGCCAAGGGTGAGAAAACCCTTAATGTCATCTATGATATCCTCTCCTATGTCACAGACCGGAAACAAGTTCGGGGAAGTTTTCTGCCTAACTTCATTTTCATCATACAATTTCCTGGCAACAGACATGGCTTCAGACACTACAGCATCTGTAAGTCAGATTTATCCAGCAGGGTCACGGCTTGCGGACTTAGATGCAGATCCGTGAGAATCTCTTCTACTCTCTTCCGCCAGTTTGACGGGGCGATCCTGCTCCCAAGATATAAGTAGAGTCGATTAACTTAGGATATCTGATATGTGGCGAGTTGACTGTCAACAGATTCATGGAGGCTCTTGTCGTGGTGCTTGTCAAATCCAGCCAAGTAGTTGTGAAGAAAAAACCGCTCATAACTCTAACGAATGCACGGTGAATGTCCGAAAGTGTGAGGGAACATAATTGTACGCACAAGCACTCATCATAGTCCATGGATGAGGACCTCACGGTAACATGTCATTTATCTAATATAAGCCATCTCCTAAAGCCAATATTTCTCCTGGAGAATATGGCCTCCATCATATTCATAAACCAAGCCATCAGAGAAGTCCATCCAAGCATTACCATATAAGAGGATCCGAATCAGCACACAGGAATGGTTGCAGGGAAGAAGTGAAATGGATTGGAGGAAAATGCATCATATTCTTATTGTTGTTCTTCCAGAGATCTGCTTCTTCCTCTAAGGGTGATGTTGCCCCCAATGTGCACTATGGATTGAATCTCAAAACATTCGAATTAGATCTTGAGGTCAATTTTTCGCAATACGAAAAAGCAAGCCAGGCTGTGATGCATCCATCTTTACGGGGTAAGAAGTATCTCAGCAAGTGAACCTGGGAGGGATAAAGGGAAGAAGAAAAATGGAGATTTAGAGTTAGATGGATGCCTGTGGTCGAAACCCACTCGAACATCATACTGTTATTGTTGTTCTTCCAGAGATCTGCTTCTTTGTGTAAGGGTGATGTTGCCCCCAGTGTGCACTATGGATTTAATCTCAAAACATTCGAATTAGATCTTGATGTCATTTTTTCGGAATACAAAAAAGCGAGCTAGGCTGTGATGCATCCATCTTTACGGTTAAGAAATATCTCAGCAAGTGAACCTGGGAGGGGGACATTCTGACTTAAAGTCTGGGTTTAGGGTTTTGAGGGTAAGAGTAGAAACTTTCAATTTGCTTGAAAGGGCAGTTAACACGTTTCGTGTGGCTTCCAGGTGGGGTTCATCTTGACGCTCTCCCAATCCTAGAAACAAACACTGCAGAGGAACAAATTCCAAAACAAGAAAATGCTCTTTTGAGGAATAAGAGGAAACCTCCGCAACAAAAGTTTTCACAACTCTGGAGAAGTTGGATAAACGTGGTCGTCTCCGAACACCTCGAGCTGCCCGGTAGCTTTCATTGTGAGGTTCTCTCCCCGTATCCACACCATTTTTTTTTGTATATATCGTTATACCCCCCTTTTGGTTCAATGCTGTCCTGTAACTAAACTCATAAGCTACTGGGAGGTCGGTTATGGTGCCGATTGTGAAGGAATGGATTGCCTTGGCCAGTTTTCTTCCACATGCTAGTTTTGTTTTATGAATTTGAGGTTGCTCCTGAGGTTCTGCTCAGGACACTCTGCACATAATACAGTTCTGCAAACATATAAGGATGAACTGAATTTTCATAGCAATTGTGCACAGCTGTAGCATCCAGTTAAGGGGAAATCTACGTGGAAGAAAAAGCAAAGGAAGGGAGAAGGAGAAGAAAATAGAAATGTTCTTTAGGAACTGAAATCATGATACTCAAGAAAGACTGGGGTCCATGGTAACCAAGATAAGGGGGACCATCTTCTCTTTTCTCTCTCTTAGTGATTGAAATTCCCTCCCCTTGTTCAGGCCAGATCATCGAGTTCCTGACATGGACGCCCCTCAACACGACATGGAGGTATTGAAGGAGGCGAGCTTGAAATTTGCACAGGAGTTGGCTATAGTGCCAAACCTACCCTTTCTCTCTCAGCAGGAGCCGGGGAGGCAAATTGGAGAGCTGGGGAGGAAACTGGACCAATGCATGCAGCAGATTGATCTGCGCATGCAACAGATCGACGAGCAATGAAACAGATGACACAGATGCTCGGTAGGGAGATGGCCGTGGGGTTCGCACGCATGAACCAACAAATGACTGCGAGAGCAATCAACTCCTCCCTCCCTCTGCCGTCGCCACTCCTGCAGATTGTTGATAGGCATGGAAATGTTCCCCACAACTTCCCTGCAACTAAAGGCAACGTTATGTTGTTGCAGGAAGATGCTTTGGATGCACTTCTGCACGCATACGAGCTAACCACCATACCAGGTGGTGGGATTACTCAGAAGAGGAGTGTCATAGCGCTGCACTTAGGCTTCCTCGCCTGATTCTAGAGACTAGAATGTTTTGTTGACTAGACACGGCTCCTCTCTTGGCCCTAGGGGCACTGGATCCAAATCCTTTTACAATGCTGAGCTACAATGCTGGAAACTAGTTTCTCACCAGACTGACTTCAACAGCAATTTCATACAATCATTTTCTTTACTTTTTCCCCTAAGTGGCAGGTTGGTTGTTGGCACTGCTGAGGTTCAACCATCATCCATTGGGGGATTTATTTTGCAGTTTCTGTAGTGGGTCAGCTGATCGCAGAAAGTAGTAAACTGTGTCCAAGAAGTTGGTTCGTAAAACTTAGAATGATCTCCATTTTGTGTAACCGCAATGCAACTTCTCTGACGAAAAGCCTTCAGTGAGCAGCATAGATATGTTTAGGAGCTCTGGCCTAATTTACTTCTCTGTTGATCAGGTTTTGAATGGATCCAAAAAAACGTCTAGGCTGTGGGGAGGAAGAATGTCTAGGTTGTCAGCAAAGAACCTGCCTAAACCTGTGGCTGGGCAATGCACATTAGGACAACCTATCCCTGCCCTCAAACCTTGATACCTCCCAGTTACAAACATGGCATGTATGTCAACACCTCTGGCAGTGTGGTGTTTAGCTAAACTTGTCACAACCCAACTAGTCTGCCATTGTTGCTTTACCTGTAGTGCCCTGTGAGAGCATGCGGTGTTTTTAAACTGCTCCTCTACATTTCAGTGGCCCATTTAAGGCCTCACAGGTCAGTGGCACGTTTTCTAGTGTTGTAAATCCAGGAATACTGCCCAGAAGTTATATTGGCAGGGAAAGCTTGTCACAGCGTTTCACTTGTGCCAATGCAGACTGGATTAGCAATACTGCAACCGTCTGATTGATGGCCTCGTTGCTCACGGTAGGCACATTGCCTTGCCAGGGTAGATTTCAACACACAATTGAACACATAAATATAGGTAATGTTACATGACAGGCCATTACATGCTTCTCTCACATGCCACTGCTGTTGAGGTACAAGGTTTCAGGTCAGCTTCCCTCCCACCCCTCTTGCTGCCTATTCTGGGGCAGCCAATCTTTCGCTGAGGTCTTCCATTATGAGGACCAGAAATGCTTGGGAGCATATCTGCAGGAGGCTTTCCATCTTAGAAAATCTCTTGACATTTAGTTGTTTTTGGGATGCTCGCTGAGGGCCCACTTTCTTTTTTTGTGTCCTGCTTTTGTCCCATAAGCTCTTTGAGTTTTCCTTGGACATTGCTTCCCTACTGCCACAAACTACGGAAGGTTTGGAATTTTCTTCCAAACTCGACCACAAACAAATGCATCAAGCAGGGGTTGCTTTGTGTTAGGCGGAGCTGGAAACTAGTTTATCTTACAATAAAACTACAATTCTATCGGGAGACATTCTTGGTCCTCCACTACATGATATAATCTTACAGCCCCATTATTTGTTGATTCTATCTCCATCTCTTCTAACAGCATTAGGAAGGTTTCTAGTGTGTTGTCACACTGTCTGGTAGCTGGGACAACCTGGAGTGTGCTGACCACCTGTGCCTGGCTTGTGTTAGAGATGACCCAATCTGATCAACATATCTTCCTTCACTGCCCTCTCTACCATGAGATCAGGCTGAGATAATGTTTGACTATTTAGAGATAGCCAATCCTTACAAAAGGTGTTGCACTAGGAGGGTCAGAAATTCTTGGCAGTCTAGCTGCATGAGGCCTTACATGTTAGACAATCCCTTGATGAATAGTTGTTTTTGGGCTGCTTGTTGATGGTCCCACTCTCTTTCTTGTTTCCTGTTTTCTCTTGTTCCTTGAGCTTTATGCGGACTTATGAAAGTGTCATTTCTTTTCATTTCTTTCTCTTTACAGGTGTGACCAATTTTGTTCTTCTTTCCCTCTGTCTGTGTTCCTTGTGCATAAAACTGTCCTCACCTATAATCTCTTTCCCCATAAAATGGCTTCAGGGTCAAGTGAGAAAGTCAGGTTATATTCCCTGGTGCTTGTGGAGGGTTTTGCATGCCTCTGATTTAATCCACAGAGAATATAGGATCTGGTAGACAATCGTCTATCTTTGGACACTCATAGCCTGTGAGCAAAAGAGTGGACATCTGTTGGTGGTGGGAGACGGGCACAATGGTAGTCAAGCGCACATCATGGTTAGAACAGTGCCCCGTAAAAGATCAAAGGGTACCCAGCCCACGGGTCACTATACATCAAAAGAGCTCCAGCATTTTACCAAGTCACTTACTCGCCGAGGAATTTTTCTCTTGAGGCTACAGCTGGTCACTGCGCCATCGGTATCAATGCGATTGTATCAGCTGGTTCATTGCCAATATGGTACGTGTTTCAATTTATAGTGTTTTTGTTGTGGAAGGCAGGCACAGCAAAAGGGCTCTATTGGCATCATCATGGACATGCAGTGGTATGAAGCCATGTCTGACTCTGTGGAAGACATTGATGCTGCTGAGCGGGTACAAAGCGTTTGTATTGCAATGGTGACATGAAGCGCCACCCCCACGGACTCAATTAGTGCTGGAGTGGAAAGGGATGGATATAGGGGGAGGAGACTATAATAGGGAAGAGAACTGTGAAATACTTCCTATCACTGGAAGATACTTGGGAAGCTTGCAGGTTTTTGGACCCAATTTATTTTGGAAGTTATCCTGCAGCCATGCAAGATCTCATTGGGGACCGCCTTCCTATTTTCTCAGAGAGCGAATCACATGCTATAAAAGGGTCTGTGGACTTTATGGGTATCAATCACTACACCACTCATTACGTATCAAATCAACCAAACTCGTCCAGATTCTCCACCATTGTGGACGAATACATGGACACGCTGGCCATATCATCTTGTATGGCCTCTCTCTCTCTTTCCCCCCTCTGTGGCCCCATAAAGTTTCTTGTCTTACGCACATTATTATGTTTAATTTTATTTCTTACTAGCTAATCTTTTTGCATCTTTCACCCACCAACTTGCACACTTCTTTGTTAAACTGAAGAAGATTGATTCAGGGGTGCTTATGTCTTGACCACCCACGCAATATGCACCCATTATCCCAGCATAGGGTTAGGACTCATCCGGTTACAAACAGAGGGCCCCTTCAAAGAGTTCATCTTTTAGCAAGTTGTTAAAAGGATTCATCCTGGAAGAATTCGCAAATAGTGCTCAGTGTACTTCCATCCCTTCCAAGCTGGGTGGACTGCACAGGGGCCTCTCTATTGTAGACTTCAACGAGGATCCACTAAAAATAGTTGGGGCCCTGGCCTCCTGGCCATGAAATAGGAACTCATGAATCTCAAATATGAAGAGATGTCTGGTTAAATCCCAGTCAGCCAGGCAGTAGTTTCATGTGTCTTTCAACCTACTTGCCTTTGCAATATGCTCATGGGTTCTGTATGACCAAACCTTTCAACCTCCTTTTCTCTCCTCCTTGCTCCCTCTGAGTCTCTGAGTGGAGTAAAGTTATGGTTTTCTGAGACATGTCATTTCTCCCAACCCCAACTTCAAGCTCGGTGGAGAGAGGTCATTTAATGAGATGTCCGGTTGCAAAAGAGTCCCAGAGAGTATTGAACAGGATCCGAAGCAGCACAGGAACCAATTACAGGAAAGTAGACAAAGGAAATTGTGGAAAACGCATAGTAATCTTTTTGTTGAAGATCTTTCTGTAAGGGTGATGTCACACCCAATGTGCGCGAATTCAATTTCAAAACATTCAAATTAAGGAGGGGTGCCAAGTTCAAAAATACAAGTTCAAGCGCACAGCATATTTTCATCTAGAACGTGGACCAAAGAGGGTAGCTCTCAAACAGCACCAGTGTTTCCTTGGGGCAGGGGATATCTGCATCTAGAAGATGGACCCAAGAGACGTGCACCATGCTCTTCAACAGCACTGCTGTTTCTTTGGGGAAGGGGGAAGGGTCAAGCCCATCCACTTTGTTCCTTGCTATGCTTGGAAATGTAAACCTGTGAAAAGCCATGAGGCAAGCGACCAAGGTCCCTGTGACTTGGGACAAGAAGCTAACCAAAAGGCAAGAGAGCACAGCAAGAGAACAGAGCAAGCCAACCCAGTGCACAGAACAAAACTACAATGAACGGGCTAACAAACCAAACTGCAGATGGGCTTTGACTGAAGCCACGCCTTGGGAATGTTCTAATTGAGCTCCTTATCCTCTGGATCAGGCAGGGAGCAGGCAGGAAGCAACTGGAGCAGATCTAGAATGCCGTTGAGCGTAGTTTCCATGAACAGCTGAACACAACCACCACCGCAACCCCAACCTTCGAGACAAGAGACAACAGTCCATGAGTACACATGCCCACCCTTACTTTGGTGAAGCATTCATCGCATAGCCGAGTAAAAACAACATGCGACAAAGTGCTTTATATTATTCAGTTGTAAAATAAGATGAAAACCATCAACTAGTCAACATAGTCCTCGTTCCATCCCAAGTCTTTGGGTTGCAATGCATCTTGTAACTGGGGCTCATGGGAATCCATAGGCACAGCTGCTGCTGGTTTCTGATGAAATTGACGGCGTCGAATGTAACTTCCTAAGCAGCCATTGATGATGCGTGGTGCCGCAAGGTCACAGAACCGCTTAGCCAACTCCACCGCCTAGACAAGACAAGCACACACTAAAAAGATTAGGTTTAAATTTATCCTTATAAGTATCGAGTATGAGTATAAGTCTGAAGAATGCACACATGGATAAGGTTGTCGTGCATGCAGGGGAGGTGCGTGGGTGAAGAAGAAAAGGTAAAAAGAGCAGTCATCAGACTGTTTGCTGACACCTAAGGCCCTTGGAGCAGAGAATGTACTCATAATACTTTGTTTGCTGTAGCCGTGTGGCAATAGACCCCGCGCGCCCAGTGGGATGGAGGAGAGAGAGAGAGAGAGAGAAGTCATCAACCAGTCTTTACAAACATTGGTTATGGCATAGACTTCAGGGCATTGTGATATCAACTGAGAAAATGACGAAAGACTGAAAACAGTAAAGCTTGCTATCATTGTCCTGGTACTCCAACAAGTGGCCCTTCACTACATGACCATAATCCAATCAAGCTGATCCAAGAAGATAAAACCAAAACTTCAAGATATGGTGGATAGCTGGTTTGCAAGGAAAATGCTGTTACTGTTCAGGTGAAGAGCTGGGTTGGCTGGTTTTAGGCCTTTTAACTGTTTTCAGGTTCGGGGTGGTCAGTAAAGCATGTGTTTGTTCTCTTTTCACCAAAAAAAAAGCCTTACCTCATTCACAATAACATTGGGTGAGGTGTCAGTGGAATCCATTTCTGCCAGTGCCATTTGCAAAATACATATCTGGAGAAGCGCTCCCTTTGGCGCCAACTGCAGCAGCAGGCAAAAACCCTATTGTGAAACTAGTATATTGTTGTAGAACTGCATTTTGCGGGAGATAGATTGAAAAGGAACATAGTAAACGCAGAAAACCGGTAGGTGTACTCTTGGCAGTTTTCATAGGGATTTCTCAGTAAAACTTCCACAAATATCCATGGTGCCGATTGTTAACCAACGATAACCTTGGTCAGAGATGCCCGTACAGGTTTCTACTTGTAAATAACCATTCATACCGATTGCGGTGATTTGCTTGACCTGTGATGAACCCAGTCCACAGAAGAAACTCACCTTCCATTTACTGGGAAGAATCTCCATCAAAATGGCTTCTTGCTGCAGCCATCTCTCAGATGTTTCCTTAACGAGGCTCCGAGCCAGGCTGCGATGCAGCGATCTTCATGGGTCAGAGATATCTCAGCAAGTAAACCTGGGAGGGAGAAAGGGAAAAGACAAATTCTTATGAAGATTTAGATTTAGATGGAAGCCAGTGGTCAAAACCCACTCGAATATAGAACTTGGCAGAAAATTGTTGTGAGTGCTTCAACAGAGAATAGGACTAACTCATGGAGAGGGGTGATGTGGACATTTGCGGCCACCCTGTGAGGGAGCAAAAAGAGGGGGATGGGGTACAGGTGCTGCAAGGAGAGAACAATGGCGGTCCACTACAGTTGCAGAAGACGCACTCTGGTCCTGGACCTTATCTGTAAAAGTTGGCTCCGGCCTTTGAGAATTGCATTCAAACACCCATTAAAAGTATACATAAAAGATTTGTTGTCCTCATATGCAATGGATTGGAAATGTCGACTCTCAATTCCAAGATGGCTCAACGTACTGTACCAAAGGCAGGCAGGCAGCCTAAGTGGCATGAGAGAATGAGAGGGAGAGTGGCTCACCGCGTAGCAAAATTGTTGTAAACCAGAGGGGGTGGAGCAGTGAGGACTTTTGCTTCTGCACATGACATGCAAAAGCAAAGTCACAACAGTGCAACTGAATAGCCTCTTGGGAAAAGAATTAAATGATAGCAAACGAAAACGTGCATGAAAGGAAAGTGCTGTACATGGCTACCATTAAGATAGTGATTGTCTTCCACTGGTGTGAAAGCTACCGTTTAAAGCATAATCCAGCTAAAGAGTTCAGTTTCATCTGAACAAGCACACATGAATCTCTGTTGTCTTCTTCAAATTTGCATCCCATATGGGATGGTATGAAATAGTGTGACGTGGCAAAGGCAGAGTAGTACAACTACCTAATGACAGTTCGGCCTCCTGCGCTTGCTCCAGGGCAATGAGTGAGGCTTCATCCTCCACCACTATGTTCTCCCCAGCGTCTGGGCTATGATCATAACCCTCCAGGCATGTCTTATCAAAACCTTCTGCAAAATTTACAAACCGAATGGCAGTATTTACAGAAACAAGACTCCATACAACCTTTTTTCAAATTGAAAGTTTTAAAACCAACCCTTCTAAACCCCAACATCACTGCACTCGCAACTGACTTGGGAGGATTGGGGATTGTTTTGCCAAACAATCTAGTACCTCCAATACTGACTCCAGCAGGATACAATTACCCTATGGACAGAACCTGTCCAGTGCCAACCCTCACCCTTCATCTTGCAGTAATACGGGTAGCTGACCTGTAGTGCATCAGTCATGGCTACACTAGTTACAAGAGGCAAGAGACGTTATCAACAACCAGTCCGAAGGAGCATTGGCTATTATACCCTGTATCCGGAGCCAGTTATGACATAGCCATAGCAATCAGGCAGAGCCAGAGGCATCCAGTTTGTAGGGATTGACCATTGATGAAGGACTGATTTCAAATTAGAAAGCATGATGTAAGAGAGATGGAAGGAAACACAGAGAGAGAGAGAGAGAGTTACCTGCTCGTTGCTTCATGCGATCGTCAAAGACTTTGAGAGGGTGGACACTGGAGACAAAAGCTGCATACAGCACAGATCTGCCCTGACCAATCAGAGCTTATTTGCATTTTGAGAACTAAATCTTCACCTATCTGGGCATACAGAGACCACACATGAAATGCCTCTTTCCCTATTCTGGTGCAAAGAAGAGAATCACAGTATTTAAGACAAGGCACATTAGCACGCATCACACTGCAGTGGTCAAACTACCTACAAGAAAGAAAGGGAAACAATTGGATCAAGAGACAAATAAATATGGAATGACCTACAGTGCTAACTTTTGTACAAGGCCACCCCCTTATCTTGGTTAACATGGACCCCCAGTCTTTCGTGAGCATCATGAGTATAGCACCACTCGGCACAGCATTGCCTATTCAGCACCTACAAGACTTACTTGAGTATATCTGCAGTCACTGGCTGCAAGCAATTACCAAGCCAGTTTCAAGCTGATTTTCAAACCCTTCTGACATAAAACCCCACGTCAGGCTCTGACAGCGTGGCATTGCACAGGAAATCCTCATATAGGGTAGTCCATAGGAACCCACCACAAGGGTTGGTCATCTCTTTTTAGTCGGCAATGCACAAGCCCAATTTCAGGAGTCTCATATAACCTACCAGGCTACAATCCGAGAACGTCCTCTGGGAGGCATAGAACCCTTCTGCAAGGTGATACTCACAGGAATGGTCCAAAAAGGTATGCACTCCCTAAAGCACATTTCTATTTTCTTCTCCTTCTCCCTTCCTTCGCTTTTTCTTAGAGAGTGTGATTGGCAGTGCCACCTCTGGCACATTCATTGTCAACTAGAGCTGCAGTGCTGCAATGAACCTCATCCCTTCTAAGTAATGGCTCCAAGTAGAAATCCCCTTAACTGGATGCTACAGCAGTGCACAATTGCTATCAAAATTTCAGCTCACCCTAATATCTTTCCAGAAATGTATTATGTGCAAAGTGTCCTGAGCAGAACATTATGAGAAACCTCAAATTCATAAAACCAAACTAGCATGTGGAAGAAAACTGGCCAAGGCAATCCATTCCTTCGCAATCAAAGGAACTCAGCACCATAACCGACCTTCCAGTGGCGTATGAATTTAGCTACAGGACAGCATTGAACCAAAAGGGTATAACGATATCTACAAAAAGAATGGTGGGGATACGGGGAGAGAGCCTCACAATGAAAGCTCCCGGGCAGCTCGAGGTGTTCGGAGACGACCACATTTATCCAACTTCTCCAGAGACGTGAAAACTTTTTGTTGGGGAGGTTTCCTCTTATTCCTCAAAATAGCCTTTTCCTGTTTTGGAATTTGTTCTTCGGCAGTGTTTGTTACTAGGCTTGGGAGAGGGTCAAGATGAACCACACCTGGAAGCCACACGACACGTGCAAACTGTAATTTCAAGCAGATTAATAATTTCCTCCAAATGCTTAAACAAGTTCTTCTTGAGTTTAGACACTACATACAGTAGGAAAAGTCTCTTGAAAGCTTCCATTTTTTCGCACTCCACCTGTTCGAACGCTGCCAGCAGAAGATGGCAACCGAAATTGTTTGCATTTGACCAGTGCCAACCCAACACTAAAGTGACTTGATTACAGCCCAAGTGTTTCTGGAAAGACCATCCAGGTAAAAAACTTACTTTGAGACAGTACAGACAAAGTGCGCAAGCAGGGATATGTCGGCCCTGTTCTCCTCTTCCATTCCCGCTGCACAGGTATTACATTCGTAGAGAAGAATCGTGTGCTGAAACCGGTGCGTTGATTGGTGATACAGCCCTTGTTTGGCAAGGGCAGGGATCCCATGCTTTCAGCCCACAACCGAGGCAATGCTAAATTGGTGTGGCTTGTGAATTGAGCTACAGTTATACATGACTGCATCTCACTATGTCCACACGGAGACAGTTCTACAAACTCATAGAGATGGGAAGCAAAACAACAGAAATTGGAGTTCCCTGAGGCTCACGGGCTACCAAGAGGAAGGGAAACAGAAAGACTGGATGACGGTTTGTAGCTCTCACCGCTGGTAGATCTACTGATCATGTTCTATACTCGACTGCACGCAGCACGGCATCAAACAAAAGAGTGAACGAGGATGGAGAAGTCTTCCGTTATCCACTGGAAGGCGAAGATGATGAGGAAAAGAAACATCTACTTCCTTGAAAGATGGCAGGCTGAAAAAGGAAACAGAAAATAACAACAAAAGGAAAACTTCATGCAAACTTAATAGAATACTGGAAATAGAAATACTTATTTTTCTTTTTTGCAATACTTGATTGGAAAGAAACCAAGATAGAGGAAAGAAACCCTCAAAACCCTAAACCCAGACCTTAGGTCGAGTGTATCGTTCTCTCTCTCTGGGGGGAATTAGTGTTTGGAGGTCCATCTTCTTGTTTAGGCCCTGCTTAGGCCATGCTGACAGTAGCGGAGTTAGCGATTTTCAACTTCACTGCCAAGCACTCGTCGGGCACATGGACCGCCAAGCAGCACATTGGTGACCTTGAAGAGAGCGCATCCAGCACCTGAGAGCTACACTACTACACTACAGCGCAAGCTCACCAACTTGCGGTGCAGTATGCTGGCTCATGCGCTGCTTCGTGTAGCTTCTCCATTATCAACGGAGCTCTGCAGTTAATCAGGTTGGTACTATCTTCTTCTTTGGTAATGTTGGATCCGCTCTGTCCTGTCTCCTTCACACAATGAAGCTACGCAAAAAACTTCCTTGAACCTATTTCCAGTATGTGACATGGGTGAGGCCATCATGGATGATCTCAAGGGTTTACCCACTCTTGGCAATAGACTGAAATTCAAACTTAGGGAGCCTACCTTTGAGCAGCAAACAGACGCAGAGAGGAAAGGGGGATTTTAAATGTCCGTCGTGTGATATATTCATTGTCCTGGGTATTCTCACCAGAGAGACACCCTCTTCAATTCCATCAAGGGAATTGTTCCTATACCTCTGGTGACCAACTTTGAAATTCTTGAGGCTGAGCCAAAAGCCGAGGCCCTTTTGGGTTGTTGGGCAAATCACACACAACAGATTGATGGTTGTGTGAAGGGATTTCTAGAGGATATTTGGAAATCTCGATCACCTGTATGTTCCGAGGTAAGTCATACTACCGGCGTCAGCCCCTGACAAACTTGTTTCTATCCCTTTGTGTTCCGCTCAAACTGGGCGATGAGTACATTCTCTCCTTCACACATAGCTTCTCCCACGTCATCAAGTAGAGCTTTTGAGATTCTAATGGGTAGCTGATCTCATTACTCCTGATCCTTATATTACTCTAGAGGATTTGATGGTGGTGGCTGCATCCAAGTTTTCTGCAAGTGCAAATCTACTTACACTGTTTTCTTTGCTATTTTGCAATGTAGGAAAACTCGCACCCAGATTTTCGAATGTCTACAACAACTTCATCAATGTTTGTGATCGGTTGTCAAAAGCTTCATGCAATTTAGGCAACGATGCCCAGTTTTACGGCTGGAGAGAATTACAAAGAAAAAAAATGTGGTGCCAGTTTTAAATGTCACAGTAAGTTGGTGAAATTAGAGCCATTAGATCTTCATTTTTGTTCAAAGCCCAATCAACCAAAAATCTAATTGCTCCGCTTTCACCAACTTATTGTGACCTTTAAAAATGAAACCACATTTTTTTCCTTTTTTATTCTTCCCAGCCATGAAATTGGGCATCATCACCAAAATTTCATGAACCTTTTGACAACCCATCACAAACATTGAAGTTGTTGAAGACAGAAGATGCAACAGATACAACAGACAACGCAGTAGATGCAGCAGCAGCATACGTAGACCTTTGTTGGTCAAATGAACCTCGGTTTCTTGCGGATGGACCTTGAGTAGTCAGGTTGCGGCGAGGGAGATCAACTCGTCGCCCTTGCCCACCTCCCCGCTGCTTCCGGTTGTCGACCGTAGTGGCAATGTTCCACAAAACTTCCTTGGCACAAAAAACGACCTCATCCGATTGGAGGACGGTGCAATGAATGATCTTCTTCAAGCTTATGCCTTACCGATTGCAGGTAGCTTAGATAACAAGCGCACTCTACTTACCCGTCATCTAGGCTTCAATGCATGATGGTGTAGGGTCTAGTTGTCAAGTGTTCATGGTCAAATCTGTAGGCCTCCAAGGCAGATGAGAGTTGTGTGACACCCTCGAGAGGTCGATGCATAGATATCGGGGTGTACGCACGGATGGCGTGAGAAGGCATCCCTGCCACATTGTCATCCCTTTGAGCCTCGTTGTGTTTGAGAGTCTAGAAGATACCATGGATTTTTTCTTGTTGTCTACGGGTGTGGTTTATCCTCTACTTTTTTGAATAGAGGCAGAGTCCATGTTTCTTCTGGCCTGGCATACTGACAACTTCATATCATTATCTGATCTGTTTTGCAGTTTCATACAACTAACTCTCTTCCCCCTCCTATTTGAAGTGAAAGGGTATCACACCAAAGTTATCCTTCTGCCACATACTTTGCTGGTGTAGGTCAGTTTCTCAGAAAGACGAACATACCTAGTGGGTCTAATCTTTTTATTAGTATATGGTTACGTTTTTAACCCATTTCTACTCAGAAGCAGCCTTCCCTTTCTACAGGCCAGTGATACTTACTTCAGTGTACTGTTGGGTAGTCTATTCAAATCTATCAATTTGTTTATTTTCCATGATTGGTAAGTATCAAACTTAGAAGGCTTCACATTCATGTATCTTAGATAGAAGCAAAATAATTTATGTCTACTGCACAATTACTGAAATGCATTGTGGTGTATTTACATGAAACCGCTGCTTTCACAGTACTGATGAGCAATACTGATGGGTGTTGCCAAAGGGGGAAGGGTCAAATAGATTCATAAAAGCCAAAGAGCAAACATCGGAGCAGATGGTTACTTCCAGCGTTATCAAAGATGTGGATACCACAACATCAATGATACACTGGTCTGCCATCAGACACCTTTTTGCATTTTTGCAAAACATAAAAAACTGATTGAAGTCGGACACATCAAGGCGTACTGGAGTGAAATTTAGCTGCCATCTCTTAAGCCCCTCGATCGTCAAGTCATTATAGATACTAAGCAGTATTAGTGACCGCATGCCACTGAAAACAAAATCACATCTCGATTCCCCAAGGTGCTACAACACAACATTATTAACACCACTCACTACCACTAGAATACTCATATTACCACTTAACACCACTCATGTCCACTTATATACCCCCAATCAGGGATGAGGGAAAGGAGTAATAAAAAATGCGCAAGAAAACTAAGACAGAAAATAAAACTCCCCATAACTCAGATGAGACCTACTGGATTACAACTCTTCATGATTCCAGGGGTCGTTCACATGCTCGTTGGCCTGGAACAACGCCTGTGGGGAGCTTTTAGAAGGAGAATGGTGTGGTTGAAGGGATTGGTGTTCTAAGAGCTCTGGGGCACTTTGAGAGGGAAGAAGCTTTGGCTTCGGCATACTGGCAGGAGGAGCAGCCTGTGTTGCAGGTAGTCGTGATGATAGCTCCGGAGGTGGCTGGTGCATGGGCAATATGGGTGTATTTCGTCGGATCTTCAAAACAGGTAATCGCTTCTGCACTATGTAGCCACAAACAAGAACGAAGACAATTGCAAAGAACACCACGATGATCCTGTTTGAAGTATGCCACCAATAGACAGAAAATTGTTGTCAGTCCAACAATGAAGTTTCAGTGTACGGAGCTGCCTACACTTCGTTCCCTTCTATAAGGTACATATCAACATCATATGCATCCCCTTCTTTTGCGGCCACGATTAGAGAGCAGGATCATTAACATAGAATTTGGCAAATTTGTAGACTGGATGAGAGGGGTAGCTTTGGTGGCGCGGACACACACTCTTTGTGAAATTGGGCCGAAGTTATTGTGCTCCCATGCAGAACCAAGCTAGAAAGTATCTCATGAGGCCACTGCTGTGTAGACGAAGACCAACTATCAACCTTGAACAACTTCATGGCATTCCTAGGACAACTTAATCCCTACGGGCTCATGTAATATGGTGGGTTGTTGCACCTGTCCATAATGTCCTGACGTTGCAGGGAGGTCAGCAAATGCCGGGTGGTTAACAGCAAGGACCGTTGCCCCTTGTACTCCTTGTCAGCCTTCCTCAGGGTAGTATTCGATTGATCTGCACAAGACATATCAAGTAAAGCTTTGGTCCCTCTAGAGCGACTGGCAATAGGGTTATACACACCCAACCACTGTCGTGATTGCAATGTTGATTGTCGTACAAGAGGCATTTAACCTTCACTTCTATACAACAACATCCATGTACCACTCAGCTTTGTGGATCTCTCTTGTCTATCTCTAATCCCCCCTCTCTCTCACAGCCACCCATGTGGTGCCACAAGGTATTGCCAGCCCAGTCTGGAATGGCAAAAAATGGAAGGTTGTAACAAGTTCTCCCTGCCAATATAACTTCTGGGCAGTATTCCTGGATTTACGACACTCGAAAATGTGCAACTGACCTCTGAGGATTAAATGGGCCACTGAAATGTAGAGCAGTTTAAAAACCCCACATGCCCTCACGGGGTACTATGGGTATTGCGACAATGGCAGACTAGTTGGGTTGTGGCAACTTTAGCTACTTCTGCCAATTACCACACTGCCAGAGGTGTTGACATACATGCCATGTTTGTGACTGGGAGGTATCAAGGTTTGAGTGCAGGGATGACTTGTCCTAATGTGCATTGGCAGCCACAGGCTTAGGCAGGTTCTTGCTGACAACCTAGACATCCTTCCTCCCCACAGCCTAGAAGTTTTTCTTGGATCCATTCAAAACCTGATCAGACAGAAGTAAGTTAGGCCAGACCTCCTGGACATATCTATGCTGCTCACCGAAGGCTTTTCGTCAGAGAAATCGCATTGCAAGTTCCGTATTATGCCAGGTTACCGGAATGTATTGAAAAAAGTCATCGGCAAAACATGAGTTTGTCTGCACCTACCCAGGGTCGTGAGAGTGACTGTGTTCCGCTCGACCTCCTGCAGCCATCACAATAACAAGTGACTCCTACTACATCACACACTTATAAGGTGAACCATTCCATGCATATGCAATCATTTGAAGACACTGTGGTTTCAGAATGCACTGGTTTTAGCAAAAAAGATGGCTGGACACAAGTGTATAGAGACCACGTGGCCACTGTTTTCTCTATTGGCATGTTTACCATAGACATGATTCTGGACGTAGTTCAATAGTTTCCAGTAATGGTAGCTCTGGAGATCATTCAAAGTTTTACATACCAACTTCTTGGACACAGTTTACTACTTTCTGTGATCAACTGAGCCACTACAGAAACTGCGAAAAAAATCCCCCAATGGATGATGGTTGAACCTCAGCAGTGCCAACAACCAACCTGCCACCTAGGGGAAAAAGTAAAGAAAATACAGTTCCTTGTCGTGCTGAGCTACAATGCTGGAAACTAGTTTCTCAACCAGAGTGACTTCATATCATTCTACAACAATTTCATACGATCATTTTCTTTACTTTCTCCCCTAGGTGGCAGGTTGGTTGTTGGCACTGCTGAGGTATAAAATTGTCGTAGAATGATATGAAGTTAATCTGGTTCAGAAACTAGTTTCCAGCATTGTAGCTCAGCATGACAAGGAACTGTAAAAGGATTTGGAACCCGTGCCCCCAGGGCCAAGAGAGGAGCCATGTCTAGTCAACAGGCATGCAGGCAAGACTACTGGCAAAAACCAACTTCTTGGACACAGTTTACTACTCTCTGTGATCAACTGACCCACTACAGAAACTGTAATTAAAACCCCCAATGGATGATGGTTGAACCTCAGCAGTGCCAACAACCAACCTGCCACCTAGGGGAAAGAATAAGGAAAATGAACCGCATGGTTACTGTGCAATTTACAATGCACTTTTAACCGTACTGTAAACTTCTTTCCCTCAAGTTGCCACTGACGGCATTAACGTTTGCAGGAAGGTCAATTGTGAATGGACAGTCAGTCCCAGTAAAAGTGAAGCAGATCCACACTAAAATTGCCAGTAACCAGAAGCTTTTCACCCCATTGGCCTACACATGGCAATACGTTTACAGTTATAGTTGCACTCCTTCTCTGCTGGCCAACTCTAGACAGTTTCCATTTTCTGATACATGTCCGGGCTATTCTCATCAGAGAGCAACCCTCTTGAGAACCATCAAGAACACAGGCTCTGTTCACCAACTTTCAAAATCTTGAGGCTAAAGCCCTGACCGTGTTGGGATCAAACATGTGGGGACTGGAGATTGATGCTTGTAGAGCTCTCTAGAAGAGTCTGGAAAACCTGGAAAATTTGTTTGTCCCACTACTGGTGTGAGCCCCTCACAAACGTAATGCCTCTTCCCCTTTGTTCCGCCCATAATGGACGCATGGCCACAATAAAAACAATGTGCTCGCCAGAAACTGGGACTGACCTGGACCATCATTTGGCGAGTCCGACGCAGTCCATCAGTGATACTTTCTGCTGCAGCCATCATCCCTGCTTGTGTCCTTTAGGAGACAACAGAGGTGGGTCAATACAAAAGATTGGCTACTATTACTGGAAGTCACCTACAAATTACTTCAATTTGGAGATTAGAGGCAGTCCTAACACCTAGAACCAAAGCTGACATACATAGGACACACAAAAGAGCCTGGAATCAACAACCACCCAAAATGGCCCTACATGACCAACACAATCCAACTTGTTGACAGACGCATGACCTTGCTACCCAAACCAGTGTGTCCACCTGCACAAAATTAACCTCTCTTTTGTTGCCACATCTCAGTAACTCGCAGGAGAGAGGGTGGGGCAGGGGATGTCTAAGGGAGCATACTGTAATTGTCGGCGCCGTAGAGTGGCCTCCTCCCCGCCTGCAAACAGTAGGTCCCTCTGCCAAAACTCATCCCCGGTCAGGATCATTTTCCCTAAGATACTTCCACCCCACCAAAATAACACCTTCCAGAGGGGAAACAAAATCCCATCCTCTATCAGCCTCATACATGCTCAGAGCAAGAGTTGGACTGACCTCCTCCTTGGCAGCTCTTTCAGTGTTGAGTTTAGCCTTTACATTCGCCCTCCTGAGGTTTAATCGTAGCCTGAAATACAACATTAAATTTAACAATGTAAGAAAACTTTGGACCGCCAAGGGTCCCGGGGAGAAGGATAGATTATATCCAGGAGTAGCTATCCAGTCATACAAACATGAAGCAACAGCAAATTACAATCAGCATCCTACCCATCGACCCTTCCCCATGGGAGACATGCAACAAAAACAATTCAGCTAATCTCCTGAATCACAACATAAGACAAAAGAGAGAAAGACAAAGGAGAAGCTTTATAATAGACCCACGCCTGGTATTGGTCTTTCCATTGCTGCAGCACACCAAGACAAGCTTCAGTCTCCTCCTCACTGCACAACCCCAGAAACTAACAAAACGTTAGAACGGAGAATGCTGTCCTTTATTTTTCATCCTCTTCCTGTCCTCTTTCCTCCTGTCTCGAGGATGCACTGGGCGCGTCAAACACACCTACAGTCCCAACGCCCCTCCCTATCGAGAACTCTATATTGAAGGTCAGCTCTTGTTCCGTCAACTTTGCATCTTCACGCTCACAACACAACTGCAAATCTTGATCATTGACTCAATCACAGAGTCGTCCAATAAAATGCTGTAGTCAATTTGCTGACCTTCCACATCCATCCCCCTCCTCTTAGGAGCACAGGTGAGACAAAACCTAATACACCTGATCCGACCTCAAATCAAACAAACAACACACCATCATGGTAAATGTCAAACGAAGTTCTGTGATGGCTATTCGCTATACAAAATCCAGTGCCACAAGGAATTGGTCTTCGATCTCACGAAAACCTGAGAAGGAAAACATGGCACACACACCTGGGTTGTTGCTGGGCAATGAGTTCGAGACGCAGCATGACGGACCGCAACGTAGACAGGCGGTCCTGCACCAATGCATTCATGCGCGGGAGCGCCGCCGCATCCCTTGCCCCACTTATCGAACCACACGATCCAACAGCTTCTACCTGCTTGCGCGCCTCCTCGTTGACATCTGCCCACAACCTTTTCAATTGCTCCGCTGCTTCTGTCATATCATCTTCCATTGCCATTGCTGCAGGATGAGACGTACACACACGTTTGAATCTGAGCTCAAGAGTGTTCGATCTCACCCACATCCAGCAAAATGCCCCAATTCAACTCATCTCGATCACACACACTCGCACACACACAAATTGCATTTCAATCTGTGTTAAGGATCGTTCCCAACACAGACGAGTAAGACCTCTTCAATCCGAGAGAGAGAGAGAGAGAGAGAGAGAGGGGGAGAGAGAGAGATCTGTTCGCAGCCTCCAAAATCAGCCTTTCCCTTTTTTCTTTTTTCTTGGCATTACAGGGGCAGAGCCCGAAGGCAGAGCGACAGATGACAGAGGTTTGAACCCCAGACCCACAGGCCAATGCACGGGTGTCTTACCACCGGGCCACAACCCTGTTGTGTGCGTTTTGTTTTTCCCGTTAAAAGAGGCCCTGCTGTACATGAGTTGTGGAGAAAATAAATCCAACAGCTTTACTCTGTGGAGCTTTTGTGGGGGTTTATCATATCATCCCAAACATTAGGGCACAGGGTATAGGGTTTCACTGAATTGAATACTCTGAAGGATGTAGTGATTGATGATAAACCCTTGCAGATTACCTTTTGGTTTCATTGTTAGACCGTAAACATGGAAGATCTCTATATCCTGGTGAGACAATGTTGAATTGCACACAAGGATACTTGTTTAGATAGACTTAACACATGCAAATCTACAGAATGTGCTATCTTCTCGTGTGACCCACTCTTCTTTCTGAATGCCTACAGTTTCGATCCACTCTGGTTGCAAGATGCATTTCCACTGATGGCGATCCACCATAGTTGGTGCCTTGCAGTTTTTCCCTGAAGCATTCTCATCCACTCAACAAGCTTTACTATAGCATCTCCCCAATCTGCTTCATTGAGTTTACCTACATTCATACATCATCATGCTCAAGTTAAGCAAAACTCCTGTACACAAGCTTCTGCAAAGCACAGCCGAATATGTAGAACACCACACAGATAATGTAGGTAGTTCCACTAACTTCCAGATCTGGACTCCCTCATATGTCGTATCTGTCAAACTTGCCTGGATCAGACTCGATCCAGCTGCTGTGCAAGGGGTCAAACAATGTCTTCTCTGAGCAATGAATGACAGTGACATAATGGACCATATGAACAGGCTCATCAAAGCCATTTCAACTTGTACTCCAGAACTAGTCAGCAGATGGAACTACGGTGGCTTTGATTTCCATCTCGTTGACTAACGGCGATGCTGTTGCATTTTCTGAGTGCACGGTAATTTCTTGAATGGCGGCGTCAGGGGTCAGTTTCTTTTCCTTCCCTTCAGCAACTCGTCGACCGAGCAAACCAGCTATCCGGGGATGTGAGATCAATGTTACAACCAATCTTTGCGTAAATTCCATAGCTTGCCGGGTAGTTTGTGCTGCACTTACTACCGCTGGCCTAACCACCCCAACTGGTATGCTGGCCCGCTCTTGGAGCATTGCTGTAGATCCAGGAGCTGGATCAGTACCTTATAAAATCCACGTCAATCTTCTCTCTTCACGGAAAAGGACATAGGCAATTAGCTTCAAGGTTTTGACACCAAAAACTTGGCTGCCCTCAGTGACACAAGAAATCTACACCTTTTGTAAACACCTAGTAGAACAGAAGACTCAGGAGAACTTGATGGAAACAAGCATTGCAAAACAGGGCTATTGAATCAAGCCAAAGAATTGAATGACATGCTCAAGCAATCGATTTCGTTACACAGACAAACAGATCAGATCCCAGCACACAACCCCACTCAGCACTCACAGGAGCATTGCTACACACATGCACAACTTCTCCTGGGAAGGAAGAAACGCACTGATTGTCTGAGTTGCAGCCAACGCGCCCATGCGTCTAATTCCAACCTCAGCTGCTTGCACTGCTCTAGCAGAGCTCCGTACCCCATCTGAGATTTCTTGGCTGCCATTGCCACAAACTTTCAGAGGAAGTCATAACTATCCAGGTGCTTTCAAGCCATACATGAGTAATGGGCATTTGAAGCCTACTTGCAACCCTAACCATTCAACACAAAGCAACCTTATATATACGAGGGCCCCAAGGGGGGGGGGGGGGATTTAATATCCCTATTCCACTGAACCAACCATCCAGTATTTCTTTTGTCAGAAGTACTATCAACCAGTATTAATAACTGTTTGTACATGCTGCCTCCCCACTGAAGGATAGAGCTCATTCAGTCCATGTCTACTGTATACAATTGGGAGGGCCATCATTGTTCCCATGCTCAAGGCCCACTCACCCTAGCTTGCACCGTGTCAAATACTTATCTTAGATGCTTTTCATAAGTCCCAACTATAAGAAACCATTGAAATGTTTTACTCGAACCGATGGCGGTCAGGCTCCTTGAGTATTATGGTATCACCTGAACAGAGGCTTTTTAGAAAGGCCCACAACCTTGATTGTCACTTTAAGGACTATGTGGCCTTCTATTGCATATGCAAATTACATACATAAGGGTAGCTTCAACCCAAACTTCGCTAACCTCAGATCATTGAGTTCCAGAGTGAGGTCACTGATCTCCATTCCTGAGAGCCGGATGGCAGCCATGGTGCTGGGCAACTCTTCACGAGCCACGTCCGCCAATTTCTCCATGGAATTAGCAGCTCTCCTCATCGCCTGCACAATAAACCCCACCTTGATTTCAAACTTTGTCTACTGTAAAATCAATACCCACCTGAGACACCTGCTTGATTACTACATAGCCATATTCGTAAGAAGAGTATGGAGAGTCTGGTCATGGAATCGAATCCTGATATCCAAATCAAATTATGATATATGGACAAAATAAATTGTGATATAATTAACTCCACCCAATCATCAGTCATGAACTTACGCTCGAGTAAAACATGGCAGACACACAACAAGCATGACAAAGCCCCACAGAAACCCTGATCTGTTGCTAGGTGCATCTATTAATTCTTTGGCTTTCAAAAGTGGGGTACCACACAAATGAGATTGAGAGAGTTTATATTGTATGAACTTGCCAATTTCTGGTACGGTCTGTTCCAAAGGACAAGAGTGCTGATTACGTGGGGACCAGAACCTGTGGGATAGCACATACAAGGCACAGTCGGATTTAGATCTACTTACATTTAGTGTTGGAATGGCCGTCAAGAGCAGGGCAGAGAAAACGCCCGTTATCTGCACACCACAAACTAGTCAACCAAAGCTTCAACTGATCTTTACATATAAGCTCAAACATGGAGCAGTTACCATTTACAAGCATCCACTTCAATGCTCCTGGAACAGGAGTCAGTAAAATGCTGCCTGGTGCCAACTCCAGGTCAACATCTCTCTTAATATTGGTTTTCTATCACAGGCACCTGAAGACTCACTTAGTGTTCATTGCAGTAGGAGTAACATTCCACTGCTCCACTTCTTGCTATCCCCAGGCCCCCTCAGGGAGAGTTTCATTTATACGCATTCACACTGAACCCGCCAGCTAAATGATGGGTTAGGAGCGTCTCCACTGGCAAAACCAACACCAGTAGCCCATAATTACCTGGCTGGCTATGTTGATGCCCCCCATCATTTGAACTTAGGACGGCAGATCAGCACCTCAGGCAGGGGGGCATCAAATGGAAATGCCCCAGCTGCACCTTTTAGATTTGGTTCAGTGCTTTTTCCCGTGCTTCAAACACTGGGACACTTAACTAATGCCAATAGACACACAATAACCAATCATTTACGAAAGGAGTTGTTTCACACCCTTATCAGACTGTCAGAAGTATGGAGTGAAATTTAGGTCCCTCCTCGTTGCTGCCCAGGAGCAAGATATGCTAAACCTATATAGGTAAGAGCAATGACATTTCTCTATTGAAGCAAGTCTCTCAGGTCATAGCTGATACGACTGACAGGAATTTGAGCATGACTCTCAGATCAGCACTTCAAGACCGAAGTGCTGATACAGACTGAGGAAGGCAACACGAACAATCGTTGGACCTGCTTGGAACCATCTGAAAGATGTCAAGACTTTAAGAGTTTCACCAGATTTCACTAGGATTGGAACGTGAACCAACTAAGTGAAGCAAGTCATAGCAAGGGCGAACTGGTACCAGGCAAGCAATAAACCCCAGAAGAAGGAATGCTTGATCAACCGGTGCCATCTGATACAGCCGAAGGCGGGTTGGGAGAGCCGGCGGTAAGGCCATGGAAGATGAACATTCAAATGCAGCCGATCCTTTTCCGCCATCCTCGCTAGATTTAACATCGGGTTGGCTGATTACCCCTGATGGTATTGCATCATCGCTTGTCTTTTGTGTGCTTGTTGTTGAATCTTTCATAAAGAGATACTGCGCTCTCAAATTTTCGGCCCTAAAGAAGGTAAAGGTTGATGGCCCGCTGCTTGCTCTTCCATGGAGTAATTTGCCGGGGAACCGTAACCCTATGCAACTGTCTCTCCCGACAAAGACACTCTTTCTTAACACAAACGGAGAGCTGCAAGTTGCAAGCAGACGATGGCATGTTACAGATTGACAGTCATTAATAACTAAAAACCGGGTTGAGCTCAAATAAGGACCTAAACTGATACTTGTGAGCTTACAAGGGAGGGACGGAGGAGAGAGGGAAGGCAGCAGTTGATGTCGAAGCATGGCGCAGATCAAAGGAGGAAACCTTTCGCTCACTAAAGTCTCCTGAAACTAGGTCTGGTAATCGTTTGATTCCAAGTATATTAAGAACAATTACGCTCTGCCGATCCGATGACCATATATGATACTCCGACCAGATCTAAGCGTTCCAAACTCTGTACATGAAACAAACAGCACCGGTAACCAAAATCCTCTCTTAAATGCGCGGATTGTTTCATTGAGCTTCAAAACAGATTACTCCTCTCTCTAGGTTACAAGGTCTAACATCATCTCCACATCCCCCAGCGCTCAAGAACCGGTCTATTATGCCTGCAGCTCCTCATAATCGTGCAATAAACGACCAAGCAGCACCACTTGAAACTCCTCCAACAATCCACATATCATCCTTCAATCGTCCAAATGGACCAATTCCGCCAGCATATACAAGATCGAAAACGCTCACAACTTTGTCCTCTGCACCATTGTCACTATTCTCCACTGATCCACCCCTACTGTTCCAAACTAGTCTTCACATCCACAGCCAATTTCCACTCTGCCAAACTATCAAACTCGCTCTTACACAACCTGGAAATTTAAAGCAAACAGACCACACACGGACATCCCTCCAGAATACTTCGCAACACCTCCTCCCTTCAGAAAGCGCTCGAGTATGCCGACCACCATCGCCACACGAGGCAGAGAAAGTGGAAGTATCGTGGCACCCTTCACGCCCGTCAGATCTTCATCCCACGGCCCTGGATCGCACCTGAGCCCAGGGAGAACCTCCAAATTTGGGGTAAGAAGTAAATGGCTCCTTTATACTAGAGGAGGCTGGCCCAACGCGCAAACGATATGGGATATATGCCAAGTAAGAAAATACCGAAAATAGCAGCCTAGAGTATATCGAGGTGACTCGGATGGCAGCGTTCAATGGTCCATTTATTTGGTCATCAATCAGGACCGGCCACTTGGACAACTGCTGACCTGGTGTCTGCTCCCGCCTTTTCGGATTACCTACACGCGTGCACTTTTGTGTGATACCGTCAGGGTAACCCGAGTTAACAATGACCGGTTTCTGCCGGTCGGTGCTGTATGGTGACCGCCTCGGGGTGACCTTCCGCCGAAAACGGGATTGGTTAGCGTAGCGTCCTATGGTTGGTTAGGCGGTATCGACGCTGGTCTGAATGGTCTGAATGGTCCGCAAGCTATGGCGTCCCCGCACTACTGTCTGTCTAGCATCGCTGCGGCTTCGTCTCTCGCTCCGCTCAAGGTGGTGGTGAGGGCCTGTCACCCGCGCTCATTGCACGGGACGTCTTGTGCTGCATTGATATCTGGATTTCCTGGAAGGCGACGGGCACTGTCATTGCCTGCTGTTGTTGTCCAGTCTAAGGCGAAGCGGAGCCTCACGGTGCAAGCGGCGCGGATGGAGTCGAAAACCGTGGCGTTTACCCGAGCTCCCGATTTCGAGGTTCTTGAGATTTGTTTTTAGCTTATTGTATCCATTGTGATCATTCATGGTCCCTCGATTGTGAGGGAATTGGTTATTTTCCGTCGCTAGTGGCCTTCAAGATAAATGTGTCTCAAAGAATCAAAAACATCCAGATTGTGGTTTCTGGACTTCCTCTTGAGTGACTTCACTTGACGGTTTGAGCAAAATCGCAAGAAAAGACTATGACGCGCTCCATGTACGTGGAACTTGTGTATTATTTAGAGGTGAATTATGGTTTTAATGCTGTTCAAGCAATGTGTGAAAGGCTTCCCACAGCTTTCATGCTGGCCACTCACAGAACGTGGTCAGTTGGTGTGGCTAATTTCTCAATCGCAAATTACCGATGTATAACATTGCTTTCTATTATAGAATAGCGGTAGTTAAGAGATGATTACAATGTTGAAAGTCTTGAACGAATCGAAGACATAAGTCACGTGAACCATGGTGCTTGTCTGGCAAGGTTTGAATCTGGATGCGTCTGTAGGTTCTGCATCGTTGAGTCCGTGTAGATCACTTTACACTTCGTCCACTACAAGGCACCATAGTACAAGAGCGGCATCGTTTCAGTGTGATTTTAATATTCCTTCTGTCCAAACTGAGCCTTTTCGGGCATTAGAACCCAAAGAAGTGGTTGCTTTGGATGCTTTCAAATGTCTGCACAGAGTCTCTCACCTATATCTGGTTATGTTCTTGTAAGACGAGAGGTTGTTACAACTTCTTGCTATTGTTTCGTTTGTTGGGCTGACAAGTGATTGTACCATCCATCAATTGGACCACTTTCCAGAGTTTTATGCTACCCTCATTCGTTTGCATTGATTTGGATCTTGAAAGAGCAATTGTGTTTTCAATCTCCTTTAGTAGTGAGTGGTGTAATATCATGATTCTAGTCGTTGGTAGTCCTCATCTACGCCAAGTGTAATGCTGATGCAGCTGCCAGAGCCTTTGACAGGCAAGACATGGACACTCGACGATTTTGAAGGATATCCAGCTTTGCTGGTATGTTAATACTCTCCCTTTTCATTCATTCATCATAGCAGCACGAGTTTCACATTGATTTGGAAATACTTCAGCAAAGCTGAGAGTTACATGTACATGGTGTGTTTCTAGGACTTCTGATGTTAGTGTTGATGATGATGAAGCTATAAAACTTAACAGAAAGTTTTCAAAGCAAGAGAGAAGCAAATCAAACTGCCTTTTACCCCCTGTTTTTCTTGGAGATTGAGTGGATGAAATAATAGTAACTTTTTGAACTCTTGTAGGTTATGTTCATCTGCAACCACTGCCCCTTCGTGGTGCATTTGAAGGCTGATATTGTGAAGCTTGCCAACAACTACATCCCGGTATCTCCCTTGTTGTGCTTTTGTTTCAACAGAGCAATGCTGGAAAACTTGTCCAAGTCCTATTTAAGCTTGGGGCAAATGTTGTTGAGTCATGTTGCTCACTTAACAGGCGTCTCTTACCGTCCGGCATTCGGCATGCATGTCAACTAGGGTAGTTTCCGGAAATGTACCTGTGGCAATGCACCAATGTCAGCACAGATCCACTCCTTCATCGGAGCTCCTATACTGACCCACACATTGAGAGCACAAGTGAAGGTGACCTATTACCTCTGGTTTCATTTGCTCTCAGCACCCGTGCAACGAGGATACCCTGTGATCATGGCAGTACTTTTGACCACAATTCGCTGAAGGCCACTGTCAATGTCTTCATGCTCATCCTTAATGTTGTGCAGTCTCTTCTCTTTGAGTATCATAAAACTCCTCATACTTCAACATAAGATCATAAAACTGCACTGGACAAACACTGGCAATTCTGTCTGTTTGAGTTGGATCCTTTGATTCAAACATCCAGTGTATCCTTGGCATGGGGCTATATAGTGTATCTGCATTATGTCTCTCGGCAGATTTCTAAGCATGGCAGATAGCTCCTGCTTTATTCCCCAAGGATTGATCCGACTCCAAATTTGAAGGGTACAGACATGACAGTTTGACTTAAAGGAAGGTTCTTCTTTTCTTTTGCGTGATGGTTATTTGAGGTCAGAAGTGGTGCAACAAAGCAATGCAAGTGTTCTAGCTCTTGAGGAGAAGCTTCCTGATACTGCAGTTCTGACAGTAAACACAGAGGTCAAATGAACTTTCCATATATGTTGAGGTGTGCAGAAAGGGCTGGCTGTGGTGGCTATCTCCTCAAACTCTGTTGAGACGCATCCAGAGGTAATGCTTTGCAATCCTGAAGACCTGCACAAACACCTCTGGGCTCTTTCCTGAAGTGCTTAGCAGGCTATCTGTTTGAGGTGCTTTGACTTCATGAAGTGTTTGGCGATTCATCTGTTCTCTGGTTTCTATGGTTCTACTCTACTATTCTCCTGTGGATCTACCTTCTGCAGATGCAGTAAAATGCTGTCTTCTTTCTTTCTTCCTTCCTCCCTTTTTCCACACACTGTGCAAGCACCAGGTTGATGGCAACATTATACACGTTACATCCCAATCACTGACATAAATCGAGATAGAGAGACTTGATTGGTTATGACACAGCCAAGGAATGTCATGGGATGCAGGATGGGCCCGCACCAATGGCTGAAGAGGCAAAGGAATATGGTTATCCATTCCCCTACTTGTATGATGAGGTGAAGTGCAAGTCCTCTTTCACATCATGATAAGTCAATCTCTGACATGATCTTCCTGGCTTTGAACTCTATTATTTGAATGAGACATGCATATACTGCTGCAGCTTTATCTGAAAATGGAACTTCTTTGTGTTCTTTTGTTGAGGTAAGAATCACCCACTCACCGTAACATGCCTGTGCTAAAACCATGGCTTTTGTTTTCTGATTTGCAGACACAGGCAGTTGCTAAAGCGTATGGAGCAGTGTGCACCCCTGATTTTTATCTGTTCAAGAAGGTAAAGTCCCTGTGTGCCAAATATGGAGATCCTGGAGACCTGCTGTGTTTGGTAGTAGGTGATCCACGACCCCAGGGGATTGATTTAGGCTATTTTGCAAGTGTCACCTATAATTTGGGTAAGACCTGCAGATTATCTTGTGTGTTTGATCATCCAGCATTTGGGATTTGACTTGTTCTTTGGTTCGTGTTCTTTTTATGGTGTTCAGTGCGCCCTCTGGGCCTCCCTCCCTCCTCCCTCTTTTGATTGTTCTCGTCTGTTCTGTCCCTTGAGTCATGTGGGCCCCTGTGGATCTACTTAATTTCTTTCTTTCTTCTCTCTCTTCTCTCTCTCTCTTGTCTAACTTCATGTTCCTGAAACAGGATGGAAGAAGGCCATTCGAGCTAGTGTACCATGGTCGCTTTGATGAGTCTCGACCAAGGAGCAACATGCCCGTCACTGGAAGGTACATTCTACTGTGTCTGTCTTATTTCTGATCTCTTTATAATTCACGGATTCCCGCTCAAACTGGGCGCGGGGTCAATGGCCACAAGGCTACGGCAAACAACGTCTTATGATTACAATCTGTATAATTCACGGAGTAAGATACTTCAAACTCAAGCAACAGCACTGCTGTGATGACGAGCTCACACAGTGGTGCTTGTTCAGAGAACCAAGGGCAGCTTGTTTGTAGGAGGTTTTCTTACCTGTCCTGTGGTTGTCCTCCCCATTGTAGACAGTAAACAAAGATTTATTCTGAGAGGGATACAAGCAGCAGGTCAAAGTCAAGTTTTTGTCGGCAATGAAGCTAAATGACTAACGTGGGCTGGATACTGCAATGTCTGGACACTTGCGACTGTTGATCTGCTTTCACTGAGTTGCTTTCATCTAGGAACGGAGGAGCTTTTTGTGGGTGAATGTATCAGAAGCTATTTACAGTTTCATTATGGTCTTGACGTAGTCATAGTTTAGGTGTAAACTTGTAATAGATGGCATTGGGTTTGTCTCAGGGATTTGAGAGAAGCATTGGACTGCACACTCTCAGGAAGACCTGTCAGTACTTCGCAAAAGCCTAGGTAAGCTATTTTCCTATATCCTGCAACAGAAGGCAAGTAACTTTAAGGCCTCTGATAGCCGAAAATACCCCAAACAGCTCCTCGAATGAGTGCACTGGAGAAAAGAAGAAAGAGAGACTTCATATTGTCCATGGAGGCCCCAAGGGCCTAAGGAGCAGTAGAGCAAACTATAGACTACAGAGTACATCAAGTATTGCCCAAAACAAAGTGCCTCGAGCAGTTTAGCCGTGAAGCCCTCGCGATCTTAAAAGCTGTAGCCCTCTGCTAAAGATTGGACATATCAACAGTATCTCCCTCTGAGGCAGACAGGATTAAGAAGCGGTTTTCTGTTTCCACTTAGCAACCAGGCAGAAAGCAACCCCACTTGGAGAACTGGAGCCAAACCTTTAAAAACAACTTATAGAGGTGAATACCAAGGTAGTCGAGTAGTAGCAGCTAGCTATACAGTAAGTAGTACTAATTATAAGCAATTTTCTAATACTATAACTATCTGATACCTCTGATCAAATATCCAGTCATTGTACTTCAGAGTTCAGAAATAAATTTGGAACTTGATGAAGTTCCATAGGTGGAGAGGCTGGATACAGGGAGTCTCAGGTTTTGGTCCATTGGAAAGAGGAAGATAATTTAGCCCCTTGCTTTTTGTTTTTAGACAAGTCCCCCATTTTAAGCCTGTGAGAGCCAACTCAGAAGCCACCAAGGGCCCACGTGTAGAAAACTTGCAGTACTTGTCGAGGCGGGGCCTAATGAAATTGTGCGGTTGTCATTGTTTCACATGTGTGTTTACAGCATTGGATGCAGCATCAAGTGGGCGCATGGAACCAACAACTGATGGCATAACCTGGCGACATTTGCTGCAACTTAGAACATCTGCCTAACAAAGATCTTATGATTGCCTGACACGCACTTCTTTGTCTATGTAGCTATTGGAGTATGCATCACTGCAACATTCTTCTCATGTAGGTACATGCTACCTGTTGAAGATATCAGACCATGGACGCTCTGTACTATCATATTCTCTTGTGTGGGGGAGGCTCAAGACTCTATCGCACGGGCTCCACAACCTTCATTTTGCATTGATATCCATTTCTCCTGCAAGTACAGTTGAATTCTTGAAGGGTGTGTCGTCTGAATCTTTGTGTGTGTTAAGTTGCATGTTAGAACGGTCTTTCTATTTTTGTATCACTATCTTCTTTCACAATGATGTGTCTAGGGTGAAGTAAACTACTGCGGTTTGTTTACGAATTGGCGGGGGGGTTCATATTCCAAAATGGAAAACCCAGTAAATTGGATACCCGGTGATTTGCAACCAGTAAGGTCCAGTCCCTCAAGCACAGTGAGCCCTGACTACACCAGGTTACCAAGCGATCACACTGTATGGGCTGATGAACATCTAGGGAATGCAAAAGAGCCATACATTGGAAGATTCTAAAGCCTAGGACAATATTCCATAGCCTCAGACATGCAATGTATGGGGGTTTTATTCCTCATAAACCACAGGCCCGGGGCATCCTATGGGAACGTAGGGGAACATTTGGTGACCTGCAAGTGAGCCTTGGACGGGACCTGGGTATTTCAGGAATCTTTCTAGACTAGGATAGATTCCTAGACTGATTCTATATCCTAGGCTGGGGCCTAGGGTCCAGGGCTATCTGTCGTACATATGAATATATGGTTAGCATCCAAATACGTATAAATAAAGTATTGTTTCGAGTACCGAGCGGGCTGCTGCCAGAATTCGAAAAGACTAGGGGCGAGCTTGGAGTGCATCCATGAAGAATGTTGCGGTAAGGGATTGCCTGAAGCCCGCCTTCGTTTAAATTCATAACGAATTCTTGCATGATTCTTTCTCAAGAATTCCACAACACAATGTTAGAGAGGCAATTGTCGGCTTTCGTCAAACTTTCCTATGTGCACTTGAGCTTTACAATAGCTGAGTTGAGCTCTATCCATGGAGTAGGCAATCTTAGTGGGCCAAGGTGCAGCATGGTGATCCTTTTCCTGATTTGACCAAGGAGCTTGTGTAAGCCAATAGCTACAATGTTGACCTCGTTTTCCACATGAAGGATGCCGCCATACGACTGAATTGGAGTATGGAATTGTAACCGTTGGCACAATCAATGAAACAAGGGATTGGGACTAAGATCAAGAGTACTTCCTCCTTCCACATTATAGTACATGAAATATCACAGGCGGCCCTACTTTGACGTTGGATGGGTTGACTTGTGTGAGATAGACCCCTTAAGACACCTCGGTAGAAATTGCAAGACACGAATTCTTCTTAGATAAAGTGCACTACAGCCATATAAATGGGCAGCCCTTTCCAGGTTGATAGCTGAAGCCTGCAACATGCAGCCCCATGTAGCCCCAGGAGACTCTTGATTGATGTTGTTGCTATGACAATTTAATTGAAATTTCATGGCTGACGATCTTGAGATGCTAGATGCTTCAAGATGTGCAATATTGGCCAAAAAAACCTTATGTGTAAAGAACATTCCAAAGTCTTAGAAGTAAAGGTTTTGTGGGACCAAAATTTTAAATAAACTTTGGCTAAACAACAAACTTTGACTTGACTGGTAGTTGGTCCATAACATAGAAAAATGACATTAGACTTTTGGATTTGTTCCTTTCTCATTAAACGCATAATATCGAACCGACGGTCCATCGTAGCATCATGAACTATTTGACGATCAACCATTCATTTGAAAAATCACTTAAAGACTACATGGTTGATTGCAAGGATGATCCCAGTGCAATGGATAAGGCATGGGAGAAACTTTTCACAATTCATCTAGCCAAGCTGTTTGACGCCACAAAATTGTTGGCCGATATGTGCTGTTTCAAGGATGCAACCTTGCCTCCAACCCTGCATCCGGAGGACAGGTAACGGAACACTTTACGCGTCCGGCAAAGGGGAACCTTTGCCACATATGCAATGATCATTCTAAGATGGAATGTGAACAAAATAGGGTAAAAATGAAAAGTTACCTAATGAAGTGCCAATCAGCAACGTGAATTTTGTGCAAGAGACTCCATTCAAGAAACAAGAACAAGAAACTAAGAAGATTATATACGGAAGAATAGGTGTTATCCCGGATACAGGGTTGGAGGGATGCAGGGTCCACCGGATGCAGGGTTAGAAGCAGGGCTGCATCCTTGAAACAGCACAGACTAAAGAGGTTGGTGATTTGTTGGAACGAGTGAATGATGGTTCGACTGGTGTTGTGCTAGTTATTGGAGTGAGTGGGAGTGGGAAAACTCGGTTTCTTTACGAGTTGCTTGCAGAGAAGTGGGGTTTTTTTTTTACAGCTAAAACCAAAGGAAACGGTGGGTCAGATGATGTCACCTCTGTGAGTTCTCACGAGATAGCTGTCAATAAGGCAACGAATCACAGGAATGTGATGAAACTAAAGAGGTGTGCCATTCTTTCAAGGTTGTTAATCTTGGAATTTTGTCACCAAGAAATTCCTGATTTGAGTCCTCTGCAATGGCTCATGCTCCAGGTGCAATTCCGTGCTTTCCTTGGTACAGATCGTAACGATCTATATGATGTGCTTACTCGGAAACTGTTTAACGTCTTCAGAGGGGCTAAATGCTAGGATAGAAAAACTATGGACGGATTTAGAGGGGAAGCTTGGCACTTTCACTGTAGTTCTGGATGTAGTACAGGTGTTGGGAAGTAAAAATGTAAATCACTACGAATCCCCCGAGACGAAAGAGCTAAGATCCATTTTTTCTCCGTTGATCAAAGCCCTAGTGGGGCCATCTATGGCGTTGCCAAAGCAAAAAGTATTTGTTGCTGGTACAGGTATCAGCTTTTTGAAGTTGGAAGCGGACATAGGTTCGTTGTTTGCAAAAGAAGGGGGTGGTGGCCCGGTTCAATTTTCTTCTGCTCCATTTTTCTCATGGACAGATGTGCGTGAGGTTCTGAAATTTTGCAGCGGGTACCTGAAGCTAGAAGATGATCATATGGAGGACAATGCCCAGTATCTGTTGGAAAAGTTCAGAGGCCGTTGAAGGTGTTTGGTAAGTTGTGTCGAACGCCTTCTGAGGAAGGCTGGAGGAAGATGGGATATAACAGTAGTAGACAACTATTTCAAGGAGATCACAAGCAATACCAATGACAACACTTCAATTTATTATGCTGTGAGGGCTCTGTGTAGAGCAAAAGGCACATTTGTCTTGAAAGAATGGTGCTTCCTTGGTGCAAAGAATAGGAACCTCCTTTGTCTATGCAGGGAGGGGAAAACATACCATTTCAATGGACGGAGATATGACTTTGTTCGAGTGTGGCCTTGGACAGCTACACCATTCAACAGGTTCCCAATTCACTTTTTCTATAGTCGAACCGACAATCCATCGTAGCATCATGAACTATTTGACGATCAACTATTCATTTGAGAAATCACTTAAGGACTACATGGTTGATTGCAAGGATGATCAATGAATAGGGCATGGGAGAAACTTTTCCCAATTCATGTGGCCAAGCTGTTTGACGGCATAAAATTGCAGTTAATTTATCCAGTAAAATGCTTGGATAACCACGGTGGTCGAATGGCACACCATTATGTATAGACAAATTGCACCCAATCTTTTTGAACATGTCCAAAAACTCAGAAAATTTCAATTTCCATTCTTACATAACCACCTTCACTGATTCTGTAAGAAAAACCCATACACTTTCCGTCACTCCTTTTTACACTCCTGACAAATCCATGTATCTGAAGAAAAATAAGAGCATCCTATCTTGCAAATAATTGAACAACACAAAAGATACACCAACAAAACCTATGACCAAATAAAATGCAAAGAGAAGGGGGAACATGGAAGGGAAGGCTAAGTAACAGAGTAGCTCTACCCTAAACCGAGGACAAACTAAATTATCTGAGCACACACCGACATCTATCAATCATGGAATATTCAGAAGTTTTCAATCTCTTCCCAAATCTCTCTCCCATTGCATATATGTCAGACTCCACCCTGGACACATGCATCAAAGTACCGAGAAGAAAGCAAACAAGATAGGAAACACTTCAATGATCTCTCTGGCACAAGCATAGCCGATGTGTTGCACTCACTAACACTAAGTAACACAGCTGCACAGCAACACACCTAAGAACAAAGCCACACAATGTAAATAGACGAGTAAATTCACCTCGCTCATCAGCCCTGAGGAGAATCAATTTTTCTTCGCGCAGCTACTCCTCTTTTTTCCGCAGCTGCTCCTTCGCTTTCCACAGGTAGGTGACCTCTTTGGCCTCTGTGAAGGTTCTCGTCCACAACATCAATTTTTTTCTCTATTGTCGTGATACTCTAGTTCACCTTTTCAATTTCAGCGTCAGCGTCCATTCTGCTGAGTAACCATCTAACAGATCAGTACGAAACTCTATGGTTTCCTGCAGCAACCTCGAAACTCTTCTGTCTGATTGGTTATACATTATCATGCCAAGTAATTCCAAAACTGATATATTCACTATATTTTTTCCCAACTGAACATTCCACTTCAAGAAAGCACAGGGCTGCCAAATCAGATCACAGTGCAGAGCTATTCAACCTACACGCAAGAAAATCGAAACAATCGTGAAATTGAGGTACTAAAATAAGATCTTTTTAACAGAAGGAGCTGAATACATCTGGAGATCCAGGTTCTAGATCAAAAAAAAATCGGAATAAAGATTACATGATCAATTCCTAAATCGTGAGTGATTGAATATTTCAAGATTTCGAACGTACCTAAGAAAACCTAGTACTTAACTTCGAAACTAATCTTCGTGGAATATAATGTTGGTAGGATTACAAAGCATGGGCGTGGTACGAATGCTTTGGAGACCAGTGAGCAAATGATGCGCGAAGGGGTGAAGCCCAACCACATCGCGTTTGTATGTGTTTGCACTGCATGTGCAAGCCTGGAAAAAGGGAACGAGGTCCATGGTGACATCGGTCAAAGCTGGAATTGCACCAGATGTCGATCCCATGTATCTAACCTGCAAAATATCAAATTAGAAATTGTCATACTTGAAACACAGCGCTTGGAAATTCCACACAAGACACAATCGAAAATTAAAGCGGTGCAGAAGGAAGACATATCTTACAAGAGAAAGCTACAGAAACGAACCCCGAGGTCAACATAATTCAAGCGACAGGGGAGAGAGCACCACAAGAAAGAAAGCGGTGCACAGAATGTTAACACAAGCAAACATAAGCATAGATCGACCTAATTAGCAAATCCAACAAAAACAAAGCACAAGAAGAAAGACAACAAAGAAACTGAAAAAATATTAATTACATGCCAAGATGAATCGCGTCAAGAGATCTGGAAACCTGCAGCAACTTAGACTACAAGGCCGGCCGTGAGAGATGAGAAGCCGGAGTGACAAGGAGGGCAAGCTAGAGCAAAGAACGGCGTTACGAAACCGAAGTGAACGAGAGTAGGACACAGAAAGTGAGAGATGAGAAGCCGGAGTGACAAGGAGAGCAAGCTAGAGCAGAGAACGGCGTTGCGAAATCGAAGTGAACGAGAGTAGGACACAAAAAGTGAGAGAGACCGCACTAAATTTGGCGATACCAGGTTTTACCGAGAGCTCACCAAGAGGAGTATGCGCTCACGGCCTCGACTGTGCGAGAGGAATGGTTCTCCGACGTCTAGAAGGGAAAGCGAGGAGAGCTCAAGAGACGGACGACGATATAAGGGAAGCTATGGAAAGCGACCGGCATGGCCATGGCTGTCAAAAGCAAGCGCCATGATCTGGCAGAAACACAGAGATGAAAGTGAAAAGCGATGAAGGCCCAGGTGAAGTCGTCCCCCGAAACCCTAGACTGCCCACAGTCGTAGGATCTCAAATCTATCCAAGCCATCCAATATTACATTCCAAGACTCCCACAGGCTCGTCTGTTCTGTGACGCCAGGAGGAAGAGAGTTGAAAAGGAGGATATCCGCCTTCATGCAACGGTCACACACGGCCAAAACCGGCGGTGTTAGAAAAAAGATGGCTCGGACCGAAGAGAAGAAACCGGATGTTTTGAACTTTGCGGTCACAGTTGGTGGTGACGCAAGCGATTTCTTTCACCAGGAACAGTATATCAATGAGTGGCGATTACGGGTCCAGAGTAATATCCAGCGGTTTACATTGAGAGGAGATCTTCACAGTAGGAACTACCGTCTTCTGAAATGAGGAGCAAGGGATTGAGCGAGAAGCAGTTCCGAAGAATTGACTGAGGAAATGCAATTGCAAGGTTGAGGAGATCATGGGGGTGTCGAGAGAAGCTCTAGCTGTCATGTAGGACTTTTAATTCCTTGCGGCCTCTCAGCACTAGATCCGGTGGAAAGTAAGTGCACTGCTTGCACCATCAATTTTTATGGCGGTAAAGGGTGCCAATCCGCGGGAATACACTCCACTTCTTTCTGGGCGCGTGGTGACGCGGCCTTCACGTGTGATGATGTGGCTCTGACAACCGCTGTAAGGTCACCAAGAAAATCGAGTGTGGGCTAAAAAGTGTGTTGGCTCACTTGTACCAATCGGCCATGGAACATAATAAATTCCTATCTTTCTGGGCCAAAAATCTCAATGCAGGGACCTCCTTACAAAACAAGGTCTGGTGTGATTTACTACCCCAGGCAGACAAAGTGGAGAAAAGACTGGGGAGGAGTTAGAGGAGAGCAGAATCGGGCATCTTAGGTTTAAGACTTATGTGTATTCTAGGCCTTCCATTCCAGAAGGCCCTTTACTATATCTCCATTTCATGCTCAAATTGTGGAGGATCAGACCCAAGGATGGACGTCATTCAGAATTTGGTGGATGCTTCCAAACTGATAATCACTCTCAGGATTGGAGAGGACTTGTCACTTAGGGGGTGGCTCCAATCTGCCCACATGATACACCATCGCATGGCTGACTCCCTACATTTATCTTTTTATATAGACACTTGCTATCGAATTTTCAGAAGTCCGAAGTCTTTTGACCTCTCCTTGGTTGAGGATGATTGCAGCTGAGGCACTCCAAGCTTTCCACAAAAGTCTGATAGACCCAGATGGCCACCTCGACGATTGGAATGGCAATGACCCATGCAGTGGGAATGGGGTATATTGTAATCAAGTTAGTAACAATGTCTCTCACGTAACGGAGCTGTAGGTCCTCCACTTTTCACTCGTTGTTCCACATTCAATGGGTGCTTTGTGTTTGCATGACAATGTCAAAGGGCATCAACTGAGAGGGCTGGAGCAGATGGACTTTTATTTGGCTTTTTCTCACTTTGAGTTCTCAGAATATTTATTTGTTAACGATACTGCATCATTTATCATATGGGAGCTGATGTCTCTGGCTGATGGATGTTTTCGTTTGTTGCAGTCATCTTTTCGAACTCAATCTACAGGGCACTTTGGTTCCTGAACTTGGAAATCTCTCTGAGCTTGTGTACCTGTGAGTTGCAAACCTTAGAACTTTTATATTCGATATGCTTTATCGGTAGTTGCTTCCATGGTGTTGCTTTTGGCCTTCTTGCTGAGGTGTTTGTTCCTTTCTAATGGAGGCATGAGCTATCTTTTGTCTTGACTGCATGATGGGTATGTCAGGTAAGCGGCACCCCACGAAAAATAAAAATGGCTGCTCCTTCACTGTCAAGCATGATTCATGATTCCTGTGGAGGAGTGTCATAGTATCCTGTGGAAGATTTTGACTGCCACTGTTGATCTATCTCAGGTGAGAGCGACTTTTTTGTGCAGTATGTATTTCCTTTCTAACGTATGCAGAGTTCTTGCTTCTAGGGACGTGATGTGGAACAATCTCACTGGGAGCATTCCCTCCTCATTTGGCAACCTGGAGAAGCTGTTCCTGTTGTATGTAACTTCAACCTCTAGAGAGATTGCATCGATTCCAATGTGTGGGGACATAAAAAGTTCAGTGTAGCTCCGATCAGTAACGTTGGACTTGTCCACTGTAAGGTTGTCATACCACCAGATTCAGCTTCTTCCTATGAAGATAGCAGTACAAATCAATATGGCAAAAGCTTGGATTCAAAGGAGCTGTGTATACTTTTGTCCTATCATGTGTCAACCAGAATCACGTGGAGGACCTGTGGATGAACTGAAGTTCCTCTCTCTCTGTGCACAATTTTGATGTCTATGGGGATAACATACAGACTTGGTGGTGCTTGGAACAGGCTGCTGAATGGAAACCATTTCACAGGGATTCTTCCTCCAGAGCTTGGTGATTTGTCCAACCTCAACAGAATACAGATTGATCAGAACAATATTGCTGGACCAGTGCCCACGACTTTTGAAAACCTTCCAAATATCCAGCATCTGTGAGTGTATCTACTTTGTGTTTAGATAGTCTGAAACTTGAGAGTTTGAACCGGTGTCCTATGCTGAAAGTATTTCTCCTTCTATGACATTTGGTGATTCATCCATCACTGGAAAAGATTTTGGTGCTCAGTTGTCATTACCACACAGTGAGCGTCTAGAAGTTTACTCCTAGAAAGCAACTTGCTCCCAACATGTCTGCAAAGTCAAGGTTTGAGATTGTCGCTGGAATGCACGGTGAGAGAAGCCATTGTCTCTCAAATAGTCTCAACACCCAGGCGTGGTGTCATGGTCATGAATTCGCAAGCAGGAGAAGTGCCCAGTTTTCCCAAAACTCAACTGGTCCAGACTGGACTGGTGGAAGGGAGCACGTTGTAGCTTCCAATCATTTGTGCTTACTGCCTTGTTCTTTCTCCTCTGGGAAAGGTCTGATCAGATTGCTGGTTGTTTGTAATATAGGCACATGAACAACAACTCTTTGAATGACAGCCTTCCTGCCGGACTTGGCAAGCTACCGAAGCTTGTTCATATGTAAGTATTTGCTTCTTTCCAAGCAGACACGCAGGTCAGGGGAGCAAAAGATTGTATACATAAGTTGCCATGTCCTCCGTGTGACAACTGGTGGGATGCAACTCTACACCTTTATTCACGTGGGATGTGAGGTGGTATGAAGCAGAGTTGACAAGACTGAAGTGATCAATAGAGGGTCGTAGCACAGAAAGGCAGGTTTACACGGATAGAAAAGGAAAAGCCTTTGGATAGAATTGTCAAGAAATGCCTTGTGGGATGGTGTGATTATACACATTTAAAAGTTTAACCTTGGGTATGTTTGGGTCTGCAGACACTGGACAACAACCACTTAACTGGTGACCTACCACCGGAGATAGCGAAAGCTCCAAGCCTTCTGATTATGTGTTGTCCAGCAGCTGTCATGGGTATGGCACTACTTAACTTCTGTCACAGTGCTCTGACATAATGAGTCAATCCAGTCAAGACATTTAGAAGGATTTGCTGTTGTGGCACTGCACACTGTCTCTCTTGTGCCCTTAAACACCCCTCCTCCTTTTCCCTCTCATTATGAAGTCTCTTGTCCTATCATGTGTCGACCAGAATCACGTGGAGGACCTGTGGATGAACTGAAGTTTCTCTCTCTCTGTGCACAATTTAAGACGTTGAGAACGTTGGATGCCCTTGAACTGTTGTTGATGGCCTTGGATAGTCAAATAACCGTAGCAGCCGCATGTAGGTAGAGCAGCATGTAGGCAGAGTGTAAGTTATTACACAGTAAATGCATCTGATACTTACTGCCTACTTGAATCGTAGTTAAAGCTACTTAGTCTCAATCATTATAAAAGACAAAATTAAATATTTATTTTAATGTCGTTGTATTTATGTATACTCAATTATTGATGATGTAATGTTAACAAAGCACGGGATCCTTGATTATAAGATCAACACTAATTCAATCTGCGTTTCCCTTTGAGCAGATTACAAGTATCCCCCGGGATTGGCAATTTGCCAGCGGACTCCTCAGTGCCAGACATCAATTGGCGACATCAGAAACCAGATGGTTCTCGCTTATAAATGCTGGTACACACTGCACATCTTTGTAATATATTAGTCTGAGCTCCAGTGAACCAAAGTGCTGATAGAAGCAAGGAGTGTGGTCCATATAGAAGTTTAAATAAGAGAGGGGTGCTCCACCCTAGTTGGTTGGGAGGTTGGGAACAGCCTATACCATGGGGGGATAGTTCTGTGTCTTTCATACAAACTGGACCTGGAATAGGGTTTGGCTAGGGATTATGCAGGGCCCCTTTAATTGCTCCCGATGTGGAGCCATCAACTTTGCTCACAAATCTGCACTAACGGCACACCAAAAAAGCATAGCCTGTCGATCCCATGAGCTCATGAGAGAGAAGAGGCCGGCTATTGACTTAGCAAGGGCTCACCATAGGTCTTTCATACCACTTGACCAACCTTCTTGTATTCACGACCTTCTTGAAGAGCTTGAAGAAGTTCCCACCCCCCAATACAATCCCACGTTCTCTCTTGTGCATTGGATCAGAAATTGCAAAAACAAGACAGGATTGTCAATCAAGGATATCAATTAACTCTTTAGCCAGGTTTTGTTCCATCCCTCATTCAAACTAGAGGAGGTTACTGTGAGGTTTGCGGCTAACATAGAAAAATACGAGGAAACACTATTCAAAAAAAAGGATGGTTGGTTTGAGCACATGGTGCATATCGAGGACGGAGATATTGGACAAAGAATGTACTATCGAGATCCTCTCGAGGCTCTAGTGTATCTTTTCTCGTCCCCACAAGTTGCAGAGGGCTTTCAAATGGCTCCAAGGATAATACGCCATGACTCGGGATTCTTTATACCCGACACTGGCCGATGGTGGCAAACAATGCAGATATGTTTGTCAATGGGAGTGGTATATCACATAAATTGTCCAATCCCTAGCTTAATGGAGATTGTTTGACTCATTCATCCAACTTGTTGCTTGAAGACCAGCCACTCTTCTTGTATGATGTCAAACTCCCCTTAGTTCTTCACCAATACCTTGTGAGCTAGATCTTCACATTTTTTTTGTCCATAATGTAGTAACACATTAAATGTGATGGAGCAGTGGTAGCACCATTGATCTTGTATAGTGATCAAACAACTTTATCCAACGATGGAAGGGTGTCTGGCTATCCACTTGTTATGACGATTGAAAACATTGTATGCAAAAATAGATATATGGACGAGGGACATTTGTTACTTGCAGTTCTACCTATTTTTTCGTCATCTGAGGAGTCACACGAACGAAGGCAACAGATTTTTCATGAATGCCTCAGCCACATCTTGGAGCCACTGAAGAAAGCTAGTTATAGATTAAATCATCACCAATATTTCATTTCAACTATTTTCAACACATGGTTGAATGTTTGTATGAGCAATAATCAATTGAGAAACTCCATTTCTAACTTTTTGCCTTTGTTTGCAGTGGCATAGCTTTATCAGACCCTTTCAGCAATGAGCAGTGGGTATTTCCACTTCTTTATGCGTACATTTGCGATCATCCCGAAGGATACAAGGTGAAATGATATAAACATATGACCTAATTAGGTTTGGGAGGTTTCTTGCAACATTCTTGTCTAGTGGAGTTGGGTATCCCATGAAGTTAGTCATTGGGTCAATACAAAGCGACTCAGAAGGGAATGTGACTTATTCAAAAGGCCTTGAAATAGCCCTCAAGTCATGCCAATGTATTCATCCCCTGCTGCATTACTGCAACCTAAACAAGAATAATAATCCATGAGGTTCATCACTGTCACTCAGCAGGCCCCAGCTGAGTGAGGCTCAAGCTGAGTACTGAGTATGAGGAGTAAAGTGTCATTCATAATTTTACAGGGCAACTTACCACTGCTGAATGCTCTCCTTATTAATATTACTGTTCTTGGTCTCATCTTGTGATCTCTTCATCTTTGCATCCGTCTTTTCATTCTTATATAAAGGGATCTACATTATGATCCACCGCTACATTCCCAATAAACCGCACTGGGAGCAGTGCACGTCGACCATCCCCTGACTGCCATTCCGGCCTGTAGGATATCGTTTCTTCCCAAAAGTCCAAAGTAAAGCCCATCGGGTATAACATAGCCCCACTAATAAGCACATTATAAGACATCATGTCCGTAACAATGGCTTTAGCTTTCATGACAGAGCCATCTGTAGGATGATCTGGCTGCAATCGAATGAAGAGTTCATGGCGTGTAATCCCTCGTGCCTTCTCTGAACCGCCCAAAGATGTTTGAATTTGGAAAGGGCAAGGCTCCAAATCCGCCTTTGTAAGGCCCAAGCCTACAATTGCTGCTCTCCCCAACATCAATGGCTGTGCTCTCGAGTCCAACAAGACCCGCAGTGACCTATACCTCCTCCCGGTTGGGCCACCCAACTAAAACACACCATCCTGATTGTCCACCAGAACTACCACATGAGTCACCATACTACACTCAATGGCTGGTCTAGCTGGCAACTCCTGCAACCTTGTAACTGCCGCTTGCCATGGCGCAGTTGTGGCTGTCTTCATCCTTGAATCCAGGGCATCCATGCACTGCACCTGATCCGCTATCCCCGCAGATAGTGCTGATGCATCACCACTCTCACAGAGTGCAACTGCCAATCTAAACACTTAACTCCTTGAAGAACTCCACAACTGGGTTAAAGGCAGGTACAAGTGTTGGTGCTGCAGCACGAGCTTGGGTGGACTTCCCAGCTCCTGTTCCACTTGACATCCCACTGCTACTTAATTGCAGAAGTTGTCGGTATAGCTGCCGGTGTCACCACTGCCCTTGTGCGTCTAGTGATGGAGACATAGTCAGGTGACCAATACATCCACCATTCCTCAATCTCCACCTCATATCCCCGCCTAAACTCATGGTAGTCATCCATGGGCGGCCCATCAAGGTGCTGAAATAGCCCCTTCCACGCCATAAAAGGCGTAAACAGTTGTGGATTGTTCATCTGCTACAAATCACACCAACTATCAAACTCATGTATGAAATCATCAAGCTCGATGGTGCCCACAGCTCCAGAGTACCAACGTGGCCCCTTGGTAGCTCCATACATTTCATCCATTGTATTCCACAACAATGGCATGGAAATGGCTGGCACCCTCGGCGAGAATCCTCCTAACTCTGAGTCTGAACCTTCCTCAGAAGACACTAAAGGTGAAGGTGGCCTAAACCGCACACCTCATCTTGTATACCCACTAGTATCGCTGGTGCTCGTACCGGCACTCTCCTCAGCAATTGGTGGCACCTCCGTGATGAAAACTCACAACCACACTTGTTATAAACTTGTCTCTAATCCCCCTTTCAGGTAGCCGGGTAGAGAACCTGTTGCGGCTTATGGCTTAGACTACTAGGTTTGTAACATAAACCTACACCTGCATCCACAGCAAGCACTCATATGGTCTGCTGGTCATCAACCCAGCCTCACCATAAGAGAAACAATGATGGTCTGACTGGTCATCACCCCAGCCTCACCACCGACAGCACGCTCTAGGATTGACCGGTGATCAAATCCGGACCAACCTCCTATGAAAACAAGCACCCACACAAAGCTAACATGGCGCACAGTCAAGCATGCAAGTGTGGAGGGGATCCAAACACAAGAAAATCGAGACAACAACTCCCCCACACCAAAAATACTCCACAATGTTGCTCCTGCAATGACACCCCAGCCCAAACCTGGACTGACTCTTGCCTCCACCTACGGAAAGATTTTGGCCTACAGAGAGGGTGAAAGATTACAAGGAAGAGAGACTAAAGCAATTCCTAATCCCAACAATTCATCATCCCACTACCCTATCTCCACACTCTCTTGCTTGAACAGTAGACAAGACTACCTTTCAAGGGTCTCTCAAATAACTCTCCAGGAGCCCTCAAGAATATGTCTCTCAAACAATCTCACTAAGGCTCCCAATCCTTGCAAAATGGGACTCCAAAACAGTACACCAAGACCCCAAGAGCCTGCCAAAACTTAGCCCTCAAGGACCCCAAATAGTCCCTCACACAAGTCGCCAAAGACTCCTCAAGCTCGCCAAATATTGGCCTCCAAGGACCCCAAATAGTTCTCCAAGGACCCCGAACAGTTCTCCAAGGACCCCAAACAGTTCTCCAAGGACTCCCAATGGTCCTCCAAACAGTCCTCTAAGGACTCCCAATGGTCCTCCAAATGGTCCTCCAAGGACCCCAAACAGTCCTCCAAGGACTCTTCATATGTCACCATGTTCCCAATGCGTTCCCAAGTTCCCAAGTTCCCAATGGGTTCCCAAAGTTCTCTAAGAATATTCCTAAGAATATGCCATAGTATTCCCCTAGTATTCCCCTGGGCCTATACGTATTCTCCTTGTATTCTCCCTAGGAATAGCCATTTCCCCCTGGCAATAGCCATTTCCCCCTCATAGTGTCGCGGCCCTTTACCTTGAGGGCAGGGGGTCGGGACACATGAGGGGCTGCCCCTGTGGTGGGGGCAGCGGCAGCGATAGGTATGGGGGGCTGAAGCACCCTTGAGTGCCCAAGGCACTCAAGGAGGCGGAGGCGCTCACTAGGTGGAGCCCCGCACACCGGGTTGCGGTGGGGGTGGCTCCACAAGGGGTGGTGGTAGCTTAGCGGGACTTAGTGGGGGTGGCATAGGACTCACCATGGGGGCGGAGACCTCGTGGTGGGAGTCGTGGGGAGTCTTGGGACTCATCACGGTCCATAGGGGCCGTGGTGAGTGGGCCAAGACTCACCGCGACTCATCACCGGGTGTCGAGGGTTTTCGTGGTGGTTCGCCATAAAATGGCATGGCTGGTTGTGAAACCCCCGCGGACAGCTACAAAAGTATATATAAGGGGAGTAGTGACCCCGAGAACGGTGCAAGCCCGTTGGTGACCAAAAACTAGTGAGTAAGCGAGCGAGCCGGAAAGCGACCAAAGAGTGGGGAGCTGTTCCGGACTGCCATCTACCAAAGGGAATTCCACTAGGCCCAAATAGGTGGAGGGTTTAGTGGGAGAGCAAAGGGGGACCGTTATGTCCCGGTGAGCAGCCGAAGCTCCAAGTTGGCCCGGCGGCCAGGTTGGGAGTCAGGCGCGCGCATCAAAGCGAGTAACTATGATTTGAAGGGGAGCTTACCGAAGTGAGGTGCGCGACACTTGGTATCAGAGCTTAGAGTTCAGTACGCGATCGTCCTTGGGATTGGCCTCATCATGGGGTCGGGCAAGCCAAAGCGAAAGCGGAACGGCCCAAAAGATGATGATCCTGGTGAGCCCGATGGGGGCGACGTGTCACGGAAGCGACGCAGGTTTCTGAAAACGAGGCCGCTCAAGAGCGGGAGGAATCCGAGGAGTCGGAGCCCGAGGAATCCCTGAGAGCTCCGACAGACCAACAGATGCCTCCCATGCCGGCAGCTTTTTGGGAAGGGTTGTTGGCGCAGTTTGGCGGGACGTTGAAAGACGTGTTGAAGGCGGCTAATGCCACTTCCGCTAAGGCAAAGTTTAAGGTGAAGCCTAAGGAACCCGGCACCTTCGAGGGCGTCCGAAATCGGAAGGCACTCAACACCTGGCTCTTGGAGCTGGAGCAGTACTTCCGGGCGGCCAAGTTGAGTGACGAGGATCGGGTGGAAGTGGCTCCCACCTATTTGAGGGGCTATGCTCAACAATGGTGGCAGAAACGCCTTCACGACCGAGGGCCAAGTCCGGAAACCTTGAACTGGAGTGGGTTCAAGGAATTGATGAAGCGACAGTTTGTGCCCCTCAATGCGTCCTGGCTTGCCCGGGACAAGATGAGGAATTTGAAGCAAACAGATGACATTCGGGGGTACGTCCAGGCTTTCAATGTGCTGTTGCTCGAAGTCGCGGACATGGCAGAACCAGAAATGGTCTTCAACTTTGTGGCGGGACTGGCCCATGGGCCAGGCGGAAGTTGGAGGAGAAGCCACCCAAGACTTTGAACGAGGCAATTGAGAGGGCTGAATGTTTCTCGGATGTCCCTAGGGGTGAAAGACAAGGCCGTACGGAGCTGAACCACAAGAAGATTCGGCGGGAAGGTGACTCCTTCCGACCGGAAAAGAAGTGGGATAGGCCACGCGGGGACAATGGCACGTGGAAATCGAAGGGAGGGCCATCACAAGTCAAGGCGACACCCGGTGCTTCGAAAGGAAAAGCGGGTGGAGCGGCCTATGGCAGACAGAAGACAACCTTTGATGGAGTGTGTTTCAATTGTGGGGAGCCCGGGGACATGGCCAAGAAGTGCACGAAGCCCCGGCAATTGAACATGACTCGGACGACCACAGAGCTATCGGAAGATACCATCAGTCGCTTGGTGGAAGCGGTGGTCGCCAGGACTTGCAAGGTAGGCAAATATTCTTGTGAGTTGTATCAGGAAACTGGCGCATTGCGTAAAGGGAGTCACTTATTGTTCGTGGATGGGATAATATCCGGACCTAACGTGTCATTGTTGGTGGACAAAGGAGCGTCGCACTCCTTCATGACACCGGCAACGGCACAAAAGCTGGGACTCCCGACAACTGACGTAGGGGCCTCTATTGAGGTGCGTTCTGCCAAAGGAGAACCGCAATTGGCGACGAGGTTGGCGTTCGATGTTCCTCTTCAACTGGGGAGTTGGGAGGGACGTGAGAACTTCACCGTCTGCGAGATCGATGGAGTGGATCTCATTTTGGGGATGACATTTTTGAGAAAATCCGGAGCTGTCATAGATGGCCGCAAGAGGGTAGTCACGCTGCCATGTTGGAATGGTGGCGAGGTCTTACGAGTTTCGGAAACGCCCAAACCCGTGGGAGGGCGAATAAACCTTCTGTCAGCAAGGGAGTGGGCCATGGAGGAGGCACACGAGCCCCAGTTTTCGATCGTCTGCGAGATCGATGGAGTGGATCTCATTTTGGGGATGACCTTTTTGAGCAAATCCGGAGCGGTCATAGATGGCCGCAAGAGGGTAGTCACGCTGCCATGTTGGAATGGTGGCGAGGTCTTACGAGTTTCGGAAACGCCCAAACCCGTGAGAGGGCGAATAAACCTTCTGTCAGCAAGGGAGTGGGCCATGGAGGAGGCACACGAGCCCCAGTTTTTGCTCTACATTAGAGAAGTGAAGGGAGAAGGCGATGGAGAGCCGAGCCCAGATTGGATCAAGGGGATTTTGGAGAAATACCATGATGTGATGCCGGAGGATTTGCCAAGCGGCTTGCCACCGCGAAGAGGAGTTGACCACAAGATTGAGGTGATACCGGGATCGGAACCGCCTGCCAAGGCGCCCTACCGGTTGAGCCACAGAGAGTTGGTCGAGCTGAAGACTCAGCTCAAGGATCTAATGTCAAAGGGGTACATCCGGCCGAGTAAGTCACCGTACGGAGCCCCGGTGCTATTTGCAGACAAGAAGGATGGGACGCTGCGGATGTGTGTCGATTATAGGGCTCTGAATAAGGTGACTATCAAAAACCGGTACCCTTTGCCAAGGATCGACGACCTCTTTGATCGGTTGGCAGGAGCGAAGTATTTCAGCCGGATCGACTTGCGCTCCGGCTATCATCAAATTCGGGTGGCGGAAGGAGATGAGGAGAAGACCGCATGCAGGACAAGGTATGGTTCATATGAGTTCTTGGTGATGCCTTTTGGGCTCACCAATGCACCAGCGACATTTAGCACGCTGATGAACAGCCTTTCCAGGAGTGGTTGGATGACTTTGTGATCGTGTACATCGACGACATCTTGGTGTATTCGAAAACAAAGGAGGAGCACTTGGAGCACCTCAAAAGGGTGTTCCAAAAATTGCGAGAATGGAAGCTGTATGCCAAAGCTTCAAAGTGCGAATTCGGGGTCACAAAAGTGGAGTTCCTGGAGCATGTGATTACACAGGATGGGATCAGAATGGATGACAGGAAGGTGAGGGCAATTTTGGACTGGGAGCCTCCGACTTCGGTCCCGGGAGTGCGATCCTTCCTAGGACTCGCCTCCTATTACCGGAAGTATGTGAGAAATTTCGCCAAAATCGCGGGGCCGCTGTCAGACCTTCTGTGTAAATCTAAAGTCTGGGCATGGAACACATTTTGTGGCCAAGCTTTTGCTGAATTGAAGCAGCGGATGGCGGAAGCTCCAGTCTTGAAAATCCCGGAGATCGATCGTCCGTTCGAGATACATACAGATGCGTCGGACTTCGCGATTGGGGGAGTACTGATGCAAGATGGACGTCCAGTGGCTTACGAAAGTAAGAAATTGAATGAAGTGGAGCGACGGTGGCCGACGCACGAGAAAGAGATGAAGGCGGTGGTGCACTGTCTTGAGCTTTGGCGCCACTATGTTGGTTCCAACCCAGTGAAGGTGTTCACGGACAATGTCACGGTGCCACGCAGCCCAAGTTGTCCCCAAAACTACGTAGGTGGCAAGATACTTTGGCGGTGTTCGATGTGGATATCCAGTACAAACCGGGACGAGACAACGTGGTGGCTGATGCTTTAAGTAGAAAGCAGCAGCTCTTGTTGATGTACAAGGGTGAGACGGCGCTCCAAAGGAAGATCCGGAAGGCTTGCCGGAAGGATGAGCTGGCGAAGTCCGTGATGCAGGACTTGAGGATGGGAGTGAAATCGCAGTTCCACTTGCAAAATGGACTGCTCCGGTATAAGCAAAAGCGTCTCTACGTGTCGAAGGGAGGGATCAGAGATAGCCTCTTGAGAGAATGCCATGATAGCCCGCTTGCGGGCCACGGCGGAGCCAAGCGCATTGCGGCACTCTTGAAGAAAGAGTATTTCTGGCCCAAACTGAGGGAGGAGGCAGAGGAGTATGTCAAGACATGCACCACATGCCAACAAAACCGGAGCGAGTACAAAAAGCAAGCGGGGCTGTTACAATCCTTGCCGATTCCAGAGGGGACTTGGGAAAGCGTCTCGATGGATTTCATGACTGCTATGCCGCTGTCAAAAGGATTCGATGCAATCATGGTGGTGGTGGATAGGTTCAGTAAAATGGGCCATTTCATCCCCACCAAGGAGACGGCAACGGCGCAGGAGATAGGGCGACTTTACTTTGTCCACGTCTTAAAGCATCATGGAGTCCCGAAGGATATTGTCTCGGACCGCGATCCAAAGTTTACGAGTAAATTCTAGAGAGCACTTTGGAAGAAGATGGGGACGAGGCTGAAGATGGGCACCGCCTTCCGACCTACGACGGACGGCCAAATGGAAAGAGTGAATTCCGTAGTGAAGCAATTCTTGCGGAATTACGTGTCGGCAGACCAATCAAACTGGATGGAACACTTAGACGCGGCAGAGTTCTGTTATAATAACACAGAACACTCCACAACGGGAGTTTCCCTTTTCGTATTGGTCTATGGAAAAGCACCTCTGGTGCCGACAAGTTGGGCCGCCCAGGACGTTGAGGAACCGGCAGTAGCGGCGGTACTGGAAGAACGCGAGCGTTTGTTGAAGCTCGCAAAGTACAACATTGCCAAAGCTAGGAAACGGTACGAAAGGCAGGCGAATCGAAAGCGGAGGGAAGTGAAGTTTGAGGCAGGCACGGAAGTCTGGTTGAACATCAAGAATTTCCGACTACCTCCGGAAGTGAGTCCGAAGTTCGTACCTCCGTATGCGGGACCCTTTCGCATTCGGAAGGTTATGAATGAGGATGTGTATGAATTGGAGCTGCCGGCAAACAGCAAGGTGCACCCAGTATTCCATGTCCCCCTTTTGAAGCCTTACTTCAAAGATGAAGCGCGTCCGAATCGGCATCAAATGTTGCGTCCGCCACCTATGCTGTTGGATCATGAAAATGAACCTGAGTACGAGGTAGAGGCAATACTTAAGTCGAGGAGGTTCAAGAACCGACAAACGGAGTATCTCGTCAAATGGAAGGGCTATCATCATGTGGAGGCATCTTGGATGCGTGCCTTAGAAATGGGAAACGCATCCGAGGCGGTTGCAGCTTTCGAAGGGCGACCTCAAAAGCGGAAGAAGCGTTGATGGGGACATCAACCTTGGAGCATGGGGGAGGAAATACAAGCTATAAATGAAATGGCTTCCAAATGTTGTGCGTCCTATTTTGTTTGGAATGATGATGCGTGGTATGGTTGGCTAGTGTGTAGAATGCATGCTAGCTTATAAAAGTGGGAGAGGTAAATTGGGTTAATCGTGTGTTTGCGTAGTGCCGAAATCGGGTGACCCCCATCCGAGGGGCAAAGAAACTTGCGGCTTCTTTGGGAGTTCACGTGCTAGTGCGCACCTGGCGCGTGCGCGTACTATAACTGCGCTACCGAGGGGGTTGCCTTGTAGTGCGGGCTAACGCGGAAGCCACGTGCTTCCGTTCACGTACTATAATCGTGTAGCCTCGGGACGAAGTCATAGTGCGGCTTCGACGTGTTCCCGTACCTCAGGCCAGCATTCCAAGGCGGACCCAATTGTAGTGATTGGGGCGCACGGTTGGTTCAAGGTTATATTCCTAGTCAAAGAGGGTTCCAGGTGAACCCTTGCTCAAGGTGATGCCAAAAACGGCATCATGAGCGGTCGCAAGCAATGTTGTTGCAGTAAGGCAATTCGATCCTCAGGGAGGATCGTTCCTTGGCCTTGAAGTAGGCCAAGAAGAGTGCACTGGGAGGAGCTGGATAGGCTCCACCCTTGGCCGGGACTTGGAGGAAGTCGGCCGAACTAGCTAGTGGAGAGTAGAGTCAAGTGTGGGGTTTGGTTCTTTGCCATGGGACGCCATGGTGCGGAAACAAACTCCTTGATGTGGGACGCCACAACTTGGATGTTCATTTCTACAAAATGGACAAGTCGATGAGGACATCGACTCCCTGTTGGTAGGGGTGTGTGTCGCGGCCCTTTGCCTTGAGGGCAGGGGGTCGGGACACATGAGGGGCTGCCCCTGTGGTGGGGGCAGCGGCAGCGATAGGTATGGGGGGCTGAAGCACCCTTGAGTGCCCAAGGCACTCAAGGAGGCGGAGGCGCTCACTAGGTGGAGCCCCGCACACCGGGTTGCGGTGGGGGTGGCTCCACAAGGGGTGGTGGTAGCTTAGCGGGACTTAGTGGGGGTGGCATAGGACTCACCATGGGGGCGGAGACCCGTGGTGGGAGTCGTGGGGAGTCTTGGGACTCATCACGGTCCATAGGGGCCGTGGTGAGTGGGCAAAGACTCACCGCGACTCATCACCGGGTGTCGAGGGTTTTCGTGGTGGTTCGCCATAAAATGGCATGGCTGGTTGTGAAACCCCCGCGGACAGCTACAAAAGTATATATAAGGGGAGTAGTGACCCCGAGAATGGTGCAAGCCCGTTGGTGACCAAAAACTAGTGAGTAAGCGAGCGAGCCGGAAAGCGACCAAAAAGTGGGGAGCTGTTCCGGACTGCCATCTACCAAAGGGAATTCCACTAGGCCCAAGTAGGTGGAGGGTTTAGTGGGAGAGCAAAGGGGGACTGTTATGTCCCGGTGAGCAGCCGAAGCTCCAAGTTGGCCCGGCGGCCAGGTTGGGAGTCATGTGCGTGCATCAAAGCGAGTAACTATGACTTGAAGGGGAGCTTACCGAAGTGAGGTGCGCGACACATAGAGTAGTTCATTTCCCCCCAGGGTTTAGCCATTTCCCCCTAGGTTTTAGCCACTTCCCCCTCTATTTCCTTGAGGTTTAGCCTTACCAAGCTAGGGTTTGTGCTCCTTGGGGCTCTATGCTTAATCCCCTCAAGCATCCATGAATTCCATGGGGTACCAAGGCAAATTCCCTTGATCTTCTTCACCTTAAGCTACTCATGCTTGTCTCCAACTTTCCATCAAACTCCCGCAAAACAATCAACACCGGCTCCACCATGTACACAAAATTTGCACATTTCGTCCAGAATCGTCGGAGCGAATGATTGCGCGGACCCTCCGACTTTTGCTCAAAGACTTGGACTTACGAGAGTCGCGTAAGGTGCTCACATACGCATCCCATTGAGGGTCGATGATCACCTGCTCCAGACCCGCCCTCACAGTCACCATTCGATCCGCCATCAAAAAGTTTGTGGCAAAGCGGGTTTCACCCGGGTTCCTAAGGCTATATTTGGGTTTATGCTTTCTAAACAATGCCAGAGGAATGTGATGTGTACGGATGAACGTCACTGTCATGGTTTTAGTCCTGGTTAACTAGAATTACCTACTTCTAGTTAACTAGGACATTTTGGATATTTATATTTGTATTTTGTGTGTTGGAACTTCATTTGGTCTCACATGCCAAGTGAGGTGTCAAACCTCACTTGGGACATGGGGATGGATTTTCCCCTTGTGAGTGTTGAGGAGGGCTCATCTTCTTGTAGTTGAACCTCCATGAGCCTCTCTCACCTCCATAGCTCTAGGTATTGAGAGGGAGTGTGTTGAGGGCTTTATAGGGTTCCCTTAGCAAGGGTGCCCTTGGCTTGACTTAGTTTATGTGATTGAGTGGATTCATGAGTGGAGTGTTTTTCTTGTGTTCACTTGACCTTATGCTTGTGAGTGCGGAGTGTAAGGGTTAGTTTAGCACTTGTGTGTTGAAGAGCTTGGGAAGATAGCTCTTGTGTTGCAAGGTGTTGCATATATTGCAAAGAAAAATCCTTGTGGTGTTAGGGCTTTGAGAGATATTGCTTTGCCCTAAGGAGGTAGAGAGCTCAAAGATGGAGCTCTTGTAGATCACAAGGCTTGCAAGGAAAGGTGAAGTTGCATGCACCAAGGAATTGAGAGCAAGGAGAATTTAGCTCTTGTATTACAAGGTTTGCAAGGGTTACAAGGAAAGGTACTTGTGGTGTTACACGAAGGTGTTGGGGAGCTCAAGAAGGAGCTTGTTTGCCACAAAATTTGCAAGGATTGCAAGAGGGAAGTCTTGTGTATGTGGAAGCGTGGATTCTACGGTTTGAGAATCATTTCTATGCATTATGGAGTCATTGGTGTGTGCCATGGCTTGAGGAGAGCAACTAAAGGATTGTTAGTGCTCATTTCACTATCAATCTAGGGTTAAGCAAGCTCAATTGTGGATGTTGTGGAAGAGAAGCCAAGGAGCTACATAGGCTTGGGCTTGAAGACAACAAGGGCAAGCATTTGGATAGCATTAGGAAGCTCAAGAGGTTTGAAGGGAAGCATATGGGTGAAAATTCTATCCATGATGATGTGAAACCAAGCCTAGATCATTGAAGAGCTTGGAGCACATGTGGGAGATCATTGGAGGTGGTCATCATGAAAAAAATAGATTGTGGCTCAAGACATGCATAACAACTTCAACCATACATTAGCATGTGACAAGACAAGGAAAGGGAAGATGAAGCTCATGTGTTCATTCCCTTTTGGCTTAAGTTTTGTGGTGGATGGTTGATCAAGCAAGTGATGCTTATGTGGAGCATGCTTCCCAAGTGTGGCTTCCAATTTCAAGCTTGAGGAGAGCTAGAAGGTAAAGAGAGCAAGTTGATTCCCTTGTGTATGAGGTGATGTATGTGTGGAGCATGCTTTTGGCTTGAGCTTTGCAATTTTAAGCTTGAGAGGAGTGGCTCTTGAGCTAGCAAGTGAATGGAGCTTGAATGATCAAGGCTTGAGAGAGAGACAAGGCTTGGTGGCTTGCCAAATGAGGTACAAGCTTGATTTTGAGTTCCAATGAGAAATTGAGCTTGTTGTCAATAATGGGTAAAACATGGCTGATATTGGAAAACCTTCAGAAGCACGTGCAATCCTTGATGCGTCCTCCATTATCTATGGACGATGATTTGGCGGCAAGGACCGATGATGCATTTTACGACCACAAACGGATGGTTCGTACGGACTTGCATTATGCGGGGGCCTTGCTAAATCCATTCTTGCTGGACAATACGGATTTGAGAGATGATGTGGATGCCAAAGCTGGGCTTGTACGGGTCATCATGCAACTCGTGCCCTTGAATATTGCAGAGCGAGCTTTGTCCGAGTACCAGTGCTTATCAGATCGCCAGAATCCTTTCCATGACATGCCGGATCCAAAAGCAATGGACATGTTGTCATATGAATGGTGGGATCTGATTGGAGCTGGAGCAAGAACGTTAGCTCCCATTGCAAAGCGTAATCTTGCTCAAGTGTGCTCTGTCTTGTCCTGTGAGCGGAACTGGAGCAGTTACTCGTTTGTTCACAACAAGATTTTTTGATTTGTGAGGGAGTGGAGCGCCGTGAGGTGGATTGCTTTGAAACATTTGTGGATAGGGGGGATGAGGATTCTAAAGTTGTCAAGTAGAGCAACGATACTGGCATTGTGGATACCTCCCTTGGTTCCGACAGTGATAACAGAAAACGGGCCGGTATTCCAGCTGTGCCGGCGGATTGCAAGGATGAGCGGAGCATATTTTTGCCATTTTTCCAAGATCGAGTCATTGGGATAGGAATATGTGAACTCTATGAGATGTATAGCAAGGTTTGGGGAGGGTGTAGTGGGTGGCGGTGTGTTAGTTGGTAGGCCTAGGACAGTAGGATATCAGGACAGAGCCTGGCGGGGCAGGTGCATGGTAAGCGGGTGCATGAAAACTCCTGAGTACCCGCTGTTACTGGCAGTCACCCGAGATTTTCTTTGCTTGCCCCGTGAGAAGGTGATGGCTCGAAACAGGTTTGAATCTATCCTACTTTGTCTACATCTTGTTGACAATTCCTCCTTGGTGGTTGATCGCTCGAGTCCTCTGTATGACAAGGTGGGGAAGGTCCGTTGGCTGTGTAATGAAATAGTGGCAAGATGCAAGAATTTTGGGAATATGAACAAGATGATAACCATGGACGAGGTGATGATACGGTACAAAGGCAAATACTGTGCCATCCGACAGTATATGCCCAAGAAACCGATTAAATGAGGCATAAAAGTGTGGGACTTTGTTGTTTCTCTCACTAGTTATGTGTATGATTTTGACCTGTATTGTGGAAAGATGGGGGGCCTAAGGGCATGAGAGAGAAGAGTGGCAAGGGTGAGGGGTGCGATGTAGTAGCCAGGTTGGTTTCTCCATTGCATGGGCTTGGTCATGTCATGGTGACCAACAATTTCTTCACCAGCCCTCAATTACTGTATGATATGGCCTTGCTTGGCACATGGGCCACTGGCACAGTGAGATTGAATCGCAAGGGTCTGCTCCCTGCCTTGATTGCCATGAAAAAATCCAAGGCAGCCCGGCAGGGGGACTCTTGGTTCAAGATGCATGTGACATGGTAGATTGCTGCAGTGTTGTGGTGGGACAAAAATGGGGTTTTTTTGGTGTCTTTTGTAGCTCGGCCAGCTAGTGGGCCACTTCGCTAGTGATTGTGCGCCGATTTGTTGGGAACCAAAGGATTCAGATTAGTGTGTCCATGCACGTCCAATATCAGACATACATGAGAGGTGTGGATGTTCATGATCAGCTCCGAGGTGCATACAACAAGCAATTGAAAACACACAAATGGTGGCACCATGTTTTCTTTTTCTTGTTGGACACTAGTATGGTGAATGCTTACTTGTTACACAGGGAGCACTTCAAAAGCATGGGCCTTGTTGTAATTACCCATCTTGAGTTCAACATGAGGATGACCCACTGTTTGACTGCCGGCATGACTGGCATAGTGCTTGTGACATCAGTGTATGGAGAGGGGCGTGCATCAGTGCATCAGTGCCTACATTCTTCTCTTCGGCGGCTTCGTGCAAGATGCCACAGGAGGACCCACTTCTATTGTCCCCACTGCCACGGGACTTACATATGCCTTGGGGATTGTTGGCGTGATGCCCATCGGATACTTGTGAGGTGAAGTAAGCAGGTTACTTGATTATGCTTACTGCATGTGTTATTTGTTTGCTCGGTATGTAATTTGCATGGGACTATGCATTGCTGATGGGCAGATGGTGGTATGTTTTTTGGCAGGGAGGTGACATGGGGCTGTATGGGCTGGCTGTATGTTCGATGGGTATGATCTCGGGGGTTGTCATGTAATTCTCTACTTGATGGTGCAGGGGGTGTGTGCTGTATCATTTAGGCACTGTGGGGGATGAGAAAGTGGTGGCGGGTGGTGGGCATGCTAGGTTTTTATGAGTGGCAGGGTGTTTTTTTTTTTGGGGAAGCTGGGGTGGGCATGTTGGGTTTTTATGAGCTTTGGGTGTTTCTCTCCCTTGGGAAAGCTGGGGTGGCATGCTGGGGTTTTATTCTTCTTTGGGTGCTTCTCATTTTTGGGGGAGTTGGGGAGGGCTGCCACACTTGGGGGATGTCTGTGGGGATTATTTGGCTCCTCAGAGGTCCAATCTAGCAGCAATGATGACACCGATGCCACGAGGGACTCCAACTCTGACGGTTGGGATGGGTCCGATGATGTCAACAATCCTCCACATGACCCATATGAATTTAATGACGACGATGTTGTAATGCACCCATCCTTCGATGACCTTGTTGTTGATAAACTACGACATGGTGTCATCCAAATTGCGGACCCCCTTCCCTCACTGGAGCACACTCTCAACAATGAAGTTGAGGTCAACTCTCCCCCACCACGAGTTCCACGGATTGCGGGAGATGTGTAGGTGGAATCGTCGGATGATGGCAACCGGCCGTTGTTATTCCTTTACCAACGTCCTGCCCCTGTGAACCGTGCTTCATCTCGCTCCATCTCATTTTTTTCTTTCTCAAGCCGGTCCATCACATGCTGGTCCATCTAGTCTCTCTCCCCCTCATGTAATTCCTTCCATCGCTATTCCGATCCTGGGAGATGCTTCTTCTGTTGCGGGACTTTTGCAAGTCGAACCATCGGATGACGACGACCGACCATTGTCATTTTATCTGGCTCGACGACGTCCGCATGTGAATCATGCTCCTTCGACCCTTGCTGGTCCATCTCATGCCCCTTCCTCTCATGTTGGCCCCTCTGATGTATGTGCAAGTAGCCTTCCTCATACGAGACCTGCTCCAAGGCCACCATGAAATCTGGGACAAGCCCAGAAACGACAGAGAATTGTGCAACCTTTTGTTGGTGACCGACCTGTGACAGGCCTGATACCCTAGATGGTATTCATGATAGGAATGGAAATCGACCAGAGAGACAACTGAACGTACTTCGAGGACGACTACAGGTCCAACGGCCAGTTGCCTCTGGAAACAAAAAAATAGATGGAGATGATGATTCCAGCACTGATCATGGGAACGGGGGTGAAGTGAGTGGGGACGACGATTTTGTACTGGGCGTGAGAACATACCATGGTCGTCGTGCCAGACGGAACTAAGTACAGCTATAACTTCTGTCACATGATGTGTAGTATGTTTCCATGGATATCCATGTTTCAGTTTGGGACATGCATACGTGTACGGAAATAAAAATGGTGGAATATGTGTACCCAAGAAATGGTTTGGTGGTTGTGTGTGTGTTTGTGTTTCGTCATTACCTTTACATTATTGATTTCATATTATGGTTTCGAAAGCCATAAAGGCCAGGTGTGTTAGAGGGCTATCTGGGACTTAGACATTTTTATGGGTTCTGTGGGGTATCCTTAATTTTGCGCAGACCTATGGTGGTAGACTCAGACCAATACATACCTTAGGGGTGACAGACACAGGCCTTAGGGGTTGTAGACAGGCTCACACAGTCAACAGTCACAGGCTTACACAGTCAGTCACAGCCTGACACAGCCTATCATAGCCTTACACAACATATCATAGCCTATCATAGTCAGCCACAGCCTTACACAGCCTATCACAGCTTATTACAGTCTGACACAACCCGACACAGTCTGTCACAGCCTATCACAGCCTGACACAGTCAATCACAGCCCGTCACAACGTTCACGGGGAACGGTTATCATTGGTAGGGAATGACTGTGTGGGAATGACATCTGCAGAGGGAACGTGCATTCTATCTTGGATGACAGTTAGTTAGTTAGGCGGTTAGAACAGCTTGGAGGTAGTATAGGCAGAGTAGCGACATGGAGGGGGTCACTTCGGAGATCACTTCTGGGATATCACTTGAGGAGATCAGGCAGAGAGCACAATCTTGGAGCACAAGGATGGAGATTACACAGAGGAGGAGATACGACAAGATGATGCTTGATTCATGCAAGCTGTAGAGATGCACTTTAGAGCAGATTACAGACACCTTGGCTTCGGCCTGATACATGATGAGTGAAGCTGTGGAATGAATGCTTGAGAAGTTGGAACATGGTAGATTGCAGAAGCAATCTGATACTTAATCATAGACAGTACAATAATCTGCTAACATGAATGCGAGAAGGAATACAAATAGGAAGTACCCCCATGATACACTAGTTGTAGGTCATGACTAATTGTTCTGAGCGGGAGGAGTACTTAGAGATATCCAACTCTTCTATCTTGGAGTTTCCACCTCGGATAGCGAAGGGATGGGTGAGTAAAAGCCGCTCGACATTTGGCGACCATACTGGGGAACTGAGTCAAGAACAACCAGATGTGATAGGCATCTGGTGGGATCATGGTGGATGGAGAATCAAAGAATTTGATGTGAATCAAATTCCCTGTGAAACTGAGAAAGAAAGATTGTCTAAACAATTCTTTCAGAGGTTCTTGGAATTGCCGGACGGTTGCAAGGAAAACATTCTTAAGAGAGTGCATGATGCTGATCCAGAGTGGGGTCTGGAGAAATGAGTAATAAAGATTTATCAAGTGGCATATAGAGGGAGAGCAAGTTGGTTACCAACACTGGTTTATGTGATAGCATTGCTATCCATTAAACAAGTGGAGTTTGAAAGCTGGGAGGAATGGAAAGTAATGTTTTTACTCATATGCATGAAGAGCTTGTACTGGTAAAGAATTGGATTCCTAAGGATATCTTGTGGATCAAACTTACACCAAGAACAACTTTTCAGACCTGCTTGCCATATGGTTATATGGTAACTAAGCCTTCTAGTATAGCCAAAGGTACATTAAAGCTTGAGAGAAATCCAGGCATATATGAGAGATACTACAGAAGAGAGTTTTGGTTATTGCCTCAATAAAGATATGAAAGACATGGAACATGAGTGATGAAAGGGAAGCTAGACTCCATAGATATTCAGCAAAAAGAGAAAGTTATTTGAAAGCTAATTATCCATATCTCTGGGAGAGAGGAATAGACATAGGGGAATCTTCTGGACCTCTCACACCATTAAGGCCAGAGAGTACATCACCCATACCGGAAGAACCAGAATGGAATGCCAATCCTTCTTATTCTTTACAAGAAAGATTAAGGGATTTGGTACAGGATGAACATCAGCCACGGAGGGAAATATCTGAGGTACATCCCTGGGTTAAAGATTTGACAGAAATCTTTGATTAGAGTTGGCATGGAACACCAAGAGTAGGAACTCCAGTTTCTGAAACACAAGACAAAGAAGGAGAGGAAGATGTGGCAGAGCCAACGGAGAGTTCAGACTCTCCAACACCACTTCAGGTGAGTTATATGAGTGAGGAAGAAGAAATCCAAGAGAAGAACTTGGAAGATGAAAACAGATAGAAGAATTTGGAAGATGAAGTGTCGCGCACCTCACATCGGTAATCTCCCCTTCAAGTCATAGTTACTCGCTTTGATGCGCGCGCCTGACTCCCAACCTGGCCGTCGGGCCAACTTGGAGCTTCGGCTGCTCACCGGGACATAACGGTCCCCTTTCGCTTCCCTCTAAAACCCTCCACCTAATTGGGACTAGGAGAATTCCCTTTGGTAGATGGCAGTCCGGAACAGCTCCCCACTCTTTGGTCGCTTTCCGGCTCGCTCGCTTACTCACTAGTTTTTGGTCACCAACGGGCTTGCACCGTTCTCGGGGTTACTACTCCCTATATATACTTCTGTAGCTGTCCGCGGGGGTTTCACAACCAGCCATGCCATTTTATGGCGAACCACCACGAAGACCCTCGATTCCCGGTGGTGAGTCGCGGTGAGTCTTGGCCCGCTCACCACGGCCCCTATGGACCGTGATGAGTCCCAAGACTCCCCACGACTCCCACCACGAGGTCTCCGCCCCCATGGTGAGTCATATGCCACCCCCACTAAGTCCCACTAAGCTACCACCACCCCTTGTGGAGCCACCCCCACCGCAACCCGGTGTGCGGGGCTCCACCTAGTGAGCGCCTCCGCTTCCCTGAGTGCCTTGGGCACTCAAGGGTGCCTCAGCCCCCCATACCTATCGCTGCCGCTGCCCCCACCACAGGGGCAGCCCCTCACGTGTCTCGACCCCTTGCCCTCAAGGCAAAGGGCCGCGACACACACCCCTACCAACAGGGAGTCGATGTCCTCATCGACTTGTCCATTTTGTAGAAACGAACATCCAAGTTGTGGTGTCCCACATCAAGGAGTTTGTTTCTGTACCATGGCGTCCCATGGCAAAGAACCAAACCCCACACTTGACTCTACTCTCCACTAGCTAGTTCGGCCGACTTTCTCCAAGTCCCGGCCAAGGGTGGAGCCTCTCCAGCTCCTCCCAGTGCACTCTTCTTGGCCTACTTCAAGGCCAAGGAACGATCCTCCCGAGGATCGAATTGCCTTACTGCAACAACATTGCTTGCGATCGCTCATGATGCCGCTTTTGGCATCACCTTGAGCAAGGGTTCACCTGGAACCCTCTTTGACTAGGAAGATAACCTTGAACCAACCGTGCGCCCAATCACTACAATTGGGTCCGCCTTGGAATGCTGGCCTGAGGTACGGGAACACGTCGAAGCCGCACTACGACTTCGTCCCGAGGCTATACGATTATAGTACGTGAACGGAAGCACGTAGCTTCCGCGTTAGCCCGCACTACAAGGCAACCCCCTCGGTAGCGCAGTTATAGTACGCGCACGCGCCAGGTGCGCACTAGCACGTGAACTCCCAAAGAAGGCGCAAGTTTCCTTGCCCCTTGGATGGGAGTCACCCGATTTCGGCACTGCGCAAACACACGATTAACCCAATTTACCTCTCCCACTTTTGTAAGCTAGCATGCATTCTACACACTAGCCAACCACACCATGCATCACCATTCCAAACACAATAGGACGCACAATATTTGGAACCCATTTCCTTTATAACAAATTTTTGTACAATACAAGTTTTTGCAATCGGATTCCTAAGCTAGCTAAACCGGGCTAAGCATGCATTTCCTCCCCCACGCTCCAAGGTTGATGTCCCCATCAACGCTTCTTCCGCTTTTGAGGTCGCCCTTCGAAAGCTGCAACCGCCTCGGATGCGTTTCCCATTTCTGAGGCACGCACCCAAGATGCCTCCACGTGATGATAGCCCTTCCATTTGACGAGATACTCCGTTTCTCGGTTCTTGAACCTCCTCGACTTAAGTATTGCCTCCACCTCGTACTCAGGTTCATTTTCATGATCCAACAGCATAGGTGGTGGACGCAACACTTGATGCCGATTCGGACGCGCTTCATCTTTGAAGTAAGGCTTCAAAAGGGAGACATGGAATACTGGGTGCACCTTGCTGTTTGCCGGCAGCTCCAATTCATACACATCCTCATTCATAACCTTCCGAATGCGAAAGGGTCCCGCATACGGAGGTACGAACTTCGGACTCACTTCCGGAGGTAGTCGGAAATTCTTGATGTTCAACCAGACCTCTGTGCCTGCCTCAAACTTCATTTCCCTCCGCTTCCGATTCGCCTGCCTTTCATACCGTTTCCTAGCTTTGGCAATATTGTACTTTGCGAGCTTCAACAAACGCTCGCGTTCTTCCAGTACCGCCGCTACTGCCGGTTCCTCAACGTCCTGGGCGGCCCAACTTGTCGGCACCATAGGTGCTTTTCCATAGACCAACACAAAAGGGGAAACTCCCGTTGCGGAGTGTTCTGTGTTATTATAACAGAACTCTGCCGCGTCTAAGTGTTCCATCCAGTTTGATTGGTCTGCCGACACGTAATTCCGCAAGAATTGCTTCACTACGGAATTCACTCTTTCCGTTTGGCCGTCCGTCGTAGGTCGGAAGGCGGTGCTCATCTTCAGCCTCGTCCCCATCTTCTTCCAAAGTGCTCTCCAGAATTTACTCGTAAACTTTGGATCGCGGTCCGAGACAATATCCTTCGGGACTCCATGATGCTTTAAGACGTGGACGAAGTAAAGTCGCCCTATCTCCTGCGCCGTTGCCGTCTCCTTGGTGGGGATGAAATGGCCCATTTTACTGAACCTATCCACCACCACCATGAATGCATCGAATCCTTTTGACAACGGCATAGCAGTCATGAAATCCATCGAGACGCTTTCCCAAGTCCCCTCTGGAATCGGCAAGGATTGTAACAGCCCCGCTTGCTTTTTGTACTCGCTCCGGTTTTGTTGGCATGTGGTGCATGTCTTGACATACTCCTCTGCCTCCTCCCTCAGTTTGGGCCAGAAATACTCTTTCTTCAAGAGTGCCGCAGTGCGCTTGGCTCCACCGTGGCCCGCAAGCGGGCTATCATGGCATTCTCTCAAGAGACTATCCCTGATCCCTCCCTTCGGCACGTAGAGACGCTTTTGCTTATACCGGAGCAGTCCATTTTGCAAGTGGAACTGCGATTTAACCCCCATCCTCAAGTCCTGCATCACGGACTTCGCCAGCTCATCCTTCCGGCAAGCCTTCCGGATCTTCCTTTGGAGTGTCGTCTCGCCCTTGTACACCAACAAGAGCTGCTGCTTTCTACTTAAAGCATCGGCCACCACATTGTCCCGTCCCGGTTTGTACTGGATATCCACGTCGAACACTGCCAAAGTATCTTGCCACCTAAGTTGTTTTGGGGACAACTTGGGCTGTGTGGCAAAATACTTCACCGTGACATTGTCCGTGAACACCTTCACTGGGTTGGAACCAACATAGTGGCGCCAGAGCTCAAGGCAATGCACCACCGCCTTCATCTCTTTTTCGTGCGTTGGCCACCGTCGCTCCACTTCATTCAGTTTCTTACTTTCGTAAGCCACTGGACGTCCATCTTGCATAAGTACACCCCCAATCGCGAAGTCCGATGCATCTGTATGAATCTTAAACGGACGATGGAACTCCGGGATTTTCAAGACTGGAGCTTCCGTCATCCGCGGCTTCAATTCAGCAAAAGCTTGGCCACAAAATGTGTTCCATACCCAGACTTTGGATTTACACAGAAGGTCCGACGGCGGCCCCGCGATCTTGGCGAAATTTCTCACATACTTCCGGTAATAGGAGGCGAGTCCTAGGAAGGATCGCACTCCCGGGACCGAAGTCGGAGGCTCCCAGTCCAAGATCGCCCTCACCTTTCTGTCATCCATTTTGATCCCATCCTGTGTAATCACATGCCCCAAGAACTCCACTTTTGTGACCCCGAATTCGCACTTTGAAGCTTTGGCATACAACTTCCCTTCTCGCAATTTTTGGAACACCCTTTTGAGGTGCTCAAGGTGCTCCTCCTTTGTTTTCGAGTACACCAAGATGTCGTCGATGTACACGATCACAAAGTCATCCAACCACTCCTGGAAGAGGCTGTTCATCAGCGTGCTAAATGTCGCTGGTGCATTGGTGAGCCCAAAAGGCATCACCAAGAACTCATATGAACCATACCTTGTCCTGCACGCGGTCTTCTCCTCATCTCCTTCCGCCACCCGAATTTGGTGATAGCCGGAGCGCAAGTCGATCCGGCTGAAATACTTCGCTCCTGCCAACCGATCGAAGAGGTCATCGATCCTTGGCAAAGGGTACCGGTTTTTGATAGTCACCTTATTCAGAGCCCTGTAATCGACACACATCCGCAGCGTCCCATCCTTCTTGTCTGCAAATAGCACCGGGGCTCCGTAAGGTGACTTACTCGGCCGGATGTACCCCTTTGACATTAGATCCTTGAGCTGAGTCTTCAGCTCGACCAACTCTCTGTGGCTCAACCGGTAGGGCGCCTTGGCAGGTGGTTCCGATCCCGGTATCACCTCAATCTTATGGTCAACTCCTCTTCGCGGTGGCAAGCCGCTTGGTAATTCCTCCGGCATCACATCCTGGTATTTCTCCAAAATCCCCTTGATCCAATTTGGGCTCGGCTCCCCATCGCCTTCTCCCTTCACTTCTCTAATGTAAAGCAAGAACTGGGTTTCGTGTGCCTCCTCCACGGCCCACTCCCTTGCTGACAGAAGGTTTATTCGCCCTCCCACGGATTTGGGCGTTTCCGACACTCGTAAGACCTCGCCACCATTCCCACATGGCAGCGTGACTACTCTCTTGCGGCCATCTATGACCGCTCCGGATTTGCTCAAAAAGGTCATCCCTAAAATGAGATCTACTCCATCGATCTCGCAGATGGTGAAGTTCTCACGTCCCTCCCAACTCCCCAGTTGAAGAGGAACATCCATCGCCAACCTTGTCGCCAACTGTGGTTCTCCTTTGGCAGAACGCACCTCAATAGAGACCCCCACGTCACTTGTCGGGAGTCCCAGCTTTTGTGTCGTTGCCGGTGTCATGAAGGAGTGCGACGCTCCTGTGTCCACCAACAACGACACATTAGTTCCAGATATTATCCCATCCACGAACAATAACTGACTCCCTTTTCGTAAGACGCCAGTTTCCTGATACAACTCACAAGAAAATTTGCCTACCTTGCAAGTTCTGGCGACCACCGCTTCCACCAAGCGACTGATGGTATCTTCCGACAGCTCCGTGGTCGCCCGAGTCATGTTCAATTGCCGGGGCTTCGTGCACTTCTTGGCCATGTGCCCGGGTTCCCCGCAATTGAAACACACTCCATCAAAGGTCGCCTTCTGTCCGCCATAAGCCGCTCCACCCGCTTTTCCTTTCAGAGCACCGAGTGCCGCCTTGACGTGTGAAGGCCCTCCCTTCGATTTCCACGTGCCATTATCGCCGCGTGGCCTATCCCACTTCTTTTCCGGTCGGAAGGAGTCACCTTCCCGCCGAATCTTCTTGTGGTTCAGCTCCGTACGGCCTTGTCTTTCACCCCTAGGGACATCCGAGAAACATTCAGCCCTCTCAATTGCCTCGTTCAAAGTCTTGGGTGGCTTCTCCTCCAACTTCCGCCTGGCCCATGGGGCCAGTCCCGCCACAAAGTTGAAGACCATTTCTGGTTCTGCCATGTCCGCGACTTCGAGCAACAGCACATTGAAAGCCTGGACGTACCCCCGAATGTCATCTGTTTGCTTCAAATTCCTCATCTTGTCCCGGGCAAGCCAGGACGCGTTGAGGGGCACAAACTGTCTCTTCAACAATTCCTTGAACCCACTCCAGTTCAAGGTTTCCGGACTTGGACCTCGGTCGTGAAGGCGTTTCTGCCACCATTGTTGAGCATAGCCCCTCAAATAGGTGGGAGCCACTTCCACGCGATCCTCGTCACTCAACTTGGCCGCCCGGAAGTACTGCTCCAGCTCCAAGAGCCAGGTGTTGAGTGCCTTCCGATTTCGGACGCCCTCGAAGGTGTCGGGTTTCTTAGGCTTCACCTTAAACTTTGCCTTAGTGGAAGTGGCATTAGCCGCCTTCAACACGTCTTTCAACGTCCCGCCAAACTGCGCCAACAACCCTTCCCAAAAGGCTGCCGGCATGGGAGACATCTCTTGGTTTGTCGGAGCTCTCAAGGATTCCTTGGGCTCCGACTCCTCGGATTCCTCTCGCTCTTGGGCGGCCTCGTTTTCAGAAACATGCATCGCTTCCTCAAACGGCCGCCTCTGTGACACGCCGCCCCCATCGGGCTCACCGGGATCATCATCTTTTGGGCCGTTCCGCTTTCGCTTCGGCTTGCCCAACCCCATGATGAGGCCAATCCCAAGGATGATCGCGTACTGAACTCTAAGCTCTGATACCAAGTGTCGCGCACCTCACATCGGTAATCTCCCCTTCAAGTCATAGTTACTCGCTTTGATGCGCGCGCCTGACTCCCAACCTGGCCGCCGGGCCAACTTGGAGCTTCGGCTGCTCACCGGGACATAACGGTCCCCTTTCGCTTCCCTCTAAAACCCTCCACCTAATTGGGACTAGGAGAATTCCCTTTGGTAGATGGCAGTCCGGAACAGCTCCCCACTCTTTGGTCGCTTTCCGGCTCGCTCGCTTACTCACTAGTTTTTGGTCACCAACGGGCTTGCACCGTTCTCGGGGTTACTACTCCCTACATATACTTCTGTAGCTGTCCGCGGGGGTTTCACAACCAGCCATGCCATTTTATGGCGAACCACCACGAAGACCCTCGATTCCCGGTGGTGAGTCGCGGTGAGTCTTGGCCCACTCACCACGGCCCCTATGGACCGTGATGAGTCCCAAGACTCCCCACGACTCCCACCACGAGGTCTCCGCTCCCATGGTGAGTCCTATGCCACCCCCACTAAGTCCCACTAAGCTACCACCACCCCTTGTGGAGCCACCCCCACCGCAACCCGGTGTGCGGGGCTCCACCTAGTGAGCGCCTCCGCTTCCCTGAGTGCCTTGGGCACTCAAGGGTGCCTCAGCCCCCCATACCTATCGCTGCCGCTGCCCCCACCACAGGGGCAGCCCCTCATGTGTCCCGACCCCCTACCCTCAAGGCAAAGGGCCGCGACACACACCCCGTATGAAGAAGTAGACCCAACAGTTGAGGTTGAGACTACAACCAGGACATCCCAACCTGTTGGACCTAGATCAAGTGGAGCACTTGGATCACAGGCCAACATAGGTGTCGGCTCAGGGGGATCAGGCGGGCAGCTTGGATCTGGCTCTGGGGGGATAGGGAGTGTGGGAAGTAATGCAACTAGAGCTGGGGGTACTGCAAGTACAGGGAGTGCTCAGGGGCCAACACTAGGTGGAAGTTCCACCACTACAACAGCAGGTCCTCAAGGACCAGCACCAACAAGAGGACCAGCACCTGTGAGAGGGCAGGGTGTAGGGCCACAGATGGCGGTACCTCCAACACGGGCAAAGCCACCTTTTCCAATATATGTAGGAAAAGGGGATCCTGATGTACACATCAGCCAATTTGAGCACATGTGTATTGTGAACAATGAGAATGGCGATGATGCCAAAATGAGACTGTTTCCTTGTTCACTTATCAAGAAAACAAGTGAATGGTATGCAAGGTTTCTTAACAATCATTTCCTAACCTGGAATGGCCTTAGTACAGCATTCCGAAACAGGTTCTGGACAAGCAGAACTGAGGATGAAGTGTATGGGAGTTTACAACAGTTGAGGCAAAAGAAGCATGAAACTGTTGAAGAATATATGGAAAAGATGGAGTTAATGATGAAAACGCTGCCTGCTGTACCAGCACCAGGATTACAGAAGACCTGGTTTGTGAGTGGATGAAGACTTGAATTACAGAAGAAAATGGATATGCTACCCCATAATACAGTGGAGGAGGCATTCGAAATAGCCAATAGAATTGAGCAATTGGAAATGCTCAGGAGAGATAAAAGGGATGATGATGACTCTGAAGATGAGTCAGATGAGGAAGAAGAGCAAGAAGAAGGAAAAGTTGAAGAGGGACAAATATGAAAAAAGATTGGAAGAAATCTTGAAAAAAGTACGCCACAGAGGCTGCAACACATTGGAGGAAAGGTGTTTGGTATGCAAAGTGTCAAAATGAAGACAGCTGAATGCCACATGAAGGAGAAACACTGTACTATCTGTAAAATGGATAACCATTCTACTGAGAATTGTTATTACAACAGAAGGACAGCTACAAGAGAACCTAGGCAAGTGCATCAAGTGCAACCTTAGCCAAGAAGAAACAATGACCAGGACCACTATGGTAGGTTGTCTCATGTTGTGTTAGGCTGTGTCAGACTGTGTTAGATTGTGACAGGTTGTAATAGACTGTGTAAGGCTATGTAAGGCCGTGATAGGCTGTGTAAGCCTGTGACTGTTGACTGTGTGAGCCTGTCTACCACCCCCAAGGTCTGTGTCCGTCACCCCTAAGGCCTGTATTGGTCTGAGTCTACCACCCGTAGGTCTGTGCAAAATTAAGGGTACCCCACAGAATCCGTAAAATTGTCTAAGTCCCAGACAACCCTCTAACATTATCCCCCCCCCCCCCCCCCTTTTCAAAAAGTCGTGTCCTCACGGATTACTGCTTAGGATCAGCAAACCTTTGTGAACGAACATTTTTTTGCTGGTGAGAGTGCTTTGGAGGTCTCTGTGTGTGAGCCCAAGCCATGTCTGTGGCTGGTGGGGATGACTGCCGACTAGATGGAGCTGACTGCCCTACCTTTGGTTGATATGGAGGCAACTTCTCAGGCATATGAGATCCAGTATTCGAATCATCTTCCCCTCGTTGGTCGTGCGGTTTCATGACCTTATTAGAAAACTTGACTGGCATACAATGTATGCCCACCATGTCTGGAAGCTTATACTGTAAGACTTGTGTCAACCTCTTTCGGGCAAGATTAGTGTATGTCCGCAACTCATCATTTGTATAGCTGAGTGGTGTGCCAATGACGTTGGAAAAGTGTAACCACTTTCTGGCTTCATGCCCCTTGGGAAAGATGTGGTTAAGGCCCAAGTTCTGCAGAGCAAAAGTAACCAAGAACGGAGTTGGGGATCCTTCTGAAGCATGATCCTTACATCATACAGATATGTGTGTGGTGGAACTGGAGGTAACGTCCAATGGTCCCCATTGGAATAAGTTTGAAACCTCATCTGCATCTTCTACTGCTCAGTGTGGTAGCGTAAAATAAAACAAGCTTGTACATGCATTGCAAACACAAACAAATGTGATGTGGTTGGGCTTCGCCCCTTCGCACAACATTTGCTCCTAGGTCTCCAAAGCCTCCATCCCGCACCCTTGCTGTGCATATCCTGCAATCATCGCACTCCACGACACCACATCTCGTTCAGCCATACTGTCGAACACTCCCTTCATACATGTCCACAAGGGTATTGTTTTGAATGACATTTTGTACAATTATAGGTCTGACAATGGGTCCACTAGGGTAGTGTTCAGAATGACATCTGGTACAATTCTAGCTTTGACGATGTCACCACGGACCTCTTTCCCCTTTTCCAGAGCTCCCAGGCTTACACATGCATTGCAAACACAAATAAATGTGATGTGGTTGGGCTTCGCCTCTTCGCGCAACATTTGCTCCTAGGTCTCCAAAGCCTCCATCCCGCACCCTTGCTGTGCATATCCTGCAATCATCGCACCCCACGACACCACATCTCGTTCAGCCATACTGTCGAACACTCCCTTCATACATGTCTACAAGGGTATTGTTCTTAATGATATTTTGGCCGCCCGGAAGTACTGCTCTAGCTCCAAGAGCCAGGTGTTGAGTGCCTTCCGATTTCGGATGCCCTTGAAGATGCCGGGTTTCTTATGCTTCACCTTAACTTTTGCCTTAGTGGAAGTGACATTAGCCGCCTTCAACATGTCTTTCAACGTCCCGCCAAACTGCGCCAACAACCCTTCCCAAAAGGCTGCTGGCATGGGAGACATCTGTTGGTTTGTCGGAGCTCTCAGAGATTCCACGGGCTCCGACTCCTCAGATTCCTCCCGTTCTTGAGTGGCCTCATTTTCAAAAGCATGCATCGCTTCCTCAAATGGCCGCTTCCGTGACACGCCGCCCCTATCGGGCTCACCAGGATCATCATCTTTCGGGCCGTTTCGCTTTCACGGCTTGCCCGACCCCATGATGAGGCCGATCCCAAGGACGATCGCGTACTGAACTCTAAGCTCTGATATCAAGTGTCGCACACCTCACTTTGGTAAGCTCCCCTTCAAGTCATAGTTACTCGCTTTGATGCGCGCGCCTAACTCCCAAACTGGTTGCTTGGCCAACTCGGAGCTTCGGCTGCTCACTAGGACATAATGGTCCCCCTTTACTCCTCTACAAGACCCTCTCCCAATTTGGGCCTAGTGGAAATTCCCTTTGGTCGATGGCAGTCCGGAATAGCTCCCCACACATTGGTCGCTTTCCGGCTCGCACGCTTACTCACTAGTTTTCGGTCACCAATGGGCTTGCACCATTCTCGGGGTTACTACTCCCTATATATATTTCTGTGACTGTCCGCGGGGGTTTCACAAACAACCATGCCATTTTATGGCGAACCACCACGAAAACCCTCGATTCCCGGTGATGAGTCGCGGTGAGTCTTGGCCCACCCACCACGGTCCCATTGGACTGTGATGAGTCCCAAGACCCCCCACAACTCCCACCACAAGGTCTCCGCCCCCAGGGTGAGTTCTATGCCACCCCCACTAAGTCCCACTAAGCTAACACCACCCCTCGTGGAACCACCCCCACCGCAATCCGGTGTGCGGGGCTCCACCTAGTGAGCGCCTCCGCCTCCTCGAGTGCCTTGGGCACTCAAGGGTGCTTCAGCCCCCGCATCTATTGTCGCCACTGCCCTCACCACAGGGGCAGCCCCTCTCGTGTCTCGACCCCCTGCCCTCAAGGCAACGGGCCGCGACATGACACCACATCTTGTTCAGCCATAGTGTTGAAAACTCCCTTCGCATCTTTGGCGTGAATCCACTTTGGATAATGTGAGTGTGCACCTGCTTTTCAGCTTCCAGTCCTTTCATCTTGATGCACTTAAGCAAGAGACAGACAAACGTATCTGAATCTGCCGAAATGCCTCCTGCATTTGGCATGAGGGTATTGTTCAGAATGACATCTGGTACAATTCCAGCTTTCGCGATGCAACCAACGAGCTAACTTACAGAATTCAATATGCATCTCAGGGCCGAGTCTGATGAGAGCGCAAAACAGGCTGAAATATGCCGAAGAAGAAGGTTCCCTCGCCACATTGTCCTTGACCTTGTGTCATGACCCATGGAGGATTTGACCGACCATCAACCCAAATGGACCTCTCGTATATGTAGTCAGGTAATGTCGGATTGGTCTGTGAGAACCACCACGGTGTAGCTGAGCGGGCAAAGATTGACACGGCCTGCTAAGACCAAGCTGACTCTCCCAAGAACCTTATAAACATCATGCAAAATACCAAATCAGGGTACTAACAAGAGCCAAGTGCCCACATTTGCAGGATGGACAAACTTCTTCACATCATACATTAAGAAAAAGCCACACCGTACAATTGCGGTTGTCCCACCATCGTGACGGATCTTTACAAAACTCATGCCAGCTCTGCTCCGTGCTCCAAGGTAGCGGTTTGTGCTCGAAAATCCGACACAGAGAGCAATCAGCATCTGGAGGCAGTATTCGGTTGACCTACTATTCTAGAAGTGGGAGCTTGGTACACAATCCTGCAATCATCGCATTCCATGAGATCATATCTCTCTTAGGAATCCCATCAAACACTTGGTAAGCATCCACCACACTCCCGCACTTGCAGTACATGCTGATTAGAGCATTGCCCACACGGACATCTGATTCAAATCCAGACTTTAGAATTTCACCCTCTCTCGTTGCCTAACACCAAAGAGTGCAACTGCGTCTGCCCCATGCCCTTGCTGAGAAAATCCTGCCATCATTGCCTTCCACGAGACTACATTTTGTTCAAGCATTTCGGAAAACACTCACCGTCCATCCACTATACTGCAGCACTTGCAATACGTGCTGAGAAGGGCAGTCCCAACTCGGACATTTGACTCCAACCCTGCTTTGATGATCTTCCCGTGGAGCTGTCTGCCTTGCTCCAAGGTTGCTGGGGGTAGCACATGTGTCTGCGAACTTCCGTTACAACCGACACACAAAAACGAAGACGATGATATGGCTGACAACGACGACGTGGCATGATGACGATGATGTGGCGACGATGATGTGGCACTATGGCACCCTATTCATGCTCCATGCTAAACTAGCTCTCGACCTTCGGTCGACGCTAGAATTTAGTGGTTATTTTAAATTTAAATTTCTATTATTTATAACCGGGTTTATAACCGGCTGGTATTAGATTGGAATACCCATCCTATTGATACCCGTCCGCAAATCGAAAGTCACACTACTATTGAGAGCCGGCGGGTATTAAAATTAAGGGAATCTTTCAATACTATGGAACCGGCTGGTATTGCAAATTAATTTCTTTTCAATACCCGGACCCGGCTGGTATTAGAAAAAGTAGTACCCGCCCAACACTGGTTGGTACATGCTCACGTGAGCACGGCATGAGCACAACCCGCGGTCATAGGGGTTAAATGATTTCAAATAGGAATTACATGTTAACATGCACAGTGCATATGAGTACCTTCAGATTAATTTTCTCAGTGCGAAAATAACTTTTCAAGGGCTTAAACTGCCGATACCGGACTGAAAACCACGATTTCTGTTTTTCTGGGGTTGACCTGCAATGAATAGTCTTCATAACATCGTAACTGTTCGCATAACGTGAGGAAACCCCACGCCTCTACGGTAACATGTTTATCGTGTATAGGTGTTACTTGTTTCTTAAGTGATGTTGTGAGGCCTATGTGAGCAGTTAAGAATAGTTTCAAAAAGTTTTTAGTTTCTCAATTTTAGTTTCACCGGAGAATATTCGAAAGGCATCTAGGGAATATACTGATTATTCGCTTGTGCTCGCGTGAGCATCTCACACGCTACCCAACCTCATCTAGACAAGTAACTCACTGGTTACCATCCCAAACAAAGAACATTTTATCAAAGAAGACTTGAGTCCCCACTCTCTTAACAACATATGTCCCAAATTCCGTGTTCACCTCAAGCCACAAAGGATCCCACGTCTCGATGTAGTCATCAACAGATGCCTCCACCCCATTGCTGGCTGTCAATGACACATAGAATACATGCAAGCCTAACCAATAGCCATGAACAGAATCCCTTCAAGTTTGATTATGTCATGATGAAGAGCCCAACGAACAACTCGCATGAATATCATTATGCGCATGAATATCATTATGCACAAGGATGTCATGAGCCTCCATATGAAACTTTGAATTGACTTAATAACATGGGCTAAGTTTACATTCTGGATCGTCATTCTATCCTTGTAGTGAGGATTGTCTTCCTGCTCATTTTGATCTTGGAGCACTTAATTGGTCTGCAGGTTCATCTGCTGGTTCATTTTCAGCTTGGTCTGTAGAAGGTTCTGACCCCTTCTTCCTCTTTCTTATTAGCCATGAACATACATAACACCAAAAATCAACTATCAAGCAACACAAGAAGTAAGGAAGAATCCTAACAGGGCCATGTTGGCACTGCATGGACTGCAAGAGGAAAGCCTTGAAATTGCGGTTGTTGATGACCTCATTTTCCAAGGCTTTTCCTCCACAAGTATGACTTAAAAAATGATGTTCTGGCCTTTTAAACATGGGAGTACCTAGATGGGGATAATTCTGAGCTATAAAAGAGGGTAGGATGGTGGGAGAATAACCTGCATAGGGGTAAGTCCTAGTTCGAGGGCGGTTTCTGCGGGGCTGAAGGAAGAAGAGGGAGCTCGCGGTTTGAAGGTCCTGCTGTTCTGAGTGGATGCAAGGTCGGAGGCGGTTGGCAGGAAGGATGATAGAGCCGAGCTCGTTTGATGCGATAGTGCTGGGCACGGGTCTTCCAGAGTCCATGCTGGCGGCGGCCATAGCTGCTTCAGGCCGATCTGTGCTGCATCTAGACTCGTATGATTTCTACGGACGGAACTGGGCATCTCTCTCCTTCTCTCAGATTTCTTCTTTCGGCGCATCTGGGGGAGACATTGACATCCCTCCTCCCCTGCGTACACCAGCCATCGCTGATAATTTCTTACAAGAAGATGGAAACCCTAACTCTCTGGACTTGGGGCTTGCAAATACAGGCGGTACGGTTGCAAATGGAAATGCAGGAGCGCAACAAGAAGATGGGATTCTGGGAAATGGGTTGCTAGAAACGAGAGCTTCTGATGGCGAAACCCCTCAGGATAGCCATGGAGGTGGTGGGAATCGAGAGCCACCATTATGGCTCGGAGAGGCCATTGAGTCGGAGCTGGCAGAAGCGGGTTTGGAGGCAATTGACATTAGAGTTGAACCCTCTTTATATTCTGATGTAAAGGTGTCTTCGCCGGATGGAGCGGCGCTTGGGCCGCTGCATAGATACTTCCTGGATTTGGCAGGTTAGTATTTGATCTTGCTGGCTGGAGTTACTCTCTCTCTCTCTCTCTCTCTCTCTCTCTCTCTCTTCGTATACACTGACAGGCACACACGCCTGCTTCCTCATATTGATCTCTTTTTTCTAGTATGCAGGCCCGAAGCTTGCTTTCTGCGGGGGACCTTTGATAGACGCTTTGCTCCGGTCTCAAGCCGACCACCACGTAAAATTTAAGGCCGTTGAGGCCAGCTACATTTGGAGGTCGGTGCTCCGATCTACAGCCTCCATCCGGTTTTGAGTAGCAAGGAACAATTCTGTGATGATACACTTTGTATGTAAATTCAGCGAGCTTTTCTGATCGCTAGTCTGTTGTGAGCTCTGTGATTTGGTGGTTAAAGCTCTCCATGGTGATGAGATATGTCCAAGATTTGTATTTTATTTCGGTGGGATTATATTTACTACCTAACTGGGGGCAACTTAAAGGACCTATTAAGGCATAATTAATGCAACGGCGTTTTTCTCCTTTGTTTCTCTCCCTTTTGCTCTATCTCATCACACAGTTTCTGAGATGGGTATTGCATGCAAATTTCCTTGAACTTAGTTAAGCAAAGAACACTGCAGAAGTATTGAATGTTCCATTCTCAGAGGAACCTCTTGTTCATTCAGGCAGAATGGGATGGAAGCTGTGCCAGCATCACGTGCAGATGTTTTCCAGGACCAGTCACTGAGCCTGCCTGATAAAAGATTTCTAATGCGGTTTTTCAAGCTTGTAACGGATTTTACCGAATCCCAAGATATCACCACTTTGGAGCTGGCAGCAGGCGATCTTGACCAGCCATTTGTGGAGCTTCTGCAGCGCAAACAACTGCCTCCTTCTGTTCAAAAGTAAAAATGTAGTTCCTCCTAGGTCCATGATGTGTCTGTATATTAAATTCTTAAGGTCATGTGTGTTTTCAATGTTCTCTTACTTGCTTGGTTGACCCGGTCCTCAAGTATCATTGCATGATATATTCAGTCTGCCCTCGAACTGACCTTTCAACGCTTGACCATGCCAGTTGCATTGCGAGATCTTAGATCATCAGTGAGTGCCTTTCTTTTCTTACGGGGTGAAGAGTGCCTACATTTGGAGTGTCAACCCTGCAAAGCTAATGGATTTTGAGATGTATAAGCACATGATAATATAACGTGTGAAAAGAAGGTTCTAAGGTTGCTAGAAGTGACAATTGATGGTCTGAAGTCTCTGATGGCTGCAGGATGATTCTATATGCTATTGCACTGGCTGATGATGACCAAGAGCTTGTGTCAGATCAAAGCACTCTTCTCACAGCTAGGGAGGGCCTTCAGAATTTGGCGCTTTATCTTTCATCAGCAAGTAGGTCAGTCCTCAGCCTCATCTTTCATGATAATCAAGGGCTTTCTCTTAGGATGCCTTTCTCAGGATTCCATGCCCACACTGGTGGTGTCTTGTTGTAGATTTAGGGTCCACTAAGATATCCTACCTTTAATTTGGTTACAGATTTCCAGATGCACACAGTGCGTTTTTGTATCCAATGTACGGCCAGGGAGACCTGCCTCAAGCTTTTTGTCGATGTGCTGCTGTCCATGGGGCTTTATATGTGCGTCTCTTTCTGCCTCCTCTCCATTTCTAGTGATATGGAATGGAAGACCACTCCGTTGTTTTATTCTGCAACTGCAAGCCACAGGGTGCTGCTACTCGTGTGTCACATTGGTATTGGAGACTAGCTAGTGAAGTTCAATGTATCTAAGAACACCCTTGTGGTGAGATAGCTGTGGCAGTTCCATAATCTGGTTGTCATGGACTGGGAGGGATTATGGCCTCAAGGCTATAGCGCTGTTTAATAGCAATGCATCACACTTCGTACATCCACATGCTCTCTTGGTACCAAGTTGGACAAGTGGCTTATGAATGGCAAGCAGTACTCAGCAGTACATTGCTCTTTGGACTTAATGTGAGCTGCTTGTCTGGTCTCTGGAAACAGACATTTGATCAGAAATTGATGTCATAAGTAGTTAAATAAAAAAGACATGGGTCCAATATGGTTTTTTAAGGCAATTCCATTAATTTGTGTAGGTTCTTCGGATGCCAGTCAAAGCACTTCTTATAGAGAAGGTAGGCTACTGCCCCACCTCTCTACGTCATTGTTGTTTGGAGGTCAATATTTGCTTGGCTGCTTTTTTTCATTGCTGATCATATCTGTTTGGAAACGACAATGCAATCTGTCCGTGCCAATTATGAATCCTTTGACGATGCTTATGACAGGTCTGGTTGGAGAAACTGGTACACTTATCCAAATATGTAGCTTTTAATAAATGAACTCAACCCTCATGCAATGTCTGCAGCAATGTCAACTTGATCGAATAGACTTTTCGTTTCTTACATAAGAAGCTACGTTTTCCATACAGGAGAGTGCAGAATACAAGGGTGTACTCACTTCGTCAGGGCAACTTTTGTACAGTGGCAAGCTCATCACAGGCCCTTCTTTCCGTCCTGGGTCTGGGCCACCCAATGATTTCTCATCTGGTGGTTTGGCATTTAGCGGTCCCGTAGGGGTTGAAGGGGGCGGTCAGCAGAGTAATGCCCGATGCAGGTCATCTGATGGAACCAGCACAAGTTCAGTGGCTGATGACCAAAGCAGTAGGCCAACCAAGGTGGCTCGTTGCATTTGTATTACGGATCGGTCGTTGCAGCCTTGCCAGAGCACCATTTTGGTGATATTCCCACCCCGATGTAAGCAGGCTCTCACAACACGTTACTTTCTGGGTTTGTTGCCTTCAAATTTCTGTGTGTGCCTCTCTATCTCTCTCTGCCCTTTTCCTACTACAATGACTAGCAGTGCCACCACATCTTAATTCAGTTGAGGGCCGCATCAGCTGTGCTGGGATTGACATCATGCATTTTCTGAAAATAATAGCCAAGCAACCCTGTACCTTGGCTCGGGGTAGCTGCACATAAAGTGTATAAGAATGTTGGATTGAGATTGACATCCTGGCAAGTGAAAACACCCTCACTGTCGATCGCTGATAACTTGTGCTGAGGCATAGCTTCAGGGTACATTGTAGTCGATGCTCAAAGGAGTGGTCTCTCCTTGTCTCTAGTGTAGCACATGTTTGAAGAATGAAAATTGAACTTAAATATGTAGAAAATAAATCCTTCCACTACTGCTGCCTGAATTGTTAGGGGGTAGAAGATGATGGTGATGATACGGTGCAGCACTCAGGATTACAACTTCGAAGGTGGTGCGAGCTTTGCAGCTGGGAACGAGCTCCGAAGTTTGCCCTAATGGCAAGTATGTTCCTCCTCCCCCCCCCCCCCCCCCCTCCACGCCACCACTCCCTCAGCCCAGCCACCACCCACCTGCCTCCCCCCCCCCCACCACGCCACCACTCCCTCGGCCTCTCCTGCCCTTTTGTTTATTCTGTAGGTACCCAGGACATTTGTGAACTAACCAGTGCGCAGTATCACTTGTGAGCATGATGAGGGATTGGTGGCCATTACTTCTCATGGACTGAAAAGCAGAGGCAACACATGACTGACTCAAAATCTTCTTAGTCTCAGGAGATTTTATATGCTATCAAACTACTGCATTGATCAAGCCGCAAGAATCTAATTTCTGTTTTCTCTGTTTTTTGGGTGGGGGCCCTGTATTTCACCAGATTTGTTATATATTTGTCGACGGTTTGCTCAGATGAGTCATCTGGAGAGGAGTCCTTGCGAGCCGCTACTGATGCTTTGTTCGAGGACGGGACTACTATGAGTGGTGCCACAGACGCAGCAAATGCAGTTACAAGTAGCAAGCCAAAGTTGCTGTGGTCTCTCAGCTATGTCCAGGCCATGTCTGCTTCTCACACCGTTGAGGTCAGGATGCCCACTTTCCCCTCTCTCCCACAGGTTTTCTAGTTCTACTGTGTCCCATGGGCCCTAAGGTCACTAGGAAATTTCGTCATTCTCCTCAATTCCCATAAAGCTCTTTCTTAGTTATTGGTTTCATCTGTGACTACAGACCCATGCAAGTAACGTGGGAGTGTGCAATATGCCCGATGGAACTGTGGATTATCGGTCTATGATGACATCCACAGAAGCGGTAAAACTCAAACCTGTGCTCACTTATGCATTTTTTCCAGTCTGTAAAATGTCCCTGTCCATTACCCTTCCCCTCTTCACCTACACTCCATTCTGTTTATTCTCTGGCCGGAACAGCCAATCCCTTGCAGAAGTCTTTCACAAGGAGGACCGGAAATGCTTGGCAGCATATCTAATATCTACCTTAAGAGATATCTTCGTGTTGAACAGTTCCTTTGGGCTCTTTCTTTCTTCACCCCTCTCTCATGTGCCATTGTGCTTGACCTGCCCAACTCTGTGTGCTTTTGTCTTGAAATCAGATATTCCATGAGCTGTTTCCGGAACAGCAGTTTTTTCAAAGAGCAGCTGCAGGGGCAAGCAGTGCTGAGGATGATGACTTGGGTGACAGTGATATGACCGACGGGGTCTAGTACGTTCTCATGAACTGTCGACAAGTTTGCAGCTCGATCTCTGGACCAGGTTACCATCATATGTAAAGATCCAGGAGGTTGTCACACCAGAAGTTTTAAACATGTCGTGTGTTGAATTCTCACTACCTAATGTAGGTTCTGCAAGAATTTTGCAATGGGTAAATAGGCAGTTGCAAGGTTACACACCTCTAAGTTAGCTGTTATCCTCGTCTCTAGTCCTGTTAGAGGATAGAGGGTACTTTTCACCTTCTACTTAGCAAACTCCATTCTGACATCAAAACTCTTGGCACATGTTGTCAAGGCAGTCCTTACTGTGGCAACATCTCAGCACAGAGCACTCACTCTGAGAGTCATGTTTTTAGATGGGTGTAAATGTTTGTCCAAGATGAAAAGTATGCAAACCAAGCAAGAACAGTGACTGACTCATGTCATTGAATTTTTGCAATTGAGCAATTCAGATAACTTGAACATTGTTGCATTTAATTTCAAGTATTAGTATTTTTTTCAAACTAGACATGTTACTCTACTGCAGAAATTAATGCCACATGGCTGTGTTCTAAAAGCAATTCCACTAATGACAATGTTGCTCTTCTTATATTATGCATGGGTGGCTTCACAGTATTCAAAGCTTCTTGCATCTGAACCTAGTCTTGGTGGTTGGGTGGTGGACAACTAAGAACAGAGACTTACAGATGTACATTGTGACAATCCATGATGAGATAGGAATTACATTGCAACTAATTTTTTGCTAAATATGAACCCTCCGAATTTCATATGTACTGCTCAAATCTCCTGCAATAGAATAAGAATGTGATCAGTAAAGGAACCTTGAAAGCAAAGTCCTGTGCCCGGATTTGACCCACCAGAATGTGAAGTGGCAGCTCCCTCCAAATTGCAGTAAGCCCTTACACACCCACCAACCAATTCAGTTGCAGGGATCGAGTGTTGATAAGAGAGGAATACAAAGACCTGGAAAGAAGGGGCCTTGTACAGCGTTGATGAGATCATACTCATAAGAGAAGGAGAATGTAGTATATTGATTGTTCTGACCAAACAATCAATAGATGTCAAAGTAGGTTGTGTAGCTCTCATCTCTGAAAGAGGAAAGGGGAGCAAGCAGAAAGTTGCGTTTTCCTCCCTTTGCAACAAAGCTGAAGGGATGATACGAAGCCATTCCTCGCTCCACTGTGAAAGTGCTGGTGGCATTAAACTTGTCATCGGTCCCCATTGGTCTGCATTTCAAGAGGATGACTGGTCCATCTGTTGTTCCGTCATATTTTGAAGACAAAAAACAGCCTGGGTTACTCACTGCCTCAAATGACACGGTGTTCTTATTGCCTGAGAGCCCTGGACGGACCTGGAACACTGAATCTATTGCCCGGGAATCAGATGTCTGGTGTTTCAGTTGTTCTGTTCCCCTTCTGGAATGAGGACCAGAGAGCACCCGTGGCAAAATGTCAGGTACATTCTCAGACTGAGAAAGCAATGGCTGGTATCCCCACTGCTCAATCCTACCTGCAGAGTGGCGCATGGACTTACCAACCCCTGACCTCGATTTTTCGAGTTGGAAATGACTATCCCTGCTTTCAGCAGATTTGAACTGGGGAGATGATGCCCTTAGCTCAACCTCATCGACTACCACCACACTACTATCTTCCCCCTTGTGTGCCAAGTATCGTCCGGGTTCACTGAAAAGCTCCAAAGAAACCAGCCCCTTGTCCATAGTGGAGACTACATTACCATTCACGTCGTGTTTGAGAATCCCCAACAACTTCTTGCTAGTGGACTCATCTTCAAGTATATCAACCAGCGGAATGGCCAGCCGGAAAGTCGAGTATGCTGCCTCATCTGTGCCGTCCAAAGGGACAGGGCCCATGACAGCAGAACCATTGTAATGTCCTAGACATAGTGCCAAAGTCCCTTGTGTCTCCGTGACAGACTCTTGGCTGAACATATATAGTTGGTTGAAATGGGATTGAGGAACAGGGACCACCCACTCAGAAGGAGTAGAAGGATCCGCAACAGACCCAAGCCTCCAATCTCTGATGCTCATACCTGCCATCACATATGGACCAAAGAGGATCGCATGTATTGATGCATACTTAGGTCGATCATCTGTTTGCCACTCTCACCCACACAGGTGGCCCCACTTTAGCATCCTGACATTAACGAGATATAAAGCACAGAATTTCTCCTAAATCCTTCGCAACTGTTGCAGAATGATGACTCTTGCTATAAGACAGCAATAGGCTGCTTTAAAGTAGGTATTGGAAGAAAGACTGTAAGAGACATAGTTAAGTTCAATGGGAGCAGCAATTAAAAATCAACATGAAATTTTCATATCATTATATATTGGGTAGTTCCAGATTTTAAAGGGAAAAGATGTCCATGTGATCCAGCATGCTACCTTGGATTCTCTCTGTTCTTAAGCTCAGAGGGAGCACCAGCAAAAGCTTGTCACCAAAGGCCCACTTGCGCACAATACTCAAGTAGCTTCCTACATGCCCACAAAAAACAAATTCTTCACTACGGTCACTCACCAGTCTATGACAAAAATTTGTGCTTGTCAACAGCCATAACAAATCCTTGGCTCCACCTATGAACTGTAAAAAAGTTACCAACTGTTAAACAGGGTCTTATGATATCTGGATTAGCAGCCTGCAGGGAGTTACATGCAGACCAACCCCACAGAAGCAGCCATTCTTTTAGTGGCGAATAATCACCAAATTTTGACCTCGTGCGTAGGTCCTGGCGACAGGGGTTAAAGGACATGACGTTGAAAAACGATGGATTTCGTCAAAATTTGATCTGGTGGGCCCATCTTTCGCCAGAGGGTTGGCAAGAGGGAGACACGTGTCAACATCCTAGAGAGGACATTAGAATGGAGGGTCCAGATCTCATGTTATCGGCACTTGCACTTTGTACCATCGCCACACATGCTCCACTTGGATGGATGCCACTCGCGCCATAATGTCTATAGCTTAAAAGGAACACTGCACAGAAGTTGAGAGGGGATTCAAAGAGACAGGCCAGCACAAAACATCTCAAATATTAGATCTATGATTACAACTCTGTGGTTGGAGACATCATACCTGGGGCTGGCACAAGGAGCTTTTGACCATTAAGGGTCGCACCACATCCCAGAGAGTCTGTCCACGAGGGAACTCGTATGTGGACTGCAGCTTCGGTTTCCTTACTGCTGTTAGTGAAGAACTCAAATGTGACCCGGAGATTGGGGTCTTCAGAAGTGAACGGTTCAATGGTCTGGTTGAGGAACAGCCCTGCTGTATCCCAAATGAGACTACTGGCTACAAATTGTACGATATATATGGCAGGAGTGGAACCGTCCTCTTCGAAGTAGATAGAATCACCCAGCTTAGCAAACGACTCAATAGCTGGAGGCATCACCATGGAACAGAACACATCAAAGGGGGAAAATGTTAGAGAAAGGGAAATGATCTAGCTGATCTCAGGGGATAAACTAACAACTCACAGTGCCAATGTATGCAGAAGTACGACACCAGGCGTCAGTGTCACTCGCTTCATGATCGTACGGGCTACTGCCAAAGTGATGTCTAAAAGCCCTTGCAGTGTGTTCTTTCCATCGAGACTCTGAAGCAGCCGGGTGTCAATCGGACAAAGTTGTCCATGCTGGATGAGTCACATAGCAAAAACCACTGAGATGGGGCAAGGGTGCAACTAAACGGATCGCAATCATCAGTCCACCTTAATTTATTTGGAAGAGAAGTAGTTTACGGTCTACTTTCGCTGTCAACCCTCAGGGTGTTATCCGCCAAACAGTGTGGAAAGCTCCGAGATATACAGGCAGCCAACATTTGAAGAGAGAAGGTGAGCTAAAATGCTGGTACCTGACCCATAACAGCACCAGAAGGAATTGAACTTGTTTCCCCAGCCATGATAGCTTCTTGCTTTGGACATCCCAGGCCCTAAGGGAAGCATATAGAGCATCACTCCAGGCTCCTGGCCTCGCTGAAGTCCCAGTATCCCATTAACTAGTGCCCGCTCATAGTAATCAGCATATGCCACAACTTTTGTCCAACGGAACAGGTTTCTGGCAATCTGCAGTTGCTCACACATCAAAGTTAGAAGCCCTGGAATCTACTGATGAGTTCCCAGACGCTGGTGGATAGAAACTCCACAACCGGTTCCAGAAGGGTTGATGCTCAGCAGGGACTGTGCCCTCAAAAAGAAGAGCACAGCGATCAGTCATATGAAACGGTCAATGAATACATTTTCTCTCTCTCCCCACATTCTCCACCATCAACATGTTTTATCAAGGTAGTGGCCGCTCTCGATGTGATGAGTTTGAGATCAGATGGTGGGGTCAGTTGAATCGCATGCCAATACCAGATACCCAACTCTATTTTCTTGGAAGCAAGACCGTACTTTTAGACACGCCAAGTCTGGCAGAAAACGGTAGAGGAGATTTTCAAGTACCTGAATACTAGGCAGGAAGAACTGACCCTTCTAGATGAAGTTGACTTGGAGGCTGAAGCGTCTAAGGCCATGTCAGAAGCACGAAGACTGTCCGAACAAAACCACAAAACTTCCCTGAACTTGTTTCCAGTTGGTGACATGGGTAAGGACCTTAAGGATGATCTGAAGGGCCTACCTACCCCGGCAGTGGACTGAAATGTAAACTCAGGGTGGGAAGTCTACCTTTCAACAATAAATAGATGCAGAGAGGAAAGGGAGATTGTCAATGCCCGATGTGCGGGTGGCCTGAGGACAATATCCGTTTTCTGATCCAATGTCCGGGTTATTCTCATCAGAGAGCTCCCTTTTCAGGATCTGCACCTCTGTTCACCAACTTTCAAAATCTCAAGAAATCTCAAGACTGAGCCTTAATCCCTGATGCTGTTGGGGTCTAATTGCTGGGCAGCTCATACACAGCAGATTGATGCTTGTGCGAAGGGCTTTCTAGAGGCAATCCGGAAAGCCCAAACCAATTGTGTATACTAAGGTAAGTCCCACTACTGGAGTAAGTCCCTCACAAAGGTAGTGTCTGTTCCCACTTGTTTCGCGCAAACTGGTTGCAGGGTCTATGGCCACAAGGCTACGGCAAACAACGTCTCATGAGTACATTCTCTTGAAGTTGTTGCACAAGGTGGTTGTGAGTGCCTTAACTCGAGAATCAAGACTTAGAAAACCAGAGAGTCACAAACAGATGATCAATGCAAGGTAAGAAATATAGGTTGTACAAGATTGAACTGCATGTTCTATCTTCTCCTTCCCATGCATCAGATACCTTGAGGAGGACCCACCTTGAGCATATTGTAAGTGGTGCACGACTCCTGGTTTTCTGTCTGCAAAGTATTCGCCTGCCGCATGGGATCCACCCTGCTCTCTTTGCCAATCCAGCAATGTCAGGGCCTAAAGCCATATTAGTTTCTCTACAGGAACTTTACTAGAAATGAAGCCTACCCTGCCTCCATTTTCTTCTCAAACAAATATTGAATATATTCCTTATCAGAACTAAGGCGATGGTTAATAAGATGATGTGTTGCAGAACTCACAACTTCCAGACTCCAAAATGCAATCCTTAGGCGAAAAACTCAAGACATCAGTAGCACAATCTGAGTGGTATTTACCAGAACTCAGATACAGAGGTGCCCCCAGTGGCATAACTGTGGGATGTGTTGACCACACTCATAAAATACTCTGCAATGCTCTGTCAGCACACACAAACACATAGATTGCAACTGAGATGATACAAAATTTATGGTTACCGCTGACTTCAGTATCCCCAACAGTGGGTCCCAGGATCAGTCAAACTCTATCTGCCCAAAGAGTCAGCCATGATTTTTGGATAGGACGGAACAGGGTGTACAACAGAATTCATGGGACATACCCGGTACAAGGCGTCACCTGTGACCTCATAGCGCATTTGAGCTCCTACAACCACTGGAATGTGTGTGTTTGCATGGAACCCCGACAGATTGTCCGTCTACACCCACAGCCACCCACCAACCTGAGCCATCTTGTGAGATCATACTTACACTTGGTTTCAGGAAGTCCGACACAAGCAGTAATGTATAAGGCTACAGCTCGTTGACCCGATTATGCATTCTGACTATCACATCCTGCCCAATCATGATGAGGATCTTACCCATGGTTCAGAGCTAGACATCAGCTCTCATGCAGCTGATGGAATAGAGGACAACCTTGCTGTATAGTACAGAGAGGTGGTATGCCGTGTGTGAGAAACCGACAGTCAGACAGAAAGATATACAAGATAATAAAATACACAATAAAGAGAGGAAGTGGTGAAGGTGATACCTGAAGGGCAAGAGGCCCAAGAAAGCAGGGCTTATCAAAGAGGTGTGCCAACTTCAAATGGTCTGCATCCCCCTGCATGTCAAATGAACCAGCTCAAAACACATGCAGAAAGACGAGACTTGTAATTGGAGCCTTTATTCCACCATACAGAGGAAGACAAGCGAAGGAGATGAGATGAAGGGGAACTTGCCGTAACAGTGTAGAGGCGATAGAGAACGTCATTCATGCCCCCTGTCTCTTCATTGAGTGAATGCCAGTGCCTCTCTATCGTAAAACGTTCAATGACAGATTCCACACGCTTATAGAAGTACCGGGCCATGGCGACCACCATATCCAATGCCACTCTGTTTCCCACAAGAGTGTATTGATCTAGCAGGCCTGCCATGATCTGTTGACACCAGACAGAATGTTACAATATAGCATTTCTAGTAGATACCAAGAGGGAAAAGTAAGAGATAGATAGAGGGATTTTGATGGACAAGCAGACTGACTTGGCGGAATTGAGCAACACCACAAGGGAGATGTTATCTCAACATACAACCAAAAAAGATATCCCAAGCCCATTTCCACTTACGACCATCCTCCTTGCACTCCATCCATCCCTATCTCCAATTACACACCTCTCTTGTGGGAAGGAAATCGAAGACCCACCTCCACATCTTGAAGCAGGTCTCTCTCTCTCACACAAACACCACACACAACAGCAGGTTGTTCTATCAAGAAATCTCTCGTCTGTGGAGGTAAAAACCTCTCTCTCTTCTCTGAAAGGTACCTTATGGATTGTGTAGTACGGCGCCCACACAGGCTGAATTCCTTCAAAGCGATCAAAGAAGTCTGATGGAAATGCCGACAGATAACCCGTACCTAATTGGGTTTGACACTCCTTCAAAGCTTTTAACAAAGTTTTCATTTTTGCTTGAAGCTCCTTGTGATGGGTACCAGCCCACATTAATGCTGTCGCACTAAGGTAGTGCCCTGCAATTTTCCAAATTTTGATATCAACAACATCTTGAGCTCAGCAAATACAAATCTTCTGTCATGTTGAGATTTTAAGTTCTCTCTCTCTCTCTCTCCCTCTCTTGCCCCCACAAAGTGACCACAAGGCTACATTTTATGAGTACATTCAGAGTGCCTCGCAGCCTAGCTGCATGAGGCACTTCCTCAGGCCCCCTGTGCCATTGTAAGACTTTTTTTTGGCTCTCTCTCTCCCTCCAATAGGCACTTTTCCAATTTCCACAGGACTTTAATAATAGTCTTCGTCCTTTTTCTCTCTATATGTCTGTTGCACCTACATTGCAGTCCAACTTCTTAAGACAAAACTCACTCACATTTGATTCAGTATGTCGGAACCTGCATGCCAGCTGTATGGCAGCATTTCATATCCTGGCAGCCCTGCTAGATAACGTTAAGAGATAGCTTACCAACAAAGTGGCCGCGAAGCTCTGACTCGGATGATTCCCAACCTCCATAGGGTCTGCTTGGAGCTTCCAATTTCGCAGTCTTTCTGAAATTCCAAACCAACCTGTCCACATCTAGCATCAACAAGTACTGCAAATTTGTTTCTTGGGCTGTTCCTTGTGGAGAATCTGGTGCCAAAGTCACCCTGTGCAGTGAAACCTCCCGCAAAAATCCCAGCGTCCGCTGTCTCTTGATTACCTCAGGAAACATATCTTCATGTGAAACTGCCTCTTTGAATTGCGAAAACTTCCGTGAAGGGTTCTTCGTCGGTGGAATGCCCTCATCGAATGGAAGAGACTGATCCAAGGGAGGCATTGTGGGGTGTGGGTGGGAGTACCTGTGTACATTGAGACCAAAATTGAGTGGATTCTTTAGTGAAAGTGCTTTCTTGAGCTTGAAATTGCGGCTCTGCCGCCACAGCGCTTCCCCCAAATCCACGTTCTTTTGGCCCAACGTACCTTTAACCTCGTCCACAACAGATTCTCTCAGATTTAGACCCACATGTGAAGCTTCAGATTTTGTCCTAAGAACATCCCGAATTTTTTTCCTTTTGCCAAGAGGATTCAAAATCCCTCCACTGGGTACATCCTTTCCCAGCTTATCGGGCATTCCAATTCTCAATTTCAGGCCGTTCGCTTTCACAGGTTCATCCCCAGGCACTCCAACACCCTCTTCCGCCACGAGGTCAGCCACCTCCAGAGCAATTGAACTTACATTGGGATCAGAGCTGTAGAAATGGGGCAGTGAAGAACCATCGACTTGAGGAAACAGGAGAGAGCGTGCGCGCAGGGTGTGTGATGCGAGTTCGGTGGGGATGTTTGTGCACTCTTTGCCATAAGAGTTGCTGGGCACCAGCCACAGCAGCACTACCAGCAAGCAGACAATGGAAACGGGGGAGTGCGCACAGAGACCCCGCATCTTCTCTTGCCCGTGTAGGCTATCCAGGATCTTGCTCCTTTAGTCTCTCTAATCGCATGTAGTCCCCTCCCCTTATTTCTCATTCTGGTATAAGTACCTGCTTCGTAGTGTGTCTCTCCGCAAAGCCGAACTAGAATTCATCCTGCAGACACACATCTCCTCCCCTTCCGTTTTCACATTCTATACAACAAGACAATTTCAGCGGTGACCTTGACTCTCCGTGAGCAGAAACAGAAATCCGACTAGGAAGGGCCTCATCTCAGCAGTATTTGGGGTACTACCCAACGATTGTGAGAGTTCAATACTGCCGCTAGATCCAAAATCATATTTGGACATGATTGAATGCTAGATTCCTGATGCGATTGGTCACTGGATCACTGAGTTTTGCAATATCATAACATTTTGAATTTGCTTCTCCAAGAATGGATGATGTGTTTGTAACCAGTTGCTATTACTTAAGTCGAGGTTCTGTTTCCTTCGCTAGATCATGACAATCCTCCGTTGGCCATTGGGTTGTGTGTACAGTATCATTATTGTGAGTAGTTGTTGAATGTAAAACTCTTATGCTCTTTCTCTCTCCCACAGATGCGTCATCGTGATACATAAGCTCCGTTTCTCTTCCTCTCTCTCGAACTCTTAAATGTCATGGTCCACCACAGCAATTGCAACAGTCAAGAAATCTCTCGAATTCATCCCAAGATACTACTGATGTTCTTGTATCGTTCACCTGTGAACAGAAAAACTGAACACTCATGTTAATAGAAGTTTATCGTATCCGTAAACAATTTTCAAAAAAACTCCTTTGTATTTCGAGTGGGCTTATTTCGTGGAATAAAGTCGCCAGCCTGGCAAGCATTTTTTTTTTCCAATTGTTTACGTGGCAAGGGGCTCACACCTGCGAAGCACCTCGCGTTGGTTGCTTAACCTACACGTAAACAATTTTCAAAATGTATAAATAAAAAATGTATCTTTCAGAATGATTCCACTTTGTCTCAAAAGTCTAGTACTCTGCGATGAACCCAGCTGGGAAATGTACAGGAGAGGGAGGAGGGGTTGGAGCCTCGTGGCCATCTGATCTTTACGTGCAACATTCAACAGCATGCTAGGTCCCTCTATCTTGTTCCAACTTATTATTTGTTTTTCAGGCTGAAGATGCCGCTCATGCCTCTGGATCAAACTACAGGCTCTTCCACCAAGCAACCCGCCAAAGCCTTTGTGCTCAAACGCCCTCTAGCAGATGAGAGAGTATTACGTTTCCACGATCAAAGCTTTTTACAAATCGACATTACCATGCGTTTGAGATTGACGAGCTGTTCTTCTCCCCAAGTGCGTAGGAACACAACACAAACCCGCATAGTGCATCTTCTGGAAAGTGCATGAAGGGCTTCTAAGAGCTTCGCATCTGTTTTGCCGGGGAGTTCAGTATCTCCTCTGTAGAAGATGATACTGAACACCTTCAAAGACTTGCACTTATACAACTAACTTAGGGGGAGGAAAGAGAGACAACCTCTGCCGGCATAATCCTCAGCTTGCATTTATGTCGAGGTTTGCTAACTTCAATCTAATGTGAAGGGGTAATTGATCCCGTAATCCAATACATGTTGTCTTTAGTATACACAATGTGTTTTTACTATCTAAACTAGGAATTATCGACTTCTGCAATGGGCTTCCATTCCAAGAGGTACCCCCTTCTGCTGCTCTGTCAAGTATTGCCATCCACTTTTGGATAAAAGAGTTGCAAGTGGGGCTCCAGGATGGTTGACATAACAGTGAAGGAAGAGAGAAGGGTAGATCTTCTAGTGCTATATTCGGATCTGCCAGAAGTAGAAGTGCCGAGTGATTCCAGCAGCTTGATAGAAGGCCAAGAAGTTGCAATGCTGTGTGTGGGTACGGCGAAATGCACACTGCATCAAGAGTGTCGAGGAACCATTCTCTCTTGTCCTCCAGTGGGGCTTCTTTCACAGCCATCGCAACTTCCAGAAGAAGCCCGTGGCCCTCTGGAGGCAGGTGATTTGTCAGCCATGCGTGAGCACTTTTCAATTCACTAGCAGGAAGACAGCCAACCACCACCAAGCGTGCTCTTGCAATGATGGCCTTCTTCGCCATCAGCAAGCATCTGTCTTTTCCTGGCAGATCCACTGATGGCACCCTAAGAAATTCCAAAAGCCAGTCTTTTGGTGCATGAGTGAGGCAATCAATAGCTGCTGCCCAATCCTGTTGTCCCCATGCTTTCACTTTTTCTGTGCTGTTGTCCTCCTTTGCCAGGGCCCAATTGGGCATAGTCAAGAAGTCAAATAATGCTTCCATGCAGCTCTCCAAGTCCTTTACTTGTGAAATGTGTTGGTTTGTGTCAACAGAGCCCCTCAAACAGTGTGATAGGCCCTGCCAGACACATACACTGAATGCTTCACCTGATTCAGCCTCTCTTTCTACTAAAGACTCCCAAGGCCTGCCCAATCTCACTATAAGCTCTCTCAAATCCTTAAAGAGCTTGCCCGTCCGAGACTCTGAGAACACATGTGGTAAGTCTCCCAGATGCTGCATCAATAGGTTGCGAAGGGGAGGCTCAATTGTGATCAGCCTTGCCAGCTCACAAAGCTCGTCCAGAAATGTCGCAAGAGGCGGAACAAACTCTCCATGGGCAATTGCAAGGAGCACACACTGCTGCCGCACCTGCTCTAGTCCACAGCCGATTTTCGGGACACTCTTTCCTGGCACTCCGACAGCTGAAGACTGTCCCCTCATTAGCCATCGAAGCAGGCCACCCCAGTCGAGTGCTGGCAGTCGGGGGGATTTCTCCAAACAGCGTAGCACTGAAACAACTGTTTGTGGTGGTGGTGTACAAGTCGGCTCAGTAAGCTTGCAAGTAAGCAACCATGAACTCAAGCGCCGCAACGCGCTGTCCTCTGGCAGGCTCTGCAGAGCACGCAAGGGGTAGCCCCAGTGCCATAATGGCCCTGGCTGACCTTTTGTAGGATGTTCTTCTGTATCTGACCTATCTTCATCGAGCCCACCTTCTCGAAAAGCTTCCAAGAAAGCCGTGTGCATGAAACCAAGCGCCCACGCCGCAGAGCTCCTCTCTTGTGCATCTGCACCATCTCTGGCAACTGCAAGTAAAGCTTGAACCATTGTCCTCACTTCATCTTCACAACTAGTCTCCTTGATAAGAGGGTCACTGATGTGAAACTGCTTGTTGGCTGAATCAAGAGCACCAGTTAGCGCTGCTAACTCTCCAGTGTGTTGCCGTCTTCTCAAGGGGGCCAACAAAGCTGCCCCAGCACCCAAAACATTTGCCAATCCAGTCATAGCACTGAGACGACTGGAACTCAGGAGTAGCACGGCTGACCCATTCTGCATAGCACGCATCAAATTGTAGACCTCTTCCTCCTGCAATGAGCAAGCACCCTCCTCAAGAACAGCCCCTAACAAATTGCCAGCCCCCAGGCATGCAGCAGCAACCACAGTTCCTGGACACCTTTCTGCCCCTTCAGCCGTGGTCATCTCATCAACACCCTTCTTGATGAAGGTACTGAGGGCTTGAAGTAGCGAATCTACACTATCTTCAAGTAACTCTAGCCTGGAAGAGACTTCTACACAAGTAGGCAGTGCCAGGAGGGCACCCATGGCCAATGAGTTGACCAAGCCACCTCTTTGCGAACCCCCTGTGGAGTGTAGGTTCCCCCTTTCTTGTGGGGTTGATATTCTAGGCAGCCAGGATATGATTAGGTTTGTTATCTCTACAACCACTCCTGGGCACTGGGCCCTCTCTACTGCAGTGACAGAGCTCCCTAATCCCCACACAAGACCTCCAACTTCCCACATGTCATGGTCTTCCGGATGTTTCTCTTCTACTTGCTCTCCGATATCCACTATAACACCCCTAAGAAGCGGACTTTGAGCCAAAGCTTGTAGAGCATGTGCAGCAAGAGGACACGCCTGCCTTAGAAGCCCTGTCAGACTTCCCAAGATGTGAGAAAGTAATTTGATCTCTCTCTGCTTGCTTGCCCCTTCTGATCCTCCAGCTGATTGACCAGCTACATCTCCTCGTAGAAGTGATTGACTAACAAGCCCCAGTCCAATCCCACAGGCTCCCCTCACCACACCTCTGTCACTGTTACTCGCATGCTCCACAAGCTGATGGACAATCTCAGATTTCCGACTCCAGTCTGTCGGATGCAGGCAGGATGCGACCACTCCAAGGGCAAGTGCAGCGGACCACTGCCGGTGCTCATGCCCATCTTGTGCCAGTTGGGCCTCCAGATAGTTGGACATCATCCTCACTTCACTGCGTGCAGAGAGAGGCATTGCCTGAGAGAGGGCAGCAATGGCAAGGGTTGCATTGTCAGCCACACGTGGAATCCCTTTCTCACACGTTTCACGGAGGAGCTTGAAGATACTGATTCCAGCCTTGCTTAGATGATCCTCATTGCAATTGGAAGGAGTCTCTCCTTTGAGGACTGAGACCTTTGCATGAAGCCAGCGAGGAAGGAAAGAGGACCATGACTGCAATGACAATATTGCCAGCACAAGGTTTCCAGAAAGGCTAAGCTCCTGAGCTGTGTCCAGGAACACCCTCTCATGGTCTGCATCCCACCTGCGCAAGGCCTTTTGAAGGTCTCTTTTGACTGATGCACCACCTCTTGTGACAACAGTCTGAGGATGGGGAAGTGACAAGCAAAGTAATGCAGCACCAGGTAGATCTGCCGCTGTAACACTTTTGGCCCTTTGACCTTTCATGTTCCACTCTGGTGAGAACAAAGCATGGGGTAGTGCTTGCAGTAGTTTACTGAGTTTTGTGAGCCCCACTTTCTCTTCCCTCTGACCCCGACGCCGTATTGTGTGCTCATAAGATAGAGCCTTGATAACGAGGCCTTCACAAACAGGTAATACAGCAACTGATTGTTCAGAGAGAACCAGACTGTAAAGCTGGCCAATCCTATCAGGGGACAGCGCCTTCAAGACATCCACTTCATACAAGCAGAGAGACTCAAAAGCAGCAGCACGTGTTCTCCACCATAGATCACCATCCCCACTTTCCTTCCCCCTCTTAGCAGCAGCCTCCCACAGATACTGTAAGACTGTGACCGCTGCTTGTGGGTAAGCCATGGCGTCCATGGCTCCATGGCCCAGCAGCATGCACAGGCTTTCAGCTATAAGAGGAACAGATGGCAGCGAAGGGAAATGGTTTGAAATAACCCGCCAGGCCGTGTAAAAGTCTATTGCATCCTCTTTACACAAGAGAGCCAAGCTTTGCAGGCCTAGTGCACACACACTTAAGTTACTGTGTTCAATGCATGCTTGCACTGAGAGGACCAGGTCAACCCCTCTATCAGGATCCTTTTTGCAAACATCGTGTACTGAAGCAGCCTGGCTCAAACACAAGTCAAATGGATTTGTGACTTTTGAGATGTACTCTGGCTGCAGTGCCTTTTGAAGGTAAGGAAATGCACGATCGGTTAACTCCCACGTTTTGCACAACAGGCGCACTGCACTTGCTTGAACTACCGAGTCGGATTTGAAGTCCAACAGGGGCTGCAGTGTTTGGACAACAATTGGCACAGTCACAGGGTGGCAGGCCAAGGCCGGGAGCACACGCAGGAGCCCCAACTGCAAATCTGAACCTGGATACTCGCTGAGGTGAGTGCGCAGCCTGAGGCAGAAAAGCACTACTGGAAGCAAGGACACCCCCCATATAGGCTCTGTTCTGCCAATCGCCGCAAGAGCTTCCACCCCTCTGACACTCCTTTCGGAGTTTGGATGCAGTGCCAAAGCTGTCCCCAATATACAGATCCAAACCACAATATTTTTTCTTAGACCTGCACCAGACCGAGAAATTGCACCTCCCTTCCTTCCCCCTTGACTGAGCTTGCCAAGATAGTGCACAAGCGCTGTGAGCCAATCTCCTGCTAACTCCAAATTCGTTGAAGCATTAACTGGAGAAGAGGACCGAGAGACCCATGTTTCAACTTCTTTCCCTGCCCAGATAGACAGTAGAAGCCGACAGACACCCATGGCCATCTGCTGCTCTCCCCACTTCCAAGTGCTGGTGTCAAATGTATTTCTTGTGGCAGACATTGAGTTTGCAACAGAGGAACTCCAGCAGTCTCTTACATGCTGCTCGACAGCTTGCAGTACACGGGCTGAAGCGCCCTTCACCCAAGTTGACGGAAATGACATGACATGGAGAGCTGGGAACACCCACACAAGTATAACTGGATTGACCTTTTGCTGAGACCTCTTTTCTGTGGAAGGCCCATCTTCCATCCAGCGTAGCGCCAAGTCTAGAAGCAGAAGCTGTTCCTGCTCTAGCTCTGCCAAAGCCATGATGTGTGCTAGAGCCACCATGTGCGCTTCCAGTGCCAACCAATTCTCTTCATCATCGTCCCTTAGTAGGTATACCACCCGCCTAACCAAAACGAGTGGCGTCAAAGGGGACACGCCCTGTGCTCTAAGCTCATGACTTAGCCCCATCAGCACATTCAAGAGCTCCCCTCCTAGCTTCCTGACCTCTTCCTTGTCGTGAGCTTCCACTTGATTCAAAAGACACTCCAGCACATCCACCAGTTCTTTTAATGCTGCAACAGCAACCTCCTTCTCCTCTGTTGTCTTAAGAGGACAATACTGTGCATAGTGAAGTAGCAGGTATAGAAAGGGGGGTGCGTAGACGGGGCGTGAGCAGGCTAACAATGTTAGCTGCGAATGAAGTTGTCGAGCAAACAGCGCGTGACTACTTGAAGCCAATGGCTGTAATAACACATGGCTCATAAAAGGTCGTAGAAAATCTAATCCAATTGCTCGCTTTCTCGGAGATTCCTCCAAGAGAACCAAACCCACCAGCTGAATGATTGCCAAGTGCCCTTCTTGCCGTGATTCGAACGCCTTTACTAATGGATGGACACCTCTTTCCCACACCCGAGCAATGAACTTACCCTCATCGATCCTTTTTATAAAAATCCGACAGAGAAAACCTATTCCATTCACGACGCTCTCCACCGAATTCCCCCCCACAGAATCCAAGGCAGATTGCAGCTCCTGCAGTCCTCTCTCAACCGGAAGTTGATCGTCTTCACATAGCTTGCAAATTTCGCGCACTGTTTGGTCAACAATTGCGGGTATCTGCGATGCGAGGCACTGCGCCAATGCCTCTTGCCCTGCTATGGACTTCAAGCCTGTATGAGAAGGTCCTGATTTCAACTTCTCAAAGATGGCGTTCACAGCGTACCTCTGCAGCAAGGGGTGAGGAATCTGCAACTTCTCCAAAAGCAAGCTGTACGGGTCACTTGTCGTCGCCATTCGGAAGCACTACGGCTCCTCACCCGCCTCCCACACCACTGCTCCACTCCAGAGGACGGTGTGCATGTCTACAGCCAGCGGACCTGTAAAAGCAAGACTTTTAGCAACTCGACAGAAAGAGAGACAGATCTCTCAAACCCACCAAACGATTCTGAAGAAATTTCGTGAGGAAACGAAGAAAAGCATCTATCAATCAAACAAATGCATGAATTCAAGCGACGAGAGAGAGAGAGAAGAGAGATCTCTCAAACCCGCACAGCAAAACTTCTCTCATACAAACGACTGCAGAAGAGCACCTTCAAAAGCTAGGGCGCCATCCTCGTTTGAAAGATTCATCCATCCATCCATACATCCATCCATCCATCCTTGCCCAGCATCCATCCATTTGTTGGTTTCCATCCATTGGACATCCAGAAATAGGTAAATAAACAATTTCAAATTACGCGCGTGAGAATCTCAGCTAACTGGATAGGCGATGATCATTCCATTCTGCCACGTGGCCAAATCTTGTGCTCCACTGACCGTAAATAGACATTAAAAAATGAGGGTAATTATGTATGTAGTTACTGGGGCATATTTGTCGGAGTCTTGGAGGGCAGGGCTAACCTGGGCTGGGAGCCAAACTAACCGCAGGTCAGGATCGCTCGGGGCGTGAAGAGGTTGCAGGGTGGGGAGGGTGGGGCCACCCTCACAGACTGGGCACAGTCTGTTACGAGAGCCTCGAGGAGTTCGGGTTTCCCATCGACTGTACACTTGATACGTGTCTGGGACAGTGTGACTGCTGGGAATAGTGTAGCAGTGGGGATTCGGAAAAGCTTCAAATGATCGAGGTTGGTAGGGAAGCGCTGCATCTTTTTCGTGTTGGGAACGTAAAGTGTGGAATTGTACTGTCGGAGACTTAGTTTCAGAATTTTTTGAGAAGTGGGATTTTGGTTCTTCTCTCTGATGAGAATGGCGATCTCTGGCCTGCGCCTTCGCTTGTCTGTGGTAGCTCTGCAATCGAATGACATTGTTGCTCAAGCTTAAATGAGCTATCTAGGGAGTTTAATTTACGCGATGGGGACTGTGACAGTTGGGCTTTGTTCGGAGCATGTGCAATGAAGGTTTGGGGCTGTGTAAGGACCTACAAGAGAATCCGGGAGCTTATTTGGAGACTCGGAGCACTGGGGTGACTATTTTGCCAGATTATTTCAGCTGCATTCTGCAATAGTTGATCCCATCGTATGCCCGGTTCTACAGAGGACTTTGGAGAAATTTCAGGTGTGTGGCATCCAGCAAATGTGCCTGGCGGAGAGGAGATTTCTTGGGGTACTCTTTCTTGATCAGTCAGAGGTCGGGCTCTGGTGATTTGACGTAGAGAGGAGACTGAAAACAACTTCGAGATGTTTTTCCCCATAGCGGCAGGCGCATGCTGAACAAGACTATAACCGAGAGACAGGAGGGAAGGCAGAGCTTCGCAGGCACACCCTTCCCGGACTTGTGATTGTATTTGGGATTTTCCAAGCCTCTTCAAATGTTGAAGACTTGTTGAAGATTTATTTGAGCCGTTTTAGAATTGTGGATCAAATTGTGTATCAATGTGCAAAGGCAAGGGACGATTCACGGACCGTATAAGCATGGGCCCTTCTATCCGTGTCGGTGGTAGTTTTAAAGGGTACTGAGGCGCGTCAGGAACTCATTTCCCGGGTTATTACACCCAATATTCAGCTGATTCCAAGTCTGGAAGCCTGGAGCTCGAGGGCATTTTGCAGCGCTGATTAGAGAGCTCCCTATTCATTAGTTGATTAGCTGGGAGAAGGCTTCAGTAGACGCCTTCGAAGGAGCGTCGGTGTTTGGTCATTACCTTGACCCCGAAGACACAAAATCTTTTCAAGGCATACATGGTGGGGCTCTCCCCAACGTTGGGTGGAAAGCATACAAATCTCGTTGCGTTATAAGCAGAGTGCGACACAATGCCATGATCTGTGGAAGCAGAGAGTCTGTTCTCAAAGAGTCACCGAGGGCTTGGAGAGGGAATGCAAGTTATGAGGTGTTTTCAAAGATGGGTTAGAAGAACATTGCAGGGAGGGCGAGGATCATTCCCTACAGGCTTGGTCCAACAATAAGACAATTTACATGTGTGGACATTGTAGAGTTATCAGCCATGAAGTTCTTCATTGGCAAAGATGTGCACAAAATGCTCAAACGCAAAGACAGCGATGCAAGCGAGCACGGTAAGGTCCTCACCACGACTTTGATGGTGCCCGTTTATTCACAAGAACTTGGTGAGCAGTCTTTTGCTTTTAGATGAGTGTCCTCCTTCCAGGACTTATTTATACTGTATGCATCTGTCTACTCAGTAACATTCTCAACAGATAGGGAGCAAGTGAGAGCATCCCATAGGTCTGCATGCTTTTGGGGCACTTTGGCAAATGCATGTGGAAATGATCTGCTGTGTTTTCACCTGGGTTAGTTTAACCTGACATTTCAGCATCGTCAACAATTTCCAAATGCTGTGTACTCTTGACTTGTGACATCGTGAGTCAGGTAACAGAAGCTTATGCCCACGAACAGTCCGCATTACTCCCAAGTGTTTCTAGGACTTCAAAGATTTGACCCCAAATCCCTGTCTCTGCCATCCATGGGGGCCCCATTACAGTGGTAGACGGGTCACTTCAGTAGTGACCAGTATTGGGATAAACATGAATAGATAGGTTCTGGCCTTCCAGAGAGGCACAGAGCTCTTAACTTGAGTATTCACCTCAGATATTGCACCCAAGGAAGGCCACAGGCTTTGATGTTTTCTTGAGCTTCTTGAAGTGAGGGACAGGAGGTGCAGTGACTGTCTGTTTGATGGTTTCAAAGAGTGTCTCTTGTTCAAAGCAATTGTAATGTTCTTAATTCTCACCACTGTGCCTGGGCAGCTTAGTGTACACTATCTTCAGTACCATGAATGTTGAGCCTAGTGCCCAATGTGGGGAGGAAATTCTAGACGTCTCACTGAGCTGCTTCACTCCTTTGATGAACGAAGGACACCAGGATCACCTAGAGTTAGGAGCTCTTTTTCTGCCTTTCTGAATCTTGATCTGGTGATTTTCCCTTTCCAAGAGAGAGAATGTACTCATAAGACGTTGTTTGCCGTAGCCTTGTGGCCATTGACCCCGCGCCCAGTTTGAGCGGAACACAAAGGGACAGAACCTACCTCTGTCAGGGGCTGACGTTGGTAGTAGGACTTAACTTGATACAAAACATTGATCCGGGTTTTCCAGATATCCTCTAGAAATCCCTTCACACAAGCATCAATCTGCTGTATGTGATTTGCCCAAAAACTAGGCCTCAGAAGGGCCTGGGCTTTTGGCTCAGCCTTGAGACTTTCAAAGTTGGTAAACAGAGGTACAGGCACAATTCCCTTGATAGATTTGAGGAGAGCGTCTCTTTGGTGAGAGAACCCCGGACAGTGAATCAGAAAATGAATATTGTCTTCAGGTTGACCACACAACGTGCAATTGCACTCTCCCTTTCCTCTCTGCTTCTTTTTGCTGTTCAAAGGTAGGCTTCCTGCCCTGAGTTTAAATTTCAGTCTAGGGCCGAGAGTGGGTAGACCCTTGAGGTCACCAAGATGTCCTCCAGACTGGAAACAAGTTCAGGGAAGTTTTCTGCCTAACTTCATTTTCATCAGACAATTTCATGGCAACAGACATGGTTTTGGACACTACAGCCTCTAAGTCAGATTTATCCAGCAGGGCCAAGACTTGCGGATCCAGACCCAGGTCCTTGAGAATCTCTTGTACTCTCTTCTACCAGGACTTAGCCTGTTTAACAGGGCGGTCCTGTTTCCAAGATATAGAGTCGATTAACTTAGGATATCTGGTGTTGGACATATGTTGCAGCTGACCCCACCATCTGACCTTGAACTCATCTCGTCAGGAGCTTAAGGACGGGATGCCAAACTCACCCCGAACAGCCACATTGGCTGTTTTGGAGCATGCTGACATGCACTCCTTAAGCACCCCCACTTGAATGGATTCTAGAGACTTAGCCTGGTTGGAGTTATCAACCCATATTGCAGATCCGTACTCCAAGGCAGGTCTAATTCCACGAGAGAGAGAGCAAGACAGACAGATGTTCGTAGCTGATAACTGCCCGTTGGTACGAAACCCTCCCAAAACGTTGGGGGCAGAGAGTAATGAAAGTGTTCATGTACTGGGGAGGTTGAAGCAGTTCGGGCACTGGAGGATCTGCAAGTAATGCTGTTGAATGATCTGCGGACATCAGAGGGAGCAAAGTGGCAACAGCAACAGTTCTGTGGACCATCTGTCGCTCTCACTTTCAACTTCATTGTATCTGTGGGTATCATCTTGATGAACAAAGTGGTACTGAACCAACCCTCCTGTTGTTTGAATCAGCATGAGTTTTGATCTGTCTTTGTGTGTGTGTTGTTATTTAACCTGTCTCGCGTATAATGCTTGTAAAACTCAGAAAGCCATGTCATTCAAAAGTTCTGTTCTTGTACTTTGTGTGCACCCCTGGGTGTTGGTGGCAGGTTCTGGACAAGGTGGGTTTCAACTACCCAATTGCTCTCTCACTCATACACTATATTGTGAGCTGGTTTTTAATGGCGGTTCTCAACACTGCATCTCTCCTTCCGGCTGCACCCCCACCCAAAGCAACCCCCTTTCTGACTCTTTTGGCACTAAGCATCGTCATGGCATTCTCAACTGGTTTGGCAAACGTGAGCTTAAAACACAACAGGTGAACATTGACTCCACCTGTTGCTCTTGTATGATAGGTATTAATATTAGAATCAAACTTGAAAGTGTTGGCCCTGTTCTTTTGTCAAAGATGGTGAATGTGATGACTAATGAAGCAGTGCTTGGGTTTTTCCCTGTTCTGGTATCGAAGCCGGCTATCTCAAGAAGGGGTTAGTTTGCACTACGGGCTCACGCGAGTCACTTGCCTCATTTCCCTCTTGTGCTTGCTTGAAGAAACAGACATGGATAGATTATCTTTTAGCTCAATACAACAATCAGTGCTGGCTCTCAAATAATCTCAAGCACACAGTGTTGGAGCATGTCAGTGATGAGGAAGCTCAAAGAGACTAATAAGGCACGTTGAATTTCTTTGCGGGATTATAGTGTGGGGTTCTACCAGATGGCCAAGATTGCAGTAACACCCACTATTGTGCTTGCTGAGTTCCTTGTACTTGCCAAAAAAGTGTCATTCCATAAGGTACCATCTCTCTTTTTCTTCAAGTACTTGGGATTCTCTGTTAGAGAGAAATGTAGGTAGGACCTGTAACTTTGTGGCGTGCCCAGTTTGGTTTGTACAAGACGGAGGGAGGGAGGGAGGGCTGGAGAGTTGCTGAATCTGGCACCTATGATGTTTTGAGTTATTGGTCACCCCATGTACATTAGCTCTGGTTTAGGCTTGCGGCACACAAATAAACAGTCCAAGGCAATAAAATCTTCCTACAATTGCGATGGGGGCAGACATGAAACATAGATTGGTAGGGAGACAATGATGAAGGCAGAATAGTTGGAAAGAAAATGACTATGAGAGCTTCCGTTTATACCGACATGCCTAGAGAGTAAGTCTCCCATGTCTTGAAACAGGACCCAAACCATGGAACTAAAGCAACTTTTGTGTATATGCAGGCTGTGGCGCTATCAGTGGTCTCAGTAGGGGTAGCAATAGCATCTGTTACGGATTTGCACTTCCATTTGTTTGGTGCTGTGGTTGCCATTGCTTGGATTATACCAAGTGCTATCAACAAAATTCTATGGTCTAAACTACAACAGCATGACAGCTGGACTGCTTTAGCGTAAGTCCAAAGGACCTGGTAGACCTCTAAGTGCACTGCTTGAGAAACCTTAGGCCTCATCTAAAAATCTCCTAGATTTTCCGTCACTTCCAGCCCTCCCCATCAATACATTTGCCTTTGTTATCAGACAGTGAAGAGTATAACTCAAAGTCATAGATAATGTTCATCGGCTGCAGGGGAGCTATGGCAGTTCCACACTGGCAATGTAATCCAATGGTGTGGGTTGTACTCTATGGGGTTGATTGCTGCAAGGCTCTCTTGCAATTGGAAAGTGTTACATCTTTTGTCACATCCTGGCTCTTCTGCCTCGTGGTCGCCCCTTCATTCCTTTGCTTTTCCATTAACTACGTTGCAGCCAGTTCAGAAGGATTTCATATGTGCTGCTCAGAAATTGCTTGACCTGAAGTGTTAGTGCTGCATTGTGTGGGTTCAAACCCACTCGTGGTCTCTTTAAATAGAGTAACGAGTGTTTCTGCGACTCTTTGGAACAAGGATTCATTGATTAGATTACAAGGGACTGCTGAAAATACCCACCTCCTGACAGGCAGTAGCCCTGGAATGTTAATAATTTTTACTTACTCTGGCTTTAGCTTCATTCTTGTTCTGGTCAAGCTGATACCTGTTATGAGTCTGGGTGTAGGCTGATGTGGAAGACAACGCCCATCACAGTGTTTGTGTTGGTGGCACTCCTGCCCTGGCTGGACCCTCCGGGCATCGTGTCCTTCAACTGGAGTGTCACTAACACTAGTGCCATCTTCATGTCTGCGATTCTCGGCTTTCTTTTGCAATGGTCTGGTGCTCTAGCGCTTGGGTACGTATGTCTTCCTTTCAATGAGCATTAGGGTCAATGGACAAGCTTCTGTGACATTTAGCATGGGTCTCATATTAGAAATTATCAGTTTGATCCCAGTAACTCAACACAACAGATAACACATGGTGAGTATTCCTCTACAGTAAAGGACTGACATGTCGTTGGATTTCGCAGGGCGACGTCAGCCATCACCCATGTTGTACTGGGACAGTTCAAGACGTGTGTAATTCTGCTTGCTGGATTCATGCTGTTCCACTCAAATCCAGGCCCAAAGTCCTTGCTAGGAGCCACCATGGCTCTTAGTGGGATGGCCATCTACACATACCTCAATGTGAAAGCAAAAGAGGGGGCCGACCCTACCTCAAAGCAATCAGCGCTCTTTCCAAATGTGGCATCACTTAAGCCCCACAATAAACTGAGCAGACTCAGCCATGGAGATGGGAAAGATGATATAGGATGTGTGTAAATTGAGGTCCAATCCTCAACAGAGAATTTTTTTGTATAGATTACGAAGAGACCCGTTTGAGAGTTGGCAGAGACATTCCTCCTTTCTGGTCTTCCTTTTGCCCTTCTATCTCTCTCCCAGAGTTCTTAGTCCTGTAAATCTCCTTTGCAGAACTTCATTTTGGGTCTCTTCTTACCTCGTGAAGAGGGTGGGAGGTGGATGCGGCTACTTACGGCATTGTCATCCTGCACTCTCTACCTCCAGCACCGGCTCTCATTTGGGCCCCCTTGGACGCACTTCCTTTAGTGGCAGTCCAGTGATCGGGAGTTTGTGCCTTGCCTGTGCATAACCAGGGCGACCCTGGGGTTTAATCCTTCAACATGTTCCTTCAACCCTCCATTGGGCCCTTGAAGGCCTGTGTGCCGAGCAGTAGCCTCTGTAAATTCTCGGGACATTAAACACACTTCAACTTCAACTTTGACATTCAGATTGTTTTTGAGTTGTTACGATGGTCATTTCTTCCTGTACTCGCTCTTAAGAATGAGTGTTATGGAGCAAAGTTCTGGAATAAAAGGGGGCCATACTTTCTGTTAGTTGTTGAATGTCTTTTGAATTCCAACAAAAGGATTAAAAGAGTTGAACAACCATGCACATTGCTAGTGTCCACCTCATGAAGGAGAAGTGCAAGATTGCCACTATTCTTGCAAAGTTCATCAAATTGCATGGTAGGGTGTTTGCTGCGCCAGACCAAACTAAAGTTGGGCAAGATTGTTTTGAAGTTCAGATTTCATGTGTATACGAAAAACAAGCTATGATAGATTTGAAAGTGGAGGGAGGAGTCAGGTCAAATCTGTCAAACAAACAAAGTCAGCTGTGAATATGTATTCTCTCTACCATTGATGTCCAATCTTCTCCTGAAGAGCAACATAAATTGCGATCTTCACCCTAGTATCATGGGAAAGCTGGGTGGATCCTATCTCTTTCATGTTCGTGCACTTGCAGCTTCTCTAGCAGCCTCTCAGACTTCCACATCCCTGCTAATCTAAAGAATCTCTGCTCAGCAGATACAGAGACTAGTTAGAAAGCCATCTCTATCTAATGTCTGCTTATGTTTCTTGCGGATTGGACACCATCTCTGATCACAACCATTTCCAGTTGAATGCAAGGTTGAACATCACCCATCGCAAGAAATATCCATGCTGAAGGAAGCACGCCAGGCCTCAAGTACTAGTATCTCACTTTCGAAGGTTTGGCTTTGCTGCTCATGTGTGTCCTCCTCGCAGATCAAGGTAGGGAAGCGTAGAGTCCAAGCTCTCTGTCTTCGCGAGTTCAGCCAGCGGCTCGTTCATATCGTCCGCTGCTGCATTCTCAAGCTCTATAGATCGCCCAAACTCGGGGTCCAAGAGCACACCATTAAGCACATGGATAATGAACAGGCCCCTTCTCAGATCTGTGTGCTCGCACTCAAGATTGTTAACTAGCAACCCCCTGCCTGGCACACGTGACAGATACAGTTTGTAGCCAGACAAGGCATCAGCTTCCATCTCAGCCCCCGTTGGCACTGTGCTCGAGAATATGTGCTTTGGAACCGCACAGAAGCTCAAAACTCGAGAGAGAATGGCGTAAACGTCCTCCATTTGCTGGGTATCGTTGTGTATGGAATTCAAATCATCTCCACTTTCTGAAATCTTTTGAAAAGTATTAGAAAATTTGAGGAATGCAGCTTCTGAGGGAACAAAGAGAGTGAAAGGCAAGTCCTCCCCCAGCATTGCCACCATCATCTCCCCAAAGCGTCCCACATATGGGATCCCAGCATCCCTCATTGCGGGAGGATGTTTACGGGAATGGACACGATGACCAAGGGCGGAGAATGTGAGATTCCAGTCTACGGGCGCTGGAGCAAATGCATAGATTGCAAAAGCAAGAAATAGAAAGAAGACGACTGTAGCGGTGAGAATCAGAAAAATTGGTGTGGAGGCAGAGCGAGACCCAACAGGAGAAACAGTGGAAGACCAACGGGTCTTCACCATCTCCTCATGTTTGTAAGGGAGGAAAACACCATAGCAACTTCTATGCTCTCTTTCTTGCAAAATGCTATCACTCGTAGCAGTTTTTCTTCTTCTTACCTCACCTGCCTCATATCACATCCATGTCTGGTTCACCGAAAGAGAAAAAGGGCACCCAACTGCGACCCCCCACTGCTATCACTCGTATCTCTTCCATCACCTGGCTGCTCACATCCATGAACGAGGAAAAGGGCACCAAACTGCGACCTTGTGTGCAATATACTGTCATTCATACTTCCTCTTCTTCTTCCATCACCTCGCTAGGCTTGTGTCACCCTCTCTCAGGTGGAATTCTGGTTCCCGAGAAGGAGAAGAGTAACAACTGCGAGCTGGTTCGCAAAATGCGATCCTCCTTTTCTTCTCCCACATCTGTTCCTTGACCGGGCACGTTTCACGATCTCCTACTTCTAAGAAGCAAGAAAAAACGGTCCTATCGACCAGTAGCACCAAGGCAGGTGGAAAAGCAAGGAAGACAACAGACAACAGGGCATTCATCCCGGTCTGGATCGGATGTGGACGGATCGCAGGCAGCAGTTAGGATATTCCGTAGAGAATGAATGGTGAATGGTCTTTGCATAGATGCCTGGAGCGTTCGAAATTGATATCCTGAAGAGAGATGCAAGACAACTGCAACCGTGACAGAGAATCTGTACCGGGGTTTGGGTTGGAATGCGAATCTGGGTAGAGTGGATAAGAAAGTGCTGGAGAATCGGGAGAGCGATAGAGAAGGGGTTGGAGACGAGAGGACGGGGGGCTGGATACTTGGCCGCATCACAGAGATGCACTCGTGAGAGAAGTAATGTGTAGTATTTAGCTGTGGGTGTTGGAGTGCAGGAGAGGAATATTTGTGTGTGAGATTGAGAGACGGAGGGAGGGAGAATGGGGTGTCTATTGCAAGCGGACCAATGCGGGAAATTTGCAATGTATACATCAGCTCCAGCTCCACAAGTTCGTCTTACAGCAACCATGGCTAATCTCCGCCCTCCCCTTTCCTCTTCCAGCTCTGAATCACGAGCATCCACAAGCCAGCGTTTGATATGCTCCATGAGTAGCTCACCGGTTGTTTCAAGGAGTTCTATATGTAATGGAAGGAGAAGAGCCTCGTCACTATCATCATCTCGAGCTCCAGCATTGTGGATAGAGTGCAACATGGGTGATTTCAGTCAGTGGAAACAGCCGAACCCAAGTAAGAAGAAATCCACAAATCCCTTGCTTGCACCTAAGGAGAAGAAGGATCAGAACACGGTGCGGCTGCCTGGTGGGCAGCAACAGCCCACATACGTAAGGCGTCTGCCTGGCCGTTCTTCGCCTCCGGGACTAGGACAATTCCGCCCACCCCACTTACCTGGCTCCAATGTACTTCAAACAGAAGATGAAGCCCCTTTGGACCCCTCAAAAACAGGGGAGGCTGGCACATCCGCCGAGTCTGACATTGATACACTGTTACAGCAAGTGAAAGAATGCTCGGGGTCATGGCAAGAGAGAGCTGCTGCAATAACACAGCTGCAGCAGCATGGATTGGGAGCGGAGGAACTGTATGATGCAACGTTTGTGTCGGCCAGCGTGCAAACAACAATGGTTGTGGCTAGTAAAGTCTATGATTCACTGGTTCAGGCGAGCACCTCCACGGAGGTGCTCAGTGAATTTGACGAATCAACGATCGACGTCTTGTATGCCTTACGAACCCTCTCCGTCCGGCAACGCAAAGCAGCAGCAGCCTATGTGGTGAACGGAGGCTTGGAGGTCGAAATAGCACAGGAATTGGCACGGGCCATCAAAGAACATGAGCGCAGGCCTCAAGGACGTGAGGGCTTCACAGCAGCACCTGGAGACTGCCTTGCATTCATGCTGCATAGGGCTGCGGGTGAGACCAGAGATGCCGAGCAAAGAAACATCTTCATTCAACGTGGTTTGACTGTGGCTCTTTCCAATTCGGCCAAGAGCCGCTTCTCCGAGTTCGACTGAGGCCTTGGGTTCTATCAACTCTATGGAGCTTATGCACAAACTTCAATTGTGGTCGACTCTTAGGATAAGCCCTGGAGACTGAAATTTCTATGCATACTTGGATTCTCGAGCATGAGAATTTTCCATGTTGTAAAGAGTGCTTGATGGATTAGGTTAAAGCTGGAGGATGTGTATTCAGAGAGATTATAACAATTTTGTCTTTCACACGGATATTTTGTCAGCAGGTCGCATAATTACAGTGGGGACCAATGTTCAAACATTGATATGGCATCTGGCCTATGATGATGTCAGACCCTTGGATTGGATATGAATACAGTCTTTGCAACTGTTCTCAAATCCTATGAGTGATGCAATTCCATGAAGTTACCTGTGGATCTGTCTACTGCTCGTTAGTAGTGCCAAACCATCTTTGGAATCAACATGCTCAGTTGGATGATTGTGTTCTCAGCCTCACCTTATTTATCGAAATTTGTCATGATCTCCAACTACCCATTTACCCTCAAGCAAAGAAATGTCGAGTTTTACATACCCTAAGGGACAAGCAGCGGGATATGTTGTTTTCTCCTTTTAACAAGGATTGTACTTTTTCATTCTGGCCTTCTCGATCTGAAGAGACCTTTTTGTCTGAATTTGATGCAAGTTCTCCCCAGGGTGGCTCACAGATTACGGCTTCCTGTTGGACTTCTTAAGACTGTACTCATAAGACTTTCTTTGTCATAGCCTTGTGGTCACAGATCCCGCTCCCAGTTTTGACGGAAACATAGGGCTTCTTAAGAGCTGTTCAATGACAGTGATGGTTTGAAAGGGGACCTCCTGTTCAGTTGGTATTCCACTGTAGACCATTGTGGAAACTGGTGAAACAGGGATGATAGCCATTAATTTGCACGACTAGATCTACAGATCCTTTGGCTTCCAATTAACTTGGTCGATTTGACTCTAAACCTGAGCCCTGATTCATTTTGCCAGAGAAGGTCTATTTGGAATGGAGCTTCAGAGAAATTGAAGGTGTGTTGTATTGATTTCATACATGGTTTGCTAATACGTCTCTATGCTTGAAGTCTTGCATTTTTGGCTTGGGGATTTACAGCGCCAGAGCATGGAAGGGACATCGGAAGCACTGTCTGCTCAGAGGTTCCCTAAACTGGTATGTCCATCTTTCACGCCCTTCGCTCACCATGTAACCTTCACTTTGCCTTTTGTGCCTGGCTTTCCCCGCCATTATTCAGTATACACTGACAATGCCCAGCTAAATATGTTGCAGGCCAAACTCTGGCACAGGATGATGTGAACTCAGTCATGCATTCCATTATCTATTCCAGTATGCCTCTCCCCACGCCCTGCTTGTGTTGTGGTTTTCTTTCTCTCTCCCTAAAGCTCAGTAGATCACATAGTGAGGACATGCCTTTATGTAGGTGACTTCATCACTCTGCAGCTCACCACTCATTCCCTTCCTCTTGGTTTTGCTGTGCCCAGCTCTCCTTATTGGAACATTGATCATCCACAATTGTAAGCACATATCAAACTGAACTGTCTGAACAATGGGGTTCAAGAATGACGGTGTATCTAACCATCGCAAATTCTTGATTTAAGCAGGAGATGTTTTCACATGCAGGTTGTCAAGAAAGATACCAATCCAAGCATACCCAGCACAACCTAGACCCTACATCTCTCCCTGCCATGGTTGTGATGCTGAGTCCTGCAGCCACAATGAGTCTCTGCTTCCGACTCTCTCTGCGAGGACATTGCTGCAATAGATCCCTGTAAGGAATCATTTCATAGCCCTCAAATGTGGTGGGATGACCGAATAGTAAAGGTTCAAGCATTTACTTGACTATTTCGACTACTAGAATTCTTAGTGTGAGTCCCCAGTTCTGTAATATTCACAGTGGGTCACTTCCTGAACTTGTAAGAAGGACCCAGAAGCAGTGTCAGTCTCCTTTTAAAGGAAGAGTGTCATCAAACCAATCAAAATTCTAAGCTTAACAAGACTGGCATGACCTCTAGCAATGGCTAGCTCTCCTTGACAGCAGATGATATAGGGCTCACAATTGGGCTTTCAAAACTTTGAAGGGCATCCTCTCTGGCTCAAAGTCTGATTCTATAATGTATACTAGGTAAGCTTGTGCCGTTGGCCCAAGTGTCCGGTGTCATCTAAGTCCAAGTGCAATGCCCCATGTATCCAAGTGTGACTCCTATGCTATGTCGAGGACCATGTGTGAAGAATTGAAATCGATATACTAAAATGAAGTTGGATGTTTGTTTAGTTACAACGAATGAATGAATGAACTAATGTTTAAAGAATATTGTAAACATGAACAAAATGAGCAACAATGTAATGTGATTTCGAGAGAGTTGGAAGTTTATATTAATACTTCTGTATATACAATTATATATTGAAAAAACAAATTTAATTTTCCCTGGATTTATTGAGTAGCAATATATCCAATCATTGTTCCAGGAAAGCCCGCTTTGCTATTTTTCACAAATTTCCAGCGACCAAAAGTACTAAAATGAAAAACACTTGAAGATTGCCAATCATTGCTCTAGGAAAGCCCACTTTGCCATTTTTCACGAGATTCCAGCGATCAAAAGTACTTGAAATTCGATATCTCCCACACCATAGGTCCAAAAATATGAGACCGAGCCAGTGCACCCCTCCCATTGGCACCAAGCACTAGGGTTGGCCCCGCAGTTTAGGAGATCTCAACGACGCTACAAAACAAAAGAAACAAACTACCTTGCTTCATATATTGATACACTACGGCAAACCAAATCTCATTGATACATCAGGTAGGGGGGCTTATTCAGCTAGTTATTCTATTAAGTAATATAGCTATGGTTCATGTTTGGTCTTTTTTTTGGGGTCTTGTATGTGTAGAGCCCACTGAAGTAGGTACTAAGAGCATCCCCACCCTACACTGAACCCGACACGCCAATGGAATATCAGGGATATAAAGTTTCAAGGTGGGCAGGAAAACGTCCACACCCTTGCCTTGAACCCTATATCCCATGTGATGTCTAACGGAAGTTGGGTAGCACGTGAGCAGTCTCACGCCTCTGTGGGCCTGCTCACATGAGCAGAAGAGAATATACCAAAATATTCCTTGAAAGATGCGATAGCGAAACCCAAATGTGAAATTTATGCTCACGGGAGCACATTTCATTCTATTCCGCCCACGAAAGCATGGGTACCGACATACCGCAATAAGCACATAACAATTCATTAGCGAAATAAAAAATCTCATGTCGTCTCTTATATGCAAAACCAAACACAACACATTTTGTTTTGCCCACATAAGCAACCTACGTAGCGATACCTAGAAATTTCGTTGGCGAAACCCATTATTTCGTTGGCAAAACCCGGTACCTTGATTTATTTCAATACCGAAACTCGTTGTTTGCCTCATTATAATAAATTGTTCAATTTAGAGCATCCCCACCCTCGAGCCCAATAGACTCCCTGTAATGATAAAGAATCGATTCAGGCCCTATTGGTGGCGGGGTAGCCCGACTCGCGCACATCCTAGCCCTGAATCGCCCATGCTATCCCCCGCGTAGCTCAGCTCCCCCATTCCCCTCTAGCGTTCCCATTGGCAGGAGCCGGCATGGTCGCTGCCAAGCTCCTGACCCACGCTCTCTCACTTTGTGTTAGTCATGTTGACTTGTTTTCAAGGGCAGGTTCAGGCGAGAGAGATATTCAGTGCCCACCCTGAACGGGATATAATATTCAGGGTCAAGGGTGGGGACGTGTTCCAACCCATCTTGACACGATAGAGCGCTGTATTCCGTTGGCGTGTTGAGTTCAGTGTAGGGTGGAGATGCTCCATGGTACCACGGTACCTGCCCAAATACGACAATCTAACATGGCGGGGTCTTAAAAAAGGCCACGCATGTCGCGCACCTCACTTCGGTAAGCTCCCCCCTCAAGTCATAGTTACTCGCTTGATGCGCGCGCCTAACTCCCAACCTGGCCGTCGGGCCAACTTGGAGCTTCGGCTGCTCACCGGGACATAACGGTCCCCCCTTGATCTCCCAAAGAACCCTCCAACGATTTAGAACCAGCGGAATTCCCTTTGGTAGTTGGCAGTCCGGAACAGCTCCCCACTCTTTGATCGCTTTCCGGCTCGCTCGCTTACTCACTAGCTTTTGGTCACCAACGGGCTTGCACCGTTCTCGGGGTTACTACTCCCTATATATACTTCTGTAGCTGTCCGCGGGGGTTTCACAAACAACCATGCCATTTTATGGCGAACCACCACGAACACCCTCGACTCCCGGTGATGAGTCGCGGTGAGTCTTGGCCCACTCACCACGGCCCCTATGGACCGTGATGAGTCCCAAGACTCCCCACGACTCCCACCACGAGGTCTCCGCCCCCAGGTGAGTCCTATGTCACCCCCACTAAGTCCCGCTAAGCTACCACCACCCCTTGTGGAGCCACCCCCACCGCAACCCGGTGTGCGGGGCTCCACCTAGTGAGCGCCTCCGCCTCCTTGAGTGCTTTGGGCACTCAAGGGTGCTTCAGCCCCCCATACCTATCGCTGCCACTGCCCCCACCACAGGGGCAGCCCCTCTTGTGTCCCGACCCCCTGCCCTCAAGGCAACGGGCCGCGACAACGCAACTTGCTCCACGATTGCCTCAGCCCCGGTAGAATTGATGTAGACCGCGCCACAAATTTGCCTCCCCCACAGACTTCGCCAACCGCTGTACATTAAATTTGTGAGGTCAAGAGATATAATGTCATTGGTCAACGTTCCCATTGGCAGGAGCCGGCGTGGTCGCTGCCAAGCTGCTGACCCACCTTTAGCCCAAACCCATCACTTTCCAACCCTCTCACTAGGGGTTGGTCACATTGACTTGTTTTCAGGGGCAGGTTCAGGGCCCAGAGAGATACTCAGTGTGTCGCGCACCTCGCTTCGGTAAGCTCCCCTTCAAGTCATAGTTACTCGCTTTGATGCGCGCGCCTAACTCCCAAACTGGCCGCCGGACCAACTCGGAGCTTTGGCTGCTCACCGGGACATAACGGTCCCCCTTTACTCCTCCACAAGACCCTCGCTCAATTTGGGCCTAGTGGAAATTCCCTTTGGTTGCTGGCAGTCCGGAATAGCTCCCCACACCTTGATCGTTTTCCGGCTCGCACGCTTACTCACTAGTTTTTGGTCACCTTGAACGGGCTTGCATCGTTCTCAGGGTTACTACTCCTTATATATACTTTTGTGACTGTCCGCGGGGGTTTCACAAACAACCCAGTCATTTTATGGCGAACCACCACGAAGACCCTCCATTCCCGGTGATGAATCGCGGTGAGTCTTGGCCCACCCACCACGGCCCCATTGGACCGTGATGAGTCCCAAGACTCCCCCCGACTCCCACCACAAGGTCTCTGCCCCATGGTGAGTCCTATGCCACCCCCACTAAGACCCACTAAGCTACCACCACCCCTCGTGGAACCACCCTCACCGCAACCCGGTGTGTGGGGCTCCACCTAGTGAGCGCCTCCGCCTCTTGAGTGCCTTGGGCACTCAAGGGTACTTCAGCCCCCGTACCTATTGTTGCCACTGCCCCCACCACAGGGGCAGCCCCTCATGTGTCCCGACCCCCTGCCCTCAAGGCAAAGGGCCGCGACACACACCCCTACCAACAGGGAGTCGATGTCCTCATCGACTTGTCCATTTTGTAGAAACTAATATCCAAGTTGTGGCGTCCTACATCAAGGAGTTTGTTTCCGTACCATGGCGTCCCATGAAAAAGAACCAAACCCCCCACTTGACTCTACTCTCCACTAGCTAGTTCGGCCGACTTCCTCCAAGTCCCGGCCAAGGGTGGAGCCTCTCAAGCTCCACCCAGTGCACTCTTCTTGGCCCACTTCAAGGCCAAAGAATGATCCTCCCCGAGGATCGAATTGCCTTACTGCAACAACATTGTTTGCGACCGCTCATGATGCCGCTTTTGGCATCACCTTGAGCAAGGGTTCACGTTGAACCCTTTTTTACTAGGAAGATAACCTTGAACCAACCGCGCGCCCCAATCACTACAATTGGGTTCGCCTTGGAATGTTGGCCTGAGGTACGGGAACACGCCGAAGCCGCACTACGACTTCGTCCCGAGGTTACACGATTATAGTACGTGAACGGAAGCGCGTAGCTTCCGCGTTAATCCGCACTACAAGACAACCCCCTCGGTAGCGTAGTTATAGTACACGCACGCGCCAGGTGCGCACTAGCACGTGAACTCCCAAAAAAACGCAAGTTCCTTGCCCCTTGGATGGGAGTCACCCGATTTCGGCACTGCGCAAACACACGATTAATCCAATTTACCTCTCCCACTTTTGTAAGCATGCATCTTACACACTAGCCAACCATACCATGCATCACCATTCCAAACAAAATAGGAAGCACAACATTTGGAAACCATTTCATTTATAAACAAAATTTGTGCAACACAAGTTTTTGCAATCGGATTCTTGAGCTAGCTAAACCGGACTAAGCATGCATTTCCTCCCCCATGATCCAAGGTTGATGTCCCCATCAACGCATCTTCTGCTTTTGAGGTCGCCCTTCAAAAGCTGCAACCGCCTCGGATGCGTTTCCCATTTCTGAGGCACACACCCAAGTTGTCTTCACTTGTTGATAGCGCTTCCATTTCACGAGATACTTTGTTTTTCGATTCTTGAAATTCCTCGACTTAAGCACTGCCTCCACCTCGTACTCAGGTTCATTTTCATGATCCAACAGCATAGGTGGCGGACGCAACACTTGATGCCGATTCGGACGCGCTTCATCTTTGAAGTACGGCTTCAAAAGGGAAACGTGGAATACCAGATGCACCTTGTTGTTTGCCGGCAGCTCCAATTCATACACATCATCATTCATAACCTTCCAGATGCGAAAGGGCCCCGCATACGGAGCTACAAACTTCGGACTCACTTCTGGAGGTAGTCGAAAATTCTTGATGTTCAACCAGACCTCCATGTCTGCCTCAAACTTAACTTCCCTCCGATTCCGATTCGCGTGTCATTCATACCGTTTCCTAGCTTTGGCAATTTTGTACTTTGCGAGCTCCAACAAACGCACGCGTTCTTCCAGCACCACTACTGCTGCCAGTTCCTCAACGTCCTGGGCGGCCCAACTTGTCGGCACCAAAGGTGCTTTTCCATAGATCAATACAAAAGAAGAAACTCCCGTTGCGGAGTGTTTTGTGTTATTATAATAGAACTCTGCCGCATCCAAAAGCTTCACCAAGTCTGATTGGTCTGCCGACACATAATTCCGCAAGATCTGCTTCACCACGGAATTCACTCTTTCCGTTTGGCCGTCCGTCGTAGGTCGGAAGGCGGTGCTCATCTTGAGCCTCGTCCCCATTTTCTTCCAAAGTGCCCTCCAACATTTACTTGTAAACTTTGGATCGCGATCCGAGACAATATCCTTCGGAAGTCCATGATGCTTGAAGACGTGGGCGAAGTAAAGTCACCTCGTCTCCTGCGCCGTTGCCGTCTCTTTGGTGGGAATGAAATGGCCCATTTTACTGAACCTATCCACTACCACCATGATTGCATCGAATCATTTTGACAGCGGCATAACAGTCATGAAATCCATCGAGACACTTTCCTAAAACCCCTCTGGAATCGACAAGGGTTGTAACAGCCCCGCTTGCTTTTAGTTCTCGCTCCGGTTTTGTTGGCATGTGGTGCATGTCTTGACATACTCCTCGGCCTCCTCCCTCAGTTTGGGCTAGAAATACTCTTTCTTCAAGAATGCCGCGATGCACTTGGCTCCGTCGTGGCCCGCAAGCGGGCCATCGTGGCATTCCCTCAAGAGACTATCTCTGATCCCTCCCTTCGGCACGTAGAGGCGATTTTGCTTGTACCAGAGCAGTCCATTGTGCAAGTGGAACTGCGATTAACCCCCATCCTCAAGTCCCACATCACGGACTTCGCCATCTCATCCTTCCGGTAAGCCTTCCGGATCTTCATTTGGAGCGTCGTCTCGCCCCTGTACACCAACTGAGCTGTTGCTTTCTACTTAAAGCATCAGCCACCACATTGTCTTGTCCCAGTTTGTACTAGATATCCATGTCGAACACTGCCAAAGTGTCTTGCCACCTAAGTTGTTTTGGGGACAACTTATGTTGTGTGGCAAAATACTTCACCGTGACATTGTCCGTGAACACCTTCACCGGGTTGGAACCAACATAGTGGCGCCAAAGCTCAACGCAATGCACCACCGCCTTCATTTATTTCTCGTGTGTAGGCTACCGTCGCTCCACTTCATTCAGTTTCTTATTTTCGTAAGCCACTATCTAGACGTCCATCCTGCATGAGCACACCCCCAATTGCGAAGTCCGATGCATCTATATGAATCTCAAATGCACAGTCGAACTCCAGGATTTTCAAGATTGGAGCTTCTGCCATCCGTTGCTTCAACTCGGCAAAAGCTTGGCCACAAAAGGTATTCCATACCCATACCTTGGACTTATATAGAAGGTCTGACATTGGCCCCGCGATCTTGGCGAAATTTCTCAAATACTTTCGGTAATAGGAGGCGAATCCTATGAATGATCGCACTCCCGGGACCGAAGTCGGAGGCTCCCAGTCCAAGATCGCCCTCACCTTTCTGTTATCCATTTTGATCGCATCCTATGTCATCACATACCCTAGGAACTCCACTTTTGTGACCTCGAATTTGTACTTTGAAACTTTTGCACACAGCTTCCCTTCCCACAATTTCTGGAACATCCTTTTGAGGTGCTCCAGGTGCTCTTCCTTTGTTTTAGAGTACACCAAGATGTCGTCGATGTACACGATCACAAAGTCATCCAACCACTCTTGGAAAAGGCTGTTCATTAGTGTGCTAAAGGTCGCGGGTGCGTTGGTGAGCCCAAAAAGCATCACCAAGAACTCATATGAACCATATCTTGTCCTACACGCGGTCTTCTCCTCATCTCCTTCCGCCACTCGGATTTGATGGTAACCTGAACGCAAATCGATCCAGCTGAAATACTTTGCTCATGCCAACCGATCGAAGAGGTCGTCGATCCTTGGCAAAGAGTACCGGTTTTTTATAGTCACCTTATTCAGCGCCCTGTAATCGATACACATCCGCAACGTCCCATCCTTCTTGTCTGCGAATAGCACCGGGGCTCCGTAAGGTGACTTACTCGGCCGGATGTACCCTTTTGACATTAGATCCTTGAGCTGGGCCTTCAGCTCGACCAACTCTCTGTGGCTCAACCGGTAGGACGCCTTGAAAGGCGGCTCCGATCCCGGTATCACCTCTAACTTGTGGTCAACTCCTCTTCGCGGTGGCAAGCCGCTTGGTAAATCCTCCGGCATCACATCCTGGTATTTCTCCAGGATCCCCTTGATCCAATCTGGGCTTCGCTCCCTATCGACTTCTCCTTCCACTTGTCTTACATAAAGCAAAAATTGGGGCTCGTGTGGCTCCTCCACGGCCCACTCATTTGCTGACAACAGGTTTATTCGCCCTCCCACTCGGTTGGGCGTTTCCGATACCCGTAAAGCTTCCCCACCATTCCCACATGATAGCGTGACTATTCTCTTGCGGCCATCTATGACCGCTCCGGATTTGCTCAAAAAGGTCATCCCCAAAATGAAATCCACTCCATCGATCTCGCAAATGGTGAAGTTTTCATGTCCCTCCCAACTCCCGAGCTGAAGAGGAACATCAAACGCCAACCTCGTCGCCAATTGTGGTTCTCTTTTGGCAGAATGCACTTCAATAGAAGTCCCCACATCACTTGTCGGGAGCCCCAGCTTCCGTGCCGTTGCCGGTGTCATAAAGGAGTGCGACGCTCCTGTATCCATCAACAACGACACGTTAGTTCCGAAAATTATCCCACTCACGAACATTAACTGACTCCCTTTACGCAAGGGGCCAGTCTCCTGATACGACTCACAAGAGTAGTTGCCTACCTTGCAAGTCTTGGCAACCACCGCTTCCACCAAGTGGCTGATGGAATCTTCAGACAGCTCCGTGGTCGCCCAAGTCATGTTCAATTGTCGGGGTTTTGCGCACTTCTTGGCCATGTGCCCGGGCTCCCCGCAATTAAAGCACACTCCATCGAAGGTCGCCTTCTGTCCGCCATAAGTCGCCGCACCCGATTTTCCTTTCGGAGCACCGAGTGTCGCCTCGACGTGTGAAGGCCTTCCCTTCGATTTCCATGTGCCATTGTTGCCGCGTGGCCTATCCCACTTCTTTTCCGGTCGGAAAGAGTCACCCTCCCGCCGGATCTTCTTGTGGTTCAGCTCTGTATGGCCTTGTCTTTCGCCCCTAGGGACATCCGAGAAACATTCAGCCCTTTCAATTGTCTCATTCAAAGTCTTAGGTGGCTTCTCCTCCAACTTCCGCATGGCCCATGGGGCCAGTCCCGCCACAAAGTTGAAGACCATTTCTGGTTCTGCCATATCCGCGACTTTGAGTAACAGCACATTGAAAGCCTGAACATATCCCCGAATATCATCTGTTTGCTTCAAATTCCTCATCTTGTCCCAGAAGAGCCAGGACGCGTTGAGGGGCACAAACTGTCTTTTCATAAGTTCCTTGAACCCACTCCAGATCAAGGTTTCTGGGTTTGGACCTTGGTCATGAAGGCGTTTCTGCCACTATTGTTGAGCATAGCCCCTCAAATAGGTGGGAGCCACTTCTACCCGATCCTCGTTACTCAACTTGGCCGCCCGGAAGTACTGCTCTAGCTCCAAGAGCTAGGTATTGAGTGCTTTCCGATTTCGGACGCCCTCGAAGGTGTCGGGTTCCTTAGGCTTCACCTTAAACTTTGCCTTAGTGGAAGTGGCATTAGCCGCCCTCAACACATCTTTCAACATCCCACCAAACTCCGCCAACAACCCTTCCCAAAAGGTTGCTGGCATGGGAAACATCTGTTGGTCTGGCGGAGCCTCCGGGAAGTCCTCGGGCTCCGACTCCCAAAATTCCTCCCATTCTTGTGCGGCCTCACTTTCAGAAGCATGAATCACCTCTTCCAATTGCCGCTTCGGTGACACGTCGCCCCCATCGGGCTCACCAGGATCATCATCTTTCGGGCCGTTTCGCTTTCGCTTTGTCTTGCCCAACCCCATGATGAGGCCGATCTCAAGGACGATTGCGTACTGAACTCTAAGCTCTGATACCAAGTGTCGCGCACATCTCTTCGGTAAGCTCCCCTTCAAGTCATAGTTACTCGCTTTGATACGCGCGCCTAACTCCCAAACTGGCCGTCGGGCCAACTCGGAGCTTCGGCTGCTCACCGAGACATAACGGTCCCCCTTTACTCCTCCACAAGACCCTCTCCCAATTTGGGCCTAGTGGAAATTCCCTTTGGTCGATGGCAGTCCGGAATAGCTCCCCACACATTGGTCGCTTTCCGGCTCGCACGCTTACTCACTAGTTTTTGGTCACCAACGGGCTTGCACCGTTCTTGGGGTTACTACTTCCTATATATACTTCTGTGACTGTCCGCGGGGGTTTCACAAACAACCCAGTCATTTTATGGCGAACCACCACGAAGACCCTCCATTCCCGATGATGAGTCGTGGTGAGTCTTGGCCCACCCACCCTCGGGCACGGCCTGTCACAGCCCCTCACAGCCCCTCACAGCCGCAAAGGCCTCAGGCACGGCCTATCACAGCCCCTCACAGCCCATCACAGCCCCAAAGGCCATGGGCACAGCCTGTCACAGCCCGTCACAGCCCACAGGCCTCAGGGCACAGCCTGTCACAGCCCCGCACAGCCCCACAGGGCACAGGGCATAGCCTGTCACAGCCCATCACAGCCCATCACAGCCTCAAAGGCCTCAGGCACGGCCTGTCACAGCCCCTCACAGCCCATCACAGCCCCAAAGGCCATGGGCACAGCCTGTCACAGCCCGTCACAGCCCCACAGCCCCAGGGGCACAGCCTGTCACAGCCCCAAACAGGCCTGGGCACAGCCTGTCACAGCCCCAAAAGGCCACTGGGCACAGCCTGTCACAGCCTGACACAGCCCGTCACAGCCCACAGGCACAGGGCACAGCCTATCACAGCCCATCACAGCCTGTCACAGCTTGCCACAGCCTGTCACAGCCCGTCACAGCCCGTCACAGCCGCAAAGGCCTCAGGCACGGTCTGTCACAGCCCCTCACAGCCCATCACAGCCCAAAGGCCATGGGCACAGCCTGTCACAGCCCGTCACAGCCCCACAGGCCTCAGGGCACAGCCTGTCACAGCCCCGCACAGCCCGTCACAGCCCCAAAGGCCACTGGGCACAGCCTGTCACAGCCTGACACAGCCCGTCACAGCCCCACAGGGCACAGGGCACAGCCTATCACAGCCCATCACAGCCTGTCACAGCTTGCCACAGCCCGTCACAGCTTGCCACAGCCTGTCACAGCCCCACACATGGCCGCTCTGGCAGTTTAGCCATTTCTCCAAGGGGTTTAGCCACGCCAAGCTAGGGTTTGTGTCTCTTGGACTCTAGGCTTCTTTCCACCGAGCTATGGTGGCTGTGAGGAAATCAGCAAGGTATCCTTGCTCTTTCGGCTCCCACACACCACCATAGTAGCCCTAAGCCATGAGGTGGTTGCCACAAACCAAGCCTTCTTTCTCACTTAGCCTCCCCAAACACGCCACTAAACTCAATGGCAAACAACCAAGCCCTGCTGGTTCCCAGCCCTTGTGAGCACTCATTCAAGTACTCTCATTGGCCATAACATCTGTCTTAGAGCCTATTCCAGCCCTCTACACCTGTTGCTTCAAGAGTTGCGCTCCCTTCAAGCTTGAAGTTGAAACCCCAACTCACATAGGCCCTACAAGTGCTTTTCTTTCACTCCAAGTGGAAACCAGCCCTAGACCTTCCGTTCTAGCTCTCTAAGGCTTGAAAACAAGAGCCTCAATGGGCTGAAGGCATGCTCCACACATGCCCCACTCTCACCATAAGAGAATCAGCTCCTTTGCTTCATTTCTTGCATCCACAAACCTGAAAATACAAGCTTCAGCAGGCTGAAAGCATGCTCTACATGCCCTACAGGGAAACCAGCCCCTTCCTTCCTTCCTTGCACTCCCACACCTAAAAGTGCAAGCCTTCACCAGGCTGACAGCATGCTCCACACATACATTGCCCTCACATAAGGGAAGTCAGCCCTTCCCTCTTCCTTGCTTGCCCTCCAAGCTTGAAGATGGAAGCTTCAATGAGCTGAATACATGCTCCACACATGCAACCTCTTCACACAAGAGATATCAGCCCCCTATCTTGGCTCCTGGCTCCTTGATGCTCTCTATGACAAAACTAAGCACTCCATAGCCTTTGCCAAGCTCCTGAAACCCTAAGGCTTACATTTCCAGCCACAAGACACTTCTCTTGTGGTGCAAGAACTCTTCTTCCAAGCTCTGAAACCCTAGGTGCACATTCCATGGCCTTGCCACACCTCTTAGCTCCTGTTCCAGCCCTGCTCTTGCCATGACAAGAGCCCTCTCAATGCTGAAGCTCGAGATTGAAACCCAATCTCACCATACTCCACAAAGTGCACTGATTTGCCCCAAGCAAAATCAGCCCTTTCGCTTGGTCTTGCAATCCTTCACACAATGAAAGCTCGCATTCCCAAGTCCAGTTCTCAGCTTTGCCACCAAAGCCACTATAACCTGCTCTTGACTGGTCCTCTTCCCAATCGTGCTTGCTCATGCATGTACACAATCTGAAACCATCAAGGTGCTCTGAAATTACCTGCAGCATGGTGCTTTCATCTCTGAAGCTGAAGATCGAATGCCAAGGTCTACCACCTCGTAACCCACATCGCCTCCGCTTCTAACAACCAAGAGCTCCATGGTGCTCCTTGCATAACAACTTGGTTTCTCTCAATCTCAAGCAAAAACCACAAGTGCTACAACTAACTCGTATCTAGCACTCATAGATACGAGCTGATCTTTCTCGAGTGATAAAGAAGAAGAATACAAGCACAAGCTCATGCAAGCTCACAAAGCTGAAGCATAAACTCATGCATATATAACCTCATCACTCAAATACAAGTCAAGCCAAGTGCACCCCACGCCATGGGGAATCCACACTACGGCGCCATAGCTAGGCGCGGTGAGGCTCAACTCGAGAAAGATGAGCCTCCCACGCTTGCCGTGAAGATAACCACTCCAGGGCCTAAATCTGCCTTGACCCCTGGATTGACACTTGGGCCAATCCCAAATGTCAATGTGTAAAAGCTAGCTATTTCCTAGCTAGTTTCACACTAGTGGTAAAATAACTTGACACAATCCTTGTGATATACCCTCACGTTTTCATTCATGGACCATCTTCTAATGTGATGTACTAGTCTGATGAGTTCAAATTCTGATGTACTAGTCAGCTGAGTTCAAATTCTAATGTTTGCTAAGGCCATTCGCGTGTGGAAGGCACATGAACCTGTACAATTTTGGTTCACCCTACCAAAATTGTAAACATGGCGATCAACATCAACACCAGCCTTCTATCAATGTCCAAGTTATCCGTGAAGTCTCAAAATCTGTGAGTTCACTGTCTTTGCAATCCCATATGTAATCTATTGTGATGTTGTCCATCTTGTATTGTCGTGAGATCACATTATTAGAGCATTTTTTTGTTCTTTTTGGTGGGGGCAGGAACCCCGAGAGTTTTACTAGAATTATTGAAGGACCTATCTTCCTCCTACAGTTCCACAGTACTGATGATGAGCTAAGGGCTGCATTGTCACTGGGTCCTGTTGGAAAACCATTGGCGTGTGGTCAGGCTAGGGATTGAACCTAGGACCTCCCCCATTCCGGCGGGGTACTCTACCACTGAGCTACCCGTCCCGTTCTGTTCTCAAAGTGTCGTGCAAGGGCTATAACCTTGACACTCCAACACTCCCCCTCAAGGCATAGCCCTTATAGCTAATTGCCCACCCATTCTGACCACCGCCCCAAGGAGAAAAGACGATGAGTACTCTAGCATACAACTATGCTAACTATATAGAAACAGAGACAAAGATAGGTTTCTGGAGAGACACACTTTATTCCAGAGAGAGATTGAAAGAGATTGATTCAATGGCCTGAAGTGCCTACTTAAATACACAAACCTCAACTTTAGATATTTATATTTGAAATCCTAGTGCTATTCTTATCTGCACTCCTCTGCCTTAAATTCTCTGTCTGTCATGACATGAATAGCAAAAGCATCTAACAATATCCAACTTGCTATCCAGGGAGCATCAGTTATACTGAAGTGAACAAACTCTCTAACACTCCCACTTTGTGAATCTTCATTGTTCACATAACCCTAGCTGCAATCTGCATTGTTCCAACTTCGGTCTTGGAACACCTTTTGTCAAAATGTCAGCTGTCAGCTCCTCTGTCTTACAATAATGAAAGACAATCTTTTGCGCAAGGACTTGCTCCCTCACAAAATGATGCTGAATATCAACATGCTTGGTTCGAGCATGAAAGACTGGGTTTTTAATCAAAGCAAGGCTACCTTGGTTATCGCTCTTGATCGGGGTTGCCTTCTCTTGGATGAAATTCAGCTCATTCAAGAGTGTTCGCAACCACATCGCCTCCTTTGCAGCTTGGGCAGCTGCCATGTATTCAGCCTCTGTAGTGGACAAAACAACTGTAGGTTGTTTTTTATTATTCACTAGAAGAGAAACCGGCTTTTTCCACGGCTATGTCATGTCACACCTGACACATTCCACGACTTTTATCACGGGTCTGTATACTGAGCCAAGGTGTGGGTCTAAATATGCCCTAACTGTGGGGTATCTCACATGTGGTCCACACCCAAGGCAAGAACGGTGTGAAAACAGCCATGAGCGTGGCAGGGGTTGGCTTAGTTTATATGGCATGTTACACACCTGTGTGAAATGAGACCATATAATTATTTCCACTGATTGTGGTGTATGGATTTAGTTGTACTCTGCTGCAAATGGAATAAATCATGAACTTCAGAAATCTGCCCTCGGAAAGACGAAGAGGTGGTCGTCGCACTTTGCAATGTAAACCGAATGCAATGTAAGCTTCACAGTCCTCATATTATGATTGAAGGGAGTCAAATTAAGTGTGGCCATATCAGTGCAAGGAAATAAATATGAATCATTCAACATTGTAAAATGAAAACAAGGTAGAGTTATTACATGGTACCTTTAAAACTTGTTACAGAGTGCAAAAGGTTTAATTTTTTTTGCAAAAGTTACTTGTAGGGTTTGCAAAAGTTTATTTATTTTTTAAATTTGCCCATCCCGGTAGCTGTGAACAGAGGGTTGGGACTTAGAGCGAGCGAGCGGGAGAGAGAGAGAGAGAGGGCTGCGACTTAGAGCAGCAAGCGGGAGGGAGGGCAAACATGGGAGGCCCACAGTTGGAGCAACCTTCGTATCTGAAAAACAAGCAACCCGACAAACGCTACGGTATGTGTGCGAGGACTAGGTGTCGGCTGAGAGCTCGCCGTGCTGGGGAGAGTCAGCTTGGTCTTGGGTCGAGGACAATGTGGTGAGGGCACCTTCTTCTTCGACCTATTTCAGCCTGTTTTGCGCTCTCAGCAGACTCAGCCTTGAATTTGCAGCACGGAGTAGAGCTGGCATGAGTTTTTAAAAATCATTCACGATGGTGGGACAACCGCAATCATAAGGTGTGGCTTTTTCTTAATGTACGATGTGAAGAAGTTTGTCCAGCTGATTGCGCCATTGCCCAAAGTAAAGGCATAACCTATGGTGGACTTCCTACTATCCAAGTCCCCACCCCAATCTGAATCACAACTGCCTTCCAAAACAACACTTGCTCCAACCTTAAACTGCAGAACCATCTCTTGAGTCCCCTTCAAATACCTGAAGATTCTCTTGACTGCTTTCCAATGAGCAATCCCCGGATTTGCCATAAACTGACTCACCATTCCAACTGCAACTGCTATATTTGGTCTAGTGCTTGTCATAGCATACATCAGACTGCCAACAGCTTGATAGTATGGAACCTCAGTCATCTCATCTTGCTCCTCCTTTGTCTGGGGCTCATGTTGTTTGGATAACCTTTTTCCAACTTCCAGCGGAGTAGAGATTGGGTTGCAATCCTCCATATTGAACCTCTTAAGGATCTGGCTAATGTAATGGGCCTGACTGAGTGAAAAGGTTCCTTGCACTCTATCCCTTATGATCTGAATGCCTAATAGGTACTTTTGTTTCCCCAAGGTCTGTCATTTGAAACTCAGAAGACAAGATCTTCTTGATTTCATTGACCTTGTCCAGTGATTTTCAAAGCAAGATTAGATCATCTACATATACTGCCAAGATCAAAATGCTCTCTCCAGTTCCTAGAACATAGACGCTATGATCAGAATCACATCGCAGGAATCCATGTTTTCCTAGGAAATTATCAAACCTCTGATACTAAGCTCTTGGTGCCTGCTTCAACATAGAGAGACTTGAGAAGCCTGCAAGCAAGTGTTTGCTCATTCTCCTTCACTTGCAACTCCTCTGGAAGTTGCATGTAAATCTCTTCTTCGAGCTCACCATTGAGAAAGGTGAGTCTTTACGTCCATTTGATGTATTTCCAAATCATGGATTGCTCCAAGAGCCAACAACGTGCGAATGGAGACAAACTTAGCCACTGGAGCAAATGTTTCATTAAAATCAATGCCTTGTGTTTGAGCATACCCCTTAGCCACTAATCGGGTCTCTCCACTTCTTCTCCAGCATTTCGCTTGATGCGGAAGACCCACTTACAACCAATGGCTTGTCTTCCAGGTGGTAAGGTAGCCAACCTCCAAGTCTTTTCTCTTTTAGACTGCTTCCCATTCTTTGGCTTGGTCTCCCATTCTTGCTTCCTTAACATTCTTGGGCTCCTCCATTTCCAAAATATTGGCCGCTTCATCCTCAACAAAGCTTCCAAAGATCTTTGTGTGTTTTCTGATTCGTTCACCTCTCCTTGGCTGTGCACAACTCTGCCACTATAGGTTGAATGGATGGTAAGGGCTCCACTTCAGTTGCCCGTTGTTCCACTTCTCCCACTGGTTCTTGTGATCCCAAAGGATTCCAAATCTCTAATGGCAGCTCCTCCTCAAAGCTTGATTCCGGAATCTATTCATTAGTCCCTGGTACTTCTGTAGCTTTCTCCAATGCCACTACAACTGGCTGGTCACCATCTTTCTCTTCTTAGGATCCCATAATTTGTAGTGTTTGCCATCCCCTGAGTACCCAACAAAAATGCATCTTACACTTTTCGGCTCAAGCTTGGACCTAGTCTCTTTAGGCTTGTGCACATAAGCTACACTTCCGAAGACTCGTAGATACTTAATTGATGGTTTTCTTCCAGACCATGCTTCCTCTGGTGTTGCCCCTATCACAGCCTTGGTGGGGCATCTATTCCTGATGTAAGCAGCTGTCACAACTGCTTCTGCCCAAAACATGTATCCAAGACCCTCATGATGTAGCATACATCTAGCACTTTCAACCAAAGTTCTATTCATCCTCTCAGCAACCCCATTTTGTTGAGGGGTATATGGTGCGGTGAACTGCTGATGAATTCCCTCTTGCTTACAGTACTGACGAAAATTACCAGAAATGTATTCTCCTCCATTATCACTTCTGAGTTGCTTGAGCTTGCACCCACTTGAAGTTTCTACTATGATTGCACTAGGAAGGTATGGTGCTACTTTCTGAAGCAAAAAAGTGAGGTGCTAAGTAAGTTCAAGGAGTTCAATGTGACAAAATACTTACAGCCTCCCAAAGAGCTGTTCTTCATGGATCCACATATATCGGAGTGCACTAACTCCAAGGGCTTAGAAGCTATGTTTGCTTCACCACTTGCAAAAGGAAGTTTCTTCTGCTTGCCAAGCAAGCAACCTTTGCAACCCTGTAGATTAGCTTCACATGGCCTAGCGTCCATTCCATCCACTAGATCAAGTTCTCTTCCAAGATGAGCATATTCATCTAACAACTCTGAGCTACAAAGCAATCTGTATAGTCTACCATCCATCACAGCTTCTGCTATGATCTGTCCAGAATCATCTTTGATCCGACAATTTCGGCTACTGAACTCAACAAATAAGTTCTTGGCTGTAGCCTTACTGACTGAGAAAAGGTTCTTGGCCAAACCTGGCACAAATAGGACATCATACAGACGACCCTTTTCTACCTTGTTGTTGACTAACATGTTAATAACTATAGATCATTTTCCCACAACCTCTTGTATCGAATTATCTCCCAAGTAAATCCTAGTCTTAGGAATCTCCTTCAAATCCGAGAATAATTCTTTCTGAAAAGACATATGTTGTGATGCACAAGAGTCAACATATCAGCTTCCATATTTTGAAGATTCTGGACCTGCAACAAAAGCATTATGAACTGTATGTGCTTGCCCCTTCTCTGCGGACCTCTTTGGATGCAGGCATTCTCGTGCCCAGTGGCCGGGTTCATGGCAATTGTTACAGTTGCCTCTCCGCTTGAACTTTTTCTGTGGTTATTGCCGTTTCTGTCCATATGACTCTTGTTTGGGTTTCCCCTTCAGCTTCTGTACATAAAAAGCTTTTTCATCACTTGAAGATGTCCCTCCTCCCTTCATCTTCAACTCCAACTCCTCATGCAACAACTTCCCACTTACAAGTTCCAACGTCAAAGCATCTGTCCTACTCTCTAGAGCAATAATGAGGTTGTGATAGTTCTTTGGCAAGCTTAATAACAAAATCATTACTAACATGCCATCACTCACTGACTCTCCCACTGCATCTAGCTGTAGTGACAATTCTCTAAGCTTATTGATGTGACTTGTCATGGTGTCTCCTGACTGCATTTGTATGTTCATTAGTTGTCTTAGAAGGTATAGTTTGTTTGCTAATGCCTTTTGCTCATATTGAGCCTCCAACCATCCCATGTCTCTTTAGAAGTTGTAGCTGTACGCACATGCATCAATTCAGAGTCCTGTAAACTTAGAACAACTAAGGCCTCTGCCCTCTAATCCCTCTCATCATATTGCAACCTATTTACAGCATCACTTTCCCTTTACTATGTTCCAAAGCTTTCTCTCTTAGCACCATGGACATCTTGAACTTCCATAGATGGAAGTTCTTCTCACCACCAAATTTTGGGAGCGACGTCTGCCTTAAATTCTATGTCTATCATGACATGAATAGCAAAAGCATTTAGCAATATGTGCTATTCATGGAGCATCAGTTACACTCAAGTGAACAAACTCTCTAATAGGTCCCATGAATTGAATTAATATAATTTACTTCAGTTCCAGTGCAGATTGTTTATACTCAGAAAGTGTTGCATATTTTTCACTACACCTCATGTAGCAATGATAAACTTAAAGGATTGACCGCTGACCGCTGACCGCTTCGCAAAGCGAAGTGTACACAATGAAGACTCTCACAGAAGAAAACTCTCACTCATTCTAGATCCCAAAGTGTTCTTCTGTGGGAGGAAGACAGTGGAATCGATCCAATCAAACATCTGAACCTTCACAAGACTGGTAACGGCATGGTTGGCGTAAGCAACACCTAGCTCTTCCCCGACATGCTTCTCCCAACAGAGGACGTTGGGCTCGCAATCGGGAAGCGCATATGAAGCTCGAACAGATTCTTTCCAGCTCACGTCAACTTTTGGGTCTTCAGCAAGATAGTTCTCATCATTCAAGTACTTGGACAGTTTCAATGCCGAGAATATCTTCTCTGAAATTTCATTGCTGAGGCAAGGAATGCGCTCGGTGAAGTATAGGGGGTCGATTGGAAATTCGTAGCATGCGATAATGTCTACCTCCACTCCTTGGGCCTTCAATATTCGGTATGATTTCTGAATCCGCGGAGAGAATCCTGGTGCGATACAGTCCTTGGGCATATGAATGAAGAGAGTGGGTGGATATGTGTCGATTGCAGTTTCAATCAATTCATATACTCCATTGCCGTTCATAAGCACCTTCACTCAGAAAATGTCAGATACTTACAAGGCTGCAAATCAGTTAAACAAATTCCGCAGTCAACCCACCTTGAGCTCCCAGATGACATTCTTGGGACTCCCCAGTATGTACATTAGCACAAACCAAGCAAAGGCTGTGAGTAGCCCCCATGAGCTTTGCAGCTAATCCTTGTGCAAATCAGCGAGAGCAAATTGAATAGTAAGAGTGACGACTGACAAGTAGTACATAGGAGACCTTGCAGGACGTCATGAAATGACCTTGATCCTTTGGGATCGAAATTATTCACCAATCCTTGGATTCCGTAATTTCATCTAATCAGGTTTGGAGGACTGTCGAGTGACTTACCAGAGACCGTATATTCAGGAAGAGTGCCATCATGGATGTGAAATTCCCTCCAGCTGAGTTCCCCGTGGCTGCCAGGGGCAACATCTCCAGTGAATGCTCGTGACTCCATTCACTCAAGATTTTGGTAACAAGGACTTTGTCTCCGGAGGTCTCTGGCGGCCAGCTCTCCCATTGCCCTTCAGCGCTTTGGATGGCAATGCAGGCATACCCACGAGCGAGCCCTTCTAGAACAATTGCCCTGTCCTCTGGGAGGCCATAACAGGAGGGACAGTTGGGCGACCGATCAAAGTAGCTCAAGCATGTACATCCTCTACCATGAGCTAGAAACAAAATAGCCTTGGGGTTCTTGGGAATCTGCCACACCACATCCACACCATACCTTACCTGGTGGGTAGGATCAAATCTTGGGTCTGTGGGGCACGACTTCTCTCCGAAACTGCTAGTCGAAAAAGCCGCTGAGTCATAGTACAGTTGAGGTGAAAGCTCAGTTGAGGATATAGAGAACTTCTGGCTAGAGAAGAGAAGAGATCCAGGGGATGCCCCTGCTACCTGGGCTCCCACCACCATAACGATTGTAAGCAAGCTCACCACTCTGAATAAAAGAGCAACTAGCCCTAGAAACCTCGGAAACAGCAGGCCCCTGCTTCTGTAAGCAGCCTCCATTGCTTTGTCGTGTAAGGAAAAGCTTGTCAAGACAGAAACATCGTCCTCACGACTCATTAGCACATTTGCCGCACACATCGTCTCGTTTCATCTCTTTCCACCCTTGGATTGCTCAAAGAAACAACAACGTGCACAGCTCCTGGCTTGCACAAAATCCAGAGGCCACACTACCTTGAGTGCATCCTCGACATCGCTGCATTCTTGCTGACACCCACGCACGAGAATTTCGTGATGCTCGCGTGTGTGTTGCAGTGGAGTCTCAATGTACAGATACAAAGTGATTACCTCCCTGAAGGTAGTCGCTTCAAGGATTTAATGTATCAAATTGAAACACCACTTGTACGCAGCTAAGGAGCTCCAAAACTGTCCCATTTACAAACCAACACGAGGGGACAATTCTCCCCAGTATGTATTTGCCAACGTGTCTTCTCCAAACAAAGAGATACCGGGTATTGGTTTGTGGATGCACGTTGGATGTAGACCATCCGAAAGAGGATGGGGAGGGGACTGAGATGAGGGCTTGCAAAACGGCTAAGTCCCTGCACTCCTGAGAGAGAGAGAGAAGACTCCGGCCACTCCTCATCGCAATATACACAATCAAGTGATCCCTGGTATAGTCATAAATTTATATACTCCCATTAATCTATACATATGGACATTTGTTTTTGCATTGCAGAACACTAGGAAGAACGTATAGGATAAGTCCATGGACCCAGGGCATTCACTGATTTTCTGGCACCTAACTCAGGCGCCAGCGTAAGGCACGGACAGAAATTTTTTTAGTTGACGTTATAATTCTTTGCTAACGCGACATCATTCAAGTGGTTCATCCTGTCGCGGGATGTTCACAGAAAGCCTAATGCCCGATTGGGACTTGCCTCAAACCTTCATCTGTATAAGCAGACATCCAAATACACTGCGTAAACGTTGCTTGAATAAAATCCTTTGTATCTTTGGTTGGCTTATACCTGTGAACCCTAACGCCCTAGGAGCAGTTGAATTACGCGATGGAACATAACCAGAATCCTGTAAGACCACTCCTGCCTCCCCTATTTCCGCGTCTTTTCAGCATCTTTCCGAGATCAGACGAACCAAAGGAAGCGGGAAGCAAAGAAGATGCCGCAGTGGGGGAAGAAGCCTAAAAGAAGTCTGGGCACCTAAAAGAAGAGACAGTGGCGAGATTTTATTCATGGAACGTTTACGCAGGGTAAGGGCCCCACGCGCGGGCCATCACACGTTCGCGCACTGGTCACACGGGCAAAATTTCTGGTAGTGCTTGACGTAAGTAATAACAATAATGTACTAACTTAATGCACATGTGCAAACTTTGACAGCACGTTATGCAGGTTTTTGGAATGCCAAATCTTCCCCCACCCCTCTGGAGAGTGAGAGGGAACTGAAGGGCGTGTAACTCCAATTAGGGTGACACTGGTTACATGGGAGGGAGTGTAACTCTACTCCGTGTAAGAGACACTTGGTCTCAAAATTTGACTAAGTCCAAATTTGGCGGAGTATAAATTTGGTCTACTTGGGCTTAACGCAATAATCATTGACATGTCCAAATGTCTTTAACTTGTGAGATGCCTAGCTTTCCCAGATTAACCCGCTTGTAGCCTGACAAAGGGGATGTTAGGGTTGAAGAAGAGGAAATTGACGCACAATTAGTTTGACATGATGGGTTGTCTATAATGTTTATTTTCCTTGGTGGGAACAAAGGAAAGGCACCAAAAAATTCCATTGATAAAGAGACGTGGAAAAAATAAGCATGCGGGGCCTTCAAGGCTTACACATTGTTTGGTTGCAATAGGAACCAAATTATGCATGCATGGAGTTTTAACCTACTGATCTGTTGTTATCTATCCAAGCTCTTTGAGTGACTCTGAACAAGCGCCATTGCCCATTCAGCTCATGCTTATATGAAATCAGGTCCACACCCACACACAATGTCATGGTTTAGTCATGGTTAACTGGAATCACCTATTTCTAGTTAATTAAGACATTTTCGATATTTATATTTGTATCTACTGTGTTGGGACTTCATTTGGTCTCATATGTCATGTGAAGTGTCAAACCTCACTTGGGACATGGGGTTGGTTTCCCCCCCTTTGAGGGTTGAGGAGGGCTCATGTGCTCATTGTGACATAGCTTTTTAGGATTGTGTGCTTAGAATGTGTGGTGGACACCGATGTATGTGTGGCACGATGCTTAGGTGCACGACAACAAGCATACACAAATCTACAGGTTATCCACTTGTTGATTTTTGAATATACATGCTGTCAGCTTGGCATGCTCGAAATAAACTGGCAGGTAAGCCTTCCTCAATACTTTCTATCCCGAGCCTCCATCTCTTTGGCAACGCCTCTTCTGTGACGACGTGCGCCATTCTCCTTAGCATGAGGGCTGTTAGGGGCATTGCTTGCACCCGTGGGGACAGTCTCAGGGGCCTGCTGTGTTGCTTGTATGTTAGGCCACCCATAGTCACCCCAACCACCACTTCCTCCCATAGGGGGGAGTCCCCATGGTCCCCACGGGTTTGCTGCCCAGTTGTATTGGCCCGCCCAAGGAGGGGGACAACTGGTGTAAGACTAGGAGGGTGGATGTGAGAGAGAGGCACTTTCTCTACTGTGTGCCTCTTCTTCTTTTTGCAGGACTGGTTCTACAGTCCAGCATATAAACAGTTAGCTTACATACTAGAGCAAAGGGAGGTGATCAGGAAATAGTATCCTTCGCCACCCTGAAAACAATGGTGTGGACATACATGAGGCTGTTCTCATCCCTTGCTGTCAAACTTCTGCTGTGAAGTTGAAGTGGCATACATTATCGCTCCTCTGTGACCTATGCATAACTGCGTAGGAACTGATATTTTTAGGGGGTAGATAACGAATCCTCAAGGGATGTAATTGAAGGACATCAACGCTGCAATTAATTGTGGGGACTCCAACAGAGAGACCGTCAAGGACATTCTGAAGCACTTAGACAGTGATCATCATTGTACAACAAGTTGTGCAAATCAGATGTGATGCTCAGGTGTGACCAATGGATAAGTGAATTCAAGGCTTCTAGGAAAAAAAATTGACAGGATCAGTCACGCCTATTCCCAAATCGCTTCCCAAGGAATTCCTGAGAGGCTGTGGTGAAACTACCTTAATGTCAGTCCCATGTGTAAACTGCCCCATGAAGTTTATATCTGGAGAATGAGCACCTACAAAAGTAAGTTGACCATGGTTTACATCAACATGACTACACACGTGTCTCTTTCTTTCCCTCTCTAAATCAATACACGTCTCCCAGAGAGACAAGATTATATCAAATTAATTGAGAGAGACAGATACTCACCAAATGAGCTGCTTGCACACTTGTAACCCCAGCCCACTTACTGTGGTGAGGAGTTTTCACTGCTGCCCGTGCCCGCTTCATAATAGTTGATCTATGTACGGCTTTCTCTGAGGTCCAATGAATCACCAATCCATCCCACTGCTTCTGGGGAACATATCCGGGCTCGCAGCCACCATTTGTCCAAAGTACCTTCCACCTCACAAGTTCCGATTTGAGAAGGTGACCAATGTGTGAGCGGAGCACTGCGTCAGTCAATGGATGGTCCTGGTATTCAAACTGATGGGACAATATGTCCTTGATGGCAACAATTTTCTCCACAGGCTGCAGTCGAACATCATCAATTGATACCCTCAAGTGATCTGCAACCATTTGGGCCTTCCATCCGCAATCATCTTTCCCTTCTCATTTCACTGGAGCAGCAATGTAGATGAGAGTGGATTCAGCAATACGGGAAGAGCGTCAGTCACCCTCCCAATACTGAGTCTTTCTCATATTTTGGGGATGCCCTAGCTTCATCTATTTTGCTGCTAAATTTTCAGGACATACTTACTTTCCCCTGCAATCTGTTGACACCTCTGCATGAAGGTATTCCATAGAGCACGCCACTGCCGCTGTCACATGACCTACTTCAATTGTGCTCTTCACCATGGGCAGCTCTGAGAGTATCAGTGGTCTGTCACATTCACCAATTGATTCTTTTCACATCACTAATTACAGAAATGAGGCCAAACTGTGGAGAAATTCCTTCTTTCATATTTGTTGCTTGTTTCACCAGAAATCCCCACAAGAACATCCCCCATCTTGGAAGTGGTGAAAGCCGTTGGCATCCCGTACAACAATTGCTCGCCCAACAATCTTTGAGATCAACTTGGTGGCTGTATGGCAGTCACCACATACCCGAAGGTTCTTGTTGACACGAAGAGGCGTCCCTGGGGCCGTGCTGATCAGCCCAAAAGCAATGGCCAGTCTCTCACTGTGGTAGCAGACAGACAATGCCTTTTGCTCCTCCTCCACATCACGCAACACAAAGCGCATGTGCGGCAGGAACCCTGCCTCCCTAATCTGCCCATACAATCTTCTCAGCTCAGCATGGATTTCCTCGATTCGGGGATGCAGTTGGTCATTTACCACAAATGTGTGCACCCTGTTGCCGACCTCAATGGAGCAGCAACCAGGCTGCTTTTTGATACCTCTGACTTTCATCATGTTCCTAACCTTTGCAGTATCATCCCACCTGCCAGCTGCCGCATAGATATTTGATAGCAAAGCGTAAGTCGTAGCATCCTGTTGATCCCACCTGAGAATAGATTTTGCCGCACGCTCTGCCACCTCCACATTGCCATGAATTCTGCAGGCACCTAGCAAAGCTTTCCACACTACAGCATTTGGTTGGACTGGCATTTTGTTAATGAAGTCCTCCGCCTCATCCAATTGCCCTGCACGACCAAGAAGGTCCACCATGCACCCAAAATGCTCCACTGTACAAGTGAGGCCATGATCTCGACTCAGGGAAAGAAAATAGTGTCTGCCCTCATCCACAAGGCCCCCATGACTACATGCTTGGAGAACACATATAAAGGTGATAATGTTTGGCTTCAAGCCTTCCTTCTGCATTCCTTCAAATAGTTGCAGGGCCTCCCTACGCCAACCATGCTGTGCATATCCTGCAATCATTGCACTCCATGACACCACATTTCGTTCAGCCATATTGTCAAACACTCCCTTTGCATCCTCGATGCTCCCGCATTTCGCGTACATGTCGACAAGGGCAGTGTCCAGAATGACATCTCGTACAATTCCAGCTCTCATGATGTCAGCATGGACCTCTTTACCCTTTTCCAGAGCTGCCAGGCTTCCACACACATTGAGAACACAAATGAACGTGACCCAGTCGGGCTTCAGCCCTCCCTGAATCATTTGCTCATAGGTCCCCAAAGCCTCAATCCTGCACCCATGCTGGGCATATCCTGCAATCATCACATTCCACGACACCACATTTTGTTCAACCATATTGTCGAACACACCCTTTGCATCCTTGATGCTCCCACATTTTGCATACATGTCCACAAGAGTATTGTTCAGAATTATATTTGGTACAATTCCAGCTTTCATTATGTCGGCATGGACCTTTTTACCCTTTTCCAGGGTTGCCAAGCTCGCACATGCGTTGAGAACGCAAACAAACGTGATCTGGTCGGGATTCACCCCCTCCAGCATCATTTGCTTGTACGTCCCCAACGCCTCTATCCCACACCCATGCTGGGAGTATCCTGCAATCATTGCATTCCATGACACCACATTTCGTTCAGTCATATTGTCGAACACTCTCTTTGCATCTTCGATGCTCCCGCATTTTGCATACATGTCCACAAGAGTAGTGTCCAGAACAATATCTGGTACAATTCCAGCCTTCACGATGTCAGCATGGACCTCTTTGCCCTTTTCCAGGATTGCCAGGCTGGCACACGCATTGCAAATGCAAATGAATGTGACCCGGTCAGGCTTCACCCCTTCCAGAACCATTTGCTCATAGGTCTCCAAAGCGTCCATCCCGCACCCATGCTGGGCATAACCTGTGATCATGGCACTCCATGACACCACATTTCGTTCAGCCATATTGTCGAACACTCCCCTTGCATCCTTGGTGCTCCCGCATTTGGCATACATGTCCACGAGGGTGTTGTTCAGGATCATATTTGGTACAATTCCAGCTTTCACAATGTCAGTATGGACCTCTTTGCCCTTTTCCAGGGCTCCTATGCTCGCACATGCATGGCAAATGCAAACAAACGTGACCTGGTCAGGTGTCACCCCTTCCCTCATCATCTGATCATAGGTCCCAAAAGCCTCCTCCCCGCACCCATGCTGGGCGTATCCTGCGATCATGGCATTCCATGACACAACATTTCGTTCAACCATATTATCAAATACTCCCTTTGCATCCTTGATGCTCCCGCATTTGGCATACATGTCCACAAGGGAAGTATTGAGAATCATGTTTGGTACAATTCCAGCTTTCCTGATCTCAGCATGGATCTCTTTGCCCTTCTTCAGGGCTGCCAGGTTCGCGCATGCCTTGAGAATGGAAACAAACGTGACCTGGTTGGGCATCACCCCTTCCTGTATCATTTGCTCATAGGTTTCCAAGGCATTCCTACCACACCCGTGCTTGGTATATCCCGCCAACATAATATTCCACGTGATCAAACTTCGTTCAGGCATTTTGTCAAACACTCGGTGTGCATCCACGATACTACCACATTTGACATACATATTGACAAGAGTGTTAAGTAGAAACACGTTTGGCTTGAATCCACTGTGGATGATGTGGGCATGGACCTGCTTTCCTGCTGCTAGGCCTTTGATCTTGATACATGCATGCAAGAGACAGAGATAAGTTTCGGAATCTGCTGAACTGCCTCCTTGGTTCAAAATATCCAGAGCCTCTATCACTTGTCCTGCCTCACACAGTGTCCTCACATGCCCACAAGTGCCAGAAGATATGTTGTGGACTCCCTCTCTTGGTCCTCGTACGGAGGCAATGGTCATGGTAGAGGTGCATGATTTTATTAACTGTTCTTCCGGTTGACCATCTACCCATGCAAGTTTCTTGTAGCTACCAATCCAGAGAGGCTCATTGGTACTCCTGTGATTGAAATCTGGCCCTCTCTGATTGATCTGGATCCACACTCCATCCCTGTCTCCTTCAGCTATCCCTGCCTTGACAAATAATATGCATAGATCCTCCACCATGCTGCAATGACAATCTAAAAGTTATCTAGCACATAACCCAACCCTACCCACCACACACTAGTTCCTATGCTGAAATGAATGTGGTGGGGAGAGAGGGAGGATCACAAATTGCAAGAAAGTTTTTTCAATGGTGCTTCTGGTTCTGCTGTAACATAACAGGCCTTCACCTTTTTGCCTTGATTGTCCCACCATTGACTGGGGTTTGCAGAATATTCCTTCCAAAGCTTCTCACTTCTGTTTTTGGTTTTTGAGTATTGGTCTGCAACCCCAATGGTATAACATGTCAAAAACACTCAGAACCACCATAGATCCACTGGATGAGATAACCATGATAGAAAAGTCGGCACAAATGTCACAGAAAAACTAGCTACACAAGGTCAAGCACAATGTGCTGAGGGCACCTTCTTCAACACATCTAGGCTCGTTTTGTCCTCTCATGTGTGCGGTGCTTATGTCTGTAGTTTTCAACTCATCCTCCTAAGACCAAGCTGACCCAACCAATTACCTTGTACGCGCCAGGAAAACCTGTTGGGCAATCCATTTTCACGGCTTGCTTAGGAGGAACAACCTATGATAACGACAGGAAGATCCACATTTGTGGAACAGACAAACTCCTTCCAGTCATGCATGGCACTGCTGGATCCCTGGAAAGAACTTTTGAGGCCAGTCACCTCCTTCCAGCCGGCTGCCTCTTGTTAGGTAGCAAGTACAATACAAGCATGGAGCAGGTCATGCCCAGAGCATCATAGGTAAATTAGTAGACCTCAAGAGCATATATAGTGCCGCCTAAAACTACTTTCTGATATGGATGTGTATAACTAGATACACCTGTATCAAAAAGAAGTTGTAGGCTGCATGTGATGCATGCTCTTGAGACTAATGGACCTTTGATGCGATGGGCATGAATTGCTGCATGTGTGTATTGTAGTTGATAACCAACAAGAAGGAGGTGGCCAGAAAGTGGAGACTGGCCCAGTGATCCAACATTAGTGTTCTTGATTCGTAGGATAAGAAACTGAAGCCACACCTTGTCATCAGGGCTGTGCCACCGTTGTGAAAGATCTTTGGAGAACTTTTGCCAGCGCTGTTCCATGCTCCATTGTTGACCTTCGTTCCAGACACTCCAAGAGCATCAAAGCTCTGACAGGTTCTTTTAGGGAAGGTGCTAGTGTAGCTTTTGATAATGTTCATGCAGGTCACTCTGGGTTCCATCTCAAGTGGCACAGTGAGGAGCTTGCAAACAGATCCAAACTTACAGATGCTAAACAAGTTTGTCAATGACAAGGCTACCCCTCATAATTAGGCTCATTGTGAGTAACACTCACTTTCGACTTGAAAGTCCGAAGGAGCTCCACCACTGACACCAGAATCGGGACTGCAGTCTGATATCCTTGAACCATCACCAGAATGTTCTCGATCTTGTGTCACGGCAATTAGCTCGTCTGTCACCCGCGGATTGAACCAACCCTCTCCCCACAGGACCTCTTGTGTGCACTGTTTCCGTGTGCAGTATGCAGATTTTGCATTTTTCTGTGAAAACCAACCAGGGTGCAGCTGAGCAGCCACAATTTTATCCGAACCACAACCAAAACCCTCCCAAGTGCCTTGCAAACTCCAGGGAAAAACTGTTAGGCATCCTAATTTCATCCCCTGCTTAGATAGAAAACCAACGATACTGCCTGTAAGAGCAGCTATTGCAAAACAAACGCAGAATCTGACCAGGGGTACAATCCAGTCCACAACATATCACCATAACATCAGTCCATCAAACTCCCTCCATCACCGGCTCCCTCGTCTCCTACAATCGAAAATAAACGAAAGCGCACCTTCTCACCGCTGTCGTCCCACAATTGTGAACGTTCTGAAAGCAACTCCTGCCAGCGATGGTCCATGCTCCCTACGGTACAAAAATCACAGCGAACCCCCTCAAAAAAGAGAACCTCAAGTTGTTTCGTGTCATTGCCTAATTTCATTGGCATCCCTAAAGGCTTGGCAGGCGCCATATCCACCACTTGCAGAGGGCCCAAGCACGCTGCCATTCCCGGCAGCCCGCGCTGAGAGGAAGCCGCAGCGGGAGATAGCAAGCCTTTGTTGTCATCCATCCAGGAAATGGATGTATAAACCACAACCATAGCGCACTTTCGGGACCGCTTGGGAACCGTACCAGCCCGGTAGTTGCTGGTGTGGGAACTGGATGGACATGGATGACCGGTGAGGGGAACGTGAACCTAGTGTGCTAGGCGTAGAGTCAGCTTCATCACAAGAAGAGTTGCAAGAGTAGCCCACTGAAAGCTTCCGCATGATTCCGAAGAAGTATAAGGAATGGCAAGAATTGGACGTGGGACGATCCAAAATATTGAGTCATTTCTGCAACGGTCGATTTTGAAGAGAGAGAGTGTGATGGCCCGTTCTCTCCCTATCATAGCCGTTGATCAGCTTTGGCGGAGTAGATTAGATTACTTGGGCTTAAGCCAATAGCGCCGCCGCATATGGCGATGACATGTCAGACACTTGGATGATGTTAAAAGGACTGGGGGTGGCATTTTGGTGTTCATTTCTTGTGTACTGAGTGTGACAGAGATAGTGCTTGTGTGTTCCTGTGTGTTTATCGTGCATCCACTACTTCTGTTGGCGGCTCCTCTGCGAATGATTCCCCCTTCGTCGTGAAGCTGCTGCCGAGCCACATCCCCCTAATCAAAGCGTTTCTCACCATGTTGTCTGTCTACTGTTGTCTCCCGCTCGTTGCATTACAATTCCTTGTTGTGTGTTTGTGCTATTTCGTGATTCATCATGGTTTCTAAACTTGCTGCAGGCGATTCATCTTCGCAATTTGCAGCTTCTTCTCCTGCTCGACGCCTCTCTGGTGAGGGCACCAGCTCTCCATCCCCTAGGATGCACCACGCTGATCGAGCAGACCGTGATTGATAAGGGATAAGGGATAAGAATGGGGTTCAATACCCGTAGATTTCTGGCAGAAGACGCCCACGACTTGGCAATTCTTGACTGCTGCTGATTATTCCAGTGAAGACTGCTACGCATTAACTCCACAAAGATGTGGCCAGCTGATACGCAAGGAGGGAGGCCAACCGTTTATTCCAACCCCTTAGACAGACAGACAGGCAGTGTGGGGAGCAAATCACCGTGCCAATCCCACAACGCCCGAATATCTGTAAAGTGGAAACGTTCATTCTTTTGTCTCTTGTTGTTATTGTTTCATTTCCACAATGCCCAGCACCTCTAAGTCTTGGTTGAGGTCCGGGTTTGATAGGATTATGTCCTTAGACGAGGTTCCTTCGGTAATAGGAGGCAGTGGTAATGATAATAGTAGCATGTCACGAAGAACTTGCGAATCGCTCAGCCAAAACCAGCCCTGAGCATACGCCTGTCTTGAATTCGGCTGTCTCACCTTGAACTGAGATTCGTTCTAGCCAAGGCGTTTCACTAGTCATATCACCACTGAGTGATGAAAACTCGAACAGGGAGATCCCCGCGAGATTAAACCTGAGTGTCATCAAACCCTTACCAAAGGAGAGTCCTCTGGAATCTGACAGTGAAAACCCTATTTTAAGTAATTCCGAACTTTTGGCTTAAATCCGGACCAAACTTAATATATAACATAATTAAAATTAATTCAGGTATTAATAATAATATCGTGAAACAACTTTCACAAATTGCCACGCGGTTTATACTCAGGACATTTTTTAGACCAATCATATTGAGCCCAACAATACGACCATGTGGACCGAGAATGAAGGAGATGGGCAAATCTATTGAGGAGAAGACTGAGAACCAGAAAACCAAAAGAAATGGGTGTAATGTGAGAGAGGAACTGCAAAGAGAATGAAGCAGTGACATCAGGAAAACTAGGAACTCCGGATGATCACTCAAGGTTCCTGAAACGTTATAGAGATGAGGTTCGGAAAAAAGCTGGTGGCTGGCAAAGAAGGTAGATTAATATTTGAAGACTTGAAGAGAAACAAATGGAGAGTGGAGATAAAACATTAGTTTTATTCTTGAAAACATGCCGAGGAGTGAACCTCCACAATATGTCCTTGTCAACCTTGTTCTCCGCCCGAGGTTGCATTGTCTTCATTGTCTGACAGTTGATGGGCCTCATCCAAATTTGTTCGTGCTTTCTCCGCCTCCACCGCGGTAATTTTCTTAGAGCTATTACGTGTCGTGTTTTTTCTGGCGGGCATTGTCCAAACGACAGAGTTAATGTGAATCCACTGAGGGGGATCATCTAGATTGAACTCCCAAACTTTGGACCAACAATCTCTATACCTGTCCAAATCGGAAGGGCTACCTCCTTTCTTGGGTCTCCACCATTCGACGTGAACCTTCTTAAAATTCCTGGATCCTCTGTCGTGGACCACATCCGATATTGTCATCCCCATCCAAACTGGAAACGTCATAGTATCTACTGGTCGAACCAAGATGGATTTAGAGGCTGCTTCGGTCTAAGAGCTCACTCCTCTCGCAGTTAGGAGCGACAGAAAAGCCAGCATCCACCTGTTTTTGTTTTCCTTCACGCAGTTGTCCAACTGCAGGTAGAGTCTTCGCGGAAGTGGGACTTTTCTTTTTTTCTTCTCCTTATCGCCGAAAGGTTTCAGGACGTCGAGACACCTCGATTTACCCTTCATGAGAGATTCGAAAAAGGAATTCTGAGGTGGGTGGTCAAAGATGTTACGACTTTTGCGGCAAGAGGGCTTCTCTAGTTAGCGGAGGCATCTTGCTAGAGAGCCAATTGTGAAGTTCGGGTCTCCCGGCCAGAAGTCCAGAGAGTACTGTCCGTAGGCTCTGTCCCCGTGGCCGTGGGTGACCATGCCGGTTAGCGAGATTAGAAGCTGACCTAAGCCGGAGACCATCTTGTTCGTCGTCTGCAACCTTGGAATAGTTGTTTTTCGATGATCCATCTTGTCATGAATGATGCAGAGGAACTCGGACGGCATCATAGCTGATTTATTCCTCCAGCTGTGATAAAGTCTCATGCAAAACTCTTAAAGCCTGAGGTGCTTATCAAGTGCTTTCTTGTGCGAGGCCTGTTCATCGCTACGTTTGACCGACTTCTTGATTAAGTCTTTGAGCATCTCACAGTCTGTGCATTTGGCAATTGTGCTACCACTTTTTTTATCCTCGACATTGGAAAAAATCCGTTGTCTGATTCTGCTGACGACTGCCTGGGAGATAGGCTTCAACCCACATATTTTACTCGCATGCAAGACAGACAGGGGGAAATGAACCTCGCAAGATCACCCGAGCTTTAATAGTGAGAGGTCTGATACATTGCGTGGAAGCAAAACAAGGAAGGTCCCAAAAAATATAGAATTCGGAAAGTGGTAAAAAGAAGAAGAATTGACCTCATTATATTCTTCATGAATTTTTTTCCAGTTCAGTTCAGGTGGCAAAACTCGAAGAGTATCTCTCCGTCCGTCTCCAATACAGCGGGTCTTATGAGGCATGAGGTCGGAATTTCCGTTTATAATCGACATTAAGTTTCCTTCAACTTGACGAGTTTGTGAACGGGGCCGTTTCACTCCGGAATTCCCGTGCAACGATGTAACCACACCTTCTCTGCTTAGTTTTTTGTATTCCATGTAGGTTGAACGACTGATTCCGTGAATTGTCCACCAAGCTGTCTCACACACACCTCAACATCCTCAATGGTTATGTAGGCCTTTGTCGAAACCCCGTCGATTCGATGAAGTCTTTTGGGAACATCAAAACCGAGCTCTCTCCGTTCGTCGTAAGAGGATCCCCAATAAGCGGTCCGGATAGCGAGTGTTTTTCTCCAGTCGAAATTATTGGCAACACTATAAATTGCAACATTGTTTGCTGCTGACTTCTCGAACTGCCTGTAGAGAGAGGCGAGTATTTATCTTTTTAGAATCGTCTTTTTTCGGATTTTTTTTTTGTCTGTTGAAATGCCGGTATGCTTGTTTTTTCACACTTTTCTCGTTGTGACCAATATCTGTTTGTTCCCGGCTATTGATGAAACTATGAAGCTCATGTGACAATGTCCTGCCATTATCAATTAACCGAGTCTGCGTCAATGGCCAGTTCACGAGACACATGAGATTGGCCGAACCGCCATTCAAAATCCTTGTAACGAGCACCCCGACGTGATGTTCTCCAACTTTCTCACAAAATATCACCTCGTCAGGATGACATGCTTGAATTATGCCCTCGTACAAAGCACTTAATTCATCTCCAAGGAGAATACACAATTTATTTCTCCAACTGTCTCTACCCATAGCAACATCGTTATTCGGAGACGGTCTTGACATATCAGATTCAATTTGTTCATTGAATTTTGGATGGTAATCAGCCGCAGATGTCAATTCGACCTCCGAGCACCGAGGAAACTCATTGTGGGTGTTGGTGTCAGTCCCAGTATCTTTTAAAATTTGCACCACATCCCAATCGACAGGTGTTCCGATTGCTTCTCCCAAAGAGTTCGCATCCATGTGCGGATATGGCAACGACACAGAAGAATGTGTCGGATCGCAAGTTACTATAACAACAGATATTGTGGACCCGTTTAGCTGTCGTCCATGGCAACTTCCGCAACCAGTCAGGTTGAGACATTCTGCTGTTGCGACGATAGAGTTCGAGCCCTGAAGAGTGAGGAAAACTTGTTGACCAGTTTGGAACAACGACATTTCCACGAATCTCGCGCGATCGCGCGTGTATCCTACAGTAGAGATTCTGGTGATGAATGATTCGGCACTATATCGATGGACACTAAAAAAGAGTGAAACAATAAGTTACTGAAGTTTGTTTAGAAAAACTGAGGATAAAGATGAAAAGGAACCTCGCGCAATCGCCCGCGTTTAGGGTTATAATGATTTAGAAATTGAAAATAGAACTCGGACTCTCGGATTGTCTACTAGAATATAGAACGTGGGTCTCTATTGGTCGAAACAGAAATTTGTAGAAAATTAAAGGATCTGCTAAAGCTACGACCCGAATGCACAACATTGTCTACGACTCCATAACAGAAATAGAACCACATCGAACTGAGAGGGAAAAAATGGCATGCGTGCACGCGGTAGACTCTTATACGGATTGTCAAACAGTACGAGGTCGACGTGTTCACATTACAGAGGTGCATTCGGAGTGTCATGGATGGACAAATTGTCGCCCTGGATATGCTCTTTCATGTAATCTAGTGGCTATTATGTGTCATCCAGAGCATAAATTCAAGTAGGAGTCTGAAATCCACCGAACATTAATGGGTCCCTAAGTTATTGCGTCCCATGCGAATAACTAACTGATTCGAGATCTGGAATCTGACATCCAAAGCACCAGAGAAGCAGAAAATCCAATATTGAATTAATTATACAAGAGAAGGAATAGACGGCGACGAAAATGGCCGCCTCTTAAGGCCATTGTGATGAGCCGGCGACCATCTATGGCATGGTGACATTAAGTAGCCGCAATGAACGTGGGGCCGTAGATGAGGTGTAGGTAGAGAAAACGTGAGACCGATCAAATCCCAGATGCACTTCCCGACACCTCATTATTCAACCTATGAATAATATTTTATCATTGGATGAAATAAGAGCCTTCGTGGATAAAACAGACGTATACTGGATGAGATGACTGCCCTAGTGGATGATTCAACTCCCCTCATGGATGAGCGCCGTCACGGGAACCCGCAATAATTCCAGGGTGTTCACTTTATGAAGGCGTCGGATTGTCGCGCCGTAACGCTCTGGACAAACTAGTGGAGTATATTCATTACTGACAGTCATGTCGCATCATTGATTGTACCTGCATAAATTTAGGGGTCCTCAGCGAACCGTTGGGAAACATCCCGCCTTTCATTCATCCATGCACCGAGGCCACAAACCGTAGGATGCGACATAACGCCGACGGTTGAGATCACAGGTGGTAAGGCATATAAGGAAGAGTGACCGAAATGAGTCTCTTTTTGCATTCATTTGATACACGCGGAAGCCCTGTTCAATTTTGGACTCAAGGAAGAGGTGAGAGAGAGAGCGGCTGAGCAAGAGAGGCAATGAGGTGGAGATCGAGTAAGCGAGAGAGTGAGGGATTCTTCTGTGGGCTGCAAAGATTGCAAGAAGGTAGAAGTTGCATGCTTGATTGATTGTTTGCTTGTTTTGATTGTTTTGATTGTTTTGATTGCTTGTTTTGATTTTTGGATTGATTCCAGAGTTAAAGAGGTAGGATGGTCGATAGAAGGATTGGGAATTGTAGAAGATTTCGGGATATGTATGCTTTCCTTGAGGAACGACTCCAGATTCGAGACATGAGAAATTCTGATTTCATAGGGTTCGTAGATACAGCTGGCAACTGTTTAGGGTTTGCAGCCTATGGTGTAGGCCTCAGTATAGGTACCATGACACAGTCCATTCACGCGCGATCGCGCGTGAACTCATTTTACCATGTACAGGTTTGGATATCAAACTGTGTTTTTCGCTTGATTCGGTTATGCACATTATTTCCATGATCTGCATTACGTGCCTCTCGAAGTAGGGATTCCTAGTGATTTCGTAAGCCGTAAAGAAACCTCGCGCGATCGCCCATGTTTATTTCAGTGATAGTATTGCGGAACATGGTTTAGTTAGGACTTGGAGCGAGGCCAGTAAGCATTTTCATCAAAGGAATGATCTGAACAAAGCACACGCGATCGTGTGTGCTTCATTCAGTAAAAGTCGTCACCTACAAGAGCACTAACCAACAGTAGGTAATACCAAACTGGGTTGAATAAATCATTCATTAGTAGGACAATAAACTTAGTGTTTTCAATTTTAAGGATTATGCAATTATTGAACCTTGCACAATCGCGCTAATTTGACTCCATAGTTTACTGCATTGGATGAGAAATTGAAGATGTGATGCGAAAGAATGCCCTGAAGAAGCACGCGCGATCGCGCGTGCTTCATTTGGTTGGTACTTGTATTCTAGCGACCAACAACAACACCATTGATACCCAGATGATTAGATGACACATATGAGGATATGTCTGAGTGCATACTCAAAACTCTAAAGTGTTTCGGAAGACATTAGTTCACATTATACAATATCAACTAAAATCTTCCGTCGTACGCAGAATATGATAATTCACGTATGTCGTGACATGGTCACTCTTATGTATGATGGGTGGAGGTGTTCAGTGTGGACACAATAGTACACAATAGTATCCAAATATCAATCCGAAAGTCCAGGGCAGTTTGAAATATTACTTGTCGTCAACATCGCTTAGGTTGTTCATCGATTATGTCGACCAATGTTTCTGATTAGACAATGAAGATGTGATGTCCATAAATGGTTAAAAAGAGCGCGCGCGATCGCGCGTGTTTCATTCAGTGCAAGTCGTCACCTACAGAAGCCCTATCGAACAGTGGCTAATACCTAACTGTACGTGGTCGAAGAAATCATTCATTAGTAAGACAATAAACTCAATGTTTTCAATTAAAATGATTATGCAATGATTGATCATTGTGCAATCGCGCGAATTTGACTCCGTAGTAAACTACATTCGATGAGAAATTGAAGATGTGATGCGAAAGAATGCCCTAAAGAAGCAGTCGTTTCAGTCTTATTCTAAATATAAATAAAAACGACTTTCAGTTGGATAATCCTCAATGTTCTCAATGTACTTTAATAGTCCTTCCGGTAGACTTCTCGCAGCGGGATGAAATTAGTTCATCTGTGTGGTGTGTCCTCAACTCAATAACGCGCGATCACGCGTGGTTCTGATGTTTCTACAGCTCAGAAGAATTTTCTTGGGATAATAGATGTCAGGATACTCTTATATGAGTGAAAGAACAAAGTCATGTATATGGACTCTGTTCGCCATGCTTAGCAACATCGTTGTTGCTTATAATCGGATTTAACGTTATTGGAGGGAAAATTGTGGACCAAATACACGCGATCACGCGTTCTTCGCGTGTCTCTTTCTATACATTCTGTATCTGAGCACGAGTTCTCACTACAACAGATGAGCGTTTTTATGACTGCACATATGACTATTTTTTCAGTCCTATATGTGTTCATGACTACATCACTTTATAGTGAAAAAAACCCTGTCATAGCGACTAGTCTTTAGGACTGCGTTTTGCAAGTCATAGCTGTGACTGCGTGCGTGGCACCTGGAGTCATGCATAAGAGAGTGATGTAGTCACAACACTATGACTTACATATGACTAACTATATGACTACATTGTCTGCTGAGGTTGCCTACATGGAGAGGCTCCAAAGGAACACGTGCACCACTGCGCAAGCGACACGTCACAACACCTGTTGCACTGCAGATGTGACATGTGGCACTTAGACAGAATATATGACTAGCATATATGACTACTTATCTTTACACGTGGTGAAAATATGGATAAAAGAATGTCGTGTCATATAATGCCACGTATTCTAGTTCGAGCAGGGTTTATGTCACGTGTCATCAAGAATGTTCTTTGAAAATAACTTAATAGTTTATATTTATAATTTAAATTATTTTTTTATTTTATTTTATTTTTTTAAACAGGGGATAGCAGCTTGGAAATTTTTATTAAATGGTATTATTGTTTAATTTAATAATGTTATATAAAATAAAATAGATTAAATGATTTAAATTCTTCATTACATGGTGAAATTCCGATATAAAAACAGAATGGACCCCTCTTGCATACTAGCAACCACAATTACAGTCAAAATAGACAAGTATAAGGGAATACACGCCCTGTAAATTATATTACAAAAATCCAAATGAGACGACTGTCCCAATGGATACCTCAAAGGCCACAAGGTCCAAAAATCCATGCCTGAAAAGGTTCTGGTGCTACTAGAATCAAGGACCCTGTTAAACAGTGCAATACTTCTTGATACGGTCGATTCTGATAAGAGAGAAAAATAGGGTGAAATGTGTTGAAGAAGGTGCCTTGATTAACAGTGCCTGATTTGATCAATCGTGCCGCTGTTGCTGCGGCTTCCAGTTGACCATCGACTCATGCAGGTTTCTTGTACCTATCCTTCCACAGGGAATCATAGGTAATCTGGAGCTTGAAATCCGGCCCTCTTGGATGAATCTGGACCCACACTCTATCCCTGCTCCTTCAGTTATCCATGCCCCTGCACAAATCATGCATACATCCTCGCCTTGCTGCTAGCAGCTGAGAATGATAGCTTAGAATTGCTTGAGCAAACACCCCAACCCTACTTATTACACTAGTTCCTATGCTGACTTACGTTTGCTTCCAAAAAACATTCACCTTTTGCCTCGATTGTTCCACCATTGATTGAGGTCGGAAACGTATTCATTCCAGAGCTTCTCCTCGAGTCTCTGTTATCTATTTTTCAATACTTTCCTGTCGACCACATTGGCAGTAACATGTCAAAATCACTCCAAAACCACCATAGATCCACCAACGAGCTAACTTGCAGAATTCAACATGAAAATTTAGGGACGACTCTGATAGCAGGGGAAAACAGGGTGAAATACGTTGAAAAATGTACCTTCATTAGCAGCACCTTATTCCATGAATTGCGCTGCTGCCGCTGCTGTTTCCAGTTGACCATCTACCCACTTGTAGCCGCTGTGCTATTGAAGAACGAGCCCACTTCCCCCATCATTTGCTCATAGGTCTCCAAAGCCTCCATCCCGCACCCCCTATCCTGTAAGCATCGCACTCCACGACACCACATCTCGTTCAGCCATAGTGTTGAACACTCCCTTGGCATCCTCGATGCACCCACATTTGGCATACATGTCCACCAGGGCAGGGGCAGTGTTCAGAATCTAAACCGTGCACAAAGGTTGAGTATTGGAGGTTGGCAAAGTCTGAGTATAGGTAGGAACAGTACTGTGGGCTCTGCCAGTCTTCTCGCACAAGAAAACGTCACCAATTTGATGGTACGTACAGGTTCTACCAGAGCACCAATGATCACCAGCATATACGTCAGTCATGCTTTGGCTGCGCCGCCATGCTGTCACTTGGTCTGCAACCGATGTATCCACCACCACAAGATCATCATGTACCTGAGAACTGAAAAAATCCACAAAACCATCTAGGTCTTTAGCTCTGTTGACCAGCAGAGACAGCCGAGATCAGAAGCATAAATGCCATGATCACAGCCCTAGACAGCAAAACCAAGGGGACAAAATGCTTTGGAAGGAAAACTTACAGCCTGCACCAGAGGGCCTCATCAGATGCAATGCTTCGTAGGAACCGGCACACACTTGAACATGTAGAAAGATCTTGCACAAAGATGCAATCCCAACCAGGTCACACAACCTCCAAAATATGAAAAGTTCATTACTTTTACAGCGGAAAGCTAGACTTTCAGCACTGCCCTGCATGTCAGCCCAAGACAACAGGGCCTCGGGTTGCAACATGATTGGTGATCAAAATCATGACAGACATTCACCTTTTTGGCGGTTGTCCCACCATTGACTGGGGTCAGAAAAGTATTCATTCCACAACTTCTCCTCATCTCTGTTACCTCTTTTTGGATACTTTCATGTTGTCACATTGGCAGTATCATGTCAAAGTCATTCCAAACTATCCCATGTTCACTCAACCAGCTAACTTGCAAAATTCAACATGAAAATTTAGGGCCGATTCTGATAAGAGGGAAAAACAGGGTGAAATGTGTTGAAGAAGGTGCCGTCATTAGCAGACCATCTTCTCATTAGCAGTCTTGTAGCTGTTGATCCACAGGGAATCAGAAGTAATCTTGTGTTTGAAATCCGGCCTTCTTGGATGAATCTGGACCTCTATCCCTGGTCCTTCAGCTATCCCTGCCTGTGTAGAAATCATGAATACTTGATGTAAGCAGCTGACACTGACGGCGTGAAGTTCTTCCAGCAAACACCCCAACCCTAATTATTACAGTAGTTCCAATTCTAAATTGCATCTGCTTCTCTCTAGTATAGTCCAATAGGCATTCACAAAAGTGTTCATTCCAAAGCTTCTCCTCATCTCTGTTACTTATTTTTGGATACTTTCCTGCTGCTACATCGGCAGCAACTTGTCAAAGTCACTCTAAACCACCACAGATCCGCCCAACAAGCTAACTTACAGGATTCAATATGCATCTCAGGGCCGAGTCTGATGAGAGGGCAAAACAGGCTGAAATAGGTTGAAGAAGAAGGTGCCCTCACCACATTGTTCTTGACCTTGTGTCATGACCCATGGAGGATTTGACCGACCATCAACCCAAAAAGACCTCTTGTGTGTGTTGCTTGTGTCTGTAGTCAGGTGATGTCAGATTGGTATGTGAGATCGAACCACCACGGTGCAGCTGAGCAGGCAGAGATTGAAACACGGCCTGCTAAGACCAAGCTGACTCTCCCAAGAATGGCGAGCTTCTCCTCGTCTCGTCTCTCTCCCAAAAACGGCGAGCTCGCAAGAATATTGGGAGCTTCTCCTCCTCGACGAGATGACGAGAGATGTCGGATGATGTCGGAGTTGTCTCGTCTCCTCCTCCTCTTCTCCTTCATTTGCTCAAGAGTGGGTAGGTCTGCAAAGCCTCCATCCCACGCTCCAGCATCATCACGTTCCATGACACAACATCTCTCGCAGGCGCAGGAGAAAAAAAAAAGCCCAAGTCCCAGGCCTTTGTTCAGGGAACCCTATAAGCAACTTTTTGATTTTTTTAAACCTTTTGCAAACCCTATAGGCAACTTTTTGAAAAAAAATTAACTTTTTGCACTTTGATTAATTCTAGTGGTCATAGGCTAAAATCCTACTACCATCATCATCCCCTTCTATTGTTGCATTTGCCAAAACTCTCAGCCCGGACTTAAGCGAATTTGCTCATGAAGTTTGACATACTTAATCTTAAACCGTTAGATCTTAAACAATCTAGACCGTTAGATCTTATACAATCTATAGATTCAAAATAATTTCCATGTACAACCATGACCATTGCGTATCTTAATCTCATATATCTTGCGATGCTTGTTAAGCCACGTCCATCCAGGTCCAATTTATTCAAATCCCCACACATATTCAAAGCTGATAGGAATTTGTGGTAAACATGGATGGATGAGCTCATCCAATGGATGGATCCATTCATGTATATGCCTTCAAAATGACACGTATAGTAATAGAATCATATAAATGCCTTTAAAATGACACGTGTAGTGATGTAGTCATATATATAGGGTTATGAAACAACCTGCACTTAGGCAGTCATAAGTTTACATGCCATGTCATGTTGTGGATGAACTCATCCAATGGATGAATACATTCGTGTATGTGGCTTCAAAATGACTAGTCATATAATTAGAGCTGTGAAACCATCTTCACTCATGGAGTCATAAGATTCCATGAAACGTCGTCCACGTGTAGTCAAACATATCACACTAGTCATATAAACCATCCCTGTCATCGTGGTCAACAATGTTTGACCAATGCTCCCTAACTTTCCAGAGTCATGTAGTGATATCCATTACTACAGAGTGATAAAACTATGATTGCAACGCATTTCAGCAGTCTGTAGTCGTATACCTAATGCAGTTTTTATGACTCCGCCAAAGCCGTAGTCCTATAAACGCTCATCTCTTGTAGTGTCTTGATGATTCTTCCAATGTGGTGGATTCGTGTTCGATGAGGGAGGAGAAGGAGATGGAACATACCGGACACAAGGCAACGCTTTCACCCTCCTCACAAGGTGAATGCGGAGCTGCGGTTATTATGACGGGACCTTCCGAAGGAGTTCATGTTATATCATCTCCAGTTTCTACAATTCCATCCACAGAGGAGCCTGACACCTACTCCCCTGAATCAGACGATCATGACAATTATTCACCAATAGGATATTTTTGCGACGTTCCTCCCGGGTCAGCAGCTTTAAGTTCTTTTCTAGAACAATATTGTGGAGGGTCTTCCAAAGATCCTGAAGCTGAAGTATCGGCGGAATCAAATGATTTATGCACTATGTACCATGCGTATACGCCAGATACCCAAGATTATACACCCGGATCCCCGGAGTATACTCCCGTATAACCAGAGTACATTCCCTCAACCCCAGAGTACACTCCGGCATCCCCAAAGTATACACCCTCATCGCCAGGGTATACTCCGAGATCCCTAGAATACTCACCAATATGATACTTTAGCCACCTCAGACCCGGGTTGGCTGCATTGGCCTCATTTTTGGCACAATACACACCTACGTCAACTGTATGTTCCGACAATTCGGAATCATCAGAAAAATATTGATTCTTCATGGGCTCACATGAGTGTACTTGAACCAGTTCAGAATCTCCACGTGGTTCCATCGAATACCCACAATAATCAGTAGGATCATGTCAAGTTATTTTACCACTAGTGTGAAACTAGCTAGGAAATAGCTAGCTTTTACATATTGACATTTGGGATTGGCCCAAGTGTCAATCCAGGGGTCAAGGCAGATTTAGGCCCTGGAGTGGTTATCTTCACGGCAAGCGCGGGAGGCTCATCTTTCTCGAGTTGAGCCTCACCGCGCCTAGCTATGGCGCCGTAGTGTGGATTCCCCATGGCGTGGGGTGCACTTGGCTTGACTTGTATTTGAGTGATGAGGTTATATATGCATGAGTTTATGCTTCAGCTTTGTGAGCTCGCATGAGCTTGTGCTTGTATTCTTCTTCTTTATCACTCGAGAAAGATCAGCTCGTATCTATGAGTGCTAGATACGAGTTAGTTGTAGCACTTGTGGTTTTTGCTTGAGAATGAGAGAAACCAAGTTGTTATGCAAGGAGCACCGTGGAGCTCTTGGCTGTTAGAAGCGGAGGCGATGTGGGTTACGAGGTGGTAAACCTTGGCATTCGATCTTCAGCTTCAGAGATGAAAGCACCATACTGTAGGTAATTCCAGAGCACCTTGATGGTTTCAGATTGTGTACATGCATGAGCAAGCACGATTGGGAAGAGGACCAGTCAAGAGCAGGTTATAGTGGCTTTGGTGGCAAAGTTGAGAACTGGACTTGGGAATGCGAGCTGTCATTGTGTGAAGGATTGCAAGACCAAGCGAAAGGGCTGATTTGGCTTGGGGCAAATCAGTGCACTTTGTGGAGTATGGTGAGATTGGGTTTCAATCTCGAGCTTCAGCATTGAGAGGGCTCTTGTCATGGCGAGAGCAGGGCTGGAACAAGAGCTAAGAGGTGCGGCAAGGCCATGGAATGTGCACCTAGGGTTTCAGAGCTTGGAAGAAAAGTTTTGGCACCACAAGAGGAGTGTCTTGTGGCTGGAAATGTAAGCCTTAGGGTTTCAGGAGCTTGGCAAGGGCTGTGGAGTGCTTAGTCTTGTCTTAGAGAGCATCAAGGAGCCAAGGAGCCAAGATAGGGGGCTGATATCTCTTGTGTGAAGAGGTTGCATGTGTGGAGCATGTATTCAGCTCATTGAAGCTTCCATCTTCAAGCTTGGAGGGCAAGCAAGGAAGAGGGAAGGGCTGACTTCCCTTATGTGAGGGCAATGCATGTATGGAGCATGCTATCAGCCTGGTGAAGGCTTGCACTTTCAGGTGTGGGAGTGCAAGAAAGGAAGGAAGAGGCTGGTTTCCCTGTAGGGCATGTGGAGCATGCTTTCAGCCTGCTGAAGCTTGTATTTTCAGGTTTGTGGGTGCAAGAAATGAAGCAAAGGAGCTGATTCTCTTATGGTGAGAGTGGGGCATGTGTGGAGCATGCCTTCAGCCCATTGAGGCTCTTGTTTTCAAGCCTTAGTGAGCTAGAACGGAAGGTCTAGGGCTGGTTTCCACTTGGAGTGAAAGAACAGCACTTGTAGGGCCTATGTGAGTTGGGGTTTCAACTTCTAGCTTGAAGGGAGCGCAACTCTTGAAGCAACAGGTGTAGAGGGCTGGAATAGTCTCTAAGACAGATGCTATGGCCAAGGAGAGTGCTTGAATGAGTGCTCACAAGGGCTGGGAACCAGCAGGGCTTGGTTGTTTGCCATTGAGTTTAGTGGCGTGTTTGGGTAGGCTAAGTGAGAAAGAAGGCTTGGTTTGTGGCAACCACCTCATGGCTTAGGGCTACTATGGTGGTGTGTGGGAGCCGAAAGAGCAAGGATACCTTGCTGATTTCCTCACAGCCACCATAGCTCGGTGGAAAGAAGCCTAGAGTCCAAGAGACACAAACCCTAGCTTGGCGTGGCTAAACCCCTTGGAGAAATGGCTAAACTGCCAGAGCGGCCATGTGTGGGGCTGTGACAGGCTGTGGCAAGCTGTGACAGGCTGTGATGGGCTGTGACAGGCTGTGCCCTGTGCCCTGTGGGGCTGTGACGGGCTGTGTCAGGCTGTGACAGGCTGTGCCCAGTGGCCTTTTGGGGCTGTGACGGGCTGTGCCCTGAGGCCTGTGGGGCTGTGACGGGTTGTGTCAGGCTGTGACAGGCTGTGCCCAGTGGCCTTTTGGGGCTGTGACGGGCTGTGACAGGCTGTGCCCATGGCCTTTGGGGCTGTGATGGGCTGTGAGGGGCTGTGACAGGCCGTGCCTGAGGCCTTTGAGGCTGTGATGGGCTGTGATGGGCTGTGACAGGTTGTGACAGGCTGTGCCCTGTGCCCTGTGGGGCTGTGACGGGCTGTGTCAGGCTGTGACAGGCTGTGCCCAGTGGCCTTTGGGGCTGTGACGGGCTGTGCGGGGCTGTGACAGGCTGTGCCCTGAGGCCTGTGGGGCTGTGACGGGCTGTGACAGGCTGTGCCCATGGCCTTTGGGGCTGTGACAGGCCGTGCCTGAGGCCTTCGGGGCTGTGATGGGCTGTGACAGGCCGTGCCTGAGGCCTTTGAGGCTGTGACGGGCTGTGAGGGGCTGTGACAGGCCGTGCCCAAGGCCTTTGGGGCTGTGACGGGCTGTGAGGGGCTGTGACAGGCCGTGCCCATGGCCTTTGGGGCTGTGACGGGCTGTGAGGGGCTGTGACAGGCCGTGCCTGAGGCCTTTGAGGCTGTGACGGGCTGTGAGGGGCTGTGACAGTCCGTGCCTGAGGCCTTTGAGGCTGTGACGGGCTGTGACGGGCTGTGACAGGCCGTGCCCATGGCCTTTGGGGCTGTGACGGGCTGTGAGGGGCTGTGACAGGCCGCGCCTGAGGCCTTTGGGGCTGTGACGGGCTGTGAGGGGCTGTGACAGGCCGTGCCTGAGGCCTTTGGGGCTGTGATGGGCTGTGACAGGCCGTGCCTGAGGCCTTTGAGGCTGTGACGGGCTGTGAGGGGCTGTGACAGGCCGTGCCCATGGCCTTTGGGGCTGTGACGGGCTGTGAGGGGCTGTGACAGGCCGCGCCTGAGGCCTTTGGGGCTGTGACGGGCTGTGACAGGCCGTGCCTGAGGCCTTTGGGGCTGTGATGGGCTGTGACAGGCCGTGCGTGAGGCCTTTGAGGCTGTGACGGGCTGTGAGGGGCTGTGACAGGCCGTGCCCATGGCCTTTGGGGCTGTGACGGGCTGTGAGGGGCTGTGACAGGCCGTGCCTGAGGCCTTTGGGGCTGTGACGGGCTGTGAGGGGCTGTGACAGGCTGTGCCTGAGGCCTTTGAGGCTGTGACGAGCTGTGAGGGGCTGTGACAGGCTGTGCCCAGTGGCCTGTGGGACTGTGACGGCTGTGACCAGTGAGCTGTGTGGGCCTGTGCTGGTCTGTGGTGGCCCGTGTTGACCCGTGGATGGCCTGTGCTGACTCGTGGAGGCACTGGTGGACTAAGGACTGGCATGTGGTCTGGAAGGCCGAATTTTGAAGCTCGTGGAGGGCGGTTTGAGGAGTATCTTCATGATATTCCCATGGTCATGCAAGTTCAGGTGTAGGCTATGTTAGGAACTTAGTATTCCAAACCATAAGCCGCAACAGGTTCTCTACCCGGTTACCTTGTGGAGATGGGGTTAGGGACATGTTCATGACCGGTTGAGTGTCAACACGGAGGTGCCACTAGTTGCTAGGGACAGTGCCGGTTCGAGCACTAGCGATACTAGTGGGTACACAAGACGAGGTGTGCGGTTTAGGCCACCTTCACCTCCTGTGTCTTCCACGGAAGGTTCTGATTCGGATTGTGAATCAGGAGGGCTCATACCGGCGGTGCAAGTTGTTTCTTTGCCATTATTGTGGGACACAATGGAGGAGATGTATGGAGCTACCAAGGGGCCATGAAGGTACTCTGGGGCGGTGGGCACCATCGAGTTGGATGATTTTATCCAAGAGTTTGATAGTTGGTGTGATTTGCAGCAAATGCGCAATCCACAACTATTTACGCCTTTCATGGCATGGAAGGGGCTGTTTCAGCACCTTGAGGGGCCGCCTATGGATGATTACCATGAGTTCAGGCGGGGGCATGAGGTTGAAATCGAGGAGTGGAGGATGTACTGGTCACCCGACTATGTCTCCATCACTAGGGGCACTAGAGCCACGAGGGCAGTGGCTACACCTGCCGCTGCACCGACAGCTTCAGCAAGCAGCAGTGGGACTGGTGGTACAGTAGCTACGACGTCCACCCAAGCCACTACCGCACCAGCACTAGCACCCGTGCCTGCCTTCAACCCTGTTGTGGAGTTCTTCGAAGAGTTGAGAGGGAACTACCAAGGGGTGAGGACAGAGAAGTTGCGGAGCTTGCAAGAGTTCCAACGGAAGCCGACCGAGAGCTTGAGGGAGGCTTTCACTCGCATGAGGCGCTTGATAAATGTAACCCAAGGGGTTACGGAAGCTCAGGCAGTCCAATTCTGGTATGGGATATTGGACAAGGAGCTGAGGAGAAGGGTGCGGGATGCAACTCTCCTACAAGCGGCCCAACCTACCTTAGCAAATGTGTTTTTGCTGGCAGAGCGGATAGAGCTCAACATGGTGGAGGAACGAGTGGTCATGGTGGGATTTGCTAAGGAGACACCACGGGGTAGTGGTGGTCCTAGCCAACCACTACCTCAACGTGCTCAAGGCAACAAGGGGGCTCAGGTGAAGCTCAGGGAAGGGCAGAGAGGACCTCAGATGCAGGGGTCTCTCCCTTCATTTGCTGGCCAACAACGGGCGGATGTGGTGTGCTGGACATGTGGAGGACCCCATGTCAAGAAGGATTGTCCAGAGGGAGGCAAAGGGCCGGCACATGCACAGCCTGCACAGTTACAGTGTGGGCATTGTGGCAAACACGGGCATGGAGAGGCTCAGTGTTATGGTTTGCATCCTGAGTTGCGCCCAGGCCAGTTCCAAGGGAACAATGGTGGCCGGGGGCGAGGTGGAGCAGCCCAGAGGGGACGAGGTGGCCAGCCACGAGGCCAAGGGCAAGCTCAACGTGGCCAAGGACGCGGAGGTCAGGGTGTTGACCAAGGCATGGCCAACCGGCTTCAGCAGCTAGAGCAGAGGCTCGCTGCCATGGCTACAGCTCAGGTGGTACCGGCTCTAAGGCCGGATGGTCCAGCTCCTGCTCCTGAGGGAGGAGATATGGGAGGCATGGGATTCATGTGTGGAGCAGCACTACCACTAGTGCAGGTGGAGTCTGCTGCAGCCGTGACTCGAGGAGCAGCACGAGTTCCTGAGCCACGAGGTGCAGAGGTGGAGTTGGATCCACAGCGTGGGGAGGCAAGCCGTCAGGCTAGGCTTCCTCAGTCATTCACATTGGCGGAGACAGTGTCGACGCCATCCATGGCACCTAGTTCTCGCCCGACTGTTACCGAGGCGGAGGTCACTATGCCATTGGGGAGAGCTACACGGGGAGCACCACTACCTAGTGTTGCCAAGGCTACGGCAGCTAGTGTGCTGCTAGGAGCGGCCACATCAGTGTGCCAGGCTCCATTGTTCTCGGCTACCATGATTTTGACGCCGGGGGTAAGACCAGCTGAGGTGTTCAGGCTGGCAGCTACACTCTGTGAGAGTGGGGAGGTTACTTCATCTTCTGCGGAGATAGTGGGAGGTGTAGTGCCGGAGGGATCCTCGGATTTGAGGGTCAAGACTGCCACGGCGGCGCCATGGCAAGCTGCAGCTGCCAGGTTGATGGAGCTGCCAGCTAGGCCAGCCATTGAGCGCGCCATGGTGACACCTGGAGTTGTCATGTTAGACAACCAGGATGGCATTTTCTGTTTGAGTGGACCGGCAGGCAAGAGGTACCGGCCACTGCGAGTCTTGTTGGACTCGGGAGCTCAGCCACTGATGCTGGGCAGAGCTGCTATTGCAGGCTTGGGCCTCACGGAGGCGGATATGGAGCCTTGTCCTTTCCAGATACAGACGTCTCTCGGAGGATCGGAGCAGGCTCGGGGCATGACACGGCATGAGTTGGCTATCAGACTACGGCCGGATCACCCTACAGATGGCTCAGTGATGCGAGCCAAGGCCATTGTGACAGACGCAGTCTCATACGATGTCCTGGTTGGTGGGGCAGTGTTGTATCCCATGGGCTTCACCCTGGATTTTTGGGAGGAGTCAGCTTCCTATAGGCCTGCATGGCAGTCAGGGGAGGGCCGGCGTGTGCAGCTGCCTGTGACGTTCATAGGAGGAGTTGCGGTTGCCCAGCGAGGCAAGATGCCGACACTAGCAGCATTCACAGCGGCAGTGAGTTGGCCTAGAGAGTTGCTTGAGGGCAATGCTCATTCAGAGGATGTACCACCTCCGGGAGAGCAGGATGACATGTATGGTATGGCGGAGTTGCCTACCATGGTTGCTCAGACTCCATTGTGGGGCACGAGCAAGGATTTGCAGCGGGATGCTGATCGACGGGTGCAACAAGCCTGGGTGGAGGCTTTTGTACCGTCAGGAGAGGAGGAGAGTGTGGGGATTGCACCAGGACCACCTCAATTGTCTCCATTGGACACCACACCTATTGTGTGGCAGTCTCCGGATGAAGGCATTTGTCTTCTGGACTTGTTTGGCGGGATCAGCACCGGATTGGCTGCTGTGTTACAGGCAGGTGTACGAGTTCGGCGTTACCTGTATGTGGAGAGGGATGAGACTGCACGACGTGTTTCACTTCGCCATGTTGCTCAGTTGGTGCAGCGGTACCCTGAGTTGTTGTCGGTGTCTGCAATTCGTGGATATCAGCAGGCCTTGCCAGCAGACATTTCGTTGCTGGGGGCGCAGGATTTGGAGCGGGTTGGCTCCATTGATCTGGTAGTGGCAGGTTGGCCCTGCCAAGGGCATTCATCAGCCGGGCATGGCAATGGATTGCGAGACTCGAGGTCGGGTCTGTTTTGGGAGATGGTGCGGGTTTTGCGCCACTTGCAGCTTCATCAAGCTGTATCTCCAGCATACATCTTGGAGAATGTGCCACTGATGGGCGATTCTCGGGCCAGGGTGATGGCCAGTGTGCATCAAGTCCGGTCGTGGCTTGGGTCAGCAGTGTTGCTGGATGCAGCTACAGTGGGGTCACGGGCTCATCGTCCACGGCTATGGTGGACTAACATGATGCCACCCGCACTGCTCAAGCGTGCATTTGATGGGGTGCAGCGGCCAGCACATCTCACAGTGGATAACATTCTGGACACAGGGAGGCAGTCTCAACGTGTGAGACACGATGACCGTTCGCCTTTGGCAGTGGTCAACAAGGTGGGTCAACCACGAGCAGCATTACCTACACTGCTCAGCTTCCCAGGATCGCATGCTTTCCGGGATAGTGGACCGGGCCTCCTGTGGGATGCTCAGTTGCAGCAGTTAGTGGAGCCTAATGCTGACGAGCGTGAGCGGGCAATGGGTTTTACCACTGGTACCACGGCGGTGTCGTCTCTTTCTGAGGCATCACGTCGTCAAGTGTTGGGGCAAGCAATGGATCTCAATTGCTTGACCTGGATTATCAGCTTGGCTCTAGCTGAGCAACGCAGAGTGCGGAATACACTTCCCTCAATGGTCTCTCTGCCTACCGAGACGGTACAGGCAGTGAGTGGGGGCGAGCATATGAGGACCACGGGGTGCATGCATCCATGGCACACGTGGGAGGTGCTCGAGGTTCAGAGGGAGTTGGCAGCCAAGGCGGCTGTGATGGATGAGGGTGGGGATTCTTCTCGAGTTGAGGAGGTCCTCAAGGATGAGATGATGGGGCAGGATGATGCCTTGTCATTGACTGAGCAGGTAGGGAGTACTGCTCAAGAGGTTGCAGCATAGCAACCACGGGACGCGTCCTCTACCTCTAAGCCCACTGGACTTAAGGTTGTAGTTACGGAGGACAATTGGGAGCCTGACATTGGACCCATTGTCACCGGAGGAGAGAGACGACGTATACGGCGGTTCCTGAGGGCTTACAGGAATTGCTTCGCCTTCAGTTTGAAGGACTTGGGAGCACTGAAGGGTCAAGAGATCCGTATTGAGTTGGCCACTGACACGCCAATCTTTCGGAGACCCTATAGATACAGTGACATGGAGAGGTCTTTGATTCAGATGAGGACTCAAGATCTCTCGGAGGCAGGTTTGGTGGAGCTCTCTGGTGGAGAGTATGCTTCAGCCACAGTGATGCCAGCCAAGAAGGATGTCTATGGCAATTGGACGGAGAGACGTATGTGCGGTGATTACCGGCCTGTAAATCGTCAGACCAAGTCCGATAAGTATGCCATGCCAACACCAGAGGAGATCTTTGATGCCATCGGGCATGCTGAGGCCTTTAGCATCGGACTTCCTTTATTGTTTAATGTTTTGTTGTTTATTCACTAGAACTGTGTGTCCCTGTTGTGTGTTGGTCTGACATGATGTTCCTCTTGACCAGGAATTTTTGCAAGCCTCACAACTTATATTAGAAATGCTTAGCGTTAAGGAGGTCATGACCTTGGTCCTTTGCGATGATGATGTTTGGGAGAAGTGGCATGAGGTTTTCAGAAAGTGGGAGAAGGGAAACCTCTTGGACATTAACGGAAAGAAGCACAAAGGTGTACAATCGCAGCTAACAAAATCTGCAGTCTGCAAACTCCAGGGATTGAATCTCTTTCAAATGAAGAAGGTTGCGCAGAAGATTTTGGACTTGAAGATCTGCGTTCGTGGTCCTTACAAAGGGAAAAAACCCCAAGATTCTCTGCCTGTCCGATTACATCGATCGAATAAAGGACAGGCGATTTATCATCGATGATATTATGGTGGTATTGGGATATGATGCCAGGAGCAAGCAGCATCTAGAGCCGTACACAAAAGCAGAATGGCTCGAAGTGAAGAAAAGGTACAAGTTCAACAAGTCGAAGTTCGAGACATTCCGATCGAAATTGGGGGCCAAATACATGAAAAGCAAAGTAAACATGAACATGAAGACCGAGAAAGTGAGTGACGCTTTCATCAAATACATGCTTTCATGCAAGAAAAGGGTTGAAGACATGGAGAAGGAAATGGGCAACCTCAAGGATACATTCAAGTCACATTACCAGTGCATTGGAGGGAAGCGGAGGTTCACGGATGCCAAAACACAGTTGAAAATTGTGAGAAAGAGGGATTTCGATAACATCGCAATGGTGTCCGTCAACACAGTCTGTGACAATGACTCAACTGTTTTCATGCAAAGAAATTACAAGAATATTTTCGATGCGTTCTTCGAACAGTAGCTAAGCCTCAATGCATTTGTTTTCTTTTCGACGCAGAGGTCTTCTTCCAATCTCGTCTCGTACATAAGGTTTGGCGAGGGGCGGGACAAGTATATTCTGCTTCAGGGGTTGTATCTTCCTGGAGAGTTCGACAATCCTTACATGAGCCGGCCAAAGTCATTTTCAATGCCACTCATGTGCCTTGATTACGTATTTCCTGCTACAACTGCCCAGATTGAGAACCACGAGGAGCACCTGCAGGGAGTGCTGATGTTCAACCCCATTAAACTAGTGATTAAGGCTCCAGACATTGAGCTCACGGAACACGAGAAAGACTGTGCTGCTTATGAACACGAATTGCGGGCAGAGTCGAGCGACTACATTGCATCCTTGTTCTGTGATGAAGGGATGGTGGCTGTCAACGTTTTTGGAGGCGTAATGTTAACATCGGCTCTCCACGTAAGCATTTGATTTCCATTTCCATTCGATTTCCATTTCCATTTCCATTTCCAAAAGACATCTTTGGAACCTCGTGCGATCACGCGTTCATCATGTTTACTCAATGGTTGGCATCTTTTGCACGCTAGGAACGTCCATGTCCTCGATATAAATCACAACCTGAAAAAGAAATTATGCGCGAATAAGGTTGCCGCTAACTACACACTCCTCCACACGGAGAATGAGGACGGAACCGAGGTTGGTGATGACACATTGGGAGGGCAGGAGACCCACAGGCACAATGGCGAAGGAAATGACGATGACGATGACGATGACAGACAAAGAGATCTGGAGACAGAGCAAAACCAGGAAGAAGGTGACGGAAACGAAACGTTGGAGAAAAATGAAAGACATGAGGGAGGTGAGGAAGGCAAGGGCGACTACCAACACGATGATGCCGTCAACAATTTCTTGGAAGATGAGATAGAAAAAATTGAGCAAGGCAGAAATCCACCAGTTGAACAAGCAGGGAGGGTAGTACCAAAAGAAAGCCACCATCCACAGGCCCAGACAAATACCCGTGAAGGAGACAATCCCGAGACAATTGTGTTGTCTTCTTCTACTGAAAGAAGTGGGGGGAGACAATGTAAAGGATAACGCTGCTTCTAGAGACGTCTTCAATAAGGAGATTTCAGAAATAGACTCAGGGATGGGATTCAGTCCTGGGAGGGGGATATGCCATTACGGATGTCACCATATCAAGGTTTAAGCCAACGAGTTAGAGACATCGTTGATGGTCAGGCTTCTAAGGCATTGGTTGACGATCAAAACTCTGTTGAAGTGAGTATTGCAGATTATGAGCTGTTCTGACACTTGTAAAACCCAATTTATAACAAACTTGATATAACATCAAAATCTTTTACCAATGGAACTATTAACCTATTGCACAGTGATAGTCTCGTAAATGAATCGAAATTTATATGGAAGTCTAATCGTCCGCATTTTCTGTAGATCCGCGAGTCCAATACGGAGGAAATGACACATACTAGAACAAACGACACACAACAGCGTACAATGACGAAACAATACGACTTGAGAGTGAGGATATCGTCGCCCAAGGTGACAGCTTCAGAAACCGCGGGCGATCGCGCGAGGTTACTTATGGGAAGAGTCGACAAAAACATACTGGACGGCGAAAGACCCATCGCCGGTGAAATTGGCGGCGAAACCTCATCCGGCTTGGAGCAAGTGCCGCCAAAGCTGGTACTTCATTCTCCGCCTTTTGCTTTCCTTTATGCATTCCATTGCGAAAAAATTCCAATGAATTAATAATGATTTCCTAATGGGCAGGATGATATGATCTATCCACCACACGACTATTCCCAAGATGTCCAACCCGCGGATTTCTTTGCTCTTCCAATGGGTCCAAATGGATGTCAGCCCGGATATTATGTCCTGGTTCTGGATGTCGGGTTCCTATGTGAGGTCTACCTCCAGAATGGGCCAAAAACCCCTCTCGCAACTCGGCCTTGTATATCCGCTGGAAGATTTAAGTTAGCAATGCGACATGAGGTGGGAAACTTCCTCAAATGGGTCGTCAAGAAGTTTTGGGTCATCTTATAGAACAGTGGCAAAGAAGAGACTGTCGTGGATTTCAAATCAGCCTTGTTCGGGAGGAATGCCCACAAGGTCATCCATTACAGTTCCGACCAATGTGTGGAACATAGACTTACTTTCAACACATATTGGCCTACGCTACCTAAGGCCCCAATCTACTTCAAACGACTTTATGACTTGTTCGTAGACCCCGACTCTAAAGCCTACAGGTCTAACACCCTGCTTATCGACGTCGTTGGGAACATGTACAAGTCTTTCCTCAATCCTCTGAGCCTGGTCATCTTCCTACCTAAATACGAAGCACTTGTAGATCCATACAAGGATGATTTTTTTATGGGTCATCTGAAGCCCCACCTGGAGAAGTTGAAGCCTTCAAAAATGGACACTTGGGCCTTCAATGAGCAGAACCCTTTTGGAATACCTAAGGATATCTACTTTCAGGATGCTATAGTGAAATTCATTAATCGTTGGGACTTTCCATGGCCTAAGAACAAGGAGGAATGGGATGCACAGCTGGACATATTAAGCCTGGAATAAAATATCTTATTAAAGATATTAAGAGTATTATCGTAAAATTTAGTGGGAAAGAATTTGCTAGGCAGGGGCAAATTCTATTGGTCGACGATGACCCTTCCAAGGCACTCCGAAACCAAGTGAATACTGGAGTCTTCCCCATCACATTCAAGGAATCAAGCAATTTGGAGGATTTGGTTGACCTCACCAAAGCTTTGTGGCATTTTCTCTCTGGCTTGATTGGAGCCCAGTCTGCTGTTGATTACGTCGGCAAGAACTCTTGCAAATCTTCCTGCCCTCCGATAGGTCGAAATCACCTCTACAGTCTGGCCCTGGTTTGGAAGATTTATTGATGCTTCTGTTTGGCACCCCCTTCAAAAAGATCCCGATTATCTGGGTACGTAGTTTAACATTGATCTATTTTGTGTGTAGTCCATCAGCTTTACTTCAACCTCCATTTGTACTTATTCGTTTGTTGACTTCACATGACTTTTGTGAGATCAATGATATTTCAATGATCTTTGTATTTTCCTTAACAATTCCTTTCTGAGCTGCCTCCACACAGTTATATTCCAGTGTCAAGTTCAGAATCAAACTCGACAGGAGAAGAAAGAGGAACGACAGCGAAAGGCTGAGCAGAGGGACCGCGAGGCTTTACATTTGTCAGGGTCATCAAGTACAGCTACCAGTGAGGTGTCTGGTCATATCTTACATCAATCTCCCACTGTATCCATCTCCTCGGGTGCACATAATTCCGCCATCAGTGGTAACCGACGGCGATCTCGAACATATGCATTGAGTGTGAGCCGTTTGGGAAGCAACTCTGTATTATTGATGAAATAAACTATGGCCGGCCTGTTCATTACACACATACGTTATTTAACTTTGTCAATGTTATGCCAGATCCTTTCGGCTGCAATGTTAGTCATCGAAGTTTGAGAGAAATCACGCACGATCGCGCGTGGTTCTTTCATATATCCTCTTGTGGAGCTAGCATGGATCAGCAGTGCCATCAGATGCTATCAAAACAAGTTGACTTCATTGTCAGTTTAAGCAATAACAGATCAGGCTGGAGGCTGGAGGAGGTTGGAGGAGAAGAAATTTTCCGATGTTTTCATATTACGATGGGGAACAAGTGGCACAATCATCGTCTATGACTGAATTCGGGTTCCTATCTCATATTTCAAGCTCCCACGATGGTCGTCTCATTTGATCCTAAGCGAATTGTGAAGCTCTGTTAAAATCTCTCTTCAAATGGATTGAAGTAATTTTGGCGGCTTCGAAATTCCTCCCCTGACGAACTGATGGCCACCTTGTGGTTGATTGAAATCTGGATGCACTCGGCTCGTTGTGGTTCTCAATGGTGGTAGAGGCAGAGATCTGTCGCGTGATCACTCGTGGTTCGAAAAGCGGACTTCAGCATCGTCCTAGTTCTCCAGCCGACTGCCAAAGTGTTATATTACCTCAACAGTGCCACATGTGATTGGTCAGAGTGATGTTTTTTCTATGCTCACGCATTCAACAACGAAAATGTTGTCATTTGAAGATGTGATGATTCTGCAGGCATAGTGAGTTACTTTAGGTCAGTTACAGCAAGGGAACTCAAGGTATTCGGATAATCCGTCCTAGAATATTTCACACCATCATCCTGGATGATTCATTGATGTGTTTTAGAACATGCACTCAAATCATCGAGGCTGATGGTGTCACTTGTTCCCTGGCAGATTGTTCAAGTATCTTATAATCCTAGTCTTTAAGTTATTTGAAGTTAATCAAATCTCCAATAATTGACAGCATCCTCGTGGTGTTTTATTTGGTTCTTATATCCTTCGTTTGGAGATCCATTATTCTTTTGAGGACACCAATGATTAACATCGCGCGATCACGCGTGCTTTTCTAAGAGCTGACATGTTCTGATGTCCACATTGCACACCAAAATGGTGTTACAAGGAGGCAGAATGTCAGCAATTGAACGTCAATCTCCAGCCACATTCCCGTCATTTTCATGTGGACTGGACGCCAAAGGAGGAACACCGTCGCTAACAATCTCAACAATCATATGTACTTCAAAGTGCTTGATACTGCGTATATTCATGTAGCTGATTTCTATAGGAGTCTTTTTGCTATTCCCATTCCAACAACATCAGATCCACTGAGACTGCCATATTCCGAAATCGGAATCAGGCATAGGGTTGTAGAAAAAAGGGCTTCTGGGGACTCGCAAGAAACGATTTTCTGGCAAAGAATGGCGGATGCGATTTTGTCTCTTCCTCTGCAACAGGGTCCGATTCGGGCAAGTCTCCCAGCATTTCCTCATCAGACGACTCTGCAAGGCTGAGTGTATGCACAAACAGAGAATGAAGCACATTAGAACATTCAAACAGGGAATCATCGGCAGGTTGCATGGCCCCTATAACCGAAACCAATACACTTACTATGGTGCAACTCACTCGAAGACAGGCATTGCAGGAAGCGGCTTCGGGCGCCCCTGCATCGGACAAATTTCCTGGACTTCCTCCTCCTCCTTTTCCTCCTCCCCTTCCACGTACTGTTCTGCGTTGTTGGGATCCTCAGTAGGAGGCAGACGCTGTAGGCCCGCCAAATTAAAATCGTACAAGGCCGTATCCCCCTCAAATGAACACAAATCGGTTGGACATCATTCCCGCCCACATACAGGCACCTGCGAATTCATATGACACAACCAAAGCCAAAGTCAAGAATGACTCGCTTCCTCGCGCAAGCAAACAAAGACAATCGGAAACGGTGTCAATTTCGGTGCCGCAATCACGTAACGTTCTCACCTGTATTAGCAATGACGTCGAGGACCCTGCCTTCAACATCCGTACACATCTCCATGAGCGTCTGGATGAATGCAGGACTCCTAGTCCTGCCATACCTCCAAGGCTTGCCCAACAAATCACAAAGCATGTCCTTCTCTCCCACATGGTTGAACATGACGTTATACTCCAGTGGATCAACTGTGGAATCAACAAGTCTGCCTGCTTGACGTAATTTGAATTTCGAATGTTCCTTCACGAAGCGGAATGCCTGAAAGATAAGAGTCTGCAAAGAAGGAAAGGAGAACGTGAGAGGTGGCCTACACGTACATGGGCAATTTTGGCGCAGAAATTGGTAGAACAGAGGAAAACCGCAGCATACCTTTTGACTATCGTTGACAAGACCCTGCGTGTTGTTGCAAGTCCAGATCTTCTTCAGGATGGGTGCTGCACTTCTCCCCGTCCATACTTTGATATCATTCTCAATGACTTATCTATCGGCTGCTAGCACAACAACACAGCCGTCGTCGTCCAACATGTTGGCTGCGAACCCGAATGTGTGGCTCCAGTATCTTTTGTCGTACTTGTTCCACCACGGTAGTGAGCCCAGCCCTAGTATCTCCTGCCCATCCGGGATATCCACAAGGATCATGTCGATGGAGGCTTTCACCGCCCTGCCCCCGACTGTGCTCTTTTTGCCGTGGCTCATCGCCACAAAATACTCCATCATCTTTGTGTAGCCGGGAGTGTCCTCGATATCATTGCCAGTGGCCTTCCTCTTCCCCTTCCCTTGGTGGGCCTCGATCGCCTTCCTCAATCTCGTTTTCTCCAGCCTTCTCGTCAGTGCAGTTAGGAAATTTTCATTAACACATTCCACAATTGTGGGTGTTTTGAGGACTTCCCTGCCCGCAATGTGTACCACACGGTAGGGTCTGCCAGGTGCATCCTCGTATAGTGATCTCTTCGCAGCTGAACCCTCGGAGCGCTGGCCCTTGTGAATTTTCGGACAAGGTGTGGCCCCCTGGGTGTTATCTTGCTGGAAATCGTCGTCAGAATCCTCGTCATCTGGCTGACTATGTTGCTGCTTCTTCTTCTTGGGTGTGGGGCTCTTCGTCTCTTGCCCCTGTTTGCGCGTTCTTTTCTTCTTGTCCTTGGGCTGCTCAGCTGCCTGCTTCTCCATCTGCTCCTTCGCCAACGTTGCCGCCTTGGCTTACTTTCTCAGTGCTTTCTGCTTTGCTGCCTCCTCTGCTTTCAGTTTTTCCGCATTCTCTGGTTGGGGATCCAAATGCGCCTTCATAGCCCGGGCATTTGCTTCCTTCTTCAAGTTAACCTCCGAGAGGTCAACGGTCCCACTTGGGAGATCCACATACCAGGGACAATCTACCAAATGCTCGGCATGCCACTCCTTCGCCATTACTTCTGTGTACATCGTACCACAACCTCCAGGTGTCCTCCATGCTAGGAAGAATGGTGGAACCCTTTGAATGGCTCCGGACGGAATGAGAGCAAAATTTATGTACCTGCAATCGCGAGTCACTTCAACAGAAATCATGCTATTGATGCATCATGCAAGAGGAAGTTCTGAATGCAGAAGGTATTTTGGCACCGAAATACGCAATGGACTGTGCCCCAATTACCCAGCATTCACATCTTGCAGAGGGATATTTTGGCGCCGCAATATCCACCGTTTTTTGGCTAAATTCTCAAAACTGCAATTAGGGGGATGCATTGGCAGCAGATTACCTGAACAGGACTCGCATTGCCATTTTGTCGGCACCCTCCTGCTCTTCGATGTATATGCTGCGTCTTGCCTTTGCAATTTCTCTGAAAAAGAGGTTTGTGAAGCGCCCTCGCCAGGACTGCACGTAGTTCTCCATTGTCTCCGGTTTCATCCAGTCGATCTGTAACTTGAAAGTGGTGGTGTTGCAATCCAATTGCTCGTGGGCGTGGGTCAGTACCTGCAGCATTGCAGGTCTCCAAAACATTCATGAATTTAAAATTGCAATGATGTCCAACACACAGAAGAGGAGGACATTATACCTGATGCCACCAAGTCATCACATTTAGCCAGTCGTTCATTTTGTCGTCAGTTGGCTCGATGGGAAAGTGGTACAACAGTTTCGTGTTTGTATGGCCGTTCCAGATTCGCAGCCACTCGTCTGCATGGCCTAACATCGGTCAGACAAAAGAACCTCATCATGAGAATCGCGAAAAGACACAAAACAAGAACAAACACATACTAACCTTCTCCGCCGGCTCAACACAGGACACTGCGATGTCATGAAGTTTCTCCATGGACATTTCCGGTTTCATGGGTCTGGAGTAATGCAGTCATATTTCTGCTAGGAACTCGGCATCAAGACCAGGGTCAGCAGTTGCAACTTGCTTCACAAGTTTGGACCTGTACTTGGTCCGTGATTGCCTCCCTGCCTGCACAATGTGACTCTCTATCGACGTGTCCGCCTTGTTGGGGGCATCACTCTCAAAGAACTGCCTTTTGGCATAGGCCAAGTCATCCCTGATGTTCGTCTGCATTCCCATACCCAGCAGATACAGTCAGGCCACTGATCCCTGCAACAAATAGCATTAAATCGGGAAATTTGAGATGAACCTCACTGAATAGAGGATCTCCACCATGGCGTCTAGTGTTGGTCGGTACCAGGTGCGATCCGCTTTCACAAGGGACTTCATGTACAGCTTGGGATCGAGGGATTTTTGGAAGTTCGTCAGCGGTGCTGTGCCCACTTCTTGCACTCTGTAGAGCATATGTGCCAGGTGAGTTTCCACGAAGGCCCTCTCTGTTACCCTACCATGGAGAAAAAAAAATGAACAACATGAAAATATGATACAAAAATAACCAGATTTCGGCACAACAATCCAATTTCCAGTTCATAGAGTGGATAACAGTCAAGAATATTGCCTATTTTGGCGCCGCAATAGGCACTACACAAGGATGTAGTAGTATACTTATAGATTTATATCCGCCATGGCACCCTTCAGCAGTCCTCTGTCCCTCACGTCCACCTTCACGACAATGCAGTCCACCATGTAATGCCAATTGATATCTTGCGGATGCATTTCAGCAATGTACTCTGTCTAGGCAAACATCCTGTGGTTCCCGTCCTATACGAAGAACATCTTCCCTGCCATGTGTGCGAATGTGGGATTACTTTTCAGAGAGGCTTCAAACTCGGCATTTACAGTGTGCCAGTGGGGGCTCCAATTCTGAAGCTCCTCTGTAGTGGGGCCCCTTGTGACATCCTGGTCATTCTCAATGGAAACGTAGAATGCTGCCGACCCCCGTCTGTACCCCTCTCTGAAGTTGTGCTTCAGTCGGTCGATGTCTCCTGGCAGTGCTTGCCTTACAACTGGAAGGCTAACCATGCAACACAAAGGAACTTTGAGGTTCTCCGGATACACCATGGAGCCCAAAACGCGGCCTATGTTGCTATATTCACAGGTTGCTATATTCATGTCTCGTGCGCTCATGAGCATACCCGCCACCAGTTTTTACTTCTACCACCTCTCTCACTAGCCTGTCTGCTGTCTTGGAGGTTTTGCTCCTCCGCAAGCTCCACCAGGTTCTGATCTCCTGGGAAGTCGTCAAGTCGCACCACGTTGTCGTCCTCAGCTTCTGTCAGCTCAATGGGCCGCCCTTCTGCAGATCCGAGTCCGATATCTCCAGCGGCCTCCACTGCATCCGTGTTTTGTGAAACTGCTTGCAAACCCAATATCTCGGCTTCCAGTCTCCCAAGTGGTTTTACAGGCAAAGCCATGGGCTCCTTTTGCTTTCTCGGCTTTTGGACTCTAGGTGGGCTTTTTCTGAGGCGATTTCTGAGGTGTTCTGTGAGGAGTTGCCTGCCTCGATGCACTTCCAGCTTGCAAGCGCAGCACCCAGGCAGGAGTATCCAAAGTTGGGTCGCCCCCTTGCGATCCCTCCCCAGCTCCTATGTCAAACAATAAGGAAAACATGACACACTGCACGCAAAAAAAAGGGTGTAAAAAGAATAGTGCGTATGGAGTGCTTTACATCCGCGAAGCACGAATCTCTCACTAGTAGGCGATTTGAGTCTCCGGATAACGAGGTATGCATTTCCTGCATGAGACGGAGCTTCAGTTGTGTCGTCGGCGGCTTCCCAAAATCCCGCGTCCTTCTTCTCTGTGCCGGAGTCGCGTGACCTTCCACAAACTCTATGCTATCACTATGCTGCATAAGGAGAGGAAACACAGGAGAATGTCACCGTAGAAGGGCAAGGAGCGAGAGAACGAAGCGGTGGAACATGCAACCACTGTGCACGAGCAGATGCGCAAGCAACCATGTCTCCCCAAGCGTTGCCACCGTCCACCACTTTCCGCTGTATGGGTGATGAAGAGATTGTGACCCCTGACACGTTCGAACGGATGAATTCGCCTGGAACGCGACGCGTGCCTGTTCAAGCCACCAGTAGAAGACGCTTTATCCGAATTGCGACGCCGAAATACCGTTCCGTTCACCGGATGTTGTTCCCGGAGTAGCCGGCATTGAATGCACTATCCGCATATCATGAAACCCAACCGCCATGAAATCAAACCGCCAACCAACATTCAACAGTCAGTTCGGCACGTTTCATCAGCGGACGGATGAATTTCGGCGCCAAAATTCATCCTATGCAAGTGATTTCATACACAAACATATGAATTTCGGCGCCGAAATTCATCGCTTCCCCAGTCATCATCCGTCATGAGCACACCTGTCAATCGGATATCGGATCCGGAATTAATTCCGGAACTGTGTAGAACGCTGCACTGGGGCACATTTCATCCATATTTCGGTGCCGAAATTCATTAACAATATCTCCGTCCGCGAGCAAACGAGCTGAAATCATCCATATTTTGGCGCCGAAATACATCTAGCCCGAACAGTAAACCGACACCATGCCCACGCTTTCCTGCCATCAGTGCCCCTCACGGTTGTTGTCCATGCCTGTTGGAAATGCCATGTTTGGACTGTTAAATATAATTTCGGTGCCGAAATAATACTTTATTTGCGGCAACCTCATATACGAAAAATGACCACTTAATGGATATGGTCGGTTTCAAATGAAAACAACGGCTAAAATGCAATTAATTTTCCCCTAACCTGAGAAAATATCCCCTTACGTCATTGGATAACGACCTTTTGAAAGACCTAAGGGGTTAAATGTGCCGATTTCTCCATTTAATGCAGAATATTCGTGTTTTCTCTGTCTGAATGGGTTATTTCATACGAATTTCGGAACCTTACATCATCCAGAAGCAAGAAGTAAGTATCGGGTTTGGATGAATTTCGGCGCCGAAATTTATCCGTCGCATGGAAAATATAATATTGGAGTTACCCTTTGCCGACAGTAGGGATGAATTTCGGCGCCGAAATTCATCGCTCGCAAGGAAAAAAAATTTGGAGGGAGGACTTCGGATGAATTTCGGCGTCGAAATTCATCGCTCGCAAAGAAAAAAAAATTATTGGAGGGAGGACTTTGGATGAATTTCGGCGCCGAAATTCATTGGAAGGACAACAAAAGACTTTCGAAAATACAGAAGAAGAATGAATTTCGGCGCCAAAAGTCATCTACACTGTCCATTCAGGGTTACTGTCATCCGGATTTCGGCACCGAAATCCGTACACGTGGTGAATCATGACTGTAATGACAAACACATTCATCCGTATTTCGGCGCCAAAATTCATCTTTGTGTAGAAAAAATTTCATGAAGAACATGTTCATCCGAATTTCGGCACCGAAATCCATCCGTTGGGTGCTAGCTCAGTTTCATGAGGTGAACTAATTCCGAATTCTGTCGCCGGAATTCATCCCGTGGCTTCCAAATCTGTTACATGACAGAGATGTTCATCCGGATTTCGGTGCCGAAATTCATGAGAAGGCCTGATTTAGCCCAACTGGTGGTACATCACAATTCAGGCACCCAATTTCCGATGTGAATTTGTTGTGGTCGTCCGTATTTGTCACGTACGTTACACACCTTCATCCATACGTGCACTGATCACCCATCCTCTTGGATACTGAATCCTCCAGAAAATGATTGTGGTATTATGTAGGACACACTCTTCTAATTGCAGGACTTCGCTGCGGAGCCTACCGAGAGTTGATGTCTTTAACATGAAGTCCCGTGTTTGGGTAATCGTGTACTTCCATCCTGATTCTCTGAAAGCTAAAATACCTTGCGACCAAGGATTTGCGATTGTCACTGAGCAGTACTTGTGTGTGTAGTTCGGGCTCCGCCCAGGAACGATGTTTTTGGAAGAGGAGACGAATGATGCTTATGGGAAATTTCTGGAAAGTGCTGTCATTCTGCATGCAGATTTCGAAAAAGGCAAAGAGTGACGGCTCCCAGTTCTGAATCCATCCGGTACAGTGCAATTGGTGAAATCGTGCCTAAAGAGTTCCCATGCTGGAACTTGGTTGATCCTCCTTCCACAAGAGGGTCTGGCGTGCAAGATGTGAAGTCTGCCATGAGGGATGTGGGCACCTCTTCACAAGCAGAGAAGCCCAAACATGTGAAAAGGGAAATCGAGGATTTGTCGCTCCATAGCTCGTCGGTGGGTGCACATTCCAGGGAAACTGTCGTCCACAACTTATCCAGTGACGATGAAGACTGTATTGTCCTTCCATCATATGTTTCGAGGTCGTCCGTCACTAGGAGTGTTCAGATGTCGGCAGACAATGAGCACACACCCTCGGACTCAACTTCCGTCCGTTCAGTAATCGACATATTTCGGAGGATAAAGACAGCGGGTTCCCGCTCCAGTGACCTTCTTAGGCTTGATTACGACAAAACTCCAATCCATTCTGTGGAAACTTTGCCTGAAGTTGTGGATGGGAATGCTATCTACGAGTTCCCTCCAGTGCCGCCAGGCGCAGGCCCAGACGGCATGCTGGCAGGAATGAACAGGAAACATGACGGCCACCCATGGTGTATCACCAAAACTTCATCGTCCAATCTGGGTGATGGAGTTCGAGTCAGATATGTATTGTGTGCTGGACATCTTAAGCACATGTTACCACTACACGAGCAAAGGCACCCGGAATGAGACAGACTGGATTGGCAATTCGTCGACCCCATTTTGGCCTCAAGGTAGAATTCCTGCAGGGACCTTCAAGTGTGCCCATTGCAACGCAACCCCTACGTGCATGGCAGTGTGCAACGCCAAGTAGTACTACGTCGGGACCGTCGGCCCAGTGTGCACCGGAGCATGCATTCACATCGGAAAGCATGACCATCCCATCGCCAAAGGCAATTGCAGAGTTGCTTTTCAATAAGCCCACGATATTATCAAGGAGGAGGTGAGGTTGAGGCCGGGAGCAAAACCAAAGCAGATACAGCTCGCATCCGCACATAGAATTGCAATAGGCAGAATAATGTCGGAGGACGGAAGCACGAGAGAGAAGCTGGGCGAGGGGGCCATGAAGGAGCTACTGGAAGCTGTCTCCCATGTGTGAAGTCCCAATGTCAGGAACCACATTGTCGGCTGCAAGAAACAAATCGGAAGAGGATCAGACATGCACTCCATCTTGGAAGTGAAGCGCACATCCGGCTACGACTTCTTCTAGGGCAGCTTCTTTCCTGGTCAAGGCTCAGAGACGAACAGGTGCTTCATATTTAAGATGTCAACGTGCGGACCGGGGAGCGGTGTCGATTTGGTGAAGCGGATGACCAGTGGACCTCCCAGCCTTACGAAAGTGCCAGTGAAAAGTTCTCTCCCTGTAATCTTTGCATTGTATCATGACTCAACTTTTGCTGGTAATTTTGGGGTGAAGAAGACTGTTGCCAGGATTAGAGAGAAGTTCTATTGGAAAGGCATGCGTAAGGATGTTGCCTTGTATATCTCTTTGTGTGTGGGCTGCAATGCCAAAACCAAGCTTCCTCGTGCTCCGGTGGTGCTAGAGTTACAATCTACTCCCGTAACCTCTGCCTTTGCTAGGATCTCGTAGGACCCTTGAATCTCACATTGAAGGGCCATAGTTACATAATTGTAGCTATGGATTATCTGACTAAGTGGGTAGAGGTCCAGCCACTGGTGTCTAAGGATAGTGATGGTGTGGCTCAGTTTTTCTTTGACGACATCATTTTGAGGCACGGATGTCATTTGGAAATCCTTATTGATCAGGGCAAGGAATTCTGTAATATTCTGATGTTGATGATTTGTCACAACATAGGCATTCATCAAGCTACCACTCGACCTTATCACCCCCAATACAACGGACTAACGGAGCGTTTCAATCAAACCATGTGTCTCATGTTGGAGAAGTGTGGAGGTCTTGCCCAGGAATGGGACATGCTTCTTCCCCCTCTCATTTTTGCTTATAGGACTGCTGTGCATGCAAGTACCCGCCGCCCCTTTGAACTTTTCTATGGTCGCCCATGTATCTCTCCTATTCATCATACTCCCCTCAACCCGGTCATTGTGAAACCAGAAGATTGGGAATTGTTTGCGACTAATCTGCTGGCTCATCTTCTCGAATCATAGATGAGGCTAAGTATAATATCTCCAAGGCTCAGCTAGCGCAAGCCAAGTAGTATAATAAGCGAGTTGTTTATTCATCCACGTTTGTTGCTGGTCAGACAGTCTGTATCAAGGTGCGGCATGGTGCTATAGAGTCCAAGGGTAAGACTCGCATAGAAGGGGCCCCATCTGATAATTTATGAAATGACTGCTGGTAACATGGCTAGATTGTTGCCTCAGCATCCTTCAGTCAAGGAGATCCCTGGGGAAGTGCCTATTGCTGACCTATTTGAGACTGCAGTTTGATCTAACATGTGTGAATGTGGAGGAAATGACAATGGAGATGTCTCCCAAGAAGAAGGCTCGACGGTGATCTACAAGCGGTTTGCAGGTGTCCAAGCTGTGGCTTCATTCCAATTTGGCTTGTTTGCTGATTTGATTTATAGGTAGAGAGCTTAGCATTAAAGCTTGCTTTGGTTACCTTGTTTTAGCTTGTCTTGTTTATGAACTAGCCATCTGTTTGTGAGGATTGGGGTTTTTCCTGCACAACAAGTTTTTTTCATCCCAATTCAGGCCTGGAGGTGGGGCATCTTGCAGCTCCCACTATGACACTTAGACTACAGGTTACTGGTGACTTGATGTGCTCAAGCTTTTTGTTATGTTGTGCTATTTGAGAGCTCCTACATCACTTCTACTTATGTGGCTTCCAAGGTGTTGGTATCCATTGATCAAATTTGGATCTGAAAGTTCACTAGCAAACCAGAAGTAGCTTAAAGCTAAACGTTCATCCTACTTTTGAGTAGTTGTGTGGGTTGTTGGCTTCCTTACTATTGCTTTGTTTTCGTTGTGCAATTACTAGGTCTAGCTTCTTGGTAGCTGGTGGTCTGTTTCGGTATTCATGTGTTAGCTATGTGGACACTTGTAGCCCTGAAGTGGCCTTGCTTTGTACTCCTTATGGCCTCGATGTTATTTTTAAATCCTCATTATTAATTTGATTAAAAGGGCCTCCGTCCCCTTTCTTTAAAATAAAAATAAAAATGTCGAATTTCAATGTCGCCAATGTGCTGGAGGAGAAATCGGCTTTTTCCACACCATGGATAACTCACACTTGACACATCTCATAGATATCTCACACATGTGTGGAATAACCCAAAGTGTGGCACCACATGAACCACTAATTGTGGGATGTGTCACACTTTGTTTGGCTTATGCCACACTGATATTGGAATTTGCTCATACCAATAAAGGTATTGGTATCTTATGTCAACAATATTGTAAGATCAGTTAGTCTACTTAATACTTCAAATGTTTGAATTTACAGGTCATGACCTGATAGGGCATGAAGTAATGTTTGTTCATGACCTGATATGCCCTTTGGCTCAAGATACACCATAGTTTACTCTTCTTTTGGGAGGCATCATACATTTTTTGCACCTCACACTATGATCATGGTCATATGGTTCTTGATCGTGATCATATACCTAATTATGTTCTTGGTCATTTGAATACATCCCTATGAGACATTAGAGCACTTACGAAACTCCTTGGACTATAGTAGCTCTTTTGTTTCTTGATAGTACATTATGGTTCAATATGTGACTCATACAATGTAGCTTCATGCATGTAGGTTAGTTGAGTACAGAGATACACAGATTATATTTTTAGCTCAATGTAATTCAGGCTTGTTTTCTGGTTCTATGGCCGCGCACACGCTTCTTCCATTGTGGTTTAATCTTTTTTTTAAGCAAAAAAAAACCAAATGAATGTTGCGTTTGAGGCCAAAATAATTGCTACACTTCGTGGGAGCACTTGTAGAACTTGCTGCACTTCTTGTGTGTTTGAGGCCAAAGAAATTGTTTTTCTTTGTTCTACACTTCTTCAGAGCTCATCCAACTCACTAGTAGCAACGTATTGATATCACATTTGTAGTCTTCTCTAATTGCATGGGCATTTATGACAAAGTCCATCAAACTCCCGATTAGGCATCCTCCATCCTTGTTATGGTCACTGTTGGGAGGTTCTTTCATTCCGCCACAAACCCCTGGAGGTTATCAAAAATGTTAGGTGGATATATAACCGCGGTTCTCAAAGAAACAAGGAACCGGCAAATGCTCGTAACCGCCAATTACGTAGTTTAGAAATAACCAGCCTAAAAACTGCCAAACCATGATAAAACCATGATAAAAACTGCCGGTCCTTTGGGGGGTCTTACAATTAACTGGACCGGTGGTTCTTTCCATAAGATATATATGCAAAACCGGGGACAACCAAGTTGTAGTGGTAATGGGCACATACCACCTTGGAAGTGGTTGTGGGTTCAATCCACCCTTGGTGTCACAACGGTGTCCACCTTCCGCTAGTCCTTCGGGGTGAAGAGACACCATAATTTACGCTTCCTTCAGGAGGCGTCAAATATTATTTATTCTTTTTGCAAAACCGGAACCGGAGGTTCTTTGACTCTAAGATTTTCTTAAAATCGGAACTGAAGGATATATATATATATATTTGATGCCTCCCGAAGGAACCGTAAATTATGGTGTCTCTTCACCCCGTAGAGTTAATGCCTTCCGCTAAGAAGGTGGATACCTTTGTGACACCAAGGGTGGATTGAACCCAGAACCACTTCTGAGGTGGTATGTGCCCATTACCACTGGGCTACAACTTGGTTGTCTAGGAACTGGAGGATATGAAACCTAAACCTTAAATCGTAAATCAATTAAATCCTAAATGCTTGTAGGCATACCTAGCTATGACCAGATGTAAAAACTTCATAATCATCCAAATTTTACATTGAAAAAGATGCAAATGCCTTCATATCACAATTGATCACATGTAAAAAGTGTTAGTATGATGACAACAATGCTTATTTACAAGGGAATGGGCATATCCACCCTAGAGCCAGGGGGGGTTAATAGAACGTGAGCACAAACGGCATGAGCACAAGAAAACGTAGGCGTGAGCACAAAAACACGGCAAATAGGGTACACATGTTTTCACGGAAATAGGATTCATGCAAATAGGGATCCAAAATAGCAAAAATGTTAGTTGTGTGCCTATGGTATCCTCCAAAAGAATAACACATTAGGGAAAAACAAAGTCCAACACACATAAATACCAGACAATAATTGAACAATTTAATATAATGAGGCAAACAACAAGTTTCGGTAGCGAAATAAATCAAGGTATCGGGTTTCGCCAGCGAAATAATGGGTTTTGACAGCGAAGTTTCTAGGTTTTGCTGCGTAGGTCATTATCAATGGTTTCGTGGGCGAAACAAAATGTGTTGTGTTTGGTTTTGCATATAAGAGACGACGTGAGATTATTTTATTTCGCTCATGAATTGTTATGTGCTTATTGCAGTATGTCGGTACCCATGTTTTCGTGGGCGAAACAGAATGAAATAATTCTACTTTCGTGTATTACTGATTGCATTGAGCATCACCTGCACTTGACTAAATATGCAATTAAAAAATAAAATGCAACTATTAAGCAACGAAAATCCTTGATAGAGACCGCACCCACCTGATATTCCTTATGCCCCAACATCGAGTGGCTTGCTTGAGCACAAATTTCACATTTTAGTTTAGCCATCGCATCTTTTCAAGAATATTCTTGGAATTTCCGGTATATCCTCTTCTGCTTATGTGAGCAGGCGCAAAGAGGCGTGAGCCTGCTCACGTGCTACCCAACCTCGAGCCAGGTACCCCCAATAGCCTGGACTCAGTGCCCCACCCGGAGACATAATGTGTCGGAATTAGCCGTGACTACTAGGACGTGTGTACTTAGGATGTTGAAAAATTATGCATAGTTTTGGGTTTAGGGGCTGAACCGAATCCATGGTTAGGGTAGATTTTTCAATGAAGAAAATATGGGGAAACGGACAATGGATCATTTCAACTCCATGGACAGTGGTTTTGTTATTGAAGCAGACATTGAATGAAAAGCTTGTTTGATTAGGAGGACATTGTTCAATTACTTGCATTCAGCTATGCACACTGAATATGACATATGTGGTTTATTTACATTCACTAAACATCTCATTCAACAGAGTCATTTGAGGTGCACTGATCTAGATAGAGTGTTGTTTTTCATGCAGGTGCGGTTGAAGAAGCTGCTTGAACCAGTTCACTGGGGACTTGGGATGCCGGGTCAGGTTGTGGGCGTGGTCCACATAGTACAATCCGAACCGTTTGGAGAAGCCCTCAAGCCACTCAAAGTCGTCCAGCAGTGACCATACAAAGTACCCGCGCACATCACATCCATCCCTGCAGAACGGCACCATGAGTTTACAAAGCTTCCCTCCAAATATGCATGCACTACTTCCCTTGGCGTAACAACCATATTCTGGTCTTGGTCAGTGTGGGTGCCACAAAAAGTCACCTCATTACTGTGCTTCTCATAGGAGGTTATGAATCACAGCTTGTGAAACGTTTATGTGTAGAGCGTCTACACTCTAGGTGGATAAATAAGTCCTGGAACCGTTTACATTGCATAATAGATCAAGAGAAAAAGAATCTGTTCCTAACAGAGCAAGTCTCTCTTCTGCCTTAATAATTCACTTACAGATCATATTGCCCTCTGTTCTAGCCTCATGCCATACGTGTGTTGGAGATTAACTGAAGCTCAAACTCGTCACGCTGGCTGTCAGAACTATGGCATACTGAGATTGCCACTCATCTGCCAAGGTCATCTCATAGGTTCAAAGGCTTCTATGCTACGACATGTGTACAGTAGGCTAAGGAAAATACTTGATCCTTCAGTTGCCTGACAAATTTGGAGAGCAGCTTTTCCACCTTACTCAGTTCATCAGAATGAGAGTGGGGCTGCTACGACTGGACCTGATTCAGTCTTTTTCCTCAACAAATAGTCTTAGTTTGTGATGCAAGAGCTGGGAGTTACCTGATGCTTGCAATCAGATAGGAAAGGTAGTCATGGTAAAACTGTATGCGGACATGATCTTCTAGACATTCTTCCATTGAAGTGCTGCCATCCTCATCCACACCTGACAGCACAACATGTATAGTTCAAGGAGAGCCATGGAGAGGGCCAACTCACAGAGAAAGAGGATATGATAAGTGCAATTCTTTCTCTGGGGAGGTTCAGGATGGGCTCCCACTGTCTCCAGATAGAGACCAGAAGGTGGGAAAATCTGCCAACGTGAAGACTGACTATGCCCTAAAAGGGTCGGTAGAGGGGCTACCATTCTCAGTGATGTAAATAGGAGGGTTGTTGTAGCGCAGTCTGACATAGTCGAGAACCTTCTGTATGCCCCAGGGTACTACGGACATCCATGAGGATCCAGCCTGCAAACAGCCCTCAGTCCCCCAATCATTAAACAAGAGTAGCACTCCTGGTAAAGATGTGAGTAGACTGCTCTGCAAAGGTCTTCCTGGAGGAGCAGATTGTTTGTACCCTTTACTCTTTTTGCAGCATGGAATAAACATCCTCATTAGTTGAATGCCTTGCTATCAGGGGATGTCAAAGCCTTACCGCCTCTCACGCCTGCTGCTGGTGGGGTCTAATCTGTTATGGAACTGTGATAGCTCTCTCCCAAACTTACAACGTCCCATGTCCGAGTTTGAACTTGACTATGGCTGGTCTTAAATATGGATGTGTTTACGTGGCCATACAAGAGAGAGTGCAAGAGAAAAACCATAACATTTACTCCACTCACAGACTCAGAGGGAGCAAGGAGGGGAGAAAAGGGAAAAAGAGGAAATCACAAGGTTTGGCCATAGAGAACCCATGAGCATATTGGCAAAGGCAAGGAGGTTGAAAGACGAGGGAACTACTGCCTGTCTGACTGGGATTTAACCAGACATCTCTTCATATTTGAGATTTATGAGTTCCTAATTCATAGCCAGGAGGCCAGGGCAACCATTTTTAGTGGATCCTCGTTGAAGTCTACAATAGAGAGCCCTGTGCAATCCACCCAGCTTGGAAGGGGGTTAAGGCAGTACACTGAGCACTACTAGTGAATTCTTCCAGGATGAACCTTTTAACATCCTAGTAAAAAGCTGAACTCTTTGAAGGCGCCCTCTGTTCAGAACCGGATGAGTCCTAACCCTATGCTGGGATAATGGGGCCCTATTGCGTGGGTGGTCAAGACAAAAGCACCCCTGAATCAATCTTCTTCAGTTTAACAAAGAAGTGTGCAAGTTGGTGGCTTAAAGATGCAAAAAGATTTCAGAGCAAGAGTATTGGGAAGTACCAAAGGGCCAATTGGAACGCCATTCTTCGATGCTGTCAAGGCCCCATCCCAACACATCATTAGGCCATGTCTCAGCAGGCACTCTCCTACTACATATGATAGGATTGCATCAGAGCAGTACAATGATCTCCAAACAGTATATCCAAAGTCATCAACGACCAACAAACTGTCTTGAAATGCTTAGTCTTCACATAAAATGGAATATGAAATCATGGTTCAACAACATTTCTTTCGTCCAACAATGTACTGGCTCAAGGTGAGAAATCTACAAGCGTGCAACGGATTCAGATATGAGATAGACGAAGGAAAAAACAAGAATGACCATCCTAGGCCAGAAATGAAATGATAAGAAATACAATTAAACATAATAATGTGCATAAGACATGAAACGTTATGCGGCCACAGAGGGGGGAACGAGAGAGAGAGAGAGGCCATACAAGATAGTATGGCCTGCGTGTCCATGTATTCGTCCACAATGGTAGAGAAGCTGGACGAGTTTGGTTGATTTGATACCTAATGAGTGGTGTAGTGATTGATACCAATAAAATCCACAGACCCTTTTATAGCATGTGATTCGCTCTCTGAGAGAATAGGAAGGCGGTCCCCAAGGAGAACTTGCATGGCTGCAGGATATTTTCCAAAATAAATTGGGTCCAAAAACCTGCAAGCTTCCCAAGTACCTTCCAGTGAGAGAAGTATTTCACAGTTCTTTTCCTATTATTGTCTCCTCCCCCTATATCCATCCCCTTCCACTCCAGCCTAACTGAGTGCGTGGGGGTGGCACTTCATGTGATACTCACCATTGCAATCCAAATGCTCGTACTCGCTCAGCAGCATCAATGTTCTCCACAGAGTCAGACATGGGTTCATATCACTGCATGTCCATGATGATGCCAATAGAGCCCTTTTGCTGTGCCTGCCTTCCACAACAAAAGCACTATTAAATTGAAACACGCACATATTGGCAAAGAACCAGCTGATACAATCGCATTGATACCGATGGAGCAGTGACCAGCTTTGAGCTCAATCAAGAGAATATTCCTCAGCGAGTAAGTGGCTCAGTAAAATGCTGGAGCTCTTTTGCTGTATAGTGACCCATGGGCTGGGTACCATTTAATCTTTTACAGTGCATTGTACTTACCATGATGTGCGCTTGACTACCTTTGTGCCTGTCTCCCACCCCCAACAGATGTCCACTCTTTTGCTCACAGGCTATGAGTGTCCAAAGATAGACAGTTGTCTATCAGACCCTATATACTTTGTGGATTAAATCAGAGGCCTGCAAAACCCTCCACAAGCACCGGGGAGTGTAACCTGACGTTCTCTGAAGCCATTTTATGGGGAAAGAGATTTTAGATGAGGAAATTTTTATAGTATCCACAGGGAACACAGACAGAGAAATGAAATGAAATGAAATGGTGCTTTATAACGTCCACGGAAAGCTCATAGAGCTTATGGGACAAAATGGAAGAAAACATGAGAGAGGAACAAATCCAGAAACCAAGAATAACAATTAATGTTCTAGCGATTGTCTAAGGGTGAAGGCCTCGTGCAGGTGCCTGCCAATCATTTTTGATCCTCATAGTGGAAGACATCAGTGAGAGTTTAGGTTCCACTGAATAAACAGTGGAATCTCCCACAGATCTCGTAGTATAGAGGGCAGTAGAAGAAGTGTTCTTCAGTTTCAATTTCCTGGCTGCGCCCTATGCAAGCTGGACATAGGCGGTCCTCCCGTTGCAGGTTTTCCCATCTGCCAGTCTCTATCCGTAGGTTGTGGGAACCCACCCTGAACCGCCCCAATGCCCTCAGGAGGGAAGGAGATTCTGGGACAGCCAATCTTTGGCTGAGGTCTTCCATTTTATGAGGACCAGAAATGCTTGGGAGCATGTCTGCACAAGGCTTTCCATCTTAGAGAATCTCTGGACAAATAGTTGCTTTTGGGCTGCTTGTTGAGGGCCGCACTTTCTTTTTCCGTGTCCTTCTTTTGTCCCATCAGCTCTTTGAGAGTTCCTTGGACATTGCTTCCCTACTGCCCCAAAATACGGAGTTTGGAATTTTCTTCCAAACACGGCCACAACAAATGCATCAAGCAGGGGCTGATGGAACTTTGTGTTAGGCGGAGCTGGAAAGCAGTTTATCTTACAACAAAACTACAGTTCTATCGGGAGACATTCTTGGTCCTCCACAGCCCCATTATTTGTCTGTGATTCTATCTCCATCTCTTCTAAGGGCATTAGGGAGGTTTCTAGTGTGTTGTCACACTGTCTGCAGATAGAGACTGGTAGGTGGGACAACCTGGATCTTTCTTTTTACAGGTGTAACCAGTTTTGTTCTTCCCCGGTCTTCCTGCAACGCCATCTCAAAATTTTAGGCAAGCTCTGCAAAGACTATGAGATGCAAGTCAATCTTAGCAAGACCAAGATCATGGTCTTCAATGGCCAGGCTGATCGTAAATAGGCAGCGAGAGGGGAGGGAGGGAAGCTGACCTGAAACCTTGTGCAATAGACTTCAACAGCAGCGGCATGTGAGAGAAGCATGTAATGGCCTGTCATGTAAGGCTGGGTCCTGCTATCCCCAGGTCCACAACTACCAGAAGGGCCATTGCAACCTACATTGAGGGTCAGGTGTGCTGCCTTCTGTGGCGCATTCAATGTAATCCAGTACTTCACCCGGTCTCCAAAGGCGAGAAAACATGCCTCTGCATAGTCTGAAAAGAGGGGCCTGCGGGGATGAAAATGAACCCACTGTGACACACTGTTTCATGAATTGAATGATGATACACAAAGGCAAGAGCCTGTGTCGCCACCACCAAGGCCAAGGAAATTGATCCTCATAGTTGGTTGTAATGTACAAGGTAAAATTGAGCTTCACCCCTGCTAGAAAAGTGACCCTGAGTTGCAAGTGGAGGTGTCTAAGCAAATCTGCATGTGTATTACACTAAGAACACTTCTGCAGTAGAGAATGACAAAATCCGTCTTGTGCTTTCAGGACAGTACTTACATAATAAAGAAGAAGCTAGACATGAATTCCCAAGAAGCATGCCTGTCCAATCTCAGTAGAGAGGAGGCAGATGTAAAACAAATAAGATATGGAAGATCTTACACAATCAAAGGGCTCAGCCAACCGCCAAAGGTGTCGTAAAGCGCTTGAGGAAAATCAAAATGGTAGAGACAGACATATGGCTCGATGCCTGGCCATGCCCATAGCGATTGTGACTTACAAAGCAAAAACAATTCCGGTTGTGTGTTTGGAATGCAATGTAATTAACCCACATACACACTGGCTGTTGGTTTTTCCGTGCTGAAGGGAACCCATTTGCCCAAACGATTATATCAAGTGCTGGATACATCAAATGCCACCCAATGACGAAATGCCTTGTCAGATTTCTGCTATAGTTAGCAAGCATCATCAAGACAGGCTTTTCAACTCAGTTCACCACTCGGCTTTGTGTACGGGTACATTACCTATATTTATGGGTTGAATTGTGTGTTGAAATCTACCCTGGCAAGGAAATGTGCCTACCGTGAGTAAGGAGGCCATCAATCAGACGGTTGTAGTAGGCCACACCTTCCTCATTAACTGCTGGACCTCTCCCATCTGCATTAAGAAAATACATAATTGATTGTGATTCAACTAGAAAGTTTGAGGTTAATCTTGTTGCTTCACTCTTACTTCAACAGCACGAAAGGTATGACTCGGATAGATACCACGAGGAGAAGAAGACAAAGTGGGGATCCTTCAGCGACATTGAGCTAATAACCTCAAAAACTGTATAAGGTACTGATGTTGACATCAGTATGGCAAACACAAACAATTGTGACTTTGACCTTTTCCTTATCTCTGGAAGCACTTGTGGATGATAATAACTCTACCTGGGAATATGCGGGTCCAAGCGATGGAGAAGCGATAGGCGTCCACACCCAGGTCCACCAGAAGTCCTATGTCCTCCTAAGTTCCCAGAACCCGATAATCCTCATCATTTGAGATTCAACTTAGATTCACTGGCCAGTTTTCTTCCCAGAGCGATCACCTTGCATTTTAACCTTAGAATGACTAAAGCTACACAATCTCACATACTGCCAGATGAGTTTCAAATGAGAGGGAGACTTCAAGAAGTATTGGGAGTACTTCACCCATGAAGGGTTTTTCATTTTAGTTTGTCGTCCACCAAGTGATGCCTAGTAGAGGCAAAGCTCCCGAATGCAACCTATGTTCCTTTGGTACATATCTTCGTTTTATAATGTAGCCTGGCTGTCCGAGATATGGATTGCCAATGCTGTTGCACCGAAGTGGATGGTGTAGAAACATCCTCTAAAACGTCAATTCTCTTGCACGTCTTGCACGTTATATGTTCATCTTCACTCTGAGGAACCAATGAGTAGACCCTTCTTCACTATCCAGGGGTCGAGATGAAGGAGTCCCAGGGCATGTTTTCCACTTGGTCTTGCCTCTGCAAGCTTGAAGAAGAAGTGCACGCACTTCTACCCCCGCATACATGTGTTCCATAATGCAATACCTGTACTGGGTCTGGGAACTCTTAAAAACCGAGAATCTCTAATATATATTCGAAGGAGATGCTTTTGATGGTGAAAGACTTCATCTGCAAATAGGTAGTTCGAACCTGATATCGGTGGTATTGATCAACGGCGACATCACCCGTGCTGTTGTCGTCGATTCTCCCTATAGACCCACCACCCATCTTCCTCTCAATCTGCTACAAAAGGGTTTCGGGAACGATCAGCAGCTCCAGGCTCGAGTGACCAGGAATTTCAATGTGAGTTCCTAGGATTCACTACATACAAGCAGGAGTCTTTAAAGCACTTGGTTGAAACAAGCTGGGAATCGAACCTGGAGTGTGAGTTTCAGTGTCCCAAACACTTGGTCCTCGGCCGCCATCGTTCACACCACCTTCATACTGAAAGCAGAAGGATAGAAAGAGACACTGTGAGTCCCGGTTCAATTGGAACTTCTAGAACGATTGCCACTCCACAGTGATGGACTGGGTCAGTAGTGAATGTTCATGGCCCCAGAGCTTTACAGTGAGTACTGTAAGGTGCCCTCCTTTGCTTCCTATCTTCATGAGCCATGTGACTTCTATTGCCCGAATCATATAGTATATAACCCGAGGTGACGAGTCCTCGACATTCACTTGCAACCCATTCAGAGAAATCCAACCTCGAAAACCGCTGAATTGAAGTCTCTCGAATACAAAATTCCAGTTGTGTGAGTGTGTTTGTGTGTGAGAGAAAGAGAGAGAGAGAGAGAGAGAGAGAGAGAGAGAGAGAGAGAGAACACCTGGTAGGCAGAAGAGGAAGCGCCGAACACAAATCCAGCGGGAAAGTCATTCCTGCCAAGCACGTTAGATCCCCCAACAGCCTGTGGTGTATCTGTTATTAACATTTCTGAACCAATCCCCCCTTCATTGAGCCAGGGACGCGCCCCGGCCCAAGGGATCATTAGCATCACCATCACCATCACCATTGTAACTCTAACAGCTGACATGTCCATCTTTCTCAAACACAAGTCTGCAGCTGAGACAGATCTGTGCATGATTGCTTTCATTCTGTGCTTTCCTCCCCACTCCTCCCTCCCTGTGACTGCAGTGACTGCGCTCCACCCACAATTGGGCTACGACTGTATGGCCTTCAATTGATCGCACATCTCAGTTCACATGCGATAATTCGATAAAATCCTGGATATAACCAGTGTTGGACCCGTATATATGTCCAACCCGGGTATCAATACCGATACCAACCGGTGTAGGTAATACCAAGGTAGGTAGGGTGGCCAATACCATATTAGGGGCAATACATACCTCACTCCATACTATGGTATGTACCAGTGTTGTACTAGTCGGCGGGGGTATGTACAAAGGTATAGGTAAGGGTATGCCACAACCCAACCTATACGGGGGGTGTGTGTAGAACTTAGGGTTTAGGGTTCCAAACATACCCAACTGATACCATACCAGAGTAGCTGGCGGAGCAACACTGCGATTGCGAACCGTACTCAAGTGGGAGTGTTTCGAGAGTCATGGGAGGGGTAGCACTTATGGCATAAATTGGTCAGCGTACAAGGTACAATGTGTAGGATTTCTTCAGTTTTTGTCATGGCATCCAGCTTTTTTCCCATTTTTACAATCCAGCCTTACAATACAAAGACCTTCACTAGTTTATGAGCAGTACAAATTAGTTTGCATGGGTATGTGTGATTGCAATTGTTTTTTTACCTTTTGTATGTTGCCCTCAATGGGCCCAACAGGTAGCCTGGCCCAGTGTAGGTTAGGATCAGTGTTTTATTTTTCATATTTCCAAAATCGCTGCCAGGGCCACATGTGGATTCCACCCATTGCCCATGTGGCGAGAATATCGAGGTGACAAAGTTAGAAAAGTGGCTATATTCCAGGTTTCACGTTTTCATTGGTCCATGTCGGCAAGATTAGGCTCCTGAATTTATCTCCCAGTGCTTTTTGGCGAAAATCTCGGACTTTACCCCCCATGATTCCTTTATACAAGTAGCTGACCGAATTTCCAAGTCGAATTTTTGCCAGAAAGAAACACACTGGTTAGGATTGGCCTGGATAGGTTATAAGAGGGGTATGGGTATTTCCAATTTTGAGATACCCAGGTCCTGGGCATGGGTATGGCAAAAACTCAAATGACATATTGGGGCAGCATATGGTATACTCAACAGTCATCATACTGTAATCAAAGCTGAAAAAAACCAGATTGAGGGCAACAAAAAGGTAAAAAAGAAATTGCAATCACACATACCCATGCAAACTAACTTCCTAGCTCATATAAATTAGTGAAGGTCTTTGTATTGTAAGGCTGGATTGTAACAAATTGGAGAAAAGCTGGATGCCATGACAGAAACTGAAGAAATCCTACACATTGTACTTTGTATGCCATACCTTGTACGCTGACCAATTTATGCCATAAGTACTACCCTTCCCATCTGGAAACACTCCCGCCCCAGTTCGCATTCGCAGTATTGCTCCGCTAGCTACTGTGACTGGTATGGTGTTAGTTGGGTATGTTTGGAACCCTAAACCCTAAGTTCTACACACCCCCCGGGTCTAGGTTGCATCACATACCAGCCGGGTTGGTTGTGGCATACCCTTACCTATACCCTTGTACATACCCCCACCGAGTGGCACATACCAGTACAACACTGGTTTATACCCTCAGGAAGGTTGTTCCTATCACATTCCACATTGAAAAAATCCATACAACATTATTTACCTTACAAAAGGTTGTTCTTTATGAATTCTTATTAATTTTAGGCAAGTAATAGAAGAGGCCCTGGAGTTTAATGCGCCATCAGCGAGGCTGCCTACGTGGCCCTCCCCCCCTCACCCCCATGGCGGCTCCTGCGTTGGTCACGGTCGCTGCGACGCGTCGCTCCCATCCGCCCGCTCGCCTCCGTTGCCGCTTCAAACCCGTCACACATGAATCATGTCACACAGCCATGCATGTTGAACATGTTCATCATCCCGGAGTTGCACATCACGCATGTAACAGAGGCATCCATCATCACCAAGATATGACACCTCCACATAGATGCATGGATCGTCACACATCGATTCAAAATTCAAATTTGAACTTCTAAATAAATATTTTAATCGATTGCACCGGATGATTTCTGTCATGTACCGGATGATTACTTTCGTACGGGCAATTGGCCACCTGTCTCCATCTTCCTCCTCCTCATCATTGTCCTCAAAATTCTCCGATCACCATTGTAGCAGCGTTTGACACTCGTGCATGCAGTGTGAACCCGACTGCTACTGAAACGACATGTCTGTACATGACAGAAGTGAAGAGTTTATCCCCCAAGTTGTCCCCCATCTTGTTTCGAATCTTCAAAATCAAGTGCAATCTCCGAACGCAGGTGCTTTCAATCACAATGTCTTACAATGGCGTTATCAATGGCATGGTATCCCTCCCGGTGAAGACAACGCTTCAGTGGCCTACATTCCATGGAGTCGTGTGAATGATCTCCAAACTGGGGAATTATCCCGCCCTGATGGGCCATGCACTTTCCGCAAACATCGCCAAAGAGGTTGTCCACATGGATCACTCCTCGCTCACGCACGAATAGTGCCTTAAGTCTAACAAGGTAAAACTATGTGAACTCCATGTAATACAGTATTATTTCGTGTCATCATTGGGGGCCCCTTGCTGTATGAGTCTTGGAGTCGCTCCATTGCAGTATGAGTAATGTACCATGGTTTCTTTCGTAGGTATCACTGCTCTAATGGGCCAGAGGACAAGATGACTACGCTCTTGGAGGTAACCTCCATGGTAGCCAAGAAATGGAAACCACGACCTCCCAAGAAGAAGGGGAGAAAGCCAAGTCTTGTGGAATCTGCCAGCGAGCAAAAACCAAAACAAATGAGGACCACAAAAACGAAATCTGGGGAGGGCATAAAGAGGGGATGTGTATGTCGGTTTGTAGTGAAGCAATGCTATGTTGACCCTGAAATTGCAGAGTTGGTATATTACGAGAAGAGACACGTCAATGGAGCTGGAGAGATATGTCATGGGCCTGCACATGAAATTGGGCGTGCTGCATTAGCTCCCCACGTCAGTGAAGACATGAAAGCATGGGTAATGCACAACTTGCGGTTAGGGCTAAGCATCAATAGAATAATGGCGAAGCACACACAACGGGTAAAGGAGATGATGGATGCTGGATTGGAGGTCAACCGTGATACTTTCCTCCTTTCATGGGACATCCGGAATATTGCCAACAACTGTGATGAAGAAACATTCAAAAAACATTCAAATGATACACGTAGTGTCCGCATGTGGGTGGAGGCCAATCCACATAGTGTTTTCTACTACCAGGAAGAATCGAACCACCCTGCATGGACTTCCAATGACAGAAAACTCGACCTCCCATTTGTGCTGTGCATACAAACTGAATGGCAGAAACAACAGATGGTGAACCATGGACATTCGCGAATAGTGGCGTGCGATGCAACTTTCAGGACAAATGAAAAAAAGGTGAACTTCATTCTAATGCAATGTGTATTAGAAGACCTGCAAATGCACTTTACATCATAACATGTACATTCCATATGCATGAAAGAATTTGTAACATCTGTTTTACATGATTGTTGCTGCAGTATCCATTGTACACCATGATGGTGTTTGATGAGTGGTTGAATGGAATTCCAGTCGCGTACATTATCATGGCTAGGTGCAAAACCAAAGATCTGCAACCTTGGATGGAGGCACTAAACGACCAAATGAAAGCCAAGAAAGTCGACTGGCGCCCCCAATGCGTTTATTGTCAACGATGCAGATGCAAAAATTGCAGCCATCAGGTACCTGCAACTTTACAAAACAATTGCTTGGTCATTGCTTGCATGTAAATGTGTTTTATACTACTTGAACCTGATAAGGAATAGATGTGTGTGGGGGGATTGTGCAATTTTCCTGTGCTTGTGGCATGTGAGGCGAGCTTGGCAAAAGAAAGTAGTCAGCAAGGTCAAAGATGTAGCAGTACGTGCGGCTGTGTTACAGGACCTTGCACAAATCATGTATGACAGATGAGACACCTCCGGGGATGCAGGTGAGGCATGGGCAGTATACAAGATAATTTCATTGCGGGAGAAGTATCCTTCTGAGACTGATTTCTGCAACTACATGGAGACCGAGTGGCTTCCCAAAGCTAAAATGTGGATCACCGGAACACGGAACATTCCCCATGCCTCTCAAGATACTAATGCTGCCATTGAAGCTTATCATGGGAACCTTAAAGCGCAACTGAAGTGTACCAAAAGTGTCCTTACTAGTAGGCGGGTTGACTGGCTCATCTCAGAAGTGATGTCCTTACCCATTATTGGTACATGTCTCATGCGAAGGCTTATGGATTTGTTCGAAACAAGCGGCAAGAGGGATTTATTTGTAGTACCATATTGCTTGCCAAACACATTCCTAATGAGAACGTGACTCTGCCCGATAGACCCGGAGGCCCCGCAAAAGTTGAATATCATCGACATTTGGGTGACACGTTCATAGTTCACAATCCCGACTCAAAGTGGGCTTGTTGTGATTGCCCTTGGGCCCTCAAAGGCAATATGTGTGCACACCAAGTCAAGGTTTTGAAGATGTTGCACCCTCATCTCGAAGATGGGCTCATCGCAAAGTTCTGTGGATCTCTCATGGGCACATCAAAAGGTGGCCTTCAGAATTTGGTGACAGGTTCACAATCCCCCTCCCCTCCATGTGGTCTAACTCCTCCAAATTTGAAATCCCCTTCTATGTCTGTAAAAATCCCTCTTCATGGAAGTCCCTTGCATATTAACCTCATGGCCTCAATTTCTACAGAATGGCAGAGTATTCTTGAATTGACACAGAAGAATGACTTCCTCCAGCAACATCTGCTTGCCCTCGTGAGAGCTGCAAAGGGAAAGATTTTGGACTTGACTGCCATGATGGAGGAGGGCCTTCAATACCCTGGTGAAGAGCCAGTTATGACTGTTGTTGATGATGGGAAGGGAAAGTCCCTCGTACGCTTCAAAGACTTTTTGGAGAGGCATGGGCACAATCACAATGGCAGGCCCGCACCCGCAAATTGTAGGATGAGGAAGAGGCTATACACAGGGTGAAAGGCATGAAGGTACTGCCCTACACTTCCTGAAATTCAGTTTGCAAAGTGCAATCCTGATGCAGATCCACTGACAGCATGAATTCGACCATTTCACTGTGCAGGGACAATGATGCCACCTCTCAGAGGGAAGATGGAAACTGTTGGATACGTGCTAACATATATGCCTTGTTCTGGCATGTGAGCTCTCATAGTTCCGTAATTTTGAAATTATGTGTTAGGTACTCTCCCTACAATCACAATTTGTATTGACTGATGCCTCTGCTGTTTAGAAGGGATTATACTCCCCGCTTTTCAATCCACATGCTATGGACTATGCTCTGGACGGCAGGGTTTACATGTTCAACATCTTTGTTAGCAACATAATTGGACCTCTTTCATCTCAGTTCAGAGTTTGTTTTCAAACGTGCACCGACACTCCATCATAAACGTACATTATAATGTACAATTTCAGTCACCAAGTAAGCTTTTGTTTCACATTCGACCAGATTTCATGTCAGTTGAGGATCAGTTTGTAACGTGCACTGGCACTCCCCTATAAACTGAAACAAATTAAAGAACATCTTCAGTCATCAAGTAAGATCTTCTTCCCTTATCATGCACAGGTCCGTGCACCCCATGGACAACAACAATTGCTATGTATCGTGGTCATATTTGAACATGACACTTTTACATCAACACTAATTGGAAGTCAACACCATGTTTTCACCACACTGTAATTACCATAAAATGTGGGATAAGCAACATGTGTACACAAAGATCATTCTTCTACCACGTCAACCTGCTAAGGAAATGTTTGGCCCTCCGCTGGAATGTCCATTTTCCCGCTCCCTATCATGTACTACATTCAGAATGACCTGACTCAAACTAACACAATATCATGAACCATGTAACTCATACATACATACAATTGAAACATACGTCGCAGCTCCATAGGAGTCCTGGATTCTAGCTCGTTTCTCAGTTGCCTCTTTCCATCGCCCTCTCATTTCTTACTCCTTTGAGCTGCCCATCACATTGTGCTTCGGACTTCCCTCTCCTTGCAGTCTGCTTCCTTTTCAATGGCCGACCTTACCAGTTCTTCCTCCATTCCGTGGCTACAGGAGCAAGCTGAGGTTGATGAAGACACAATGAAGGAGGTGTTGGGTGACCTTGGCGGCATTGTGGGGTCCCGCATTTCCATTCTCGAAGCTTTGGTGGACTGGTCACAACCAACAACAGGGGACATTATTCTCAGGGGACACGACTCTGCAGGTAGAGTGGCTTGGTGTGGTTTCTATGATGAAAGTACTATAGAGTGTTCAAAGCTTCCAAACACGATGGTTCTGAGGTCCAGATTCTTGTGTGCCCCCAATGAGGAGTGGGGTCCATATCAACTAGGTTTGGATCAAGACAAGGAGAATGAATGCTTTCATGTTCTCACTGTATTCCAATGGATGGGCGGAGGTTGGGACTCCATCAATCTGATTGACGCTCTTCCCTCCCCTATTTGGATGCTTCAGCGAAGGCATACACCAGATAGGCCATGGACTGCTACTGGAGACATTTGTGTCACCCTTGAGGGTGACACAATGCATGGGATGTTTGCATCACATATGCACATGCCAAAGAATGGCTCGTCAGTTTTCCTGCGTGTTGTACCTGACTGGGGGGGCAACCATTTCCATCACTCTGTTTATTTCTTTCGTTGGGATGGGCGAGTTTGTGTATGGAAGGAGCGAATGGTTAGGCTGCAGGTGGATGTTCCTTCATATGATTGGAACTTCAAGGAGGTGGACTGGCTAGAGGCAGCATGAAGGTAAAAGCATTGCAGGACTGGAGTTTGACGTGTTTTGCATTGGCCCCGGGTTTGAAGTAGTACATGTGCATGGCCTAGGGGTCTGATTTGCGGAATAAAGCGTCAAATGTGAATAAAAATTCATGTTCAATTTCAGAAGATGAATTGAGGTGTGTAATCTGCATGAAGTTTTGGTAAACATTGCCCGGCTGTATCTGCATTATCACAGTTTGTTTTTGTCTTCAGTTTCAGTTTCAGTACTGTTAAACTCATGGGTGATATAATGTACCACCAACGTGAAAGTGAAACGCAATATGTATTTCCATGGTTTGGTTTTGAATATGCATATGGATGAAAACCGCATGTACATGTGAGACAAATGGAACGGTTGGTGACAGTGCCATTATGTAACGCACTTGTAACGCCTACACTGTCGGTGGCATGTCCCCGTCATTGTCTTGCCCAGGTTGTTGTCGCTCTGGCCGAGGGTTCATGTAACACAGGTTGTGCATCATTGGGAGGATATAAAGGGTTCTAGAATAGACAACTCTCGCACTTCTCCATTTCATTGTCTTCACTTTTTCCTGCTTGCACACCCACTTGTGCCATACTGATTTCTTTGAGGTCATCATTGCCATAGTTTTCTTGGGTTTTCTGCCCACATGAGGTCTTTGTGTTGCAGGTGTTAGGGTCCTCTTGTACATCTCATATTATAAGTTTGCACTCTTGTTACTACTTCTGAATTTAGGCTGACTTTGTGTTGCAAGTTCGAGGGTTGTCATCTTTGCAGTTTCCCTCACACTTTGCACAGTTCAGCATCCATTGTCCATGGATTCCACCCCAACATCCACTTTTCGGGCCAAGGTCTCTGAAATATTGTACAAAGCCCAGGCCACATTCTCACACCAATGTGTAGGTGCTGTAGCTATTCTGTAACTTAGAAATGATGTACATGTTGTTTTGTCGGTAGATAATGATTCATGTGGCACCCACTTTTCATTGAGGGTTTTCATATCACGCGCACATGTAATTGACGCTTCTCATCAGTTTCATACATGCACTTTTATGCTGAAATGATCATTTTCTTCTCACTTGAACGTTGAAATACTTAATGAATCCTGGCCACGAATTTGCCCCCAAGGATTGTTTGTTTACATGCATATGACCCTGTGTCTTTCCATGGCTCAACAAACCATGTACACCTGAAAGGGTGGATTCCAGCAGCGTCGTTTTGTCTTTGCTATGGCGTACACATCTGCCGCCACCGCTTCAGAGTTGCGGATAAAGAAGGGTGCACGGGCGTTGAACTCACATCATGTTTTCCATCGCCTCATGAATTCTGCGCATCCACGAACACAGTGCATTATGACAACAGCACAATCTGCATGACAGTTACATTGTATGGACCAAAGAAACATGTGCATGTGCAATGAATGCAAATGCATACCTGGACAATGATTTTTTCCCACGGGCTGCAACTACTTGATTATCGATGGATGGAAGTTGACATAGCGGAGGATTGTCTGCGCTGGCAGGTGAAGTGGTATGGGTGGCAATGGGATTGGCAAAGGTAACAGAGCGAGAGCGTTTAGGTCATTTGTGCACACTCCCATGCACATCGCCATCAAATCGTGTCGTGGCATATGTGCTGTTCGGAGTGTTCAGACCATCAAAAATCATCTTGCGACGAAGGGGGGAGGGCAAGGCCATAATGTGCCAATGCTGCGTATCATACTGTTCAAGCAGTTCACCATGAGGGGTTCTGGACGACCCAACATTGGTTACTGTAGGCACAATTACACCCTCATCAGTGGGATCTCGGACATAAATAGGGGGAGGAATCACAAAGTTATGTGATGAAGTGAAAGACCCCATAGGGGGAGGCGGTCCACCAAAGTCAGGGAATACCTGACTGCAAGACAAGTCCATTTCAAGTTGAGTCAGGGGACCTGTTTCCGGACAAAGAAGGTCGGCACAGACTTCAGCAGATGGCACATTGTGTTCCAGGAAGTGGCTCAGAAGTCGTGATGCCTCATCATCAGACCGGCACACAATTGCTTTCCCACCATTGGTTGTGGATGCAAGGTCATCAGTATTGCCCTCTGAGGGCATGCCTACAATCCTTCGACACAGAGGACCTGTTCCCACCGCCTGCTGCACCTCATGTTCTTCATTTTCTGACTGAGGCATGGATTTGGTGGCAAGCTCAGCAGCATTACAGTGTTGCGATATTTGCATTCGCGGGGATGTCTACAAGGTGTGCGGTTGTTGCTGTGATGGGTGGTGTATGCCAGCCCACTTGCCAACATCACCACCCGCTTTTGCAAAACGTGCTTCAGCCACCCCCTGCCTGGCCGTGATGAGAGCATCTGCACTGTGTTCCAAATTTTTCAAAGCTTGCAACACCGAGGATTCACCATAGTTAAAGCTGCCTAAAGTAGATGTTGCACATGAGGCCGGGTTAAGGATGGATTCAGCACCCTAAACATGGTGGACAATATTATTTGCTAATTCAATGAAATCTTGCAGCGTGGACATTCGAAAGCATTGAAATGACATACCTGGTGGGCAAGGAAGCCACCCCATGTCCAAGTCCTCGCGATACCTCAACATTTCAGTAAATTCAAGGATGGCTTTATCAACCCCCATTTCTGGTTGCCCCCCTCCACACCACAAGACCTCAAAAGCTGTACGATTAACAATGGCAAGGTCATGGATAGTCCTGCATCTGACTTGTTGCATAAAAGCCTACAGCGACTGTATGACGCGGTCTTGGTCGTCTTTCTGTCTCTCCAGAAGGTCTGCCACAGAGTCCAGCACCTCCCTTCGAGCCTGCTCGTATGGTGCCATGCAACCATATAAAAGTATCCAATCTCAAGAAAATTATTGGCTGCATTTGTAATGGCCACGTGACCCTCGGGTGTGTCTAGAAGTTGGTGGAGGAGGTCGCGCAACACAAAGTTCCTTGGTGTGGACAGGGGAATTGTCTTCTGAACGTGACACATCCAAATGAGACGCAACACCCGCATGAACTGCGGTGTTTTCAGAGGTGGTACTGTGTTTCGACTTCCTACCAGAATGGCCATGAACATGTGGGCTTCCTCCCGCGAATGTGTGAACATATTATTTGAGAGCTCTGGGATGTCGGCCGCCTTGATAATTTTGAAAAGTGGGGACCAGCCCCATTTACTCTCATGTATTTCGTCATTGACCTGTCTGTCCCATTTATGCAATCCAGCCTCCACAAACTGAGTTCTTGTACTCTCCAATGCAGCCTGAGCAGCAACCTCCTTCATGTCACAGTCCATGATGGCAGCCCTGTACTTGTGGTATTTGACAACATCATTGCACTCAGCGTATTGAGCTGCATGGTCAGGAGAAAAACCAGGACGTATTGAAAAGCATGCCAATGTCTTGCGAAGAAGTGCCTCCTCCTGCGGTGGTGCATCATGCTGCTACCACACCATGAAACAGATTTGTACTGACATTAGAACAGACCCCTCCCATAATGAAGGTCATGGACAGAAAAACAATCCAAACAGGCACATTACAATGCATGAAAACAAAACCCATGCAAAACAATATTTTCAAATTCAAATGCATATAAGACAATGGTGCTTCAAATCTTGAGTTGTAAATGTCAATATTCTCACACCAATGTGCATGGTGAAGAGAATGCCACGGGCTTCAGCTACATGCGTATACATGTGCCTCCAAGAGGAACAACCTTACAATATATATGCTGGAATACAAATGCAGGAGAACATGACCATTCCACAGACTTAAATGCATGCTCACAGATGGAAAAACATGTATGACAGAAAAAAGAGGGCAGTCAGTGCAGGAGAGGATTAGAAGAGGTATTACCATGCGTCGGACGAACCATTGACCATACGCTTTACCCATCATACTATTAGCAAATTCCGCGCTCCCCACAAGTGCAGCAAGACTTTCTAAAAAGCAGGGATTGTCAGGTGAAGGGAACCCATCAGGCAACAAATTGTAGTCCATGAGGTAGCTGAGACCTGGGCGTGCAACAGGTGCAGGTTTGGGGGGGGCACGACAATGTCAAATTTCTGTATCAGAGAAGCTGCCACAAAGGCTTGTTTGGCCTCTTCTCTAGTCGTGGATTGAAGCAAAGCAGACTTGATCAACTGATCCAGAGTTGGTGCCTCTGTATGTGTCCTCGTTGGTGGGTCTGGCAGTAGGATAGTTTCCTCGTCCATTGCCATGTCCCCCGCCTGAAGAGGTACATGGGAGTCCTTAGCTGGTAGCCGCAAATGCCTCCTCCGCTTCATTTCTGGCTGAAATTCGTCTTCACACCCACTGTCCTCCCGGCCCACCTTCGCCCGCGAGTTTTTGCGCGGCAGATGCCCATGGTCCTTCAGAACAGTCTCCATCAACGCCCTCTGACCGGTTTCAAACACAGGGTACATTTTTAGTTTAGCCCCACCATTCCCAACATCGGCACACCCATTTATCCTGTGAACGTTTAATTTTTTTTTGTCTTTATACACATGTTTACAGTAGATACATATGAACGGCTTCCTGTTATTATCCCCGGGTTCATCAAGCCTCGCCCTCGTGTGAGCCTCGCAAATCAGTGCTTCCCACTCATCAGTATCATATTCCTCATGGTATACCCGACGCGCTTCGAGCATGGTGGATTTTTTCACCATTTCGGAAGTACAAGTAGACAGCGTAGACCACTCCTGCCCTGAAGAAGCCGACGTTCATGTTAAGGCACAAACTGAGAGTGCGAATGGGTACTAACATGGGCCCTCACAACGAAGTATAAGCCATTTCCATTATGGTCGCCACCATCTCGCATAACCGAAAGAAGCCATGCATTTGGCACACAAAGAATGCATTGGAGGGAAGAGCAAGACATTGGCAACACAATGCCAATGGGAACACAATGCGACGACGTAAAAAAAATCCACAAAACTCACATTAATCTCTGAACCCTAAAGACAGACTTATGGAGGCCTTCTAGCTTCACCTGCAACACGAGAATGATATAGGCAGATCAACAGAAGCTCCCGAGCATGAGATGAGCAGTCGCGCAACAAAGCAAATGAAAAGGAAGGCGTTTCGGTATACGTACACTTCCTTCCGAATCGTGTTGCACAAGATCCAAGCGCTACTTACATGAAAAAAGCGGGCGAAGGATATGTAACCAAAGCAAATGAGAAACATGAAACAGGAAAGACTGACGCTGCTGAGAACCTCCTCCGAAAGCGCTTTCCTGCGGGGCATATCTTTCACTGAACTTGCCACAACGTCTGCACATGATGTTTCCAGAACACGCACTACGACATCGATAGAGACGGTGGCACGGTTCAAGCGATGTGGTTGAGGAGAGACGTTCCCTCGCATACAAAGCGTCGCCTTCAGCGTCTCTGTAAGCAGGTGACAATCACTTCCGCAAAGCACGATCACGTCCTAATCTGTATGCAATTATGAACAATGCATGTATGAGCAGACATGCATACATGTGGGACGACACATGCATGTATGACAACCTTCACATATGGATGCATGCATCGTGGTAATATAGTTGAAGTAAAACCCTTTCATGTATTACGTGGGTGACGGCCTCACAGGGGACGGAGGCTGGGCGGGGGAGACAGGAAGCCCAATCGCGGCGACTGCGGGCCGCGGCGTTGCCGCCAAGGGGGGTGGGGGGTGGGGGGTGGGAGGGGAGGGCCACGTAGGCAGCCCCGCTGATGGCGCATTAAACTCCATGGCCTCTTCTATTACTTGCCCACGTTTTATATAGGATTTTACCTAGCATGGTGGTATCCCCTTCGGAAGGTTGTTCTTGTCACATTCAACATTTTAAAAATCTATACAACAGTATTTACTTTACACAGGGTTGTGCCCATGCATTCAATTTTCGTAGTTCTCCCTCCGTGAGGGTGAGGTTGTACTCCCCCAAATCATGAGGGCTCATTTTTTGCCCTTGGGACCGATTTGAGGCTAAACTTATGAAGAATAAAATATATTATTTCATTTCGGCCTCGACTCCTAGTGTAAAGGTCTGGGGCGGCCTTAAGCTCGACCATTAGGATCGCTCTATTTCCGACAACCCTTGGCCTCGACTCCTAGTGTAAAGGAGACCTTATCCATCCATAAGGGGTTGGTATCATGTGAACGCGGCGTTAACACAACCCACGGTCATGGGGGTTGTATGTTTTTAAACCGCGGTCATAGGAGTTACATATTTTGAGGCACGGTGCATTTATAGGGTACAATTGCACCAAAACGATAAACTATCTGATTTATCTATACATTCATGAACATTCGATACATTTCAAATCATTACTTGTTCAAAATAAAAAAAATCATCACTTGTAAGCCAAAACATAATATACTAAGGGAATCATTTTAGTATTAAACTATTATGTATGATTCACCAACCTAACTAAAAACATCATCTATAAACCCTAATTCAACAAAAATTTCGCAAAACGAAACCATAGCCGTGAACCCTAAACATGCGGCGGCGGGGTATGGCAACGAGAAAGCTTTGGTCATATAGCCACAAACATGAGAGGCGGCGGAATTCACATTAAGAAATGAAACCAACCGGAAAAAAACAGGTATCTGCAGTTTAATCCCTGCATAATCCGGGTATCTGCAGTTTATGCCCTACAAATTTTCAGTTTCGCATTGAGACTAAAATTAAAAAAGTAGTAGTTTCGGGAGTAGGAGTCTCGTCTTGATAAATTATCCATGGGACGTAACAACCTTTAAGGTCTTTTGGAGTCTCAGCACCCTTTCCGTATAATGGAAACAGCCTAGTATTGGATGAGCATAACGTGAGGAAATCCCACGCCTATAGGATAACATGTTTATCATGTAGCGGGGTTACTTGTTTCTTAAGTGTTGTTATGAGGGCCTATGTGAGCAGATAACATAGTTTCGCAAATGTTTTAGTTTCTCAATTTTCGTTTTGCTGCCAAATATTCCGAAGGCATTGAGAATATTCAGAATATTCGCTTGCGCTCACATGACATGCTCCCGCGCTATCCAACCTCCATCCACACAACATCACAAGATTTTGTGGAGGAGCTTGCTCGTCCTGTACTTTGTGTACTTTTGTACTATTCAATAAAGTTATCCCGGTAAGTTTGGGGATGGAGGGTGAGTTAGGCCAATTTGGCCAAAAGAGAGGTTGAAGTGCAATAATGTCAAAAGAGCAGGGGATTAAAATACAAGGAAAAAAAAGACAGGACCAAACTCAAAATAGTACCAAAATGAAAGCAAAACGAGTTTCATCTTGCATTTGTTTTTTGGCTTTCCTCTGGGTCCACGCAGCTAGGGAGGCTGGGGGGCCACGCTGACTTAAGGAGACTACATGCGCACCTTTGGGTGGCCCCGCCGCTGATATCCCTAACAGCCCACTGAAGCGCTGTCAAAGGCGGATGTGCGACCTTTCGCGACACTTCTTCTCCATGTGCTTAGGACTAGAACCCTAGCCCAAGAACCCACACCTCACATCTGCCCTACCAACCGCTCATAACCTTAGGTTATTAGACCCAAAATAGGTATAAGCTAATAACCCTTCATTTCAAAAAAAACACAACATGTTGTTTACATCTACTAGGGTAGCCTGTGCCACTGGCCCAAATGTCCAATATGGTATGTCCAAGTGCAATCCCCTATGTATCCAAAGACCTTTGGAAGATCTAGGGTAGCATGTGCCATTGACCCATGTGTGAAGAATTGAAATCTAAGCCCAAGTGCAATCTCCTATGTATCCAAGTGCGTCTCCTATGTTAAGGCCCATCTAAGCCCAAGTGCAATCTCCTATGTATCCAAGTGCGTCTCCAATGTCCAATGCCACCTAAGTCCAAGTGCAATCCCAAAGCCCACTTTGCTATTTTTCGCGAATTTCTTGTGACCAAAAGCACTTGAAATTCCAGATATCCCACGTGAAGGGCCAATCATTGCCCACTTTGCTATTTTTGTGAATTTTCAGCTACCCAAAGTACTTGGAATTCCACATCTCCCACACCGCTGGTCCAAAAATCATGAGACCAAATCATGAGACCAAGCTCGAGGGCTTTCAAGCACCAAGCACCAACGCTCTTGCGGTTTGGGCGATCTCAACGACGCTAACGATGCTACTAAACAACCGTCTCGCTTCATACATTGATTTTTAAAATTTTGGCCTCCGCTGGTTAATATTGGGATAGGTTATTTCAATTCTGTGGTTATACATATATATATATATATATATATAATGGGATAGACAACCACCTGTTATTAGAGACAAGAATAAATGGACGATATTCATCTCAAGAGGACGAAACCCTGTCTCTCATCGTCAAAGTGAGCGTCAGTCTTGAGAAGCCGCCTCTTTTCTTAGTTGCAGGACCGCAAATCGTCTGCACCGTAGGCAGCCATGGTGACCCCGTTGATCAAGCGCGATGTGGTCAAGAAGCGCATCAAGAAGTTTAAGCGCATGCAGTCTGACCGGAAGATCTGTGTCAAGGTGCGTTGCTCTCATCCTGAAGCCACTGTCATCTTCCTCGTTTTGCACCACTCACTGTGCTGGCGAGGGTTTTGCATTTTCTCTTGTACTGTGCGGTGCTATTTTCTGTTGAATACACGTTCTGAGAGATGGTTTGAGCTGGAACGCATTTCTAGTACGATGGTTTCTTTTCTTATTGGATGGCTATCCAATCATCCGCCGGCGAAATCTCGCCGCGCCTCTGTTCCTCTGGTATAGTAGCTTACTGTCATCTGTCCAATTCCATGAACAGACCAACTGGAGGAGGCCCAAGGGTATCGACTCTCGGGTTCGGCGCAAGTTCAAGGGCACCACACTGATGCCCAACATTGGTTATGGGTCAAACAAGAAGACAAGGCATGTTCTGCCAAGTGGTTTCGTCAAATTTTTGGTGCACAATGTGAAAGACCTAGAGCTCCTCCTCATGCACAACCGGTGAGTAGCCAACTTCATCTTCTAATCATATGTTGTGACAACTAATGGGTCGTAGGAATAAGCTTGAAAATTTCAGTGCTCTCTCAGTGGATGAGCTGAAATGCGAGACGGTTTTTTGGTGGTTTCGGTTCTCCTGCCTTGTTGTTACTACCATAGTCATCGATTAATTTCCTGTTTTAAGAGTTTTGCACTGCTCTGTGAACTTGTAAAATAAGGACCTTATGTGCCATGGGGCCGGACGAAGACCTTAGATTGTGATTTCTGCCGGGGTTTAGATTTCTCGATTAGGTTCAATGGAAAATGTCAGAGATTTTCTGTACACGAGCCACTTCAGACTCCAATGGCTGCATTGAAAAGTGAGATAGTGGTTATCTAATAAAAGGGCGGTGTTAAAATTTGATGTTTCATCCTATATTTGTTAATCATGATTGCCCGCATGTTGGCTGGTAACTTCAAGGCTGGTATGCATTGACAACAATCTGCTCCAAGGAGTGGAATGTTCTTTAGAGTCTGGCTTTCAAGTCATTCTAGAAAGCTGGATGAGCAAAGTTAACATACATGCTCAGCCTCATAGGTGGACAGATGAGCAGATTGTAGCTCACCGGCCAAGGCGACTAGGTGGCATATTGAGTCGAGTGCCAGTTAGGAACCCAAGATTTCATTGGAGATGTGGTGGTTGCAGGAAGTATAGTGCTGAAATTGCTCACAATGTGTCGACACTGAAGAGGAAAGCGATAGTGGAGCGTGCTGCACAGTTGAATGTCGCAGTAACCAATGGGAGCGCACGGCTTCGAAGCCAAGAGGACGAGTAGAATCCAAGATCTGTCTCACATCTGTTGTGTTGTCTTATTCTAGGATTGCTTTGACCAGTGTACCTTTCCCGAAATGGCAGACTTTGATTAAATCTTATCGTGTGCTTCATGAGGGGTTTTTTCCTATTTGTAATGTTTGTGCAAACGACATTGATCATTGTGCTTGGTTGAGATACATTGGTGATTGACACCCAAGATGGGAGAGGCTGAATTCGGGAAAGATCAACTTGTTGTGTCATGATAGTAGTTTCTTCCCTTTTTACTCAATGTAAGTATTACTCAATTACATTGATCTTCACTGGCAAGGTCTTCTCATTGCACTCGGCTGGGTGAGAACTCGGCTTCGGTGTGGAAGGAAGGCACTACTGGGAATGTTATTGTATGAAAGGGTTGGCTCTTAGAATCTTCTATCTATGGTCCATGGTTGAGCGGTCTAGGTGTGTCATGTAACAATTCTAGTGAAGGCGTTGTGCCCAAAAAATAGACAGTTCTTATTCTGCATTCCTACCTCTGGAGACTTTCCAAAACCTCCAGGGTTCTTTAATTGGATTCCAAGAATGCTTTTTTTGGGTATGATTGAGTCGCTCAGGAAAAGAGGAGTGCAGGCTTGGGCGCAGTGTGTGCTCTGCTTGATTTCCAAAGCAGGTGGTAGATGCCATCCCGCAGGCTTCATGATGCTGCAGTGGGGTCTTCGTTGAACCAAGTATCCTGTGTCATCTATCTTTCTAAACCATAGCTGAAAGCTTGGTACCTGTAAATCGATGATATTACTTAATTAGATATACTGAAAGTGCCTACAAGACAGTAGTCTTGTACTTGCATTTACTTACCTGATATTTTCTTCAATAAGGCCAACTTCTCAATGTGTTTAGTACCTATTGTTGTACAGTCCCGCACTTAGTGACAACTGCTTCTCTACAACAACTCCACAGACGGTTTGTGAAAGTGTTATTTGTCGAGTATCTGCAGGCTGGAGTGTTAATACTGACATCATCTAGCCAATTGTTAGTGACAACAACATCCACTGGATGTGGAATCACAGGTGATGCAGGAGCTTCCTAAGGCGATGCAGAAGACTAGCTTGCTTTTTTCTATGCTTGCTGTGACTTACATAGAATCAGAGGCCTAATTGAAAGATACGTGACCATTGGAATTCACCCTGGGTTTGCCCTTAATTCACCCAACACCTCCATTTACAGAGTGATCAAATGCCGTGTACTTCAGGGCAGTGACCCAAGAGCACTGACAGTCGAGGGTCTCAGTGACAGCAGGCCCCGAAACCACCTAAGTCCTTCTTAGGGGTGTACAACGTTTCAACAAGCCACTGAAGATTCACACACTGTAAGCAGTTATTCTCCTTCTGAAATTACTAGTATGGGACCTGATTGACTGAGTGCTATCCGAGAGCACATTGCCTGGGAGTGCCTTCATTTCTCGCCTCCCTCACCAAATACCGATGTCGGATGTATGCATAAGTTGGAGCAGAACTCACTTCCTTATCACTCATTATCTCAAACTTAAGCTGACGTGTGAAAATTTGGCTCAAAGATAAATGCCAGTGGATTTAAACTGCCAACTCTTTTGCCTTGTCGATCGGGAGTTGTTGGTGGAGGTATGTTCGTACGAGAGACACTGTCCTTGTCCTGAAAGTCGTAGATGACCATGGTGTGTTCGACTGCATTGAAAATACATAGTTGATGATCCCCAAGTGCATTACATGTGGACTCTGGGTATTCCACAAGACCTCTGCATCGCCTTCTTCGCTCGTCCACTAACATTCTCCATGAGCGCCCATTTAACTCACGTTTGCAAATGCAAGTATACATATCTATGCCATAAAACTCTAGCCCCAAGAAAAGGTACATTGCCCCCCCACCTGTGTAGTCGCGTAGTAGGCATCACGAATTAGCCTCAAGCTTGGGATGGTACACCAGGCATGTTGTGACCAGATTCCTTTTTCTACATCGTATGCTAATACACCCTTACCCATGTCTGTTATCGCAAGGCAATACAGCACCCCATTGCAATATGCACCATTTTGATACTCGTTAAGTCCAAAATCTGGAGGAGGCAACACCCCCGTTTCCGTCCATTCCGATGTTTTAGAATCGTAAGCCTCTGTTCTCCTAGAAAGGTGCTCAGTTCCGGTTGTTGCACTCCCAGCCACAATGATCTTGTAACTGTTCGTGGACTTATCCGCCAGCACATGCATCAGAACAGGATGTCGTCGGTGGTTTAAGGGCGGCAGCCCTTTCCAGCATTGTCTTACGGGATTGCATACGAATAGCTTGTCCGTTTCAGGGAAATTTGCCACATCCACACACAGCAATCCCCCGCCTCCTGCGACTAAATCCCCGCGTAGAAGCTAATGTTGAAATTTAGTTAGTTGAATCCGCAAGGGGAAGAGACTCTTATTTAGTGGAGTTATATCTCTCTCTCTCTTTCGTTCAATAATCATAAGGAGATCAGGCTGGCCAGCCAGAACCAGATATAAAATAAACATGGAGTAAAGTTGAAGATTAGATAGTGTAATCTCAATATCAAAGCTTGAATCACTATTGTTCATGAGGTAGTTGCAAAACATGCTAGACAGTAAGGGGAAGTCAATCAACCACCAATTCATGCAAGTGAGCACGGAGCGGCAGGAGTGAAACAGATGGAACCCCAGCAAACCTGTTCGCCGCATGCCTAAGCCTTCCACATGCGCATTAAACTTCCATGCTATGTCTAGTATAAACCACTGAATTTTTTTGTACAGCCTCCTCGCAGAGGGGACAGCACCCTAACAGCGGAATCGAAAGATAAGTTTGTAGCACGATAGTCTACTGGTAAGAGCATGTCCCTATTAACAAGAGATTACAGGGGGGTTCCATTTCTAGTTGGTGCTGCTCTTCTGCTCCTGGGCCAGGTGCCGCAGTGAATAGAGGAGTACAGATCCACTTCTAGGACTCTGAATGTTTTTTAGACATGTAAAAAGAAGATTACTACAGTTGTTTTATGAATTGCAGCCCAATGCACTGCACCATTCGAGATTTCAATGCTCCCAGCCATTGTCCGTGGATTTGAAAAGCAGTTCGTTGGCACCAAATTGTATGTGAGAGATCCCATTGTGCTCGCTCAGGAAAGCAGCATTGAAATGCCATCACTCAGGACCATTGAGAAGACAGAGAAGGATGGGTACAGCCAGAGCATCGTTTGATCTTTGCAGGGTTCCCGATCTAGATAGAATGTTGTTTTTCATGCAGGTGCGGTTGAAGAAGCTGCTTGAACCAGCTAACTGAGGACTTGGGATGTCGGGTCAGGTTGTGGGCGTAGTCCACATAGTATAATCCGAACCGTTTGGAGATGCCGGATTCCCACTCGAAGTTGTCCAGCAGTGACCATACAAAGTACCCGCGCACATCACATCCATCCCTGCAGAACGGCACCATGACTTTTTACAAAGCTTCCCTTCAAATATTGCATGCACTACTTCACTTGGTGTAAATACAGACCCCAACAACCATCTTCTGGCAAACAACATAGTTGTATTTTGTACCAGGTGCAGCAATGCAGCTTTCAGAGGGTTTTGGTGGAAGATTCTCGCTGATATTTGGGTCAGTATGATTGGTAGGTGATAGGCCATGGATATGGTTGGGATTGGATGCCCTTGGTCAGTATGGGAGTCACAAAATGCCACCTCATTACAGTGCTTCTCATAGGAGGTTATGAATCACAATCTGTGAAATTCTTGTGTAGAGTGTCTACACTCCTAGTTGGAGAAGTCCTGAAACTGAATTCATAGCATAATACATCAAGAGAAAAATTATCTGTTCCTAGTCTCTTTTTTGTCTTCATAATTTACTTGCAGATTGTATGGCCCTCTGTTTTAGCCTCATGCCATACTTGTGTTTGCAGATTAGCTGGAGCTCAAGCTGGTCACACTGGTTGTCAGAACTGTGGCATACTGAGATTGTCACACATCTGCCAAGGTTATCTAATAGGGTCAAAGGCTACTAGGCTATGACATGTGTACAGTATATTCCTTCAGTTTGCCTGACAAATTTAAAGAGCAGCTTTCCCACCTTATTCAGAATGACAGTGGGGCTATGGCTTACTGCTACGAGTGGGACCTGATTCAGTCTATATCCTCAACAAATAATCATAGTTTGTAATGTAAGAGCTGGTAGTTACCTGATGCCTGCAATCAGATAGGAAAGGTAGTCATGGTAAAACTGAGTGCGGACATTATCTTCCAGACATCCTTCCATCGAAGTGCTGCCATCCTCATCCACACCTGATAGCACAACAGCATGTAGTATTCAAGGAGAGCCATGGAGAGGGCCAACTCACAGACAAAGAGGATATAACAAATGTGATTCCTCCACCATAAGCCTTTCTCATGCAGTTAGGCTGCCAGGTACTTCAGGATTGCCTTTAGCAAGGATCATCAGCGGCAAAGACTACAACAACTATGCTCAGGCCAGATGTTCCGCATATGGGTACATCCTCTTTGCTCACTTGGAAGCAGACACAAAAATGAGATGAAAGGGGTCGGTAGAGGGCTACCATTCTCAGTGATGTAAATAGGAGGGTTGTTGTAGCGCAGTCTGACATAGTTGAGAATCTTCTGTATGCCCCAGGGTACTATGTACATCCATACGGATCCAGCCTGCAAACAGCCCTCAGTCCCCCAATTGTTAAACAAGAGTAGCACTCCAGCTGAAGATGTGAGTAGACTGCTCTGCAAAGGTCTTCCTGGAGGAGCAGATTGTTTGTACCCTTTCCTCTTTTTGCAGCATGGAATAAACATCCTCACTAGTTGAATGCCTTGCTATCAGGGGATGTCAAAACCTTAGAGCCTGTCACGCCTGCTGGTGGTGGGGTCTCAATCTAGTATGGAACTGTGATAGCTCTCTCATTTCAAGCTCGACTAACATGACATTGGGCTTAGCAAAAATATTACTAATGCTGGAAGAGGGCTGATGTGAACACCTTACAACGTCCCATGTCTGAGTTTGAACTTGACTATGGCTGGTCTTAAATATGGATGTGTTTATGTGACCATACAAGAGAGAGTGCAAGAGAAATGAAATGAAATGAAATGGTACTTTATAACGTCCGCGGAAAGCTCATAGAGCTTATGGGACAAAATGGAAACATGAGAAATGAAATGAAATGAAATGGTGCTTTATAACGTCCGCGGAAAGCTCGTAGAGCTTATGGGACAAAATGGAAGAAAACATGAGAGAGGAACAAATCCAGAAACCACAATTAATGTTCTAGCGATTGTCTAAGGGTGAAGGCCTCGTGTAGGTAGGCTGCCACGCATTTTTTATCCTCATAGTGAAAGACATCAGTGAGAGTTTGGGTTCCACTGAATAAACAGTGAAATCTCCCACGGATCTCGTAGTATAGAGGGCAGTAGAAGAAGAAGTGTTCTTCAGTTTCAATTTCCTTGCTGCACCCTATGCAAGCTGGACATAGGCGGTCCTCCCGTTGCAGGTTTTCCCATCTGCCAGTCTCTATCCGTAGGTTGTGGGAACCCACCCTGAACCGCCCCAATGCCCTCAAGAGGGAAGGAGATAAGGGTGCTGAAAGGTAATTTGGTCTCAAGATTCTATCATCGCGGAGCACCAAGAATGTCTCTCGATAGAAGTGGAGCTTTGTCGTGAGATTGGGTAGCATCCAAGTTCTCTTGACATGTAATTCCATAAGCTCTCTCCGAATGAGTCTGTTGCGGTCATGTCTGGATGTGATCTCGAGCATACCAGGAGTTCCTGAAACCTGCAGCTTTGAGCCTCATAGATGTTGTGAGGGCCCTTGCCACTAGCCCTTTGGGTGGAAGGGCCTGCAATCTATGGAGAAAGATTGTAAGCCTGAAGAGGGCCTCGGATTGCAATGGTACACATGCGAACTCTGCACCTAGGATCTGAGATGGAGTTGTGCTCCTGGCGCCAAGCATTGCTTGGAGAAAAGATGACTGTAATGGTTCCAAATTCTTCTCCCACCAGGAGACAGGGACACCAGGTGCCCAGAACTCACAACCATAGATGGTAGCAGGGCTGACGACGGTGTCAAACAGCCACTATTTGGTCGGGGGATGCCGCAGATGTATTTGCTTGCATTTGGCCTGAAGGCGGACGGAGGCCGCCTTACCTTTAGTCAACCTGTCCAAGGCAGTGGCTGCAAAGTGAAACTTGGGGGAGTGGATAACCAGACCTAGGTACCGGTATGATTTCACAATCTCAATTTCCTGCTGGTTGAAGATGAATCTACGATCAGCCTGGCCATTGAAGACCATGATCTTGGTCTTGCTAAGATGAGAGAAAGCAAAAACATTGACTCCACTCACAGACTCAGAGGGAGCAAGGAGGAGAGAAAAAGAAAAGAGGAAATCTCAAGGTGGACCATAAATAACCCATGAGCATGTTGGCAAAGGCAAGGAGGTTCAAAGACACGAGGGAACTACTGCCTGGCTGACTGGGACTTAACCAGACATCTGGTAATATTTGAGAATCAAGAGTTCCGAACTCATAGCCAGGAGGCCAGGGCCCCATGGCCATTTTTAGTGGATCCTGGTTGAAGTCTACAATGCAGAGAACCCTTTGCAGCTTGGACGGGGGTTAAGGCAGTACACTGAGCACTACTTTTGGGTGGACTTCCAGCATGAATCCTTTTAACATCCTGGTAAGAAGATGAACTCTTTGAAGGTGCCCTCTGACCATAACCGGATGAATCCTAACCCTATGCTGGGGTAATGGGGGCCATATTCGCCTGGGTGGTCAAGACAAAAGCACCCCTGAATCATTCTTCTTCAAGTTACAAAGAAGTGCGCAAGCTGGTGGGTGAAAGATGCAAAAAGATTTCAGAGCAAGAGCATTGGGAAGTACCAGAGGGCCAATGGGAACGCCATCCTTCGTTTCTGTCAAGGCCCCATCCCAACCACACCATTAGGCCATGCCTCAGCAGACACTCTCCTACTACATGTGATAGGATCACATCATAGCAGTACAATGATCTCCAAATAGTACATCCAAAGGCATCAACAAACTCGTCTCTAAATGCATTACACCTGCTTAGGTGTCAAATACAATGAAATATGAAGTGCAACAACACTTCTTTTCTCCAACAATGTACTGGCTCAAGGTGAGGAATCTACAAGCTCCAGCTGATTCAGAAATGAGATAGAAGAGGAAAAAATTAGAATGACCACGCTAGGCCAGAAATCAAATCAAATAATAAGAAGCAAAATTAAACGTGATAAAGCGCAAAAGACAAGAAACCACAGAGGAGGAGAGAGAGAGAGGCCATACGAGATGCTATGGCACGCGTGTCCATGTATTCGTCCACCACGGTAGAGAATGTGGACGAGTTTGGTTGATTTGATATGTAATGAGTGGTGTAGTGATTGATACCAATAAAATCCACAGACCCTTTTATAGCATGTGATTCGCTCTCTGAGAGAACAGGAAGTCGGTCCCCAATGAGATCTTGCATGGCTGCAGGATATTTTCCAAAATAAATTGGGTCCAAAAACCTGCAAGCTTCCCAAGTATCTTCCAGTGAGAGGAAGTATTTCACAGTTCCTCCCTATTATAGTCTCCTCCCCCCATGTCCATCCCTTTCCGCTCCAAGCTAACCAAGTGCTGGGGGATGGCGCATGTAATACTCACCATTGCACTTGAAAAACTTGTACCCGCTCAGTAGCATCAATGTCTTCCACAGAGTCAGACATGGGTTCATACCACTGTAGGTCCATGATGATGCCAATAGAGCCCCTTTGATGTGCCTGCTCCACAACAAAAAATAAGAACAGCTGATACAATCGCCTTGATACAGATGGCACAGTGACCAGGTGTACACTCAATCACGAGTAAAATTCCTCATTGACTAGGTGACTTAGTAAAATTCTGGAGCTCTTGGCTGTATGGTAACACGTGGTTGGGGACCTGTGTAATTTACTGTGCATTGTTATTACCATGATGTGCGTTTGACTACCTTTGTGCCTGTCTTCCACCTCCAACAGATGTCCACTCTTTTGATCACAGGCTAATCCAAAGATAGATGGTCATCCGGACTGTGTCTATCAGACCCTATACACTTTGCAGGTTTCAGAGGCCAGCAAAACTCGATAGAGCCACAGACAAGTAAATGGGCTGTAAGATTGTATCTTAGTGGAGGATCAAGAATGTCTCCTGATAGAACTGTAGTTTTATCTTAAGATAAACTAGTTTCCAGGTCTGCCTAACACAAAGTTTCATCAGCCCCTGCTTGATGAGTTTCTTGTGGTTGTGTTTGGAAGAAAATTCCAAACCTTCCATACTTTGTGGCAGTAGGAAAGCAATGTCCAAGGAACTCTCAAAGAGCTGATGGGACAAAAGCAGGACACGGAAAAAGAAAGTGAGGCCCTCAACAAGCAGCCCAAAAAACAACTATCTGTCAAGAGATTCTCTAAGATGGAAAGCCTCAAGCAAAGCTGACCTGAAACCTTGTGCGATAGACTTCAACAGCAGCAGCATGCGAGAGAAGTATGTAATGGCCTGTCATGTAAGGCTGGGTCCTGCTATCCCCAGGTCCACAGCTACCAGAAGGGCCCTTGCAACCTACATCGACCTTCTTGTATACTGCATTGTGAGGCTCATTAAATGTAATCCAGTACTTCACCCGGTCTCCAAAGGCGTGAAAACATGCCTCTGCATAGTCTGAAAAGAGAGGCCTGCGGGGATCAAAATGAACCCACTGTGACAAACCGTTTTATAAATTGAATGATAGTACACAAAGGCAATAGCCTTTGCGGCCGCCACCAAGGCCAAGGAAAATAACCCTCATGGTTGGTTGGAATGTACAAGGTAAAACTGAGCTCACTCCAGCTAAAAAGAAAGGAACCATGAGTGGCAAGTGGAGGTGCCTAAGCAAATATGCATACACTAAGAGTACTTCTGCAGTAGAGAATGACGAAATCTGTCTTGTGCTTTCAGAACAGTACTTACGTAATAAAGAAGACTGCTAGACATGAATTCCCAATGCATGTCCAAGCTCAGGTAGAGAGGAGAGGAGAGAGACATAGGAACAAATAAGATATGGAAGATCTTACACAATCAAAGGGCTCAGCCAACCGCCAAAGGTGTCGTAAAGCGCTTGAGGAAAATCAAAATGGTAGAGACAGACATATGGCTCGATGCCTGGCCATGCCCATAGCGATTGTGACTTATAAAGGAAAAACAAATACGGTTGTGGGTTTGGAATGCAATATATAAACCCGCATACACACTGGCAGTGGGTTTTTCCGTGCCAAGGGAACCCATTTGCCAAGTGATTAATCAAGTGCCAGATACATCAAATGCCCCCCAACAACGAAATGCCTTGTCACATTTCTGCTACAGGTAGCACGCAGACAGGCTTTTCAACCCAGTACTTCCAAGTGAGCAGGGCACTAGCCTACCTCTTGAATACAGGTCCTAAGACCACACAAGTCGTGTCAGGCTGGTATATCTTCACTACTAGGCTTTGTGTGCCGTTACATTACCTATATTTACGTGTTGAATTGTGCATTGAAATGTACCCTGGCAAGGCGATGTGCCTACCGTGAGCAAGGAGGCCATCAATCAGACGGTTGTAGTAGGCCACACCTTCCTCATTAACTGCTGGACCTCTCCCATCTGCAGTAAGAAAGGTGATTGTGATTCAGCTAGGAAGTTTGTGAGAATCTTGTTGTTGCTTCACTCTTACTTCAATAGCACAAAGGGAGAAGAGGTTAAGATACCACGAAGAGACAAAGACAAAGAAGGCAATCCTTCAGGGACCTCGAGCTAATAACCTCAAAGACTATACTAATTGGATGTTGACATCAATATAGCAAACACACACAATTTCCTCATCTCTGAAAGCACTTGGGGATGATTATAACCCTACCTGGGAATATGCGGGTCCAAGAGATGGAGAAGCGGTAGGCGTCCACACCCAAGTCCACCATAAGCCCTATGTCCTCCTTAGTTCCCAGCACCCGATAAGCCTCATCATTTGAGATTCAACTTAGATTCACTGGCCAGTTTTCTTCCCAGAGTGATCACCTTGCATTTTAACCTTAGAATGACTAGAGCTACCAAATCTCACATACTGTCAAATGAGTTTCAAATCAGAGGGAGATTGAAGTACTGAGAGAACTTCACCCATGAAGGGCTTTTCAGCTTAGTTTGTCGTCCACCAAGCGATGCCTAGTAGAGACAACCTATGTTCCTTTGGTATATCTTTGTTTATTCTCTTGCACGTGTTGCACGTCATATGTTCATCTTCATTGGTGAATGACTTCATCTGCAAAGAGGTAGTTCGAACCTGATATCGGTGGTAGTGATCAACGGCGACATCACCCGTGCTGTTGTCGTCGATTCTCCCTATAGACACACCACCCATCTTCCTCTCAATCTTTGGCTACAAAATGGTTGCGGGAATGATCAGCAGCTCCAGGCCCACACTGGAAACTATTCTCGAGTGACCAGAAATTTCAATGTGAGTTTCCTAGGCTTCACTATATACAAGCAGGAGTCTTTTCCGGTGTAGCACAAGCTGGGAATCGAACCTGGAGTGTGACTTTCAGTGTCCCAAACACTGGGTCCTCGGCCGTCATCGTTCACACCTCCTTCATACTGAAAGCAGGCGAAAAAGATGCTGTGAGTCCCGGTTCAATTAAGACTTCTAGAACGATTGCCACGCCACATTGGTGGACTGGGTCACTAGTGAATGTTCATGGCCCCATAGCTTACATTCAGTACTGTAAGCTGCCCTCCTTTGCTTCTTATCATGTTACTTCTGTTGGGAATCATCTAGAGCACATAAGCCCAGGTCACGAGTCTTTCCATTTATAGCTCGACATTCACTTGCAACCCGTTTAGATAATCAAATTTCGAAAATCGCCCAAAAGTCTCTCGCATTCAAATTTCCAGTTATGTGTGTTCGTGTGTGTGTGTGTGTGTGTGTGGGTGGGTGTGGGTGTGTGTGTGTGTGTGAGAGAGAGAGAGAGAGAGAGAGAGAGAACCTGGTAGGAAGCAGAAGAAGTGCCGAACACAAATCCATCTGGAAAATCATTCCTGCCAAGCACGTTAGATCCTCCAACAGCCTGTGGTGTATCTGTTATTACAATTTCAGAACCAATCCCCCCTTCATTGAGACGGGGACGCGCCCCCGCCCAAGGGATCATCATCATCACCATGACCATCACCACTGTAACTCTAACAGTTGACATGTCCATCCTTCTCAAACACAAGTCTGCACTTGCAGTTGAGACAGATTCGAACATGGCTTATATATCGCTCCAACTTCTCTCCCCGCTTCTCCTCTCTGTGACTTCACCACCCACAGATGGAGACTGGAGTTGGAGGCCACGCGATCCACCATGCATCTGCATAACGCACTGCCACGTTGGAATTGCCAAGAGGCCTTGACAGGTACGTACGAAACGCTGAGCAGCCTAAAATCACTTTACACCTATTTTGTTACGTCACGTCTGACCTGCGCGGCTCGATAGCGAGCCCACACTTGCCCGCGATGGCCGAGTAACAGGAAAAGGCCCGGGTAGGCCCGGGAGTTGAATGCGCCCGGGCCCGGTACTCCTACGTGGCCCCCCCTCACCCGCAGCCGCGGCCCCCGTAGTCTGGCGCCTCACATCCGCGCGGTCGGTCTGAAGTCCATTTTCGGGTATAACTAACAGTAAAGTTATGCGGTGGTAGGTGGTACAGTGGTACGAGTGATCTGTCGTGTACTAGAGAGAAGGCTGGGTCTGCCGATTCTGGCATCCCGCTACAGTAGGCCAGCTTGCTGTGTCACAAAAGATATTTGAGCATGTCAGAACAAGTCTGTCTGCCTCACCTGCAAATACTTAGCGCATCTGCTTATGACCCGACCCCACTGCGGCCTAGCATTGTGTATGTTGTTGAAGCTAAATTATTCTAGAGTTCTTTTTTTTGGGCTGTGTGTGAGGATGCTTTATAGATCCAGTGCTCACCTGACCTTAGCCTTATTGGCATCATCTCAAAGAATGTGAGACCCACTGTTTCCCCTATCCTACAAAAATGGTGATAGTAAAACAACAGCGTTCACAAAAAACACATGTAACAATGTTATTCCAGCAGCCATGCATGCAGCTTCTGTGCTATGTACTCTTCTGCATTTGCAACTAGCAACTCAAAAGGTCGTCTGCCCAATTCGATCATCACCAATCCTCCATAAAGAGAACTATTCAACATTACTAATCTGCCTACTCATCCTAGCATTGTGTATGTTGTTGAAACTAAATTATTCTAGAGTTTTTTTTTGGGGCTGTGTGTGAGGATGCTTTATAGATCCAGTGTTCACCTGACCTTAGCCTTATTGGCATCATCAAAGAATGTGAGACCCACTGTTTCCCCTATCCTACAAAAATGGTGATAGTAAAACAACAGCGTTCACAAAAAACACATGTAACAATGTTATTCCAGCAGCCAATCATGCAGCTTGTCTGCTATGTACTCTTCTGCATTTGCAACTAGCAACTCAAAAGGTCGTCTGCCCAATTCGATCATCACCACAATCCTCCATAAAGAAAACTATTCGACATTACTAATCTGCCTACTCATCCTAGCGTTGTGTATGTTGTTGAAACTAAATTATTCTAGAGTTTTTTTTTGGGGCTGTGTGTGAGGATGCTTTATAGATCCAGTGTTCACCTGACCTTAGCCTTATTGGCATCATCAAAGAATGTGAGACCCACTGTTTCCCCTATCCTACAAAAATGGTGATAGTAAAACAACAGCGTTCACAAAAAACACATGTAACAATGTTATTCCAGCAGCCAATCATGCAGCTTGTCTGCTATGTACTCTTCTGCATTTGCAACTAGCAACTCAAAAGGTCGTCTGCCCAATTCGATCATCACCACAATCCTCCATAAAGAAAACTATTCGACATTACTAATCTGCCTACTCATCACGGTACTTCATGGTTGTGACATCAAACCCAGGCATGTCGAAGGATGTAGAGAACTTTTCCACATCAATCTTGAGATCTGCAATGTCCTTGTTGTTCTCCACTCCTTTGTTGAACTCACGCAGGAGCTTGCCATGTTCCTTCTGGACTGCCAGTGTGATGTTAACGGCTCGCTCCAGAAAGTCAGCAATCTGCTCAAAATCCTTCTCCTTCAAACCTCTAGAGGTCATAGCAGGTGCACCGACACGGATACCTCCAGGCGTAAGTGCACTGCTGTCCCCAAACACAGCATTCTTGTTCAAAGTGATGTGTGCTAGCTCACAAACTTTCTCCACCTTATTCCCAGTGAGCCCAAGAGGACGCAGATCCCACAGCACCAGGTGGTTGTCGGTCCCATCAGTGACAAGCTTATATCCCTTTTTCATCAACGCATTTGCAAGAGCCACAGCATTTGCTCTCACTTGCTTGGCATATGAGTTAAACCCGGGAGTGTTGACCTGCTTCAAGGCCACAGCCAGAGCTGCAATTTGGTGATTGTGAGGTCCTCCTTGCAGAGAAGGGAACACAGCAAAGTTGATCTTGTCCTCATAGTCATAGAAACTTTCCTCTGTTTTTCCTTTCTTCACGGGCTTGGGGCCCTTCCTGTAGAAAATCATTCCTGCTCGGGGACCTCTCAAGCTCTTGTGAGTCGTGGTTGTCACGACATCACAGTACTCAAAGGGCTGCGCAGCTTCATGGGCGGCAACAAGGCCACTGATGTGAGCCATGTCGCACATGAGCAGAGCTCCGCACTTGTCAGCAATAGTTCGGAGCCTGGCATAATCCCAGTCCCTTGGGTATGCACTGCCTCCAGAGATTATCATTTTGGGGCGGTAATCCAATGCCTTCTCCTCCAGCTTATCGTAGTCGATAAATCCCGTGTTGAAGTCCACCTTGTAAGGAAGACTCTCGAAGTAGATGGAGGTGGCTGAGATCTTTTTGCCTCCAGATGTGTAGTAGCCATGAGTGAGATGACCTCCAGAGGGCAGATCGAGTCCCATGATGCGGTCATGCGGTTGCAACAGAGCAGTATAGACCGCAAAGTTCGCGGGGCTCCCCGAGTATGGCTGCACATTCACCCCCCATCTCTCCGAATCCAAATGGAAGGCTGTGAGAGCACGCGCGCGACACAGGTTCTCGAGCTGGTCAATGTACTCATTCCCTCCATAATAACGGGCTCCTGGAAGACCTTCAGAGTATTTGTTGGTGAGGGGGCTGCCCAGGGCTTCGATCACCGCTTGCGATGTGAAGTTCTCCGAAGCAATCAGCTCAATGCCCCTGCACTGGCGCACCTTCTCTCGCTCAATGAGATTGAAGACCTCCTCATCGGCAACCTCAAGGCTGGTATTTCCCCACTCTTTCACCGAATCCATCTCAAAACCCAACAGAAGGACAGAAAAACAGACACGGCGTGACAAGAAGGAACCCACAACCGAACAGCGGAAGCCTAGACGGAAGGCCGAATAGGAAGCTCTTGGTGACAAGCAGAGCCCGGGGTCCTCAAGAGCAGAGTTCTGAAGTTGAAGAGTTAAAAGTTTATTCCATCTCCCGCAAGATCGTGCCAACCTTCTGGTATCCTAGTGCATGAAACCCCTAGAACCCAACCTGGAACAAGACTATGCCTTGAGGTCTGGCAGTCTCTACCCCAGTCGAGACTCTGATATAAGAGAATCTGTATCAGAGAAAGCCCATACAGTTTATCTTCCTGAAGGCAGTCTACTCATATGCTATGTCCTCGGCATCATTGCCCGCCCTAAGTCTGGATTAAATGTGCTACTTGGAGCTGCTACTTGCCGTCGACCCACTACCGCCCACCCCCAATAGATATTTTATTTTAGCAGCGTTATCGATCATCTGCTCAGCCAAAAACGGCCAAGCAAGTTCCAGAGACTGAGATCCACTAGCAATCCTTCAGGATGTGCCATAAACGATCTGAGGATGGAAATTGCATGTATCTTTCGTGAGTTGCGGCATCAAACGTGGAAATCCAGCTATGGAGACGACCCAAAAAGCACCCAAGTGCCATGGCACCTTCAAAGCCAAACTTTGTGGCAGCCACACTTGGCTTTTGCTACTTCCTTCTTGTTCTGGAAACTCTTGTTTCTCTGCGTTTGGTGCAGAGGAAGCTGTGGTGGCTAGTCTCATGCCAACTTCCAGGTCCTGAATATCACCATAAGACCACACTTGGACTTGTTTGTGGGAGGGCAAGAGCTTTGAGAGGCTAAGAGGGATTCCTTTGTTTCAGCTCACTAAGCTTTCCCTACATAGTCTATCTGTCTTGGTGGGTCCATTTGATTGCCCAAGAGTGGAAGAAAGAAATGAAATGAAATGAAATGGTGCTTTATAACGTCTACGGAAAGCTCATAGAACTTGTGGGACAGAATGGAAGAAAAAAAAACATGAGAGGAAACAAAACCAAAACCCAAGAATAAGTTGTGCAACAATGGCCCCACGCCGGTCAGGCGGCCTCGATCGGCTCGTCCCAGCTCGTTCAGCCCCGACGCCGTATAGGCAACCAGCTCCAGCCCTCACCACAACCCTTTTACTGCCTACTCCACCATCCCTGTCAGTTCGCTCCCGAGAGCAACGAGAGGTGCTGAACACAGCCGCAACTGCTCCTCTTGGAAGACCCCAAGGCCAACGTACCCCTACCCCTAGATCACATTTTCCTAACGCGCACCAGAGTCCAAGCTCCAGACACCAAGTTCAAGAAGAGTTGTCCTCTTCACAACGGTGTTCTCCACCGAGGTTCCATTGGCGCCCCACCGACCAAAGAACTTCCACCGTGTCTGTTGAGTCCTCCCCCACTGCGCCTCTCAGGTAGGGTTCGAGGACCCACGCTAGTCACTTCTCCTCTAGGTTCTCCATCCCATTCTCGGCAGTGGCTTCAAGGCAGCCCAACTCCTCTTGGTCATGAGCCCCTCCACGTGCCTTCTTCTCCAGTTGTGCAGCCTGCATTGCCGACCCCATCACTCTTACCCCAACAGCAGGAGCCTATCCCATCAGACCGTACCCCATGCCCAGCTTGCAGTCGTCTTTTTGCGCGCATCAGAAGGCTTGCGCGACACCAGCGCACGTGTGCAGCTCTTCATCAGTCCCATACAAATGGTACTTCTCCATTTCAGCCCAGTGTCTTGCACGCGCCACCTCCTGCCTCTACATGGCATTGGCTTTCAGCTCTAAATGTACTGGGCGCATTTCAGCTAGGACTGCCAAGGCCTCGTCTTTATACAAGAATTCCGGTGGCACTGCGTCATGAGGTTCAACTGGCATTCCGTCTGCCCTTAGACAGGCTGGCCCGTGATCCTGCTGATATACCAACATGGTATCTTTTCTTGTTATTTCCTCAGTGGTATTTGGTTTTGCCCCCTTGTGGGGCACAAAGAGACGTGCATCCGTCTTCGCCGTTTTTTATCTAGAGATTGGGAGAGTCTGCAAGAGGAGCACCAATTATGGGCACTAGCCCTTGCGGCACGCGCCCCTCCCGCTTCCTCCACGCAGCCGCCCTCATCGGCCCATAGGCAACTTCGTCATAGTCTCATGTTAGGCCGCGTTGGCGAGTACTCACGCGCGGCCAAGGCTTTAGCACCTTTCACACCAACGCCTCCATCAGCGGATACTGTCACTGCCCTCAAAGCCCTTCACCCATCAGCTCAGGATATTCTTCCGCTTTACTTCGAGCCAGACCAGGATCTCAAGCTAGATCGGGAGGTCTTCACGCGCAGTCCCCATCTTACAGCGGCAGGTCCTTCCGGTCTCCTGTATGAGCACTTACGCGACTGTTTCTCTCCACGGGACTCTGCTAGTGGTTTTTCTCAGCTATTTCAGGTTTGCTCATTTATTGTTGTTGGCCGTATCCCTGCCCCAATGGCCCGTCTCCTTGGGGCCTCCAGATTGTTGGCTATGAGCAAACCCTCGGGTACTGGCATCTGCCCTGTCGCAGTTGGAGAGGTTCTTCACCGCCTTGTCAGCCGCTCATTTTGTCTTCAGTTACACCTCTTTCGTCACTCCAGGAGGTTGCGAGGCGATGGTTCAGGGGATTCGTGCAGCTCTTGATCTTCATCTGGATTGGGTGGTTCTCCAGGTCGATGTCACCAACGCTTTCAACATTGTGTCACGAGCAGCTATCTTTCAGGAACTCCGTTCAACCGGAGGAGATTTCCACGAGCTCATTCCATTTATTCGATTATTCTATGCATCCACCACTCCCCTCTACTACAGTCATCATTCTCTAGGCGACCGCTGTGGGGATCGTTTGGGAAATAATAATAATAAGTTAAATAATTCATAAAAGAATTAAAATAAGGAAAAAACAAAATGAATGTTCAGGAAAAATAAAGCCTCTCATTTTACAATAATTGGGATGTTATGGCGCACGCGCAAGCTGACCGGTGGGCCCCGCGCACGGACGTCCGTCTCCCCCCACCTGGACCGCCCCGCCCGCCGCTGCACACAGTCGCCCAGCTGCTGCCGCGCCCCCATCCGCCGTGCCCCAAGTCCGCCCGCCAGTCCGCTGCCCGTGAGTCCAGTTCCCTCAGTCCGCCAAACCGCCAGTCTGCCGGCCAGTCCGCTGTGCACGCTAGTTCGTGTGCCAGTCCCCGCAAGTCCACCCAACAGTCCGTTATGCCCGTCTGCTGCCCCCCCATTTGTCAGTCTGCCAGTCCGCGCCGGTCGAAGGATCTGGATCGTTCATTCTGATAAACCCATCCGCGCCATCCATGCCAGTCCGCTGTGCCAGTCCCGGCCATTCCACCCAACAGTCTACCCGCCAGTCCGCCGCCATGAGTCCGCTTTCCTCCAGTCCACTGATGATGCCGCATCTAGACCGTCCATTCGTAAATGCCATCTAAACCCTCCATTTTTAGGGCATGAATTCAAACCTTATCCCTGCCGCCTGCCACTTGCCAGCAGACGCGAACGTGCGCACTGATGCTCCTTGCACGTTGTCCATCGTGTCTAGTGTACTGCGGCACGTTTCTTGCAGGTTCTGAAGCTTGTCATCTGTACTGTACAGGGCATGGACATGGAAGCAGAAGGCGATGATATACTAAAAACGGGAAGCTGGAATAGACGGCCTCTTCGACAAAGTTTGCAAATACCCAAACCAGGACCCTTCAACATGAAGGACCTCCAATGGAAGAGAGACACGCAATATGGGTATATGGGTACGCGACAGAATGTTCAGAAGGCCTGCATACCGTGGGATAGAGTTGATGACTTTGTCTTTGGGAGATGAGAGTTTTTGGGACTACCCCAATCAGTTTTGGGTGAATGTCCATACTAAAGTGCAACCCGGCATGCTAAAAGAACCGAGAGCCAACAGTTTTCTGAACAGTATCATGTGTGCACCATCCTCATCGTCCTTTTGTAGTCTGATTGCACGTCTGTTGTCATTTTTTGTACCCACATACTGTGATTTCATGCTTCCAGAAGTCAATGGATATTGATTGTGATTTTTATGTCCAAGTATCAATGCTGCTACAGTCCAGATGACAAGCACACCAACAATGCGATAGTGGAAGATCCCAAACTGAAACGTGGAGGACCTTTTGTGGGTGCAAGAACATCTCACCCTTATAAAGGCCCAAAGAGAAAGAAGTCGGAATATGGAGAGTCTTACAAGCGTGGTTGACAATGTTGTTTCCAGGTCCAGCAATGCTATCTTGCCCCCGACATTTATGTCCTCACGTACTACAACAATATGGAGCATACAGACGCGAAAGGGAACGCGTGTCATGGGAAGTCCGCTGAGTTCAGGAACACTCGCCACGCCTATGCACCACACATTAGCGAGGAATTGAAAGCATGGGTCATGGAGTGTCTATGCCGAGGCCTGTCAATCGCCCAAATCAGGATGGAACATAAAGAACACGTCATGAACAACACCGGGTTGGGGGATGCATGGACACGGGACGATTTTTTGTTGGAGCAGAATGTGCGCAACCTGGCCGATAAACGGGCATGACAAACGTTCAAAAAACATGCCAACGATGCGGAGAGTGTCCGCATGTGGAAAGACCAGAACCGGAAATCGGTTTTTTTCTATCAAGACTAGGAGAAATTGGCGCCAACATTCAAGCACTACGATGGCAACGACGCAATGGCGTGAGCGTTGCGCGTGAGCGCGCGAGCGTACGCTCACGCAGGAGTGACGTGGCGTGAGCGCTCACCCAGCTGACGTGGCAGCGTCATGTCAGCATGCTGATGTGGCGGTAAATGATGACGTGGCACTGTCCGTCATTGCCACGTCAGCATTAACATGCGCCGCCTATAACCGTGGATGGTCCTATGACCGTGGAATTAATGCAGGGAATCTTGCCTAAATAGAATCAAGACGAGCGTTGAGCCTACAATTGCAGCATCCAACATTGTGCAATTACAAATGCTTGTTTCACTTTTACAATTACGAGACGACAAAATATCCTCACAAAGTGTGCGCCATAAAGGCTGCCACGGGAAGACCTTCCTCCTCCTCAAATAACAATGAGAGTTAGGATCATCTTCAAAAGATGATTGTAGTGCATAGCGACAGCAAGACATGTAGACTTCGAACGGTGCAATGACAAATGTGCACTACCTAAAAGTTGTCACTCAGAGCTCACTCCGTATAGTTGGAGGCCATATCATTGCACAGCCGACGAATTGATGTGAATTACACATTTCAAATCATGGTCATCCACATACCACATTACATAGTTCATGCTACCCATGTGTTGTATCCCGCTGCAAAGAGTATCGACCTCGTTGAAACTCATAGTGGCCTGGTGAATGAAGTTGTCACGTTTGGGATCGCAAACCATCCTCCTCAAAAATATGAAATACAAATGTTTGCAGGGTATGAATTTACTCTCTCTTGCCCAAACTGGTTGATAGCATATTCACAAAATCAGGACATGTGCAATTGGGAAATTGGAAACCGTGATGTCGTAGGTCTGTCATGAACAGCAGATGTGGAAGTGATGATTGTGAATACCCGACCATATCCTGGATCGGTACTTCCGTGGTGCTTCCAACACGAGCTTGGAGCATTCTTGCGGACTCCACTTTGCCAAAGTGTTCAGCGGTTGGAGGGAAACGCCGAACGAGCTTTCCATCTCGTTTGGTTGGCCACAAGTCAGGATTTGCCGGGGGGACCCGGGAGGACGCAGAAGTAGTAGCACATGCATGGAGTTGGGGTTGTCTCGCAAGGGAAAAACCTGCCTCCTCCAGCATTTCAATCTCCTGAAAGCTGAGATGTGTTCCCACCTTCACGGGCCAAACGGTTGGAGGAGATGGCTTCATCACTACGGAAGGACGCACAGTTCCATGCACACATCTGGCACAATCATCTGCGCAGAACCAGAACTTGTGGTTCTTGGCTTCTGGTTGACCGTATGGACGCATCAAGCCCGTGAAAGTCGGAGCAGGAGTTCGGGCACCACCTCTGGATATAGATGAAGTGCACTTCTCGAAATTAGTTGCCCTGATCGCTGTACATTTCACACGAGACCCTACACTTGTGCGTTCTATGTGCCAAACGTGGTCGGGGCATGCGGACTCAAGCACATCAAGGGGTTGTTTCTCTCCTGCACCATTTCAGTGGCACTGTTTGATGCTGGAGCTTGCCGTCGTGTTGGAGGTTCCTCCACAATGGAGGTTCCGGACATGGAGCTGTCATGCAGGGGAACACGAGGCTTCGAGAAGTTATCACGGTCTGCCCTGTGGGAATCTGAATCCGAACCAGGGGAGTGTTCAATTTCCTCTTACAGGAGCCGAATCTCTCCTCCCCTTCAAGATGTGGAACTCTAGAAACAAGTGGCGTTCCCTGGGCATACATGCTCACCGCCCGTGCTATCTTGATTGGATCCCCAGATCTGTTTGCAGCACGCAACATCAACTCCCATTTGTCCGGACCCTTGCCACCAACCCCACCTCGTAAGAAATCACGGTATCGGGTTTGTTGTTGCAAGGCACGTATCAAATCATCTGTTGTTGCCACATACAAATCCCGACCTCGTTTCCCAGACTGCTGCAACCATGCGTTGTGCACAGTTTCTGCCAAATTGCAAGATGGCATGTCCGCCATTTCCTCAATGGACATGTTCTGCAAAGAGGATAACCACACTTCAGAACAGTGCACAGGAAACAACATAAAGAAAGCAATGAGTCAAAAATATGGAAAGCAAATGTATGAATAAAGCATGAAATAGAAGCCTCGTACCATTGTCATGGCTGCTCCCCACTGTCTATACCGGAAGTGCCAAAACGCCAGCCAATCTTCCAATGCTCTCATACTCTCAAGTGATGCAGCTCCAGAAGAGAACCACCAGGCACGAATTGTCTGGAACAAAGTGTCCGCCTCCTTCATTGTTCTAGCATCTTTGTACTCTTTGCACAATTTACGGTGCTGAGTCTGCATCTCTGGTTTGATGTCCGACTTTGTATGTTTTTCCAGAGATTGTGTCCAATGGAATAGACATGTACGCTCTCTTCCTGGCATAGGCACTTTTGGGTCGCCCGATCCGAAGACAATACGAACAGCATTGAAATTTGCTTGAGCTATCCGCCATGAAACCTGCGAAATTTGGAGATGGCAGCCCATGACACGTATCAGGGAATTCCACATGAGCTTCTGGGATTCCGTATCCTCGGATTGCATGTCACAAACTGCAATTGTCATAACTCGTTGGTACACTGGATCGTAGACATGACAAGCCATTGTCGTCCAATCCTTCACTCGTTTCACATGATCAAACATAAGAAAACAGTTCTGCAAGTCCCCAGTCTTCTGCATCCGCTTCACGAGGCTAACCCCACTGCCCTCCCCAACAGTCGACATTTTGAAAAGAAAAACTTTGATGGCACCTTGACCTGGGAATACATTGTCCTGGATGTAATCGTACTTGCTCACTCGTTTCAATTCCAAAATATTGTCTATGTAGCCTCTGATCCCAGAGCCCATTCTCAATGCATTGATCTGATGCCGAATGTTAGGTGAACTTAAAGTGGAGAAATGATCCATGACCAGGTCCAATGCTGCACCGTCAAGTTTAGTCCCCACAGAATCCCCTTCACTCAAAATATGGCTTTCCAAGAAGGACTTGCTTGCGCCAAGAGCAATTGCAGATGTTGTTGCGGATGGGTTTCTCCCGAACTCCTGTTTAATCAACCTCGATACTGTCTCAACACTCTCCCTGTAATCCCCCTTCGAGACAGGATGGTTATGGAATCCGAAATGCACACAAGCTCTTGTCATTGTTTTCAAACGGTGGACAACATAGTACATTCTTGCTCCGCAGAGCGCCAAGCAGGATGGCACAAGTTTGCAGAATTTGCAGACGAAAGTGTTTGCCGGTGGAGGGGCAGTCCCAGGCTGAAATGGATTTTCCGCCAGACCCTCCCATTCGCTTTGATTATGAACCCAGACTGAAGAAAGTGTCTGCAATTCAAATTATCACACCTAAGGTGTCCATTGCAAACTGTCCTCCTGAAAACAAGCTTGTCATCATTCTGAATATTGGATGTTTTTGTTCTGCACCACGGGTGCCCGTCGTGTTTCTTGTCCATTCCATGCATCATGATTGTTACACCTCCAACTCGCGGAGGAGGAGGCAGCTCGAATAGGATATCGCCATCAAAAGTCTCCGGCAAGAACTTCACAGGCACCTGCTTCAAAGATTCCCAATCAATTCCCCGCAACTCTTTTGAATCCAGCCATTCCTCCCATCGCCCGCAATTTTGGAATGACACTACAAATCTCTTCTTCATCAGCTTCTCCAACCACAGTAGGAAGGACTGGATTTGGAATTTCACTTATGTCATCATCGGAAGAATCCGAAAGCTCAACGATTGGAGTGGAGGACGTCTGTTCTTTTTTCACCACCACCTCCCTCTTGTCTTCAACGACCGAAGCAGCAGTCCCGGGCGTCACATATGACCCAAGGGACTTTCGCCGAGGCTCTCCAAGTACTCTGTATCGACCAGGACGCACTCTCCACTGGCTGATATGAGCCGTCTCATCACGGTTTTGGAAAGAGTATTTCAACAACTTCCCTTTAAGATCGTACACCTCTTTCTCCAAAAAGATGGAGCCATTCTGCAGCTGAAAACGGGTAGCCAAGACATGTTCCAGAACAATTGCAAATCCATTGTCAAGGACTTCCTGGGAGAACGGCACTGGTTTGTCGTGAGAAGAACTCCGCTTCAGAGGAAGCCATCTTCCTTCCTCGCGTACGTTTGTACCTTGCTATCGCAGATCTAGTGTAAATCGGTTTACTGATGTCTCCAGAACACAGTTGAAGAATGAGCAGAGAATATGGCGGAGGAAGCTCAGACAACGACTGTGCATATTATGTTATTCTTTCCAGATATGCAGCCGTCCATTTTAATTACTTTTCTTGTGGGCCCAGTGGTCAGAGTATCCCTAGGAGCAGTGTCGGCAGCTGTTAAACCGTTAATCAGAAACCTCATCAATAAACCCAATAACAAAGCCGACTTCCTGGAAGCATGCCACAGGATCTGAGGATGGGATTGCAGATTAAGTAAATGTATCTTTATACTACTACCAATGATCATGCGCACCTGGAAAGTTCCAAATGTGAAACGAATGTGGGGTTTGGCTAACAAGGATGACCGTGTATGATATTCCAAATTTGTCATCAAACTCTCGTTCATTTACATTTATTTGTAAGACTGTGCGCCAAGATTTCTGGGATTCGCTGGTTTTTTAAATATTGAAACCGTTCTAATAAAGAACACGCCGTTTTTTTGGGCGACACACGTCAGACATCCATAACTGAATACGAACAGCTGTACACCAATTGCTGGCATGTGCACTAATAAGGGAACGACTATGTGTAACGGTCACGCGGGAGGGAATCCGATGCTTCTAGAGACACGCAAGAACGCAGGCAATCCCGCAAGAAATCGGGAGTCACTGCGTTTTCTACTTTTCGCGCTTAGAGAGAGAGAGTGGTAGTCAAGCTGGAGAGGGTTCCTTCTACAATACGAAAGAGAAGAAAGTCTCTTTATTTTACTTCCCTTAGAGAGAGACGCAGAGCAAGAGAGCAAATGACGAGGCGTCGTTTGTTGGAGAACACAGGGCCAAGGCAGCAGGTGAACGCGGAGACTGATTCACAAGAGCAGACGGAGACTGAGGCAGCGGCTGTGACACAGTCGGCGATAAGAGTGCGCCAGCCTGTGGAGGCAGAGATGATTCGCAGGGACACTGAAGGAGGTGGAAGCACGCGGAACGCCGAACCCGGAGAAGGTCCAGAAACCCTAGAGCAGACAGAAATTCCAGCAGATGTGAGAGGGAAGAGGAAAGCTGCAGAAGGGGATCCAATTTCAAAACCTAAGAAGGCGCCAGTAAGTTTTATCTAACTTACATTTCATTGTTGAAGATATGCGTAGAGATTGAGTGGAATGTCCAGACAGGGATTGTCGCTACCGACCATCACAAGGTGATTTGCTTTCTACTCCTCTGCTAAGGGTTTACCGCACCCAGTCTCAGTTAGCAGGAACTACTGAATTGCGAGCGTCGTTAACGCCATTCGATTCTCCTCATGAGATTTTGTACCCGGTCGTTGTTCAGAATTAATGCTGTAATCACCTGCACTTACTGTCCGCCCTAAACTATACTGAATGTCGTTGCCGCCAATCAGTTGCACATAGATGTCATTACACAACACCGATCCGGCAGGTCGTTATCTTTTGTGATTGTCGTTAACGCCGTTCGCTATCGCTCTCGCTTTTGTTTTGAATACGGCGATCAGCTTTGCTTGTGTAGATTGTGCTGAATTGTTCACACCATTTCAGTGAGTTCTTTGAGACAGAGTGATGGTCGTTACCGCCATTCACTATTTGCAAATTACTCAGTCAGAACTGAATGGCATCGTGCAGAAAACTGTGAGGTCGAAGCCTACAGGATCAGAGGGGAAAGGATCTGGAGATGGGGACGAGTCCGCAAAAAGCTCAGAGAATACAGATGAAGCAGATGAATCTGAAGTGCACTACCTTGACAAGGTGAAAGAACTCATGTCATTCCAGAAGGTAAACTCTCAGGAGGTTATAAGGGACATGCTCGTATCTGGAGGGCGTCTGGACATCCCTCTGTGCCGGATGATATCAATGCCTGTTGTGCGTCCACCTCTTTCCCATGACATAACAAAATTGGAGAGTGATTTTGTGCATGGATATAGACTTGGTGCACAAGTTTTTTATGTGTCACTGACGGATATAAATGGGAAAAGCACATTAGTGTCTCCAGAGATCAGTGATAACTGGGATGAGTGCTGGAAAGATGCCAATGAGGAGTTCGAGCTGGGCCTCATGATGGGAAAGAACACCCAGCAATTCTGCAACCACATGTTCTACGTCTGGGACGGCAACCACCGATTGCTGGCATGGATGGGATACATTCAGAAACACCATCGAAAGACAAAGACAAGCATGTTGCTGTGGAGGCAATGGTTTTGGATCCTGGAAACGACATCGCTAGGCTTCTTACAGCTATGCACGACGTGAACAAGTAAGTCATCCAGGAGATTTCATTCCCTCTGTAGTGTCTTATTAATCCTCAAAAAACAGTGTTAAGGAATGCAATGTTTCCAATGTTTTTGCAGATCGACAGAGAAATCGCATGTGACAACAAGCTTGGTTCACACACTATTCCGAATTCAGAGGATTGGTCTGATGAAGCTGGATGATTTTCGGACAGTACTACCACCCAATATCATCAAGAAGTGCGAAACAGGAAGAGCTGCAGGCACTTGGTATTCTTTGACACGAGAGGCGTTTCTGGAGTACATGTATGCGGTAAGCCCGAGTCTGTACTCTGTTTACTTTTCGAATACATGTTTGTAGTCCCTTCGGAGCTAATCACTACTTGAATCAATGCAGCAAGAACTGGCAGAGGCAGCTGAGAAGGGAAAATCCGAATATTACCGCACTACACCAGAGGAACTAAGGACATCAAAGGGTGTGGAAGCTGCAATAAAGAAGGAGTTTGAAATGCGAAGAACCAAATTGATGTCCGCCTTCGGAAAGCAGCTTAGAATAGTAGATCCTGGACTTGGTCTGAGTTCCTTCAGCAGATCAAAACACACTATGACAAGCATGTGCATCCGGAGATGCAGCAGGAGAAATTGCACCGGCTGGCCATATCGATGGTCGACCACAAACAAAAAAAGGTGGCTGGAGATATACTCAGAAAACAGTAAAGGACTTGAATCAGTTCCCAAAGAGCACCATACAGCCTGGCACAAAGGTGGAAGGAATCAGTGATTTGGTGTTTGATAACTGGCTCCACAAGGCTACATTTTGGAGTCAGGTGTGTATTCAAACATGTTGTTTCTTCTCTTCAAGTATGTGATGAGTATCTTTTGCAATTCTGACAAATATACTATTTGCAGCTCGAAAGCGCGCCGTCATTGTGCTGGATCAGACTTTGAAGGACCTGAACATTTCGATTGTTTCCCCTCCCCAAATGTCATTGGAGGCATACATAAGGAAGTGGAGAGGTCTCACCTGGAGATACTGTTTTTTCCGGGAGTTCTCCAAAGATGGTAACATTTTACGGTCCAACGACTTTGACAGTCAGGTTGGAGGAGAGTGGGCCATGATGCGAGTTGTGTACAGGTGCAATGTCATACTTGAAACTCTACTGCTTTTTGGGAAAAAATGTGGCTTCATAAGGATTGCAATCATAGATCCAGATTGAATGTCGTTGACGACATTCACTTCTTTGTCTGAGTCATTCTTAAGCGAGTATATGAAATTCACCTGGTTAGGATCTAAGGGTTTATAATTTGTCCCTGATTAGAATTGATAATGTCCTTGAATGGCGTTGACGACATTCACATCCGGAGTTGTTGAGAGGTCCTCAGTTATTTAAATTTTTGTAATGTCCATAGAGGTTACAGTGAGGGTTCCTCACTTCATTTTGCTGAATGTCAATGCAGACATTCAGTTGTTCTGCATTGTTTTTGCCTCTTGCGAGGAATCTGGAGGCTTGATAAGCTCTGTTATGAGAAATCCAAAGTGAATGTCGTTGACGACATTCACTTCTGTGTCTGTATTATTCAACAGCGACAATTTGAATTTACATGGATTGGGAGCTAAGTAATTGGTTTCTTTTTGGTATTTTTGTGAATGGCGTTGACGCCATTCACATACAGTGTTGTTGTGAGGTCCTCAGTGATATGTTCGTTATGAATGTGCATTGAGTTTTCCTGGAGGGTTCCTTACTCGAGTTTATGATTTCCATCCTGTGATTTTGCTTCATTTGAGAATAATTAGGCTTCATTAGTGAATGTCGTTGACGACATTCACTTCTATGTCTGTGTCATTCCAAAACGATAGTTTGCATTCACCTGGATTAGGTGTATTTACAGTATCATTGAATGGAATGTTTTGAATGGCGTTGACGACATTCACATCTGGAGCAGTGTGTGGTCCTGAAAGGTCCTTGGAGCAGTTCTCAGAGCCATTTCAATCTATGTTTTTTCATTCTGTTCTACTTGCATCTTACTCACTGAGCGCTTTTGTGGGTTGGGATTTATCTTTTTTTCAGGTACACGAAATATGTGCTTATGGAAGGAAATCACCTGAGCGGAATTCCAGACTATCTTGACATGTGGTCGGACCCTGCAAACGATCCAACCATGTATACTGCAGGGATATTGAAGGACTGGAGTCCTTCTCACTTCAGAGACTGTGGGTGGTACCTTGACTGCCCACCGGAGCACACGACCTTTCAAGAACAGCATATGAAATACTTGAACAATAACGCTGAGATGCTGGCGCCTTTGACTGACGAAGAGTACCAACGAAACATAGCAACATTGGCTGCCAAGGAGCCTGATGCTCAGGGAACGCCGCAGAAGGGAAAGAAGGCGGGCCGCAAACCAAAAGACAAGGCTGTTGATGTCATAGCCATCTCACCAGCAAAGCCAAAGGACAAAGACAAGTCCAAAGAGAAGGAAAAGGACAAGGGGAAGGAGAAAGAAAAGGAGATGGAGAGTGGGCAGGACTTTACTGCTGGAAGATATACCCGCACTGTTCAGTGCGTGTTCGATGCCAAGCCACACCCTTCCCGTTCTGATTCGGCAGGAGAGATGAAAATTGTTAATGAGGGTTGGCTGTCGATGATGCAGAGTCGAAAGAGAGGATACACTGGGGTGCCATCCCCTACCTGGGACAATATAATCTCATTCCTCAATCTGGTGAGAATTCCAGTTTCTTTCCTTTTTCTCTGAAAGTTTCGTTGGCAGTATTTCAGTCTCGTTCTTTGAAAACATTCTTGCCATCGTTCTTATAAAAAACATGTCTGTTGCAGGTGAGCACAGGTCCCACCTTCGTGTGCGGTGTGCAGAAAACTTATGCGGCCGACATTGTCATTCTCGACATCCCGGATGGCCAGGCTGTGCCAGAAGTTCTTCCAAAGGGCAAGACGCCAGGCTGGAACAAATTCGAGGACAACTACTGGAGTTGGGTGTTCGGGTTCTGTAACAACTTCCTCTCTGATGCAGGGACACTTCTGCTTTTTTTCAGTCATGTGACAATGATAGTCGTCGGGCATTGGCATCATACCTCAAGTCTTCAGGGTTTGAAGTTTTGCGCACATGGAATTGTGTGAACAGCCTCTACCTTGTGAAAGGGGGTTTCCCTGGTCAGCTGGTATGCCGTCTCCCTTCTGCTTGTGCTTTCATGATGAGTTTCAATTTCTCTGCAGCTCCACTCTAGTAGAATGTGTTATGATCGACACCGATCATCACCGATTCATGATTTTTTTGTGTCTGAGTTCTGAATAGCCGATGTACACACTTCCACTATAGATTGTGTTTACCACACTAACCTGCTATCTTTGGCAGACGAGGATGTTCGAGGCGATCTGCCTGCGGAGGATTCGCACCTCAAAGACACCATCCTCCATCCGCAGCTTTGAGATTTCTGACCAGGGTTGTTTCGTCAACCCCCCTATGAGCCCCATGTCGATGACATTTGTACAACTTCATGCAGTCCAGTCAGACTCTGAAGAGACCAGATGGCACTCCCTGGAGAGGTGCAAAGGAAAAGTCCCCAGCGTTCATGCAAATACTGCTGGAGTCATGCAGCCACCGCTCTGCACGGGTGGTCGATCTTTCTGTGTCCACAGGTTCGTTTTTCCCTTCCGAATTGGTTTTCTTTCAACAGTTTCATCTGCTTAAATCCCCCCACCAAACTGTTCATGTTCTCCTGTCTGGTGCAGGAGCAACTTACCATGCATGCAAGGCAGGCGGAAGAAGCCTTTTTGGCATGGAGGGTGATTCTGACCTCTACAACACAGTGCTCCTCCCCCTTTTGTCTGGCTCCACTTCAGGCACACAGACTGATCGGATTCAAATTCGAAATGACGATCCCGAAGATAAGCAGGTCGACAACGACTTTTCATGTGAGTAAGTGCTAAACCCTCTTTGGGAGCCATACTCAATTTCTCAATAACATCAAAGTTACAGTAATAACTTTTTCAGGCTGTCTTTCAGGAAAGGCAGCGGTGGATCTTCAGGAGATACAGTCATTTCTGGCGAGTCTGTTTTCGACAGCCCCCTTTCCAATTTTCTGCTTCCTGTTTATGCCGAAGCAATGGCACTTCACGCGGCCGAGTCCCTATCCCCTGACTTTTTAGTGGCCAGCCGTAGGTGTATCCAGCGTGGATCCGGTGTTCTAAAATACTTAGACTTAGATGCAGAGGAAGCGGGGATACATGTACTGACTCTGAGTCAGACTGAACTGTTCTTTTAATATTCATTTTCATATCTGGAAAACGTTGAATCCCCTTCCTCCACCGTAGTTGTTCCTTTAGAACAAATAATAATCACATAATCAACTTTTTTAAATTGCAATATGTATGAATCCATCTCACAAACCTCCCTGACTCTTCTCATATCCATTGTGCATTCATCTACAGTGTATTCATGCGTGCTCCATTCATGAATTTTTTCTTTTGTTCAACATCCATTGTACATTCATCCTCTGTACTCTTTAATCCACCCCACAAACCTTCCACACTCATTTCATATACGTTGTGCATTCGTCAAAAGTTTTGGTCATGCATCTTCCTGTCATGAATTTTTGTCATTGCTCAACATCCATTATACATTCATCCATTTTACTCTTATCCATCCCTCATTCATCCATCTACATTCATTTTTCACACTCATCCATCTGTTTATCATCCAACTGTACATTCATCCATCCTTTATTCAATGCCTTTTATTATGTCGTCCAGCTTGTTTCCGCGGTAAAGGGTGCCAATCCGCGGGAATACACTCCACTTCTTTCTGGGCGCGTGGTGACGCGGCCTTCACGTGTGATGACGTGGAGTGAGCCCCGTGACGTGGCATTTGCACAAGGTGACCAGGCTCACGCCGAGGCATCCCTGCTACGATGGCGACTTAACATTCACAATCGGTATACAAGGCTGAGAGGCAGAAGAAGCGAATGCTTCAATTAGGCCATGCCCGTATCGTTGCATGCAATGCAACCTTCGGGACAAATCACCACAAGGTACTCTTCATCCCTTTTACAATTTATCCACTTGCAGAAGTAGTGGATGTACGCACACTGGCAGCATCTGACATTCTGCATTCGAACAGTTCTCATTGTACACGTTGATGATCTTCGACGAGTGGCTTAACGGTATATCAGTTGCGTATATCATATGCCACTAGTACAGATTATCGTTTTTATGACTACAAACATCACTACATTTGCAGTGATAAGTGCGATTATGACTACATCACTCTGCAGTGACAAACATGAAGTCAATTCTACCATCACTACGGAGTGATAAGTGCGAAGTGATGGTCGTCACTGCAGACGTGGCACCTGCCAACGACTCAGAGTGACGTGGGGTGTAGTGTTGTAGTCATAACTATACGACTACAAAGCTACGTGTCATGATTACACTTACGACTATGTCACTACAGATGAGCGCCAACATGGAGAGGTCTCTCCATGACACGCATGACCCCCGGATGTATATGACTACACGACTGTACCTTATGACTACACTTATGACTATATCACTACTCACTACACCATTGAGGGTAGATGTGGTATATTTCATGACTACAAATATGACTCCATCACTATAGGTTTGTACTGGTTCTGGTAGGTCATCTAACACGTGTTCTTATTCGATTAGTTTATAAAACCATCAATGCTATTTTATTTATTAATTTCATGTAAATTTTATTTATTGTTTTGATATTCAGATATGTTTCAATATACAGAGCAATATATTTAATTGAATGAAAGAATTTCACACAAATACACAAATTGTTGAATGTCGATCATACAACAAAAAACCAATGGGAAAAATGTTCCCATGGATGCCGCAAAGGCTCTACAATGAGCATTCAAGAAGCCTGAAAGGCCACATGGATAAAAACCAAGCCTCAAAGACTACAAGTCCCAAAACCCAAGCCCACACCGGGGCAGCAGTCCACTAGTACTCCTACAATTGAAGAGCTCTATTTACAAATCACCATTGTGGCATATTTTCAACTACATTGCATCACATAGTCCCACCTTCTCGTCATTTGCCCCTAGGTCTCCAAAGCCTCCATCCTGCGCCCTTGTTGTGCATATCATGCAATCATCACACTCCACAACACCACATGTCGTTCAGCCATATTGACGAACACTTCCTTTGCATCCTCAATGCACCCACATTTGGCATACATGTCCACTAGGGCAGTGTTCAGAATGACAGGTGCAATTCCAGATTTGATGATGCCACCATGCATCTCTTTGCCCTTTTCCAGGGCTGCCAGGCTTGCACGAGCATTGCAAACACACAAACGTGATCTGGTTACACTTCACCCCTTCCCCCATCATTTGCTCATAGGTCTCCAAGGCCTCCATCTCGGGCCCCTGCTGTGCATATCCTGCAAGCATGGCATTCCATGACACCATATCTTGTTCAGCCATACTGTTGAACACTCCCTTTGCATCCTCGATGCACCCACATTTTGCATACATGTCCACCAGCCTCCAGGGTATTGTTCAGAATGACATCGGGTACAATCCAGCTCTGACAATGTCACCATGGATCTCTTTGCCCTTTTCCAGGGCTGCCAGGCTTGCACATGCATTGCAAATGCACACAAATGTGATGTGGTTGGGCTTCACCTTCCCCCATCATTTGATCATAGGTCTCCAAAGCCTCCATACCAAGTCCCTGTTGTGCATACCCTGCAAGCATCGCGTTCCATGACACCACATCTCGTTCAGCCATAGACTTGTTGAAAACTCCCTTCGCATCCTTAATGCACCCACATTTCGCATACATATCCACCAGGGCAGGGTTCAGAATGACATCTGGTACAATTCCAGCTTTGACGATGTCACCATGGATCTCTTTCCCCTTTTCCAGAGCTCCCCTGCTTGCACACATTGCAAACACAAGCAAATGTGATGTGGTTGGGCTTCACCCCTTTGTGCAGCATTTGCTCATAGGTCTCCAAAAGCATTCCTACCACACCCATGCTTGGTAAATCCTGCCAACATTATATTCCACATGATCAAAGATCGTTGAGGCATTCTGTTGAATACTTGGTGAGCATCCATGATGCTCCCACACTTAACATACATGTTGACAAGGGTGTTGAGTAGGAAAACATTTGGTGTGAATCCACTGTAGATAATGTGAGTGTGCACCTACTTTCCAGCTTCCGGACCTTGAATCATCTTGATGCACTTAAGCAAGAGACAGACATACGTACCTGAATCTGCTGAAATGCCTCATTGGTTTAAAGTCTGTAGAGCCTCTATCAGTCTGCCTGCCTCACAAAGCATCTTCACATGCCCAGAAGTGCCAGAAGAGGCATTGTGGACTCCCTCTCTTGATCCTCTTTCAGAAGCTGTGGTCATGGTTGAGGTGCCTAATTTACCAACTGTGCCGCTGCAGCTGCTGCCTTTAGTTGACCATCTACCCATGTAGGTTTCTTGTGGCTATTGATCCACATGGAACCATAGGTAATCTTGAGCTTGAAATCTGGCCCTCTTGGATGAATCTGGACCCACACTCTATCCCTGCACTTTCAGCTATCATGCCTCTCCACAAATAGTGCATTCATCCTTGCCTTGCTGCTAGCAGCTAACAATGACAGCCTAGATTGTTCTAGGAAACACCCAACTCAGCTTATCACACTAGTTCCTACGCTCAATTGCATCTGCTATTCTCTGTAATCCCACAGACATTCATTTTTTTGCCTCGATTGTCCCACCATTGATGACAGCTTCTCCTCGTCTCTATTACCTGTTTCTGGATACTTTCCTGTTGTTACATTGGCCATATCATGTCAGTCACTCCAAACTATCAAAGGTTCACTCAACCAGCTAACTTGCAAAATTCAACATGAAAATTTAAGGACGACTCTGATAACATGGAAAAATAGGCTAAAATGTGTTGAAGGTGCCTTCATTAGCAGTGCCTTGTTCTATCATGTGCTGCTGCTGCTTCTATTTCCAGTTGACCATCTACCCATGCAGATTTCTTGTAGCCATTGATCCACAAGGAATCAGAAGTAATCTTATGTTTGAAACCGGGTCCTCTTGGATGAATCTAGACCTTTGTCCCTAGTCCTTCAGCTATCCCTGTCTGTGTAGAAAATCATGAATACATCTCAGCCTTGCTGCTAGCAGCTGACTAACGGCGTGAAGTTCTTCCAGCAAACCCCAACCCTAATGATGAGAGGGCAAAACAGACTGCCAAAAGTTTGAAGAAGAAGGTGTTCACCACATTGTCTTTGACCTTGTGTCATGACGCATGGAGGATTTAACCGATCATCAACCCAAAATGACCTCATGTGTGCTGCTTGTGTCTGTAGTCAGGTAATGTAGGATTGGTCAGACTCGACAAGTGTTCATTCCACCGCTTCTCCTCATTCTGTTATCTGTTTTTAGATACTTTCCTGCTACCACATCGGCAGAAAACTTGTCAAGTCACCCCAAACCATCCACAGATCCACCTAATGAGCTAACTTACAGCATTCAATATGCATCTCAGAACCGAGTCTGATGAGAGGGCAAAACAAGTTGAAATAGGTGGAAGAAGAAGGTGCCCTCACCACATTTCCTCGACCTTGTGTTATGACCCATGGAGGATTTGACTGACCATGAACCCAAGAGGACCTCTTGTGTGTGTTGCTTGTGTCTGTAGTCAAGTAATGTCGAATTGGTCTGTGAGAACCACCACGGTGCAGCTGAGCGGGCAGAGGTTGAAACACGGCCTACTAAGACCAAGATGACTCTCCCAAGAACCTTGTAAATATCAGGACGAATACCAAATCATGGTAGTAACAGGAGCCAAGAGCCCACCTTTGCAGGATGGACAACACACCTTGTGATTGCAGTTGTCCCACCATCATGAAGGATCTTTATAAAACTCATGCCAGCTCACATCACGAGCGAGCTAACTTGTAGAACTCTACATGAAATTTTAGGGACGACTCTGATAACAGGGCAAAACAAGGTGAAATGTGCTGAAGAAGGTACCTTCATTAGCAGCGAATTGTTCTATCAATTGTGTTGCTGCCACTTCTGTTTCCAGGATGACATCTGGTACAATTCCAGCTTTGACAATGTCATTATGGACCTCTTTCCTCTTTTCCAGAGCTCCCAGCTATGCGTAAGGAAGACTGACAAGGATTACTGGTCAACGAGGACATCTCAATAGCTGCTTGTTGGTCTGAAACCCTAGGATGGGATCAGCACAGTTTGTACCCACCCCTTCTCTCTTATCCTACACATTATAGAGAACAGTGCTTGTTTCTGTGACTAATTCAGGCCTGGCACTCACAAAAACTATTGTGAATTGGGGAGTCATACAACCATGACACCGCTAATCAGATGAAGGACACTTCAACACTGGATTCGGCAGACCAAAACAGTCATGGGCACACATAACACAACACAGTTACATGAGGGAATGAATTCATATATGTGACTACTCCGCACAGTAAGCAGAGGCTGCCAGGCATGGCCCAGACCTGCACAGATACGTTCACTCGATAACCATTACACATCCTAAAAAAAAAAATGAACTCCTAAACATACAAAACTATTCGAGAGGCCAAATTAGCAAACACCCAGACATGACATGGGCAGACATGGTCAATACAAGAGGGCCAAACATTTCAGCCCACTATACAATCCATCACTCATTCCAGGCAGATAACACATATGAAAGAAAACACACACAAGGATCATTAAGGACCAATTTCGAAAGGGAAGGATTAATATACATACCTGAGTCGGGAATTTGCATACATGCATAGCAACAACATGTGCAGCAAGTGTTTGGAAGCCATGACCATGTTGCATAAATCTGACTTAGTGAGTAGCCTCAGTTAACCCACTGGATGTCACCAAAGGCAAGATTGGACTTTCAGAAACGAGGCATGTTGCGAATTTGAAGTTCCAAGCTATGTAGACCAATTTCAACTCCCCTAAAAACACCAAAGCACCCTATGTCTAATAATGGAAAACCTAGCTTTCGTACCACAAATTTATGATGGCTAGAAAAAACAGGCAGTTAAGATCAAACCCACCACTGAATTTGTTAGGTCAAACCAAATATTGTCTGTTTTGAAAACCAAAAAAAGAAAAAGGTACCTCCTAAAACACTAAGTCTGGAGAATTGAACAGCAAAATCAATAGACTGGGGAGCAGTCTACTTGCACAAGTAAGATTTTCAGCAACAGATTTCCGGCCTGAATAACTACCTACTGATGATGCTTTGCAAACCTCCAAAAAACAGGCACTCACTATTCAGTGGGTACCTGTGATACTGTTTGAAGTTGCAACAGTGCCATAGAGATCCTCACTTAGGGCACCAGAGAGAAACACTAGTGAAAACTACAAACTCCAAAGCAGAATTTCAATTCTGTGGACAGCCTGGGTGGGTGCAAACAGCACAAGTGGGTGTTGAGTAGAATTTTTTTTGGTGTGAATCCACTTTGGATAATGTGAGTGTGCACCTGCTTTCCAGCTTCCAAACCTTCCATCTTGATGCACTTAAACAAGAGACAGACATACATATCTGAATTTGCTGAAATGCCTCCTTGGTTTAGAGTCTGTAGAGCCTCTGTCAGGCTGCCTGCCGCACAAAGTATCTTTACATGCCCAAAAGTGCCAGAAGGGCATTGTGGACTCCCTCTCTTGATCCTCTAATTTCAGAAGTTGTGGTCATGGTTGAGGTGCCTGATTTTATCAACTGTGCCGCTGCAGCTACTGCCTTTAGTTGACCATTTACCCATGCAGGTTTATTGTAGCTACTGATCCACCTGGAATCAAGGTAATCTGGATCTTGAAGTCTAGCCCTCTTTTTATGAATCTGGACCCACACTCTATCCCTGCTCCTTCAGCTATCCATACCTCTGCACAAATCATGCATACATCCTTGCCTTGCAGCTGATAATGACAGCCTAGATTTATTCTAGGAAACACCCAACTCAGCTTATTACACTAGTTCCTATACTGAATTGCGTCTGCTACTCTCCTGTAATCTAACAGGCATTCACCTTTTTGCCTCGGTGTCCCACCATTGACTGGGGTCAGAAAAGTATTCATTCCACAGCTTCTCCTCATCTCTTCATCTCTCTTACGTGGTTTTGGATACTTTCCAGTTGTCACAGTGGCAGTATCATGTCAAAGTCACTCCAAACTACATTCACTCAACCAGCTCACTTACAGAATTCAACATGGAAATTTAGGGCCGATTCTGATAAGAGGGAAAATGTGTTGAAGAAGGTGCCTTGATTACCAGTGTCTAATTTTATCAGTTAAGCCGCTGTTGCTGCAGCATCCAGTTGACCATCTACCCATGCAGGTTTCTTGTAGCTATTGATCCAAGGAATCATAAGTAATCTTGGCCCTCTTGGATGAATCTGGACCCACTCTCTATCCCTGCTCCTTCAGCTATCTCTGCCTCTACACAAATCATGCACACATCTTTGTCTTGCTGCTAGCAGCTGACAATGACAGCCTAGATCTGTTCCAGCAAACACCCTAACCAGTTCCTATATTGACTTGCGCTTCCAACAGGCATTCACTTTTTTGCACCAACGAGCTAACTTGCAGAATTCAACCTGAAAATTTAGGGACGACTCTGATAACAGGGAAAACAGGCTGAAATGTGTTGAAGAAGGTGCTCATAGGTCTCCAAAGCCTCCATCCCGCGCCCTTGTTGTGCATATCCTACAGTCATCGCACTCCACGATACCACATCTCGTTCAGCCATACTGTTGAACACTCCCTTTGCACCCTCGATGCACCCACATTTTGCATACATGTCCACAAGAGTACTGTTCAGAATGACATGGGGTACAATTCCAGCTCTGACAATGTCACCATGGACCTCTTTGCCCTTTTCCATGGCTGCTAGGCTTATGCATGCATTGCAAATGCAATCAAACGTGATGTGGTCGGGCTTCACCCCTTCCGCCATCATTTGATCATAGGTCTCCAAAGCCTCCTTCCCGCGGCCTTGCTGTGCATATCCCATAAGCATCATTCAGCCATACTGTTGCAAACTCCCTTCACATCCTCGATGCACCCACATTTCGCATACATGTCCACGAGGGTGATATTGCAAACTTAAACGAACGTGACCCGGTCCGGCTTCACCCCTTCCCGCATTATTTGCTCGTACGTCTCCGAAGCCTCTATACCACGCCCCCACTGTGCATATCCTCGCCCTTCCTACATCATTTGCTTAAGAATAAGCTCAAGAAAGTTGCATCAGTGCTCAAGTATAGGTTGCAAAGCCTCAACCCCACGCCCCTGCATTGCATATCCTGCGATCATCCCGTTCCATGACATAAGTTCTCCTTGCTTCAGCTCGATACTACGAAAACATATGGTAGCGCGGGAGACAAAAAGGTGCTAAGTCCCAGCCCTCTGTGTTCACGACTGAACATGGGCAACCCTAAAGCAATTTTTTGAATTTTTTAACTTTTTGCACTTTGTGTCATTCCATTGATACAAGTGCTTTGTTAAAATTAGATGGATGAGGTCATCCAATGGATGAACCCATTCATGTATATGCCTTAAGATGCCATGTGTAGTGATGTAGTCATATAAACATAGCTATGAAACCTACTGTAATTATGTAGTCATAAGCTTTTATGGCATGTCATCAATGTGTAGTAGTGGTGTAGTCATTTAGTCATAAGCTTATATGGCACGTATCTGACGTGTAGTATTGCGTATGACTACTAGTTATATAAACCAAGCATGTGTTCTTGGTCAACAATGTTTGACCACAGCTCCTAGTCATGTAGTAACATGTATGACTTCATTAGGTTAAAATATATTAAAATACGCCCAACAATGGGTTTCATCACTATGTAGTCACACATATAGTCATGGTTACCAAGGTTTATATTACCCATAGTCATAAAAATGACAATCTGTACTAGTGCGCGCATGAGCGGACAACAGACCTGGTGCTGTGGATGGCAGCCTTGCGGGACTCTCTCCTCGCAGAAATGCCGGACTGGCGACCCAATGCCTTCACTGTGGACGATGCCGACACCGAAATTTAGCCATTACGTAAGTTTCGCGTACCCTCCTGTACACTCGCGTGCAAGTCCGTCGCTTGCGTCCATTGTCTGTCTCTTTGGCAAGTCCCCTGCCATACAACGCAGTCCTGGCTGCAAATCCGGCCCATTCCTTTTTACAAGTCTGCTGGCAAACTAGTCCACTGATAATGTCCTCTAGCGAAGTCCGTTATAAGACTCACTTGCGCAAGTATGCTGCAAGGTCAGTCTACTCGGGTGTGCTGCCAGCAAAGTCTGGGTAAGTCTGCTACCGGTCTTCTAAGGGCAAATCCGCTGGCAGGCCAGTCTGCCGGAGAGGACTGTTCGCAAGCAGTCCGCTGCAAGACTCACGTGCGCCAGTCTGCTGCGACCTCAGTCTGGTCCAGCAAGTCCACTGGCAGGCGAGTCCGCCGGAGGGGACTGTTCGCAAGCAATCCGCTGCAAGACTCACGTGTGTTAGTCTGTTGCGACCTCAGTCTGGTCTAGCAAGTCCGCTGGCAGGCAGGTCTGCCGGAGGGGACTGTTCGCAAGTAGTCCGCTGCAAGACTCACGTGCGTCGGGCTGCTGCGACCTCATTTCTGGTCCAGCAAGTCCGCTGGCAGGCGAGTCTGCCGAAGGGGACTGTTCGGAAGTCTGTTGGCAACCCAGTCCGCTCGAGATGCTCTCTGGCCAAGTCCGTTGCAAGACTCACTTACGTAAGTCCACTGCGAGGTCAGCGTGGTCAGGTCTGCTGGCGGTGACGTGAGGGCAACACTCATGGCATGTTAGAGTGGGCGAGTTTGCTGCCTTAATCCGTTGGGCAAGTCCATTGGAACAGGCGGGCAGACCAGTCCACCGGAGAGTCTACTGGATTAGTGCCCAAGTCCACCGGCAAAGTCATCTTTGAAGTCTCTCGTGTGGGCATGTGTACTTTACAGGGTTGTTTTCCAAGGAATGCTCATTTTCCTGTGCCTTTGGCATGTCCGGCGGGCTTGGGTGAAGCAATCATGCGCGAAAACCAAAGATCCTATCACTGCCGCAAACTTGCTGAAAGATATGGGAGACCTCATGTACTATAGAGGTGAACCTGCAAGCAATCCCAAAGAAGGTCTTGTGTGGGTAGCAACAACGCTCCGACGCATGAGAAAGAAATATCCGAATGGGCATGAATTTCTGGACTACATCGATAAGGAATGACGTCCTAAAATAACAATGTGATGTACAACAGCTCGCCATGTTCCGCATGCCAGACAAGACACAAACGCTAGCATTGAGGCATACCATGGAAACTTGAAGGCAAGACTGAGGATGGGGAAAGACAAAATGACTGGGCGTAGAGTGGATTGGCTCATATTCACAGGCCGTGTGCTAACACACTACTGGTATGCAATTCACCTGAAGACGCACGGATCCATAAGGAATGACAAACATGAGAAGTACAAGTCCAATTCTATGCTTGCGGCACGCGATATCCTAGCTTGCAATGTCACTCTTCCGTTCCATCCTGGGCAACCAACCTATGTTCTAAGCACCAATCACCCAAACACAATTTACATTGTTTACAACCCCGGATGCAAATGGGCTTCTTGCACTTGCCCATGGGCAATGAAGGGCAATTTGTGCAAGCATCAAGTCCAAGTCCTGACGTTGCTTCAACCACACTTGCAGGATGGACTCATAGTGCGCGCTTGTGGCACGGCGCCGGGAACCATTCATAGAGGATTGCATAATGTGTTTAAGATTCATGCAAGTGGCGGCAACGAAGAGGGTTTGGGAAATGCAACAGAGGGCCCTTCCACAGATGACTTCCCCTATGATGCGGAGCCTGTCCTCGTACCATCCTCCATGGACGAAGAATTTGCAGACATACTTCGCATTGTTGGTGACGACAAACACCTGGAGAAACATGTGTTGTCTTCTCTTCGTATCTGTAGGGGGCAGCTTGTTGATATTCTTCTCATGAGTAGACCAGTCTCCTGGTTCTGAACCTGCCTCCACCCGGCTAACCAGTGAGCCTCATGCGGTCTGCCCATCAGACTGGCCATTCTGAGTATGGTGGACTCTCACTTACTCCAGACTTGGCAGACTACTGGCCAATGCCATCCATGTGTACTCTACCACTCCGGTGACTCTCGACAGTCTGCTCACCAGTGTCGACTCATGGTTCCCAATCGTATCTGTCAGTCTGCCGGACTGGTCCCAACTCCTCAGTCTGTCGGACTTTCGTCAGTCTGGCGACATTGCCCTCTCATAACGTCTGCTCACCAGCCTAGGCATACCCTCTTCGCGTACTCTGGCAGTGTGCTGACTCTCGGCTGTTTGCTTACCAGTGGACTCCCTTGGTATGTTAAACAAAATGATTGTGTGTGCTCGCACTGTGCAAGGGTAAGTCCGCTTAACAACATGCAGTGAATTGGTCACAACGAGTACTCCACACTGCACTCATAATCGATCAATAGGATGTGTATGCAAAGTCATCTTTTATTTCGTTGCAAATGCTCAAAAGCATGCTTACATGACAAATGCGTCCTATGGTGCACCTCTAATCTCGGGCCAAGACGGATATCTATGAGGATACTGCTTTCTCAGCAACGACCAAACCAGTCAAGATGTACTAAAGACACTACATCCGTTGGCCAAGTGCAAACTTGAACGTAAACCAGTATTTCATGAAAGGTACTCCTCTCTCTGCCCTTTTAGAAGAGGTTCGACTATGCCCAGTTTGTAGCCATTCATAATATCCTTGGATGAAGGACATGACGTAAAACCCACATTCCCAGCTGAATGGCTGTTGGGGCACTTCAGGCTGGTTGAACTGAAATGCCCTAACCTCCTCCCAACCCGGTGAATCAACACTGTAGCCTAAACACTCCGCATGCAGCTTCCGTATCCATGACAAAACATATGGGCAACCATGCAAAGACTCGATGAAGTTCATGTGAGTGTAGCAGCCTTTCCGCACGTCGATGACAACAACACTCCAATGCCCCTTGCAAGACGATTCTCATGCATCTCACGGCAGCAGTCCTCTCAGTAGACCACTCCAACTACCTCTCTAGCAGATTCTACAAACTCGCAAGTAGGCTGGGTCTTGGTCCTAGTACACTCAGCCGACTCAGCAGACTCACGACTCAGCATACTCATCACTCAGCAGACTCATCACTCAGCAGACTCAGCATAATGAGCAGACTCAGCAGACTCGGCAGATTGAGCAAACTCAGGAGAGTGGGCAGATCGAGCAGATTGTCCTCATTCAAAAGACTGGGCAGATTTTCTAGACTGAGCAGACTGAATGGACTCAACCAGCGAGAGGCCAGTGTGAACGGAGTGACGTCATTCAAAAGACTGGCCCGACAAAACACACTGGGTATGCGAGATCTACCACAATCGGAACGATTATATGATGGCAGTCTTTTATGTCTTTGACGAACCGACGGACGCTCCAGCAAGAATGCAGATTGTCCACTAGCCTTTCCCATGGCCTGTCCTAGTATGTCATCATACGAGACCACGTTGAGGCTGGCAATAATGCAGGGTTGACTGGACCAAAATGGACGTTACCAGCATAGTTTTAGATGACTGCAATTGATGGTGTCATCAATTGAAATTGAATTAACTCATTAAAACCAGCAAATATTATGTCATTGGATTCCTAGCTTCAATATGCACCCATAGCAACTCTCCAATCATGAATCCGATAAGAAATGACTCCGATATGGACTTTTGAACACCGTCATTGTGGACTGTTATCGCAATGAATGGAATTACAATGGACTCAAGTTCTCCTATGTGCCATTAGTGAATTCCATTGTAATTTGGACATAAGGTGGCCATTTTGGTCCACATTATAGGTATGGATTTGAAGTGGCAAAATCATTTGTCATTTGACTCATATGGACTAATATATGTCAAAAAAATAGGCGTTTTTTGAAAAGTCCATAGCTCATCTTGTTTTTTGGATTTTGGGTGTCATTGTTTTTCTAGAAGTATAAAAACCTATAATCTTCAATGTCTAGGTGTCATAGTGATTTGTTTTTGTAAACTCTAATTTTTAATTTTTCATAAATTCTCTAAATAATAGACTAAAATATTTAATGAATTATATCTTTAATATTTAGGGTAGGACTCTTTACTAAATATGTTCAGTATACCATTATCTATCACTAAAAATATATTTTGGGATAGTATCCTCAACTTTTGTTTTTTGGTCATGGACTTTCATGGAGCAGGATCTGCCATTTTTGGTCCACTCAACCCTGCAACTGCCCTGGGAGGACTACTCACTGGTGCATTTGTCACTGAAGAACCACTTCCTTGTCCGTATCCAATGCCATTTTGCGGTCCTTGTTCATGAAGACAGCGGACTTGCCTTTCTTCGCAGGCTTCTTGGCAACATGACCCTCCCGAACTTCTTGAGTCTGCTCCACGACAGTCCGCTTCTTTGCTCTACTTGTGCCCTGGGATTCGGCAACTATTGTGGCTGTGTTCGATGCAGCAGACTGACGAAGTGATGCGGTCTTGCTTCGCAACACGACTGTGTCTGCAGGTTTGTTCACATTTGCAGGACCTACATTGGCAGCCTCACGGGTCGCATGTGTTGATCTAATCCGTGCATCTATTGGCGTTACAAGCCACCTTTTCTGGTTGTGGAGCCAACGTGAGTAGCATAGGCGGATTGTGGAATTGCCTGGGAGGGAAATGGTGTCTTAAAGTCTTGTAGGTACAACAGATCCTGTCTATACACAGAAATTGAACATAAATCTGAAATCACAGAGGTGGAAGACGGCAGGGCACAACCTGTACGGCGTCATTGGAAATAAGCGACTGGGCAGACTGCTCCCCTGCTTGAACGCCCAAGTCCGGACCTGCTGTAGCCAGGGGCACTATGACAGATTCTGTGTGCGCGACATATTGGTCCTCAGTCTGTCCAATGTTATCGTCAGTCTGTTGCTCAGTATCCTCAGTCTGGTCAGCCTGGTGCTCAGTCTGCTCGCCGCTTTGGTCAGTCTGCTGTTGAGTCTGGTGGACACTCTCGTTTGCGGGGGGAATGGCATGTTGGCCCTTAGTGTGCTGCTCAGTGTTCTCAGTCTGGTCAGTCTAGTGCTCAGTCTGCTCGCCGCTCTAGTCAGTCTGCTGTCGAGTCTGGTGGAGACTCTCGTGGGCGGGGGGAACGGCATGTTGGCCCTTAATCTGACCATGTTCAGCGTCAGTCTGCTGCTCATTGTCCTCAGTCTGGTCAGTCTGGTGCTCAGTCTGCTTTTTGCTATGGTCAGTCTGTTGTTCAGCGGCCTGGTGGTCACTCTTGTGGTCGGTCTGCTCTTACAGGGAGGAGATCAATCTATCAACTTGCAAGTCAACTGTCTCTTCAGGGTCTGATGCAAAAAAAACTTGATTACCGCCGACATGTAAATTATCTGCGGCAACTACATCGTCTAGTTCTTCAGTAAGGTCAATGATACGGGGTTGAGTTTCCATATTGTGGTCGATCACGTAAGAATCATCTAAAGCTTTCGCAAGTAAACGAACCAAAACCGGGCTGAACTGAATGGAAATAGATGGCAGGCCATGGGCCACTGGAGAAGAATGGTTTACCGGTGCTCGACTTGTATCCTCAAATGATGCGCCAATATGTGAAGATGGTCCGGCGGGAAAAAAAAAACTCCGTCAATGCACTGATAGAACTCCGCAGAAATTCAGAGACAGAGTTCCGTTGAGGCCAGTGTAGCCAACTCTGTTCAACGAGCCAGGATCCGGACTGGTGGACAGGAAGTGTAGTTGGGTCTTCCGAGTGAGTATGGTTGTGAATCTGTTGGACAGTCTGTAGGGCACTGTCATGTGGTGACTGCTTTCAGTCTGCTAGACGGTCTGGTCATTGGTATGCTGCACGGTCTGCTGGTGCACAGCTAGGTCATCCGTCTGCAGCCCGGTCTGGTCATTGGTATGCTGGATGGTCTGCTTGACAGCGACGTAATTGGTATGCTGCAGGGTCTGGTGCAGAGGCAGTCCTTCAGTCTGCTCGCCGGTCTACTCGCCGGTCTGCTCATGAGTCTCCTCGTCCTCGGTGTGGCCTGTAGTGCACCCACTCTCCTGAACATTGGCTGGGATAGTGTTGACAGTCTGTCCATGCTCTTTTTGTTGCAGTAGGTCAGTCTGCTGAGCAGTGGCGTCTTCAGCAGTCTGCTGAACGGTGTCATGGAGTCTCTGTAATGCCAGCACAACATCTCGTGCACATATGACAAGGGAATTGAAAGCACACTGCACGTGCTCGTCTAAATCGGACATTCCTGAAACAGATGAATTGGACAAAGTGAGTCTGACAGCATGGTGGAAGAAAAGACCATGAACTTCACAACAGTCTAGAAGAAGTCGACATTACCTTCTAGGAGGTTGCCAATGAGACCAATATCTTTGATTTGGCGTTCCAAGCATGCTCCATCGAGATGGCAAATCACTGACATGTTGTATTCAAATGGGGAGCCGCACCAAAGGACTTTGAACACATCCGGTCTGTTCAACACAATGTCGAATACTGCTCGCTCCATTACCGCAGCAAACCATTGCAACGCCTCATCCACAACACTCTTCTTACCCTCATCCGAATCTGAATGAAACAAATACTTCCTCAAACTTTGCAGTCCTTTACCAATTTACTGTATGAACAGAAATTGTCGAATTGCATCCATCGATGGTGAAGGAAAGAATTAGCAATGCGATCAAAGTACTCTTCAGTAATTCCAAGCAAGTGCTTTCCCCGCACCCCAAATGTATGGGGTGGGGAAGTGACTGGAGCAGCTGCCCCCCCCTCAACAGTCCCTCTCTCTCCTTCTCTCCCTCGTTGCCTCTCTCCCTCTCTCTCCCTCTGTCCCATCACGATGTGGAGAGAGAGGGAGAGAGGGAGAGAGAGAGAGAGAGAGAAGGAGCAGCTGCTCAGTCACTCCCCCACTCCCCCCCCCCCATTTTTTTTTTCTTTCCCTCTCTTTCCCTCTCTCTCCCTCTGGACACTGGGCTTATGGAATTGTTGTCCCGACTTCCAATTTTGAGGAAATTGAAAAAAATTGCAAAATTGGGTTGCAGGGAATTTTAGATGTTTTTTTAATCCAAAATGATTTTTATTTTTATTTTTTTTCCTAGTGAAATATTTTCACTAAAAAACCTGTGAGTTGCAAAACTCCCGTCAGTTTCTACTTTTTCAATCCAACCTGGATGAAAAAAAGACTTCATCTGACGGGACCTAAATATAGGGCAAGACAAGTGAAAAAACCTTCCATGTTTTTCATCTAACCTAGATGAAATACGGACTACATCCGTTGAGTGCAAGACAGGATGAAAGCACGATGTCTTTCATCTTCCACGGATGAGAAATGGACAACGTCCGTCGGGCGGATAGACCGGCGGATGTTTTTCATCCTGAGAAGGATGAATGACGGGCCAGACAGGGGAAAACCCTGCGCAACCCTAATGTCTTTCTTTTTGCGCTGCGAGAGCGCGCGCAATGGCCGTGAGGAGATGGTGCTCGTTGCTGCATACCTTGAGCTGCCAATCCTTGAGTGTTTATGGCTCCTGTGAGCGACGCCTGGGCGGGCTCTTTAAGGCGATGGCGGTGGCTTAGAGATAAGGGAAGATTCCCTGTCTCAGTTGTCTGTTTTTTTGCTGCACAAAGGAACCGCGGCAGTGATGGCGGAGGTACCACCTGCATGCCTATGACGTTTCCCTAGGAGGCCTCCTCTTATTTCTCCGTCTCTCTCCTCCATCTGTCCCTTTCCCTCTGCTCCTCACAAAAGAAAAAAACCAGAGAGGGGCTGAGCTGCTGCTGCTCAGTCACCCCCCCCTACTTCTTTTTTTATTTTCTAGGCCCCCTCTATCCCTCTCCCTCCCTCTCTCCCGTCTGTCCTCTCTCCTTTCTCCTTTGTGCAGGTCCCCAAAAAAAAATGGAAATCTCTCCCTCTCTTTCTCTCTGTCCCTCTCTCTCCATGAAATTGAAACTGAAGAACACTTCTTCTATTGTCCTATATACTATGAGATCCGTGGGGATTCCACTGTCTACTCCGTGGAACCCAAACTCTCACTGAAATCTCTCACTATGAAGATCAGAAATGCATGGCTGCTTACTTGCAGTTGGGCGCCTCATGCAGCAGCTCCTTCACGCTAGCGCTCTGCCACCAGGTCGCGTGGGCACACTCCCTCGCTCAAACAACAAAAAAGGGAGAAGAGGGAGAGAGAGAGCGAGGGAGAGAATGAGGGAGAGAGATACGGGCGAGAGGGAGAGTGAGGGCTAAGTGGGAGAATGAGAGAGAGAGAGAGAGAGAAGGAGAGGGAGGGCAGCTCCCTCACGCGGCAGCTCCTTCACGCTGGCGGTCCCTCCCGCGACGCTGGCGTTTGGCTGGCGCTCCACTAGCAGGTCATGGGGCGCGCTCCCAGCTCGCTCAAACAACAAAAACAAAAAAAAACGACATAGAAGAGGGAGAGAGAGAGTAAGGGAGAGGGATTAGGGCGAGAGGGAGAGTGAGAGAGAGGCGCACGCGAGTTTGAACGCTGTGGCACGTCAGTGTTGCGTCACCGCCGCCGGAAAACGCTCCGGCGCGCGGGGTAGTTGCGCCCAGGAGAGCTCGAGAGCAAAAAAAACAAAGTAGGGATGGAGGGAGGGGAGGGTGGAAGAGTGAGAGGAGGAGGGTGAGGGAGAGAGAGATCAGATAGAGAGATTGAGAGGGGGAGTAGAGGCGGTCGGTGCAGCCGCGGCGCGCCAGTGTGGCGACCCCACCAGAAAACCTCGGCGGCGATCAGGCGCCTTCGCGAAGGGGAGAGAGAAGGGGAGAGAAGGGCGGCCACCTTGGCAGGAGGAGGATCCGCTGCGATGTTGGGGAATCGCACGAGCGTCGCTGCCTCAGGGGGACGTCGCACGACAGTCGCAGATCTGGCGCAGAGTGAGTTGAAGAGGCTCTCATTTTTTTTTTTTTTTTTTTTTTGGTTTTTGGGTTATGGGGTTTTGCAAGGATCATTTGGGTTTTTGGGTCTTTGGCTCTTAGGGTTTTAAGGGTTACATAGTTTAGTTTAGGGTTTAGTTTCATAGTTTAGTTTAAGGTTAGTTATAATATTAGTTTAGGATTAGCTGCAATATAGTTTTGTTTTTAGGGTTTTGTTTTTTGGTGGGGTGGGGACATGGCTTTACGTTTGTAGGGTTTTTTTTTTCAAGTTTTTCCAAGGGTTGGGAGTGTAACTCCTCCGGAGGTTACAGTGGGTCACAATACGGTAATCTACCTCTATCTCGTGCTAGGTCATGCCGCGTGTTTATCGACGTGTCACTTGAGGATTCGTTGCCGGCTGTGCCACAACCACCTGCTGAGGTCGAGACAGCACGTTCGCCTCGTCTACGAGTTTGGCGGCATCGCCATGTCCGCACAGCTTTGCCCCCACGGCCACCACCCCGAGGTCGTAGGCCGCAAGTCCAGAGGCACGAGCCCCGGGGAGACCCCGCCGGGACGCCTCCCCAAGATTGAGTGTTGGTGCAGTTGGTGTTGGGCACGACTACCGGTTGGGAGGACCACACCGATGATGCGGCGACCCCATGTTGTGCAAAACATTACGCCAAGTACGAGATTGCTGATGCAGCAAAGGTAAGTCGTCCATATATCTTCTCACGTACTCTTAAATTAAAAGTACTATATCTAATGAAACCTCGCGTTTGTGAATTGAGTATTGATGCATTTCATATCATGCATCTTGCAGCCCCGTCTTGATGTCCAAGCTCGCAATTTTTTTGCTGAAGAGGCATACCGATGCGGGTTTCTTCCTTCTTACGAGCCCCACCCCGTTCCGGATGTGAACATTTTTTTCTCGCAACATGACGTAGATGCAGTTTGTGAGGTAGCGGGGTACGATGCGTGTTTTTCTATTTTTGGGCACTGGGCTAGGCGCTTGTCACCTACGCACACACATTCGTCATCCTCGACATCGGCACCCCCATCATCACCATCATCCGCATCGTCCGTTCCTCCTATTGTAGATGGTCTTTCCTCATCACCATTGCCATCCGAGGTCCCTCATACCGACCGGCTACGTGTCCCTTCCCCTCCATTGCCGAGACCACAGCCGCCACCGAGTCCGAGTTCGACATCCTCAACATCGGCACCCCCATCATCACCATCATCCGCATCGTCCTTCCTCCTATTGTACATGTTCTTTCCTCATCACCATCGCCATCCCGGCCATCTCGCCAGTACTACCTCACGCGAGATCCCTCATACCAACCTACGTTTCCCTTCCCCTCCATTGCCGAGACCACAGCCGCCACCGAGTCCGTATCCGGGTCCTCCGGCAGAACCCGGATGGATCCCACCACCTTTGGGGACTGTGTATGACTGGGACCGATGGATCACTAGGTTCCCACTCCGGGAGAAGGCCCCCCCGAAGTGATGGACGGGCGCCGCCCCCTAGGAGAGTGGACCGAAGTTGTTTCGCACGGTTGGTCCGCGCCTTCGCCGGCCTGATGACGGCACCATACGTCATCGTGGTGCTAGGGAGCTATTCACGATGGGAGTCCAACCCCATTTCTACCAATGTCTTGTGCCTTGTCCAGTTCCGATTCCCGAGGGTGAGCCCTTTTTTTTGGGGTCGCATGTATTGCGTGATGGAGGCAATGGACCCTAGTATGGGTCGCGGACTTTTTTTGATGGAGGATGTAGTTTTGGGGGAGGAGAGGATTCTGTGGATTTGTTCCCCTATTTTGGGCCGAGGTACACCCACCGGGAGTGGCAATTATTGCAGACACACGGCCTTGGTCCTTGATCCATCCTTACATCCTTGTTTGTGAACGACAATGATGTAAGGGCGAGAAATGGGGCCGCAAAGCCCATATTTATTGTGACGGAAACCGTGTACGCAACGTGGCTGGGCTCATCAACAGTTCAGTTACCTTACCACCGGGCCACACCGCCAACGTGTTTTGGGATGAGCGCCATGACGGGGATAGTAGATTGGACCCTAACATCACCACTTTTGTGATGACATGTGCAAGGAGGACTATTAGGGCTGGAGAGGAGTTGTTTGCAGAGTATGACTTTAGGCGTTAGCCGACTTTCATCATGTGTAGATGGACGTAGGAAGACATTTTGTACATTGAGGTGGCTTCCTCCACCGTGTATATATATACATAGGCATTGATGTGTATTTGGATGCAGTTTTTCATGCTATATTCAAGGGAGTTTGGGTGACGTTATATGTGAATTTGGGTATTTTGAATTATATAGTGTCTCCTTCATGTGGTGAAGCAATGTATGTATTCCCCTCGTGTGTATAATGTGTACTTTGGGTTTTATCTTGTATGATAATGAACAACGCCATGTATGGAAACTGATAATGACATGGTTGTTTTTGGCATCTTAGGATGCCGGCCACAACCCCACGACGTTAATTCATGAAGTTCATGATCTTGTCATGAACCGGGATTTTGTTCCTTCGGAGGGGGGTGCGTATCAAAGGGACCCGACCCGTCTGAAATGGCGGTCTCCGATGATGAGGACAACAATGACAATGGAATTATGCATGAGGATGTGGCAGCAATGGAGGACCTCTTAATGCATCAGATGGTAGATGAGGACACAGACTCTTTGAATGACATGGAAAAAGAAGCCAAAACTCCCTTTATACGAAGGGGCCAAAGTGAGTAGACTTTCAACCATCTTGTTGTTGCTGAATTTGCAAATCCGGTTTGGCATAAGCAATGTGGGTATGTCCGCCATAATGCGGACTATTGCGGACTACATCCTTGCCCCACATTTGAAGCCGAGAATGCCACGATCAAGAAAAGAGGCAAGAGCAGCCTTGGATGCTGTGGGGATGGGCTATAAGATTTTTCATGCATGTCCATGTGATAAAACCCTGTACTACGGAGAGGATGCGAAACTCACCAAGTGTCCAAAGTGCAACAAAGACCGATATCGGGATGATGTTCAAGGGAAGAAAGCCCCGCGCAAGGTATACCCGCGCCACAATACACTTGTATATTGCATTCTACCTTTTTGCAACCTACAGACGTAAGGTTTTACTTAGAGATATGAATGACACTGATTATGATATGGGGCCGACATGGGGATGGTGCCAAAAATGCACTACTTTCCAATCATCCCGCGACTGCAGGCACACTACCGAAGCCCCTCATTGGCAAAACTGATGAGATGGCACGCCTCGCATCGGAGCCCCCCGGGAAAGGTGTGCGGGCCACAAGATTCACAAGCATGGAGGCATACTGAAGAGATGTGGCCTTTTCTCTTGGAGGACCCACGACATGTCCGCCTCGGCTTCTCCTCGGATGGGGTCAACCCATTCTCTGTCCAGTCATGTAGTCATTCCACTTGGCCGGTGACCATGGTGAATTACAACATCCCTCCGTATCTTTCAATAAAAAAAGGCCATATCATGTTGGCTGCCATTGTACCGGGTGAGTGTTCCCATTTCATGCTTATTATTATTTTGGATTTTACATTAATCTTCTTCTCTTTGGCGCAATTCCGATGGAAGATTGATGAGTGACGTAATCATGTAGTAAGATGTGTCATTCATTATGAAGTATAATTAGCATGGTGGAGCATTGAAACAATTAATGGTGTGAATGTCTCATAGGGAAAAAACAAGTGAAAGACATGGACACGTACTTGCGACCTAGTTGATGACTGAAGGAGTTATGGAGGGGGGTCCGGCATTGGATGCTTCACTTGACCCTATGGCCGGACAATCTTTTCAGATGAGAGACATCTTGCTTTGGACAATGCATGATTATCCAGGTATATTATGTTCCCCATGAGAAACCCGCGTACATTTACCTGTCAAGGGATATTGATGAGGATTGGGATTGATTGAAGTAGCGGCGACAGTCTTCTGCACCGTAGTGGGGTAGATGCACATGGAAACTTTTTGTCTTTCCTAATGTGGCGGAATGTCTACAGGACTTACTGTTTGCTCGGGGTTGAGCACTAAAGGGTACCACACATGCCTGCATTGTGGCGATGAACTTGATGCACAAAGCTCCAGCAATCTTCGCAAGATGGTGTATCCCAACTACCGCAAGTTTCTTCCTATGAGCCATCGAGACAAACACTTGTTTGATGACAAAGTGGAGTTACGTCCCCACCTGTGACACCATCCGGGCACTTTTGGGAAGACCGATGGAAGGAGGCCCATCCGGAGGGGTCCGGTGAAGTGGAGGTGCCCGGCATGAAGCGACTTTCAATCTTCTACGAGTTGCCATATTGGGCGGTACATATTCCACAAAAACACCATCAATATTGCTATGCATGCATGTGATATTGCATGTTTTGTATGATTTCCATTGTCACTTTCACGACAAAATAGACGTGTAAGAATTTGTGGGTGGGGATATGTGTAGGACCTGAAGATTCGTCATCTTCTAGATCCCATGCATATTGAGAAGAATGTTTGCTCGTCCTTTTTTCGTGTTCTTCATGGCACGCCGGCAAAGAAGGGAGTGGCTGCGAAAGGAGATTCTCTCGGTGTTAGAAAGAACTTGAGGAGCAGGGTCGCATGCCCCATCTATGGGCCGAAGAAAATGGTGTGGACCCAAAGGGTGTTGTACGGTGGAAGTATAGGCGTGCACCTTGGCAATGGACAAAGGAGGAATACAAGAAAGTGATAGCCACCATAGGAGCTGTCCGAACACCAACTGGTTATGGGTCATCCCTCCGTATGAAGTTCAACGAAGACGGGGTCCATGGTTTGAAGTCTCATGACTACCACAATCTATTGCAAGACATCTTGCCCATTGCAGTACGTGGGACATTGACTCCCGAGGTTCGCGAGACAGTCTATAGATTGGGAGCATTGTTCCGGTGGATTTGCTCCAAAGAGCTGGAGGAAGCGGACTTTCCACGCATGAAGAAGGAGGCGGCGGTGGTCATGTGTGTTGGAGATGCACATTCATCCCTCCTTCTTTGACATCCAAGTGCACTTGGTAGTGCACTTAGTGGAAGAGGCTTCGATTGCCGGCCCCGTTTATTCTCGGTGGATGTACTACCTTGAGCGATACATGAAGACTTTGAAAGCACATGTAAGACAAATGGCACACCCGGAGGGTAGCATGGCGGAGGGGTATACATTGCAAGAGGCTATGTTCTACTGCATGGAGTACTTGACAAGGGTGGATAAGGAAGCCCCTCCGATGTGGAAGGAAGATGAGGATGTACGAACCAATGACATCGTTTTGCCCAAAAATTCAAAGAGGGTAAAATTACCCATCATGGTGATTAACCAAGCGCATGAGTTCATACTGAAGAATCCCCCATCCATACATGAGTGGGAGGCAAGATACAATAACCTTGTTCAGCAACGACAGGAGGAGACGGTTGCGTGGAGGCGAAACCATGCAAGGGCAACTACACGCGCTCCGCGAGCAAGGGGCCGGCGTAGGAATGTGCCTTCACAAGAATTGCCCATGGAATTGCAGCCTCTAAGTTCATTCCGCCATTGGCTTCGGACTGAAGTAGAGGATAGCATTGCGAAAGGTGAGGTGGTTTCAGATTTAGTGCAAGACATTGCAAGGGGCCCCTCTCAATTTGCGACCTCATACACGGCGTTTTGGGTTAATGGTCGTCATTTCCGCATTCGTGCTCTTGACATGAAGCGCAAAACAACGTTTGATTCTGGCTTGTGTGCCTCATGTTGGCAAGACTTTGTGTGGGGCAGGGGAGATACACGACCTACCATGAGCACACTCAACTACTTTGGAGAGCTTGAGAGCATACTCCAACTTCAGTATACAAGGCACCAGCCTCTTATCTTCAAGGCAAGGTGGTTCCAGCCACATCTTGTGGGGCCATCCGCAACAATACTGGAAGACGAGTGTGGTTTCATGCGCGTCAATACAAATAGGCTCGAGTCTACTCATCGTCCCTCCGATGAGCCTTTTTCATGGTCTTCAGACATGGAGCAAGTTTTCTTCTCCGGATCAGGAAATTGGAAGGTGGTTGTGCATGCTCAGCCAAGAGGAAGACGTATCTATCATGGTCAAGGATCTACATGGGGCGAGGCAAATGCGGAGGAGGAAGAGACTGGTCATGATGCCACTGATGTTGGCCGAGGTTGGATAGAGGGGGTACAAGAGAATGATGACGCCCCGGACAATGCATCCCGGACCCTATACGATGAGGCTCCATCAGATGCGGATGTTGGAGAAGAAGATGAAGACATGGTCATTGAAACCGAGGTGGAAGATGATTCAGATGTGCCTTTTGGTGACCAGGCCATTTATGACAATGACTCTGATGAGCAAGAAGACTTGTAGCTTGATGAGGACGAAGAAGCTCCGGATGATGATGTTCAAGTCGATTAGACACGTAATCAAAGCTACATAATAATTCTCGCACATAACTGTACCTATCCCTTCGATTGATTGTACATGTACATGCATGTAGCTTATTTCTATGATTGATCAATGAAAAATCCATGAAGAAAATCCTTTGTAGGTGTGGCGATCTAGGAATGAAGTTGTGACTCGAAAAGTGACTCTAGTGTTGAGAGTTTTTGTACGAGGGCAAGAATGTTGGAAGACATGGTTCTTGTTCTACAAGTGTTGACCAAGACTACCCCTTGGAAACCCTTCAATCGATTTGGTTACCATGATCTCGAAAGAATCTTTGAAATTGGTGTGAAAGACAACAATGTTGTCAAAGCCATTGCCAAAGCAATCTACCCTCAACCCTCTAACCCCATGGCCCTTCCCTTTTCCTTTCCTAGTGTCCCCACCCCTTCTTCTTGCCCTTTGTCTTTAACAATAAGGCCGTCCGGGTTGATCACGGTCTCCCACATGCAAGATAGACCTATTATATTGTAGCACAGACGGAGGACTAAAAAGATTTGCAACAATGGATCCATTCAGCTTGGCCTTTGCCATGACCTTTGCAAAGACACAGAAAAGGCAATATTGCGATTCCCCGCCGTCGCAGACCTGTTGGGGCATCGCAATTCCGTCGCAATACCATCGCAAGGCGACCCATGGAGGTCGCAACCCCCTGCATTTACAATATCTATGATTGTGGATTTTTTCCTACGTAATGATTTTTGTTTTAGCTCTATTTTGTTCTGTGAATGCAAACCCCAGACCACTACATCCATGGAAAAAATTGGACCAAACAAAAAAAAAAAAAAACAGAGAGTTTCCTGCACTCACTATTGCGGAACTCTCTATGAAGAGTGCATGAAGTTGAAAAGAACTCAACTTCGGAGTGCAAATGAGGGAAGAAAATATGGTTTTCAGTCCAAATAATTTTTGTTCACTCCCAAAAATTGCACACGCATTGCAAACGCTGTCATTAAGCATATGGTCCAATAGTTTGCATGGTGCAAGGGTCGAATTCACAGAACAAAACACAGCCAAAAAATTATTATTATGTAGCAGCAATCCCCAATCCTAGACCCCCAGGTAAGAGGGCACTTGCGACACCCCAGCAGGCCTGCGACTGCGGGGAATCGCAACGTCACCATTGTGGCATTGCTGCAACGTTGGGACGTCGCAAACCCCAGCACAAGCTGGCTCGGCCCTCCCACGCGCCTAAGTGTGAGGGGGTGTTGTTGCGATTTCTGGGCGTCGCAGCCTTGCGAGAGCGTCGCAACCCCCAGCTTGCTGGCGGATCATGCCCCATCTGCAGCGACGTACCTGAATCGCAAGGTGGCGAAGCGTCACCGGAGCGGCGCTGCGGCGACGCGCAGACGTCGCTATTTCTGGGCCGGGCGCCTACGCGGCGCAGCAGTCGCAGGAGGGTCGTCGCGTCTAGCGCGCTCGGGGTCCCGGCGTCGCTAACCTCCCCTAAACGTAGTAGTGAGTGGACTACAGGAGGAGACTGTACTACTGGACTCAGGAAGCAAGACGAGCAAACTCATGGGACTGACCAGTAAGTCCACAAACAGACTGATGCAACAGACTGAGCAGGTAGACTACCAATTGTGGGGACAGACTGAGCATTACCTCCTCCTCCTCGTCAACACAGACGTCCTCCTCATCTTCAAGGGAGCTCAACCAATTTTCCTCCGCTGCTCGGATGGTTTTGCTGAGCTGTCCGGATTGGGCGAAACTGTAGAAAAAACGGAAGAACTCTGGTTCGTCCACTGGTGGGCATACCGATGGGAGAAGCCCAAATGGTATTAGGCACAATGTGCCAGGATAGACTCCACTGGTAGTCTCTTTCGACTGCATTTCGTCTACGTGAACCCTCGACTGGTCAGACAAGACAATGTCGACGAGAGATGAGATACCTCCCAAACCTGCGAATTCATCATTCTAAATGATGTGTGCAGACGGCTCAACAGACTGACTCTCACTTGAAGTACTGATAGTCTGCGTCTGCTGCGTAGACTGTCTCCCTGGCATAGCCCGTGACACTTCCCGACTGCCTTGGGAACGAGTCTGCTGTTGAGATTTTGCCCTTGCCTCCCGAGCAGACCTTGCAGCCTTTTCTCTTTCCTTCTTCTGGGTGTGCGCACTTCCGCCAAAGTGCGGGCCTTTGGGTTTGTGCCGCAGAGTCTGGCGGTAGCCACATTCACCACCCTCATTGAACTTTGAACTGGCCACGGCTTGAAGCCAGGTGAGATATGGCGCTTGTTTTTGCAACCCGTGTCAATACAATGGCGGTTTAGCTGCACTTTGTCCTTAATAATTTCACTACAAAAGGGATAGTGGAGCTTATCCTTCTGCCAATTGGAGTCTGCAGGCTTGATTGCGCGGAGGTCTAAGAATGCTTCGACTATTCTCGCATCATACTCCTCAGGTGAGTACCAGTACCTTTGCTCCTTTAGTCTGGACTTGTGCATGAAATGCAACCTGTCCGCTCCACCCTTTTCACAAGCATCCTCCATGGCTGCAGAATCAGACAAGAGATGCAGCGGCAATGAGCGACAGACAGACTAAGAATAAGAAAGCAGAGAAGAGCGGAAAAGAGAATGGAAAGAAACCAAAGCACAAAGAGGAAAGCTCACCGGGCGTGTTGCGGAGGCGACGGTTGTTGTGACGATTCGGTGCTCACGCGACTGTCTACGCCTCAAAAAGCTAACACGCACAAAGGAAAGCGGGCTCGCACAAATGGAAGGTGGACGGGCCTAAAACAAAATAGTGCGAAAGAAGTCCAGCGGTAAGTGGAGAACAGGTATAACCCTGCATGCCGACGCATGCTGCGGAGTGACGTGGCGAGATTTCACTGGCGCCTCTTTTGGCCGCCATCGCATTAAAAAGTTGCAAACCCCTCACACGTGCTGTCGGTATGAAGACTGGTTGATCATACTGGTTCAGACGCCAGAAGACTGGTTCAACAGACTGGTTGGCAGACAAGTTGGAAGTCTTGTGCTCATGCAATCGTACCGCCGAAATTTTATTTCATCGGGAGAATGATACTGTACCATTTCCTACATTTCCTACTCTATTTTACAACTGGTATACGGTCTGCAACCCTTCGGATTGTGGAATATATGTGTGCTGCAGGTGTTGGGGCACCAACCCTCTTCCCTGTTTTGTGTAAGACCCTGGGTCGCATTTTCTATGCCTCAACGAAATCATGTTTTCTTTTCAGCGACATATTGTTGTTATCATTTACAGGACAGAAGCTCTTTACTGTCGTAGGGTGCAACATTCTTGCAGCACTCTTGGCGTCCAGCATACTTAAACCTAATGACATAACGGCCGAACCCCACTGCAAACAAACTTGCGCAACAACAGACTCAGATGCCATTGCACGGACAGTCCAGCAGACGGAAGGCTCAACAGACTGACGAAGAGACTAACACAGAGTAATTTGTGCGACAAAAGACTGATTTCTAACAGACTAATATCCCAAAAGACAAAGTATCCCCTAGGCAGCCGGGTGATATATGAGTAGAGGCCGAATCGTAAACCGCACTTTCTGTCCAAGTTCGGATGCGGCGCGAGATCACTGACGCCCCTTCCCGCCATTGTTGCATTAATAGGTCCAGTAGACTTACACGTGATCATAATGACGGCTCAACAGACCCAGGCCAAACAGACTTGCGCCACAGTAGACTGACTTTGTGACAGTCTAGCTGACTGATATCAGAAGAGACGGACAGACCAGACCCAGCGCAAACAGACTTGCGCCATAGTAGACTGACTTTGTGACAGTCTAGCTGACTGATATCAGAAGAGACGGACAGACCAGCAGTCCGACGGCTCAGCAGACTCACGACAATGCGGATAATTAAAAGGTAGTAGTTAAACGGACTCATATCCGAAGAAATGGACTTCCAGCCGACCGACGGTTCAATAGACTGACGAAAGAAGAGACTTCGGGGATAAGACAAGAGAAGACACTTCGGAATTCGGCAGGCAGTGACGGCCCAGTAGTCCAGTAAAGAACAGACTCGCGCCACACCAGACTGGTATCCCTACAGACCAACAGTCCAATAGACCAGACTGATATCCCATCAGAACCACGCTTGGCATCGCCGTCATGCCGTGGTTGTATTTCATCCGTCCAGCAGACTTACATATGCCCATACTCATGGCACAACACACTGCTTAGAGAAAGTACTGACAAAGACGTAGTCGAAGAGCTTGTTGATCCACGCGCATTTGCAGTCGTAAGGACCTCGAACATCCACAAACAACGTGAATCCACATCTCTCAGGCTACGTCTCCTTTCCCATTGTCCAATTTTCAAGGAGACGGTAGTGGTTGAGATGTGATGTTTCAGGAGGTGCATCTGGATGTTTGAGGACCTTCGGACTGGATCCTGTTCCGTTCACACTCTCCGCAGTTCCCTGACATGTGGTGGCAGAGATGTCCTCCCCTGAACAGTCTCATCGGTGGACGTGCAATGTATACACGCCCCCACGTGTATATGCTTCTGTGATTTCCATTATCGTGTTACCAATGGTTTCCTGCTCCATACGAAGGAGCTCGGACTCGGACACACACCACAAACCGTAAACGCATGCAATTTTTCCACATATCGTCCTAAAAAATAAGCACGTCAGCACAAAACAAAGACGAAAATAGTGGAAGCATATACACGATGGTGGCTGTAGAGCCTTGCCAGCCCTCTCATGTTCAGGCACACCCTTTATCGTCATTAAAATCGCCCTAAACAAGAAGAACAGCCGCATGCGTGCAAAGTCAGCTCCGCAACATTGGACAACAAAGAGCCTCAAGAACGAGACAACAAGAACGAATGGGCGAGTTCGTGGCAAGATGTTACGATCTTCCATGCCCTAAACATGGATGGCGCGGATGGGTTTCTCAGAATGGACGATTCAGATCCTTCGGCCGGCGCGGACTGGCAGACTGGTAGACTGGGGGCAACAGACGGGCACAACGGTCTGTTGGGTGGACTTGTGGGGATTGGCACAGCGGACTGGCCGACAAACTGGTGGTTTGGCGGACTGAGGGGAACTGGACTCACGGGCAGCGGAGCGGGCGGACTGGGGCCTCGGGCGCGGCAACAGCTAGGCGACCACGCGTAGCCGGGGTTTTCAGGTGGGGGGAGCCGGGCGTCCATGCGCGGGGCCCACCGATCAGCTCGCACGTGCGCCATAACGTCCCAATTATTGTAAAATGAGAGGCAAAAATAAAACCAAATTATTAAATATTCTGGTACATGTTTATGTTCCATGTATATGCCTGAATGTACATGTATATAGAAGTGGGTTTTTATTTTTATTTTATTAGTGGATGTTTTGAAATAACAAGTCGTTGTTATGAAATAACAACGACTTGTCAACAACCAGTAGTGGAGAAGCATATTTGGGAAGATGCTTTGGTTTGAAGCATCTTTTGGCACATCACGATTGATGTATTGAAGGGTGTAGATGTGGTCAAATGGTACACACTAAGTATGTACCATTTGACCACATCTACACCCATAACCAACCCTGTCACACCCATAACAACTCGTTGTGAAGAACATCGCGTTGATGTTGTTATGGGTGTGACAGGGACAGCGACGGGTCGGAACAGGGACAGGGTTTGTGGTAAAAAAGTATTCCATATCCTGCTTTTGTCGAAGCTGGTCACAGATTCATGGGGTTAACTGTAGGGGTTAGCTGGTCCCCATGTTAGGTTCAAATAATTAGCTATGCAGTCGTGAGGGAGTTGTTTCTGTCTTGACAAGCTTTTCCTTGCAGAGAAAGCCATGGAGGCTGCTTACAGAAGCAGGGACCTGCTGTTTCCGAGGTTTCTAGGGCTAGTTGGAGCTTTTTTATTCAGAGTGGTGAGCTTGCTTACAATCGTTGTGGTGGTGGGAGCCCAGGTAGCAGGGGCATCCCCTGGATCTCTTCTCTTCTCTAGCCAGAAGGTCTCTATATCCTCAACTGAGCTTTCACCTCAACTGTACTATGACTCAGCGGCTTTTTCAACTAGCAGTTTCGGAGAGAAGTCGTGCCCCACAGATCCAAGATTTGATGCTACCCACCAGGTAAGGTATGGTGTGGATGTGGTGTGGCAGATTCCCAAGAACCCCAAGGCTATTTTGTTTCTAGCTCATGGTAGAGGATGTACATGCTTGAGCTACTTTGATCGGTCGCCCAACTGTCCCTCCTGTTATGGCCTCCCAGAGGACAGGGCAATTGTTCTAGAAGGGCTCGCTCGTGGGTATGCCTGCATTGCCATCCAAAGCGCTGAAGGGCAATGGGAGAGCTGGCCGCCAGAGACCTCCGGAGACAAAGTCATTGTCACCAAAATCTTGAGTGAATGGAGTCACGAGCATTCACTGGAGATGTTGCCCCTGGCAGCCACGGGGAACTCAGCTGGAGGGAGTTTCACATCCATGATGGCACTCTTCCTGAATATACGGTCTCTGGTAAGTCACTCGACAGTCCTGCAAACCTGAGTAGATGAAATTGAATCCAAGGATTGTTGAATAACTTCGATGTCAAAGGAAGGCCATTTCATGACGTCCTGCAAGGTCTCCTATATGTCAGTCTCTGAATCTTACTATTCAATCTGCTCCCGCTGCTTCGCACAAGGATTAGCTGCAGAGCTCATGGGGGCCACATACAGCCTTTCCTTTGGATTGTGCTAGTGTGTACATGTGGGGGAGTCCCAAGAATGTCATCTGGCAGCTTATCTGAAATTTTCTGAGTGAAGGTGCTTATGAACGCCGTTGGAGTACATGAAGTGATTGAAACTGCAACCGACATATATCCACCCACTCTCTTCATTCATATGCCCAAGGACTCTGGCATATCGGGATTCTCTCCGCGGATTCAGAAATCATACCGTATATTGAAGGCCAAAGGATTGGAGGTAGACATTATCGCATGCTACGAATTTCCAATCGACCCCATATACTTCACCAAGCGCATTCCTTGCCTCAGCAACGAAATTTCAGATAAGATATTCTCGGCATTGAAACTGTCCAAGTACTTGAATGATGAGAACTATCTTGCTGAAGACCCAAAAGTTGACTCGAGCTGGGAAGAATCTGTTCGATCTTCAAATGCGCTTCCCGATTGCGAGCCCAACGTCCTCTGTTGGGAGGAGCATGTCAGGGAAGAGCTAGCCGTTGCTTACGCCAACCATTCCATTACCAGTCTTGTGAAAGTTCGGATGTTTGATTGGATCGATTCCACTGTCTTCCTCCCACAGAAGAAGACTCTCACTCATTCCAGATCCCAGTTTCCATTTTGGTCTCAGGATATTCCCACTACTATGACCGCGGCTTCATTGTAATTTTGCAAGTGGAACTTGAGAACCCTTTCAGTTTCCCCAGTTTTCCACCCCATGCCGGGCATATACTGCTATCTTTTAGCTGGCGGTTTGGCTTACCTCTAGCAGTCGCCCACTAAGGCATAGGGTGAAGCACGCAAGGTAGATAGTATGTGGGCTGGCAGGAGCCCCAGCAGCAACTCTGCCCCGGATAAATGTTACCTCTATAAACGGCAAACTACCATAAATGTTAAGAAAATACTTACACACTAGCCAATGTTAAATGTTATCTGTTAACAACTGTTTACTCCCCTCTTTGTTAACTTCCCGTCAATAAATGTTAAGTGCACCATAAAGGCTTCACCTAACACGACATAATATTATAATAAAATTACATCCTAAAACATAACCAATCAGGAGACTAGAAAGTAAGTAGGAGGTAATACTAAAGCAATCAAATCATAAGCAAATAAGTATGTTGAATCGTTGATCCAAGGAGTGTACGCTCCACATTTTGAGACTTGACATGGAGGTTGTTCCCGAGAGACCAGACAAGGAAGAACACATGCCTCACAGTGTAATTCCAGCCCCCCCCCCAGCATTCAAGGATGCCAAAATGGCCACAGCTACAATATTTCAATATTTGGAACAAAGGCCTTATGAAGTTATGAAAACTATTTTAGCCATGAAACGCCTAGAGAAAGAACTCGATGATATGCATATTAGAGATACTCATCAGACCACAAACGATTCATAATTCCTAACAATGACTCCATATAATTACACTTTGTTTCACAAGTGTTAATTCCATAAATCTTATATTCTGTTAATGTGTTATAATTAACCCCTTCCTAATTTGCTTTGGCTCGAAATTCTGGCATTTTCGGGGGTCAGATACAGTGTTTTTATTTCTGGCGCAATTTCGCACTTTTTCGACCTCAAAAATCAAAATCGAATATTCTGTCGTAAATTCCCTATTTTCTTATGGATGAAATCGCCAAAATTCTCAAAAAAAATTTTCTTGGATGAATTCGCCTAATATGGATGATATACATGGATGAAAGTACAGAGGAGGATGATTCTGTCCAAATTTCAGTGGATGAGCAGAAAATATGGCTATTTCCTGCAAAACTCAGTAGCCAGTCCTGTTCTTTTCAAAATTTGAAAAAAAAAACACTGGTCAGATTATATGCCATAATCTGCCGTCATAATCTGCTGGGTCTCCTATTATGACAAGGTGCCCTTATGATCTGACGCAAGCAGCTTCTACCAGCGCAAGTTGTCCTCACGCTCACTCTCGTGCTACTAGATGTTGAAATTTGAACCCTGGATCATTCCGCATTCCTCGCCCACACAAATTACGTACAGCAACGTCCATTGGTCGTCACGTCACCTGAGACAATCTGCCATAGAGCACTGGCGGCTCCGTCGCTCGCTGGCTCTTCGACAGATTATTCCAGGTAACGTGGCTCCCAATGCACGTCACCTAATACATAACTGTTTATTGTGTTAACCGTCTAAATGTTACTTTATTTTCCTACTCCCGACTGTTAACATTTATCGTGGTGCAAGGTTGAGATGCATATCGTTGACAGTGGCCGCCACCTACCCCGCCAACACTCAGCACATGTGAGGCTGCTGATCTTGTGGTAAGTAGTACGCCAGAATGTTGCACTCCAAACTCGCGGTAGATAGGGACGAAATTTGGTGAGGGTCACTATTTTGAAGTCGCTCATCCCGTCCGAAATTGGCGGCCATGCTATATTGAAGATAGAGCGCCAAAAAACCCGCTCGTGCTCTATACAACACGCCACCCCTCTGAATATGGGTCACCCACCCTTGGCCAGCGGCTCTGGCAGCGTGCCGTCATGCAAGAGCGGGCCCCATACCCCTGGATCGTCGAGCCATCCGTAGGTACCCGGCCGACTAGGCCCCATGCAATCCTCGCCCTGTCAAGCAATCGTTTTGCATTGGAGATGACTGTCCGGTACTTATTCCTAGAGAGCAGATCTTCCAGATCTTCCTGCAGATGCTGCATGTTGCAGCTTTGGATTTTTGTTGAGAATCCAATGAGAACTTTGTGTTGAAGGGAAAGCACACTGGATGGCCGCTTAGGCGTTTAGTGGAGGTCATATTGATTGGGACAAGGAAAAAACAACCTTGTGATGAATGGACAAGACTCTGAGCTAAGTAAGTATACCATGGCCGTCCAGAGCTGAGGCAATACCTACTATTCATCACACCATGGCAGCCCCACTCATCTGAGTCTGAGCTGTTTGAGGAAACAAGTAATCTAAAATTGTCACCTTCCAACGACAACCCGCCCATTCATCAATGGTTAACTGTGATGCCTACATAGTGGAATCTGTGGCAATGGCACTGCCACCTTTTCCCCAAAAAAGAACCAAAACGGTCGAGGGACCACTTGCACTGTCGAATTTGAAATCCCGACAATCGCTGGTACACTCCGTCTTGTGTGGGTATAGCATTGATGCACTTATGAGGACACTTGCAAAGGGTCCGTAGACGCCCAATTTGAAATCCAACAATCACCAGTGCTTCACACGCTCGGATAGTGCACAATGCTCGTGTGTGGGTGACAGCATTGATGCATTACAGCGTTGCCGAGGATGCACTGAATGAGCTTTTGCAAGCCAGGAGCTGTGCACCCTAATAGGTAAGTACGTAAGTACTGTTTCTTTGAGCAATCGAAGGGTGGTGAGAAATCAAACAAGACTTAGTGTGCGGCCGATGTCCAAATGAGTCGTGAGGGGTATGTTCCTGTCTTGACAAGCTCTTCCCTGCCCAAGAAAGCCATGGAGGCTGCGTACAGATGCAGAGATCTGCAGTCTTCGAGGCTTCTGGGGCTAGTTGGAGCTCTTTCTTTCGGAGTGGTGAGCTGGCTTACAATGGTTGTGATGGTAGGAGCCCAGGTAGCAGGAGCATCCCCTGCATCTGTTCTCTTCTCTACCCAGATGGTCTCTATATCCTCAACTGAGCTTTCACCTCAACTGCATGACAAGTCAGCGGCTTTTTCGACTAGCACTTTCGGAGAGAAGTCGTGCCCGACAGACCCAAGATTTGATCATACCCACCAGGTAAGGTATGGTGTGGATGTGCTGTGGCAGATTCCCAAGAACCCCAAGGCTATTTTGTTTCTAGCTCACAGTGCAGGTGGTACGCCCTTGAGCTACTTTGATCGGTCGCCCAAGTGTCTCTCCTGTTATGGCCTCCCAGAGCACAGGGCAATTGTTCTAGAAGGGCTCGCTCGTGGGTATGCCTGCATTGCCATCCAAAGCGTTGGGTCGGAATGGGAGACTTGGCCGCCAGAGACCTCCACAGACAAAGTCGTTGTCACCAAAATCTTGAGTGAATGGATTCACGAGCATTCACTGGAGATGTTGCCCCTGGCAGCCACAGGGAGCTCAATTGGAGGAGATTTCACATCCATGATGGTACCCTTCCTGAATATACAATCTCTGGTAAGTCACTCGACCATCCTGCAAACCTTCAGGATTAGATGAAAGGGAAACCCAAGGATTGGTGAATCATAACCTCCGTGTCAAAGGAAGCTCATTTCACGACGTCCTGCAAGATTTCCTATTCTACTTGTCACTCTGTGAATCTTACTATTCACGTGCTTTACTCGTTGAACTGACTTGCCTTGTATCTGAAATTTTCTGAGTGAAGGTGGTTATGATCGCCAATGGAGCAAACGAAGTGATTGAAGCTGCAAACGAGATGTACCCACCCACTCTCTTCATTCATATGCCCAAGGACTCTATCGAACCGCTTATCCAGCAATCATACCGTATATTGAAGGCCAAAGGAGTGAAGGTAGACATCATCGGATGCTACGAATTTCCAATCGACCCCCTATACTTCACCAAGCGCATTCCTTGCCTCAGCAACGAAACTTCAGAGAAGATATTCTCGGCATTGAAACTGTCCAAGTACGTGAAGGATGACAATTATCTTGCTAAAAACCCAAAAGTTGACTCGAGCTGGGAAGAATCTGTTCGATTTTCAAAGGCGCTTCCCGATTGCGAGCCCAACGTCCTCTGTTGGCGGCGGCATGTCAAGGAAGAGCTATCCATTGCTTACGCCAACCATGCCGTTACCAGTCTCACGAAAGTTCAGATGTTTGATTGGATCGATTCCACTGTCTTCCTCCCACAGAAGAAGACTCTCACTCATTCCAAATCCCAGTTTCCACTTTGGTCTCAGGATATTCCTACTGAGACTGCGGCTGCATTGTGATATATTGTCCCAGGATAAGTATCTAGTTTAGCTCCATGTGTATGGCAGCCCCACTCTGGCTCTTTGTGTTAGCCAGGGGCTCACTAGCTATATAGTGGGTGGAGGTTTACCCCATATAGAGATGTAGGCATGGACAGTTCAGGGCAGGTTCGCTCTGACCATGTTGGTGGGCATTTAGGAGCTTTGGAGTGAGTAGGGCAACTTGGGATGAAGTATCCCCCCCATAATTCACATCAGGAGCAGGAGCAGCAGTTATATGCTCCAAATCCAGAATGTGGAGGGCAGACACTCTACAAAATTCTGCAAAAAAGCCAAAAAGTACTGGTCAAAGGTAAATTTGTCATGGGATAATTGATCTATTTTCAATCTGCGGCATTTTCTTTTGCAATGGTGAAATCTCCTGAAATTTTGTCACAACGTTCATCACGTCAGTAGAGATGACATTGTAGGGTTCAGCCCTGTGCATGTATGTGGGCAGGAAGATACAGACTGGCAATGCAGGGTATATACACTTTCTGTCCAAAACTGCTGGACTTTAGCTTGTCCTGTAGGATTAATCTCACGTACATTGCCGATGCATTAGTGCGTAGTCTGCTGTTATCAAGCTTACATGCCACTTACATGAAGGTTCTGAAGCTGCCGAGAATCGGAAGTAGTGTATCTTCATCAGAGAACAGCCCAGAAAGTTACAGGAAAGTAAGAAAAACAGGTACAAATCTCGTGGCGGAAGAACTGCCATGTTCAATACTAAAATGGTTAGATGGCTGAATTATTGAGATATTAACTTCTTCAATACGTCAACACAAATACATCTTCACAAATTTTGGAAGTGTGGGATCCACATCCAACCAAAACATGATAATAGCTTACCTAACAGTCATCACACTAAGAAATCAAACAGAGCATTTGAACTAAGGAGAACCATTTATTGTAGGACTACTATAAAACATTTGATACCCAATCAGGGTTTTAAGGATAACGATACATTATACCCCAATGACTACATTATATGTAGATGGACATGTTCCATGGATGTATAATGTAGTCCACAGGGTATAATGGAGCAGGGTGCATTCCTACCTTGCAAGCCCTGGTAAATGATTGTCTGTTTGGGCTCCTGACATGGTGGATCCCGTTCAATTGTAAGATTGATGCGTTGAACCGGAAACTTTGTCGTTCAGGCCAAGACCCTCTGTCATCAGCGCTACCAAGCAAGCTCTCCCACAACGTCTGAATAGGCCATCATGTCTGCACTCAACAACATTCAGGTGTCACAAGTCAGATCCCATCTAACCCTGGTAACGTTGTCATGTACAAGATCAAAGGGGGAGAAACGATTCTGAGGAAGTGCTGTACTAGAACTCAAACGATAGCTAGATTGCATTGTGTGTGCACAAACTATGTCTTGATTTTCTGCTTCATTGAGTGATAACTGAGAAAACAAAGGGAGCAACTAACTATCTGCTACCTTTGAGCTGCTTCATTTGCTCTCTTAAATTCACCCACAGTTTCCATCTTCTGAGCATTCTTGATTCGGATGCCCCTACCTATTGTGATCTTGTTCATCACAATGGCAATCCCTGAGTGTGCTGCAAGAAGATGCTCATGTGCAGAGGTATGGCAAGGTCAAGTGGAAACACTTTCGCAAATTACCCTTTGGCTTCGGCTTGTGTCTTCTCTCTCTCTTTCTGCATGTTCCAAGCTTTGCTTTCCCATACACACCTGCTCTCCAAGACCTGTAATCTAACATGAGATTCCAAGAGATCTCACAGAAAAGCCGTACTACTGTGTACATGGGGCAATGGAACAGTAGCTCAGCAGCAGTGAAATCTCATCCCTAGGAAATCCATGTCTGCTGAAGCTCCATCTTCAGAATTATCTGGTTGCTAGCCACTGTACTCCAACACGTAGTCAAGCGGATGTTTGAAGTCCCATATTTAGTGAAGAGTCTACCGCCGCATTCCATACCAGCAATCTGGAGAGCAAATGCAGCAATAAAATGGGAGCACCATGGTCACCCTCAAGTAAATTTCTTATCTTCCTTGACTGCAGATATCTCATGGACAATGATATCCATCACTTCCCGAAGTTGCTTGGTCATGTGCTTATATACATTCTTCGTGATCTTCTTCTGAAACTCAGTACTCTTGTGCCACGCAACCCCCACAAATGCTTTTACTTGGCTGGATGCTGGATCTGTAGACAAGGTCTCGATCTCCCTCCTTACTTGTACCTATAGTCACAACCACACTGCAATAATGGTCACAGTGCCAAATAACCTTGCCATAACCATGCACATTGCTTCCAACCAGCAAAGGTTCCCAGTCTGCTTTCCAGAACCTACTTCGATGATCTCTTTTCTCTCTTCGTGGAAAAGAGGGAGGAGAGACTTCTCAAGTACAGAGCAATGTTCTGCCACTCACTTTTAGATGAAGCTATGAAATCATCTACACATTTCCACAACAATAACTGTGTGCACACAGAATCTCACACAATTGACTACAAAGGTGCAAGACAAGCACACATCTGCACGAAGGCACAGACACACCACATAGAAGGTCCTTTGGCACAGAAAATGAGACAACAATTTTCATTTCAGTGACATGATTGGGTTTGGGATGACAGCTACCTGAAAGTGGTCACCAAAGGGCACATCATGAAGCGTGAGAAGTTCGTCAACTACAACTTTCCTCAAATCTTCAAATACAGTTTTCTGCTGACTGCATGAGACTTTGGTTCCAAACTGACTTAAATGATGATTAAGGCTGTAGCTCAGTTGTCGCCGATCAACCGCAGGCCTATCTTGGACATGCTCCCATGGAGTGGCCTTGTAGTTAATAAGACCAAGTTTCTCATTGACAACCTCGTCCATGTTCTCCTTCTCATATAGTATCAGGACAGCTTCAGCCTGCCAGAATTAAAACAACGGGAATTGCTGACAAGTTCACCATTCTGCTATTTAATCCGGAAAGCCATGGACGCCAATCCACAAACAAAGCATAGTACCTTCACCCACATCTAACACATTCCTGCCCTTCTGCAATACTTTGGAGCATGGAACTGTTAGCATGGTAGTTGGAATCACCGTGCTACTGGCTTATCTATTTGAAAAGACAAAACACAGCTTGTATGAGAGTACGCATCCCTCTGTCTTCCTTCTTCCCTCCCACTCACTCTCTTTGGTGGCTGTTTGGAGTGAGTTTGGCAGACCTCCCTTAACCTTTTCGACGTGATAAATTCAAGATCAGATGTGGGGTCAGTTGAATCGCATGTCTAATACCAGACACTAAGATAATCAACCGTAATACTTGGAAGCAAGACCATCCTGTTAAACAGGCGAAGTCTTGGAGGAAAAGGGTATCGGAAGAAGAATTGACCCAAGCTGACCTGGAGGGGGTTGTGTACCATGTCTGATACCCCAAGACTGTCCGATGAAAATGGCGTTAGGCATAAAACTACCCTGAATTTGTTTCCAGTGACATGGGCAAGGACCTTAAGGATGATTTGAAGAGCCTACCTACCCTCGGCACTAGAAGAGGAAAAGGAGATTGTAGTTGCCAGATGTGCAGGCAACCTGAGACAATATCCATTTTCATACATTGTCCGGGGTATTCGCACCAGAGAGTGAACCTCTTCAGGAACATCAAGAACATGGTTTCTGCACCCCACTTTACCAACTTAAAAATCTCGAGGCTAAACCTAAAGCCTTGGCCCTGTTGGGGTCTAAGTTTTGGGCTGCTCACACACAGCAGATTGATGCGTGTGTGAAGGGCTTTCTAGAGGATATTGGAAAGACCCAAACTAATTGTTTATATCAAGGTAAGACACTGCTGGAGTGAGCCCCTCACGAAGGTAGTGCCTACTACATATGTTTCTGTCCAGACTGGGCGCGGTGGTCTATGGCCACAAGGCCATGGCAAACAAAATCTTAGGAGTACTTTCTTTTGCCACCTCCCTCTCTGATCCTTTCGTTTCCCCTTTAATCTGTTGCTTTTTGCAAAGGCCAGACGCAGCCCTAGGCAATGTAGTCCCGTCTTCAACAATTTAGTAGGCGACAGATGAGGATGACTGAGAGAAGTTGCTTACTGTGAGGGGAATTTCAGCCACCACAACCTCTGACATATTAGCCTCCTCCACCCCCAAAAAGCGCTCAGTGTCATCTGCCTGCTTCTCGGCCACAGCATACTTCATTTCACCTGCCTGCATGCTCGCTACAATTTCCACCTGCTGCTCAGGGCTCAGATTCCGGTTCTTCCACAGAGCAATGACTGTTCTGCAATTTTCCCGCCAACATAGGGGCAATTGTGTTGGTACAGATTTCATGGTGTCTACAAGAAAATCTAGGAGAAGAAAAGACAACTCAGTGAATGATCAATGACAAACCTTGGCTTCCCATATCATTTTCTCAATACGTGGAAGTGATTGACAAAAGTGAAGCATGGAACATACCACGCGACATACTGAAGCTTTCAATCTACGTAAAAACCTGCCTCAGAAATTTTAGTGTAAATGAAGACCCCCTTATTCCCGTAATTTCCTGCCTTACATCCCAGGTACGCCTGTAAGGTGATGCCTTACGCGTGTAAGATGATCCCGGGCCCTTACATGTGTAAGCACCCGTAAGGTTCTTTTTCTTTTCTTTTTCGTTTTATACTAATTAGATTTTGATACGTAAGTTGTGTGCAGGCGTTGCAGCGGCACGGTTTCCACGGCGAGGAATGCCTACGTGTCAATTTTCCACAGACGGTTTTTATAGCCCTCAATTTTTGGAAGTCTCTTGGGAGGGAACTTTCCACTATACGTAAATACATATCCATGTGGCTTTCAAGTTTAGGTTTGATCTACATAGAGGAGAAGTTAGCACCTGAAAGCAGAGCCTGGGCGAACAAATGACAGGAACTGAAACTTCAGTCGACCCCTCCCGTCTATGCCTCGTGCTCCATGACGGGCATCATGACCCCGGCCTTTGCGCAGCAAAATCACAAGTGATGGATTGATTGCCTGGGCTACAGTCTCTTTGATCTCTTCAATGTCCTCCCAAAGGAGAGTGAACTTTGTCTTGTGGCCAAAAAGGTTGGAGTAAAATCCCAATAAACGAGGAGACAGAAACACACGTCCCTGAAATAGCGAATGGTGTCAATGTACTGCATGATATGATACATTGCAGCTGGAATCGTGACTCATCCAACTCAAAGACGTCAAACAGCAGGCAATTTACTGCCTGAACATTTGACAAGCACATCAGCCTCTGCCGAAATCCAGCAATTCATCAAGTAACGCCCTAATGTTTTCATATACAGACCGCCCACAATCTGAGCCCTAATAAGACAACGTAAGTGCTTGATCTACAACAGTTGAATCAGATTTAAGATGCAAGGGTACTTTTAGAACAGACTACTCAGAAAATCAAAAGAGTTGGTAGGGACTGGATCAGTGTCCAAACCTGAATAGGAATTTTGCGCTTGATGGCACAGGCAAAATCATTGATAAGAAACTCTTCGGCAGGCAGTGAGAACATCTTTTGAAAGGTTGCATTTCTTTGTGCAGATTGCTTCATAACCTACAGGCATTGCCCCAACCTTTGGTCAACTCAAGTTTCAGACAAAGGTGGAGCCAAAAAGGGTGTGGGAGAGAAAGAGTAACAGGGGAAGGTAAGGTGGGGAGCTGGAGAGAGGGCCACACCTTAGTTCCGACTTCCCTCTCTACCCGCTCAAGGTACTCAGGCAGGGCGTCAGTTTCTCTGGTATTGGTCAAAAACACACGTAAATGAAGCCGTGACCCATGAGCTCGTGCATTCTTGCCGGCCAAAGAAAGCCAAAAGTCAGACAAGTCGGCAGGGCTTTGCTTCAAGAAATTGATTTCAGCGTGTCCAAGTGATTCTGCCTCGGCAAATGGACCATCGTAATCAAACACTTCAACATCCATGGTGGATGGAGGATCTTCTGTTGCATCAAACTCAAAAAGTTCTGGCACACACAAGTTCACCACATTGACATAAATAATCCGCTAATATCACAACATAGAAAATGTAATGCTCTGGATCATTTTCTTTGCAAGAGGCAGCAAAACAATTGATGCCTATCAATCACTTACTCTTCTGTACTAAGAAAACTCCAGTTTTAAAGATGGTTTAGTGCTATGTCTCTGATAGAACTGATCAGAAGAGTGTGTACTGATGTGCACAGATCAAGGTGATGAAACAGATAGAGTGGAAGCAAGTGAAAGGAAAGAACAACAAAGCACCCAGATAACTAAGACAAAACAGATAAGAGTGTGTTCCCAGTAGAAGAGAAATCTGATAAGAGTATAAACAAGGGTCAGCCGTACCACGCCAATGGGGATTGAGGGTGCGCAATTTAACCGAACTTGTTCGTGTCTTTCCATTGCATGTGAATACAACATATGGGTTTGAGAAGTCGGAAGATTCACTCGGGGTAAGATTTTCTCCCTCAATCAATGTTACAGTTGTCAGCCACCCATCGCCCCTAGCCTTCACACCATGATCTCCAGCTGCATCTCCAGAGGAAACCAATCCATATTCTTACAGATGGTCTAAATCTTGCGGTGAGTTTAACTACCAACCAATCTGCTTTGCTTTGATACAACTTCCCTCATTTTCTGATGTGAGTTCTAGCAACACACGAACGCAAGCCCAGCCACAGCCACAGTGATCAAAGAACTCAAATGCAGCTTAGCACTTACATTGCCAGAACCGGGCTCGGACAAATTGATAGATCATTTTAGCCACACGCTCAACTTGCAAAACCACAACTGCTGCTGTGATCAGTTCTGTGAATGAATCCGGAAGATCAAGTCCCCAGAATTCAAGACCCCCCTTCTGGTGGGGAGGGCTACACCAGATGTGCACGACCACAAACAGAACTGTCAATATGGCGAGCAATACACTGTACTTCCCGAAGTAATCCCACGCTAATGCCCAGTCACTTATGGGGCTCTCGTCTTCCTGGACTGCAGCCAATGCTGCCTTTGAAATCAAATCACCAGAGATGGGTCTGGCAAACTTGGACAGTATCTGCAGAGGGGTATGGATACCTGAGAAACTTTCAAACAGAGAGATCCCTCAGTCCCTCCCCTTGTCTTCTCAGCAACCAAAATCTCACGAGTACCGCTCTTCCTGAGGTATACATCCATGTCTACTTAAATGGAACACAGGACCTATGAGGTGACTTCATTCACTACAGCTACAGAATGCAGACTCCAGGATGCCTTGACACACCCAACACAACCTCACAACCAACATCCAGCGTTACTGAATCAGCAACAAAGAAAAGACCACCTGTGTGGGTTAAATCTGAAGAGCAGCCAACCAAAACATGCTTTCTTTTTGTCATCAATTTAGGTGTATGCCAGTACTGTCCTCTTAGTGACTTGTGGAGTTCTTTCCTGTTATTTACCTGGGACTAAAGGTTGGCAACAGAGAGCACAGAGAAACACTGTACAGACAGATGAGCACAAATCGAAAGAGGAAAAACAAAAGGTATTTTAGAGCACATCAGCAAGTACAGATTGAAAGTGGGAAGGCTGTCCGACAATGAAGCATCAACCTCACCTCTCTGAAAATGTCATAGCTCTCCTTAATTCCCTGACGTGCGCCACTCTCAATCATGCCCTTCATCATTGTGTTATGTAGGAAGTTAACCCTCCATGATATTTCCAGGCGGCAGTTCTTCTCTCCATTAGGCAACTCCTTGCACGCGGCAATGGTTATCTGCAACCATCCAGTTAGTCAGCTTACAGATATTCGGCACTCTGTTTGAAAGTATATTCCAGGGAGAAAGAAATGAAATGATATGTATAACATCCAGGGAAAGCTCAAAACGCACATGAAACAGGACAAAGGAGGAGCCCTCTACAAGCAGCCTAAAAATATGAGAATCAGTGCTCGTGTAGACATGCTGCCAAGCATTCTGATCTTTGCAATAGAAGACCTCAGTGAGAGATTGGCTATCTCAGAATAGATGATAGTATCTCCCCTGCATCTCATAGAAAATGTACTCATGAGACGTTGTATCCCATAGTCTTGGGGCCATAGACCCTGTGCCCAGTTTGGCAAAACAAGAGGGAGCAGACACAACCTTTGTGAGGCCTACTCCAGTAGTGGGACTTACCTTGGTATAAACAATTGGTTCAGGTTTTTCACATTTCCCCTAGAAAGCCCTTCACAACAGCATCAATCTGTTGTGTGTGAGCTGCCTGGCGATCAGACCCCAACAAGGCCGGGGCTTCAGGCTATCCTTGAGACTTTGAAAGTTGGTGAACAGAGGTGCAGGGACTGTGCTCTTGAAGGTCCTGAAGAGGGTCAGATCTCATAGACATGAAATGATAACATCCACGAAAGCTCAAAGAGCTCATGGGACAAGAGGAAGAAAGAAACAAGAGAGAGAGAGGGGCCAAAAATAACCCAAAAGCAACAAAGGAAAGAAATGAAATGAAATGGTACTTTACAGCATCCGCGGAAAGCTCAAAGAGCTTACGGGACAAGAGAAAGAACGAAAAAAAGAAACTTTCTACAATGCAGGGGGCCTTCAGCACAAAGTACAACAAAAACACAAAAGAGTCAAAATGTCACGTGAAGACAAAGTTCCTCACAAGAGAGAGAGAGATTGTACTCATAAGACGTTGTTTGCCGTAGCCTTGTGGCCATTGACCCCGCGCCCAGTTTGAGCGGGAACAAACGGGACAGAACCTACCTCTGTCAGGGGCTGACGTTGGTAGTAAGACTTACCTCCATACATAGAATTAATCCGGGTTTTCCAGATATCCTCTAGAAATCCCTTCACACAAGCATCAATCTGCTGTGTGTGATTTGCCCAAAAACTAGGCCTCAGGAGGGCCTGGGCTTTTGGCTCAGCCTTGAGACTTTCAAAGTTGGTAAACAGGGGTACAGGCACAATACCCTTAATAGATTTGAAGAGAGCGTCTCTTTGGTGAGAGAACCCCGGACAGTGTATCAGAAAATGAATACTGTCTTCAGATTGCCCACACAACGGGCAATTGCACTCTCCCTTTCCTCTCTGCTTCTGTTTGCTGTTCAAAGGTAGGCTTCCTGCCCTGAGTTTAACTTTCAGTCTAGTGCCGAGAGTGGGTAGACCCTTGAGGTCATCCAAGATGTCCTCCCCCATGTCACAGACTGGAAACCAGTTCAGGGAAGTTTTCTGCCTAACTTCATTTTCATCAGACAATCTCATGGCAACAGACATGGCTGAGGACACTACAGCCTCTAAGTCAGATTTATCCAGCAGGGTCAAGACTTGCGGATCCAGGTCCAGGTCCTTGAGGATCTCTTCTACTCTCTTCTGCCAGGACTTAGCCTGTTTGACAGGGCGGTCCTGTTTCCAAGATATAGAGTCGATTAACTTAGGATATCTGGTGTTGGGCATATGTTGCAACTGACCCCACCATCTGACCTTGAATTCATCTCGTCGGGAGCTTAAGGACGGAATGCCAAACTCACCCCGAACAGCCACATTGGCTGTTTTGGAGCATGCTGACATACACTCCTTAAGCACCCCCACTTGAATGGATTCTAGAGACTTAGTCTGGTTGGAGTTATCAACCCATATAGCAGATCCGTACTCCAAGGCAGGTCTAATAACGCAACAAAGCATGGTTTTCTTAACCTCAGAGTTGACCCCTCTGCAGTGGAAAAATTTAGTGAGCCCCAGAGCTTTGCCCTTGCCAGTTTGAACAACTTTCCGGATATGTGCATCCCAATTACAATTGGAGGAGAACTCAACGCCCAGGAAAGTGTAGGAAGGGAGGACCGGGATCTCTTGGCTACCCCACTGCCACTTAAGATCACTTCCTCCCTCTCCTCTGTCGTTGAATGCTACCACTGCACATTTGCTGACATTAGCCTCTAGCCCCCAAAGATCAAAGTATCTCTTCGCGCAATCAATCAACTCCTGGTGATTGGTTGGAGTCTCCCCTATGCCTGCGAAGTCATCTGCAAACATAAGGGCTGGTATGGTGGTATCACCCACCCTTAACCCAAATCCCTCACTTTCCACATCCTCGAGGAGTTGATTGATGAAAACATTGAAGAGCAGAGGGGAGAGAGTACATCCTTGAGCTACACCTTGGTCTATGTCAAAGAAGTTGGACTTCTGTCCGTTAGCTGTGTCACTGTTAACGGAAGGAGAGAGAGAGAAAGAAAGAATGAAAGAGACTTTATAATGTCCATGGGAAGCTCAAAGAACTTACGGGACAAAGGAGAACAGGATAAAAGAAAGACTAAGGCCGTCGAAAAGCAGCCCAGAAAGAGAACAAAGGGAGAAACTCATCATGTCCATGGAAGGCACAAAGGGCTCGAGGGACACAACTAGAGAGATTGTACTCATAAGACGTTGTTTGCCGTAGCCTTGTGGCCATTGACCCCGTGCCCAGTTTGAGCGGGAACAAAAGGGACAGAACCTACCTCTGTCAGGGGCTGACGTTGGTAGTAAGACTTACCTCCATATAAAGAATTAATCCGGGTTTTCCAGATATCCTCTAGAAATCTCTTCACACAAGCATCAATCTGCTGTGTGTGATTTGCCCAAAAACTAGGCCTCAGGAGGGCCTGGGCTTTTGGCTCAGCCTCGAGACTTTCAAAGTTGGTAAACACAACTAGAGAGAGAGAAAGAGAAACATAATAATGTCCACAGGGCATCCTGAGGGCCCATGGGACAAAAAAGAACAAGACACCCCACATCACAGTAGGAGAGAGGAGATCACTATAATATCCAAGGGAAGCTGAAAGAGCTTATGGGCAAAGGAAAGCAGAGAAAAGAAAAGTGGGGCCCCAAACAATGAACCACCAGAACCAGAAAACTATAATTCAACTTTGAGAGATTCTAGCAACTCCATAATGGGATCCTGCCAAACAATGAGTCCTGGAATTACCAGTAAGAAAGGGACTGCCAATGACAGAATGAGAGAGACATAGAGAGAGACCTCAGGGTTTTTTGCACCTTATGAAGGCCTGTCATGGACACCATTGTCTGACCCATTCATTAACAAACAAGAAAGAACAAGGTAATGAGTGCACATTAAAAGCATCAATACATATACCTGAAGTTCCACTAAGAAATTCCCACCATAAGGAACATCCGGTGTTGCACATGAGACGGTAACAACAAAGCACTTGTCGTCAGCACGTGTGTATGTCTGCACTTCTGTGGCCTTAACTGCCTTCACCAATCTCGTGGCACCTTTAACGTACGTCAGTACCCTTTTCATGGGACCACCTTCTACTATTTTCCAAGGATCTTCTGTGTATTCAGTTGATCTTTGAGCCATAACCACATCTTGCATGAATTCTGATGCTGGCGTGAATATAATTCTGTTGAGTGCCTTGTGGCTAACAGCATACATTTGGTCCAGAACCACCCCACCTGCCAGGGGCGCAGGGATATCTTCAGGAGAGGCCTCGACACTTAGGCCGTCGTCATCAAAGTAGGCGAGGGGTACTAAGTCAGCCTCATCATCACTGCTACCTTCACTCGCTTCAGAAAGTATCAGGACATCTGAGGACCTGCAGACGGCCATGAAGTGTACAGAACTTATCAACTTCATGCAACTTTAAAAACGGAGATCCCAGGAATTTCTTCAACCGGAAACGAACCTTCAGAATTTCCGAATTTAGCAGTTCACCACTTTAGTACAACTTTACAAACAACTTCACGACACACTACAGATGTTCAACCCTTTCTCAATTCAATACTGTGATTCCACCATACCCCTCAAGATACAGATCCATAAGTGCTGTCCTTGGCCACAGACAACGAGAATCAACTCCATGGCTTCATACGACTCAAGGTTGCTACTGACCTGTCAGAGAGCCGTGAGGATGCTGAGAGAGAGGTGGACTCCACCCCATGCTTAGGCTTTTTGAAAACAGATGAAATCCGGCTCGCTACTTTCTCTACATCTTTCCACTTCCGATTCTTTCTATGTCGCCTCTGCAAGGCACAAAACCTTTAACCAGGTCATCCTCAGGGTTCCGCTATATGATGCCTCTGGACAAACACTGTAATTAATCAAATTGATTTCAGAATGCTTTCCATACCTGCTTTCAACTTTACAGCTATGGTTCTATCTCACAGGAATGGCTGCCAACGAAGTGCACAAAATGTGGAACATAAGTCCAATTTGGTGTTCCATTGTGTCCATGGTGACAAGCCTGGAAACATAAACCTCATGATGTTTACAGCAGTTTAGATGCTGTGACTAGTCATAGGCTTGCTGACAGACAAATAAACTTCACGTATGAAAACTTCAATGATGAATTCAATGATTTACACACTTGGCATCACATTCTGAGAATCATAGGTCCATTATACAGATTTTGTGTATATGACGAAATAGAAAGTTACTGGTTGTTGACTTTCAAAGAGTAGTTGAATTACAGAAGGCAACGGCAGGTGCCACTACGGCCATCTTGGTTCTACCCCTCAAGGAAAAAACGAGAAACCTCATGATCTCTTATGGTTTCTTAATTTCTATGGTTAGTCTGTTTCTTCTGTGACTCTACGTTGTGCTCAACGCATCCAGCAAAGGAAATAAAATTTTAAAAAAAAGAAAAAAGAAAAAAACTTTTTTCTTACCTGTTAGAGACTCCGAGTCTAATGTATTTTGATGTTGGGGTTTTCTTGTCGTTCTACTTGTCCCTTGGAACCTAGGGGCCCTCTATACAAATTATAAGTTTCTCTCTCTCTTTTTTGTCTCTCTCTTTGTGTACCAACCCCCCACATCCTTCTAGCCCGGAAAGCATATGGAAATAGTGTTTTGTTAGGCTAGAGCAGTACTCTACAGGCAGCTGGGACGCGCTTGGACATATGCACTCAAAAAATTCAGAGAAATTGATACCACTCACATTTACCTGCATACTTGGGGAGATTGGGGGATCCACAAGGTTAGACCCATCTGTAGAACTAAGACTCTCCATCGAACTCGAGCGTGAAAGTGTGGCATCTTCAGGAATACTTGCAACAGATGGGCTGTCCTCCATGTTGGCAAGGGTTCTAACAATCGAGGATGAATTTATTTTGGCACTATCCTCTCTGCCATATAAAGAGAGACTTAACAAGATCTCACCTGCAGCGAACCAAGAGAGATCATTCACAATCTATACAATTCCAGGCAATTTCAACTTGACTTATTTCAATACTCCAGGATTAGATATCAAGGTAGCCAACATGAGCACTTTAGGGTTTCGTAAAGACACATTTATTTTGACATGTGCTTACAGGCTAACTGAGGTTGAAAGATGTCCCCTTGCAAAGTCTGAAGGACAGACACAGCCACACAAATTATATTAAGGAGAAAGTTCATTGTTGGTCTGGTCCAACAGAAGTCACAGGCATCCATATGGATAATCCTCTGTGCAAAGAGTACTTTGAGGCAGCTGCAATTGCTGTCCAAATTTGTTAGCGGGCTGTGCGACAAAAATTAAAATTTTGTCAGTGTATTTGTCTAAAATCCAGCTCAAACAAATTGAACTCTTCAAACAGCATCTACGGTTCCAATTGTAAATCACGCTTCAGTTAAACTATGTTTTAACTGGGAAGGTAGCCTCGACAAGGTTGCTCAGTGCCTCATCACCCTGAAAGTCATTGTACATACAATGAACCAGATTGGTAATAAAAGATAGGAGCTGACAGACTCTGTACCACAGCCAGACAATTGGAGTGACCAAAAAGAAATATGAGTGATGATGACTGCTCCAAACCCTAGGGACCTGAAATGTAGAGGAAGAGAGACAGCAACCATTCCACATCCTCAAACTTACCCGTGACTGCATGTTTGGACTTCTCACTTCGCTTCTGGAGAGGATACCATGCCCGTAACAGCGTTTGCTTATCCGCGTTCAAGACCTTGAAAACAGGAATCCTGACCTGCCCCAAAAAGTCATCAGTGAACCGATCCTGATCCCACACCATGATGCTTAGCTCCTCATCTAAGTCGGCTACAGTGAAGAAAAAATCTTCGTTCCAAGAGGGATTCAAAGTCTTGTACTGCACAGATGAGCGCGCCTTGGTGTTTCCTAGTGACAATCGGACAAACGGATCGCTGAACCCGTTGGAATCCCGAGCCGCCAGCCCCCGGGCTTCCATCACTTGAACCTGAAGCTTCATTATATGGATTCTACTTCAGCTTTGCTCTTTATCAATTCTTGCAGTCAGATGGCAAAGTCTCAGTTGGAATAATTCGTTGACTACTGCTTCTTCAAATTCACCAAAACCGACGTTTGAGCTTCCATTATGAGCTCCAACAAAACCTTTTAACTGAAATGTTCTTTCAATTATAAGACTTAAACCTACCTGCGGTTCCTGTTCTCACAAGCTCACTCAAAGTTCCCCTTAGAATATTATCCTTCCTCTGTTTCTTCCTTCACTATGCGATATTTCAAATCTCCTTGTCCTCTCTCTCTCTCTCTCTCATCAGCTCAACAGAACATCGCTGCTTATAGTCAAGCATCATTATCTTGCCCCCTCCGCCACCTCCTCTATGTCACCCTTGTAAATCTCGCAACCATATTACAGGCTTCACACAGCCTCATTCTCATTCCTTCTTTCTTATGCGCTGTCCAATTCCCTCAACCTCCAGTAAGGATGAAACCGCAATTTTCCTACATTCATAATAAATGCTACAAAGCGCTGGAAAAGTCCTATCAATCTCAGTGACGTAAGAGCATTAAAGAAGGGGAGAGAGAGAGACCAGACGGAACAAGAGAAGCAAAGTGGCGCCATCGCTGCCCTCGAGGAAGGCGGCACCTGGTGCCCACACTGGGCCCGCATCGCCTGGTTGTCCGCCCTGACCCGCTCTTTATGTTCACAGTCTCGCCCGGCACTTCGTCGGGTTTCAGCAATCCGGGCTGCGATGCCTGCATGCTGCACGACCCGCGAGCGACGCTAGCGGGGGGAGGCGGTCGCCTTGCCAGGGCCTCGGGTTTCGCCACCATGGGATGTGGTTTCGCCGTCCAAATAAACGCACAAAACCTAACACGTGTTGCCAATAGAGGATAGTAGCCGTTACAGGACGGGGTGTGCGGGTTCGAACGCCAGACCCACCGGTAAGTGCGGACAGGTCGGCCCCGGGTGGGCCGGAAGACGGTTCCAGGGCAGAAACGTGGCAGGCGGGTAGAATGGCGCGCAGGAGGTAGATAAGGCGTACTAGGAGCGTCGCTATTGGCCAAGAACCCTGGTAACTATATATTCTCACGCGGAAGCGGGTCCGCATGCCGCCACGTGCCAGATGGGGGTGTACGTGGCTGTCGGACGTGTGCGTTTATGGTAGGTGCGACGTTTGCTGCGAGTCCCTCTCCGGTTGGTTCGCGACTCCGGACCGCCCCCGCCAAAATTTGGATGAACCGAGATGTATTACATCCATACAGTCGTTACCCTACCTTGGCAGGCGTGTCTCTCTATGGGTCAAGGAATTGTTTGTATTGATTGCAGATGCGGGCATGTTCGACGATGAAGCTTGTCTTAACTGATTTCTCTTTGTATCTGCCCAGTGGTTGGGTATTTGTGCATAACCTAGGTGATCCTGGGTCAATCCTTCAACATGTGCCTTCAGACCGTCCATTGTGCCCTGGATGGCCTGTGTGTTGATCGGTAGGCTCTGTAAATTCACTGGACGTTAAAGAATCTTTATCTTTATCTTTATCTTTTATCTGCAAAATAATACAAAAGGAATTTGCAATAGATTTTCATTTATATTTTCATAGAACAGGGACATGGAAACTAAGTTATTGATAGGTTTCATCGGGAAATTATATATTGATTTATCTACTTTTCCAAGGAAATCCGAGCCACAGCCAAGGTTGGGCTTAGAAGGGGAAAATAACCAGTGTTGGGAGGTTCTTTGATTCGGCTACAAACCCCCCCAAGGTTATCAAGAAGGTTATCAAGAAGGTTATATGGATATATAACTGTGGTTCTCAGAAAAACAAAGAACTGGCAAAGGCTCATGACCGCCGGTTACGTAGTTTTGAGATAACCCGCTTGAAAACCGTCAAAGATCCGCCAAAGACCCGCTGGTTATTTGATGAAAACCGCCAGTTCTTTGAGGTTCTTACAATTAACCGGAACCGGAGGTTCTTTGATCTTAAAATTTTGTGAAAACCGGAACCGGAGGTTATGTAAGAAATCAAATAACCGCCCAACACTGAAAATAACCCCCTTTCTGAGCCATAGAGGGCAGTCATACCATCAAACCACAACCCTTCATTATTATTTTTTACTAGGGTTGCGCATTGCTTTGCACTAAAGTAAAAAAAGTATGATGCCTCCCCAAGGGACCGTAACTTATGGTGTCATTTGACCCGGAAGGGCACTGGACACCTTCATGAAGGCCAGATGGTGGTTCATGAAGGCCAGATGGTGGTTTGAACCCTTAACCATATCCAACGTGGTATGTGCCCATTACCACTGGGCTACATGCCGGTTGCATTGCGAGCTAGTGATGCGGAGAATAATATCTGAGTTTTACAAAAAGTTCAACATTTATTTCCTTTTGACTGAATATATATTTACTGTGGCCGCACAATTTGACTGTACTTTTGCAAGATTTGGGCAAGAACAATATCTGCCAGTTTTACAAAAAGTTCAACATTTATTTCATTTTTGATTGAATATATATCTTATGTAGCTGTGCAATTCGACGGTACTTTTGCAAGTAGCCTTCAGAGTGATGTGAACCATAAGTTACCTGTGTTTTGGTAAGAGTTTTTATCCTTTCTGTTCTTTATATTTTACTGAAGTCAACGTAAATAACAGCCTCTGGGGGGGTATTTGGGGAGTGGGCTCTATAATTCAATCTAAAGCTGACATAACTAAGAGCCACTTCATTTTATGGCTACTGCTCCCTATCAAGGTGGATCTATAAATATTTTTATAAATTAAAATATTAACAAATATTAACAAATAATTTAAATATTTAAGCATAGAGACTAAATAGATTAAAGAAAAATAGATGTACCTACGAGTGTTGGTCTGGTATCACGTTTAAGACATACCAGACTAATGCGAGTACAAAAGGTCTCACAAAATATTCATACCAATCTGATATACATAACGGGCAAATGTATTTAATCTAAATATTAGTATGAATACGAAATATCATAATCACATTATCAATTGGCCTCAGCTATCAATAATACTGGTATCATTCAAGTGCCATTTGCAAGTGAAATTTTATCAATTATCAAACATACAGCAGTCAGTGCGCTCCTACTCATCAAGGGCTTTCCAACGGTACTAAAATCATGGCCTCCATATGAGCCCAAGTTCAACATCCAATGTCCTTCCAACACTTGATTTTGTAATTTAGTTGAATTTTCAGCAACAAAAACTGTTTATAATTCCATAAGTCTCGGCCCATAGGTCCAAATTTTGTGAAACCAATCGGTGCACCCCTTACTCATCGAGGGCTTTCCAAGGGTACTAAAATCGTGGCCAAAGGCCCCGCAGTTGGCGAGATTCCAACGACACTACAAACAATATTGTGAACGTCATTTTTTAAAAGCCCAATTTACATTTACATCCACGTGCACGAAAGACAAATGAAGGGCCAATCATTGTTCCAAGAAAGCACAGTTTGCTATTTTTCACGAATTTCCAGCAACCAAAAGTACTTGAAATTCCATCATTCTCCCACACCGCAGGTCCAAAAATTATGAGACCAAGTCTGTGCATCCCTCCTCATCCAGGGCTTTCCAACGGTACCAAGCATGGGGGCTGGGTCCGCAGGTTGGGAGATCTCAAAGCTAAAACAAAACAAACAAGCGGCTCCACCACTTTTTTCATGGCTTCATGAATCATGCCCATCAACCCTCCATAGAGTAGGCTTAATGGATAAGTCTAGTTCTCTCCGTAGGCAAGATGTCTCCACAATGCCTCTATCCCTTGCGGGTAAACAAACAATCTTCTTCATATATTGATATGACTCCTCCTAAAGGAAGCGTAAATTATGGTGTCTCTTGACCCCGAAGAGCTGTTGCGTTCCGCCAGAAGGTGGACACCTTTGTGACACCAATCGGTGGATTGAACCCACAACCACTTCCAAGGTGGTATGTGCCCATTACCATGGCTACAACTTGGTCTCCGACATTCACATTAGTTGGACCAAGGGATCGCCTAACCTTGGCCTATGTTCAACGCGCACTATCTTAGTGTTCAGACTTTGTTGCTCCTCAAATTCTAGCGGTTATGTGGGTCTTTCCTTGTTTGTTTTCAACCCTTAAGGGCCCGCCATTGGGCAAATTTCCCAGAAAAGCAACCTATGGAGTAACCTATGGCGAGTTAATTGAGGCTACACACCTGCCATATTAGATCCAAAATTTTGAACCTTACCATATTCATCTTGCCTATCATGTATATCTGCCCAGCAAATTGTGGAGAAATTCATCACACAACAAAATGGATTTTAGTGTTGTAAGGGAGGGGATGGGTGTTCTTGCTTTTGGATTTTGCAAAGTATGAAACTTGAGCTTTGACCAAGCTTTTTGAATGACCAGATGATTTTCCTTGCTCCTACCTCATTGTATCCTAATTAAGTACTCTAGAACTTTCAAGCCCAACAGCCTTTGTAGCTATTAGGGTCCCTTGTATGTGCTTATTATTAGGGGGTCAAAATGATCTCCTTAGCTTAGCAACTCAAGGTGAGTATGAACTAAGCTATTCTCGTTACAGTTGTGGCCTTGGACTCTCTGCCCTCTCTTGTTTTTTAGCTCACACAAGGTTATTGTTTCCTTGCCACTTGCCACAATAATTCTAGTGACGAAAGTCGAGGACTAGTTTTAGTGTAGAGTAGGTATAGAGTGTCACTGTGCCATATCGTCGTCAAAATCACGTCATCGTAGTTATCAACGTCATCTTCATTAAGCTGCCCTCCGGAAAAGAAAAAATAAACGAAATTATGAAAATTATTTCTATCGAATATGCTCTAATATTACTTTCTTTTGTTCTAAATTTACGGTTTCACACGTTCCGTCAATGTAAATGTTACAGCACCTCTAGATATTAATTTGATAAAATCACCAGCAAAAATCACTAGTTTGTCTAGTTCTCAAAACCCTCATATGTACAATATTTTGGTTTTGTGGTGAGCACGTTTCAATCTAGTAATATATTACAATGGTACATATAATGGTAATAGATAATAAAATGTCAAACTCTTAATATTAGATTTTTGTCTCTTGTCTATATTTTTGTCAATTAAAAATTGACATATATTAATGTATTATATATAGATATCAACAAACTCTAGAATAAAAGATGTATGCACAGATTGTTAGTCTCTATGGCTAGATGTTTTAAGTTTACTCGTTAATATTTTGATGTATAAATGTTTTTATAGAATCCACTTTTGACATGGAGCTGTAACCATATAATGAAGTGGCTCTTTGTTATTTCAGCTCTAGCCCGAAATCTTTTCTTTCTATAATAGAAAAAAATCACATTGATTGGAACATGTTTTGATTATTTCTTAAATGTATTTTGAATTTAGAGATTTATACAAGTTGTAGCGTTTTAACCCTTCACTTCCTACAGATAGATCAGTTTTTTTGCCCTTTAAAATTTCTAAAACCAAGCTATCCACCTACCATACTACATCCATAAATATGAACCTTACAAACCTGTTGCTACCTAGCACATACATCCAGATACCAAATCTTGAAGAATTTCACCACAAACTTTTCAAGATTATAGTGCTTTGGTGGGATCTCTTTTGTTTGTGAGAATCTGAAAAACCTGCAATATCAGGTTTGACCAAGAATTTGCAGTATTGGGTTCATTTTTGCTGGGCTCCTCACATGCATAGCCAGATCCTATTCTAAGGTATGGAAGCATGCAAAAACAATGCCAAATTGCCACATGATGCTATATGCTCCTTTGTATGTGTTTCATGGGGGGTTTGGGTATAGGCCAAAACATGGAGATTCTAATATTGTCCCTTCCGTATGCACAAATCCAAAAAATTTGCGGTCCACGCGGTGAGACAATTAGTTCCTATGAACCTCAGTCACGTCCAAAATTTATAGACATCCAACTATAAATTTGCCAAAATTTGAGGGCCAAGGGCTCACTCGCACTGGTTGTACAGCCGCTGCATGCCCCAATAGAATCTGGCCACGTACTAGGTCAATCCTGCGTGGCCCCTCTATTTAAAAAATGAGGTTGATGACGTGGCCTACGAAACGTGGCAACAATGGTGTGGCACAGTGACACCATATATTTTCTCTACACTAAAACTAGTCTCGTCATTAGAATTTTAAAGAAAATGCATGGCACTCTTGTAATCAAACTAAGGCTGCACATTAGCTTGCATTACTAATGACGCTTCTCAGAACAGTGTTCACTGAGTCTCTAAGAAGTTCAGCGTTCATTTCATGTCGATTGGAATATAGTTTCTGTAGAAAATAATAGGAATATTGTAAGAAATTAATGCATAGGTGCGATCTTACTCTATTTTTCGCCAAATTTAGGTAACGTCTGCATCTTGAGCTTTGATGAGAAAACAGGGTATTGGATCAATCAGGTACTTATCTTCCCACATTGCCTCAGTTATGGCCGTCAGAAGGAGTTTACCTTCCGTTAGGAAGATAGTAGCCCTTCACAGTGATGTAACACCATAAGTTTAGTGTGCTTTGGCAAGAGTTTTTTTTTTTCGTTTTTTTTTGTTCTTATGTGGTTTAATATCTCTTTATATTGTAAGTTTTAATATTAATTATGATAAAATAATCAAATAGAAATCAATGGTTTATTCAGTTTTCGAAACCCTCAAAAATTCATTTTGATTTTGTGGTTAGCATGTTTCAGTATACTTATGAATTTACAATACTACATATCAATATATGAAGCGAAACGTTTGTTTTGTTTTGTTTTGTTTGTTTTGTTTGTAGCGTCGTTGAGATCTCCCAAACCGCGGTCCCAGCCCCGGTGCTTGGTGCCGTTGGAAAGCCCTCGATGAGGAGGGGTGCACCCGACTTGGTCTCATGATTTTGGACCTGCGGTGTGGGAGATACGGAATTTTGAGTACAAAACTATGCTACACAAGGCATTGACATAGGACAGAGTACAATCAGGTAGTGAATCTGTAATTGCTCTTACAGTGCACAGTCAGGTCTGTGCGCGCAGACAAAACAATCTGACGCCTGAGTAGAGCATATATATCCCAGGCAATTTCAAGAAACTGATTCTTGAAATAATGTCAGTACTGCCAACCACGTGGCTATCAACTGTAAGTCCTCACATAAGATGTGATCTAATCTCTTAGTGGCTTATTCCTGCAGTTGATAGAATGGTAAATGTATGCAGATTTCCAACAGGGGATACACAGGAAATTGCACTTGGTCTTAGATTTCAATTCTTCACACATGGGCCGACGGCACATGCTACCCTAGAGGTCGCACTTGGGCCTCGACATAGGAGACGCATATGGGATTGCACTTGGACTTAGCTGATCATGACACTGGACCCTTGGGATACATAGGAAATTGCACTTGGGCTTAGATGACAGTGGACACTTGGGCCTAGATGACCCTAGACACTTGGGCCAACGGCACATGCTACCCCAGTCAATATATGAATCGAGAGACGTTTGTTTTATTTTGTTTTATTTTGTTTTATTTTTGTCACGTTGAGATGTCCCAAACCGCGGGCCCAGCCTTGGTGCTTGGTACCTTTGGAAAGAACTAGACGAGGAGGGGTGCACGGGCTGGTCTCATAATTTTTGGACCTGCGGTGTGGGAGATGTGGAATTCCAAGTACTTTTGGTCGCTGGAAATTCACCAAAAACTGTGAAATGGGCATTCCTGGACAATGCTTGGAGCCTCGAGGGGGGGATGTAAAGGGAAAGGTCTTCGGTTCAATATATGAAGCCATGTTGAGATGTCCCAAACCGCGGGCCCCAGCCTTGGTGCTTGGTACCGTTGAAAAGCCCTCGACGAGGAGGGGTGCACGGGCTTGGTCTCATAATTTTTGGACATGCGGTGTGGGAGATGTGGAATTCCAAGTACTTTTGGTCACTGTAAATTCACCAAAAATTACGAAATGGGCATTCCTCGACAATGCTTGGAGCCTCGACAGGAGAGATATACAGGGAAAGGTCTCGGTTCAAATCTGGTCGTAGGCTATGTGGAAAAAATATGCATTTGGACTTAGATGACATTGGACACTTGGGCCAACTTCGATATATTACTACTCAATAAATTCATGGAAAAAAAATAATCGGGCCTTGACATGGGAGACGTACTTGGATACATAGGAGATTGCACAATAGGTTTAGATGGGCCTCGACATGGGAGACACATATGAGAGATGCCCTTGGATACATAGGAGAAACACTTGGATAAATAGGAGATTGTACTTGAGCTTAGATGACAGTGGACACTTGGGCCTCTACATGGAAGATGCATTTGGATATATAGAAGATTGCACTTGGGCTTAGATGGCTCGACATAGGAGACACACTGGGAGACATAGGAAATTACACTTGGTCTTATATTTCAATTCTTCAGACATGGGCCAACGACGCAAGACTACCCTAGAGGTCGCACTTGGGCCTCGACATAGAGATTGCACTTGGGCTTAGATGACACTTGACACTTGGGCCAACTGCACAGGCTACCCTAGTATACTTGAATTTTCAATGACCAAAACTCTTCATATGTCTATAACTTTTGGACCATAGGTCCAATTTTGTGAAACCACCCTCTGTAAAATCTAGTATATATAAAATATTTGTACAATACTTATACCTCAAGTAGAATATTCATACCAGAGCAAATGAGGAAGATTGTGAAGGAGTATGGGTATGGCGGCTGGTATAAAACTTGTCTATATCAACCTGGTTGGTATCTCCCTGAGTATAAAATGCTTATATAGTAGACTGGTCTAGTCTTTACATACCAATACATACATACATTTATTTATACCAATATTTTACTTATACACTAGACCAACACTCGTACATACTTACATATATCTAATATCTATCAAAGTTTGTTAATAGATCTATATTTGTAATTGTCCAAAATATATACAAGAGACAAAATTTCGAGATGAAAGAATTTTGAGATTCCATTTGCTATTATGATTTACAAGATTAAGTCGGACTTGGGCCTCTACAATGGAGAAGCACTTAGATACATAGGAGATTGCACTTGGGCTTAGATGGGCCTTAACATAGGAGACGCACTTGGATACATAGGAGATTGCACTTGGGCTTAGATGGGCCTTAACATAGGAGACGCACTTGGATACATAGGAAATTGCACTTGGTCTTAGATTTCAATTCTTCACACATGGGCCAATGGCACATGCCACCCTAGTCAATATATGAAGCAAGGTAGTTTGTTTGTTTGTTTGTTTTGTTTTGTTTTGTGTTGAGATGATCTCCCAAACCCCAGACCAGCCCTGGTGCTTGGCACCGTTGGAAAGCCCTCGATGAAGAGGGGTACACCGACTTGGTCTCATAATTTTTGGAGCTGCGGTGTGGGAGATGGAATTTCAAGTACTTTTGGTCGCTGGAAATTCGTGAAAATAGCAAAGTGGGCTTTCCTGGAACAATGATTGGATATATTACTACTCAATAAATTCATGGAAAAAATAAAAGGGTTTTTAAATATTATTTAAACATTAGTTCAGTCATGTAACACAAATTCTTTGTAACAAAACAAACATCCAATTTCCTTTTAGTACCGGTACATCGATTTCAATTCTTCACACATGGACCTCGACATAGGAAAGACACTTGAATACATAGGAGATTGCACTTGGACTTAGATGACATTGGACACTTGGGCCAGCGGCACAGGCTACCCTAGAATATATATATTGATATATGAATGTCAAAACCCTAGGTGGTAGCACTAGCATCTTGCATAGCTTGGCTCGGCCACCCTGCCCAAAAAAACCTCCCCACACCTTAGTGGAAGACTATTGCCTAAGCAGCGGTTTGTTTTTGGAAATTTGGAAAATAGCACGAGTGGCTAGTGAGTTTTGCAGGAAATAACCATATATTCTGTTCAACCATTGAAATTTGTCCTCATATGCACTTTCATCCATTGATATCATCCATATTTGGCAACTTCATCCACGATTTTTTTTTATTTGGAGAATTTTGGCAATTTCATCCATGGAAAAACAGAAATTTGTAACACAGTATTCCATCTTGTTTTTTGAGGTTAGAATTTGGCGATTATTCACCACTAAATGAATGGCTGTGCCAAAGCAAGTGCAATTTATAGGAAGATGATGAACTTTGAATCCATCACATTTTCCTAGACATTGTTGGTTGAAAATCGTCTCGATTAATGCGGAGCAATGCAAAGCTCTAGTATAAAAATAATTCAATATTAAGACCTGGCTGGTATTAGAAAATGTGTAACAATAGGTAACAGTTGGATAGTGCACTCAATGCCACCTAAGTGATCCAGCATTCAAAATCCTGCTACCTCAGGTCTGGTATAGTCTTCTCCCTTGTGATCGGCGAAGTTGCTTGCAAGAGCATGTTAATTTCTCCTCTCACATTATTATTAAGAGGCCTGATTTGTTCGCAATCCTGCAGGGGTGTTTTCCATTTTTGCTCCCAGGTTGTTTCCCTTAGAAAAGAAGTAATACCCACCCAACATTGGTGTCCACCTTGGTACTGACTCTATCCCTGCAACCTTTGTATGCTTCCCTCTAGTAAGAGATCCTTGTTATCTTTTGTACAGCCACCTTCTTTGGGTCTTTTATAAAGCTTTACAGGAATTCATATACTTCACATATACTTAACATTGTACTGCAAGAGTGGAACAGGATAGGTGAGTTGTCAGATCCCCAAACTGCTATACAACACAATCTCGGGCCGGTGGCATGAGGGATGCATAGAATCACCTCCTCGTGGCTGACGAGTTTTGTGCACAAATTGGATGTGTTGTAAGAATCATATGTCTGCAATCGCTCCTTGAGAGCTTGCTGCCAAAAGCGACTTGGCTACAATGCTTCATTGCTGATTTCAACCACTGAGACATACTTAACTAGAAGACTTGTTCTGCCCTCTTTTGTACTCTGCTTGAAGACCCATCAAGCACATTTAGCCACACACCATATTCTCTGTCAACTACGGCTCGCAGAGTATGAAATCTTATAGGCCCAACGTGCAAGTCCGATTTGCCTAACAGACATAGAAGTTGGTTACTACACTACAACAATAGCAATGTCACTGCCTCGTACCCTGAGGGGCATGAGGTTATTCCATTCACTTCACAACCTCAATGCAGCTATCCTTCTGTAGACACATTCTTCTCTGGTGATCTGCATGTATCACAGCATCCAGGTACATGAGACAGAGCATGCCCATCACTTCACCGTGTGTGGCAGTGACAAATATTGCAAATGTTGGTACTAAGTTTCTGCCACTTTTCTGGAAGTAGTACGAAAACTCGGCCATGATCAGCAGGCAGAGTTTGTCCACAACCATGCCACTTGCTAGACAGAGGCACCATGATACAACCAAAATCATACACGAGGGGCAAGGGAGCTTACCGACCACGATACCAACGTTGGAACTGGTAGGCTTGCACAGCCTCATTGGAGGCATGCGCAGCCAAGAGCAGGTAGTTGCGTGGCTGTACCATCCATGCAAACCTCATAAACAGCAACGAGTAAATGCACATGGCTGCAAATTCCCATCCAAGAAAACAAAATCACCTGTCAGTATCCCCACCTAACGTGGCCTACCCTCTATGAACATTCTCTTTCTGTTTGTATCTTTTTCTCTCCCACTTTCTCTCCACCCTCGATACACAGATCAATCTAGCGCCTGCAATGTGAGGTTACAAATTTTTTTCCATGAAGTAAGAAACAAGCAGAAGGCAGGTAATGCGGAAAACACACTTCCTGTCATATTGCCAGATATCATGTCAGGGGGCTTCTGCGTGTCAGCCAATCCCTGCAAAACAACAAGTTTCATTGCCCCCAAGGTGAACAGCAGTATGCACATCAGAAGTGATTATGAGCCAACCACAGAAAGGACGACAATTACCACAAGAGTGCACACTTTCAATTAGGACCCCCTCATGAGTGAGGTCTCATGTGCCAACTTTGTTCTTCTCATGGACCAATTGCCTAGATCATTGATACACTCTCGTGAAGCATCTCTCTGCCCTGGAAAAAGTGAGGAGTCTGCTCAAGGGCACCACCTGACAATCTTCTATCTTAAATAAGGGGTTATTCTGAACTAACCTTCTAAGCCACATGGCAATGGCAAGGAAAGTTGAATGAAGATTGCATCTCAGACAAACAGAGAACTTACAGCGGCGACAAAACCCCAATTGGCGACAGGGCCCCAGAAATGAGTGGTTTTTGGACCCATTGGACTATTCCAAAACGCTCGTAATGCCGCCATGCCTCTCCTATGCAAAAGAGAAACCAAACACATTTAGGAAACAGTACGAGAACAACTTGAGTCAGAACTACAGAAATAAAATGCAGGCAACAGAAGAGGTATAATGAGAGTGATATGACTCTCACACCGCCAGCCACTATTCGACTACAAACAAATTGATAACTGAGTTGCTTACAACCAATCTGGACGTCAAGGAACTAATAACTACTCTCTCCTCCGACACACACATCTCTTGCATTCCACCTTCCTTTCCCCTCCCCCAGTTGTTTCATAACTCGGCCTGCATTTCTGTGGCAATATACCTGGATGGAAGTACAGGAATGTTCAGGAATAGAGGATGGTACTAGTGGAAGGCATGATGAATTCAGCACCCTCACTGTTGGGTACCCTCATCATTTTCCTAACCATCCAATCCTGCCTGCCTCGGACAATCAGGGATACAACTAGACTAAACAAACCCAAATAGATCACAGTACCCTCACTCTCATGGCCCAGATAAACATCTTCATCATACATGGAAAAAACGCATAGGTGACGGATGGCCTGCTCATTCTAGTTACCACTCCTCTGGTCAATCCCATAGTTTTCCGACCCTTAATCTTTTGGGTAATGACATGAGTATGTGACTCCTCTAACTGGTTTTTTCTTCTTAAGGTGAATGGTATTGCCGTGTGGGACTCCTGCCCGGTTTGGACTGTCCTGCGAGCACACTCTCTGTGGCATCTGTGGTACGACTTCCTGTTTAATCATAAAGCTCCCTGTGTTAGACTGGTCCTGTTCAATACTTCTTCCGATCTTATGACAGAGGGGCGTAGGGTTGGGCGGGTCATAACAGAGGCTATATGCAGATGCTCAGAAAGGAGGCGAAAGGTTATTGCAGATTTTGACGCCTCCAAGGCAAGTATCATCTGCACCAGAGCCGCAGAGACTGGTACTTGGACCGACAGCGTCCCTCCGAACTGGGAGCTCACCTTATTCCCGCCTCTCCCCGGCTGAAGTTGAAGATTCAGATGTGAATTGGCCTCATCGGAAGATTAGCAATAGCAAGATTAAGACCCACCTTTCTTTTGAGCCTCTGAAGCAGAACCGCTAGCTCCCCGTTTCTTTCCCCTCGTTTTACACTGTTGTTTTCCCCTGTGAACTCGTGTTATGTTTGCCACTGCGTTCGCCGTCTTCTTCCTTCTCTCTGTTGCTTTTGGGATGTTGCACTGGTGTTTGCCTTCCAAAGGTCCGCCCAGTTTAAAGAAAACAAATTAGTGAAACAATCAGCCCCCAGACAGCTAATAAATCCTGTGGACTCGCCACTAATGGCGGTGCTACAGAGATTTTCCTTCTTCCAAGTTAATTGCGCCTTCTGTGGGAGTTGTGTGTGCAACAGATAAAAAGATAAAGATTCTTTAACGTCCAGTGAATTTACAGAGCCTACAACAGAGAAAGGGAAGGAGATCGAGGGGCAGGGATCTATGTTGCAATTCTAAGACGAGTCCTACATTTTCGAGTGATTTCTTTTGCTGGGGTTGTTTATATTTGCGGTAATAGCAATGCATTGTGAAGAACATGCCACACCACAAGGTGAAAGTCCTCACAACATGACCACCATTAGTGGATCTTGTACTTCTGCTTTCTTCAGCAATTCCTGAGTCACATGACTGAAATCTCTCTTTGGAGGAAAAAGTGACTCTCAACATGGCAACAAGCATTGATCATGTTACAAACCACTTGGTGTGGACCATGAATCTCAAAGTGTGATTACACCAAGTCAAGTACAAGCAGCTGGTCAACCGTCTAATCACTTTACTTCCACTCCTTGAGCTTTTGCAATGCCCATGGCAGTTCCTCGATGCTCGCCAAAGTATGACCATCTACGAAGTCCTGAGTCTCATTGCATTTCCGTATTACATATTCTCCAGAGACCATGAAGCCGTCTAGTTCAGAAGTCAATATTTACATGGAACTGTGGATTGCACACTCAATAATACACTTCCTTATAAGCTGCAGAGAACTTCCAATGGGATCTATCAAACACTCTCCAACCTAACATGCCAGCCCTGCTGAAAATATAGGTTTCACATACGAGGGATAGCACCAAACGACTCTACCCTTTCTTCCACCAGGAATTTTCAAGGAAAATAAGGCTTTGGTCAACTACTGACGGCGTATACCACCTCTAGTCATTAGCAAAACCTTACTTCTGCTGTCACTGCAACTGAACTTCCACTAGGTCAACAACTAAGCTTGGATTAATAGTGGGGTGATGAATGTTTTAAGCACCAGATGGTCTTTGACAATTTCCACCCAGGACATTGCTATATCATCCGAACTGGACTATCCAACATATAGATGCCCAAGACCATCAATTTCCACAACCCACCACTACCACACCTCTTTTCTTTTCCCTCCTTTTTCCTCTTTCTTGTGGTACCAATAGTGCTAGGAGACACATGCAGGTCAGCCAAAGTTGGTCAAAACTTTGCTAGTGACATGATCACCATACACAACTGGTGCAAAGCTAGGCCCTCCTCTCCCCATGTGCTGCTTACATAATTCAAGAGGTTCCACCACAGCGTCAAAATTGGGCTGCATCCATAGTTCATCCAAAGTCACATTGTCAGTAATGCTATGTAGATGATTGTCAACACAACCACATAGTCCTCTAGGACTCTGAAATCAATATGAGAAGAAAACAGAAAGCTGCTCATAAAGTGGGGTCGGACTCACTTCATAAAAGAATGGTACAGACACACGATACTTGAAGTTGTTGTTGATCACACGATGAACTGTAGGCTGATATAAACCATTGGTCCAAATCTGAGCCAAAACCCCATAGCAATCTCCTTTTAGCTGACTTACTGGGATTAAATCACAGTCCAAAGAGTTGCCATGTCATGTGTAAATGTAAATCACCAAATCTCCTCAAAGAATGAAATCATGACCACCGAATTCGTAAGGCCAGAAACAGACAAACTCAACATAAGGACACAACCCTAACTACATGAGGACAGAAACCATCAGAAATCGGCTGGTGGAAAAGGGAAACTGGAACATGGGAAGAAATAATAACCTTGAGCATATCACCGATGTTGACCACAAAAGTTCCCGGGATTGGATGTGCCCATATCCACTCCCCTCCTTGATTTTTCACCTGCTTTGTCAGATCAACCACAGTTATGGTATGAGGAGAAACTTGCTCCACAGATAACGTCACTTGTCTGTGATGTATTAGTGAGCGTGAGAGAATCAAGGAGAGAAAGACGCATCTTCCATTTAAGTTCAAGAACTCGCAGATGCAATGACCCTCAAAATCAGGGAGGAGATAAACCTGGAGAGCAGGAACATCTGCATCTTGATTCACGAGTGTCAGCAACCCTGTGACATAACAAACAATCTTATTTCATTCATTACTGTATCATCACTGTGAAATTATTTGTAATACATCACCCTATGGTTCATATTGTGACGTTCTACCTCCAATATATCACACTCTCTCTCTTTTCTGGACATCTTATGTTTCTTATATAAAGCATTCCGTTGATGGAAAAATTATGCAGCATGCATATTACCTCTGCTGAAGATAAACCAAATCAATCTTTGGGAAGGGACTGATGTCGACTGATCTATAGTGGCCACTGCAGGATCAAGTTGGATGTACATGTGGCTGGGTGGGAGTTGCTATGAACCCTGCCAGTCATACCATCGCTGACTTGGGGGCAAGAGCGAATCACCATTGTGTCTAATGGCTCTACCGGGCAGTACATCAAACACCCAACTCCCTGTAACTGATTTGTGGTTGCCTGGCTATTGCATTTGTGCAAACTCTACACCGAAAAGCACTCTCTATAAGCACTCTCTCATTATTTCTCTTTTTCAACTCTTAACCAAAAGAAAAGATCTTCCACATCCCCGGCTCCTCAAAAGAAGACAAGAAGGAATTACCATAGTCAGTATGCTCGCCACTGCAATTAGTTGCAACACAAAATGCAAGATGTCAGTCACATTGTCCCCAACCACCATCACCCCTTACAAATAAGATATCTGAACAACTTTAGTTCAAAGAGGAGTAATAGAATAAAAATTGTCAGATACCGCTGAGTTGAGATAGTGAGAGAAACAACTATTCTTCTTTCTGTTCTATTGAACATGTTCATCAAGTTTTCTTATATGTAAAGGGAGAACGAAAGAGCATTATCACCACTCCTAGAGAAACAGCCCAATCTAATCTGCCTGGTTCAAAAGACAACATTTCAAGGCTGAAAGAGAAATCTGCCAAGCATAATGCACAGACATTGCCATACACCTTTCACTGTTACGTAGGCAAAAGCAAGCCTAAGAGCACGACAGAGCCAGTCACTACCACTAGGTACTAAAGCCCAACTCACCAGCCAATTTCTGAAAATTTCTCCTCCCTTGCATGATCGAAGTTGGATGTTGGAGGGTAACCAATCACTCGCATGATCCAGAAAGGGTTACCCGCCCTTCCTCCCTCAAACATGTCTTTTGGTCCACCTAGGGCCAAGGCAATCCCTTGCATAATAGTTTTCCCCAGATCTATCAAATCCAACCATTTTGGTTAGTATTTGGTATTGATCCCAATGTCCATAAATTCTCATCTCAGCAACATGGCATTCAGCATGTCGGCTGCAGTCACCATGGATGTGTGACTACATCTATGGTCACATGTATAAGATGAGGATAAAAGCCCTACAGACTTCATCCTTGTTGGCTGAATGGAAGAAAGGTAGTTAACATCCAGAGAGTAGAAACGACAAGTATGCTGAGAGGCAGACAAGTAGCCATAACATGGAGAGAGCGAAAAAAAGGAGAAAACAAGAGAAATTTGTTCCGTCCACAGAAGTCCCAAATACACAGGCAGAGCAAATGTACTCAAACCATTCAGTGCAAATGTTCACTTGCCATAGCCTTACGGCCATTGACCTTGCACGAAACTCTCCTGAAGCCTTCTGTGGGGTTCACACCCATCAGGGTTTAGCGCTGCAGGTATAAATTATTTTCTCGCAACTGCCATTAAGGCGCTCACAGAGGCACTTGTCCACATGCAAACACCACAGCACAGTTGCAGGGTTATTAAAGAGATAGAGAGACAGAGAATTTACTCATAAGACATTGTTTGCTGTAGCCTTGTGGACATAGACCCCACGCCCAGTTTGGCTTGAACAGTGTACTCTTAAGGTTTTTAGCCGTAGCCTTTTGGGCAGAGCAGAATGTACTCATAACACTTTGTTTGAAGTGGCCTTGTCGCCATAGCCATTTGGGTTGAACAGAGAGAATGTACTCATAAGACATTGTTTGCTGTAGCCTTGTGGCCATTGACCCTGCGCCCAGTTGAACAGAGAGAGAATGTACTCATAAGACGTTGTATGCCATAGCCTTGTGGCCACTGACCCCGCGCCCAGTTTGAGCGGAACAGAACCTACCTTTGTCAGGGGCTGACGCCGGTAGTAAGACTTACCTTGGAATAAACAATTGATCCGGGTTTTCCAGATATCCTATAGAAATCCCTTTACACAAGCATCAACCTGCTGTGTGTGGTTTGCCCTATAACTAGGCCCCAAAAGGGCCTGGGCTTTTGGCTCAGCCTCGAGACTTTCAAGGTTGGTAAACAGAGGTGCAGGCACAATTCCCTTGATAGATTTGAAGAGAGCGTCTGTCCCGTGAGAGAACCCCGGAAAATGAATCAGAAATGAATATTGTGTTCAGGTTGCCCACACAACAGGCGATTGCACTCTCCCTTTCTTCTCTGCTTCTGTTTGCTGTTCAAAGGTAGGCTCCCCGCCCTGAGTTTAAATTTCAGTCTAGTGCCGAGAGTGGGTAGACCCTTGAGGTCATCCATGATGTCCTCCCCCATGTCACAGACTGGAAACAAGTTCAGGGAACTTTTCTGCCTAACTTCATTTTCATCAGACAATTTCCTGGCAACAGACATGGCTTTGGACACTACAGCCCCTCTAAATCAGAATTATCCAGCAGGGTCAAGACTTGCGGGCTAAGATTCAGATCCTTGAGAATCTCTTCTATTCACTTCCGCCAGGACTTGGCCTGTTTGACAGGCCGATCCTGCTTCCAAGATATAGAGTTGATTAACTTAGGATATCTGATGTTGGACATATGTTGCAGCTGACCCACCATCTGACTCGAATTCATCTCGTCGGGAGCTTAAGGAAGGGATGCCAAACTCACCCCAAACAGCCACATTGGCTGTTTTGGAGCATGCTGACATGCACTCCTTGAGCACCCCACTTGAATGGATTCTAGAGACTTAGCCTGGTTGGAGTTATCAACCCATATCGCAGATGCGTACTCCAAGGCAGGTCTAATAACGCGACAAAGCATGGTTTTTTTTACCTCAGAGTTGATCCCTCTGCAGTGGAAAATTTTAGTGAGACCCAGCGCTTTGCACTTGCCAGTTTGAACAACTTTCTGAATATGTACATCCCAATTACAGTTGGAGGAACATTCAACGCCGAGGTATGAGTAGGAAGGGAGGACCAGAATCTCTTGGCTTCCCCACTGCCACTTGAGATCGCCTCCTCCCTCTCCTCAGTCGTTGAATGCACTGCACATTTACTGACGTGAGCCTCTAGCCCCCAAAGGTCAAAGTATCTCTTCGCGCAATCAATCAACTCCTGGAGATTGGAAGGAGTCTCCCCTATGCCTGCAAAGTCATCCGCAAACATAAGGGCTGGTATGGTGGCATCACCCACCCTTAACCCAAATCCCTCACTTTCCACATCCTCGAGGAGTTGATTGATGAACACATTGAAGAGCAGAGGGGAGAGGGTACATCCTTGAGCTACACCTTGGTCTATGTCAAAGAAGTTAGACTTCTGTCAGTAACAGTGACACAACTTTTGGTGTGAGCATACAAGTTATGGACAACTCTCCACATCTTTCCCTTGATCCCACATGACCAGAGTCGGAGCCATAGACCGTCTCTCCACACTGTGTCATAAGCCTTTTTGACATCTCTGAAAGAGGATCAAGAGAGGGAGTCCACAATGCGTCTTCTGGCACTTCTGGGCATGTGAAGATACTTTGTGCGGCAGGCAGCCTGACAGTGGCTCTACAGACTCTAAACCAAGGAGGCATTTCAGCAGATTCAGATACGTATGTCTGTCTCTTGCTTAAGTGCATCAAGATGGAAGGTCTGGAAGCTGGAAAGCAGGTGCACACTCACATTATCCAAAGTGGATTCACGCCAAATGTTTTTCTACTCAACACCCTTGTCAACATGTATGTTAAGTGCTGGAGCATCAGGGATGCTCACAAGTGTTCAACAGAATGCCTCAATGATCTTTGATCACGTGGAATATTATGTTGGAAAAATACAAAAGTGGGGTTTCCCTTCTTTTTTCCTTCCCTGGATAAGCTGGCTTAGAGTGAAGATATGATCCACACAGCCCCTGTTTCGCCAAAAGGCAGCTTGGCCTTCGTGGAAACAACCTCTAGATTCCAGATCAACCTCGAGACGAGTACTTATAACTCTGCAGAATATCCTGCCAACTGCATTGAGGAGCGTGATGCCTCCGTAGTTCCCGGTTCTTCTCTGTCACCCTTCTTGTATAGATTGACAATGACCCCCTGTCGCCAGCAGGGGATCATTTCAGTCCTCCAGATAAGGTTACATCTGTTTAAATGCTCAATTGCTTCCACAATCTCAGAAGAAGTCATGGGAGCGTTGTAAGCGTTTGAAATATACTCCAATACTCCAAACTGTTCCTATGATGAGAATGTACTCATAAGACATTGTTAGCCGTAGCCTCCTATGATGAGAGAGGGAGAGAGAGAGAGAGAGAGAAAAACCTTTCATCACCTCCACATACTCGTCCATTAGTGGTCGGAACCTGGTTGGTTGATCAGGCCTGTATGCATGAAAGCAAGCCAGTGTTTTGCAACCTCATTGTTGTCAATGTAGGTCTCATAGTATTAAAATGAGGTGATTGAGCAGAAAATACTTTTGTACCATTCAATGGGACATCCAAACAAGTGGTGTACGTTGTCACAATAAAATCTAACAGCTCCGAAGCATTTCCAAACTTTCTAGTGAAAGAGATAAAGGGTAGGGGAGCAAGATACAAAGACAAATGAGAAGGGGCACAAGGGGGGCTCCCACTGACCAAGGATTTTGGCCATTGAAGGGATTTCCAGACAGGGTTTGAGATCTGCAAGATTCAAGCTCCTTAAAATACTGCAATGACAAAAAAGACAATGGGTATAATAGTTATCCAATAATTGCTCTACCCCTTTGGATCCACATGCAGAGAAGAGCAGCTCGAGAGTGTTAGTCTCTTAGACCGGCTTATGGATCCCCTTAGTCCCTTGTAGGACCACATCAATTTAAGCTCTAGCGCCCTAATGCCTTGGCTACTTTTGAAAGATCGATCAGTTCAAAGTATGTCACTAACATCTTCAACAAACTGATCACAAGGACAGCAGAACAGGACACAACAAAGTACCACTTGACAGACACCAGACTGGTAGAGGATAGTGAGTACATCAATGGCCTCATGCAGGTCAGGACGTCCCTTTGTGATATTCTCTCCCAGCTTCTGATATCCTCTGCCTTCATTCACCCACACAGATACAACCTACATATTAACCAATGAATTGCATGTTAAATGAAAGATGCAGAGATCCTCCCTCCTCCCTTCCTCTCCGATCACTAACCATGCTTCTGGTTATGGATTTTGTCTAGGATTACTCTGCCCACCCTATCCCCAATCCCTTCTGGGAAAACTAGCTACCCACAACAACGATGGGAGAGTATGGCCAACTGTTGTAGTTCAATAAGTTTCTATGGGTTATCTTAACATGTGCAGCTCTTGCAGGGATTCTCAGTGAAAAAGAAATGCAAATGTGCCTATACACACATGAGATGAAAGCACACCTTCGAGGGTTTGGTGGAGGGAGGGCAGGTAAGAGGATTCTCAATGTGGGGGAAAACATCTCAACCAAATAGGACAAGACTCCTGTGATGCATTGGCCACAGTAACAAACAAAGGATTTCGGCATGTGACAACCTGACAGATACACTCCGATTCATTCCGATGCGAAGCTTCTCTTCAGTTGGTAGGTTGAAAAATTCGCGGCTTACTTCCAGTACACTATCTGGCAGATGAGGTGGGACACCATGCCCTTTCTGCATCAACAATTGAGATACATCAAGCTTAAGGACTCCCCCTCTTCCTCACCCGTCCATGTTGTTCTGCTCGTGTCCCTCTTGGGCCCTTTGGAATTCCCACAGTAAAATATTTGCTTTCTTCCCTTAAGTCTGTTCCTCTCTTCTCTGGCAGATTGCACTTTTGTGAAGCTAGAGGCCTTCATAGTAGTGATACTGTCAATATCAACTACATGCTTTCTACAAAGTATGGCGCGCTTGTGCCACAGCAATTTCAAGATCCATTCCAAACCCTTGTGTTTTACGAACTCCACAACTGGTGGCTCTGTTAGCATTTAAATAATGCTCTGCAAACTAGGGGCAGGGACGGACCACATAGAAGAAGCCAATTTCGCGACATGCGCGACCCAGCTGCTGAATAACGTCTTCCACCTGCGCATCTTCCTGCATTCGGGGATCCTCCTTCCTTTGCACTAGCGGCCCCATATCTGTACTAATACCATACCCAGAATGAGCAATTAGCACACTATGATGTTCCAGCACGCAGCAGCGCTGGGATGCCATGCCCATCTTCTTGTAACCTTCAATCCATCTAGAGAGGAAATCCAAAAAGGCAGTAACAAATAACTCGACTCTACCAAGCGTAATACGCGAGAGAGAGAGAGAGATGCAAGAAAGTGACACGGACCTATCATTGGAAGAGATGTAAAATTGGCCACTTGAGAAACACTTCGGGTAGCCCCCACCGCCAAACAACGTCCAGCGAGGGTCACCATTTGGTCCGTCAGGTAGATTGTCCACTGTGTTCTCGCACACTACCTGCACGCAAACTCTAAGAACCCAGCCCTCCTCCTTCGCAGAATTGTTGGGCCAAGAGCTGCGCCACAACCATAACTCATCACTAATCACCAACTGTTAATGGAAGCAATCATCGCTTAACCTACCTAATAAGCCTCCTGTCTTAGGAACAGTGCCTAGTATTTCATTGGAGAAAGGGGACCATAGGTTACTGGATCTGCTGAAAGGACGGTGACCTTCAACTCTCACTTCAGATCGGTTTCACTGCAAGCTTTGATTGGGTTTCTGTTGTGCACACACTCGATTGAATGTCGTTCCTCGCATGATTGATGGTGATATGCTCGCTGAAGAGCAGCACAACCTGCACTACAAGAATATAGAGCTCTTCAAGGTGTGTCTGTGGCTTTGTCCTGCGACCATCTGCTTGAAATCAAACCTTTCTTGCTTAGAGAAACGCTATGTGAACGTTAATGTAGACATTACATTCCTGTGGTTGACTTGAATTTTCGAACCAGACATTTGGTAGGCTGGGTGCTCAAGACTTGCAGCAAGAGATTAAGGCACGCGAACCCAGTAGGCTACCCAAAGCGAGTCGCACTTGTCTGCAGCACCCATGGCTGCCTATCAAGCCCTAGCGCTACGCTCGCCATGGCTGGCTCCAGGTTTTGGCACGGTGCTAGGCCGCAATGCAAACACTATGGTGAGATGTGGGTTGCGGGCAACACCCGCATTTGTTGCTCCGGCTATGGATGCTGCCCACCTGCGAGCGTCGAGGTTCTTCTCTGTGGTCAGGGCACAGCGAGACGAAGAGGCAGCTGCCGTGGCTGCCGCTGCTACCCTCGAAGCTGGTGCTCCCACCATCTTCGACAAGATTATCAGCAGAGAGATCCCATCGAGTATAGTCTATGAAGATGACGCGGCCTTGGCTTTTCGGGACATCAATCCGCAAGCACCCGTGCATGTCATTATCATCCCTAAGCAGAGAGATGGCCTGACCCAGCTCAGCAAGGCGAGTGAGAGACACAAGGACCTGCTTGGGCAACTTCTCTATGCTGCAAAGATTGTAGCAGAAAAAGAAGGCTTGGCTGATGGGTTCCGGGTTGTGATCAACGATGGTCCAAATGGCTGCCAATCGGTTTACCATCTACATTTGCACCTAATTGGAGGCCGCCAGTTGAAATGGCCTCCTGGCTAACCGAGCATAGACAGATTCATAGTGACGAAGTCTAGCTTTTGTTTTTTGAGGAGAGATTGCGAAGTCACGAGAGGGCACAAAAACAAGTACGAGTGCAGAAACGTTGTGCGCCATGTGTTAAAGCCTACACCTTCGCCTCAAATAACTTTTGTTTAAGGTTCCAGATTGACCCCTGAAAGACTGTTGACATACAAGTTATGCAGCAATTCTCTGTATTGTCTCAGACATATTTTGAATGTAACGCTCTCAGGACCAGACTGCCTTAGCAGAACCTTCGAGATTGCAGGGTACTATCCGCACAAGTACAGGTACAGGTCGAGGGTACTATCCTTAAGAGAGTTGTTTTTGGTATGAGAGAAGTCTTAAAATCTACCTGAAAAGGCAATTCACTATCTGCTAACGTTATTTGGTTTGCAGCAGTGTGCATCTTCCTCGATGTTCATGGTGGAGATTCAAAATCATAAGTGCTCAAACCCAGCATTGCCGGGTAACGGGAAAATGGCAGGTTCTAGGGCCAAGTGAGACCTCATGGTTTTCAAAGCTTTCAACACCAAACACAAGCACAAGCGGATGTCATGCTCATAACAAAACCAAAGGAGAGGAAGGGACTGACCCAATTCTCTCCAACTGCTAAAAGCAATACCAGCTTGCTGCTACAGCCTCTTTCCAAATTAGTGGCAGGTACAGAAATGTGGGTTACATAGTTGTGCAAGCAACACCAGTCTCTGCCAACCAATGTCTCTTCTGAATGGAGGATCCTGGGCTTTAACTTTCTTTCTTTCTTTCTTTGGCAATGCAGACCCTGAATGCAGGCCTCATCACACACGGAAGTTTTAATATGACAAGCCACAAGAACATGAATTGTGGACACACAAAGGATTCAGATGTGGATCTCTGTCATCTGTTGTTGCTTTGAAAGCTTGGCCTTGGATTTTTTTTTTTCAAAGATAGAGCCTATATTAGTAGTACTGTACCAAGTCCGGTACATAGCCTGGTTGTAGAATGGTATAAACATATAAACTGGATTCTAAGCATGTCTATAATAGAGGTAAGAAAAATTAGCAATAGTATGCCCTAAGATAAGTTTCCAAAGAGGTAGTGTGTGGCGGTTACCTATATTGTTACTACTAGGCGTGTGCATTCCATTGGTATGGATAAGTTTCCAAAGAGGTAGTGTGCGGCGGTTACCTATATGTTTACTACTAGGCGTGTGCATTCCATTGGTATGGATAAGTTTCCAAAGAGGTAGTGTGTGGCGGTTACCTATATTGTTACTACTAGGCGTGTGCATTCCATTGGTATGGATAAGTTTCCAAAGAGGTAGTGTGCGGCGGTTACCTATATGTTTACTACTAGGCGTGTGCATTCCATTGGTATGGATAAGTTTCCAAAGAGGTAGTGTGTGGCGGTTACCTATATTGTTACTACTAGGCGTGTGCATTCAATTGGTATGGATAAGTTTCCAAAGAGGTAGTGTGCGGCGGTTACCTATATGTTTACTACTAAGCGTGTGCATTCCGTTGGTATGGATCTATGCTTAGGGTAGATTTTCCATAGTGCAAATACTCGAGAAAAGATGGACGATGGTTCATTTCAGCTATCTTTATTATCTCATTACAGGCCTCATCTTGCCACTTCTTCCATTCTTGTCAATTTCTCCAAACTTATTTAGAGCTTTGTAGCCAACTTTGGAGCCCACTCTGCCTTGTTCCACCTCCACGGCTTCTGTTGCCAATACTTGCAATTGCTCCATAGTATCCAACAGTTTATGCTTCCAAGTCCTTTATGATACCCTAGACCTAAAATCAAACCTATTATGCATGACATACGGCTCCTTTCTAGGCAATGTTGTGATACCCAATTATTCACTCTCCATTTTCCTCATTATCTCTCGTTGCTTTTCCTCGCTCAAAATCACAATGATTTGCTTTGAACTATCATAAGGTTTTAATGTTGGTCTCATCACCACAAAAGAGCATGCAAACAATGCTGAATAAGTAGTGACACATATTGTTTACAATAGAGATTGCGCCTCACCTTTTCCTGCATTTTTTTTTGTCAAATTTGTAGCACGAGTTTTGGTAATGGTCCAAGAATATGATGGTTCCACAACGCACATAGGTGATGAAGTTTTAATATCATACCTATGACCCAACTATTGGAGGAGAGAAGTTTGCGGTTGATGCAAATGCAGTGCATGATACGTTGTCATTACCGTCAGTCATGTATTACTTTGCATCAACGACAAATGCTTCTCCCCTATGATAGTTTTGTCTCATTTTGGCCATAGGTATAACAGATCCATCAGCTACGTGCATTGTGAAACCATTAGTTATCTAGACCGTTGCAAAACCTCATACAAATTTCTCGACGGACGTCACTTTTGTTTTTGAGCATCATTGCCCAATACACATCCACATCCATGGGATCCATCACTGCAATGATTATGTTGATCACGCGATAAAGCGAAGTAGAGACTACCGTGACTACCTTGTTTGTCATCTCCACCGTCCTCAAATATCAACCTCAAGTTGCCAATGGGAGAACTATGCCAAAGTATGCAGAAGATATAGCAACAGATGGAGCAGATGCAAACAAACACTTGTTGTGAAAATGAACCTTGGGTTCTCGTGGCTGGACCACAGACTTTACATCTGCAGTAGTTAACTTTCCACTAGAGCCATCAATTCCTCGCTTCTTCTAACGTCACAATTGCAGCCAGTTGTGGATAGCCGTGGAAATGTCCCACATGAGTTTCCTGCAATGAAAGGCGATGTCATGTTGTTGGAGGAAGCTGTACATTGATGCTCTTCTGCAAACTTACGAGATATCTGTCATAGCATGTGACATTGCTCACAAGAGGACTCTCCTCGCCCGTTACCTAGGCTTCATCGCGAGGAGTTTCTCGAGGAGTTTCTTGCAACGAAAGACGATGTCGTGCTGTTGGAAGAAGCTGTACTAGATACTCTTCTACAAGCTTACGAGATACCTGTCATAGCAAGTGGCATTGCTCACAAGAGGTCTCTCCTCGCCCGTCACCTAGGCTTCATCACCAAATGAGCTTCAAATACTAATTCCATTTACCACTGGGCTACATGTTGGTTGTTCACGTTCTCGATAGTTATGGTAGTCCCACTCTTTCCGGCCCCGCCCAGCCTCTGCAAAGCTTCTTTGAAATCTTCTACATCCTTGAGGCCATGTAAGGTAGGCTGCCCTGATATGGTGAGCTGGTCTGGTCATGGTGTGAGGTTGTCTTGTTATGGAGCTCTATAGAACACGGGAGCCACAGCGTAGCTACGGCGTGAGCCCAGCCCCGTGAGCCTGGGAGCTGAGCTCACGTTGTAGCTGTAAAGCGTGAGCGGCACAAATCTGTTGGAGAAGCAAGTCCTATAGGCGAGGATTGCAAGAAGAGGGCCTATTACCGTGGACAAAACAAAGGGGGCCACCATGCACCATGTCTGCAATGCCTGCACAAAAAGAGGAATATGAAAATATGGCAGAATTGAGCTCAGAATGATTGACACACTTTATTTCAATTCACAGATAGACGCTTACACTGAATGGCATGTGCATTTGCCCTGGTTCCGTGAACGAAATGTATGTGTTTGTCCTAAATGCAAAGTATTCACACGGTAACCTTGAAACCAACATGGGAAGCGGGCATGGCTCGTATGTGTTCAAAGAGAGTTTGGCGGAGCCCTACGTGAGGTGTCCCGCTGCAGAAGGGTGATGACTTCTCCGTAGCCTAGTGTGGCTTGGTGAATGAATTGGTCTCTCTTACCGTCGCAACACATAATTACAAGGTATATGTAATATTGATGCTTGCAGGGGACCCACTTCCCTCTCATGCCGAGAGCGCCCTCACGCATCGTTACAAAATCCGGACAAGTGCAAGTAGGGAAATTCCCCACGGTAACCTGATATTCTTTGCCATGAAGAACTGAGCCAATAGACAGCATTGTGTAAATCCGTCCATACCCCGGGGCAGGGACTTCGGTGATACGAGCCACCCGAGCCTTCAAAATTCTAGTCGATTCCATCTTGCATTCGTGATCTGCACCCGAAGCGACACGGTGCACTGTTTTTCCATCTCTTTTTGTTGGGTGGGAGTCGGCACCGGGTGGAGGCATTGCCGGAGCTTGTGGCACATCTGTGCCGACAGTGCACAAGGGCACCACTCGGGATCGTGCAAGACAAAACCCTCCCTCCTCCAGCATGCTTATCTCGGTTGTTGACAACGACGTCCCAAATTTCACAGGCCAAATTGCGGGGGGAGGGGGTTTCATTATCACCGAATGACGAACTGTTCCCTTGACGCATCGTGCCATATCGTCTGGGCAGAACCAGAACTTGTGGTCCTTTGACTCCCCACTATGATAAGGTCGGAACAACCCTGTGAATGTTAGAGCTGGAGTCCCCCTAGAGCCTTTGCATATTTTTGATTTGCATTTCTTGAAAGAGGGGGTCTGAATTGCCATGCACGCAACTCTAGATCCTGGTGGGGTGCGTTCTATATGCCACTCACTATCAATGCAATCAGATTCCTGCACCATGGCCACCACCTCCTCCAATGGGATTCCTGATGCTGTGCTTGTATGTTCTGCACCTGCTCCACAGGAGGAGGACCCACCTGGGAAGGGGCCGGCACACGACTTAGTCTGCACTGGAGACACCTTTGGCACAGAGAAATTGACCTTGTCTGGGCGATGGGAATCTCCATCTGAACCTGGAAGAGTGTTCAATTTCCTTTTGCATGATCCAAATCTTTCCTCGCCTTCCAAATGAGGGAGCCTGGATTGCAAAGGGGAGCCTTCAGTGCACCTGTTCAGAGCTCTGGCCATCTTGGATAGGTCTCCGGACCTACTCGCAGCCCTTAGCATCAACAAAGTCGTACCGGGGCCCTTGCCTCCACCCTGTCCCATCAGAAAATTGCGGTACCTGGTTTGTTGTGTGAGTGCCCGCACCATGTCATCAGCAGTGGCCACATACAAGTCACGACCTGCTTTGGTAGATTGCTGCATCCAGGCGTTATGAACAGTCTCCGCCAAATTACAGGATGGCATGTCGGCCAAGTTCTCCAAGGACATGTCCTGCATGAGGCATTGCATGGAAATGTGAGGAAGGAAAGGAAATGGAAGAGGTTCTGCAAGCGACAATCCAAGAACCCCAAATGAAGAGGCACGATGCAAAATTTCTGATTTTGGGATTCAAGAGGCTTACCGTCGTCATGAAAGCTCCCCACTGTCTGTATCTGAAGTGCCAGAAAACCAACCAGTCCTCCAACTCCTTCAGGTGGATACCAGTAGCAGCACCAGAGGAGAACCACCAAGCCCGGATTGCTTGGTAAGTGCTCTCAGCTTCTCCCATTGAGTTGGCATTTTTGTACTTGAGACAGAGCCTTTTGTGCTCCAACTGAAGGTCAGGGCGAATGCACCGCTTTGTATGACGTGCCAGAGATTGACTCCAATGGAAGAGGCATGTGCGCTCCCTATTTTCCATTGGGACCTTAGGATCCCCCGAACCAAACACGTGCCGCACTGCATTGAAATTTGCCTGTGCACTATCAGCCATGAAGCCCGCAAAATTTGTGTTCTGTATTCCATTGCGCTGCATGACGGCCAGGAGCGAATTCCACATGAGCATCTGGGATTCAGTGTCCTCCGACTGCATATCACAAATTGCTATTGAGAGCACACGCTGGTACGCTGGATCATACACATGGCACGCCATGGTTGTCCAACCCTTCACCCGTTTGCAGTGATCAAACATCAACCAACATTTAGCCAAATCTCCTCCAGGTTGCATTCGGCGGACAATGCTCACACCACTGTCTTCGCCCACTGCGGACATCTTGAACAAATACACCTTGGATGAGCCCTGGCCAGGGAAGATACTGTTTTGAATGAATTCATAGCGACTTCTCCGTTTGAGGTCCATTATGTTGTCCATGAATCCAGCAGTGCCTGTGCCGACTCTGAGTGCATTCACCTGGTTTCGAATATTGGGAGAGCTTTACACGGAGAAATGGTCCATCACTGCATCAAGCGAATCTGCATCCAGCATTGGTTGTGTCGAATCCCCTTCACCCAATATGTGTTTTTCCAGGAAAGCCTTGCTAGCTGCAACCGCTATAGCAGAAGGTGTTGCACAAAGGGCATTGTGGAACTCCTACTTCAGCAGATTTCTAGCGATGTCCACGCTATCCCTGCAACTTCCTTTGGACACAGGATGCTCGTGTGCACCCATATGAATGCAGGCACGAGTCATTGTCTTGCATCGGTGTGCCACCTGGTACATACGAGCGTGGCACACAGAAACACAAGACGGGGAAAGTTTGCAGAACCTGCACACAAAAGTATTGGTCTTGGGAGGGACAAGTCCTGGGGTGAAAGGATTCAAGGGCACACCTTCCCACTCACTTTCGTTTGGTTGAGCGCTGTTTCTCAGGCGAGGGCAAGATATATTCAGGCACTTGCAATGCCCAACGCAAACCGACCTTCGAAATTTCAATCCAATGTCGTTGTGGATGTTTGACGTTTTTGTCCTGCACCAAGGGTGTCCGTCATGTTTCTTGTCCATGCCTTGCAGAAGCCCAGCCATGCAGCCCAGCCAGTCCATTGGAAGACGTGGGAGGGTTGAGCTCAAACAAGATGTCCCCATCAAACTCTACTGGCACGTATTGAACCCGCTGCACACGAAGGGACTCCCAATCAACAAAACGCAGCTCGCTCTTGCACCCAGGCACCCCTGCGAGGGCTTTCAATTTTGGAATGACACTCGTTATCTCTTGCAATTCGGATTCATCCAAGAATGTAGTCTGCACTGGCGGAGGAATCTCAGAAACATCCTCCGAGGACGAGTCTGAAAGAGTCACGAATGTAGTGGATGTGCTCACCTCTTGTTTCACATGAACTGTGCATTTTTGCTGCACGACCGATGCTGCAGTTCCAGGGGTAATGACTGATCCTGCTGATTGTCTTCTCTCTTTTCCAAGGACACGGTATGTGCCTGGAAGGACTCTCCACTTCCTTCCACACTCACCAACCAATGGTTTCTCCAAATGGCCAGAATCCAAATTCTCATCCTCGTCATACACCTCTTTTTGAACAAGCAGAGAACCCAATTCCAGTGGGAACACTGTAACCAGCTCATCCTCATGAACAACTGCAAACCCATCGTCGTCTGCAGTGGCAGTCAGTGGAAGACTACTTGCATTGGAATGAAATCGGGCTAGTCTATCTCTGTCCCTGGACATGTTTTCCTACGCTGACCGAAACTTTCGATTCACAACGGAATCCCCGAATTGATAGCCCGCAATTCTCGAAAGGGGATCCACCACAAAAAAATTGAGGTCAACAAGGGTAGCACTAACCCAAAGGCTGCGGGCGATGCATCAAAAGGATGCAGGAATGACATGCACTGAACTTCGGAGATAACCACGCTGAGAGACACCAACTAGAAAAACTGTTTTTAAATACAGGAAGCCACAAGAAGCCGTGCTGTTTTTGGATGAAAAACAAACCCTGAACATGACATGAAACCATCCTTTATGGAAAGACGGCAACAACCCTGGAGAGCAGTAAACAGGAAGACCCCGAATGTAATGAGGTCGTGCCATGCCAGAAGAGCACAGCACAAACACTGACACTCCAAGAGTCACCTTGCACGGATGTGTGCACAAGATCATTTCCGACACAACCCTTAGTACCGAATGACCCCATGGCGACGATGACGGCAAAATGCAAAGCATAGGCAGGCGATACGAAACACGTGGATGCATATGTGAAGCACAACATTTATGGCGAATCTGCAAGAACTGCTCCAAATTGAACTAGCATTAGATTTCTACGACACTTCCGAATTTGAAACCATGCAAGAAGGCCGCCATATATTGGCAGGCGGCGAAGTACATCTGACATATATCACAAGTACATGCAACGTATGTACATATTTTCTAGCACTTTATTTCTTGAATAATACAAAGACTCCGAAATGGATGAATTTCGTTCGCACACAATAACAACACCCGCATCCAAATACGGTTGACAATGTCCAATTTTGATTTTGGTTACATGCAATAGCAACCCTTGTTGCAAACGTCAAACTGGAGAGCTCTAGAGGCATCATGGGGAGCCCTTGTTTCCAGCGGAGGAGGAAGAGAAGGAAGTCATTATACTTCACGAGCTCTAGAAACAGGAATAGAGCCAGATATAGAATGAGGATGGAAAGAGTGGCCGAAGAGGAAAATGCGGAAGAAGAGGGCAAAGAGCAAAGTTCGGCGATGGAAGAGCAGGAATCCGGGGAAGAACAGCAGCCTGCCATAGTTCCAAGAACAGATGAGGAGGACACTGCATCCGAGGGAGAGGCAGATGCCGAAGATGATGTTGACGCTGGCTTCACGAAGAACTTAATAGTGGAAGAGAGGATGGGGGAGATGCTCCAGAACATGAGAGGCGTGGAGAGCAGTCCAAAGCGCAAAGGGTCCCCGGCGATTGGGGAGTCTTCTGGAGCAGCCAAAAAAAAGGTTCAATCTTTCAAACCCACCTTTGTGCTTCATTGCTGATGTGAACCCAAGTTGAGATTCTATTTCGATATGAAGATAGTCTACACACGGCATCTCTGTCAGGTTGCATCAACCGCGAACAAGAAGCTCAAACAGTGTGCGTCAATGCACACTTTTTGAGCCTTCCATTTTGCTGGCTTGTTGATGTCTGAAACGGCCAAATTGGGAAACTACGGCAGGTTAAATCCACCACGAATTGGATGCTGAAACAGTGTGCCTTGACGCACACTGTTTGAGCCCCGCATTTTACTTGGTTGATGGTGCGAAAAACGGCCAGATTGGGCCACTATGCCCGGTTCAATTCTCCACTATTTGGCAGCTCAAAGAGTGTGCGTTGGCGCACACTATTTGAGCCCACCATGTCATTGTTTGTTCATCTGAAAAACGGCCACAAACGGCATGTATTTGAGGATCAATCAACACTTACATGGCAGCTCAAACAGTGTGCGTCAACGCACACTATTTGAGCTCACATTGTCATTGCCTTTGTCATCTGAAAATCGGCCACATAGGGTATGAATTTGAGGATCAATCATCACTTACCTGGCAGCTCAAACAGTGTGCGTTGCCGCACACTGTTTGAGCTACCCTTATCATTGCCTTTTTCATTTGAAAATCGGCCACATAGGGCATGTGTCTGAGGACCGATGAACACTTATCTGGCAGCTCAAACAGTGTGCGTTGCCGCACACTGTTTGAGCACACCTTGTCTCTATTTTTCCCCTATGAAATTTGGCAATACAGGGCATGTCTCGGAGGTTCAATCATCACTTACATGGCAGCTCAAACAGTGTGCGTCAATGCACACTGTTTGAGCTCACCATGTCATTGCATTTGTCATCTGAAAATCGGCCACATAGGGTTTGTATTTGAGGATCGATCATCACTTACCTGGCAGCTCAAACAGTGTGCGTCAACGTATACTGTTTGAGCTCACCATGTCATTGCATTTGTCATCTGAAAATCGGCCAAATAGGGTTTGTATTTGAGGATCAATCATCATTTACCTGGCAGCTCAAACAGTGTGCGTTGCCGCACACTGTTTGAGCACACCTTGTCACTGTTTTTCCCCTGTGAAATTTGGCAATACAAGGCATGTCTCGGAGGTTCAATGAACAGTTACCTGGCAGCTCAAACAGTTTGCGTCAACGCACACTGTTTGAACTCACCATATCATTGCATTTGTCATCTGGAAATTGGCCACATAGGGTTTGTATTTGAGGATCAATCATCACTTACCTTGCAGCTCAAACAGTGTGGGTCAACGCACACTATTTGAGCTCACCATGTCATTGCATTTGTCATCTGAAAATCGGCCACATAGGGTTTGTACTTGAGGTTCAATCATCACTTACCTGGCAGCTCAAACAGTGTGCGTCAACGCACACTGTTTGAGCTCACCATGTCATTGCATTTGTCATCTGAAAATCGGCCACATAGGGTTTGTACTTGAGGTTCAATCATCACTTACTTGGCAGCTCAAACAGTGTGCGTCAACGCACACTGTTTGAGCTCACCATGTCATTGCATTTGTCATCTGAAAATCGGCCACATAGGGTTTGTACTTGAGGTTCAATCATCACTTACCTGGCAGCGCAAACAGTGTGCGTCAACGCACACTGTTTGAGCTCACCATGTCATTGTATTTGTCATCTGAAAATCGGCCACATAGGGTTTGTATTTGAGGTTCAATCATCACTTACCTGGCAGCTGAAACAGTGTGCGTCAACGCACACTGTTTGAGCTCACCATGTCATTGCATTTGTCATCTGAAAATCGGCCACATAGGGTTTGTATTTGAGGATCAATCACCACTTACATGGCAGCTCAAACAGTGTGCGTCAACGCACACTGTTTGAGCTCACCATGTCATTGCATTTGTCATCTGAAAATCGGCCAAATAGGGTTTGTATTTGAGGATCCATCATCATTTACCTGACAGCTCAAACAGTGTGCGTTGCCACACACTGTTTGAGCACACCTTGTCACTGTTTTTCCCCTGTGAAATTTGGCAATACAAGGCATGTCTCGGAGGTTCAATGAACAGTTACATGGCAGCTCAAACAGTTTGCGTCAACGCACACTGTTTGAACTCACCATATCATTGCATTTGTCATCTGGAAATTGGCCACATAGGGTTTGTATTTGAGGATCAATCATCACTTACCTTGCAGCTCAAACAGTGTGGGTCAACGCACACTATTTGAGCTCACCATGTCATTGCATTTGTCATCTGAAAATCGGCCACATAGGGTTTGTACTTGAGGTTCAATCATCACTTACCTGGCAGCTCAAACAGTGTGCGTCAACGCACACTGTTTGAGCTCACCATGTCATTGCATTTGTCATCTGAAAATCGGCCACATAGGGTTTGTACTTGAGGTTCAATCATCACTTACTTGGCAGCTCAAACAGTGTGCGTCAACGCACACTGTTTGAGCTCACCATGTCATTGCATTTGTCATCTGAAAATCGGCCACATAGGGTTTGTACTTGAGGTTCAATCATCACTTACCTGACAGCTCAAACAGTGTGCGTCAAATGCACACTGTTTGAGCTCACCATGTCATTGCATTTGTCATCTGAAAATCGGCCACATAGGGTTTGTACTTGAGGTTCAATCATCACTTACCTGGCAGCTCAAACAGTGTGCGTCAACGCACACTGTTTGAGCACACCTTGTCACTGTTTTTCCCCTGTGAAATTCGGCAATACAAGGCGAAGGAGAAAGGTGAGGACAAGGAGAAAGACGAGACTGCTGGGAGGTACACCCTCACTGTTCAATGTCCATTCGATGCCAAGCCACACCCTTCCCGTGCGGACTTGGCAGGGCAGATCAAGATTGTGAATGAGGGATGGCTGGCGATGATGAAGACTCGGAGAAAGAGTTACTCGGGGGTGCCATCACCAACTTGGGATAACATGATTTCATTTCTTAATCTGGTAAGAATCATCCTCTTCACATGGGACTTTCGAATTTTGTGTATGCCAATGTAGATGATGGTTTCTGTTGGGACCCTCATTTCTGTTTGACTTGAAATTATACCGGTATGCTGCAGGTGAGCAATGGTCCCTCATTCGTATGCGGTGTTTAAAAACCCTTTGCCGCTGACATGGTCATCCTTGACATCCCAGACGACCTGCCTGTCCCCGACGTTCCTCCAAAGGGAAAGACTCCATCCTGGAACAGATTCGATGAGAACTACTGGAGTTGGGTATTCGGCTTCTGCAATAATTTCCTTTCAGATGCAGGAACGCTTTTGCTCTTCCAGTCATGTGATAAGGATAGTCGTAGGGGTCTGGCATCATACCTGAAGTCGTCTGGGTTCGAAATTCTGAGGACATGGAATTGTGTGAACATCCTGTACCTTTTGAAAGGTGGTTGCCCTGGACAGCTGGTATGGCACCGCCCTACTCTGAACTGTTTCCCAATGTCTTTTCAGTTGTTTCTGCTGGCTTGCTCTACCACCATATGTGATGATCGGCACCGATCAACACAAAAACATTCCATTGTAGTTTACATTTGCAGTCCAAGTTCTGTTCTTTCCTGCGCCAGAATTTCTTTGGAATTTCTATGTCTCACTCCTACCTTGCATCTTTGCCAGACAAGGATGTTTGAGGCAATCTGCTTGAGGCGGATTCGCACTTCCAAAACACCTTCATCTGTTCGCAGTTTTGAAATTTCCGACCAGGGGTGTTTTGTCAACCCCCCATATGAACCGCATGTGGATGACATGCTGTACAATTTCATGCACTCCAGTCAGACAGCCAAAAGACCAGACGGGTTTCCGTGGAGAGGTGCAAGGGAGAGAACCCCAACGTTCATGCAGACGCTCTTGGAATCATGCAGCCACCATTCTGCAAGGGTGGTCGACCTCACATTATCCACAGGTTCGTTGGTTCAATACTGTTTCCATTCTGAAGGTCTTCCAGTTTGCATCCGATTTTGCATCCTCTACAACCTTCTTGAGGCTTTCTGTCTTGGCAGGTGCGACTTACCATGCTTGCAAGGTTGGTGGGAGAAGCCTTTTTGGCATGGAGGGCGACACCGAACTATTCAAGAGTGTCCTCCTCCCTCTTGTGTCTGGCTCTACGTCTGGCATACAGACCAAACAAATTCAAATTAGAAATGATGACGATACCGAGGATAAGCAGATCGACAACGACTTCTCATGTGAGTAAGTCGGCCATGGAAATGTCATTCCAGTTTGGGTGCTTGTTCAATTTTGCATACATCAAAATTGCAGTAATAACTTTTATCATGCTTTGACTTGCAGGAACGGCAAGGATGGATCTTCAGGAGAAACCCCCATTTGTGCTGAGACTGTTTTCGACAGTCCCCTTTCCACTTTTGTGCTTCTTGTCTATGCCGAAGCAATGGCACTTGAAATGGCCGAGGCTCTATCCCCTGACTTCTTATTGCCGATCGCAGGAGTAGCCATCGTAGATCCGGAGTTCTGAAATTCTTGGACTTGGATGCAGTGGACGCGGGGATACATTGTACTAACTCTGGATCAGACTGAACTTCGCATTTTTTTTGTTCAATTTATATCCTATTCGGAACTCATTGAATTCCCTTGCCTCATTGTATTTGTTCCGGCAGAAAAAAAGGTGATTCAAACAATCTACTCGGATTCAAATGTCAATCTTCATGAATCCATCCCCTCAACCCCTCACACTCATGTCATATCCATTGCGCATTCATCTATTGTGTATTCATGCATCCTCCATTCAAGAATGTTTTCCACCATTCAACATCCATCTCACATTCATCCATTCGCTTGCATTGTTCCCACATATCCATATATTTCTCATCCACTCTACATTCATCCATCCTGCATTCAATTGTTGCTTTTAGGTGGGGATGACCACGTCCTTTTATTATTTCGTCGAACTTGTTTCCGCGGTTGAGGGTGCTCTTCCGCGGAAATACAGTCTGCTTCTTAATTGGCGCGCGTTGACGTGGCTTTTAAGCTCGATGACGTGGAGTGAGCCCGGTGACGTGGCGTTCGTTCAAGGTGACGTGGCGTGAGCGCGGCTGCGCTCACGCGCTCATGCCACCAGGCTCACGCCGAGGCATCCCTGCCCTCCTCTTTGACATATGCAATTACTTTGTTTGTCAATTGGAATTCTGCAAGCAGGGGTTTAACAATTTCTACTTGGGCAGCCCCAGCTGTATCAGGAGCCTCGAACAAGCCTATAGTGACATGTCTTGGCAACCACTTTTCATCAATGAAATTCACAACCAACACGAATATATCAAACCATGTCCTAGACATTCATAGATCAAATGTAACAGTGACAATTACACAACTACCTAGGACAGACCAAACATAAGTTTCCATGGTTTTGGCAAGTAGACCTGGGATGTATTCCTTAACCAGCTGTTTGCGGGTTGGGAAACGAATTTTAAGGTCCTTGCGCATTACTAGTCTACGGAGCCAAGGCGACTCCACAGTTGACAAAGCCTCATAGCCTTTTGCAATGAAAAGGACCAAGTCCTCAATGAACCTCAGCTGAGGAAGGTCGTTCTTTTTGTAACCCCCTTGGCCACCAAAATACTCCGTGATCACAGATGGAGCAACAGACTTACGCTTCTTGCATTTCACTCTGCCTCCTTGTACCCCACCTTCAGTAGATTGTGCCTCCGCCTTATACTTGGCAAAGTCCTCTGGATGCTCATTTAGGAGATGCTTCTTCATGGAAGTGCCCCCATGAGAAGGGTTATATTGCACCAGCCCTTTTCTAGATCTGGTGGTACTCTGGGAACTCTGTGAGGGCTCTTCAGTACAGTAGTTGTTGTGGCAAATAATGCACCTCATTATTTGCACAACTTGCACATCAACAACAGACTTCTGATCGTGAAGAAGAAAGAATGCCCAAACAGCAATTGAACGATGGTATGGTACCCAAAAGCGTTGATTCTTGGCAAGAGATGCATACCGGACTCTCCACGTTGCTAGGTCTTCTGCAGCTTGAATCTTGTTCCTGCTTTCGGTAGGCTGCAACACCTCTGAGGTCGTGCAAGTGCTATGTTGTTGTTCATTTACGAGCGTTGTATCACCTGCTTCATCCCCAATGCAAGCCTCAAAATCACTGAAAGACATGCCCTGATCCATCTCAACAGAAATTACAATATCCCAAAAAGTACGGCCACTTAAGGGAAACCCTTGCAAAGCTTAGGCAGACCACTACTAAAGTTTCAATTCACTATCCAGTGAAGATGAGGGTTGCTAGTATGAGGACTAAGGGTAAACCATTTAAGCATTGACACCAGCCACCAAACTAACAAAAGAATCAGTACACATTAACAATGCATTTTGGAGTTCTGATCTCTAGTTCCAAAGCAAGAGCAGGTGGGCTGTAACAAATCATAATCGTTGGCAGAAGAATGATCCAGGTTAGAAGAAGCCGGCCCCAGAAGAAGAAAATCACCTGTCGAGATTGCATACACATAACACGTACGTCCATAAGAGCCTTCATGAAGGCAGATTGTTTGCTGCAAAGCCAAAGACTAGAATATTGCTGCAATCCGCAGCCACTACTCTGCTCATTGAAGGAGCCGCACCCTACTGTAGCATAGGCGCAAAAATCTAACGCCATCGCCATATTGATACCCAGCTCTGTCCACCATAAAGTTGCCGCAATACTGGTATTGTGACCACGCTGCATTTGCACATACCCAGACTGGTATGGTATGTGTGGGGGGGAATCCTAAAGACATACTCCCCCCAGTACGTGTATGACATGGGTACCCTGGTTCGTTCATACCCGACCGGTATGTTCTTCAATATATATATTCATACCTGTATTCCATACCTAGGTCCAATTAGGTATACCAGTCCAACACTGGTTAATTCACCTATGCAACATTGTTTGTATGGAACAAAAGAAGCATATTGGACCAACAACAAAACGTAACATTCAACTTCTAGATTATGCCAATCATTTTACAACCGATTTGTAACTACAATCTGACTGGGCTTGCATGTATTCCATGTATTTATTTTTTAGCTTTCCAATACCAAACTCTTTGCCAAGCAAAGAATTATGTTTTATTGAATTGATCCTAAGTGCTTGGGGCTTGATGAGATAGGAACCATTGAAAACTAAAATTAAAATTCCAATATCACGAAGAGACTACCCTTACCCGACGAGGTTAATGGATAACCATGGATAAGTTTAATCAATATTGTTACCACATCCCAAAGAATGCCTAACAAACAGTCCAACAAAGTGCCAGACATTCCTTATTTTTGGATAATTGGAGAGATGGTTACTAATGGATGTCGTTGACTAATTTCCGGGCAGGTTCGTTCAGGGTCCTCAGGCTTTCAAAAAAGAAAAAAGAAAGAATGTAGGGGCAAGGCTTTAATCTAAGTTTGAAAACATTAGTTCGTCCCCCACCCGGACGGTGTGTTTGCCTCATGGCCCTTGGGCTTTTTCTTTTTCCCCGTTTTTAATCAAATTTCACCAAGAGTTTTTTTTTAATATTAATAAAGGGAAACACCTGGGAGCCACAGCTCACAAATCAGGCCCCTTGATAGTGAGAGGAGAAAATAACCTCTTTCACAGTAACCTCGCCATGAAGGCTGAGAAATGGGACACCGCCCAGGGAAGGGGGGAGAAGAGTATACCACACCCATCAAGTAGCAGGATATGACCCCAGACTCATCTGGGTGGCACTCAGTGCACTAACCAATTGAGCTACTGATGGTTGGTGAGAGCTTCCGATTCCCCTCTTTGTTTTTTTGAAGGAAAAAACCATTTTCCGTGAATCCATTAAGTTCTTCCTATTGTCTTCCTATATATATATAGTCTGTTTCTTATGTGTCCTTTTCTCAAAGCAACAGAGAGCCACGTCAGAGGAATCCAAAGCTGCACTCTGATTGGCCAGAGCCCTCAATTCCTCCAATCACAGGACCTCTAAGTTGTCACCGGAACCTGGGGTGCAAGCGACCCACAATAGCCGGTGGATGGCAGAGCTGCAAGAATCAGAAGAGAGGGGAGAAGGAAGCAGACGTGTTTTTTGTTTCCATCTTCGAGTGTGGAGGTCACAGCTGCAGCTTTGATGGATTAATGGGGTTTCTGAGTTAGATTCTGGTTTGCTAGTTTGAGTCTTAAGAGGTGGGTCGGGGCCTGAGCTTAGTTTTGAGGGATCTTTTCTCTGCAGTGGATGGTCTTGTATGATCTCGCCGTTGGCCTTACATTTTTGTGAAGATTTGCTAGTGGGTTTGTTTGCAAGCGTGTGCTGCATTGTAGTTTGAATCGGAGAACAGTAGGTCAGTGGAATGGAGCACTCGGGGGGGTTATGGCTGCGGTTGTTGGTGATGGCTCTTGCAATCGTGCAAGGAGGAAGGTCGGTGTCGGCTCTGTATGGGCCATCATCTGATGTCACGATTCTGACTTCGTCCAATTTCAAGTCCAAGGTGCGTATCTGTCCACACACAATTTGTTTCGAAGCTACCAGAGTTTCACCTTCTTCAACACCTCCTTCAATATCACACGATCAGCGTAAGTGATGACATATTGGAAACGGGACAATGTCAGTTGCGAATAAGCATTGGCTATTCCTTATTGAGATTGTCAAGTGGCTGTGGTATTTTGCGGGGGGAAACATTGCACTTGTGGGTGCATTCTATCTCAAAGTACCGACAATGTAGTTCCAAAGACGGACGGACATTCCAAGGGGTAGATACAGTCGTATCGACAAGATGGGCAACTTTGCCTGCTGACTATATTGTGTGGCTGGCGAGGGCAGGTGTTACAAGCAGATGGGTTAGTTTTGGTGGAGTTCTTTGCAAATTGGTGTGGCCATTGTAAGAATTTGGCTCCGGCATGGGAGAAGGTTGCGATGTCCCTCAAGGGAATCGCCACAGTGGCTGCAGTGGATGCAGATACTCACCGGGATCTTGCTCAGGTATGGAACAATTGTCTTCGGCAGAAACTCGCGAAGGTGTTGAGGTGGATGAGGATGCACCTCAATTTTGACATCAAGGATACTGGCAGGATCTTCAAGAGAATGAAGGACATAGAAAACGCAGATTTCTAGAGATTAAGGGTTTGAATCTTCTAATGTGTATCCTTCTGGTGCTCCCACTGCCTTTCCAGTGCATTCAATTGACTAGTGGATTCTTGAGGAGAGAGAATGTACATAGGACGTTGTTTGCTCAATGCCTTTTGGCCATAGAACCCCTACCCAGTTTGGTTGGAACAAGAGGGAAAAGTCACTACCTTTGTGAGGGGCTCACTCCTGTCATGGGACTTACCTTGATCAATTAGTTTGGGCTTTCCAGATTTCCTGTAGAAAGCCCTTCACACAAGAGTCAATCTGCTGTCTGTGAACTGCCCATAAATTAGATGCCAACAGGGTTAGGGCTACAGGATATATATATATATATATATATCTGTTGCTGATGAGAGATCTTTGATTGGTTTTAATAGGAGTATGGTATAAAAGGGTTTCCTACTATTAAGGTTTTCGGAGTGGGCAAGTCACCTCTTGACTACCAAGGAGCACGGGAGGCCAAGCCAATTGTGGAGTATGCCCTTCAGCAGGTATCACACTTTCTCAGATTCTCAGTTACCCAGCTGATTTGCTATCTGTTCATGTTTTGTCAATTTAGGTTCTGTCTGTGGCCAACTATTGCTCACTCCTGTTGACCCCATCCCCTCTTGCGCCTCTCTTTATTTGCACTGGAGAGCTATGTTTACCATGGTTGGAATAGCATTTTTTATGAAACGTGATGTAACCAGCCTATGGCAACTTTCATTCAGATTGAAACCATAAACTTGCTCTGACATGAATGCCCAGCCCTCTGCAACACTCAGACCCTGCTCTGCTCTTATTCTGTCCCTCCTACCCATTCTGTTTCTGGTCTGTCCAAAATGCCCGCATGATGTGCTTCTCTTGGTTGTTCGACTTGTCCTGTGGGCCCCTATCCATGTTTCAAGTTTTTCCTGCTTCCTGACCATGCTTCCCAAGTGCACCTTGATTTTGTGTGTGTTCAAGGTTGTCTTAATCTTCGGACAAGTTGGGTTTGGGAAGATTTAGTGGCGAGATTGATGTCGTTCTGCAGGACGTTAGAGCTTATGTCTACTTTTTGTGATGCAAAGAACAGGTAAAGGGGCTTGCTCTAGATAGGTTGAATGGCAAGAGCAGTAAGAGCACCAAGAAAGATGGAGGCAAGAAAGATGGGGGTAGCAGTGCTTCCATAGAACTTACTTCGAGCAATTTTGACAAGCTGGTCCTTGAGAGTGACGACATCTGGCTTGTTGAGTTTTTTGCACCCTGGTACTCACCCACCCCCTCTCTCTCTCTCTCTTTCTCTCCCTTTGTGTTCCGCTCAAACTGGGCGCGGGGTCAATGGCCACAAGGCTACGGCAAACGTCTTATGAGTACATTCTCTCTCTCCCTCCTGTGGACGTTGTGAAGTTTCCTTCTCTCCTCTATCATGTTAGAAATGGGCCCTTGAACAGTGGATATTGTAACTTTGTTTCATTCCCCCATGCAGACACCCCTTAATCACAATTTTTGTGAGAGAAGCCTGGGTAGAGAATGACACATAGTCATGAGGTCAGCCAACTATAAGGTTGCAACTGGTTCCCTGTCCAGAGCATTAGTATATGTGTGTGGGTTTGAAAGATCACAGCTCCTTGAGATGTCTTAATATGGGCTCATACAGCTGATACAATGGGCGTCATGTATCTGGAAATGTGCAAAAGTATGCTGTCTATGCATTTGTCCTTTCTTTCATGGTAGTCTTTGACAGTGAAAACTGGTGGTCTAAGCTTTGGAAGTTCATTTACAATCCATGTAATCCGTGTAATGTCACTAGGATGCACGCACGTCTTCTCTAGGTTAAGTTATTGGCATGGTGCACATTCTTCAAAATCCAGAACAAATTATAATCCTGTTAGTGGAGAGCACAAGAGCGTGAAGTCTTTCCGGCAAATGGAAACTGCTTTACCTTGTACTCTTTCCCTGTCTAACTGTCCTATTTCTCTTATCTATTAGTACCCTTTCTTCAAGTTGGAGTTGTGCAGATTCTAACATCAGTTAGATATGGGAGGACAGGTGTGGGCATTGCCAGAAATTGGCCCCAGAGTGGAAGACTGCAGCCAAGAGCTTGAAGGGCAAAGTGAAGCTCGGACAAGTTGACTGTGATGCTGAGAAGGTTTTGTCTCTGATACGCTTTACTTTGTGTCAGGGATAACCTTTTCCTCATCCTCTAGCTGTCTTGTTTTCCCTGCCATGTTATGGGTATATCCCAGTTGTAGGTGTGGACATTGATGCATTTTGCAATTACATGGCATCAAATCCAAAAGCCATCATCCACTGTTCCAAATAATGATTGAACTGCAAGTAACACCTGAGGAGAATATTCAACACAACAGGGAAGCCTAAGAGACATAAGATGAATGCAGTGGTGAAGGTCTTTGATAAAAACTGTACCTATATATTCTAAGTGGCGATCAATTATCTATACTTACCATATAATGAACAGTCATGGTAGTGAAGAAACTGTATCTGATTCTCACAGAGTTAGTCTTACTTTGTTGCAGTCACTTGCAAGCAAGTATGACATTAAGGGTTTTCCCACTATTTTGCTGTTTGGAGCCGACAAGAACCCCACTGTTTATGAGGGTGCAAGAGTGGCAGGAGCTATTGAATCATTTGCACTGTCACAACTGGAATTAAATGTGGCTGCACCTGAAGTGGTGGAGCTCACTGGACAGGTATGTTTAACCACCTTTTTTATTCTCTTCATTGTAGAGCATTAGCCTTTTGTTTGTCAAATGAAGCTTTCCCCTCTTCTGTTTTGGCTAATTCAGTCTAATCCTGTATGCTATGCACATGGCTCTGAGCACTGATACGCTGACATGTCTTCTGGCTGTAGGAGGTCCTGGAAAACCAATGTGGATCAGCAGCAGTTTGCCTTGTAACGTTTTTACCTGATATCTTGGATTCCAAAGCAGTGGGGCGCAACAAGTACCTTGATGTACTTCAGGCTGTTACTGAGAAATATAAGAGGAATGCTTACAGGTCGGTTCGTTGCACAGTGTCCACTTGCTTTGATGCCATGTTCAATGTAGGACACAGTGAGGAGGAAGGCACTGCGAGTTATTCCAGATTGCAAGGCATGAATATACTCATTGTCTGTTCCCTGTGATTGTTGACTCTGATACCCTTTAATGGTGTAGCTCTAATGGGATTTCATTGGGGCGACCCATCTATTCTGCACAAAGATGCTTAGCTTCCAGAGTTCTGGTGGGATCTGAAGTATGGGGATGGGCACCATGCACACACACAGAATTTTTTAGACGAGCAGGAGGGAGGAGCCTAATAGCCCATGCGATTCACCTGAAAGAAAAGTGTGGGGTGTCTAGGTACATATGGGCTGCAGCGGGTAAGCAGAAAGATCTGGAAAATGCTGTTGGTGTAGGAGGCTATGGCTATCCAGCCATGGTGGCACTAAATGTGAAGAAGAGTGTCTATGCCCCTCTCCGAAGCGCATTTGATAAGGAGGCCGTCATGTGAGTTCTATTCCATGATCTCCTTTTCATTCAAGCTGACATCTTTGGCTTCATTTTCATTTTGGGTAACATTTGAAGTGAGACAGAGAACACTTTGGCCTGGCAAAGAAGGCAGGTGCGCCCTTGTTTGCCACCTCTACTCTGCAGCATACTGATGACGGGGTGGAAGCTCTCCTTCAGATTTGAAGTCCCACTAGTGCTTGTTTTGCATTGACTTGTGAGTTTGTTAAGTGCATTCTGAGAATATTAGCCAACACTATGCGAGTTAAGATGGTTTTTTGATTGATGGGATGAGTTATCCAGGCAGGTAGGAGAGGATGTATCTTATTGATCTCTGGTAGATGTATTATTGTGCAACCAGGTGGCTTGGTAGTGCATATGGAATGATGATTACCATGGCTTCCTACCCTTGTTTGGTCCTGTTCTCTTCTGTCAGTTCTTGCCTTATGTATTCTCTGTCTACTTTTTCCTGTAAGCTCATTCCAGTTGGGGTGGAAAAGTCTTTACAACTTTGCTCCCAGTCTTGTGTCATCTATGTGACAACCAGCGGTTTTGCAAGAGTCAGCTGCAGTTGATTTCTGGAGAGAGAGATACAAAGAAAGACAAATTGTAGTGTCTGCAGGGCACCCCAAGGACCCATGGAACATCGTCAAACAATAAGAAACCACTTCAAAGATAGAGGTCCTTGTTAGGTCTCACTTCCTGTAACCTTCTGACCAGAGAAGAGGTGATCATCCATTATCTGGAGCTTCTCTCCTGATAGTTAGCCCTTTGGTGTTTGCCTGAAACAGTGTTGTGGGGTGAAATTGTTCAGAAAATTTGTCTCAGAGGTTGGCAAAGGTGGCAAGGGGAATGTGCCACTCAACAGTGTTCCGGCAATTGTAGAGACTGAGGCTTGGGATGGAAAAGATGGAGAGCTGATTGAAGAGGATGAGTTTTCACTTGCGGAGCTAATGGGCGGGGATGGTGATGAATCAAAGGATGAGCTCTAGAGGTAATATGATGTCCGCCACCAGGGCATTGTGTTTCTCGACCAAAGCATTTGTGACAATTATGGAAGGTGGACGTTATAGCAATTTCGGCAAGAAGAAAGGGTTTCTTAGAGTTGGAGCTTTGTAAAGCTCTGAAAGAACCCACTCAAAAGTAGAAATTTCATCTTGAGACTGGTATATGTTGTCCCAGTTTTGTTCCGGAAAGTGTCCGACATTTGAAAAGATCACCACTGCCAGTTGTTTGTAGCTGATAGCATGGCATGTGTTCCTAGTTCAAACAAATTCAAAGCAATCGATTCTGTTCGGATTAGTTCATGAATCCCTCATGTTGTTCTCAAAGCTTTGATGCCGAAGAGGTTCGATGATGTGCCCTCGATCACATTGCTTCACCCCCATTGAGTCTTCATAGAGATGTAGAAACACAGAACTGCATTGCAAGTGGAATCAGCCAGTCATTCTGGCCTGAAAATATGCATGCAATTACAGTGCCTAACCCAACCCCCCTACAGTTTCGATAGAAAGGAAGATCCACATAATTGACATTGCAAGTTGAACCAGCTGGTGGTTCTTCCCTGAAGTATGTGGTGACAGTGGAAGAAACCTGAAAGCCACGGACTCAGGGAGGGAAACAGAGTTGTCCATATTTACAAGGGTGACGCGGGGCATCATGATATTATGATATTAGGTGACCAGTGTTGAAGTAATACCTCCATGGAGTCATGGATATCCTGGGTACTTCTGGTTAATCCTCATGGTTGTGGAGGGCTGGTTTTGACAACGGTTATGCCAAGGGTGGTTTTCCATCCTTCGGTCCTGTAAGACAACTTGTCTGATGTCTACGACATGCAACCCAGTTTTCTGGTGCTCATATATGCCTTACAGCACTCATCATTCTTGGCCTTGCATTAGTTTCCTTGCTATCTAGGTCACAGTTCCAAAGCTTAGATTACTGGCAGTTTTCCCTAGCAACAAGTGCCATGAGGAGTACTGCGAAGCTTGCGTGTCTTCCTCAGTTTTGGCAAGAAGAATCAACCCTGGCCTCCACTCCGAAGGGATCAAAATCAGGAATGCAACATGTTGTGTATATGCTTGCAAAGAGCCATTATTCAATTGGCATCATGGTTCTCTTAGAGATCGAGATGGGTATATGATTAAGTTTGCTTGGAGCAAGACGTCATTATCGCAGTTCTTAGATTGAGATGTTCTACTCACACAGTAAAGACGAAGAATGTGCAGAGATATCTCATTGATATGATCAGAGGATGTACTCCAGTACAACTGCAACATTAGCAGAGGCGGAGAGCCTTTCACTGACGATACTGTTCTAAATCAAATGCTGGCCAGGCGCAGAATCAACGAAAAGTTAAAAAGAACGGAGAACTGAATTCGAAAACTAACGAGGTCGTCCACCAGAAGCAGCAGCCCGCCTGTTTTCAAACCTTCGGTGGCGGTGAAGGACGAAGACAACGATTTGGGCTCTGGGGATTGTGTGTGTATGCGCGCGCCGAGCTTGAAATGGTTGTGGATTTGAGAGGCTTGAGTTGGGCGCTCACCCACAGTGCCTACCGTCTTCTTCCCACCCTGGGAGCATGCTCACATTTTTGTGTGATTACTTTGAAGCCTGCCTTCAAGCAGTGCTGAGTCCTTCGAGCTCCTGCCGATTTTTGCAGACACGAAAGGCAGTGCTGGGCGGGGACGTACATCCAAGATGCCTGAGGTGAAGAAAAGGCTCTCCTTAAAGTTGCAGAGGAGGGTTTTAGTTGTTGAAGATGGCTCCAATCTGTCTGGATCTGGTGGCTCATTGGGTTGCAACTCAAATGGTGAAAAGACAGATGTTTCTTCATCTGAAAGGAGTAATTTGAGCTCTCATGTTCGAGCTAAAGGTACCACATTTGCGAGAAGAGAAGAGGAGGTTCTAGAGCTTGATATATGCTCTCAACAGGTATGTTCTTATGAGGGGAACACAACTATTGTCGCTGAAAAGCAGGACGAAGTGATGAATCTGGTTCCAAGACATGCAGAATCTCTGGGGACAAGAGGAGAAATTGGGTTTCTGGCAAGAGGCATATGTTTTGAAGAATGTCGACCATCTGTGGGCAACCTAGATCAGCATAGTCATAGGGATTCGAGAGATGACTCCTTTATTCAAGAAGATACGGATTGTGCCAAGGATGATGTCTTGCCACTGTGGTCTACGACGGGGCTAGGTTCACAGGCAGCGGTAGGTACAGGAGATAAATTGAAGAGTTCAGAATTGAGCTTCAGGGAGTCATTCTACAGCGATGGTACCGACTGGAGCTGTCTGTACGTAGTAGATGACTATGGTCTGCCATGCTCCCCTGCCAGCTCTGGAAACAGGTTTCCAGTAAAGGTGTCTGATAGTGGCCTTTCATTCCGAGGTGACCTACAGCGCGAGAGAGAGGAAGCAGAGAATTCGAGCTTTGCACTCGAACCTAGGGCATCCACATCCACCTCAATTGGGTTCCAGAAAGTAGTCAAGGGATCGAGTGTCGCAAGATGTGCTACAAAATTGAAGCAGGGTGATCTGTCCGAGTTTTTGGGCCTTAAGCGCAAGCCCTCAGCGCAGAAGATTTTGAGTGTTAAGAAGCCAGGCCATCAAGACATTTTGGATTATTTTGGATTGCCTCGGCTTGTAAAGCAACCAGCTGTGGCTACAGAATTCATTGGCAAGTTTCAGCGCCGGGACTCCTCACCCGCATCTACCAGTTCCAAGAGAGGGCAGAGACAGGGTAGAGGGGGTTGGCCAAGTGAGGAAAGAGATGGCGATGAACCTCGCGCTGTTAGAAGCTGCCCATTCTACAAGAAGATACCAGGGACGTCCTTCACAGTGGATGCCTTCCGTTATGGAGCAGTCGAGGGATGCACAGCCTACTTTTTATCCCACTTCCATAGTGATCACTACGGAGGTCTCACTCGAAAGTGGTCTCATGGCCCCATCTTCTGCACTCCTGTCACAGCCCACCTTGTTGCAATGTGCTTATATGTGGATAGGCAATGGTTGCATCCGTTACCGCTTGGTGTAATGCAGATGATTGGGGGTGTGGAGGTGCAATTTCTAGAGGCCAATCACTGTCCGGGAGCTGCACTCATTCTCTTTCGACTGCCAGGTGGGCAAAGGGTCCTTCACACAGGAGATTTTCGGGCCTGCAAGGGTATGCAATGCTATCCAGAGCTCATTGGTGCTCGCATTTTCTCTCTCTATCTGGACACCACGTATTGTAATCCCAAGTATAAGTTCCCTTTGCAGGAGGCTGTGATAGACTTTGTGATCAGAGTCACAAGGGCAACCAGAGCTCGGAACTCCAAAACACTGGTGGTGGTAGGAGCATACAGCATTGGCAAGGAGCGTGTCTATCTCGGGATTGCCGAGGCCCTTGGAATGCAGATTTATGCAGATCATAGGCGAGGTCGTGTGCTGAAATCACTGGATTGGCCTGCTCTAAGTGATCGGTTATGCATGGATGCATCCAGCAGTGCACTCCATGTATTACCCATATCAAGCTTGAATGCTCAGAAACTGAGGGCTTATTTGCAAAGCTTCCATCCTCAGTACACTGCAGTATTAGGATTTCGTCCTACAGGCTGGACGTATTCAGAGAAAATAGGAGGCCATTTAGAGCAACTCAAACCACAGTGCACTGGACCTGTCACCATATATGGTGTTCCCTACAGTGAGCATTCCAGCTTCACAGAACTCCAAGAGTTTGTCCAGTTCATACGCCCCCAAAAGATTATACCCACCGTCAACATTGGAAGTGCTGCCCAAAGGGAGCAGATGCAATCCTTTTTTCGCCAGTGGCTTGGGAGTTAGCTAATGTGCAGCGTGTGAGAAACATGGATGGGAAATCTTACAGGGGCCACAACAGTGCATAGGAGTCACAATTGTGGTCCTCTTTATGCTTGGAAATATGATTTATCTCCATGACAGGGAAAGAGGTGTATTTTTCTTGGCTATTGGCACCATTAAATGAATCCTCCGAGTGCAGTTTTAAGGCCCAAATCTCTTGACCATTCAATACTTGTCCAACACCCTTGTTCACTCTATCTGCCTTGAAATGAGTGTCTGGATGGAAATTTCTTTTCTGTTTTTTGATGGTCAGCAAGGCAGCAAATGCAACTGCCGTAGTAGTTAGTGTTCTTTGATCTTTTGTTCAGATAGATGGCTGCTTTCTGTCCTTACTCTTGCTTGTAACATTTGACAAACCATAGCATTTACTTAAATTTGACAACCAAATCTCATGTTTCCACTTGTAATATGCACCTCTGTCATTTCCATATAAGTTGATCGCTTCAGTGAGAGCTGCCTTCAAACAATTAGTCACCTGGTTGTTTTTCCTTCCTCATTTGCTGTCGGACAAGGAACTAGTAAGAGCTCTCTTTGGGGAGGACATATTTAGTGAATGTTTCAGAAATTTTAGAGGATTATTCATGGTGTTATCAGTAGAGAGAGAAGTCAATCTTCTTTCATCTTGAAAGAAGAAAAAAATGCTGTACATCGATTGCACATAGATAGGATTAAGGTGAAGATAAAGCTTCACCCAGGTCTGTGAGCACACACATGACCTGCTCTCTGGTTGCTCGGGATTTGCCATCTTCAGTATGGTAAATTCCGTTACTTGTTTGAAATCCAAAGGGACCAGACTGTGAGTAAGCATCCATGCCACCTGCAGGATGAATTTTCTCCCCTGCAGATGCTACAACTTCGTCACTAGGTGGAGGAAGTCCAAGGGATTTGACAGGGTGTTGTCCCTTAGAGAGTTGATGCTGTTGGATGACAATCACTGAGGCTCTCATGTGATTGACCTCTTTGGAGACGAGAAGATCTCCTATCGGGCCCAGGCCATGCTCCTCTATTGCTGGGAAGTGTGACAGAGGGCTGTTAGAATTCAAGTGAAGCCCAACAATGAGCAGCCCATATTCAGATGAGCTTGCAACTTTTTTCACGGATTCATAGGGATCATCCATCTCCCAAACCTTTACAGTTAGGTTTGGGCTAGTGTGATGAGGCCCACTCTCTTCAGAATCTGGATCCGTGAACTGAGAGTCTATTGATTCGTTGTTGCCCACCAGCTTACTCTCTCTCTCATTCATGGTTTTGGCAGCAGCAAGCAGGGGTGCAAGAGCTTCCATGTCTAGTTTCCTATTGTCTTCAGACTCTAGTATGTCCATTTCGAGATGAACTGCCCCACCTTTCTCAAGTGGTGTGGGAACTTGCCCATTTGTCCCAACAGTCTTCCTGTTTGTTGCCTCTGAATTCCCGTGACCTGCTTGATTCTTCTCGAATGATGCTGGCTCCTCCGTTTTACACCAGGGCGCCTTGAAAAAACCATATAGTCTCCTCCCCAGCCCAAGTATAGCTTCCCAACCCTTCCCTACAGCTGATACATGCCCAACATCCTCAAAGCATTTTCTTGGAGAATGGGTCACCAGTGTGTCACTCGGGAGACTGAAAATTCCATGCGGCGGCACGTGACTTCTGATCAAACAGTGAATCACCGTGAGCTTTACCCCACTATGCCGGGACATTCGGCATGCCAACAGGATAGCCTCACGGTCATCTGGTCCTCCAAAAAACAACACGCAAATATGCTGGGAGATGATCACAGGGATGGTTGCTGAATGTCCTCCGAACCCCCGATCGACAAAAATGCCCACAGAGCAAGGGGAGTCCTTTAAAAGCATCTCATTCACATGCTGGCAACCCGAGTGCATAGACTCGAAGCTCCCATTGTGGCAGTGATACTTGTGAAAGGGTAGAATGACCAAATTTATCTGATTTTTAGTGGCCGTCGACCAAATGTCTTCATGCATGTTGTCGTAAGGACTGATGGCTGTCGTGGTCTTCACCTTCATTCTATTCAGCTGCCCATATTTTTGAAATGTAACTTCCACTGAGTCAAACCTCGACTGTCCCTGCAGCATGGAAAGAGACACTTTGTGAGCAGAGAGGGAGAAATGAGTGGTCTCAGTCAGGCAGGCTTGCCAATTCTTAATCACAATGTTGTCTTCCAGTCAATAGCCCAAGTGTACCAAGACGCAATCCCATCCAAAGGTGTCCCAGAGTACTTCTAGTACGACTGCATGACCGAAAAATGTTCAAAGGACTGAAACATGAGGGTCCTACCTCTCTCCAATCGATTTCCCCACCCTTCCTGTCCATGGATCCAATCCGGATAGCAGAACAGTGGTCTGATAACTCCATCAAATGCAGCAGAAATAGACGCAGTGATTTATGCTCTTTTCCCTTTGTCATTTCTGCCAGGTATATCATGGCTGGTAGATTTTGTGATCCATGAGCACAGATCAGCATGCGTAACTGATCTTTATCGCTAGCATCAAGTCTTCTCTGTTTGTATGGGGTAATGTCACAGGCGGGATTATAGAGCCACATCACTATTGGTGTTGTGATGAAAGTGGTCACAATGGCCATAATCACCATGATGGCAAAAAGCTCCGGAGTGATAACCTACATGAATAACCACCAATTGATCCTTAGCAAAATTTATGAAGGTTACTGCTGTGTGACCTACACGGTTGAAACTTTGCTTTCATATTTGAAATTAGGCCAGAGACCTTACATGGCCCCCTGATGAACAACACAACCAGAGATAAGAGTCGGTGCTTTCCTTTCTCAAATCAGTTGATACAGATTTAAGATGGACATCATACTCCTGAACTTCAAGGTGTAACCCCCATCTAGCCTCTCAATAGTGATGGGAGGGACCTTGATAAAAACTCAACTTGCCTCCAGCAGAATTCCAAACCTGGTGATCTAGGCTATCACATATCTTTTGAGAAGCCAACAATACTCCATCAAGTTACGATAAGATGGAATCTTAAAAAAGGGACTGCTTACAAAATCAAGTACATTCCACGATGTTTTGAGACCCAAAAATCCTTGGCAACCACAACCAACAGCTGAATGATCTCAAGGTGTGGAAAAGCATGCACTGATTATATCATTCCTGCTTGAGTCTTGTGGTGCAGTTTTGACTTAAGCAGTGTGTGGAGGTGGCCAAGAAAGAGGGAGGTTGGGGGGGGGGGGAGTACGCACCCCTTTAGAGAGGCCAATGTTCAGGACAATGAGCTCCAGCAGACCTTTTGTGTTCATAAGAAAACCTAGCGCCATAGACTTCCGCAATTCCATGCCCCATACCTTGGCAACAATCATGGTACCCATGACTTTCCCTAGGCATGCAGTCGCCAGCACCATTGCTAAAATCCCCACTGGATTTGTCCACCCAGGCCGAGATTGCCCTTGTTAATGAAGGTTCTACTTCCATCATATCTAACTCTCGTGGTTGAGGGATATAGAGAAACAGAGAAAGAAGGGGCTTCTGAGAGGTTTATGGATAGTAGAAGTCAAGCCCATGTATGGAATATCACTGACAGTCATAATGTTGGTCATTGAGTTCCATACCAGCATTGCTACCGTTCATGGCAGAGATGTTGGTCTTGAGGCCGGAGGAAGCAAAATAAAGAGGTAGAAACAGTATGCTCACATAATCCTCCATCTTCTCAATCAGTATCGCTGCAGACCACACACAAGATGAACTGTGAGGGATCCGGGAGCAAGAAATCCGATAAAGTCAATTGTGTGTCAACACAATAGACATCAGGAAATTGATGTTGGAGAAAGACTAACCTGCAAATGGACCGTCATTGGGAATGATGAGCCCGCATATGAATGCCCCAAAAATGACATGAATTCCAATAAGATCAGAAAGTAAAGCTGCTGCCAAGACTAACACCAGTGTAAAAGCGATTATGGGCTCTGGAATTGGCTCCTCGTACTGTGCCATAGCAAATGCAATGGGGCGAACTAGCAGAAACATGAAAGCTAGGAAAGCAATCCCCAGTGCAAGAACCCACAAGGCCAATATAGGCGATGACCCAGCATTTGGTATTGTGACTGCCAGGGCTAAGAGTATCCACGCCACAATGTCGTTTACGGCTGCTGCCGACATGGCTATCTCACCGATCTGCAATTTTCAGCACCTCTTTTCCTTCAGACGCGAGAGGAGAAACTCAAATCGAACTGTCAATATCTTTGTGGGTCCAAGGTTCTCTTTTTTGGCTAACATTTCCCTTGTGAATGTTGTGTCTTCTCAAATTTGTCATGTAGACCCTCGAACATGTCAGTTTACTCTCTCGCATTGTCCAATTACAATGTCATGATCATTTTCTCTAATATCTGAGTCAGGGAGAAAACCCACCTCAGTCGTTAGAAGTTTCCGTTCTGCTAGGATTCGGGCAAGCACAGGGAAGGCGGTAATGGAAAGAGCGACACCAATGAACATCGTAAACGAACCGAAATTCGAATGCAGGCCCTTCAGGACTTTGAAAATAACACAGGAAACAATAACCGCCAGTCCGAAGGGTAGTATTATACCAGCTGCGGCCATCCAAAGGGCTGGTGCTCTAGTCCTGTCAATTCCGTTTCCAAATCCCAGTTGTTAGAGAAGCTGAGAGAATGTGCTCATAAGAAAGGTTTGCCGTAGCCTTCTGGGCATAGACCCCGTGCCCAGTTTGGGCGTCCGGAACAAAAGGGAACAGATACCACCTTTGTGAGGGGCTCACTCCAGTAGTGGGACCTACCTTGATATAAACGATTAGTTTGGGATGTCCAGATATCCTCATTAAGCTCTTCACACAACCATCAATCCGCTGTGTGTGAGCAGTCCAAAAGTGAGAGATTGGAGAGAGAGACAGAGAGAGAACCTAATTGACTCTTCAATAACCCCTCTGACCTTTCTTACCAGCAAGCATCGTCTTCACATCCATTACTTCTGATCGTTGCATTTTAAGAGCAGAAGGTGATTTCCATTTCGGCTGACCCCTCTAGCTCCCTCTCTCTCTCTGGATTGCATGAAGTGTCTTTCTTTTCTCTTTTTTCTGTACCACTGAACCAAAAATGACGTTAGCATCATTACAGAGTAAGGGTAGCGTGCATACTTGCGAATCTTTTTCATGTCGAGCTCGAGGCCAACGAGAAAAACGAAGAAGATGAGACCGAGATTAGCTAATACGTCCAGCACTACCAATGAACTAGTCGGAAATAACTTTTGGGTGAAGCCTGGAATGCGACCAAATGCACTCGGTCCTAGCAATATGCCCCCAATAATTTCTGCATCGTGATTCAATCCAGAATCCCTCAGATGTCAGTTTAGAACTTTTGATTGGGCACCGACTTACGAGTTTCTTCTTGTTTTCAGTTATAGGATGAAATGAAGTCCCAACAGAGCCTCTCTAGGAAGTCGGCCTGCAGCTATGGTAGTGATCCACACACCGACCATGGTAACTAATAAGAATGCGAATACTGTGAATAAACGACTGAGGTGTGTATTGATCAGCTAACGTGCAGCAACTTGTTGGGCTGCATTAGAACAACTTTAGCTACAATGTAATGACTTCAGGGGCTATGGCATGCATACATGTTCTAGTAGGAATGGACGTATTGATCATGACAATGTGATATAAGTTTAAAAACTCCTGAAGATATAGCTTCAGAGCTAAAGGAGAGTTGGTAGTCTTCAAAACACTCAATCCCCTTGCAAATATCATCTTTTTATAACGAAAGGGTGAACGCACAAGGATGACTAAGATCTAGGTATGAATACACGGGAGAGAAATTTTACCAGCCACAACCCGAGGTTGTCTGAGGGGCCTCAGGAGGAAGGTGATGAGACGGGAGAGGCCAATGATTAGGGCTATCTGTAAAATTACCAGGAGCAATGCATTGTGCATAGGATTGGCCCCTGTCACCACCCCGGTCCCGGATGTTACTTCAGATGTCGTGTTTAGCATTGCCATTTCCCCTCCAGATATGTTTGTAGCCGACTGTAGGCCCACAAATGAAGATCGTCAAATGAAGACGTACTTCAAAATTCAACGTTTATATATGCTCCGCTGAACAATCTCTATCCCTCTCTTCAACACTGATCCGTAAGATGATCATTAATTAAGACAGCTGGCCAGCTATATCAGATGCCACTTTGTCATACTGCAACTGATCTCGGGCCTCAAAGTCGACTTCGAGTACAATTTCTAGAACAATATTTTAAGGCGGCATAGATCACCAGCCAGCTACAGAGTCAAAATGTAGCCCGGTATATGTATAAGAGAATGTGACGAATTAGAAGAAACTGACGAACTCCATTCAAGACGTCCGACATTTGCGCCGGGGAATTTGCAAGTCTCTCATTGATCTAGTATGCTTCGTCCAAGTTACAATGATGAAGATGAACACCCGTTTAATAATAGTTTCCTTAAGTTTGAGACCTGTCCAGCTGCACTCTACAGAGAAAGACAGAAAGAGAAGAGTTCACTCGATAACTTCTGGACACAGGAAGACCTTGAAAGAGGGAGCTCTAGATAGATTCAACTGGTTAGTGTCATTACGGTGGCCCTGCCTTCCCTCTTTGGCACCACGGATCACGCTTGGCCGCTGACTCTGTTTCGTACCAACACAATTGCGGAACGAGCTGATCAAAGAGCTGAGCTCGTATGAATTGATCACACTAGATATGCAGTCATGCCACCCTCACAAATCCTGATCAATTCTACACTCGAGCTCCGACCTTCTGATCCCTCATACGTGCTTACAAACTCAGACTGTCAGCACACACTTCACAACACGGGGAGGCTCAGTCATATAATCACTTCCTTCACCTAATACCCTCACCTCCCCCCTCCACGGCCTCCTTGCGCGCCGCCACGGGACGGACGTCGTCCGTCCGTGACCGGAGCGCCGACGGCGTTTGCCCGTCCACGTCGCACCCCACGGACGAACGGCTCCCGTTCGTCCGCCCGTTTGCCGGCGTCGTTGACGCGTGTCGTGGGACCACACTTTCTCGTCAGTCCAATAGCCAGAGTTTAGCCAGAGGCGAGTTGGAGTGATTTTTCGCTAATTAGTTTTTTTTTTCGGTTTTTAGAATAAAACATATTTCATGTCAGAACATGCGCGTTGTACTTACTGGAATCTAACATCGACCTACCCCATCCAAGAACGTATAACTGCCCATGCCCTAATACAGGCAGTATTCTTGGCTCCGGTATATACGAATCTAGTAGGTACCTACCAGATGCTTTTCTACCAGCGTGGCCCGTGTATTTGTTGGAGTAGGATAGGACCTGTGGATACCTATTGTATTGTATCACCTAGAGCTGTACAAATGTACATTTGGCTTTCTGATACATACGGTCCGAGAAAGAGGGAGTATTTTGGGCTGGGAATGGGCAAGAGTACAGGCTGCCGAGATGAGCATGTAGATCTGGAAGACACTAGATATGATCAGATTTGCCTGCAACCATCTCTCTCTCTCTTTTGCTTTCTGCAGCCATCACTGATCTTCTTGCTCAGCTCTAGAGAGGTTTTTGTGGTCATCTCCTTCCCTTCCTATTTGGTGTGAACTGTAGGAAGACTTCCGAAGCACTTGCTCTTCTTTAGAAATCTCTCACAAGTTGTGGTCGCATCCTTCCCTTAATCTTAATCCTGTAGACTAGTATTTGGTGGGAGCACACATGTTGTTCCTGTAGCTCTATTACAGTCGATATCTTGTATCTTGAGCCTTGTAAGTTGTCTCTCCCGCTCTCGATCTGTACGCTTGTTTGTCAGTAGTTAGATAAATCTAGATACATCGAGGCTCAGAGTTTGAGCCGAGTCGAGTAGAGCCATGAAAGGTAGTTGGATGGTGATGCTAGCCGGATTGCTTGCTATGTCTACCTCTCTGTGGGGGGCAAACGCTACCATCACTCTGTTCAACGACTGCTACGGTCCTAATGTGTCAGTGACCGTGGTTAATCCGAGCACACGGCAGCTATTGTATGAGGGGCGACCCCCTGTTGGGTCTCAAATGCACGTGGACACGGGGGATGCTGATGCTGTAACTGGAAAGTTTAGCATCCCTACAGACCATCTGTATGTGACGATCAGCCTGCAGGACGGTGTCCATGTGCTGATGCAGGACTATCTGGTGCTGCAGTACCACGCTAGAATTGGGATGATTGGATATCTGACAGACGATTCTGGAGTTATTTTGAGCACCATCTTTACGCTGTGAAGGTTCATATGAACATCTTTGCTTGACTAGTTTCTTTCTCTGCAAGGTCTCTAAACTTACAGAGCTGCAGAGAGAAGAATCTGGGCGGCAATTCGAGGGTCTGGACAAGATTCCCCCTTAAAGATGGGTAGTTGTTCAGTTCCATTTGGAAGCGATCTGATTGAGCTAGACATGGATTGATTAGATTTTCATACTATGACCTAGACTTGGAGTGATTTGATTAGATGTAGCTGCTAACTGCCGCTTGCCCATGACTTGAATGATCAAGTTGATTACGTTAGGAAATTTGCAGTACGTGTGTGCAAGTGATGAGAGCTGAAGAATGAAGTGCAAGTCTTTGAAACTAAAGTGATGAAATGCAAGAGCGAAAGATTTCACTAAGTTACTCATACGATCCGACTTGTGAAAATGTGGAATTGTTTGACAACTCTAGCTAGTTCTTTTCCGCGATCAACAAACGTACAGTATAGTCATCTCTAGAATACAACTCAATGTGCTGCCATTGAACCATGCGATGGCCGCAAAATCCAGCAGAGAACTCTTAGAAATATACTTTGCTTTTGAGAGAATGGCTTGAGCCAAACTCCACTCTTTAGAATGTGACCTCAAGATTCTAAATCCATCATCTCACACTGAAACATGATGTCTCTGTGCGAAGTCTGAAAGTCCTCAGATGAGGTGGGCTGCATTACTGGGAATGGATGCTTCAGTATCCCTAAGCTCCATGTTGTTATGATCTGTCCTAGAATCAGCTGAGAATGAACACCATTTCACTGAAAAGCACCTGTTCTCAAACATCTTGGTGGACCATTTATTAATGGTGCAGTGGACACACACCAAGACTCCAAGTACATTTCGATGCCCAAATCACCAACACCTCTTCCAGCAGCAGCCCACTGGAATTATCGAAGGCAGCTAGTTGCAAACCTGTTCATCACAAAAGCAATTAACAAGATGCTCCTCCCAAGAACGAGTACTCTGGTTTCCTGGCAAATGTCTTGTGAGATGCACTGCAAAGGTCTCAAACGGTTGTTAAAGTCTGTCTCAGTATTGTAAAAATTGAAGCAATCGTATCACACTGTTAACGGGAACCAATAGTGGCCTGAGCTTCACAATGTATAAGGACCTACTCTATAGGAACACATTACTTTACATTCTCTAATTACATGATATGACACTCTGCAGCTCGTGTGTCTGTCCATACCACATCCACAGAGATCATCCATCCCTAGTGTACAGGACAACCCTGCCAAACTGGGTTTCCAAAGGCAGAGTGAAAAAAGGCATTGTGCCTTGCACAACTGAACTTTGCCAATGAGCTAAGAGTTCTTCTATCTGCTCCCCGAGGGAGGAAAGTTAAGCTGCCATCTGCAGGACCTCTTGACGCTTGATTTGAAACACCTCCTTCAGCACATCCTCGACTACCTGCCAGAGCCCACAGAGAGTATTGCTCACAAAAGATCGCAACAACAAAAGTATAAACATTAATTGACATACTCAACATTAGAAATTACACCAGGAGGCTTCAATAGACAGCTGTAAGAGGTGCTTTTCACTTTTCTGATTCTCCAGCCAAAAAGAATGTACTCATAAGATGTGGTTTGCCGTAGCCTTGTGGGGCATTCTCCAGCCAAATAGAAATATAAATTGAGACACCAATAGACAGCCTCAGCAACCTCGGCAGAAATGAAGAAAGCCATTATGCACGTATGAAACTACCCGTGGAGTCCAAAGAGAGACAGTACCTTGTCAGGGGTGGAGGCACCCGAGGTGATGCCAATTGTGACGGGGCCCTCTGGCAACCAGTTCTCCTTCTCTACATACTCACCATGCTGCATTCCAACAACTTGAACAGATTATCAACTTGGCATGGTCTGAAGGGAGAGACCAGAGAAAATGTTGGTAACCTGAGAAGGTGGCATTGTTCGGTAGGAACTGGAGGAGTATTGCATCTGACTCGTCACTAAAAAGAAAATGCTTTTAATAACGCCAGGAAGCAAGTTTTTGAAATATAAATGGGGATAGCACATGGCAAAGCATATAATAAAGGAGAAACAACATGAACCTACATTTAGTTTGAAGCCAATCTTATTGCCAGGGCCAATTCGCTTCTCCGTATCAATCCAGTAGGAAGGAATATTATTTAGTTCTGCAATTTCTTGCAAGTGCGACGTGTTACTGGAGTTCCAGCCACCCACTACCAGCATGAGGTCGACCTTCTCCTCCACAAGCTTGTGCATTGCGTCTTGCCTCTCCTGCACCACCATATTCTTAGTCAGATCACTTATCGTACTCCTAATATCTTAGGCTAGTTCAAACCAGATCACCTTCAATGGATGCCAAATTGCTGATTTCTGAGATGAATGCATCTGCACTCAAAGGACATCTCATCGTACAAAATTGGCAGGATTTCCTAAGAACTTATTCCCTGCCTCAGTTAAACCTGTGGTGGTTTTGGTTCAGGAGATAACGCTGCCTTTAAGTAGCCCAAGTCCCCTCAAGACTACCGACCTGGGTGGCATCACATATAGTATTGAAGCTCATGAAGTGCTCAGTGGCATTCTCCACTCCATGTTTCTGCATCATAGTCCTCTCCATCAATTTTCCTGCCACCAGCAATCAAAGAGCACAAACTTATTTCCGTGCGACCATCCTGGTAACCCACCAGGGTCAGCAATGCAATCTAGGCAGTGTGGAGCTGTTTTTGAAGAGAATGGAGCTCACCAATCTCCTCAGTCTCTCCCTTTAGCATTGTAGTCTGGTTGGCGATGCCCAGTTTCTCCAGATCTTCATCCGGGTTGAACCCCTTTGAAATTGCGAACTTGAATTTCTGTGGACAACTTATTTCCAACCATGAGAGACACAAACTGAAATTTTATCATTACGCCACTAATAAACAACGGAAAACACCTGTATGTCGATCTCCACAATAGACAAGAACAAACTATTATAGAACCAAATTTCCCTCAGTCACCACTAGCAAGAATCCCAACTCTTATCACTGGCATAGGTTATGGTGAAACTAATTCGGTATTCATTCTGTAACCAGTGTAAGTTCTCTGCCACATGTTTGTCTAACCAATGACTAGATAACCCCAAGCGTCTAAAACGACCATCCATCAGACCCCTGCCAGTTACACGAGGAGATAGTTCAAGCACCACTTCCCTGAACAGATCATTAATAAGAGTTGAAGCCATGTTGAATCCATTGTAGATACAGTGATGAAACAAAATTACAGAAAATCAAAACTGACAGAAATTGGACTAATGTGCAATCAGAGTAGTGCTCAAGGGCATTATACACATCTACTGGAACGACTTACTTCAAGAAACTCCTCCTTGCTGCCACTGGAGCCATTCAGCTTTCCTCCCAAGATATAGTCTGCGACATAATTGGCCTGCCATAATAACAAAGCCAATGTCAAAGTCAAAGCCAATGTCTTATTTCAGAACATCTTCTTTCCATGGACCCCTCTGACAAGGCAAAATTTTTTTGACAGATTGGTTCTCAGATATTGGAAAATTTTAGACAAATCACAGACTTGAATATTTGCCAGCCTCTATCGCATTTTATTTCTCAACTTGGCAAACTCAGAACAACTAACTGAAACCTAGAACGATCCGCACAAGGGGCTAAGGGTCCAAAAGACATCCAAGCTGATAAGAAAATGAGGGAAAACGCCGTACCTCGCCCATGTTCTTAACAATAATGTATTTTCCTGCAAAGGAAGCAGTCGCCACAGTCTCTTCATGAGCATACTTGCCATGAATCACCGATGTGCAGGTCAACTTCTTATGCTTCTCCACCGTGTTCCACACCTGAAATCCCAATTGAGAAGTTTCTGGGTTAAGACCTTTCTTCTGTCTCCCTTTTCTGCACTGAAGATCCTACTGGATGCAAAGGTCAGCCAGACCAGGAAGGTCGTAGAGAGGTCAGGCAGAAAGAGACAAGTAAGTTGAAGCAAAGACAACCTTCGAGACCCAAGGGCAGGTGGTGTCCACAATTTGCACTTTCTTGTCACTAAGTATTTGCATCTCCTGAACAGCTGCCCCAAATGCAGGTAGTATGACCACATCACCCTTCTCCACAACCTCGAAATCCTTGCCTTCAGGAGTCACTGGAATATATTCAACTTTCATTTCTTCCATTTTCTGGCCACCACATGACATCCACACAACTCTTCATCTTTCAGCATAGATTAAAGCGCAAAAATGTAACAAAAAATACACCACCATAAAACTCGGCCACTTGACAGCTGCTAGGCCCTGTTGCCTGTACCTCGCTGTGGTCTACGCACAGACTCCAGCTTTTATTTCAATTGCTAAGATAACATATTGGGAACAGGTTTCCCTGTGATCCTGATGGTGTTTGCTGAGTGCATAGATGGTCCCAGTAAAAGCAGCTGCAACTCCCAGTTCGAGTAGGTACAAAACAACCCCTTTCCGGAAAGGCACCAACCTGATTTACAGTGGGGTTATGGATAATCTCATTGGTGATCCACAGCTTCTCGTTGGGGAATTGCTTGCGGGCCTCATACGCAATTTGAACTGCGCGCTCAACTCCCCAGCAAAACCCATACGAGTTGGCCAGCTTCACAGTCACATTTCCCCATGTGTACTCAAAGTTGTTCTCCTTCAACGTCTTCACCATATCACCTACATCAAAACAGAAAAAACTCTTCAAAGTCTCAATACCCCAGATTATTCTTCTACTCAATGTCAAAGGGGTATGTATGTTTAAAGGAAAATCACATATGGAGGATCTCTTTACAGCTCTGGCGTCTAGTGTCAGTTTCTGCGGCCTCTTCTCTACAGCTTAACGCGAGTAAGGATCATGTGTGGCAATGTAATCATTCAGGATTTTCAGTGTCTATTTGTGTAGCAAGCGGGCTGCTCTGCTGGAAGATAGATGTTAGGAGAGCTAGATGTAGAGAATTGCAAAAACTTTTGTGCAAACATCCCGGAATGGGTCAGATATACGGTTCTCCCTCATCCAAACTCTCATTTTGTGATTGCGTCAAATCCACTACCAGACTTGTTCACGTCTAAAGTGCATAGATGGAAAACAATAAAGCCTTCAAAGCTCAAGCAGTTCAGAGACTCACTGGTATACTCGACCTCCATCTGAGCCAACATCTCCTTCTTGTATCCAAATCCATTCTTGTTGTAATTATCACTCCTGGTCAATGTTTTCCGAAATGACTTGGAATCAAATTGCTCGGTCGCCTCTGTAGCGGCGGGTGGGGCAGCATCACACCGCACCAGCCCTGCCACCTGCCTTCTTTCCCTCTTCCCAGTCCCACCGAATGTGGAAACTCTCACACACGACAAGGACTCCACCTTAGCCTGCTTCCTGCCATAGCCACTTCCGACCGCCATGGTCGGCACTCTAAGAGCACCTGCAACCGCGCAGGAACTCGCCATTGGATGCTGAGAACTGGATGATGCACAGACAAGAGAAGAGAAGCTCGGTGAGCAACAGAGACAGAGACACAGAAAGAGCGAATGCCACAACAGATTAATCCAACAACTTGAGTGCAGAAACACTCGAGAATTCGAGAATACGATTGAGAGCGAGAGAACTTCTCGGGCGGAGAGAGAGAGAGAGAGAGAAGGCCGCGGGATGAAGGCCCGTATGGAGGATTCCCGGCCCTCCGTTTCTTCCGGCGATGCAACCCTTTGTCGTTTCCGGCGACGGAATATGCATTTGTCGTCGCCAACAACTAATCGCGGGTATTTGGCAGGTATTCACTTACGAAGAGAATATTCCGGATGGGGTGTTTTTCGTGAGGGAACCCGATCCCCAATTGCCAATGCAGCATCGACAGCTGCCAACTCAGACATTCCGCGGGAAGGTCATGGTGTAAATGGTCGTCGAAACCTTCTGATTGGAATGTCCATGTTCTACGTGTCATTCGTTCATAGGGAAGCACTAAATAAATTTCGGAGAGATTAGGATTAGGGTTTCTTATTTCAGATTTTGACGTGCAGCCGGTAGCTCAGTACTGACTGCCGGGCTCAAATCCTGCTACCTAGTTGGGTATCAACTGGTATCATTCTCTTGCCATCTTCTCATGGTGGCCAGGCTTTCTTTTTTCCTTTTGTTTTTTTGTACTAGAGAACGGGCCCTGTTTGGCCGATTCTGCCCTGTAAGCGGCCTTTGGGCGAGCCCTATGGCCGCGCACAGGGCAGAGTCGGCCAATGCGGCCCGTTCACTGGCGTTAAAAGCAGGTGTGGCGGATTCTCGCCGCTACGTGGCGCAATATGATTGAGGTTCGATTATCCCATATCTATTGCCCAGATTCAGAGCCCCGGAGAGGATATAATGGGGGCGAGCCCCAGGGGAAGGCGGGCTGGTGGGTTGACGGCTGACGACATGGGCCTCGGTGGTAGGACTGCCGTCCTCTGTGCGTAATCGGCGATCCCTGCCGATTCTGCCCTGGGTGGCCCATTCGGCCTGAGAAATGGCAGAATCCGCCACACCTGCTTTTAATGTGAAACAAATCTCCCATTGCACGTTGGTGTTGCTGGTAGCTCAGCTGGTAAGTGCACGATGAGTGGTAGAGGTGGTTTGGAGTTCAAACCCGCTGCCCTGCTCCGTGTGGGGATTGTTCGTTGCTTACTGTCTGGATATTGTTCGTCCTGTGTACCGCCATGGCCCATAAATGGAAGGGATTTTTATTTTTTTTTCCTGGTTTAAAAGGGACGGAGACCCTTTTAATCATTTATTTTATTTATCAATTAATTTTTCCCCCTCCTCAAGGGCCTGAATTGTGGGCTGTCGCTCCCAGTTTTTTGTTTTTTTTTTTTTTCAATATTTTTTATTCGTTCTTCTGAAAAGGGAAACACCTAGGAGCGACAGCTCACAAATCAGGCCCCTTAGTAAGTGAGAGGAGAAACCTTTCATTTATGCGCCATGAGGCGAATGAGTGGGACACCGCCCAGGAACCATAACACCCATCAGTAGCAAGATTTGACCCAGACACATCTGGGTGGCACTCAGTGCACTTAACCTGTTGGTTCAGGTTTCCTTTTCTTAAAAAACCAAAAAACAAAAAAAACAAAAAAGGAAGGGAAACTGAACAGAGTACTGAAACTGCACACACGGGAAAGAAAAAAAAAAAAAAAAAAAAAAAAAAAAAAAAAAAAAAACAACCCCAGATAAAGTTAGCTATTGCTGCGGTCTATTATTAGTGGTTTTTTTTTTAAATAAATTTAAAGGGGACGGAGGCCCTTTTAGTCAAATTAATAAATAAAGGTCAGAACAGTGGAAAAAATAACCACTACTAGGGGCCGTGAAGGCTTACTGAGGGAAAATTTCCCCGTGACTCTAGCAAACTAGCTAGCTATACAGTAGAGAAAGATGGAGCGACTAAGCAGGCAGGGGCGTTGATGAGAGGGGTTGTGAAAAGATTGATTCTCTAGTAAGAAAGTAGTAGTGATAGAGAAGAAATGTAGACAGATGACAAATGTAGACAAAGAGCAGGCCTCTTGTGTTAGCTGGAGCAAAAAGAGGCTGAATGAATCATTCTCCAAGGAGTCAGCAGGTACTAGAATTTCAACTGGGTTTTTAGCTTTGAATCTCTTGCTCTCTTGTGGCGCCAGTTGAATTCCACCTCCTCCCCCTCACCAGGGGACCTCCCATTGAGGGGGGAGGGTGTCTTTCCAGTGAAATTGAAGGTTGGGAAGGCTGGTTCCGAGAAGGCACCCTTTGCCCCCAGGAGTCATGGAAACCTTGGAGCAGCTTCCAGCTCCCCCACCGTTCTGAAGTTCTGGGAAGAGCTGCATAGACCACCCCCCAGGCTTTCATCCCCTCAGTCAACAGATCAAAGTAAGTACAAAACAAAATTGATCTGCCTCTAGGGGGTTTACCCTCATATACCCAAGTGCACCACTTCCACAAGTTCCACAGAGTGTGTGCTCTCAAAGTAGCCCAAACTGGGCAGGTACAGTGAGGTTGGTCAGGTAAGCAGCAGCAAGGTGGGTGGAGGGGGGAAGGGAAGGAGGACCAGTGAGAATAGAAGGCCAGAACTGCTCTCCAAACTTTGCTGGATAAAAAACAAGAAATTAGGTAGTGCTCTATGGATTATGGCTGTGTTAGACACAACGTGCAGTTTGGCATGTCTTCATGGATTGCCTATCTAAATGCAGAGACCTTTGCTGCCCTATCATTCCTCTATATATCCTTCCATATCTTGTCCCATTTGACGTTGGATCAGATTGTAAGTGCTCCATTTCCTGCTCTATTTTCTGATGAACGAGCAGTGTGGCCTAAGAAGTCTATATCTGAGCTGAACAGTATATCCGAAAAAAATGGAGTGCTTTGCATCCATCCAGCTCCAGTCCCCTGGATCAAACTATAAGTCCACCAGTGGGGCCTGTAGGAACCAGGTCAGAGATCTGGCTCGAGCCCATTCTAGCTCCTGCCCCTGATTTGGCATTGAGTTGGCATTGCCATTACTGTCCAACACTCTAATGTGATATAGAAATTTCCTGCCAAGCTCCATTGTTCCCATAAAAGCCAAGGAACCATCCGCTGTTGCCTGGAAACCAATTCCCGAAGCCATGTCTTGTTTTATAGAAAGCACCAAGATGACAGTGGGCTGGTTCGTTTGTTGGGAGGCCATCCACACCGAGGTTTTGCCGAGGTCGTCATCCACAAGCAGGGGAAGCATGTATTGGGGGATGTTCTGGAGTATGGTATCCCAGGCCCTAGCTCTCTTCCCACCCACAGTGCTTGAGATTTCTGCTCTCTGTAGGAACTGGCCCTGGTCGCGGATACTTGCCATGTGTGTGAACCCCTGCCCCTCCCAGAAAGCCCATTTTGCATTTTGCCTTAACAGCTCCGATGAGTCCATGTTGATTTGGCAAAAAATGGTTGCCTTAGGCACTCTGTGATGTTTGCTGGCATACGCTGGGTTAGAGAGCCTCGCAGGGACTGCCATGCTTTCCAGATCGACTGCCAAGGTCTGGACCCCAGTGAGGTACCCTTGTTTTTCCCTTGAACCACCTATCTCAAGGAAAGAGCCCAGAGGGGAGAAGAGGATGGGATTGCTCCCATAAGATAAGGCTGAATTAGTTTACTCCAGGGAGTGTGTCTGTGCTATGATAGCTCTAGGAACCCATTTTGCCAATAAGGCTTTTATTTGTGAACCTGCACTACAATACAAGCTCGGTTTTTCAACTCTGTATTTGACTCATTTTTTAGTCATTTGCGACATTTTTACTCCCAGCCTCCATAGTCGAACATGCGTGACAAAGGTCAAGTCGTTTCAGTCAAGCAGTCGAATCCAGATGCCAGGTTCTGAGAGTGAAATGTGACAGTAACACCTAGGGGGTGACGTGTAGGCAGCACAGTATGACGTGGATGCGACGTGGCTATGACGTGTAGTAAAGTGGTTTAACTGAATTATAAGGTGGATGCATGACGTGTAGTGAGTGGCGTAAGGGCAGAGTGACATGGATGCATGACGTGTAGTAAAGTGGTTTAACTGAAGTGGAACATATTGACTATGTTCCATGATGTTTAGTATACGGTTTGACTGTAAATCAGTGATAGTGAGTTTGCTTGTCGTTGTATATTGTAATATTCTACTGTAAAGCAGTAAAAGAGGGCACATTTTAGTAAATATGTTTCACTCTGGAGGTGTATATACATATATACATATAAATATAAAAATACATACATATATATATATATATATATTTTTATGAATTGGGAGGCTTTTTATTTAATATTTGGTTTTTTTGTTTATTACTATTATTTCGTTTTTTTCATTTACTTTTAGTTTATATCTGTACGTATGTGAATTAGTGGATATTGTATTTAAATTTTTTGATTCGCTGCACTGTATTGAAAATATATTACAAATACAACAAAACATAGAATACAAATACAGGTCAGAACCAAAAACATTTGGATTGCTCAAAACTGGTTTTATATCAAGAGCGATTTGCAAAACAAGTTTTGGCCACATTCTACAAATGACCAACATGAGGGCCATGTTGAGTAAGGATAATCTGCTGTGCAGCTAGGTCCAGCACTATCGTGGACATGTCAAGAGAACATTAGAAATCATTTTGAGAAATGAATTCAGGTAGTTCCAGAGAATGGTGGTGCCAGCTACCTTGTCACCCAAAGTGACATCCACTTCCAGGGCTGCCTTGAAATACATATCCACCAAGGCAGTGTTTAGAGTGATAACTCCAGCTTTGACGATGTCATCATGGACCTTTGTGCCCTTTTGATGGCTGTCAGGCTCACATTTGACATAGATGTAGACCAGGGGAATGTTCAGAATGACATCTGGTACAATTCCAGCTTGGATAATGTCACCATAAACCTCTTTGCCCCTTCCCAGGGCTGCTAGGCTCGCATATGCATATTACAAAAACAAATGAACATGACGGCCTGGTCTGGCTTCATCCCTTCCCACATCATTTGCTCTTATGTTTCCAAAGCCTTAATCCCATACCCATGCTGCACATACCTTGCAATCATGGCACTCCAAAATACCACAACTCGTTCAGCCATATTGTCAAACTCTCCCCTCATATCAGGCTTGCTGCACCCACATTTGGCATACATGTCCACCAAGGCAGAGTTCAGAATGACAATTTCCCCTTTAACGATCGGCATAAGCAAGGGGAAGGAGACAGCAGAGCTGCTGCTCTCTCCCAGCGCCAAAAACCAAAGAAAAAAAAATGGAGGGGCTGAGAGAGCCGCCATGGCTGTGAAGTACCAGTATGCTGCAACATGATGTAGGGGGCGCGTTCCCTGGCGTAAAGGAATTTTGGGGGCAGATTCTGCGAGGCCCTGATTGGCTGCAGGCCATAATGAGCCAATTAAAGTCAAACTGCCGATTATGGCAGTCAAACTGCGATTAGGAATGCAGAATGCGCCAGCGCCGTGGAGCGTCGATCTTCTGCATCCTAATTTGCCTAAAAAACGGCAGAATCTGCCCCCAAAATCCTTTACGGTCAATAATTACCACCAAGTTGGTTGGGCTTCACCCCTTCCCCCATCAATATTTGATCATAGGTCTCCAAAGCCTCCATACCATGTCCCTGCTGTGCATACCCTGCAAGCATCACCCATTCACAATCTCCAAAGCCTCCCTGCCAACCCAGTATATAAACAGAGTACACATAAGTTCCTTGCTTTGCATCCTCAATGCACCCACATTGGGCATACATGTCCACCAGGGCAGAGTTCAGAATGACATCTGGTACAATTCCAGCTTTGACAATGTCAACATAGACCTCTTTGACCTTTTCAGCCATAGCGTTGAAAATTGCCTTCGCATCCTCTTTCCCCTTTTCCAGAGCTGCCAGGCTTGCACACGCACACAAACGTGATGTGGTCGGGCTTCACCCCTTCCCCCATCATTTGATCATAGGTCTCCAAAGCCACCATCCCACGTCCCTGCTATGCATACCCTGCAAGCATCGCGTGCCACGACACCACATCTCGTTCAGCCATAGTGTTGAAAACTGCCTTTGCATCCTTAATGCACTTACATTTGGCATACATGTCGACCATGGCAGTGTTCAGAATGACATCTGGTACAATTCCAGCTTTCACGATGTCATCATGGACCTCTTTCCCCTTTTCCAGGGCTCCCAGGCTTGCACACGAATTGCAAACACAAACGAACGTGATGTGCAACATTTGCTCATAGGTCTCCAAAGCATTCCTACCACACCCATGCTTGGTAAATCCTGCCAACATTATATTCCACGTGATCAAAGATGGTCGAGGCATTCTGTGGAAATCCTGGTGAGCATCCATGATGCTCCCACACTTAACATACGTGTTGACAAGGGTGTTGAGTAGAAAAATATTTGGCGTTAATCACTTTGGATAATGTGAGTGTGCACCTGTTTCCAGCTTCCAGACCTTTCATCTTGATGCACTTAAGCAAGAGACAGAAGATGTATCTGAATCTGCTGAAATGCTTTGTTAGTTTGAAGTTGTAGAGCCTCTGTCAGTCTGCCTGCCTCACAAAGCATCTTCACATGCCCAGCAGAAGAGGCATTGTGGACTCCCTCTCTTGATCCTCTTTCAGAAGCTGTGGTCATGGTTGAGGTGCTTGATTTTATCAACTATGCCGCTGCAGCTGCTACCTTTACTTGACCATCTACCCATGCAGGTTTCTTGTAGCTATTGATCCACATGGAATCATAGGTAATCTGGAGCTTGAAGTCCAGCCCTCTTGGATGAACCTGGACCCACACTCTATCCCTGCTCCTTCAGCTATCCATGCCTCTACACAAATCATGCATACTGCATCCTTGCCTTGCTGCTAGCACCTGACAATGACAGCCTACATTTATTCTAGGAAACCTAACTCAACTTATCACACTAGTTCCTATGGTCAATTGCATATGCTACTCTTTGTAATCCAACAAGCATTCACCTTTTTGCCTCGATTGTCCCGCCATTGCCTGGGGTCAGAAAAGTATCAGAATTCAACATGAAAATTTAGGGTCAATTCTGATAAGAGGGAAAAACAGGGTGAAATCTGTTGAAGAAGGTACCTTCATTAGCAGTGCCTGATTTTATCAATTGAGCCGCTGGTGCTGTGGCTTCCAGTTCACCATCTATCCATGCAGGTTTCGTGTAGCTATCCTTCCACAGGGAATCATAGGTAATCTGGAGCTTGAAATTCGGCCCTCTTGGATGAATCTGGACCCACACTCTATCCCTGCTCCTTCAGCTATCCAGACCTCTGCACAAATCATGCACACATCCTTCCCTTGTTGCAGCTAGCTGCTGAAGCAGCTGACACTGACGCCCTAACCCTACCTACAGTAACATGTCAAAATCACTCCAAAACCACCATAGATCCACCAACGAGCTTCTCCTAATCTATGAGAGGGTAAAACAGGCAGAAATAGGTTGAAGAAGAAGGTGCGCCCTCACCACATTGTCGACCTTGACCTTGTGTCATGACCCATGGAGGATTTGACAGACCATCAACCCAAAGATTCTCTTGTGTGTGCTGCTTGTGTCCATCGTCAGGAACTGTCGGATTGGTTTGTGAGAACCACCACGGTGCAGCTGAGGAAACACGGCCTGCTAAGACCAATCTCTCTCCCAAGAACCTTGTAAACATCAGGAAGAATACCAAATCATGGTACTAACAGGAGCCAACAGCCCACATTTACATGATGGACAAACTTCTTCACATCGTACATTAAGAAAAAGCCACACCTTGCGATTGCGGTTGGCACACCATCGTGAAGGATCTTTAAAAAACTCATGCCTGCTCTGCTCCGTGCTGCAAATTCAGGGCCGAGTCTGATGAGCGGGCAAAACAGGCTGAAAGACGTCGAAGAAGGTGCCCTCACCACATTGTCCTCGACCTTGTGTCATGACCCATCGAGGATTTGACTGACCACCTCTTGTGTGTGCTGCTTGTGTCTGTAGTCAGGTAATGTCGGATTGGTCTGCGAGAGGATTGGTCTACGAGAACCACCACGATGCAGCTGAGCGGGCGGAGATTGAAACACGGCCTGCTAAGACCAAGCCGACTCTCCCAAGAACGTTGTAAACATCAGGAAGAATACCAAATCATGGTACTAAGAGCCCACATTTGCAGGATGGACAAACATCTTCACATCGTACATTAAGAAAAGCCACACCTTGTGATTGCCGTTGTCCACCCAAGCTATTGCATATCCTGCAGATCCTCCCATGCAAACACAGCAAAACGATCAAGTCCCATAACTTACTCATCGCTGAACGCAATCCCGCAACCCTAAATCCATTTTGAATTATTTGGATGAATGTATCGTAGATGGATGGATTTTGGGTTTTCCATCAATCTATCCATCCATCCATTTAATTTTCTGTTCATCCAATAGTTGCCAGCAAGGCGTTTGCTTTATCGTTCATTCATACGTTCATCCAGTGCACACAAATTATATTTCATACGTTCATCCAACAGTTGTCAGCAAGGCGTTTGTTTATCATTCGTTCGGATAATTCAGTTGTTCTGTTTCACTAACCTTTCGTACGTTCATCCAATAGCTGCCAGCAAGGCATTTGTTTATCATTCGTTCAGATAATTCAGTTGTTTTGTTTCACTAACCTCAACCAGCACATGATTAGTTTACTATTAATGTGCTGGGTCAGTGAAAAAATAGTTAAATGTTTTTACTTCTTATTATCCACGTATATATTGCTATATATAGTTTATATATTGTGATTACATATGCTATTGCTTAACTGGTTGTCTCAGTCAGCTCATTTAAGGTAGTCAAAATCTCTCACTACAGTCAAAATTTTCGCGGTTGTCTAGCACCTCGAATATTTTAAATATAAATTTTGACTACAAAATGGTTGGAACAGTCGAAAGTGACAACAGTCAACGCCAGCGTCAAACTAAATCGTCGAAATTACATAAGGTGTGTTGTAGTGCTGGATCTATAATGCCCAATCCTCCTCTATTCCTTTTTTGACACAGTTATTCCCATGAGACCAGGGCTCGCTTAATTGAAGTTGCAGATGAGGCTCCCCATAGGAAGTTACGCACCAGGCCTTTTATTTCTTTGACTGGGTTTGTCCCTGGATCCCACACAGCAGCATAGAACCAGATTCCTCCTTCCAGGACCTGGTTAACCACCAGGGCCCTTCCAACCAAGGATAGCATAGTGGAGCACCAAAAAGCTAGTTTTTTTTTTAAACTTGTTGATGACCCCCTTCATATAGCTCTGTTGGGAAAGGTTCAGACCTATCTGGTGGCCCAAGAGTGTGTGTGATTCTCCCTGTTGTAGCCATCTAAGGCTTATCTCCTCACCCCATGTCTGACAATGAGATGCATGGGAGCCGCTTTGCAGAATAGACAGGATACCAACAAATTCCTCCAATTCACCTTGAGGCCTGAGGCTAGGCAGAAAGTCTGGAGAGCTTACAGGGCACGGTCTATATTCCCTTTGCAAGAATTGTCCAGTAGTAAGCTGGTGGCATCCGCGTACGTGGAAGTTTTCAACATTTCTTCCTGATATGTTGGGAGATGCAGCCCCACAATGTCTTGTCTAAAGTCCAAGAGATGCCTTAGAGAGTCGGCCGCTACGAGAAAAAGAAATAGAGCCAGTGGATAGCCTTGCCTGACAGATCTGGTAATGGCAAACATTGTGAGATAACCCCATTCACCATTACTCTACTAGAGCCAGAATGGAGCAGGATACGAAACCAGTCCATGAAGAAGCTTGGCAACCCAGTCTTTTCCATTGCATGTAATAAGAATTGTCAATCAATGGAGTCAATTGTCTTCTCGAAGTCCAGCATGAGGAAGGCAAGAGGCTGATGATTCAGAGTGGCTGTCGCGGCCCTTTGCCTTGAGGGCAGGGGGTCGGGACACATGAGGGGCTGCCCCTGTGGTGGGGGCAGCGGCGGCGATAGGTATGGGGGGCTGAAGCACCCTTGAGTGCCCAAGGCACTCAAGGAGGCGGAGGCGCTCACTAGGTGGAGCCCCGCACACCGGGTTGCGGTGGAGGTGGCTCCACAAGGGGTGGTGGTAGCTTAGTGGGACTTAGTGGGGGTGGCATAGGACTCACCATGGGGTGGAGACCTCGAGGTGGGAGTCGTGGGGAGTCTTGGGACTCATCACGGTCCATTGGGGCCGCGGTGAGTGGGCCAAGACTCACCGCGACTCACCACCGGGAGTCGAGGGTTTTCGTGGTGGTTCGCCATAAAATGGCATGGCTGGTTATGAAACCCCCGCGGACAGCTACAGAAGTATATATAGGGAGTAGTAACCCCGAGAACGGTGCAAGCCCGTTGGTGACCAAAAACTAGTGAGTAAGCGAGCGAGCCGGAAAGCGACCAAAGAGTGGGGAGCTGTTCCGGACTGCCATCTACCAAAGGGAATTCTCCTAGTCCCAAATAGGTGGAGGGTTTGGAGGGAAGCGGAAGGGGACCGTTATGTCCCGGTGAGCAGCCGAAACTCCAAGTTGGCCCGGCGGCCAGGTTGGGAGTCAGGCGCGCGCATCCAAGCGAGTAACTATGACTTGAAGGGGAGTTTACCGAACTGAGGTGTGCGACACTTGGTATCAGAGCTTAGAGTTCAGTACGCGATCGTCCTTGGGATTGGCCTCATCATGGGGTCGGGCAAGCCGAAGCGAAAGCGGAACGGCCCAAAAGATGATGATCCCGGTGAGCCCGATGGGGGCGACGTGTCACCGAGGCGGCCGTTTGAGGAAGCGATTAATGTTTCCGAAAACGAGGCCGCTCAGGAGCGGGAGGAATCCGAGGAGTCGGAGCCCGAGGAATCTTTGAGAGCTCCGACAAACCAAGAGATGCCTCCCATGCCGGCAGCCTTTTGGGAAGGGTTGTTGGCGCAGTTTGGCGGGACGTTGAAAGACGTGTTGAAGGCGGCTAATGCCACTTCCACCAAGGCAAAGTTTAAGGTGAAGCCTAAGGAACCCGGCACCTTCGAGGGCGTTCGAAACCGGAAGGCACTCAACACCTGGCTCCTGGAGCTAGAGCAGTACTTCCGGGCGGCCAAGTTGAGTGACGAGGATCGGGTGGAAGTGGCTCCCACCTATTTGAGGGGCTATGCTCAACAATGGTGGCAGAAACGCCTTCACGACCGAGGCCCAAGCCCGGAAACCTTGAACTGGAGTGAGTTCAAGGAATTGATGAAGAGACAGTTTGTGCCCCTCAACGCATCCTGGCTTGCCCGGGACAAGATGAGGAATTTGAAGCAAACAGATGACATTCGGGGGTATGTCCAGGCTTTCAATGTGCTGTTGCTCGAAGTCGCGGACATGGCAGAACCAGAAATGGTCTTCAACTTTGTGGCGGGACTGGCCCCATGGGCTAGGCGGAAGTTGGAGGAGAAGCCACCCAAGACTTTGAACGAGGCAATTGAGAGAGCTGAATGTTTCTCGGATGTCCCTAGGGGTGAGAGACAAGGCCGTACGGAGCTGAACCACAAGAAGACCCGGCGGGAAGGTGACTCCTCCCGACCGGAAAAGAAGTGGGATAGGCCACGCGGCGAAAATGGCACGTGGAAATCGAAGGGAGGTCCTTCACACGTCAAGGCGGCACCCGGTGCTTCGAAAGGAAAAGCGGGTGGAGCGACTTATGGCGGACAGAAGGCGACCTTTGATGGAGTGTGTTTCAATTGCGGGGAGCCCGGGCACATGGCCAAGAAGTGCACGAAGCCCCGGCAATTGAACATGACTCGGGCGACCACGGAGCTGTCGGAAGATACCATCAGTCGCTTGGTGGAAGCGGTGGTCGCCAGGACTTGCAAGGTAGGCAAATTTTCTTGTGAGTTGTATCAGGAAACTGGCGCCTTACGAAAAGGGAGTCAGTTATTGTTCGTGGATGGGATAATATCCGGAACTAATGTATCGTTGTTGGTGGACACAGGAGCGTCGCACTCCTTCATGACGCCGGCGGCGGCGCGAAAGTTGGGACTCCCGACAAGTGACGTGGGGGCCTCTATTGAGGTGCGCTCTGCCAAAGGAGAACCTCAGTTGGCGACAAGGTTGGCGTTTGATGTTCCTCTTCAACTGGGGAGTTGGGAGGGACGTGAGAACTTCACTATCTGCGAGATCGATGGAGTGGATCTCATTTTGGGAATGACCTTTTTGAGCAAATCCGGAGCGGTCATAGATGGCCGCAAGAGAGTAGTCACGCTGCCATGTGGGAATGGTGGCGAGGTTTTACGAGTGTCGGAAACGCCCAAATCCGTGGGAGGGCGAATAAACCTTCTATCAGCAAAGGAGTGGGCCGTGGAGGAGACACACGAGTCCCAGTTTTTGCTTTACATTAGAGAAGTGAAAGGAGAAGGCGATGGGGAGCCGAGCCCAGATTGGATCAAGGGGATTTTGGAGAAATACCAGGATGTGATGCCGGAGGATTTACCAAGCGGCTTGCCACCGCGAAGAGGAGTTGACCACAAAATTGAGGTGATACCGGGATCGGAACCGCCTGCCAAGGCGCCCTACCGGTTGAGCCACAAAGAGTTGGTCGAGCTGAAGACTCAGCTCAAAGATCTAATGTCAAAGGGGTACATCCGGCCGAGTAAGTCACCTTACGGAGCCCCGGTGCTATTTGCAGACAAGAAGGATGGGACGCTGCGGATGTGTGTCGATTACAGGGCTCTGAATAAGGTGACTATCAAAAACCGGTACCCTTTGCCAAGGATCGACGACCTCTTCGATCGGTTGGCAGGAGCGAAGTATTTCAGCCGGATCGACTTGCGCTCCGGCTATCACCAAATTCGGGTGGCGGAAGGAGATGAGGAGAAGACCGCGTGCAGGACAAGGTATGGTTCATATGAGTTCTTGGTGATGCCTTTTGGGCTCACCAATGCACCAGCGACATTTAGCACGCTGATGAACAGCCTTTTCCAGGAGTGGTTGGATGACTTTGTGATCGTGTACATCGACGACATCTTGGTGTACTCGAAAACAAAGGAGGAGCACCTGGAGCACCTCAAAAGGGTGTTCCAAAAATTGCGAGAAGGGAAGCTGTATGCCAAAGCTTCAAAGTGCGAATTCGGGGTCACAAAAGTGGAGTTCTTGGGGCACGTGATTACACAGGATGGGATCAAAATGGATGACAGAAAGGTGAGGGCGATCTTGGACTGGGAGCCTCCGACTTCGGTCCCGGGAGTGCGATCCTTCCTAGGACTCGCCTCCTATTACCGGAAGTATGTGAGAAATTTCGCCAAGATCGCGGGGCCGCTGTCGGACCTTCTGTGTAAATCCAAAGTCTGGGTATGGAACACATTTTGTGGCCAAGCTTTTGCTGAATTGAAGCAGCGGATGACGGAAGCTCCAGTCTTAAAAATCCCGGAGTTCGATCGTCCGTTTGAGATTCATACAGATGCATCGGACTTCGCAATTGGGGGTGTACTTATGCAAGATGGACGTCCAGTGGCTTACGAAAGTAAGAAACTGAATGAAGTGGAGCGACGGTGGCCGACGCACGAAAAAGAGATGAAGGCGGTGGTACATTGCCTTGAACTCTGGCGCCACTATGTTGGTTCCAACCCAGTGAAGGTGTTCACGGACAATGTCACGGTGAAGTATTTTGCCACGCAGCCCAAGTTGTCCCCAAAACAACTTAGGTGGCAAGATACTTTGGCAGTGTTCGACGTGGATATCCAGTACAAACCGGGACGGGACAATGTGGTGGCCGATGCTTTAAGTAGAAAGCAGCAGCTCTTGTTGGTGTACAAGGGCGAGACGGCGCTCCAAAGGAAGATCCGGAAGGCTTGCCGGAAGGATGAGCTGGCAAAGTGCGTGATGCAGAACTTGAGAATGGGGGTTAAATCGCAGTTCCACTTGCAAAACGGACTGCTCCGGTATAAGCAAAAACGTCTCTATGTGCCAAAGGGAGGGATCAGGGATAGTCTCTTGAGAGAATGCCATGATAGCCCGCTTGCGGGCCACGGTGGAGCCAAGCGCACTGCGGCACTCTTGAAGAAAGAGTATTTCTGGCCCAAACTGAGGGAGGAGGCAGAGGAGTATGTTAAGACATGCACCACATGCCAACAAAACCGGAGCGAGTATAAAAAGCAAGCGGGGCTGTTACAACCCTTGCCGATTCCAGAGGGGACTTGGGAAAGCGTCTCGATGGATTTCATGACTGCTTTGCCGCTGTCAAAAGGATTCGATGCAATCATGGTGGTGGTAGATAGGTTCAGTAAAATGGCCCATTTCATCCCCACCAAGGAGACGGCAACTGCGCAGGAGACAGGGCGACTTTACTTCGCCCACGTCTTAAAGCATCATGGAGTCCCGAAGGATATTGTCTCGGACCGCGATCCAAAGTTTACGAGTAAATTCTGGAGAGCACTTTGGAAGAAGATGGGGACGAGGCTGAAGATGAGCACCGCCTTCCGACCTACGACGGACGGCCAAACGGAAAGAGTGAATTCCGTAGTGAAGCAATTCTTGCGGAATTACGTGTCGGCAGACCAATCAGACTGGATGGAACACTTAGACGCGGCAGAGTTCTGTTATAATAACACAGAACACTCCGCGACGGGAGTTTCCCCTTTTGTGTTGGTCTATGGAAAAGCACCTCTGGTGCCGACAAGTTGGGCCGCCCAGGACGTTGAGGAACCGGCAGTAGCGGCGGTACTGGAAGAACGCGAGCGTTTGTTGAAGCTCGCAAAGTACAACATTGCCAAAGCTAGGAAACGGTATGAAAGGCAGGCGAATCGGAAGCGGAGGGAAGTGAAGTTTGAGGCAGGCACAGAGGTCTGGTTGAACATCAAGAATTTTCGACTACCTCCGGAAATGAGTCCGAAGTTCGTACCTCCGTATGCGGGTCCCTTTCGCATTCGGAGGGTTATGAATGAGGATGTGTATGAATTGGAGCTGCCAGCAAACAGCAAGGTGCACCCAGTATTCCATGTCTCCCTTTTGAAGCCTTACTTCAAAGATGAAGCACGTCCGAATCGGCAGCAAGTGTTGCGTCCGCCACCTATGCTGTTGGATCATGAAAATGAACCCGAGTACGAGGTGGAGGCAATACTTAAGTCGAGGAGGTTCAAGAACCGAGAAACGGAGTATCTCGTCAAATGGAAGGGCTATCATCTTGTGGAGGCATCTTGGGTGCGTGCCTCAGAAATGGGAAACGCATCCGAGGCAGTTGCAGCGTTCGAAGGGCGACCTCAAAAGCGGAAGAAGCGTTGATGGGGACATCAACCTTGGAGCGTGGGGGAGGAAATGCATGCTTAGCCCGGTTTAGCTAGCTCAGGAATCCGATTGCAAAAACTTGTATTGTACAAAAATTTGTGATAAAGGAAATGGGTTCCAAATATTGTGCGTCCTATTGTGTTTGGAATGGTGATGCATGGTGTGGTTGGCTGGTGTGTAGAATGCATGCTAGCTTACAAAAGTGGGAGAGGTAAATTGGGTTAATCGTGTGTTTGCGCAGTGCCGAAATCGGGTGACTCCCATCCAAGGGGCAAGGAAACTTGCGCCTTATTTGGGAGTTCAAGTGCTAGTGCGCACCTGGCGCGTGCGCGTACTATAACTGCGCTACCGAGGGGGTTGCCTTGTAGTGCGGGCTAACGCGGAAGCTACGTGCTTCCGTTCACGTACTATAACCGTGTAGCCTCGGGACGAAGTCGTAGTGCGGCTTCGGCGTGTTCCCGTACCTCAGGCCAGCATTCCAAGGCGGACCCAATTGTAGTGATTGGGGCGCACGGTTGGTTCAAGGTTATCTTCCTAGTCAAAGAGGGTTTCAGGTGAACCCTTGCTCAAGGTGATGCCAAAAGCGGCATCATGAGCGATCGCAAGCAATGTTGTTGCAGTAAGGCGATTCGATCCTCGGGGAGGATCGTTCCTTGGCCTTGAAGTAGGCCAAGAAGAGTGCACTGGGAGGAGCTGGAGAGGCTCCACCCTTGGCCGGGACTTGGAGGAAGTCGGCCGAACTAGCTAGTGGAGAGTGGAGTCAAGTGTGGGGTTTGGTTCTTTGCCATGGGACGCCATGGTACGGAAACAAACTCCTTGATGTGGGACGCCACAACTTGGATGTTCGTTTCTACAAAATGGACAAGTCGATGAGGACATCGACTCCCTGTTGGTAGGGGTGTGTGTCGCGGCCCTTTGCCTTGAGGGCAGGGGGTCGGGACACATGAGGGGCTGCCCCTGTGGTGGGGGCAGCGGCGGCGATAGGTATGGGGGGCTGAAGCACCCTTGAGTGCCCAAGGCACTCAAGGAGGCGGAGGCGCTCACTAGGTGGAGCCCCGCACACCGGGTTGCGGTGGAGGTGGCTCCACAAGGGGTGGTGGTAGCTTAGTGGGACTTAGTGGGGGTGGCATAGGACTCACCATGGGGTGGAGACCTCGAGGTGGGAGTCGTGGGGAGTCTTGGGACTCATCACGGTCCATTGGGGCCGCGGTGAGTGGGCCAAGACTCACCGCGACTCACCACCGGGAGTCGAGGGTTTTCGTGGTGGTTCGCCATAAAATGGCATGGCTGGTTATGAAACCCCCGCGGACAGCTACAGAAGTATATATAGGGAGTAGTAACCCCGAGAACGGTGCAAGCCCGTTGGTGACCAAAAACTAGTGAGTAAGCGAGCGAGCCGGAAAGCGACCAAAGAGTGGGGAGCTGTTCCGGACTGCCATCTACCAAAGGGAATTCTCCTAGTCCCAAATAGGTGGAGGGTTTGGAGGGAAGCGGAAGGGGACCGTTATGTCCCGGTGAGCAGCCGAAACTCCAAGTTGGCCCGGCGGCCAGGTTGGGAGTCAGGCGCGCGCATCCAAGCGAGTAACTATGACTTGAAGGGGAGTTTACCGAACTGAGGTGTGCGACAGTGGCTCTGTGCAAGGCTTCGTGGGCCAGCAAGATATTGTCAAGGATCATGCGATCTTTCAGGAACCCTGCCTGGTCCTTCCTGATGATGGATGGCAGCAGTGGTTGTAACCTCAAAGCCAAAGCCTTTGCAATTATCTTGTAGGTGGAGTTGAGAAGCGTAATGGGGCGGTAGTTGGCCATGGTATCCCTTTCTCTTTTCTTGAAAATCAGAGTAATGAGCCCTTCCGAGATCTGGGATGGCATCACCTTTTAATCGAAGATGTCATTGGCCATTAGCAGGAATTCATGACTTATTGTTCCCCACATGGCCTTGAGGAACTCAATTGGCAGACTGTCCAGCCCAGGTGATTTGTTTGAAGCCATGTTTTCCACCGCCTCTCCCAGTTCTCTCTTTGTAAATGGGGCTGCGAGTGTGTTCCTGTCCATGTCACCAAGAGCCTCTGGGATTAGTAAAGCTCTCGCCTGATCTATGGAGGCCGAGGGGGGCTGGCATTGAAATAGCTGCCCAAAGAACCTTGCTGCCAGCGTTGCCATGTTCCTAGGGTTGTCTGTTGGCAGTCCTGTATCCGGGTCTTTCAATGCAGGCAATGCGGTAGCAGCTCTCCTTTGCGCGGCTTTGGCGAAGAAGTACTTGTTTATCTTTTCGCCTTTCAACGACCAATTAACATCCGATTTGATTCTGATGAAGCTTTCATTGGCATGTAGCAGCAGCGACAAGTTTCTTTTAGCTGTGTTGTAGGAGATCAGCGTCTGAGGCCCTTCACGGCCTGCCTGAAGTTGATACTGACACACTCGCAAACATTTGGTGAGAGCTTTTTGTTTTCTGGATCTCTCCTTGGCCTGCTCCATGGAGATTTCCTGACAACACTTTCTGACTAGTTTGAGCTTAGATAGGTAAATCAGTGTTGGAGAGGAATAGGGGAGGGTAGCAGATCGCCAGGCATTGGCGCCTGGGGTACCGAGCAGCATTAAGATTGCAGAGTGATCAAAGCCAAGTTGTATGGGATCAATGGGAGCCCTTTTCATCCACTGCAAGAGAGAGGCAGTGCAATAAAACATGTCTAGTCTGGCTTGACACAAGTTAGGAGGACTTCTATTGTTAGACCAGGTGAACTTTAGTTCACCTGACTGGGGCCAGTAGCATCAAGCAATCCAATAGTGAAACAAAGGGAATCCCAGGAGTTTTTTTCAGCAGCAGACAAGGCATGAGCAGAAGGGCCGAGGCGGTCATCTTCATCCTCCACCATGTTGAAATCCCCCCCTACGAGCCAATGCTGAATATCGGGGAATTGCAAAAGTTTATTTCTTATGAGATCCCACAAAGCCACCCTTTTATCAATGTCATTTGGTGCATATATGTTCAAGATACCTAGCCTACCCAACGATTGCCCTATGTTGAAGGAGACGAATTGCACCCTTTTTATTGAAGAAGTCTCTGGCCCACAGTCTGATTCTCGCTCTTTTTGGAGCCGAATGTTCAGAGCCCAGGCCTCTTACATTCCAACTGCAAAAAGAGAGATTCATGGGGGGGGGGGAGGCCCATGGGTACTCCATGATTTGATGGCCAAGTTGTCGTGAAAGTGTACTTGGTGCGCCTATCCGAGGGAGGAAGCGTGGAGACCCACTTGAAGCCTAATGGTGGGGGGAGGAGAGTTGGCAGTTTCCAGAGGTAAACTAACTGAGATCTCTTCCGTTTGCTGCTGCATCCTAGGTGAACAAATTGGTTTGTATTACCCTTGTGAAGTGAGAGCCCTGCCCTGGAGGGTTCCCAAGACAAAGTGCAAGAGAGGGGGAGGATGGAGGAAGGGGAGGATGGGGGGTTTTGGGTGTCCCACCAGCCTGGGAGCAACTTGTGTTGACTGGCGTGGCAGTCAAGGACCAGGGTCCACACCCTTTTATGGTCCGAGGCCTGGGGCACAAAGAAGAGGATTGGAGAGACAGTGGAGATAGGAAGGGGGGGAGTTGGGGGGGGGAGTTGGGGAGGGGAGTAAGCATGCAAAGCGATGCTTACCGCTGGAGGGGAGTCAACTAATGTCTCCTCCGGCAGAAGAAAAGTAATGGAATGATCCGGCACCGCGCTTGAGGATGCAACAAATTGTCTGTCCACGTGAAGCACCAGCTCTCTGTTGGTGTTGATCATTTGTTGGGGAAACTTATTCTTGGGCTTGTGCAGGTTGTAGTGCTCCTCCACAAGCTTGAGTCCTTTAGCGAAGATCTTGGCACTTCGCGCACTCATATGGGTCTTTGACTCTGCAAGACAATAGGTCAAATCTTTGATAAAGTCATTGTAAAGAATATGTCAAACCTAGGAAGGTTGACTTTAGGAAGCTTTGACTTGAGGCTCTCAAGTCAAACCTTTAAAATAATCATATTGTGAAGGATATATAAACCTGCAATGAAAGCCTAGAAGGCATCAAGTTGTTTTGGGAAAAAATTGAGAAGTACTTTTATTCTAGTTTGTGTAGATCCTGGGTGTTACATCGACAAAAACATACCGGACGGCGAAAGACCCATCACCGGGGGAATCGGCGGCGAAACCTCATCCGGCTTGGAGCAAGTGCCGCCAAAGCTGGTACTCATTCTCCGCCTCTGCTTTCCTTCCTGCATTCCATTGCGAAACACTTCCAATGAATTAATAATTATTTCCTAATGGGCAGGATTATATGATCTATCCACCACACGACTATTCCCAAGCTGTCAATCCCACGGATTTCTTTGCTCTTCCAATGGGTCCAAATGGATGTCAGCCCGGATATTATGTCCTGGTTCTGGATGTCGGGTTCCTATGTGAGGCCTACCTTCAGAATGGGCCAAAAATCCCTCCCGCAACACAGCCTTGTATCTTCGTTGGAAGATTTAAGTTAGCAATGCGACATTAGGTGGGAGAGTTCCTCAAATGGGTCGTCAAGAAGTTTTGGGTCATCTTATGGAACACTGGCAAAGAAGAGACTGTCGTGGATTTCAAATCAGCCTTGTTCGGGAGGAACGCCCACAAGGTCATGCAATACAGTTCCGACCAATGTGTGGAACATAGACTTACTTTCAACACATACTGGCCTACACTACCTAAGGCCCCAATCTACTTCAAACGACTTTACGACTTGTTTGTAAACCCCGACTCTAAAGCCTATCTGGTCTAACACCCTGCTTATCGACGTCGTTGGGAACATGTACAAGTCTTTCCTCAATCCTCCGAGCCTGATCATCTTCCTATCTAAATACGAAGCACTTGTAGATCCATACAAGGATGATTTTCTGATGGGTCATCTGAAGCCCCACTTGGAGAAGTTGAGGCATTAAAAAATGGACGTGTACTTGGGCCTTCAATGAGCAGATTCCTTTTGGAATACCTAAGGATATCTACTTTCAGGATGCTAGAGTGAAATTCATTAATCGCTGGGACTTTCCATGGCCTAAGAACGAGGAATGGGATGCACATCTAAAGTACCTAGAGGCCCTGGAAGTGGAACATGGGATATTAAAGTGACTAGTTTTGAGAATGTATTCGGATTCTGAGGTCATTGAGTTCCTTATCTGTTCATGGGATTTTTCTTTTCTTGATTTACTTAAGTGTCTTTATCACTTCTTCACAGATCCGACAACCTGGATCTCCACCTGTGAGGGGAACTCGTTTGATAATTTTTGAAGTTAATGGAGTGTTATGCAAAATAACGAAGCGCCAGAGCCCAGGACCTGCTCCATGTTTTTCGGAATCTGATTACAACATTCCTGCTATTGTTGGGTATCGGCAAATTTTTAGACGGAAGATGTACCGAGAAATTTGGCAAGAGTTACACAAACACTTCATTTTAGGTATTTGGAGCTGCATGGTGCTTAAAAACTTAAATGTCGTTCTGAATTTGTTCCTACGTGGTCTTCCACGGCCAGTGTTCATCATGTCGCATGAGGATTGTATCATTTGCCCAAACAAACTGCACCCAAATTACCAAACGGGACAAGATCAACCTCCTGTGTTCTTGAAACCACTCCTTAAAGTATGACAGAGTTCTGAAGGTTTTTACAATCAGAGTAACACTCTGTTGATTAATGATACGGCTTTGAAGTGTTTGCTGAACCCTCCTGAATCTTGTCTTCTTCTCAAGTCTTTTGAGAACATCGACATCGACGATTTCTTCCTTCTCAAACTTAGAGATTTCTTACCTAGCTTCTTGAAATTTGAGAACGTCTCAAGCTTCTTGAAAGCAAGGAGAATAGGATTTCCACCTTTCAAAGTTAACGATCCACAGTTCAAGCCTCTTCTTGACTATATTGACAATTTACAATATCGTGATTTTCGAGTAAATGATAAGTAAATATTCGCGTCTTACTGTGGACACAATTTACTATTTAAAATTGATTGTGAAGACCATGGAATTTCAGGCTTCTTCTGATATTCTTTTGCTTTGCATGGAAATTATTATATTATCAAACCATATGTAACGGTCAATGGATTCGTTGTTCCTTTATGTCCTTCGATTTCTTTTCGGAACCACGCGTGGTCACGCGTTCTTCCAACTCAACTTTGCTGACATATATTTCATTTGCAGGTATGCCCATATCTATATGTTCTCCATGCCACAAATGCATCTTCAATTGGCGAAACAATATCGTCTAATATTTGTTGACGATGTAGAAATGATCAGACCAGAAGCTTTCCAAGGACCTGACAACTTGTTGTCTACTCAGGCATCCATTGTTGTTATAGAGAGTGATCCCATCAGTGTTTCGGATGTTGTTTCGAGGCTCAAAATGTCAAAAGGTGAATCCACCGTTAGCAGGGTCGATGATTTAACTGGGGTTGGCTGCATAGTGGAAAGCGACTCTCAATATCTTGGGGAATCCTCTTTGGAGCCGTCCTTTTCCCAACACTTTCCACCAGACGCCGTCACGGGGCATCTACATGAGTCTACCGAACAATTGATTGCAACTATCGCTCAACTGCCTCCTCATCATGTCATAATTCCAAGCGGGCCACCGGATCACGAGGGTTGGACACCTCAGTTGCTGAGAAGTCAGGTGATTTAATTCTATTTCATCCATGCGTTTTATTGTTACCGTGTTTATGTTCATCCTCTGATTTTCTCTCTTTACTCCAGGCTAGAAAAGCTGCAACGTATGACCTTCATGTGAAGCGGCAACTTCTGTGGGGTTGTATTCCAAGGTAATCATTTTTTTTTCCGTTTGAATATGGTTAAGGATGTGCAGAAAGAAAGAAACCAAATTCCATTGCCAACTGTCAGCGAGAAGGTTATTGAACTCACTCATTCGCCGACTGAAGTCAGCACACCGACAAGACCGGAATATATTTTTGCACATCCTCAACCCCCCAGAATTTCGGATAGTCATGTGTCAAGGAAACGTCACAGATCACAACAGTCAGCGGCGGTCGTGTCCGACGATGAAGAAACAACATCTAACGTTCTGTTATCCCTTCAACATTCATCTGTCTCCAGTGGTAACCCGCCTCAGAATCGAAGGGTAAATCTAGCAAAGATAATAAGTATCACCTTCACTTGGTCCTCTGTCTTATTGGTTATGGCTTCCTAGTAATCATTACATATATCATTTACATTGTCGACACAACTTTACACAAAGTATCCTCGCGCGATCGCGCGTGGTTGCAGGAAACTCGGAGACTCCCGATTGTGATTTTTTGTCTCAAGTCTCAATTGGGTGTCGTAATGCTGAAAATATTACCTTCACAAAATATTCCATTTGAAAATCAGGGTAGAAACTAGATAAACCACAAAACGCAAGTATGTCGTGGCATTTTTTGAGTTGTAAAATGGAAATACCTAATTTTTGGGTCAGATAACAAAAACTAATGGACTTTTTTGGATGGTTCAGAACGTTGTTACTCAAGAAATGTGTGGTGTCCGGAAACACAAACGCATGTTGCTGGTACTGAGTGTCAATGGACTTCTTTGCTACAGGCCACCTCCTACCAGAGGTGAGTTGTTTAAACAGAGGTTCCACTTGAGGAAAGTAACAATTCAGGTGCCCGCAAGACCATTTGTGGTTCCAAGACCTGGAGTGCTGGAGTTTCTTCGACTTGCATTGACTCATTTTCATGTAGCGATTTGGTCTTGCTCTGAGAGGGATACTGTATTCAAGATGTTGGAGTGTTTCGTTCCTCCGGAAATTATGAAACAATTTCGTTTCATATGGTCTGCCGAGCATTGCACAGATACAGCTGGATATATTAAGCCTGGAATGAAATACCGTATTAAAGATATTAAGAGTATTCTCGTAAAATTTAGTGGGAAAGAATTTGCTAGGCATGGGCAAATTCTACTGGTCGACGATGACCAATCCAAGGCACTCCGAAACCCAGTGAATACTGGAGTCTTCCCCATCACATTCAAGGAATCAAGCAATTTGGAGGATTTGGTTGACCTCACCAAAGCTTTGTGGCCTTTTCTCTCTGGCTTGATTGGAGCCCAGTCTGTTGTTGATTACGTCGGCAAGAACTCCTGCAAATCTTCTAGCCCTCCGATAGATCAAAATCACGTCTACTGGTCCTAGTTTGGAAGATTTATTGATGCTTTTGTTTGGCACCCCCCTCAAAAAGATCCCGATTATCTGGGTACGTAATTTATCATTGCCCTATTTTGTGTGTAGTCTATCAGCTTTACTTCAACCTCCATTTGTACTTATACGTATGTTGACTTCACATGACTTTTGTGAGATCAATGATATTTCAATGATCTTTGTATTTTCTTTAACAATTCCCTTCTGTGCTGCCTCCACACAGTTATATTGCAGTGTCAAGTTTAGAATCAAACTCGACAGGAGAAGAAAGAGGAACGACAGCGTAAGGCTGAGCGGAGGGACCGCGAGGCTTTACGTTTATCAAGGTCATCAAGTACAACTACCAGTGAGGTGTCTGGTCATATCTTACATCAATCTCCTACTGTATCCATCTCCTCGAGTGCACAGAATTCCACCATCAGTGGTAACCGACGGCGATCTCGAACACATGCGTTGAGTGTGAGCCGTTTGGGAAGCAACTCTGTGTTATTGATGAATTAAACTATGGTCGGCCTGTTCATTACACATATACGTTATTTAACTCTGTCAATGTTATGCTAGACTTTTTCGGCTGTAATGTTAGTCATCGAAGTTTGAGAGAAATCACGCGCGATCGCGCGTGGTTCCTTCATATATCCTCTTGTGGAGCTAGCATGGATCAGCAGTGCCATCAGATGTTATCAAAACAAGTTGACTTCATTGTCAGTTTAAGCAATAACAGATCATGCTGGAGGCTGGAGGAGGTTGGAGGAGAAGAAATTTTCCGATGTTTTCATATTACGATGGGGAACAAGTGACACAATCATCGTCTATGACTGAATTCGGGTTCCTATCTCGTAATTCAAGCTCCCATGATGGTCGTCTCATTTGTTCCTGAGCGGATTGTGAAGCTCTGTTAAAATCTCTCTTCAAATGGATTGAAGTAATTTTGGTGGCTTCGAAATTCCTTCCCTGACGAACTGATGGCACCATTGTGGTTGATTGAAATCTGGATGCACTCGGCTCTTTGGGGTTCTCAATGGTGGTAGAGGCAGAGATCTGTCGCGCGATCACTCGTGGTTCGAAAAGCGGAATTCAGCATCGTCTTGGTCCTCCAGCCGACTGCCAAAGTGTTATATTACCTCAACAGTGCCACATGCGATTGGTCGGAGTGATGTTTTTTCTATGCTCATGCATTCAACAACGAAAATGTTGTCATTTGAAGATGTGATGATTCTGCAGGCATAGTGAGTTACTTCAGGTCAGTTACAGCGAGGGAACTCAAGGTATTCGGATAATCCGTCCCGGAATATTTCACACCATCATCCTGGATGATTCATTGATGTGTTTCAGAACACGCACTCAAATCATCCAAGCTGATGGTGTCACTTGTTCCTTGGCGGATTGTTCAAGTATCTTATAATCCTAGTGCATAATCCGATCTCCAACAATTAACAGCATCATCGTGGTGTTTTATTTGGTTCCTATATCTTTCGTTTGGAGATCCATTATTCTTTTGAGGAACACCAATGATTAACATCGCGCGATCACGCGTGCTTTTCTAAGAGCTGACATGTTCTGATGTCCATCATTGCACACCAAAATGGTATTACGAGGAGGCAGAATGTCAGCAATCGAACGTCAATCTCCAGCAACATTCTCGTCGTTTTCATGTGGACTGGACGCCAAATGAGGAAAACCGTCGCTAACAATCTGTGCAAACAATCTCAACAATCATATGTACTTCAAGGTACTTGATACTGCGTATGTTCATGTAGCTGATTTTTATCTTAGAGGTTTGACTTGAAAGCCTCAAGTCAATCTTCCTTAAGTCAAACTTCTTAGGATCCTTCCTAATTATTCCTAGTTCCTCCTCCATCTAGAACCTTCTAGATTCTACCTTGTTACAATTCTCCCCTCTTTCAAGAAGCAACTTCCTCGTTGTTCGAATTTTCAAAAGCTTGAATTGCCAATTGAGCATTTGCGAGATTTTGCACCGGTTCCCAGATAGCTTCATATAATGGAAATCCTTTCCATAAAACCAAATACTCCAACACCTCATGTCGTCCTCGTTTGTATGTGTGTTTTTTCAGAACACGGTCGATCTCCCACTCTTCATTTTCAACTATCAACTCTAGTAAACGTTGTGGTTCTTGATTATCTTTGAATATTGATGGTCGAGGTTCGTAACGACGTAGTAGAAAAACGTGAAACACTGGGTGAATCTTCATATGTGGTGGTAACTCCAACTTGTATGCTACTGCTCCAATGCGTTTAATGATCGAAAAATGACCAATGAACCGTGCCCCTAGTTTTCGTGATCCAATGATGTGTAAATTGGTTGTAGACAACCACACTTGATCCCCAACTGCAAACTCCTCATCCCGTCGACGTGCATTTGCATACTGTTTTTGGCGATTTTGGGCAACCATCAGCTTCTCTTTAGCTTGACGTACTCCCTGTCGAAATTGTTGCACAAATGCGTTAGTCGCGGCTACCTGAGATAACTCCTCTTTTGGTAACTTGAACTTTGTAAGAATTGTTGGCACATTTGGGTGTTCACCATACATCAAAAAGAAAGGAGTTTCTTTCGTTGACGCGTTGACCGAGTTATTATATGAAAATTCTACCAATGGTAATAACCAATCTCACTCTTCTTGTTCTTCTAATGTAAAGGCCCGCAATATGTCTTCAATTGTACGATTCGCTCGCTCTGTCTATCCATCTGACTCCGGATGATAGGCTGTTGACATAACTAATTTGGTTTTAAAAAGACCAAATAAGCTTTTCCAAAACAAGCTAGTAAATTGAGTACCCCTGTCAGTAATGAGAACTTTAGATAGCTCATAATGAGAATAGACCGCTTCCAGATATAATCAAGCTAGTTCAGGTGCAGTGACGAATTTTCTAGTGGGACGGATATGAATCATCTTACTCAATTTGTTTACAAAGCCACTATAGTGTCGTATCCCGATGAGGTTTGAGGTAACTCACAAACTAAATCCATGTTCATATGTTCCCAACGTCTGTTTGGTATTGGTAGTGGTTGTAAAAGACCTGCTGGCTTGCGGTTTGTTGACTTGTTTTATTGACATTTCATGCAACTTCGAACGTACACCTCCACCTCGTCTCGCATCCGCGGCCAATAAAATGTTCGTTTTAGTTGTTTGAATGTTTTTTCAACTCCAACATGTCCTGCTTTTGCCCGTATCATGAGCTTCAAACAAGACTTTTGTCTTCAATGCATGTTCATCAGGGATCCAAAGTTTATCTTATTTGAATACTTACCCTCGAACTTCTGTCACTTTGCATTTCTTCGTAGCGTCCATGATCTCCCCATCATCTTTAGAAGCCGTCGCTATCTTGTTCCACCAATCGGGTTGAATGTTGATTTCTGTCAATGTGTTCATGTGCGGCATCATTGTCATTGCATTCGCCAATTGTCGTTTTCCCTCTACATAGACAATCTTCATGTTAAATTGTTGTCGCCACTCCGCCCAACGAATCTGTCTCTTCGATAGACCTTTCTGTGTCTCCAAGTACACCAACGGTTTATGGTCTGTCTCCACTATGAACTCTTTGTCTCCAAGATAGTGCTTCCAATGTTTTGTACCCAAAACAATGGTCAATTCTTCTCGTTCGGTTGTATGATAATTTTGTTCCGCAGGTAACAATTTGCGAAAAAAATATGTCACTGGGTGCCATCCGTCTTCCCATTCTTGTTACAACACCCCACCCACTGCTGAGCCTGACACATCTACCGAGAGCTTGATTAGTCTTGTCGGATCATACCATTTCAAGTTCAGGGCATGAAATAACGCATCCTTCAAGGCCTGAAATGCTAACTCATCTTCTGTATCCCACTTCCATCTAATTCCTTTGCCCAAAAGATTGTCAATGGTTGGGCAATCTTAGATAATGCCCGTACAAATCGTCTGTAGAATCCGGTAAGACCAAGAAAATTCCTTAATTGGGTAATGTCTTCAGGGGCTATCCACTGCTGAATAGCTTCTATTTTCTCACTCATTACCTCAATTCCTATCCTACTCACGCGATGCCCAAAATATTCTACTTCTTGTTTTCCAAACTCACATTTAGATGCTTTGGCATATAACTGATTTTCATGGAGAACTTGTAATACTTGTTTGAGGTGGTTTCTATGCTCGACAAAGCTGTTACTATAGATCAAAATATCATCTAAAAATACTATCACAAATCTATCTAAGAATGGGCGAAAGATATCATTCATGAGGCCCATGAATGTGGCTGGGGCATTGGTAAGACCAAATGGCATAACCATGTATTCAAAATGTCCATACCCAGTGCGAAAAACGGTCTTATATACATCTTCATCAACGACTCAAATTTGGCTGTATTCACTCCTCAGATCAAGCTTCGTAAAGTATTTTGCTTCTCATAGTTGGTCAAATAGATCGTCCATGCGTGGTAACAGGTACTTGTTCTTCACTGTCTGTTGGTTGAGTGCTCGATAATCAATACACATGCGCATTGCTCCATCTTTTTTCTTCACAAACAACACCGGAGCTCCATACGGGGATACACTTGGTCTTATAAAGCCTTTTGATAGTAGGTCCTCGACTTGAGCCTTACATTCTTCCAACTCGTTTGGTGCTAATCGATAAGGGACTTTACAAGGAGGAGTACTACTTGGAACAACCTCAATCTTATGATCTACTCTTCTCTTTGGTGGAAGCCGTGCTGGTAGGTCATTTGAAAATACATCTTTGAACTCTTTCAATACACTTTGTAATTCTATAGGAACCTCACTCATGTTTTTTTTTTAAATTTTTCACGTCTCTTGTTAAACCTACAAATAATAAGTCTTTCTTACATGTAGTTGTAGTACCTATAACAAATGATGGTAGGTTTCGATATGGTGTCCTCACTCGATCTCTCATGCCTAATATTACGTCATATCGAGCTAGTCTGACCACTCGTCATTCTAAAGTTTCTCTATATTTACTAATCGACAACTCTATGTTTTTAGGTAGTGTCTCAAAGGGCTCTGTATGTCCATTTGGCATTTCTACTTCATCTCTTTCATCTTTTTCTAAGGGGAGTCCTAGTTTCAAGGCAGCCTTTCTAGATAAGAAGTTTTCTGTTGCCCCAGGGTCTATCAACACTCTCATATGAATACCTTCCAAGGTTCCATCTGTCACAGTTAACTGCGTCTCTTTCTTGCCCGCATGATTGATTTGCCTCTTTTCCTTGTAGGGCCCCTCGCCTTTTATCTTCTTTGTAGAACCAGAAGACCGCGAGGTCTACTTGCTAGTTGTCCTCGTTTTCCTGCTCATTGTGATGTTCGTTAACTTCTCATCTCCTTAAATTGTTCAGAGGTCTTCGATAAGTTTGTCGATTGTACCTTCCACTTCGGCAGTTGGCTGCAAGATGTCCGTATTTTCCACAGTTGTAACATTGTCTAGTTTCCATTTGTTCTTCTATTCGTGAGAATGTTGAGGAGGTCACATCCTTGTCATTCAATTTCATTCGTCGCTGTGTGTTATTTTTCCCATATCTGATTCCCGGCCTATTTCTTTGAGAGTATTGGAAGTTATCCCATCTTCGAATATTTCCAAACTCCATAGGCGTTGGTCCGTATTGGTTCAATGGAACATGTATAACCTTCGACGTATTTTGGTAGCGTCCCTTCAATCTTTTGGGCCAATGAAATTGCTTCGTGGACATCAACCGGGTTGCGTAAAATTACCTCTCCTTGAATTTTCTTCTTCAATCCTCTTTTGAAGTTGTCTAAAGCTTCTGCAGGACTCATGTCTTCGATTTGGACTTGAAGATTCAAAAAATCATTAATGTAATTTTGCACACTCCCGCGTTGTTCTAAATTCTATAATTTCATTCGAGCAGTTGTAACAGCATCTACTGCCTTGAATTGTTGGAGCAGTCCCGCTTTCAAGGTGCTCTATAGTAAAGGTTCTCCTTTTGTAATCTGTCTTCTCTCCCATGTCTGTAACCATGTTGAACCATTGTCGAGTAGAAAAGATCGTATGAACATTCCGTGGTCCAAATCACTTGATGTAGGGAAATATGACAGATGTACCTCCATTCGATAAATCCATCCTTCTTGCACTCCCATGGCGCGACTTCCTTTATACGGCTCGACCTTGCATGTCTTGGTCATCTTTTGCAGTAACGTATCCGACCCATCAGCAACCAGTCCCGTGGCGGTTGATTGTCTCACTTGTTTAAGCTCCTCCATCAGCACGTTGTTTTGTTGTTGGGTCGTGACAAAAACATTCTGCAATTCGTGTAAGCGCTCCATTATCCATACCGTCTGATCATTGGCTTGATGAGTAGTGTGTGCGTTGTCCACCATTTCTTCATTGTCCGCCATCTTGCTCCACTACTCCTTCCTTCGTGGTGTTTGTTTTCTAAAATTAATGTATACTATCTCTATTCTCTTATCCTAATACAGTATGTAAATAGTGCAATCCCAAACCATCCCGTACGTGACTATTGATAATACAAAAGTGACGTTTGAACTCATGACAAGGTTCATGAATTCTACCCCAAATTCTGCAACTAAAAATCTTACAAGATGATGTTTGTCGATGGCGCGCACATTGATACTAAATACATTTGGCAGTGGAAAATTAGGCGGAAAATGTCTACCTCGATCCATGAACTATGTATATACACATATGTATACCTTCCAATTTCTAATTATAGGAAAGACGGCAGATTATGGGTTTTGTAACATTTCTTGATATTGTTCATCTCTAAATCTATGTACTATCATATCTCTAATTTCTGCTTTACGATGACACTCCGAAGGAAAATCACGGAAAGAGGGTTGATTTATACTATTGTTATGACGCACCATCACTACTATCTATAGGTTTGACATATTCTCTACAATATGACTTTCTCAAAGATTTGACCTACTCTCCATAATATGAATATCTTAGAGGTTTGACTTGAGAGCCTCAAGTCAATCTTCCTTAAGTCAAACTTCTTAAGATCTTTCCTAATTATTCTAGAAACTTCTAGGGAACTTTCCTCCTCCATCTACAACCTTCTAGATTCTACCTTATTACAGTCGTCCCCTCCCATAAGTAACCTCGCGCGATCGCCCGTGGTTTCTGAAGCTGCCACCTTGGGCGACGATGTCCTCACTCTCAAATCGTATTGTTTCTTCATTGTACGCTGTTGTGTGTCGTTTGTTCTGATATGTGTCACTTCCTCCGTATTGGACTCACGGATCTACAGCAAATGTGGGTGATTAGACTTCCGTATAAATTTCGATTGATTTACGAGACTATCACAGAGCAATAGGTTATTAGTTCCATTGGTAAAAGATTATGATGTTATATTAAGTTTGTTATAAACTGGGTTTTACAAGTGTCAGGACAGCTCATAATCTGCAATACTCACGTCAACAGAGTTTTAATCGCCGACCAATGCCCTAGATGCCTGACCATCAACGATGTATGACCATCAACGATGTATGACCATCAACGATGTCTCTAATTCGTTGGCTTAAACCTTGATATGGTGACATCTGTAATGACATATCCCCCTCCACAGGACTGAATCCCACCCCTGAGTCTATTTCTGAAATCTCCTTATCGAAGATGTCTCTAGAATCAGCGTTATCCTTTACATTGTCTCCCCCCACTTCTTCAGTGGAGGAAGACAACACAGTTGTCTCGGGCTTGTCTCCTTCAGCGGTATTTGTCTGGGCCTGTGGATGGTGACTTTCTTCTGGTACTACCCTCCCTGCTTGCTCAGCTGGTGGATTTCTGCCTTGCTCAATTTATTTTGTCTCCTCTTGCAGGAAATTGTTGACGGCATCATCGTGTTGGTAGTCGCCATTGTCTTCCTTACCTCCTTCAAGTTCTTCATTTTTGTCCAACGTTTCGTTTCTGTCATCTTCTTCCTGGTTTTGCTCTGTCTCTAGATCTCTTTGTCCGTCATCTTCATCGTCATCGACATCGTCATCGTTGTCGTCATTTCCTTCGCCATTGTGCCTGTGGGTCTCTTGCCCTCCCAATGTGTCATCACCAACCTCCGTTCCGTCCTCATTCTCCATGTGGAGGAGTGTGTAGTTAGCGGCAACCTTATTCGCGTAGAATTTCTTTTTCAGGTTGTGATTTATATCAAGGACTGGGACGTTCCTAGCCTGCAAAATATGCCAACCATTGAGTAAATAGAATGAACGCGTGATTGCGTGAGGTTCCAAAGATGTGTTTCGGAAATGGAAATGGAATTGCTTACGTGGAGAGCCGATGTTAACATTATGCCTCGAACAACGTTGACAGCCGCCATTCCTTCGCCACAGAACAAAGACGCAATGTAGTCGCTCGACTCTGTCCGCAATTCGTGTTCATAAGCGACACAATCTTTCTCGTGTTCCGTGAGCTCAGTGTCCGGAGCCTTAATCACTGGTTTAATGGGGCTGAACATCAGCACTCCCTGCAGGTGCTCCTCGTGGTTCTCAATCTGGGCAGCTGTAGCAGGAAATACGTAATCAAGGCACATGAGTGGCCTTGAAAATGACTTTGGTCGGCTCATGTAAGAATTGTCGAACTCTCCGGGAAGATACAACCCCTGAAGCAGAATATACTTGTCCCGCCCCTCGCCAAACCTTATGTACGAAACCAGATTGGAAGATGACCTCTACGTTGAGAAGGAAACAAATGCATTGGGGCTCAGCTACTGTTCGAAGAACGCATCGAAAATATTCTTGTAATTTCTTTGCATGAAAATAGTTGAGTCATCGTCACAGACTATGTTGACGAACACCATTGCGATGTTATCGAAATCACTCTTTCTCACAATTTTCAACTGTGTTTTGGCATCTACGAACCTCCACTTCCCTCCTATGCACTGGTAATGTGAAGGTATCCTTGAGGTTGCCCATTTCTTTCTCCATGTCTTCAACCCTTTTCTTACATGAAAGCACGTATTTGATGAAAGCGTCACTCACTTTCTCGGTCTTCATATTCATGTTCACTTTGCTTTTCATGCATTTGGCCCCCAGTTTCGATCGGAATGTCTCGAACTCCGACTTGTTGAACTTGTACAATTTCTTTACTTCGAGCCATTGTGCTTTTATGTACGGCTCTGGATGTTGCTTGCTCCTGGCATCAAATCCTAATACCACCAAGACATCATCGATTATAAACCGCCTGTCCTTTATTCGATCAATGTAATTGGATAGGCAGATAATCTTGGGGTCTTTTCCCTTGTAAGGACCACGAACACAGATCTTCAAGTCCAAAATCTTGTGCGCAACCTTCTTCATTTGAAGGGGGTTCAATCCTTGGAGTTTGCAGACTGCAGATTTTGTGAGCTACGATTGTACACCTTTATGCTTTTTTCCGTTAATGTCCATGAGGTTTCCCTTCTCCCACTCTCTGAAAACCTCCTGTCACTTCTCCTAAACATCGTCATCGCAAAGCACCAAAGTCATGCCTCCTTAATGCTAAGCATCTCCAATATAAATTGTGAGGCTTGCAAAAATTCCTGGTCAACAGGAACAACATGTCAAACCAACACACAACAAGGACACATAGTTCTAGTGAATGTACAACAAAACATTAAACAATAAAAGAAGTCTGAATAATTACCTTCCACTGAACGGTTTCAGATTTGGAAACGTTATCGTTGAGTTTCTTGGGCTTCCCCCTCAACTCATAGTACATCCTGGCATGAGCAACTTTCTCCGGGACTGTTGTGTCGAATTTTTGGGCTTTATTTGGGTCGTTCAGGAGCTTAGAAATCTTCAGCAATCGATTATTGCTATCTGACCAGAGGATAATTGATGGCCATTCGGCGTAGTAGTCCCTCTGTTCCCGTTCAGTAATCTCCTCTACAAGTACCTAATTTGGAAAATGTTACATCGACATGGAATTGAACTAGAAAGGAGCACGCGCGATCGCGCGTGCTTGCTTATCATGCTATGCATCTCTTAGAAACAAGTCGTCGATGCATCTGATATAATCATCTAGTAGAAGCACGCGCGATCGCGCGAGAATGATAATGAGGAAATGCAAAGAAATATCCGAAAGATGATTCTCATAGAAGCAGAAAAGAATATAAAAGCACGCGCGATCGCGCGAGGTAAACGTTGATGTACTATACCTTTGCAGCCATAATTGTGTGTTGGCCTTCAATGACGAAGAATTTTGAATTGTTAATATCTTTCTAATGCCTTGGTTTCATCGCTCGTTCCTCGGCGCCAGATAGACGGGATGTTTTGTATCGAAAACCCGCAACTGGTACAAACAGGCTTTTACTTCATCTTTGTGATTAATATTCAACGGACGATACACCATGCTTCTTGGAGCAAGTTCCATCCTTGAGATGTCAATTGAGATTATGTGGTTGAACTCAAAAAGAAACATGTCTTGGTAGTCATTCTGCAGACTTTGATTCATCGCCTCGCACTTCACCTTGTCGAAAATCTCGCCAGCTTTTGGCTTCTTGTTGTCATTCCTAAATACAATATCGAGCTCTTCTTTCTTTTTCTTTTTCCCGGCTGGCTGCTCCTCCTCATTTTCAGTCTGAGAGGATCCCGCCGTGGACGTTTCTCTTTATCATTTGCCCCATTCGGTGCCGCATCGTCTTGTTGTTTTCTGTTGATGTTTCCCTGCGCATGGAATACATCTTGGAAAATGCTCCAAGCTCGTACGAATCCCTGAGCAGTCAGGGCTGCACCACCTTCAGGGAAAGTGAATCCTATCTTTACAGCTAGTTTCATCATTGCCTTGCGAACGCGACGAGATTCCAGAGAAAAGCCAAACGTTTTTTTCGCTCTACCATCCTCCAAGATGAAAACCACCTTCATTGGATTCTCCACGTCCGACTCCATCTCAACATCTTTAACGTAGCCATAATTAAGCTCCTTCACCTCCGCTCCAATCTTGAAGGAAAACTTCAGTTGGTGATGAGGAGGTACACCCACAGGATTTATTCCCCACTCGGAGATCGCCTGGTTAAGAGTATACAAAGCTACGTGGTCTATGCTGAAGTTTGGCGATTTTGTTGAGATGAACTCCCCACATATCTCCTTGCATACGCCAATCAGGCAATCCGCCGGTATGTTTGACTGACCACTTAACATGAAACGCAACATTATGTTATCTGGATTAGATATCTCATGGCATTATTTCAAGATTGAGAGTAAAGGCTGAAGTTTGAAACAAATCATAATGTTATGGATATCAGACCAATATACAATTGAGAATCCCACTGGGAAGAAATGGAATTGAAAGAAACTAACTTACAATTAAGCTGGAATATGGGACATTCAATTGTGATTGCAATATGGAATAAATGGAATGGAATAAATCAAAGTCACAATTAAACTGGAAATCTCAAAAGCTGCAAATCATTTAATTGGTTTCAAAAATCATGAAGAATACTTTATTATTCAACAATGAAGAACGAAAATAGAGACATCGTTGGCGTTTAAATGTACTGTCATATATGCCTGCCTAAAACTGAGATGAAGGACTATATCATGGTGATTCAGGACACCCCCAGTGAATCTCTTGAAAACTTATCGGGTACCCAGAAAGTGATCCTACTGATTATTGTGGGTATTCGATAGAACTACATGGAGATTTTGAACTGGTTCAAGTACACTCCGGTGAGCCCATGAAGAATCTTTCTATTTCTGATGATTCCGAATGGTCGGAACTTACAGTTGACGTAGGTGTGTATTGTGCCAAAAATGAGGCCAATGCAGCCGACCCGGGTCTGAGGTGGCTAAAGTATCATATTGGTGAGTATTCTCGGGATCCCGAAGTATACCCTGGCGATGAGGGTGTATACTTTGGGGATGCCGGAGTGTACTCTGGGGTTGAGGGAGTGTACTCTGGTGATACGGGAGTATACTCCGGGGATCCGGGTGTATAATCTTGGGTATCTGGCGTATACGCAGGGTACATAGCGCAGAAATCATTTGATTCCACCGATACTTCAGCTACAGGATCTCCGGAAGACCCTCCACAATATTGTTCTAGAAAAGAACTTAAAGCTGCTGACCCAGGAGGAACGTCGCAAAAATATCCTATTGGTGAATAATTGTCCTGATCGTCTGATACAAGGGAGTAGGTGTCAGGCTCCTCTGTGGATGGAATTGTAGAAACGGGAGATGATATAACATGAACTCCTTCAGAAGGTCCCGTCATAATAACCGCAGCTTCGCATTCACCTTGTGAGGAGGGTGAAAACGTTGTGTTGTGTCCGGCATGTTCCATCTCATTCTCCTCCTTCATCGAACACGAATCTACCACACTGGAAGAATCATCAAGAACTCGTGCTCAGTTATAGATTGTACAGAAGGAGACACGCGAAGAACGCGCGATCGCATGTATTTGGTCCACAATTTTCCCTCCAATAATGTAAAATCTGATTGTAAGCAACAACGAGGTTGTTAAGCATGGCGAACAGAATCCATATACATGACTTTGTGCTTTCAGTCATATAAGAGTATCCTGACATCTATTATCCCAAGAAAATTCTTCTGAGTTGTAGGAACATCAGAACCACGCACAATCGCGCGTTATTGAATTGAGGCACAGATAAACTAATTTCATCCCACTGCGAGAAGTCTACCGGAAGGACTATTAAAGTACATTGAGAACATTGAGGATTATCTAGCTGGGAGTCGTTTTTATTTATATTTAGAATAAGACTAAAACGAAGAAGTCAAATTCGCGCTATTGCTTAGTTCTCCTGTAGGTGACGATTTGCACTGAATGAAGCACGCGCGATCGTGCGCGCACCTTTAAACCATTCTTAGACATCACATCTTCACTGTCTAATCTGAAAGAGTGCTCGACATAATCGATGAACAACCTAAACGATGTTGACGACAAGTAATATTTCAAACTGTCCTAGACTTTTGGATTGATATTTGGATACTATTGTATATTATTGTGTCCACATTGAACACCTCCGCCCATCATACATAAGAGTGACAATGCCACCACATATAGGAATTATTATACTCTGTGTCATGGCAAGACAGATAAAGTGCGACAAAAGATTTTAGTTGACATTGTATAATGTGAACTAATGTCTTCCGAAACACTTTACAGTTTTGAGTATGCACTCAGACATATCCTCATATGTGTCATCTAATCATCTGGGTATCAATGGTGTTGTCGTGGTCGATAGAATACAAGTACCAACAAAATGAAGCTTCTTCAGGGCATTCTTTCGCATCACATCTTCAATTTCTCATCCAATGCAGTTTAATAGAGAGTCAAATTCGCGCGATTGCGCAAGGTTCAATCATTGCATAATCATTTTAATTGAAAACATTGAGTTTATTGTCATACTAATGAATGATTTCTTCGACCCCGTACAGTTTGGTATTAGCTACTGTTCGATAGGACTTCTGTAGTGACGACTTGCACTGAATAAAGCACGCGCGATCGCGTGTGCTCTTTTAAACCATTCTTGGACATCACATCTTCACTGTCTAATCAGAAACAATGGTCGACATAATCGATGAACAACCTAAGCGATGTTGATGACAAGTAATATTTCAAACGACTTTTGAATTGATATTTGGATACTATTGTATATTATTGTGTCCACACTGAACACCTCCACCCATCATACATAAGAGTGACCATGTCACCACATATAGGAATTATCATATTTTGTGTGCATGACAAGACATATAAAGTGCAACGGAAGATTTTAGTTGACATTGTATAATGTGAACTAATGTCTTCTGAAACACTTTACAGTTTTGAGTATGCACTCAGACATATCCTCATATGTGTCATCTAATCATGTGGGTATCAATGATGTTGTTGTTGGTCGTTAGAATACAAGTACCAACCAAATGAAGCACGCGCGATCGTGCGTACTTCTTCAGGGCATTCTTTCGCATCACATGTTCAATTTCTCATCCAATGCAGTGAACTACAGAGTCAAATTAGCGCGATTGTGCAAGGTTCAATAATTGCATAATCCTGAAAATTGAAAACACTAAGTTTATTGTCTTGCTAATGAATGATTTCTTCGACCCCGTACAATTTGGTATTAGTTACTGATCGATAGGGTTTCTGTAGGTGATGACTTGCACTGAATGAAGCACGCGTGAGCTCCTTTTAACCATTCTTGGACATCACATATTCACTGTCTAATCAGAAACAGTGGTCGACATAATCGATGAACAACCTAATCGATGTTGATGACAAATAATATTTCAAACTGCCCTGGACTTTGGGTTGATATTTGGATACTATTGTATACTATTGTGTCCACACTGAACACCTCCACCCATCATACATAAGAGTGACCATGTCACCACATACAAGAATTATCATATTTTGTACGGATGACAAGACAGATAAAGTGCAACGGAAGATTTTAGTTGACATTGTATAATGTGAACTAATGTCTTCCGAAACACTTTACAGTTTTGAGTATGCACTCAGACATATCCTCATATGTGTCATCTAATCATGTGGGTATCAATGATGTTGTTGTTGGTCGCTAGAATACAAGTACCAACCAAATGAAGCACGCGCGATCGTGCGTACTTCTTCAGGGCATTCTTTTGCATCACATCTTCAATTTCTCATCCAATGCAGTAAATTACGGAGTCAAATTAGCGCGATTGTGCAAGGTTCAATAATTGCATAATCCTTAAAATTGAAAACACTGAGTTTATTGTCATACTAATGAATGATTTCTTCGACCCAGTTTGGTATTAGTTACTGTTCGTTAGTGCTCTTGTAAGTGACGATTTTTACTGAATGAAGCATGCGCGATCGCGCGTGCTTCGTTCAGACCATTCCCTTGCTGAAAGTGCTTATTGGCCTCGCTCCAAGTCCTAACTAAACCATGTTTCGCAATACTATCACTGAAATAAACACGGGAGATCGCGCAAGGTTTCACTATGGCTTACGAAATCACTATGAATCCCTATTTCGAGAGGCACGTAATGCAGATCATGGAAATAATGTGCATAACCGAATCGAGCCAAAAACACAGTTTGGTATCCAGAACTGTACATGGTAAAATGAGTTCACGCGCGATCGCGCGTGAATGGACTGTGTCATGGTACCTATACTGAGGCCTACACCATAGGCTGCAAAACCTAAACAGTTGCCAGCTGTATCTACGAACCCTATGAAATCAAAATTTCTCATGTCTCGAATCCGGAGTCGTTCATCAAGGAAAACGTACATATCCCGAAATCTTCCACAATTCCCAATCCTTCTATCAACCATCCTACCTCTTTAACCCTGGAATCAATCCAAAAATCAAAACAACTAATCAAAACAATCAAAACAAGCAATCATTCGCTCAAACAAGCAAACAATCAAGCAAACAATCAATCAAACATGCAACTTCTACGTTCCTACAATTTCTGCAGCCCACGGAAGAATCCCTTATTGCATGCACGAAGAAGACGAGAAATTTTTTTACCTGCTTGATGTCATTTCAGGCAAGGATCCTCCCTGCAGGGCTGGATGAGCTCTCTCGTTCGGGTGCGCACAACAGCTTCCGGGATGGCTGTCGTGCGCATACATATCGCTACACAACTACATCGCTGTCCAAAACCACACAAACATATGTGCACGCCACACACTAGTATAGCACTAGTCCAACCACTAGGCTACAACTAGTCAGTCACTAGGCTACCACTATACTGCCCACTATGGCAGTCACTAGTCCACACAATTGCCCCCCTAGCTGGTGCTTATGTCCCTCTAAGTCCAAGTAGCCACAAGATGTGATAGTGACCATAGCCTCACTAAGTCCTCCACCACTATCCCTACTACACTCAAACTCGATAGATCAAGAGGCCGGGTGCAAGAGTTGCCCCATCGTTAGTCGCCGTCTTGCAACTTATGAACTTGAGCTTGGGATCTCATGTATTGACTCCTATGAGCTTGGCCTCCCATGTCTTGTTAGCTGCCTCCAGTCATGTCCACTGCCACTATCCCAAGCAGTGTGAACACAACCAATCTCCATCAGGAACCTTCTCAAGAGGTGGTGTCAAGCATCTCATATGCCAACCCCTTGAGCATCGATCACACACCAGCATGGTGGTTGCCCCTTTGGCAGACCCACAGAACATGCACTTCAAACCTACAGGTACCACTGCCAAGTTTGGGTCAACTCTGCCATCGACATTGGGAAGGTGACATGGTGCACAATTACGCACATTGTCCTTTCAAGTCATGCCATCCCGACCCTCCAAGATCAGGACCCCTAAGGGCAACACCTCTCGAACCCTCAGAATAACACGCCCTGTAGTAACATCCAGAGTCGTAGGAGCAGTCTGCTGCAAATAAACATAGTCACCAGGGCTAAACCTCCGAACCCCAGGACGATATCCTCCACCACGTATAGTGACATACCTCAACGTATCACGGTGTTGTGCAATGGTAAGGTTCTCAAAAGCCATGGGCATGACTTTCTTGAACAACTCTGCACGCTGATCACATGCACGTACCCACACGTCCGGATCGTCAAGGTTAAGGACTTGAGCAGTGTCCCTACGAATGGCTGCAGGCAAATCCGGCTCTCGGCCAAAGAGAAGGAAATATGGTGAGAAGGAGGCAAGTGATGCTTGTTTGCTGAACTTGTAGCCCATGGCTAACCAAGGAGCCTGAAGATCCCAATCTCCTAGGTGTCCCTTCTGCAAACCATATTTGTGCAAACCCCTCTTCACCGTTTGAACAACTCTATCTGCCAAGCCATCGGTCTCAGGATGATCCCGAGAAGTGGTGCGGTGGTCTATCAAGGCTTTATCACACAAAGCCTGAAACTCCCCGAAGAACTCTCTCCCTTGGTCCGTGAGTACCTCAGCTGGAGCACCAAATCGGCTAAGCACACGATCCAAGAATGCATACGCAGCCCCCTCACTAGCCTTGTCAGGCAATGGAACCAACTCAATCCACTTGGAGCAGTGCTCCACCATCACCAACACATATCTGTGGTGACGCATAGTCAGTGGCAACGGTCCTGCGAAGTCAAGACTCCACCTGTAGCCCAATCCCATGATTGGTAAAGGATGCAACTGTGGTGTAGGGGCGTTGAATGAAGCACGCACCCTGTCACACACCATGCACCTAGCCACGAACTGTTGCAGCTCTGTATGCATACCACGCCACCAATACCACCCCTGCAGTAAACTGTGAGTGCGTCATACTCCAAAATGCCCCAATTCCTCATGGGCATGCCGCACTAACCATGCACGTTGTGTGGGGTGAGGCACAATCCTCACCCGACCATCCTCCCACACTCGAAGTAGGTGTATCCCCTCCCACTTGAACCTCTTGGCTCGTTGCAGGATCCGATCCATCTCCCTGGCAGTCACAGTGGCTGCCGTATCTCCCATGCGGAGGTAGTCCAACACAGCCAAATCCTCATGTATATCTCTGGCACCACCTGGCTCATCACTAGCCTCAGGGTCCTCAGACTTTCCGTCTACAGTCATCCCTGTTGTAGGTCCAACCTGACCTCCCGATGCCAAGATACACAAAAATGCAGATGCGTGCCATCCCGACACCATCTCCTTATCCGTCTCACCATGCCACCGAGCTCCAGTGTCATCCTGCTGGCTCGTGCATGGATTGCGACTCAATCCATTCGCATCCCGATTGACCAAACCCGGTCGATGCACAATCTGAACATGTCTCTCATGCTCCTCCACCGTAGCACGAGAGACAAAACAATTCCAGTAAGCCTCAAGAACTGCCATATACATTGTCTCTCTCCTCTAGTGACAATAGGTCCAATGTCAGGCTCCCAATTGCCCTTCGTAACTGCAACCTTAAGTCCAGCAGAGTTAGAGGTAGAGGACGCGTCCCGTGGTTGCTTTGCCGCAACCTCTTGAGCAATACTCCCTGCCTTCTCAGTCAATGACAAGGCCTCATCCTGCCCCATCATCTCATCCTTGAGGACCTCCTCAACCCGAGAAGAATCCCCAACCTCATCCATTACAGCCGCCTTGGCTGCCAACTCCCTCTAAACCTCGAGCACCTCCCACGTGTGCCATGGATGCCTGCACCTCGTGGTCCTCACATGCTTGCCCCTACTCACTGCCTGTACCGTCTCGGTAGGCAGAGAGACCATCGAGGGAAGTGTACTCCGCACTCTGCGTTGCTCAGCCATAGCCAAGCTGATAATCCAGGTCAAGCAATTGAGATCCATTGCTTGCCCCAACACCTGACGACGTGATGCCGACACCGCCGTGGTACCAGTGGTAAAACCCATTGCCCGCTCACGCTCGTCAGCATTAGGCTCCACTAATGGCTGCAACTGAGCATCCCACATGAGGCCACGTCCACTATCCTGGAAAGCATGCGATCTTGGGAAGCTGAGCAGTGTAGGTAATGCTGCTCGTGGTTGACCCACCTTGTTGACCACTGCCAAAGGCGAACGGTCATCGTGTCTCACACGCTGAGACTGCCTCCCTGTGTCCAAAATGCTATCCACTGTGAGATGTGCTGGCCGCTGCATCCCATCAAATGCATGCTTGAGTAGTGCGGGTGACATCAAGTTAGTCCACCATAACCGTGGACGATGAGCCCGTGACCCCACTGCAGCTGCATCCAGCAACACTGTTGACCCAAGCCACGACCGGACTTGATGCACACTGGCCATCACCCTGGCCCGAGAATCGCCCATCAGTGGCACATTCTCCAAGATGTATGTTGGAGATACAGCCTAATGAAGTTGTAAGTGGCGCAAAACCTGCACCATCTCCCAAAACAGACCCGACCTCGAGTCTTGCAATCCATTGTCATGCCCGGCTGATGAATACCCTTGGCAGGGCCAACCTGCCACTACCAAATCAATGAAGCCAACCCGCTCCAAATCCTGCGCCCCCAGCAACGAAATGTCTGCTGGCAAGGCCTGCTGATATCCACGAACTGTACACACCGGCAATAACTCAGGGTACTGCTGCACCAAATGAGCAACATGGCGAAGTGAAACGCATCGTTACAAGATGGCATGTCGGCCAAGTCCTCCAAGGACATGTCCTGCAGGAGGCATTGCATGGAAATGTGAGGAACGAAAGGAAATAGAAGAGGTTCTGCAAGTGACAATCCAACAACCCCAAATGAATAGGCATGATGCAAAGTGAAATTTGTGTTTCTGGGATTGAAGAGGCTTACCGTCATCATGAAAGCTCCCCACTGTCTGTACCTGAAGTGCCAGAAAACCAACCAGTCCTCCAACTCCTTCAGGTGGATACCAGTAGCAGCACCAGAGAAGAACCACCAAGCCCGGATTGCTTGGTAAATGCTCTAAGCTTCTCCCATTGAGGTGGCATTTTTGTACTTGAGGCAGAGCCTTCTGTGCTCCAACTGAAGATGAGGGCGAATGCAGCACTTTGTATGACGTGCCAGAGATTGACTCCAATGGAAGAGGCATGTGTGCTCCCTATTTTCCATTGGGACCTTAGGATCCCTCGAACCAAACACGCGCCGCACTGCATTGAAATTTGTTTATGCACTATCAGCCATGAAGCCCGCAAAATTTGTGTTCTGTATTCCATTGTGTTGCATGACGGCCATGAGCGAATTCCACATGAGCATCTGGGATTCAGTGTCCTCCGACTGCATATCACAAATTGCTATGGAGAGCACATGTTGGTACGCTGGATCGTACACATGGCACGCCATGGTTGTCCAACCCTTCACCCATTTGCAGTGATCAAACATTAACCAACATTTTGCCAAATCTCCTCCAGGTTGCATTCGGCGGACAATGCTCACACCACTGCCTTCGCCCACTGTGGACATCTTGAACAAATACACCTTGGACGAGCCCTGGCCAGGGAAGATACTGTTTTGAATGAATTCATAGCGACTCCTCCGTTTCCATAATGTTGTCCATGAATCTAGCAGTGCCTGTGCCCATTCTGAGTGCATTCACCTGGTTTCGAATATTGGGAGAGCTCAACACGGAGAAATGGTCCATCACTGCCTCAAGCGAATCTGCATCTAGCATTGGTTGTGTCGCATCCCCTTCACCCAATATGTGTTTTTCCAGGAATGCCTTGCTAGCTGCAAGCGCTATAACAGAAGGTGTTGCACAAGGGGCATTGTGGAACTCCTACTTCAGCAGATTTCTAGCGATGTCCACGCTATCCCTGCAACTTCCTTTGGACATAGGATGCTCGTGTGTACCCATATGAATGTAGGCACGAGTCATTGTCTTGCATCGGTGTGCCACCTGGTACATACGAGCGTGGCACACATAAACACAAGACGGGGAAAGTTTGCAGAACCTGCACACAAAAGTATTGGTCTACTTACAATGTCACAAATACGTGGACCATTGGTAGTACGATTTTTCAAGGCAATCTGACGAACTATACCATTCAACTTATTGTCCCTGATGCGGCTACAACGACCTCATTGCTTGCAAGCCTGTCAACACCAAAGGAGAATCCAACCTGCAAGTAGTTGATCTCATTCAGTAGTAGTTAGGAGATTCAGTGCATTCATTCTTACAGTTCTCTGAATTGCAGTAATGTTCACTACAATTTTTGAGTAGTTTTGATCAGTACGATTTAGAGCCTTGGAGTTGCTCATGATGTACATAATTCTTTTCCAATGCAATTGAAGATTCTGTCTCGATATGCTTGCATTCAAGCTTCATGCAGTTATTTTGGTGTCATGCTGGGGAAGACGACGTGCCTATACTCGTACCCCTGAGTCTTGGCTTCATACCCGTGGAATATACGGTGTATATATACGGTTATGCATAATGTGGCAGAATCGGCCCTTGCGGCATATTATGCACCCGTGGGCCGATTCGGCCAAATAAATTGGCCTGTGGAAAGGGCCGAATATGCCTTACCTGATTTTAACGTGGCGACAATGATGTGGCAGAGACGATGTCGAGTCTTTTTTAAAATTTTCCGGCAGGCCAAGCAGATTTTGAAAAACGATGACAATGTCGTGGTATTATGGCACCCTATTCTCGCTCTACACTAAAACTAGTTGAGTGGTCACTAGAATGTCACCTCGATTCTATCTGGAATATGAATTCCTTAGACCTTACATCATGGGTTGGAGATGGGAACATTGTTACTATTATTGAGAACATGGATGGATGGATGGACGGGAGCATAGGCTAGCGCGTCCTGCTCATCCATGAGGCCGGCTGCGATCGACGGCGGATGTTGAACGTTGGATGTGATGCAGCAAACGAGGGGTTCCACTCGGTTAGGGTTTCAACCGTGCAGCCCTCGCTTCAGTGCTTGTTTGTTAGTTTTGTGAGTGCGGTGTGCAAGAGCGAGAGAGAGAAAGGGAGGCCAGGGCAAGGATTTGTGCGTCTTGTACTGCGCCAAAGCATCATCAGGAGGCAGGATGGGGGAGAGCTACCACGAGCCGGAGGAGTTGCTTGATTACGAAGAGGAGGAAGATGCCGCACCCGACGCAGTCGCAGCCAAAGGCACTGGTGATGCTGTGAAGAAGTAGGTTACCTTTCCGTGGCATCTTTTTCATGCTATTTTCCAGTTGAAAGCATCGATAGTGTCCACGTCTATGGAGGTCATATTTGCGGCTACGTGATTGACGTTTTTTCATTTATTTGCTACTGGTGGTAAAGAGTCCAGAGGCTCTTCATATCGTTTTACTTCGAAAGTTAGCTGTATGATCCCTCTTGCTCATTAAGTCGAAATATATCTCATGTTACGGTTGTATGCTAATGTTGTATGTCTTTTAAACCTGCAAGGAACGATTGATGTTACTCTTTTGCTATCGTTGAGGAGGGTTTGTAGTGAAAAATTTCTGGATTGGAGGTTGTATCAACTCATTGGTAGGAACAAAGTGCATGTTAGCGTTTTGACAAACTCGATGATATCTGCTCAAAGTCGTAGATCTCTGAGGGTTTGCATGGTTTTCCGGTGCAGGGGGTATGTCGGCATCCACAGTTCTGGCTTTAGAGACTTCCTTCTCAAACCGGAGCTTCTCCGGGCAATTGTGGATTGCGGGTTTGAACATCCAAGTGAAGGTTTGTTTTCTTACCTCCTAGTGTGGCTCTGGTGGCCTTTATTGTTATTCTCAGAGAATCGTGTGACCGAAACAGTGTACAGACAGCGGCTATACCGACAGTTCGATGATCTTTTCGGGGTAGCAGATCGTACATGAAAATCAGTAGGAAGTTCTTCGGCAAGCAAACGCTGCTGTCTGGTCTAGGTGGGCTGTTGCATTTAGTACATTGGCTCTGCCAATATCACTCTTAAAGTTACACTGACATGAATGGCTGTTGAAGTCCCTGACCTTGTACTCGGGTACCATGGTTCCGCCAGGGCAAAAGCACTGCAACTAGCTTTGTAACCCTAGGACCATGCAAGGGGAATTGTACATTATGTCATTAGGAACTTCTTTTGTGCTGGTAGCATCACTTTGAGCAAGGTATATATTCATTGAACAAGATGTACAATTCGAGTTCCAGTAAAGAAGTGCTCTTTGGGGATCGTTTGATTGATAGTAGCACTTGCAAAGTGAGTACTTGCAGTCAAGATCACCCAGAGCTTCCTTCTAACATTTGATTGTGTGAATCTGTCCAGGTAAAAATTGTCTTCCAGGTTTTGAATTTTGAAGCTACTACGCCAATGATGTTTGTACATTCATTTGTACACACCGGATGCCTACCTAACAAGCCCGTTTTCCTCATGGGGATGGCGGAGCAGTGCAACATGAATGCATTCCACAGGCAATTCTTGGAATGGACGTGATCTGCCAAGCCAAGTCGGGCATGGGGAAGACAGCCGTGTTTGTTCTCTCGACTCTACAACAGATAGAACCTGTTGCAGGACAGGTGGCAGCACTTGTCCTCTGTCATACACGCGAGTTAGCCTACCAGGTAATTTGCAAACTGACATGAGATACTATTCTTTCCTCACTGGAATCACACTTCCTGTGCAGTAAACTCAGGAAATGACAATGTATGCAACATCACCTCATCAGATGTAAATATGCTGTAGTGCTTCCAGATTTTTACAGCTTTTATGGCAATAACTTGCTCTTACCACCTGTGACATAAGATGTATGCTATTCCGTTTTCGGTATTGTATCTGAAACTTGTGAGTAGGCATGTTTCACAACTACTTGAGCCTCTTCATGGGGTATTATTAGCTCTAACAGGAAAGCGGGTGGTGTACTGCAGATCTGTCATGAGTTTGAGCGGTTCAGCACATACTTACCAGATATTAAGGTGGCAGTATTCTATGGAGGTGTCAACGTTAAGACCCACAAGGACCTTCTGAAAAACGAGTGCCCTCATATTGTGGTGGGCACGCCTGGCCGCATTCTGGGGCTGACGAGGGACAAAGACCTGAGCCTCAAGAGTGTGAGGCACTTTATTCTGGATGAATGTGACAAAATGCTGGAATCACTTGGTATGCCTTTCTCGGCTTTTCACTAGCAATTTGGGCTCTTCAGGTATCACTTTTAAGGTGGAGAACCGGAAAAGTGCATAACTTTGTGTTGTTGCAGCCTATCTCTGAGGTTCTAGTGAAATTGTGGTTCTTCAGCATCCATCATGAGGTGCATTTGTCCCTGAACTGGTAGAAGGCTCTTGGAAGCTCTGGAGTTTGTTAGTTCCTATCCTCAGGTTCTCTTGGTTGCTCTGAAGCAGTTGTGGTTCTTGCCACTGTGGATCTCGGTTGGTGGTAGTAGCACTGACTGTTAGTTGGCTGTAGACATGCGAAAAGATGTACAGGATATTTTCAAGCAGACCCCCCATGACAAGCAAGTGATGATGTTCTCTGCGACCCTGAGCAAAGAGATTCGACCTGTCTGCAAGAGATTCATGCAAGATGTAATGTCTCGCGGCCAACTCATTCCTTCACAATATTCGAGACACCACCCTGCTTTCTTGGTGCTGGCATCCTGCTAGTGGTTAATTGCCGTGGCTGGCCTTCTTTTGCTAGGGGTGGTTGATGCGACCTTGGACCTTGTCACTTCTTTCGCTCTTGGTTGACACTTTGGACTGGGTCTGAGCAAAGGTTTATGGAAGCAATGGTGCTGTAGGTTGGGGCTTTCACGCACAGCGGTACCGAATAGATGTAGGGTGGATGGAGCTGTAGTCAATGTTAGTCATGAGAATCTGTCTAAGGGAGGTTAAACATGAGGGAGGTGATCCGTGAAGTTTAGCAGGTCTCTTCTCATGTCTGCCAATGAGGACGAAATCTCTCTTTAGCGTTGTCTTCTGCTTACATCTACCTTTTTCAATATGCTGGGGTGATGAGGGGATGCAATTGAGGAGAACGTGTCATCTGTGGGCAGTTCCTACTTATGTGCATTGCGCATTTGGGGGGAAACCAGCTGCCTCTTTAATGGGAGGGCAACACGACACAGATTGGCCGTCAATCGGCATCCTTTCATGACTGGCAAGCAGTAGCCCCAGTATAAATGCCGGTGTAATGGGACTCAGTTTTTTGTGGAGGCTGCGAACGAAAAAATCTTGCAAATGGAAAGGAAATGAGCTACTTTTTCTTGGTTGGCATCCATGGGAAAGCAGTGTTCTTTGTGGCGCTGGCGCTTGAATAGCAAAGAGAAGCTGGCAGTCTCCTTACCTTATGTGTGTGTGGTCCCCTGTTGCTTGCTGGCGTTGTCATTTCACAGCCCATGGAGATCTACGTTGACGACGAAGCGAAGCTCACACTGCATGGTCTTGTGCAGGTAAGGTTTTGTTCAATGTACCTCCATGTGTCAGGCCCTTGTGTTATTGTTTGCATGCAGGGGGGAAAACACAGAGAAGGGGTGGTAGGTTCAGAGCAGTTTGTTAGGACATCTCGGGATCATACACCTGCCATCAAACTGTTGTATTATGCATTTTCCTTACTTGTACATGTCTGTGCAATTCAACGGCAGCACTACATCAAGCTGAGCGAAGCAGAGAAGAATCGAAAGCTGAACGACTTGTTGGACGCACTCGACTTCAACCAGGTGGTGATCTTCGTGAAGAGTGTTAGTCGTGCAGCGGAGCTCAACAAGCTGCTGGTCGAGTGCAACTTCCCTTCCATCTGCATCCATTCGGGCATGTCGCAGGAGGAACGGTGTGCCCCTTTCTCCCTCCATTGCCTTGCCTTTAAGTGCCAGTATCATGGGGACAATGTTTGCATTGCCTAGCGGATTTTCATAGGTCAATCTTGTGGAACATTGCCAAGCTTGGATGAGCAATTGTGATGATCGTTGGAAGGTCAGTTCACTCAATCATCTATTGCTGGTCGGATAGGTTGACGCGGTACAAGGGGTTCAAGGAAGGGCACAAGCGCATCCTGGTGGCCACTGACCTGGTGGGACGGGGCATTGACATTGAGCGTGTCAACATTGTCATTAACTATGACATGCCCGATTCTGCTGATACATACTTGCATCGGGTATGTGTGCTTGCTTTCTTTTGGTATGAATTAGTTCAAGCTGTGGGAGGGCTTGTGGATGATTTGTGGCGCAATGCAAACTGGGTGCACTTTAGCACTCGCAAATTCTCCACGTCATTTTCTGAGATTTGGGAAAGGCTATTCCACACCATGGTGTACATGTAATGATATATACTGTGGAATGAAAATATTGTAATGAGAGTGCAAGACAGTCTCCCAAACTTGCAGCTGGTTTGTGAAGTTCTGGGTGATGCAAGATAGGATATAGCAAGGTTGAAAAGGTGTTGGTATGCAAGCTGACCGAGCTCTGCTTGGTGACCGTAGGTTGGAAGAGCAGGTCGTTTTGGGACAAAGGGACTAGCCATTACCTTTGTGGCCTCTGCTTCTGACTCCGATGTTCTGAATCAGGTATTGTATCTGAGATTTTGAAAATGATATTTCTAATTAGGATTTGGTGCTTATAACAAAGTGCATGTAATGAGCTTGGAAAACTCAGATGATGGTATATTTTCCTGAACTGTTCTTGATCTGATAGTGATTATCACATTTGGGCATGCTGTTACCAAGTTATTGTTTTGGAGACAGTTTGGCATTTCAAAATTGGAATGCTCGTAGGTAATGCATTTTTCTCTTTCAGCCTTTAGTCGATTATACTCTAGCAAGTGTTGTTGATCACTGGGGTCCACAATTGTGTTCTTGTACTCATAAGTTACTGGCCAGTCTCCTCTTTTCTGCTCTTTTGCCCCTCTTTCGTCCACAATGAATCTGTAGGAAATAGAGGAAACAGAGCTGCTGAGCTAATGTCAAGTGAGATGGCCGTTTCCTCGATAGGTCCAAGAGCGTTTTGAAGTTGACATCAAGGAGCTGCCTGAACAAATTGACACCACCACATACAGTAAGTTCTGAGGCTAGATCTTTATCTTGCATTATTAGACTTTCAGTATCCTGTTTTCCTTGAGATGGATATTTGTAACTTTGTGCTGACTAGATCGTTTTTGGTGCAGTGCCGTCGTAGAGTTCTGCGCATTGCAACGAAGGTGTGTAAATCAGCAATCCATACCTTGGACCAGCAAGAAGGACGAGTTGGCGGTCTTTTAGTATGATAGATTGGCATTTGACTCCTTGATTTCAGTTGTAAGTGTGGGTAACTTGACTATCTAAGCAGCCGATTGGTCCTTAAAGCTCAATTTACACTGGTCCAAAAAGTTTCTTGAGAGATTTTTTAATGCAATGATTGTCTTTCTCACATGAGATGTAAGCATGCATAATGCACTCCATCACAGCTTACCTCAGAATTGTTAGTTTGTATGTTTGTTTGACTCTACTTTTTATCCTAGTCCAAGTCATCACATCCCTTGTTTACCCATTGCATACTGCTATGCATGCTTGCCCACCTGAATGAGAATCTCACTGCAGCTCACCTTCTTTCATGGCACACAACAACCCTTTCTGCCTAGACGATGCTGGTCCTCTCACCTTGGTGACAATGGTGTGTGTCTGCTGCCTCAGAGAGTCTTGTCTCTCTCTCTCTTCCTCTCTCAATTTGTACGAGGAATTCGCACATTCCAAGCACTCGCTTCCATAGCAGGTAGAGTTGGCAATCCAACCCTAGTTTTCCCCTCGATTATGGACGTGAAACCTCGAAAGTTGTCTCAGTGAAGCTTCCATGGTGCTGCAAAAGAGAGGGTGCCCAGGACGAAGGTAAGACAGACAGTGCAGTGCAGTGTTGTTGTTACAAGAGACAGAAAAGACATTGGAACTAGTCTGTAGTACTAAAAAGTGCAGCAGTGAACGAAGAAGCGAGTGTTGGCTGGACGGAACATGCGGGCCAAGCAAATTCGTGCGAGCTTTCCTGGCTATGGCGGAGCGCCTTCCCCCCCCGCCTCTGCTTGCTGCTCAAGTCTTCCTGTCATTCTTATCTTGTGACTCATTCTTTTCAGTATCTTGTGCATGGCAAGCATAAACTTCATACCTCAGAGCATTGATTGAGGATTCTGTGAGAGCGTAACTGTTTGGCAGTCAGCTGCGAAGTATTTCCAGGTTTTAGACTGAATCTAGTTTGAAATGGAAGTGGTTCTTTTCGAAGGGGATGTAACACAAAGAAAATCGGGATGACCTACGGAAAGGGGGAGATCGGTGATAACAGCATGGAGTCACAGTCATTCGGAATCAGAGCTGCGCACCGATCACATTCGGTGTCTTGAGCAGTCGATTAGGTTGAAAATGTGTTGTTTGCTTTTTCCGTGTTTTGATTTTCATCGCTTTGAATTCCCGACGAAGGCATGACAGCGAGCTCGTAATCAAGCAACGGATTTAGGCATCGAAGAAGACAGAGAGACAAGCACGTAAAACCATATAGGAGAGACAAATCGGAGGCGCTGGGGAAGAGGAGGGAGATAGTGGCATGATGATATTACCTTTCGCTAAACTTGGTACATTGGTGCTGCGAACACTGAGCAAGCCACTGGCGTCCCGGTTGAAGCATCAGGCATCGCGCCATCCTCGATTCCGGCAAATCATCATCAATCTTGCTCAGGTGAGGACGTTCTTCTATCGCTGACGGATGTTTTGATTGCACATACTTACTGTTCCGAGCCTTTCTCTTCGAGACGATTGTCATGGAGGAAGCGGTTCACCGGACATGAATTCTATTCAGTTGAGCCCCTTCACCTTTCGTGGAGAGCTAACTCATCGCGGATTGCATGCACAATCCTGCCAAATTGTAGTGCACTAAGCAGGGTTATCTCTTAGTTGTGGAAATTTTCGTCAGCATTGGTGCGGAATTCGCGAGACAAAGCTGATACGAAGGTTCACAATATATATAATGTCTCGCCCCCAAAGTTCAAGTCACAATCTGACTCGCAAGTTGGAATTTGACTCTGGAAATGGAGGTTTAAGCTGGTCTTGGAGGAATCACAAATCTGTAGGCTGTAGTAATGTGCACGGATGTCTTGGTCTAGATTATTCTCGAGATTGGTGTCAAGGGCAGCGGGGAGAGGGACGTAGATGGACTGTTTGATTGATACTACATTGTAACTTCGTTGAGCTGGAAGTGGGTTGTCAGCCCATCAGGATATATGAGGCCATATCTCTATTTGAGATAGCTCTTGGATAGAGGAACAAAGAAGGACGGCTTTAGGCTCAGCCTGGAGATTTTTGAAAGTTGGTGAACAGAGGCGCAGGGACAAAGTTCTCGATGGTCCTGTGAACTGTGATGAGAGTATCCCAGACATAGTATCAGAAAATGGATATTGTCCCGCACATTGGCGATTGATAATCTCGCTTTCCTCTCTGCATCTGTTTATTGTTCAAAGGTAGATTCCTGCCCCAAGTTTGAATTTCAGTCTAGTGCCGAGGGTAGGTAGGCCATTTATGGTCCTCACCCATGTCACAAAGTTCAGGGGAAGTTTTAGCCTATCTTCGTTTTGTGCTGCATCATGGACTTAGACACTTGAGCCTCGAAGCAGCTTCATCTAGGAGGGTCAGTTCTTCCTACCTAATATTCAGGTACTTGAAAGTATCCTCTACCCATTTCCGCCAGGACTTAGCCTGTTTAATAGGACAGTCTTGCTTCCAAGAAATGATCTTGCATGCAAGCCCTCACCATCTGACCTTGAACTCATCATGTCGACAGCTCAAGGTGGTATGCCACAATCACCCCGAACAGCCACATTAGCTGTTCTAGAGCACGCTGTGTGTGTGTGTGAGAGAGAGAGGGAGAGGGAGAGGGAGAGGGAGAGGGAGAGGGAGAGAGAGAGAGAGAGAGAGATGTCCCCCGTGAGTGCTGGCCATAGCCTTATTGTGGCGACATAAACCCTCCTGGAGTTGGTTTCAGGGTTTTGACGAGAGTGAAATTCTGCTGGCAGTTACCATAGTGCTTGTGCACAGTGGATGGCAGCCAGTTACTGGGTTTCACTTTTTGTTTTTAGGGGTGGTATTATGCAAGACCAACAGCCACTCTGTTGTGGGTAAGGGCAGAAGAATGTACTCGTAAGACATAAGACATTGTTTTCCATAGCCTTGTGGCCATAGACTCCGTGCCCAACAACATGGAACAGACATACCGTTGTGAGGGGCTCACTCCAGTAGTGGGACTTGCCTTGATATAACAAGTTGCTCAGGCTTTGCAGATTTCCTCCAGAAAACCCTTCACACAAGGATAATCTGTGTGTGTGAGATGCCCAGCAAGTAGAGCCCAACAGGGCCAGGGCTCTTGGCTCAGCCTGGAGATATTGAAAGTTGTTGAACAGAGGTCTTTTGTCTCCTCGTACTTCACTCTCCTAGAACCTTGGCCCTTCTCATAGGCAATCTGTCGAAAACAAGCAGGCTGCCTTTGCTCCTTCCCCTGGCTCGTAAAGAATGTCAGAACCAGAAACAAATGCACGAAAGCAACCCTTTCACAACAAGAAATCAACGGCAAGGCATCCGAAACCAACCATGAGTGGTTAGCGAGCTTTGCTGCAGACAAGCGCTCTCTCAGATGAGGGTTTGCATAGCCACACAACGAAAACCTGCCTCGATAACCCCACAATCTTTGAACCCCTTGGCACTTCCTCAAGTTCTTGATGGTCCTGAAGAGGGTCACTGTCTGATGAGAATACCCCGGACATTGTATCAGAAAATGGATCTTGTCTTCAGGTCGTCCATACATTGGGCATTGATAATCTCCCTTTTCTCTCTGCACATGTTTGTCGCTCAAAGGTAGACTCCCCGCGCCGAGTTTAGATTTCAGTCTATTGCCGAGGGTAGGTAGGCCCTTCAGATCGTTAAGGTCCTCACCCACGACCCAAACTTGACAAGACAGAGAGTGGAAGACAAAGTTTATGTTGCTAACAGAGATGCTGATACAAATGCTGGGATGTCAAGGGTTGCAGTCGAACCATAGGTTTCAGGTAAATTTGCAGAGACGAATATATGGCCATTCCACTGACGTTGAAATTCGGCCACTCAATGAAGAGAAGGCAGTTCAGGCGGCTTCTGAGCTTCTTGGGGAATTCGTCATCTTCACGGTAATATTCTCACGGAGGTTGCAGACACTTGTGCCATGTAGCGATGTGCAATTGTTTCAGAGTGTTCTTGCAGAAAGATGATTCGGAAGAACATGAAGATCCTCGATCAGTGTATGTGTTATTGATGATGAATTGTCCGTGTGCTGATGACAGGTTGGGGGAGCTGTTGTCATATTCGAAGTCTCACGTAGTGCCCGGTCTGAAGCCCGGAAAGAGGAAGCCCGTAAGAAAGAATTGGAGGTATTCTCATAATGATTGTCTTCAGTGTGTGTTCTGTGCAATGTCCATTTCTTTCTGAGGATTTGAGAGTTTCTATCACAAGTGTGACCTGCTATCTTCTGTTGTTCCTCCTGGAATGATGCTGCTCTAATCAGACCAAATCTTCCGGGTTTTGCTGTGCTTATTTGTGTCTGTCAGGTTCCTATAGCATTTAACTAAGTTTCTCCCTCTCCCTCCACCGTGTGTCTCGCTCTTTTTCTGTGCAAGTTGACAGTCTCTTGGCATTCTATCAGGATTTGAGGCAGAGGGATGCAAGCATATCAAAAGAGGTTGATGCATTGAGGCGGCAATTTGAAGAGTTAAGAGGTGGACGGGGAATTACCAGCTGGATTCCAGGATTGGGCCATGATACTCACCCAACCTCGTCACAAGGTGGACACACTTCTTCTGGGGCTGCCGACCACAGCACTTGATGAGGCAGTGCCTAGTTGAAAACAGTTGGTGGTTGTGCTCGCAATCATGAAAGCATTTCTTGCCATTTGCAAAATGCTAATGTGCCATAGTCTTTTGAAATTAGCATCTCCATTTCGTCTGAGTAGTTCAAATATTTGAATGAGAGGAGACCTCCATATGGGTCACGGGCCTGCAGGTAGCCTTCTTTTGCACTGTGCTTGGGTTGGTGTTGTAAGTGCTTGAAACCATTGTCCTCCATAGGACTGTGATGTGTACATTTGTTGAGGAAGTGCGCCCTTCCGTTGATGGGTTTTGACTTGCCGTCATTAGACCTTTCCAAAGCGACAAGCTGCACCATTTCGTATATGCGTGATGTCAGCTGCCTGGAACCAGTCAATGTGGACAGATTTTAGACTGCATTAGAGAGCACCATTTATTGCCATTTATCCCCCTTGCAGTGGTTGGGCAACAGTGTTTCTACCTTTTAAAGATCAAATCAAAAACCTAGTAGCAGTCTGTAACTTCAATAGGAGGGGATTGTCTCTCGACATAATCTTGCGATCACCATTTATGCAGTGGTGTTTTTTTGACAGGTCGGCCTACCTTTTCTGTGACAGATTATGTTTTTTCTTTGTACTTTAACTGTGATAGACAACTTTGAGAACATGCCTGTCACATGGCAGGTTGACAAGTTTTTGACCTTTCAGAGAACCATATCATGTCAAATTAGAAATTAATGGCATAGTAGTGAGGTCTTATCTGCTTGTCCTGGCATTAGGGAAGTCATGACCCGGGATCATTTTAAGAGCATTCTTTGTTGTTTGAATCTAGTTGACAACTTTACCTTGATCTCCGATCGTACCAATCCTATATAGGAGAACTGTCAGTAGATGCAAGATGTTACGGAACGGGAATAACTTGATGATCACAGTTGATGAGGTTACGATAAGGTACAAGGGCAAATATTGTGCCATTCGGTAGTACATGCCCAAAAAACCTGCAAAGTGGGGCATCAAAATATGGGCCTTTGCGGATCCTATTAGTAGTTATATCTACGATTTTGAGGTCTACTACAGAAAGAATGGGGGGCTTGAGGGCATGAGGCAAAAGACTGGGAAGGGTGAGGGGTATGATGTTGTTATAGGATTGGTATCTGATTTGCATGGGCCAGGCCATGTAGTGGTGATTGACAATTTCTTTACATCATCCGAGCTGTTGTATGACATGGCCTCGTTGGGCACCTGGGCAATTGGCACTATAAGGCTGAACATGAAGGTCTCCCACCGGCTTTGATAGGTTTGAAAAAATGTAAGACAGCAGTGTAGGAAGACTCTTGGTTCAAGATGCATACCTCCCCAGAAAGGAGTCTATAATATATTATCAGCTCGACCAACTTCATGGCCCAACTCACTTGTCACAGCAAAGAAAACTCATGAATGAGATTCTTTGTGTGCCAATGCATATGCAATATTAGAGCTACATGAGAGGGGTTGACGAGTTGCCGGGTGCATATAACATGCGGTTGAAAACCCATAAATGGTAGCATAAAGTGTTTTTCTCTTGTTGAACTAAAAAGACGTGTGAACTTCTTACAATTAGTCCAAAGTAACCTTTGGTTTCTCAACGGTGAGTTGGGCCGTGAAGTTGGTCAAGTTGTAGATAATATTGTAAACACTCCTTTTTTGTCCCACTGCAATACTGCGGCTATATGACGGGATGCCCCACTCTTTCACGCCCCAACTTTTGATGCCCCACTTTAGAGGCCCACACTTCATCTCAGTAAGAACCCTTTGGTTTCTCGTGTTGCACCGCCCTCCAAACCATGTTTTCCAACTTGATCCCACATAATGACACTCACATCCAAGTATCCAACCTTAATCAAGATTGCAAACAACTTTTGATAGCATTTTGTTTTGAGAAACCCCATGCTCTCATAAATTGCCATACTGGTAGGAATCACAACTACCTTTATGTATGAGATGTGGCCAATTAGTATGCCACTCGTTGGTGCCTCCACACAATTGCCTCAAGGTTTCTACAAACTCTAGCACCTGAGTTCTACTTGCATCACTTTCAGCCTCAGTTAATCCTAGTGTTTTTATTCCCTAACGAGAATTATTTTTTTGGCCAAAAAGTGTCAGTAGTTGATGTCATGAGCCTCGCCAACATGGACTAGTTAAAACATGCCACCTGGTATATAGCCCTTTCTAACCATGCCACCTCGTTATTCTGGCCATAGGTAGATTTTGTTTTTTTGTTTTTTTTAATTTATTGAAAGGAAACCTGGGAGCGACAGGCCACAATTCAGGCCCTAGAAGGGGGAAAATAACCTCCTTTCATTTATGGGCCATGGAGGCACACAGGACGATAACATCCAGACAGAACGTCACGAACAATCCACACACGTGGCAGGGCAGCGGGTTTGAACCCCGAACCACCAAGGCGACACATTGTGCACTTACCAGCTGAGCTACCAGCCGATGTTGCAGGTAGAATTCACATGTGGCCCACCCTGCGATTTTGGAAAAGTGAAAAAGAAAACACTAGTTAATCCAAATTTCAAGATCAATCATCATACCACTATTGAAGAGCAGGTCTCATCGCAGACCAGCCTACTTACCACTATTGAGTATTGAATTTTGAGAGCCAAAGGAGAGCTTGCTTGAAACACGTGCTGGAAAGAGGGATAGGTTTAGGGTTTGAAAGAAAAAGAAGGGCAGCTGGAAGTGACTCGGTGAGCCCCCCAGCTGCAGTTACCAATAAGATTACTGATAATAACCAGTAATTTGTGCCTTTCTTTTGACAGGGGTTTTTTGTTTTTCCGCCTTCACTGTGACAGGCATTTTTTTGTCATTGCCTTTCCTTTGACAGAGAAACTTTTTTTGGCCTTTTTCTGCCATTCAAATGCGTTGTGACAGGCGCAAAAGCAAACCCTGTATTTATCAAACAAGGTGCTGTCCTTGTGTCAGTCATCTCTCACATTGCACGTGAGGGACAGAGGAAGGCCACTTCCCCTCACGGGCTTCCAAGTGCGAATGAGAATTGGAGAGCTGTCTGCCGACATCTTCCGGTGGGAGGTAAATGTGGTACTTGGCAGTCTGTGATTAGAGGGAAAGGTGCATGTGAGGTACGTGTCAAAGAGATTATGAGCTCTACTTGGGATTGGGAATTCTTGAGGGCCAAGTCAATACACGTCTACAGGAGCAGAACAGTCCCTGCTGTGTACAGAATTCTATCTTGCAATTAGTAAGTGGTTGTCGCTGCTAGAGCAATCTCGACATGTTCCTTGTGAGAAAGTGGTGACTTCACGTCGCATATCTTCAATTCCCTGCTGACTGTGATTCAAGCACTGAGATCAGGGAGATCGTGACGTGTAAAGCAG